>JAYMDG010000016.1:0-1343072 GCA_036872995.1 Hymenopellis raphanipes
GACATTCTGCCCTTAAACGAACACACGAAAAATGACCGAAACATCTTCATTTCAAACGCCGTGTACCAGGAAATCATACAATCACGATCAGTCCGACTATTTAGAGTACAGCTCCCATATCCATAGTCTTTTCTCTGTCGTAAGGATATCTGCCCACTCTTTACTTTCAACCAGGTCCAAAAACTCTCCAGCGTTACGAGACGCGATCAACAAACCCTTGACCTCTCGCGCTTGTTCCGCATGATAAAGCGCCAGGAAGTCCCACAGCAGGCGCCTGTCGTCGGTGTCTCGGCTGCTCAACGCACGTTCAATTTCTGCAAGGCGGCCCATACTTGACAACGACGGTTGAGACGCGCGCCGCTACTACCAACACGTGAGGGTGACGCCGGGGAGCTTTGAAAATGAAGAGGACTTCTAGATATGAAAAGACCTTCCGAGGCGCGCCTTTTTTGGCTTTGGACAGGCGTCGAGGGAGCCGTGAGTGTGGGTGGGAGTTCTATGATACGAGGGAACGGAAATTTGATGGCGCTGAATGGTTCGGGGATTTCGCTGCCCGAATTCGACAGTTGAAGAGGCGCGTGCGGCCCACGACGAGGATCGAGACGGGACTCCCAGGGTAAAGCCTTCTCGACAGCCCTACGGCCTCTGGTGAACAAACACAATAAAGCGTCGCTAACATCATCGAAAAGATGCGCGCGGCGAAACTGTTGCCTAGATTGAGCGAGGCTGTATCGCACCTCTTCTCTTATGAGGCATCAACTTAGTGAACACATGAATAGATTATGGACTTACTCATGAATGTGTAAAGCCACCGCTTTTTCCTTCTAAGACCACCCAAAATCTGAGAACACCACGAAAGAAAGCTTGGAGGTTCGTCATAGTCCCTGACTCTACCATCTCTTTATGGAGCTCGTATCCGTCGGTAGTCGCTTTGTTTTGTTCGCAAAAATCGCGGACGATGGCCACGATGTGTTTAGCCTCTTTCTCTGAGCTAACGGCTATAGCTGCTGGAAGCGCAGGCGAAACTTTATGCACCGATTGTGTTTGAATGAAGACAGCGCCTTCAACGCCACAGTGAGGAAGTGTATCGGAGTGCGACAAAATAGCAAACACAGATGCGCAACGAGCGTATCGACTCATGATGGAAATGAACTGAGACAACGTGACGGAGTCATCATTGGAAGTGGCCTTCTCAGCAACATATAAGAAAGCTTGTACACCACCCAGAAATAAACTCACCAAATACTTCGAACAATGACATCCATACGTGAAAGGGTGACGTCCGGATGACGCATGGAGTCATAAACATTGGTGCTGTAGACATGGTAGACCGCTTCCCCTCCCTCCAGCTTCTCGCATTTCAGAACGATTCGGGGCGCCGACTCGGCAGTTAGCAGACGTGAACGACGATCGCACGTGTATTGTCACATTCGGAAGGTCACCCCACAAATCAAGACTCCGACCCTCGGGACCGAAGTCCCGCGTGGGAAACGGCATGACAAACCCACGCATGCGTTTTCTTCCTTGCAACCGCACCCTCACAATCTTTTTTTCTGGTCGGGGGCCATCGCTCCACCGCTCAAAACACAGTTTATCTGTCGATGTAAGTAATTTTTTCACCGACTGCCGCACCTTTTGTTGAAGCGCCCCGTCTTTAGGTGACTTGTAACGACCCAGCTCTGGAAAGAGCTGTACAACATGCCTGCCCCCACATCCTACTGTAATCATGGGCCTGGTTGGTCATTGATTTCTAGATGAGGGCTCTCTTTTTGGCCTTTCTCCCTTAATGGGCGGCGGCTTCGTGTTTGGCAAACTGCTCTCATCCGCGAGCACTGACGCGAGCGTTTCGACACAGTGGGTGCTAAGATTCGCGCGCAGCTCTTTTTGATCTCTAATAACTTACAGCATCTCAACGCCTTGTGCGGATGCGCTCTTCCTTTCTGTTGACGGGGACCCTACAGCCTTTTCGGTCTTCCCCGGATTAGTCCTCAGGACCACATTAAGCGCATTATTCGCCAATTTACGTGTAGCGTCGGTTTCAACATTCCAACATATTTGGTTCGCAAGCCCAAATGGACACCTTAGAAACGGCCCGTCACTCGCCTCTAGCTCCCAGCTCAGGATCCTCGGCATTGGGTCTCGCCCGAATCGTTTTGGGATATAACCTTGGCCGTCGGGACGATCCCCCATTCCTTCCCTTCCTTTCCCCGCACCTCAACCTTACCAGGACTATCAACGCTATCGCTGTATTAGCGCCTATGTTGGTTTCGTTTATTCCCCTTGGCGAGGCGGGCCGGTTCCATGCCGTCGTGTTGGGCTTTCCGTTCATAGGGTGGCTGGCCTAGGGATGCTCCCCCTATACCTTGAGCTCGTCCGAATCAGGGGCATCGCCGTCAGCGTACCGCCGATGGTAGGCTTAATTCTTGCCAGTTCGACTGGGAGCTAATGACCGGGTAGGCTATCGCTGCCGCACTTCCCGAAAGACATCAACGACAGGTTCAATTGCGATCATTTTAAACTCTGGTGGACTGACGACGTCGCCTTGTCTCACTGCGGTAATGATCCATGTTCGAAATGTTTGTCCTGTCGCTAACCTTTACTTAGACACCTCCACTTTTGCCGTTAATACTTTCCCAGTACCTCTATGAGCTCTTTACCTCGCCCTTCCACCATGTACCGGCATGTATCACTCTTACTCGTCGTCGACAATGTTAATGACGTCCTTTTAGGTTGGTCGCTGTGTTCCGCTGTCGTTCTCATTGGCGTATGTTCATATTCTTGTATCCACTAGTCTGCATTAACTCCCCCCCCCCCTGCAGCCTCGGCCTGAGACGACGGAGGCTGCTATCATCATCGGGAGCTTACCTTCTAGTTGTCGGTTCAACGGACGAGGCTTGGTTTCATGTTACCTTTACCGACATCGATTGCAACAGTCAGTACGTCTTTCACGCCACTATTCACATCTTATTCGACCAACCTTGATTCAAGTAACCCCGCAGCGTCGATGATTCGGCTATCATAGGGTCTTCACTTTCTTCGACGTGGCGGGCACGCTTTCTTTAACACTGTTGGCTGGCTTTCGGCCATCAATACCTTGCGGGGGGTTTTCGTGACCACAGTCGCACGATTCTTTCGGATACGCGACCTCTAAAACTTTTTCGACCCTACCGAGTGGATACAAGACGCGGGCCATTAGTTATCATTGAGAGCACGCCTCATCGTAATGACGTCGGCTGCAAATGCAGTTAACATCTGGACTGCGAAAAGTGTTAGCGTATGTTCGACAGGTTGACCTGGCTGAATTGACGGGATGAATTTCGCCCGGTTGGTCTGCCCGGACTAGTGCCTGGCGACATGGGCTGTCCGACTCAGTATAACAGTAAAAGGTCAGAACAATCACAGCTCTCCCATGCACTGAACTATATGTGAACAGATCATATTCCCAAGATACAAAACGACCAAAGCCCGCCCGAAAAAAGAGATCGAAGGATAATACATTTTTTGGTTTCGCGCCCCGCCTGCGCTCCAAGATGAGAGGTTACCCCCGTCGCGTCCGCCCCTCCTCTCCCACTCCCCTCCTTCCCTCTCCGCTAACGACCCACCGCGTCTATCCGTCTTTCCTCACCCCACTAATCCTTCTTATTCTTCCCCTTCTCGTCTCCCTTTTCTCCCGCCTCCAACTCCTTGCGCTTCAGCACGATCCGCGGAGGCAACGACTTCCGTCCTTTGTAGGGCCAAGTCTTGGTCTGACAATAGTCGTGTGGATCACTCGCCACCATGCCGTAGCAATGAACGACCCAAACGGCCTTTCCGAAGCGGTCGTACGCGAAAATGGTGCGGTGCTCATGACCCAACGCTGGCTCCCAAACAATGACCCAGTGAGGCGGGAACTCGCCGAGCCTTTGATGGAGGAGGTCGCGATGGCGCAGGGCGCAGGTCGTGGCGGATTCGGTCGCGCGAATTTGACGGTTGTAGGCGAGGCCGAACTCATATGCGGTGCGGAACCGCATGTATGCGAAGTACCAGTAATTGTAGACCCCGGGCGTGGCGCAGACGACGACGGACATGATGCGCTATAATAAAAAACATCGAACATCAGTAAGAGATACTCGGCTCAGCAGCACTCACCGACAACGACGACGAGTGCTGTTAAGTCGAGAAATAGGCGCCCGTTGACTCACGTTCGCTGACGTCCACGTTTGGTAATGGGACGGCGGTTCTTTCCCCATTTGGCCATGTACTTTCTTATTCAAGTAGTCAGTACATAGTAAACATGGCGTTATTTCTAACTAAATTTATCGAATTCGCTGCGTTTTTGGGACGTAGTCCGACGCGTCGTGGTACCGCGTTTCTCCCCAAAAGGTCCAAACGCGGGGAACGCAGAGGTAGCGGGCTCTGCCGGCCTGACGGCGTTACCCGCGTTATGGAGTATTGGTGCAGAAGGGGGATTCCGGTATGCCGTCAGGAGATGGGATGTCGTGGAGGGCAAAACACTTTGGGCAGGACACGAACGCTGTTGATTTTCCATCAACGTCCAAACGGTGCATGGCTGTTCGTACATCAGACGGTATGCCCTCAAGAATTGAGTCGCTCTCGGCTTTTGGAACGGAGAACGTGGTAAAAGCCGATTTCACTACAAGACGTAGCATTGACAGAAGAAACGCGGAACGCGGAATGGAGACATGGCCTAAGACATATAAGGTTGATGCAAGGAGGAGGCATATGAGCACGATCGGTTCTGATTCTTTGATTCCTCGAAAGTACCCAGCTGCAAGAACCCTTCTTAGTATTTGGGAGGATAATGATAGCAATATAACTTACAAGTGTTGACTACGTTCGAGTCTTTCGCCATTTCGTGACGATTACGCTTCATCTCCTCAAACGCACTCCAAGCAGCATCCAACTCTTTCTGAACTGTGGCGGCGAGGAGGTGATGCCGCGATCTACGGCTGGCTCTCCCCTTGTCAGCCAAAGAGCGACATTCCAACAAAAAATCTTCGAACGCCAGGGCAGGGGTATTGTCATTGGGCGAAAGAATGCAGAATGCGCCACAATCAGAGTGGGAATGGTGGTGAAAGACGAGCTCTGAGCCTGAAATCTCAAGGAGTCTATCCTGCCAAGCTGAAAGCCTGTCATGACACGAGCGGAGCGTGAGGGAGAGGGAATCATTTTTTGAATCATCGTGGGGATCTCTGTTAGGCGGAGAACGGGAGCGTCTTTCGCGCCGAGAGGTATCCGAGTCGACTTCCTCCCCGTCGTCATCAGACGAATTGTCTGAACTAGGAGGGGATTCCGGGTCATTATCGCCGGAATCATTGGCCGTTGCGTCAGCCTCTGGGGAGGAGGCTTCCGGGGCGCCCTCTGGAGAGGAGGATTCCGCGGCGTTAGCCTCTGGGGAGACTCCTGCTGACTGAAGCAACTCCAAGGCATGGGCTTGTGTCTGGAGATAACGCTGGTGACGTGTCCATTCTGCTGAGTGAAAAAGCTGTCCAGGCTCAGCCGACTGCGTGCGAAGATCAAAGTAGAACAACTGCGAGCACTCGACGCAAGTACAGACACGCTGAGTTGCAGCTTCCTGGAACTTTTGGATCTGGCTCGTAGGCTGGCCGTTTCTCAGGCGGCGTGCCATTCGGGGTTGGACTCGGGTGGTTGGTAGTCGCAAGGTGCGAGGGGAACGGGCCATCAGATCAGATGAAGCATCTCAGGGATGCGGTGAGCGCGTGGTTCAATCCTTGGTCGTAACATGTTCAATTGAAAGCCGTGATTATTGAAGCGCATAGACCGTCGTAGATAAGTGGCACAGCCATCATAAAGCACCTTGGACAAGAAGGTTACTTATATATGTCCAGAGGCATTCAACTCTTCACCAACAACTCGAAAGCACAATGCCAAATATGTCCCATGTAAGCAGCAGTGCCTCTTGCCCGACCGTTTCTCATGACACGCTTTTAAGGATACATGGATCCTCGTTAGCAGTCAGGATTATCCAGAGATGGCGGGTTCTTCGGATTATCTGGTATCCAGTTCGGATTCCAGTTTTCCAGAAACATCGAGAGATGAGAGCATGAACAGGACTGCAGTACGCTGCGCGGCGAATCTCGACAAGGTGAGAACCTGTCGTCCGATGGAAAGGTATAAGCTAATCAAGCGCGTAGGCAATCCAATGTTTAAAAGACATTGCCGCGGCCACGGAGGTGGGCATAGCTTTTCTAATTTCGAATGACAAGCTCATTAGACGATAGCGTTGGGGTGGGTCGCAAGGAAAGGTGTGGACAAAGGAGGAATGGGAGGCGGAGGCAAAGACAGCAGAAGAAACATGCGCCCTTTTACATGCCTGCAAGGCTCGTGTGGCAAGACTAGAGAAGTTACTGGGTTCCATAAGTTGATAGGCGCGCCAATACTACTACCACGAACGAACGCGCTGAGGTAGAATGTCACGCATCACACATTACGCATCACGATTACCCTTTTTGAGCAATATTCCGAACTCCGAACTCTGTTCTCGAGCGATATACACAATACTGATAACAAGCATGAATGTAAGTAATAGATGTGCGAATGAACACAAGAAAATTGTATCCTAGTCCAACAAGAGTACGCGTCCGTGGCTACATCCAACGCGATCGATGAGTGTGACCACGTGCCAGTCTACTTCTTGCCTCTTCCCGTCATCGTCGACTGCAGTATCTCGAAAACAATGTTGAGGCTGAGGCTGAGGCCCGACATCCTCAGAACGCCGTGCGCCTACCCCACACATTGATCACGCGCATATGTAGTTGATGTCCGCAAATAATCTGCGCTTTGTTAAACATCGTTCCTTTGTTCCGACCCTGTCCTCAGTATTTAAGGCGCGCGCTGGCCTTTTCTTTCGGGTCTCGTCTTGCTTTCATCATCTTCCCTGTCCTTCTTCGCAACCAAACAACCAAATGTCTCTGGAACGCAGGTTTGGACAATGGTCAGCCTGGTTTCAACATCTGTTCCCTGTATTCAACGTTTCTAGGAGCTGTCAGGTTTCTCCCGCGGCGGTCTCGCCGAGCTTCGCAGTTGGTCTGCACGACATTTTGATTACCAATGTGGCCTTGGCACCTGAATTGAAGGGCGACGGTCGATCTACAATCCTGATCCACCATGCGAACGTCCTCTACGAAGGAGACAAAGATAAACCTCGTACTGGATTTGCGGCCATAGCTTCTTTGACACCTCAAAGTGTTCGTCAATCTTCGCTCTTTTTCCCTCTTTGAAGTGGTCTGATAGATCCTACAGGTGGAGACCGCGGCCGTGAACGTAATACTCAATCGCAGAGAATATATATCCTTCGAAGTGCAAGGAGATAAGTAAGTCCTCAAGTAGTCTTTCGCTCGCGACATCCACTGAATATATTCGCAGTGAGATTCATCTCTTCGGCCATTATCTCTGTAAGCAGTCTGCAGCAATTTCGTACTATACTGACTTCGAGGTACAGCCTACCACAACCCGCCCAAGGATAGGGTGTCTCAGCTGTCACAGTCCGCCTCGAGCTCCGCCCCGGTACGCCCCATCACTCCACTCTACCCTCCGACGTCTAATTCCACTGCACTAGATTAATATTCCTGCGCCACAGGAGCAGCTCTCAAGCGCCAGTTCCGCCAAACGTCCTCGCAGATCCATTAATCCTAAACCTCAGGTTTCTTCTGTATGTATATCCGGCTCTCGCTTTAATCAACATTGCTGATGAAATCCCTTCATGATCAGGTCAGTAAAGGCAAGCGCAGGGCAACCAGTGAAGATGACGAGGAATATGCCGACGATGCGAAACCCATCGCTAAAAAGCGCAGAGCCGGAAATTAGAAAAATACTTGTGTATACCATGATTGTAGTTCAAGTCTTGTATTTATCGAAACGGGAAACGTGATCAGAAGGGACGATGCCAAATATAGACCTCCTAAACACAGCCACGTCCCAATCAGTATGTAGTCCGTGAGAGTCCGTGAGGAGCTGACCAAAAATCCTGACCATCACCACGGAATATCTTCCGATCATCAACACTTGTTCCCTTGATCCGTTACCACATTCATGTCGCGGCCACCTGGTCCTTTCGTCCCAGTTGCCACGGACGCATACGATCTAATTAGCCAGCTGCTCACCAAATTTGAACCTGCTACACTCGTCGCGCATTCCGATAACCCGGAGTACTGGACATGGATAGACCCGCAGAACCTTCTGTCTCCTAGACTGCGTGCGGCATGGTTGTTGAAACAAGATGAAACGCTCAAGGAGTGGAAAAAGCGGGCGAAACACATTATTAACTCGCATAACAATCGGGTCAAGCAGTGTGTGAATCATCTGGTCTCCTTGTGCGCGGTTACGATTGTCATACTCACTTCAGGACACCCGAACAAATGAGAGTCATCAAGGACCAATCAAAGTATGTAAAATACTAATAGTAGCGCCACGAATGATGGCTAACTTTCACTTGTAAAGGGAGCGTTCTCACAAAAACAGGCTTAAAAAGCGCAAGCGCTCAGCCTCCGATGTAGGCATCGATCCGCAAGACTCCAATTCGGGAACTCTGCCCGAGACTGCCTCCTCGTCCATGTCCACTGGAAGCGAGACTGTCCTCCCAGAACCCCAACCTCTGAGCCACCGATTTGTAGATCTCAGGACCCACATCCCATTCGAGAGACAATTTGACGAGTTAACCTTAGAAGGGCAGCGCACCACTGTCCGCGCGTACGGGCCGTGGATCGATGGTTCGGATGGTTGTAACTTGCTTCATCGGGTGCGTCTTACTCGACACTCGGTTCATTATCCATTAAGCGGAGGTTTTTCTAGGAGGCAAAGCTGGTGAAGGTCCTTACGGAGAAATCGCGCAGTCTGACAGAGCTCAGCAATGAGAACGTGCTCGTCCTAGATCATATTGACGTGAGCCGTCATGGCGTTGTAAGAGATGCCTTGGCCTCGGGGAAAGCAGTATATGTCCCCAGCAGGCAAGACGTCTCTCCAGATGTGACGGCCAAATGGCTGGAGGAGATCAATGGCACGAGTGCTTCTGCGAGTGTCTACCAGGTCCACAGTAAGTGTGTGCATGGAACTGTATGATCTTTAAGAATGAAATTGTGCAGGTATGAAACGGAAGGCGGCCATGTATGAGCCTGATGCGCCCGAGGATTTGGATCCATACTTACCCGATCTCATTTCGCTCAACGACTTACTCCAAAAGATGACGGCGGAAGGTGACCGCTAGTTTCTCCTGGATTATCCGCTCTTCGCACGCTCTCTGCCACAGGGATTATTGTACGTCATCAACATAGTGTTCCAACTCTTGTCGGGAACTCATGTGCCTACAGGACTCTTGACCATTCTTTGCAATCCTGGCAACAGAGATACGTGTCGAATTTGTTCACGAACCAGGTTGAAGTACAGCATTTTGCTGATCGCCTTTGGGGACTTCTTCACAAGCCGATGACCAATACAACCATCCATCATGATGCAGACGGGAAGGTCACAATCATTCTAGGTGAAGCGGGTTATAAAATATGGTTCACTGTATTCCCACGTGGCAGGACTATGACCCAAGACGAAGTGGCGGCTTTTCAAAAATCACTCGTCACGTACGAGGACACCCAGAACAGCTACCCGGATGATATCGACGTTTATGCTTTCCTGATCGAGGCGAATGCAGTCCTGTAAGTCAATTGATATTCGATGTGGGCTCCGAAATGACGTGATTGGTGCAGCATTCAACCTCCTGGGATGATGCACGCCGTGTATACCCCAGTGTCTGCTCACGTCGTCAGTTCTTCGTTCTGGTGTCTGGATACCCTACATTTGACTCGTATGTCCCGAGGAATCGATGTCAATTTTGGTAACATATTGACCAACGTTGATCACCACGATGTCGCCATCTATGAAGCATTCCTATGCCTGATGTGCCATCTACCAATTTCGACGACCAAAAGTTCGTGATGGATATCGTACGAGGAATGATTCTAACGCATCACTTGTAGATATACCAAAGAACGCATTGCTATCACTCTGTTCGATGGTCATATTTCCCGATCAATACTATATGCGGCATGCTCGCCACGAGAACATCCTCGACGACAAATTACGCACTCTGACTCCGGCGGTAAAGAAGTTAAATGCGCGACCATTGGGTGTGGAACTGGCTTGTATGGTTTGTCAAGAACTGGGATTCTCGGTTGACACAAAGGCTATAGTAGCGAATCATTTGGCCACAAAGGGAGGGACATATAGGGTGAAGATGGTCCAGGAGTTGAACCTTGCGTTGCAAGAAGCGTTAGATGCTGAACCACAGATCTCTGGAGAATTGATCAACTTGGAGGAGTGCGGCCTTCGCGAGAGGATGAAGCAGCGACTGGACCAAGCGAGGGCGACGGGAAAATAGGATCAGTACGATTAATGTACTGTTTTGTCATGAAATTATAGTATCCTCTCTTGTAATAAGTTTCTGGTTTGGCAAATCGAAAGTAACGCGTAAAATCAATGTGATACCAGCGTGTTGAATTAAATCGGTCATTCTGGAAAGTGACAACTCGAAGTCGTGTGGCGTAGGAATGCGATATACCAACAGTCTCGACAGCCAGGAATAGGCAAACGAGACCATGAGGCTGTTTTGCGTCAGCTGTTTTTAGTCATATGCTCACGGACGCTCACGGACTACATACAGATTGGGACGTGGCTGTGTGTAGGAAGCGGCAGACGCCGAACGGCCCGATTTGAAGCTCCGCGGATGGGAATCTGGAATCGGTAACTCTTTCTCTCCCATATCGTCAAAGTACCAGAATATAATAGCAATAATTTCGCGTCTCCCTCTGTGAGCCTTCCCTTCGCGTCCTCAATCAACGTCATCGACAAGTGCGCCAAATTCTGTCGACTGTCTACACCCTCAACAAACGGAAGACAACTTAGACTAGAAACAATGCAAGCTACTATCGTTCGCAAACAAGACTCCTTAGCTATAGAGATACGATGTTTAATAAAATTCCGTGGCCACAGATTATTGTCTACTCTAAGTTGTTATAAGGAACTAAAATTTCTGATATCTTCGACCAGAACGACATGCCCCATGCCCACCGGCCCGCCTTCTTTTTCTGCATCTCATCGTATGCCTGCTTATCCTCAGCTTTCATCTCCTTCTCCGTCCGACAGCCATTGTCCACCCATCGCGCAAGTCCCCCGGGCAAGAACTGGGTTACTGATGTCCGACGCTCACCCTCGCGTACAGGAATGTTTGAGTGGGTGAATGTAGCTGACGGAATGGCGATAGATGCGGCATGCGGGAACTCGACAATGAGCTTCGCCTCCCACATGATGAGGTGTCCACCATGCTCGGCGTCAAAGTCACCCAGTGCGGTGATGATGCACCAGAACCATGCGAGGTTCATGAGATCCTGGTGCAGCCATGTCCACACGTTCCGTCCAAAGTTGAATGCGACGCAAGGAAAGATAGAACAGTCAAAATTTGGACGAAGACCCATCTTGTCTGAAACGGTCTTGATAACATTCTTTCCATATGCGTAGAGCTTCGGTGCCCAGATGCCAGGAACCGAATGCATTCGGATATCCGATGGGCGTATTTTCATCGGATCGGATATTATCGGATTAGACACGTACATTGTACAGCTACCATACTATACAGGATATCCTATGTTATCCTACAGTAACATGGGATATCCGAGCAATGTATACACACACGAGACCAATAAGCAAGCAATAATCCAAAGATATCCGATACACTACAGCTCATCCAATGATATCCGTTAGATCATGACTGACCATATCCAATGATATCCGAACTACCCACATAACCCAAGATCCTACGATATCCGAAGTAAGTAGACAATTAATGGCAGCTATGAACACCTCACCAAATCAAGTCTTCTTCTTCTTCGGCGCCCGTTTCCTCCCTGATGCCTTCTTCTTCGGCGCCGGTGTCGCCTGCTTGGCCTTTCCTTTGCCCCGTGTAGCACGCTTCTTCGGGACTTCCTCTTCACTTTCCTCCTCTTCTTCCTCATCCTCCTCATCGGTTTCCGGCTCTTGCTTCCGCTTCTTCGCTACTGCTGCCAGCTCACTATCAATCCGGCCATTCCGCTTTGCCGCGACAGAAGCATCAAATGCTTTCTGTGCAGCCTCGCTCTGCAGCTTTCCTTGAACATCGATGGCCTCTTGTTCCGCTGATTCGATCTGTGCTTTTGCCCGCTTTTCTGCAATCTCTTTCTCCGCCCGCGCCCACTCCTTTACATGCCGCTGACGAAGCGTTTTCAGAGAAGTGAAACTGCTTGTACGCGTAGGCCTGCTTCCCGCGATCCTCAGCATGCTCCACCGCTAACATGGCCCAAACCTGCGCCGTCTTCTCATGACTCTTTTGGGACCGAGGATTCTCCTCCTCCAGAATCTCGGTCTCCTCTTTCCAGCGGTCGAGCTCACTTTGAGCTCGCATCCATTGAACACGTTTCACTGTTTTCCAACAATCAATACCACTTCGTAAACAGCAAGCTCAAACCCTACCTTCTAATGTCCACTCCTTCTCGTCGTCCTCGGTAAGGCCCTCCGGTTTCACAGTCGTCCATAGCCAAGAGTCCTCCTTGCGCGCCTCGCCCGGCTGCGCTGCTCGAAATAGATTCTTAACGTTCATATCGGATTCCTGCAAGAAGCGAAGAGTGCTGTCGGAAGCCGATAAACCAAGTCTTAGTAGCCGGGAGCGGACGAAGTTGTACAAGGCTTTGCTGTCCTTCTTCTCCTGGAACAACCAATCCAAGAGCCGCTTACCGCGAGTGGCAGCACCCTGACCACGGAGATGACGCTTCTTGTCTTTCAGACCTTCCGCGTGAATTAGAACGGCCTCCCTCGCATCATGAAGGATTCGATGAGCCTGGATCTCTCGAACCTTATACTCGATCTCTTCAGCATAGGCGAGATTGTGAGTCAAGATCTGAGCGGGGGTGAGACGGCTGGGTAGGGGAAGGAATGCTTTCTCGGGAGTCTCCAAGGACACATCGCGCAGCTCCTGTCGGAGAGAAGGAACAACTTTGCAGATGTCTTCTAACCATGTCACGCTGTGCTTATAAAGAGCACGTCGCATAGTGTCGAGCTTGCTTCGGTCGCTTTCTTCCACGTAGTGATGTTTTTTCGAATGATTGCAGCTAGCAAGAGCGCCTTTTTTCTGTACTTGTCCTGAGTAATTGACTCCAAATCAAACAAACAACACGTACTGCTCACAGTCTAATCGAGCACCCTCTTGTAGCAGATCGCCCAGACCACTAATGAAGCCCGGAGTGGGTTTCACCGATGCCTTCTCCGTTTCTCGCGTTCATCCAGGCCATCCATGAATTCCTTCAAGCTGGGGACCTCTGGCGAGTCGTCGTAAGTCAAGACTCTGAGCCGAACTGTGAACTACTTACTGTAACCGTTGAAGTTTGCTTCGAAGCGATCCACTACATCCTTGTCGAAGCGTGTCGGCAGTGGTTTGTTGTACTCTCCAATCCACTTTGGTAGAACCTCGGGGGGTGCCGCTGCCGTACGTCTGACTTGTTCAGCATTTAACCGTTCGTAGGTTTCGACGGCTTCAATATAGCTGTCGGCAAGCGCATCAGCTATAAGACAATGGTAAGCTGGCATCAGATTATTCAAAAATAACACAGCTTACCCAACTTTACTAGTTTGTTGAAGTTCCAGTCCTCGAACGCGGCGTCCAAGTCATCGTGACGTTGACCGTGGTTTTCGTGCTTGATGCTTCCACCACAAATGCGAGTCTCCTGCCACGGTGTCTCCACCGTCTCGCCGCATGTCTTGCCCACATGCTTCATGTGCGCGTAGCTGTACAGCGCACGACACAGGGCCACATGGCCCAAGATATGGAGATTTGGTATTCCCCCCCTAACTCTTTCGAGGAGGTCCCAGAAATCATCGGGCAGGTCGGGAAACTTCTCCTTCGTAATTCGTTCCAAAAGGTGAATGATGTATTGACACCAAATGTCATACGAAAAGCACACCCAACGCTGGGCGATTTGATAGGCGAGGCTACCGACGAGGGCTCGGTCCCCATAACAGAACCTTGTTTTTATCGATCAGCTGTTGAATGAACGAAATCGCAAACCGACTGACCGTTCACCGCCATACATATCACACACGCCGTCATCCTGAAAGAAGACATGCCGGGTACACACGACGCCAACGACTCCCGAGACAATCAAGTTGACAAACTTCAGCAGAGACTGTAGCTTCATAGCCCGCAGACGCGCACACGTACATTGCTGGGAAATCATTAGCATCTATGTATATAGTCATAAGATGCAACTTACGTCTGGAGGCTCGCCGTCGCATACGTCGAGATATCGTTGATACGGCGCCTCATCCGACAGGTGGGCTTTGCCTTCGTTGAGTGCTTCGTCGTTTGGATCTTCCTGTTGTTTTACCCGAGGTGCGTTGAAAGTGCCATCGCCTGAAAGGAAAAGGGTGTACTTGTGCCTATACACTGTCAGTTCAAGCCGGAAAAAAGGGTTGCAGATACATACTGCTCTTCTTCCTTGGCCTCCTCGAGCACCTTCAAATCAAGGTTGAAGCCGGGCTGAGGACAGGCAGGACAATGAATGGATACATTCCCCGGACGACGATGGGTGATGTATTTGTCGATGCCGTGTTCTTGACCACTTCGTCGACGATAGCCCAGGGAGCGGGTCATTCGAGCAGCTAGCTTTAGATTACGATAAGCGTTCTATGAGATAGTGTGAGCATTCATGTTGATGAACCAAACGGGAACAGACACACCGGGGCTAGATCCGGTTGCATGGGATTAGTGAAGCGTCGAAGGGCATAACAATAGTCATACGCCGACTTCTTGGACGTGTTGGCATGGATAATGAAGTTGTCCAGTACGTCAAAAGTCATCGCAGTCTCAGGGCGCTCGACAGTCGCTGGCCAAAGCTGCTCCTCAAACAGCTGTTCCGCCTCAGCATGGTCCACCTGAAGCCACCGCGGACACTTGCAGAAGAGGACGTCAACACTATGATAGCCGTTGACATCGCATATAGTTATAGATCGCTTTGCATCGGCGTCGCGGAGAGGACATGGGTCACCGCGATGACCAAGGTTTAGGACGAGGCCGATTTCGGAGAGGGACGAGCGGGTGAAGAACAGACCATTCCACCGCTCGATTCGATGGGTAGGAAGACCGTGATGGTTGGAGACAATGCAACGGTCGCAAAGAGGGGATGTCGACAGCTCATACAGCGGTAGATCCTCTTGGTGTTCGAACCGCAAGGACAGTCGACCTCGACCAGCTCATCGTACTGGTAAGCGAAGATAGAGGCCTGTATCTTGTCCTTCATCTTTAGGAAGGGTTCCAGTTTCGCGCTGACACCCTAATGATTTATTAAGAGACCTTCAATGCAGGAATCGGTCAGAAAACATACCTGATACCGCTTCCGTGATGTAGTCTGTGTCTTTTTCGTTTCTTCGTCTTTGGGGGGGTCCTCCTCGTCCATATCGTCACCTTCCTCCTCATCGTCGCTATCATTGTCGTCGGCGAGAGGATCTGCAAAACTTGGCCCAGCGTCGTCGCCCTCAGTCGCGAATTCTGGATGGTGGGGGCAAGAAGTAGCGACAGGAGCCTCATACTGGGTTGAGATAACCTCTGACAGCGTAGGGTATTGCGGCTGTTCGACAGGAATGACGATGGCCTGTTTCTTCGCCGCGAGCTTGGCCAGCTTTGCAGGTGAGAAGGTTGGAGCCATGACGGTTCTAAGTGGCGCGGTGAGTAGAGGACAGTAGCATAAGCCAAAAGGACCTCACCCATTATAAACAAAGATATTACAATTGTCCACACCATGTCCATTGTTGTATGACCAGAATCGGGCAGTGTGGACAGTCACAACAAATACAAACTACACACACTGTACGGTCGAAGATATCGTATTGTAGGCAAGCTATATGCAGCGAAGAGTTATATACAGTTATATACAGAAAATATCAAAGATATGCAAGTAAAGATTCAATGTCAAAGTACAACATATGGACCAGCCACATCTTTCTCAATCAAAGCCCATTGGACGGGAGGGATCGCCACATCGGGCTCCTTCAAAACAATCAACAGGTCGGCGTTCAACACTGAGAGACCACGATCCCAGTGAAATGGCTTGAACGCGAATAAGTGAGGAATCCAACGCTGGAGCGACAACGTCCTAAATACTCCGCGTCGCTCGAATCGGGAAATATACTCCAACGGGACAAGGACACTGACGAGCGGAGCCTGCAAGTCGACGTAATGCGGGGAACTATTGTTCTGTCAGTCAATGTCGCTGGCAATAAGAAAAAACCAGCACCTTCAGAAAGACAACAAATCGAAGTCGTTGAGTGGCTGGCGTGTCGAGTACTTGAACTTCGTCGACATTGTCTACAGTATCCTTCAAACGAATGTTACGAGGAGCAGGCCGAGCATCCTCCCGAGGCCGCTTGGAAGTAGAGGCTGAAGCGATAGCCTGACGAGGCTGGTCGCGAGGTGTCTGGGCAGGTGTGGGTGGAAGCCCGCGTGTCACGGCTGCACGATGCAAGGCGTCAACGGTAGGAGAGGACGGGGGATTCTGATTGGGAGCCCCGCGGTTTTTGGCACGGCGTTGAAGGGAGATGTGGTTGATCATGGTTTCACGTTCCAGCAGCAAGCGCAGGAGCTTGGCATCAGCCGTGAGATCTTGTACTGCGAATCCAGAGTACAGATCGTGATACTTTTTGCATGGCGGGCACTGCAAATCAATGCATTAGCTCAAGACTGAGATAAAAAAAAACTTGACACATACATGGGTGCGTTGAACTCCAGTCGATATATCCCTTTTTTGTCAAATACCTATGGCAAGCGATTAACTTTTACTTGCCAAAAGTAGTCTCCATGGACAACATGTCCATGGACACTTTTTTGTCAAAATTTCGAACATTGGCGTTTGACTGTAATTTGACATTTTTAGATTTTCTGTAATTGACACAAATTTGTCAAATATTATGATACTGTAGCATTTCAACTGTTAATTCCTATATTGTGTTAGTTATGGAGCTTCGCAAAATAGTGCATATTGAGTCACCATCAATTTTTTCAAGTACAGATTGCTCAAAATGGAAATTTTTCTACCCATCTAGCGGCAGGGCATGCAAATCAAGTACTTTCTGTCTTTATGCTGGATCACAAAGCTATATCTTTTTCAGGGTCTAGAGTCACAGTAAAAGACTGCAAAGTTACAGTTGAAACGCTCCAGTATGCTTACTGGTTCAATTGTTAATTTGTATACAGTACTATTATGATTATAGGTTCAGTCACAGGTTACAGCTGAAAAAAAAACAGCTTGCATCAAGAATTTGCTTTTGATTAATCTGATTCTTTTGATGGTAACAGCTCGAAATTTTGTCAGGATCAGCTTTGGGATCAGCTCAAATGCAGAATGTGGCACCTGGTGATACAGTCTTCTGCCACATCTATATTACAGTGCTTCTAAGCTAGACACATCAAAATGTATCCAACCATGCTGTGAATTTTAGGCTGATCTTCCTCATCCCAACATCATTCGTAGTACGAGGACTACCTAAAGACTTGATTTTGTGATGCCAGGATGCGGCGACTCGGGCCGAGATCCGACTCATTGAATGTCAGTATCACGTGGCCGCCGTTGGCCTCTGCATTGTCCTCAGTCACTAGTTTGGCGTAGGCGTGTATCAATTCACTTTCACTTTCCGACACTGCTCCTCCATGCTGCTCCTGTCTCTGAGAGTGCGGCAGAGGACGATGATTACACCAGACAGCAACATGATGACGACGACGACGCGGGCAGCGATAGACAACAGTCAGGGCGAGTGCGACGGCGGACCACGAGAAGGAGCAGCGTGCGGAGACTTGAACTTTGTTGTCCATGGCTCGAAAGGGCAGGAAAGGGTAAAATGAGGAATCGCCGCCATTGCCAGCGCCGTGGTCGTCTTATGGTCTACAATGAGGATAACGGTATCGTCAAGGCCTTCCGCAACTTGCCTGGTGTTGAGATTGTCAACGTCAGGCGGTTGAACCTCCTCCAGCTTGCACCTGGTGGACACCTTGGCCGTTTCGTTATCTGGACAGAGGGTGCTTTCAGTCTCCTTGATGAAGTTTTCGGAACCTTCGACAAGGCTTCAACGCACAAAAAGGACTACATGTATGTTACAATGTACATGTTACTTTTCCTCCTTAACGCGTTCTTAGCCTCCCCACCGCCAAGATCTCCAACTCCGACGTGACGCATCTTATCAACAGCGATGAGATTCAGTCTATCATCCGTCCCGCCGGCCAGAAGACCCAAAAGCGCCCATGGACGCAGAAGAAGAACCCTCTGCGCAACAAGGCCGTCTTGTTCCGCCTCAACCCTTACGCAAAGACCCTTCGGCGATAGGAACACCGTTAGTGTACCCGACTTTTAACTTGTATCGAAGCTAATATTCTCTTCATAATCAAGCAGGAGCGTCTAAAGCAGAAAGGTGCCAAAAGACGAAAGGCACGGCTGCTGGCGACGCTTTCCTGGCTTCCTTGGCCGCACCTTGAATGAACGAGTGCTTTCTGTATGGTGTTTATGTCAGTTGTGTATGGTACCTATTTTTACTTCTCTGTGTTGAAGGGAGCTCAATACGAATCTCATACCACGGTTTCTTTCCTGCCACTACACGCACTGATCACTGTAATAGGCATTGAACACACTGTACGTCTTTCCTGGTATTCTAATTGTTCTTTCATGCAGGTTATGCGAGTGTCTTGGTCTTTTCGGCCCAACCTTGGCGTTGATCCACGATCATCTGAAGACTGGCCGGCCACTAGATTGCGTCTACACGGCCTTACTTAAATTTCCCCTCTTCCTTACGACCATTGCGCTTATGAGTCGGAAGCCCGCGCGTCGCAAAAGCAGGGCTGTTTATGACAAAACTTACTACTACCGGTTCGTGGCGTGCCTCAGTTCACTCGTGCTTCATGCTGATTTACTGAGCATTGATAGGCATAAGGCTGAAATTCTGGAGAAGAAGAGGAGAAAATATCACGAGTCAACCAGCAAGACCAGCACTGAAACCGGGTTTTCAGAAAGTATTGGGGTCACGTTCGAAGACGAGTTTCAGCAGAACTCTGACGGTCAGCATGGAGGACATCCACCGCGATGTATTCAGAGGTGAGTACATCTCCTGGGCAGCGATGTGCTGAGTCCAGGATGCCCTTTGAAAGCGCGGCCGACGATGATGCAAGCCCGACCGACGACGGCGTCTTGGACCTTCATCCGCGGGACCTTTCAAGGTACGTTTGTCCCCCCGTTTTTGTGACTTCCGTCTAAATTAATACTTAGTGACGCACCTGTAGTTGTAGAAAATTGCCTTCCCCCTGGCAACTGCCTCAAAAAATATTTCCTAAACGCTGGCAACTGCCTATAGGGCAACTACCAGCCAATTTACATACCTCCCCCTACTATATATAGGTAAAATAGAGTCAGGTGTTCCTTTCTCCCCGGCGACGCTGGACGAGCCCTCCGCTGTCGGTCGCCGATAGGGGGTCACTTCCTTAATTGGCGAAGGCACCACTCCCAAAATAGACATGTCACCAATCGCGCTTCCCATTTCCCCAATAAGTCATACATGCACTATTTTACAAGTCCATTCCATCATCGTCGGCTTCTGCGCCAAGCTCAGGAGCGGTGCCAAAGTCATTGGCGGACCGTTCCGCCCCGACCAATACCGTCAGCGTTTCCAGCGCTGTTCCATCCATCGGACCGGCCTTCTTTCCTCTCGCAGGCGCACGTCGCAACCACAACTCCTCAAAGGACTCCCGCACACGCCTCCGATCCCGCGCCTGACGCAACGCGTAAGCCCGTCGCCCCTGCGCCTCAGCCAGGCGCAAAGCTGGAACAGCTCTTTCAGCACGCCGCATCCACTGGTCCTCTTCCCACCTCAGCGATCTCAGAACACGACGCATCTCTTCCTTCAGCAGCTCGACCTCCTCCGCCCACCGGGTTTTCCGCGCCAAAGCTTTCGCCCACTCAATGCGTACACCTGCTCCAAAACATCAATCCTCAATTAATTGAAAATATCGAAACACTCACATTCATGGAGGTAACCATCATCCTCGGCATCTGGTCCACCATCGGCTGTCCAAATCCAAGACATCGTCGCGCGCGTCTCGCCAGCGACATGCAACTTCTTCTTTCCTTTCGTCCGCTTCACACGCCCGCTAGCCGTCACTCGACTGTCCCTCCTATCCAACCGCCCCAGTCTCTTCACCGCCTCCGCATCGGACTCTGCAGTCTGATATACCTTGACATCACTATCACGTAGCTCGCGATACGCCCCACACGACGCTTCCCCTGTCAAGCTCACCAGAGCTGCGCGCGCCACGCGATACTTGCGCTTCGCCTGTTCCACCTTTTCCGAAATGTTCTTCAGCAATGTCGAGGCGCGGCTCGTGTCGCGTTGGCCGACCATGTGTTCATTCCGATAGTTGGTCAGATACCTCTTGGCGAGCAGACGAGAGCGCAGACGTCCCAGAGCATCAGAGCATTGACCCTTGCGCAGTCTCGCCTCCTGGCTGATCAGCCGCTCTGCAAAATTCGCCCGCTCGCGCAGGTCGCCGCTGCACTGCGATGGCAAATAAAGCCGCACCTCCTCCGTCAGCCTCGCCGGCAAGTCCTTCTCTCGACGTTCCAATTCCTCCTCCTCCAATATCCCCTTGACACCCGGCATATAAATCGCCTGCCACTTGCGGAAGTCCTTGATCTTTGCAGTCGTGACCCGCCGTCGCTGGTGTATCTTGCTCTCTTGCCCGAGCGTCAAATTCGTACTCGACGATTTTTCCGCAACGATTCGAGCTCTAAGCAAATGTTATCCGCAAGCACCAACGTCGAATTCATCACTTACTGTGCATCCTCAATCTGTAAACCCAAAACTAGGAACCCCGCACTACTCAGGCGGTCGTCCTGAGCCTTTTTCTTCTTCTTTTTCCGCGACGCTCTTGTGCTTTCCCCACGCGCTGTAGCGCCCGACTCTTCATTCTCGGCTACCACCGGAGCCTCTTGGGACGCCTCATCCTCCGCCTCCTCTTTCTCGAGATCGCGTCGAGCTGTCGCCTCACTGAAGCCGACTAAAATCCAGTCAGCGACGTCACATATTAAAATCACATACAAAACTTACCTGTCCCGCTAGGTGCATATGGGTTAGGCTTCGTCGGGTCTTTCAACCAGTCCAAGACCATAGCATTCCACTGCGCACGAAGATCGCTTCGGAGCACGGAGTTCACCTCGTCAAAAGCCTCGATCTGAACCTTTCGCTCTTCCAAGGCGATCTTTAATTTGCGAAGCAAACTACTTCCTAAGAACAAGTGTCAGTCCAAGCTTTACAAAATAAATCATCACCCACCCAAACCTGTATTCTTCAAGAAATTATGATGGTCCGTTTTGTCCTCAATGTCGTCGTGCCTCGCCCCCGGGTGCTCCTCCCTGGTCATGTACGAGAAAGGATTGAATACCGCCCAAATCCGTTCAATCCCTTCCCCGTCTGTTTTCCCGACACCCACTTTGTACTTCAAAGACTCCGCTGACTCACACTTTACATCGTGGACATTCCCGTGCCACACAGGAATCGCCCACAGAATCTCCGGGACAGCGTTCTCGCGCAGATGTGCTGGTAACTGATCGATCCGATTCCCCCACTTCTTTTTGTATTGGCATGCAATGTCATAGGTCACGCAAGCCTCCTGTAAACCGAGGCGCGACAGCACCGAATACAAAATATAATCTGTATTTTTAAATCTAGCCAACAATCAGTATCCCGCCAACAAGCTCAATAAAACCGGTGACCATACCTCTCGCCTTTCTGTAGATCACCTAGTCCCCACAATAGCTCGTGTCGCGCACAGCAGACACCAATAACCCCCGATGTTCGTAAACCTTCCGTAAATTTCGTGTTCTTCTGAAGCAAGGCTGCAAATGCAATACAGCTTGAGACCTGCCAAACCATTAGCTTCGTCTCACGACCGACGGTTATAGCAAGACTTACATCCTCTTCCGTAACATAAGTCGCGATCCAATCCAGATACGCCTTCCGGTTTGGTTGAACGCCCAGACCGTCGTACAGTGGGCGATCTACACGCGGCTCTGGCTTCATCTTCTCCTTCATTCGAAAATTAGCGTCGGCCGAAAACGTTGGGCGATAACGATACCTTGAAAATCGTCAGCCTCCACGACAGGACAATCGCGCCATACACGTACTTGTATTTCTCCGCAACATCCATCCAATTCGGTGGTAGGTTCACCTCCAAGCGAGGGCATGCCCAACATTTCACTAAAAGCGCGCCCACCCCCGCAGCATCCAGACCACCCTCATCGTGCCCAACACCAGATCGACGAGCTCTCATCAAGAACGACCACTGCCGCGCCATTCGAAAAAACGACCTATAACGATCCGGTGTCCACTCCGTATCATACGGGTCCGTCATGCGCTCCAAAGTCGTCACAAAGTCTCGCACATTGACCGTCGCAATGACCTTGAGTCGACGGAAGAAATTCAAGGCCTGCATAGTCGCACACGTCTGCGGACTGCGACACGTCGCCGGGTACCAGCCGTTTCGCATTACTTGCTGCCACGGTTCCTCAAAATCGGAGACATGACACGAGCAGTAGCGGAAGGCAACGATGTGGATGCCGTTCGTATGCACCACCGTCATAAGGCGAGGCAACTTGTCGGCGTCATTGGCGTAACGACAGTTTCCTCCTTGATGTCCCATCTGATAGACTAGGCCCAGTTCTCGAAGCGTCGTACGCTCCCAGCACTCCTCCCGCCACACCTACCCTCATCTGTCAGTAACAATCTCGGCACAGGACTCCTCCACCTACCCGGATATTATGCAACGGGCAACGCCTGTGCCGCTCCAGGCAGCAAGCACGGCACTGCAGAAACTCCCCGCAGTCCAAACAGCGGTAAAGCTCCTCACAGTACTCAACCGGGGAACTCTCCACGTCTACGTCTCGAGCCCCTCCTGGCTCAGCCAGAGAACGGTCACACTCCGAGCATTTTGGCTTCAACGCCTCGTTGCCCAAGCCGTGACGCCGCAGCGTCTCTTCTAACATTCGAGGGATGAGCGGTCTCCAATCCGCCATCGGGTCGTCCTAAAGTCATAGTATCAGCGCTCTGTCAATTTGGTCACAGTGAATGTACACACCGAACTTTGATATCTCTTCCTCTTCCCCGTAATTGGGTCTAGCTCGTACTCCTCAAACAGATCCTCCCCGTCCTCGTCCACCATCGCGTCTGGGTTCCCGTACTCGTGCATGACCCCAGGCGGTAAGGGAACCGAATCATCACCGTCCACATCGTGCATAGGGTTAAAGTCGCTGTATGCGTCGCGCAGATCCTTGGGGTGCAGTTTGACGCGCTTTGGTGCTCGTAACGCAGTCGTATCCATACGGCCAGTCTCGTCAATGTGCACGTTAAGATTGCTCTCTGCTGCCTCGAACTCGCCGGCGGGGGCAAAATGCTGCACATAGCCGATGCCTTCGTTGACTGTTGGCCTGCCCCGACGACGGGCAACAGCCGCCGGAATCGTCGACAAGCCAGCGCTCCCAAGTTCGTAAAGGCGCTGGGCCGCCAGCTGCTCCTGGTCCAAGGCGGTACTGCCTGGTTGAGACATCAGGCGACTGTCAGCGAACAAGGGAAAAACCTGGAAAAACTCACATGGAAATTTCAAAGGTCCTTATCGACAAGCAGGGCATAGCACAGCACGTTGAGGCGGCAGAAAGAAACAAGACTAATAGGGGCTACAGTCCTGATTTAGAAAGACCGCCTCACCGGACCGGCAGTTTCTACAGCGTGGCGTAGAAGAGCGTAGACCGACGTGTTAATTGGAGCATTTAACATTGCAGTAAATATTGTAGTCAGCCCAGAACTATATTACGACAATCCCTGCCCTTCTAGTGCTGCTCCCTCATCGTCCAGCCTCACATCAATGTCCGCCGCCTGGAACACGCCAAGGAGATATTCGTTAGTCTCCGAGCGATGCCGCTGTCGACATGTAGAGCCGTCGCCGTTCCCTATATAATCCGTTATAATTTTCCTCATGCCAGGACTTTGCACTCACTGTTTAGCATCGCGCTACAACACCCGACCTCCATCAAAATCTGACACAGACACTGCCAGTTCCTGTCGTTCGACTCCATTCCAAAAGCATACCGAAGCAGTTTGGAATAAATGGCATCGGTACAACCAGCTGCCACGCGACGCAGATCCGCAACGCTTTGAATCCCACAGGCCATGAACATAATCCCCAGTCCGAGGCCATTCCGAGCTGCCAGGATATCAAAAAGATCGCCGTCGACAACGTTATGCTCCAGCGAGGCTCGATCCTGTCTTCGATTCACATGCCCGCGAATGATTCTACAAAAGTGTCAACTGAGGACAGTAAGTAGGGATGCCAAACTTACTCCTGTGCTTCCAACAGAGGCGTAAACACTGTGTCTTCATCCCAGTTAAATTGTAAACGGCGAGCATCAACCATGGGGGCGAAAGAAAGACGAAGCGGCTGAATATTTCCAGCACGACAAGCCGTGGAACATTCACAAATCAAATACCTTTATGGCGCCAATTCCAATATGTCTCAGCATGAGCCAAGTCGGTCTTTTGTTGTGGCGAACAAAGAATTTGTCTGGATGCCCTGAAATCGACCCACATGCGACGTTTTTAGGAATATTCTTGGGGCAGCGTTGCATAGGGACCCTACAGGACGCTGGGATAACGATAGACAACAGTTATACTGCACCCGATCATTCCTGACTAGTAAGATCGAACCTAATCTGTAGCTCCACTTCGCCCACGCCTTCCAAACTGACAAGCAATGTCGTACGATGACACCATGGCGTCGACGCGTCGCCCGTTACGCATTGAAGTTATCCACTCACGCGTAGAATTGATCGTCTCCCAATCCAGGATCATTCTCACGTCCCTCGCCGCTAGCAATTCGTCCAACCCACCCGCAATCGCCACACTGGTTAACCAATCGTCCGTCTCCACGCAGTGCTCCTCCCTGATCAGAGAATGAGGCCCGGAATAAGAAAGATCTGGTATCCACAAGGTTAGGGACCCAGAGAAGAGAGAAGGAAAAGGATACCCACCGGTACATGTCAGGTACACTGAGCAACAGCCCACACTCTGCAGCAGCCCGCGGAACGCGCTCCAGTTTGGATCCGTGGCATCAAGGCCGATTGCCAATCGTAAAATGCGAGAGTAGTTGGCGCTGAATGTCGCCAACGCCACACGTCTTAAATCCCTCAGGTTCTGAACCCCGCAGCGAAGTAAAACGGTGATGAAGCTGACGCCACCTCGCTCGAGAAGCGCGTCCAAGAGGTCACTCTCCATATTGTCCCGGGGTCCCGGTTGTGCGGACAAAATAGCCTCGACATGCTTCTTGATGATTCTACTCGAAGCGTTAGATTGTCTGATGAAGGTTTGACACTAGCGTACCCTTGAGCAAGTGGACACGCAGATGCCAGCGTAACAGAGGATGCGGAGAACAGCAGCGCTCTAGGGGGGCGACTGTCGTTCATCAGAGCTTGAGGAATATCCGCGGTGTTTGAACTCGAACGTTTAAATATCCCAATATGAAATCGGACATTTATATATTTCATTCAATGCAAATACCAGCGCAACAATCCAGGAAAACCCATGAATTTGGAATATTCTAAGTAGAACTAGACTACCAGTCGAGCGGGGCTACATTTCTGGCGGTGGCGTAGGACGGGCGTATGCAAATAGACATCCCTTCAGATACAACCACGGCGTACCCCGCTCTTCGCATCCAATGCGAAAATCCTGCCTGTTAGCATGGTCGCGTATGTCCAAAGCCAAATTGACCAGGTCCGCATGTCCATACACGCCCATCTCGAAGAATTTTGTTTCCAAATGAGTGAGGTTGTTATCCTCAAGCCACCGTCCGACGTCCTGATGAATGAATCGCTCGTCTGGAGGGCGCGTGAAAGGCGCTTGCTTGGGAGCCTCGATGTCGCCGCCGCCTATGCATCGTCAGAATATTCCAACATGCTCGCACTGCAACCACTTACGCAGATAGAACTTGGCCGTGCCCAATTCGTAGCCTATAGCCACAGGGCGTAGGATCCGGAGTCTTTTTTCCACCCGCCTGTGTATAACTATTAGATGGCGCTCACAAAGTATAAATCACAAGCACTCACTTCCGTCCAGAATGCGGGGTTGGTGGAAAGGTAATGACCTTTTGTATCGAGAAAATGCCAGCTTTGGCCACTTGGCGCGGTTGCGCAGGCTTCTTGCGAGGAGAGCTAGGCGCCATGCGGGTTGGATTTGAGGGGGTTACCGCGCAGATATAAGTGGTCGTGTCCCGCATGATGGGATTTTAATCGGAGTGAAATACGGACAGGAACTGTGGAAGGGTCTATGTTTCGCTGCAGGCAGTTGCCGGGGTCGCGGAAAATACGAAGACCCTCGCCACCAGCTGGGTATTATCTGCGAGACCCCAGTCCACAGCGCCGGTAATGTCTACCAGGTACACTGTGCACGACCTCCTGGCTCACAGGCTTGTAGACTTTCGCCTGTCCGATCTGCGTCCGAACTCCACAGCCCAGCGGTACGCATTCACTTCCGGATATTAAAACACTCACTGACAAGAGATGATCAGCATGCTTCGAGAAAAACTGCGTGAACACCGCCCTCTAGGTACCCCGCGTGCTGCAGAGGATATGGACGTCGGTCTTCTCCCAGCCGATCACCCGTATGGTGTCACATCCTTCGTGCGGAAGTGGTTGCGCGACATTCGTGCCCGTCAATTTCTGTTGATATTCCAAGAGAGTGGGATACTCGCTTTTGAGGACGTTGCTTACCTCTCCGAACTCGTGTGCCTCCCGGACATGCGAAGCATCTTCCGCATGGCACTGGGGTACAATTCCTGGGATCAAAATTCGGCGCGCCTCATGTTGTGTATGCGCACTCTGGCGGATAATCCACCTTGTAAGTCTACTTCTCATCCAATCCTTCATGCAATGGCGTACTCACCATTGCTTTGATCAGGGGACGGTTCCGAAGTGGATGAAGAGGACGGCATAGATTCGTAAATAGAAACGAAGAGGACGGCAAAGATTCGTAGATAGATACTCATGTACACCAAGCGAAAACGTGTGGCGGAGTCCAATAGATCTGTTGGCAGTACCCAAAGATAGAGCGCAAAAAAACCGGAGCAGAGCAAACAACGTTGCAACGCTAAGACTAGATGTCGCAGAAAAGATCGCGCAAAACAAACAAAAGAAGACAAAAAGAGACCGTCAGGTATTGGAACCCGCACCGCGATGTTGCCATCCGCGCGATATATCCACAATACCATCGTGGCCGTTAGAAACACGCAGTTTTCGGCTTTTGATATCATCGGTGGCTGTGCTAGGGAGAAAGGAGTACAATGTTGCGCCCCTAACCCTAGTCAACCCAAAATGGCAGATGCTCGGGCATCTTGTGTCGTGCCCGACGCGGCGGGAATTCAACGGCAGTGCTGGAAAGCCAAAACAATGGATTTTGCTTCGTTGGAGGAGGGCTGGTACGAAATATTGGAGCAATGCAGTCAAAAAGTCCTATTTCCGTCGCATCAACCTGGAATTAGCCTCAGGTTTCGCTTTGGAGTATAAGCACGACTCACCTCTTGACTGTGACCACACCACCATCACGTCGAATTGGGCACAACCGGTCGGAGATTATGGGCCGCGACAAGCTGTATCATACTGAGGAGGAACGCCGCCAGGCAGCTCGCGAGCGCAAGCGTCGGTATTACCAAAAGTAAGGATGATTCAAGGTCGTTTTGGCCGTCGTCTGACTTTACATACAAGCAACAAGCAGTTCGTGCTGGATCAGAATTCCAAGAGGTACTACATGAGGAAGAGGCGCCAGGATCTCTTGAAGTCGTTACAAGAGGATCCACAGAATGAACGACTGTAAGTGCTTGAATTTATGATTTCGGCCAGAGATTGATCGACACAATAGTTCGACGCGACTGAATAGTACCGAGGAAATCTTTCGCGTTGTCGAGGCCCAATACGCAGCCCTGCAAGCACTCACTCAAGGGAGTAGCCGCGATTATGCTTGGAGTGTGGCGCGTGGTCTGGCTGCGTATATCGACCGCGCCCCGGCTCTGGCAGCTCTCAAAGTCGAGTCGCAGAAGTTGGATGCCTTGTTTGCGCCTGTGAACGACTCCCTCAAGCAGTTAGGCAGCCTTGCTGGTGGACTGGAATCGGATAGGTTTGAACAGGTCGCGCGGATACATGTTCATTTCGAGACGGTCCAGGGATATCTTAAGGAGATGAAAAGTCTCTTGCGCAAAGGGACAGCGGGTTTCTTGAAGGCGGTGAGGAAGCAACGTCTACAGTGTGTACAGTTCGAGGAGTATGACTACATTGCGCCGTAAAATATCTAGCAGTATACTACCGAACTAGAGCATATTTAAAAACACGTCCCTCCAGAAAAGCAATCTCAAATTCAAGCCGTGCTTGAGCGAGCTCCTCGTAAGAGTCATAGGTCGCTTTAGGTACGCCAACCCATGCCTGTCCTGCCTCGGCACTAGAGATGAAATTGAGCTCTGCTAATCTTTGAAGCAGAAAGGAACAAACTGACTAAGTCCTATAGATACCAGGATTGGTCCCGGCGTAGACAACGTACCACGCTGGGCGGCATACATCGGTGTTGGCGGCGTTGACACCAAGGCACTCATAGTCGGGGAGACTCTTGACAGGGACTTTCTTGTAGCGCAGGCCTTTACGCTCGTCAGAGGTTTGGACCCATCCTTGAAGGACAGCGTAGTTGTACGCGGCAGCGGCGGCGCCCTCGGACCGAAAAGACTGATAGAGCGATGTGTCGCCACTTATCTGTTGGGTGCACGAGGCCCTGAGGAGTCATTTGAATAATATGAAACTGGGGGTCCTACAGGGAATAACACCTACCAGTCTGTGTAAACTCCAGTCTGTCGGCCAATGTACACGACGTACGCCTTGGGCCGTCGGTGAGTCTTTTTGCGAGGAGACAGACTCTGAATGTAGGCGCCTTCATGCTGGAGATTGGAGGCTTCGGACCTAAATTCGGAGTCAGTCCGATAGAATGGACTACTATTTCAAATGAAGATACTGGCCAATGTGCTGTCGTGCCAACATTATCGATGGAATACCGCGTTTGTTCGGGGTTGCGAATATCCAGAGATTGCAGGGCACGTGTGACGCTATCGACAGCATCGGGAGATCTGGATATGGTGATGACAGACTGGGCAGGGCGTGGGTCGCGTTGGGATGCTGCGGAGTCGTCGCCGCCAGAGTCATCGCTCAGAATAATCAAGACAGTCGGAGGGGATTGAGCTGATCGTAACGGGGGATTGGACATCGTGGTACGAGAGTAGCAGCAACATGGGGAGTGGCATTTTTATAGGTACATCGAACAGCGCGTGATTCTATCTCGACGGACTTATCTACGAAATGACACATTCACAAACCCATTGGCTAGCGAGCAATTTAAAATTACGACGAGGAATGGGGAGAGAAGAGAGACTCACAGACGAGAACGACGCCGTTTGCAGATGCGGACGGCGCCTTTGGCGAGCTCGGAGTTGAAATACTCCAGCGCAGAACTATGACTGCCGTACTTGACGCTGAGAGCATTTGACACGCCGGTGGTGTATCCTGTGGCCTCCGTACTACATAGAAATCAATACGCGAAAGGGGGACGTTGTGAATTAAAGCTCACGGATCGGTGATGATGCCCACCATGCTACCGCGCGTAACGCAGTAAAATTTGGTTTTACTGCGTCCAGTCTCGCGGATGAAGGCGGGCTGCAGAGGACCCGACGGCACGGCGGGAAAGACTACGCCAGACCGGAGTGGTTGGGTATCATCGACATAGTGGTCGATGGGGATGAGCGGGTCATAAACGCAGCCGACGGGGAAGCCGGAGGGGGGACCAGGCGTCTGAGGAGCCGTGTAAGACGGCGGAGCACCCTTGGCCTCGTCTAAAGAACATACGGTGAGTGAAAAGGCAGGCATATGTCAGGAGAAGTAACCCACGAGGAGAGGACACAACGTCGGGGGAAGGCGCGCGAGAGTGAAGCAGAGGACCGTCGTCTGACGTCGTCACGAGCGGCGATGCACCTGCATCGTCGCCTGGGAGGGCACAGAGTTTGGAATCCATGAGGGCGACACAATGACGAAGACAAAACAAGTCGAACCTTTTGTACCAAGTGGGGGAAGCCTGAATGGGGTAAGACGAGTTTGAACCTGCCTAATTTGGTGCTGGTCAAGATCGAGATCGTAGAGGATTGGCTTCCACAGAGTTCCACAGGGCGAGATTAGAGGTGTAGGGTTTACCCGAGCGAGCACGCGGCGTTGGAGGATCCCCTAAGCCCTTCTTGGATTGTTCCAACTTTGGGCGTCAGAATTTTAGTGTGAGCGAGTCTTCCAGGTGAAGGAAACGTACGCTAACTCGTGGAGACAGATGCCCGATGATCCCGCATGCAGTGGGGGCGCGACGTCGACGATGCCAACTCCAGCGCCGGAGCTAGAGGAGAGCGCGAACCCACCGCCGCCACCGACTATACCAACTCCCTCCCCTGACGTACGTCTACCACCACCAAACGCGCCGAGACAAGACGCGTCCACTGCAGAGATAAAGATTGTTGCAGTCAAAGCAGCCAGCAGTGGAACCACCGACGAGCAGGCAGCAACTGGCAAGAAGACGTATCGCAAGAAGGACCCGAGCGTCCGGGGGAATAACAAGGGATGGATGGCGGGGAAGCGCCTCGCGCTGTTCACGCCAATGTTGGCGCTTTGGGCACAGCGTGAAGAGCGGGGATGGCAATGGGCGGAGGAGAAGTTCAAGGCATGGTGCAATATGTACCACTTTCATTTTCCCTGGCCGATGACAGACAAGGAAGAACCGGAGACGTTGCTGCCGTACGACCCACATGCAACACGCGCCAATCCGGAGGACACTCTGTCGCCGGAGCAGGTCGCAGAACGGCGAAAGCATATCAAGTCGACAAATGAGGCGAGTTCCTTGTCCTTCCAACGCGTATTATTGTACTAACTGGTCCACAGCGCCTGAAACGATGGTTGGACTATCATAGCGCGAAGTCACAGGTAGCGGGGAGCAACCCGGATGCCAGCAAGCCTAAACGCGCTGACGACGGTGTCTTCAACGAGTTTATGGCATTGTGCATCGGTGTCGACGGCAAACCCCGTCAGCGACACGCCGCGTACGCTTATATGGACGATAACTGGGACACCGGGGACGAGCTGAGTAAGAAGGTCGAGGCTGCGTACAACGCGCTACCACAGGGAACGAACGTGGTGTTAGACGTGAACTTTCGGTACGCGGTGGTGCGCAAGGAGTACGCCAAGCTACCGGCAGAGGAAAAAAAGAAGTACGAAGCCCTCGTCAAAAAGGAGGGGGAAGAGGCGAAGGCGAAGTGGAAGGTGGACGTAGAGGATGGTCCCAAGAAGGATGCGGTTAGTCGCGCGAAGTAAGTGAGATTTAGCTGATTGCGGCGGAAGGCTGATGGTGACGAAAATAGCGCGGTCTCACACGTACGGCCTTTCATAGGCAGAGTTAATCGCGGCGTGGAGGAGAGGACGTTTTTGCGGACTTTCACATTGGTGGGCGGACCCATGGCGATGTACGATGGTAACCTGGGTGCTTGGAAGTAAGTTGTTACATGTTGTTGAATAACAGAGCCTCGACTAACTGTTGGAATCAGCATTTGCGTATCGAAGAATAATTCCGACGTACCTGTGACTTTCGCTGAATGGTATGGCGCTGAGAATATGACGAAGTTGCTCGCCGACTTCAGAGCATACTTGGAAACGTGCTACAGCGCGAGCGAAAGGCGGGAAGTTATAGTCCCCGGGTTGGGAACAGCGGCGGGTGAGTCGACGTCGAGTGGGGCTCCGAAAACCGTGCAGCATAGGTTCGCAGCGCCTGCAACGTCACAAGTGAGCGGTGACGTCGCAGTAGCGCCACCCGATGATAGTGGCGGGTTGATCTCAATGGACGCTGAGCCGGATGTGAGGCCGGCCAAGGGAGCGACAAAGCGAGCGCCGGCAGCATCCAAGCGCGGCGGGGCACCAAGGAAGGGTGGACAGTCAGTGCCGAAACGTGCGAAGGCATCATCGCAGAAGGCGAAGGGGAAGGCCGCGGAGAGGAGTATACTGTCTGACGAAGAGGAGGCGGAAGAGAGTGATGAGGACGACGAGGGTTCAATGGACGACAAGAGTGAGACGGAGTCCGAGTCGGGCGACTCTGATAGTGCCGGTTCGGAGGACGACATCGTACCAAAGACGACGAGGAAGAGGAAGGTGGCGGGTAACCCTGGCAAGGATGCCCCGCTGAGGAAGAGACCTAAGAATCAGAAGGAAAACGAGCAGCCGAAAGCGGCTGAGGAGCGCGAAAGACAGCGCGTGCGACGGAACCAGTTTGCGTTGTTGGGATTGGAATATCTTATCGCATTGGGAGGATCGACAGACGGTATCGACCCCGACGAATTTGTGCAGGTTGGGCGAGACGGTGTAGCCAGCGGGAAGATTCACGATCGCTTTACAGCCGCTGCGTCTGGAAGCAAGGAACCTCGTCAAACTCGGGGAGCAAGCGGATCGTCGGCGCCGAGAAGCCAACAATCATCGGGTTCGACTACTGTGCTCTCGTCGACAATTGAGGGAGCGAGTACGACGAAGGAAACCACACATGCTATGACTTCGACGTCAAATGGTCCGCCTGGTTTTGTGGCGCCATCGTTACCAAGACCTCGCCCAACGCCATCTCCAATAATCTTTTCAGCGCCACCGAGGACTACCGTGGAACAGGGATCGTCGATGTTCTCAGGTTCGAGCTTCGGACGTCGATTCGTCGCCCAACGCGGTAAAGACAACATGCCTCCAGGCGGGGCTACGCCAGATGTACGCCCACCAGTTGTTCTCGCGATGAACCTGCCACCAGCGCCGCCACCCGTTGTCCAAGAGTCCCCGACCCTTCCTCCCCCAGTTGCTCCCGCGATGGACCTGCCACCAGCGCCGCCACCCGTTGTCGAAGAGTTCCCGACCCTTCCTCCGACTGCTGCAACCACCGCAGAACAGTATCAAAAGCTGCGCAACGCGGCGCCCAACTGGCTGGGTAAGGCAGTCGACGAATTTTGGAGTGCGGAAGGCAGTTCAGAAATGAAACCAGTCTTGGCGCTACTGCTAGAGATCGAAGGTCAGCTGGGTTATGGTTCGAAAGTGAAGGAGACTCGCCTGCCAGCGGCTAAGCGCCCACAAATCGTATCTCGCTGGATTAGTCTGAGACGGACGGAGAGGACAGGCCGGATGCAGTTGGGTGAGAAGGAAATCGCGAAGTTCGTGAAAGCGTTTGGTGAGTGGTGGGACTCGATGCAGCCAGGATGGAGGACGAGGGACGAACAAGGCGTGTGGGAGCAAGGTATGTATGGGGGAGAGTGGGAGAAGTTGGATGTGTCGGGCGGTCCTAACGGTTTCCTGAGCGTCGTGGCAGCACTGTCATATTGGGCGACTGCGTGTGCGGAAGGGAAGTGTAGTTATGCTGAGTGGGAGAAGGCGAAGGACGACGTGAAATGGATGTTGATAGGGTTCCTGAGTTACGTACGGGAGAAGACAAGTTCGCGTGGTTAACTGAATAGAGTACATAAAGCGGTCGGAATAAAAGATGTTGCAAGAGAAAACTTGTTGCGATTGGAAGAGAAAACTTGTCGCGAGGTTTAGCCGTCTGGCTGTTGAGCAATGAGTTCGCCAAGAGGAGTATGCCACGTGGTGTTGGTGGTACTTGACGAAAACTCGAACCAAGTGCGCGTCATAAGAGTGACGTAATAAGCCGCGTGTGGCCGAGTAATTACTGTAGGAATGACGAGGGAAGCAAATGGAAGATGTAAGAGACCAAGCCATGGAGAAAATGAAGAGCCGTGTATTGATTGTGCGCTGCAAGCAAGCTGCACGAATGCATGAATCCGAGCCGGATTAAAATTAAGCTGATTTAAGCTTTCAGGGGCGGTATTCTGCTTCGAACTGAATTGAACTGGTCAACGTAAGGATATACCATTGGTAAGAACAGCAGAGGGAACAGCAGACGCGGCGCGCGCACCCAATGGACGGCGGGGCGGCCCCAAAAAGGAATGCTACACAAATCACGTGCTGAGGGCAACTGCCGAGAATCGCATGTAGAGTGGGCTGCTGGCAATTGCCGAAAGATGCTATTTTTAAACATTCTGGGGCGCTGGCCGCCTGAGCTGTCTTAAAGGGGATTGAGGCAATTGCCGAGGATTGTTTTGGGACGCGGATATTTGAAATTGAACGGAGATGCCTGATTTGGGAGGCCGCGCTGGCCGGCTGCCGGGGAGGGTATGGAACCGGTTTGGCCAGGTTCTACCCCGAGTTGATGTGGCTGTGCATGCTGGCAACTGTCAGGCAAATGGAAATATTTTCCCTTGACAACTGTCAGGGAAATTTTCCTTTTTATTACCACTATGGCTCAGTGACGCCGCTCCTGCTTCGTCGTGCGTTCTTCGTGCTCTTTTTTTAGTGAACAACTGTGGATCTTAAGTCTTCTTCGCAGTTCTCCGGTAAAGGTTCCCTGCACCGTGAAAGCGCCCGTCGACGAACTTGCTCAGGTGCTAAAGGCTTTGAGACGATTGGAGAGCTGGCTGGACGAAGAAATGAAAGGTACATCGTTTCGGAATTATGGGGAGTCACTGTACTCCTTGATGAGAGAAGATGACTACTGTGCGGACGAGGTGATCCGCGACGCCACGTCACGCGTTAAGCTTCTGGAGAAAGTCGCGTCCTCTTTGTGCGGGAGAATAGAGGACCTGGCGGGAACGGAATCCGCGACGTGGAAGGGAAGCACGGAGAAGCTTGCACGTTTCAGGAAGGCAGTGTCTGTTGCTGAGGACCTCGATAGTCGGGCTGTCGAGGACCCGTTCTGTTTTATCATACCTGGTGCTTACGACAAAGGAGAGCTACTTTACCAATCAATGTAGATCTTGATTTGTCCAGTTTTCCTGGTTCTTTGTTTCACTATGCATGTGTACTTATAAAATCTACATCATCGAGACATGTATGGTCTAGCGGTCATACCTGTTTGTTGTAACGCTTTACATAAAGTTTTTGGAGGTCGACAGTTCCATTCCTACCTCTGCCTCCAACTTCAAGTTCGATACTACTACTACTACTCCTTCCTGCAGCATGTACGGTCTAGTGGCTGTACATATTGCATCCAAGAAATTGATCCAAGATAATTTTTTTAGGGGCGGCTGTTCGATTCCTGCCTCCAGTGCGTTAACCAGAACTTTTTAGAGTCTGCTGTTCCATTCCTCTGTTTTCCATCAACTGATAAGATTCCTGCAAGTTTTCACTACCGCGCTTTATTGCAGTGAATCCCGCAGTATTCTTCGGAAGCATGAATGATGGCCTGCGGAACGCGTCGGGCACGTGCCCGGCGGTGTGCCTTATGTCAAGTCTTGCGTTCGCTTTAGATCTGGTCTGACCATCATCTTAGCTTGTCGCCAATGTTGGCCTTGCAGAAATCGTCTAGGATTTCATGAGCGTTGCGCCTACCGTCAGTGGGAAATCAAGGGAGGGGCAGGCCCGGGTGGAGGGGGTTGAGGCGGAGCGGCGTTGGACGAAACAAGGTTTTTCCTTTCTTTTTTGATTTGGTGTTGGCTGACGCGGGCTAGGATTCCATTCGTCGATTATATCTGGCTTCGATGCAATTAGAGTCGTCGCTAATCATGCCTAATATGGACCGTCGCCCACTTGCTTTAATCCGTCTTATAAACCGACTGTTTCTCATCGTTTTTGTGTCTTTTGCCCGTCATGTCCAGGATAGCGGACTTGTCAAGCCTCCCAGATGAGATTCTTTCCCAAATTTTCGATCTGGCGTGGCCGGATCACGATTCCGTGTTGTTTACGGGAAGCGTTATTTCCCGTAAAGTGAGGCAGCTTGTCCTTCCACGATGTTTCTCGCGGGTACGCTGTGGCGTCGTTTCCATTGCAAGCCGCTCTATGCGTACCTGGCTAGACCGACTACGTTCTGCCCCATCTGTAGGCTCCTGCATGACCAGTGTCGATGTTACTGGCCCTCTTTCCGAACCAATTTACCGTCTCGCGCGCCTCATTCAGCATTGCGACCGCAAAATACAACTGGATTCATTGACTCTAGCTCAGCTAGAATTAACGCCCATGGTCTTGGACCATGTTTCCGGCGACATCTTTGGTCGGGTTTGTTCCCTCCATCTGAAACATGTGTCTTTCAGCATCCATTCCTTCCGAGCAATGATGCGCGCCGCGCGGTGTCTCACTCGTCTCGAGATCGACAAGCATTGCTACCATGCGTGGTCGGATGTCGACTACTATCCTATGTATGACGCGTTCCTGAAAGCGATTCTTGCCGGCTCGACACCATTGTTACAAGTGTGGACGACCCCATGTTCCATCAGGAACTTTTGGCCATCCTCGCGCAAATGCAACGCGCTCTGGCTTGGGCCATACGACATGCGCGATTCAATCTTGGTGCATGTTCTACCAACGATCTGAAGGAGTTCTTGCGCGCCGCCGGGTCTTCTTTAGAGATTTTACATCTGACTGTCGATAAAGCTGGTCGGTTTTTGTCAATGTTCTATAATTGTTTGCTAATTGGCGCACAGATGGTTCGGCACACGTCTTATCGGAGCTACGGCACTGTGGTCGCTTGGTCGATTTGAACATCGGCTTCGATCAGGATGACTTGCTGGAGGTGGTTACGGCGTTGGAGTCGATCCCATGCCGTCTCCATTCCTTACAGATTCGGGTGGTCGTCCATGACCACCGTGACGCCGGTGGATGGGCGGAATTGGGAGGCCTGATACGTCGTCGAGGCTGGTCACCAATTCTGGACCACATTTCTCTCACAATATCTTCGTCTGAAGACGTCGCGTATTGGAGCACCCAGAGGCCGGTCGTGCGGCCGCTATTGAACATCGACATTCATTTCGAGTTTCCCGACAGGGCGTGGATGTCGTCCTATCCCGACGTCCTCCGTGAATGCACGGAGGATGATGTTCGTAATGCCTCCAGTGGCCTGGAGCGTGATGCGAGCGCGATATCCGTATGTTCTTTTATGATAATATAATCCGGCTTTCATCCATACCCGTGTTTTAGATTGCCAAGAAACGTGGGGTTGTATACCCTACTGTCGGCATGAATCCCGTCGTAGCATACATTGCTATCCCTGGGCTTACTGCCGGTACCGAGCGGGATGTGGCGTTCGCTGAAGTGGACGTGTATCTCGGCGATTCCGACAATGACTTCGTCCACCGTCGACTGCATCGTGTACCGTTCGGCGATTCTGACACCGAGGTCCTTTATCTCGCCATCTGTCCAGCGCAGAGAAACTTTTCTTCTCGGAACCTCAAAAGCGACATGGTGACATCCTTTCTGCGGACGGCAGTCGATAGATGGCCTGTTGCTTGGCTTGGCAACGTCGTCGTGTTGGCAGCTCGGGACGGCGTTTTCTTTGATTTAAGCGAAGGTGACTTTCCGCGTGTCGACCTTTCTGTAAAACGGTGGGCACTTCCCTTTTTATTTTCCCATATTCTTTCACTGACAAAGCATAGTTTTGTTTCGTCGTACAGGAAGCAGTTCAAGAATGGTGAATTCGACGGGTGGTGAGTTTGAGGGTGATGCGACGGATGATCAGTTTTCGTGGTACGCGGCGGATAGTGAGTTTGAGGGAGATGATTAGATTTACGTGTACATTGTTATGGTACTGTAATTTCCCATGAGGATTCACCGGCGACAGTTGATGTACACCCGCGCCACCCGTCCCAATATGTCCGTAGGGACAATAAGACATCCGGTGGCGCAGTTGAGCGTGATGAAAACGAGTAAGCTACATTTTAGTGCAAGATCATATACAAGTACAACGACGAGTATCTAAAACATATAGTCAACCAAAGATATTTCGTCAGCAACAAAATAGGGATTTGCCCGAGGGCATCTATCATTCAACCGTGCGACGACTGTAGTGCATTTCGAAGAACACTGATGACAGGGAAATGGCATTACCACATACAAATGCACTGTTCCTTGGAACGCAGGGTAACGGAACGCCTGTTCGATAGGTGTAAGTGATACGGGAGTGGCCTGTCGATGGATTCCATGCCGCGAATTAGTGATCATTAGCCTCACAGATGGAGGATTTATGATGGCAATGTTAGGTAATGTTGAGACGCAAGAGAAGAGGTTGCCGTGTATTTCCACATCGTCAAGTATCGGCATAGACGGGAAAAACAATTCGGGCGACCTGGAAAGTCCGATAGCTACGTGGTGTGTCAGTAGAACATAGTAATAGAAGGGACCGACGTACACCATCGAATTTTCAGCACTTGTAAGGAAAGGCGACACTCCTGTAATATATCACCCAACAGGGATATCTGGAACGTCAGGAGAGAGATCTTAAGGACAGTGACTTTGGTGCAGGAAAGTGAAGGGAAATGCTCTTCCCGAGGGCATGATGGCACCCAGCAGGTTGGGATCTACTTTGGAAGGACAGAGCATGGGTAGCACATCCGGCCAATTGTAACGCCACGGATCGTCTGTGGCAAGGAACGCCACATCCTCAATATCGGTCGTCATATTCAACTCTAGACGTTTAATTGACGGGAGGCTTTGAACGTGCCATCTTTTTGTCTCCTGGATACCAATCGTAGTAAACCCGAGAAAGGAACGCCAAGAGCGAACTCCGTACGCGCTGTTGATATCGGGGAATGCCTGCGTCGATATGTAAGACCAGTTAAGTAGCGCAGAATTAGGTCATACCAAATGGCCACCTTCCAAACTTTGCAAATCCAAATCGCGCAGTTGTGTGTCGGGCGCTAGTAGAGCGTACACGGAGGCAGCACCAACAAATACACATCGATGTACGGAAAGATATTGCAGTGTGGGCGGCAAGAGGCAGTGTACCGTGATTGACATGGGGCGAGATTTGGATGCCAGAGGTCCGTGAAGATCGACATGCGTCAGGGAGTCGAGTAATCCAATGAAGTGGAAAGGACCACCACATATTCCATAGAAAGAGCGAAAGACCACCCGAGAAATGACTGCGCATAGGTCCTCTCTCTGAGGATGAATGAGGTCAGGGCGTGTTCGAAGGATTCCTCGTAGCGCATTATGCTGTAGTATTCGTCGGTTGAACAGTTGACATGAAGTTTGGGCGACGACACCAGCAATGCCAAATGAGACCGGCGTGTAGCAACACTGCGCCACCAACGGTTGACCAACCGCATGCTGAGGATATCCTCAGTCGACAGCCAGTCCAGGAAGAGGTCGCATATCTCCATCGGACAGACTAGCATACAGCATTTTTTCGAAGTACCGGGCGATGACACTGCCCTGATTGGGGCTGCATGAATTGGACGGGAAGATGGTACCGACCACTCCGCCAATCTGTGCAGAAGGAGCTCGTATCTGGCATCGTCCCAGGATAGACGTTCAAGAGTTTCGCGTGTATTATTTCTAGGGAATATACCTGTGTGAAGAAAGAGAAAATAAGAAAGACTGCGTGGCGTCGGTAAAGGAGGCAAAGACAACAACATACCGACGTATCGTGCGATGTAATCTAAGTCTTCGGGTGTTAAACCACAGTCGTCTGCTGTAAGGTCCATGAATGCGAATAACGGGAATTGCGAAAAGATGAAGCGGGTTAAAGGCATCCAGTTTATAAAAATGCCGCGGAATACAAAGTGGCGTGAATCGTCCGCTAAACAAGCTCGTCGGCATATTGAAAATTAGGTTGTTTCCGTGTGATCAAATGATAGGAAAGGTAGCAGACACAACCTCCTTCTGTAAGGAGAAGCTGCTTCTTTGCTTCTCCGGCAGCATCCGCTCTTCGAACCGCGTTGCCGACACGCTGAACTTTGAGATTTTTCGCTCGAAGGAACTTTCTCGAGACTGTGTTCGCAGTCTTTGACTTCGTGGGTCGCACGACCATGTCCAATGCAAGCGAGGGAAAAAAGCTACTAGAGGTTGTCCTGTTTGATTATGATAATCTCACCACAGAAGGTAATATATATGGCTGCTCATCATCACGCAGCGTATGTGTGAAATCAGTAGACATCTCAAGAGAAAAGGCGTACATGGAGGCGCGTCGCTCTAACCTCACGAAATATGCGAGGCCGCCATCTTCAGGTTCCGGGTATCGACAAAGGTGAGGAGGAAGGCGATGATCGGGCAGAATGGTCAAAGGAGAAATTGTACGCGCTTCCAGCGGACTGGAGGGGCTTTCAGAAAATATATGAGATTGTAAATTGGGCTAACGCACCCCGAATCACTGCTCGACGAATCTGCTAACCGAGAAGGCCGTTCCGCGCGATGGTGTTGAGCGTGTTCTCGACGCGCCTCCGCTTTGGCTTCTCGACGCTCTAGGACAGGGCGCCCAGGCTTTCTCTTAAAGACCATGACAGGCAGGTACACTATCATTGGTGTGAGAGAAGACGGTTGGAACGGGGGTTATAATCGAGCGCGTACCGTTTAGATAGTGGATGGTGGGTAAGGTTTACTATAGGGATCGTAAACTCGATCGAAAGAGGCTGTTTACCAAAAGTGAAGCGGCCGAAAGTATAAGGCTCTTATCAGCTCGGAATCGCATGAGTTTTTTTTTGAAGTCGTGTCCCTTAGGCCCTAGAATACATCTATGTGGTCGAATGGGCGCTGCCAAAGACAGAGAACTGAGGCCGACAACATTACATCCAAAGAGCACAGCCACCGAAGACGCGTTCTGATCGTCCGAGATCTTTTTGACGCACCAGTAACCAGAAGAACGACCATCTTCGAGGAGAATACTTTCAATAGGGATGTATCTTAATACAGAGCGACGAATCTGCTGACCGAGAAGCCGTTCCTAACGATGATGTTGAACGTGTTCTCGACGCGCCTCTGCCTTGGCTTCTCGACGCTCCTGGACAGTCTTGTAGAGGCGCGGGCACCCAAGCTTTCTCTTGAAGACCATGACAAGCAGGTCCACTATCATCGCTGTAAGAGAAGACAGTTGGAACGGGAGTTATAAGGGAGAACGTACCTTGTAGATCGTGGATGGTGGGTAAGGTTTACTATAGAGATCGTAAACTCGATCGAAATAGCCTGTTGACCAAAAGTGAAGCGGCCGAAAGTATAAGGATCTCAACAGCTCAGAATCGCATGATTGCTTTTTTAACATCGTGCCTTTTAGACCCTAGAAAACCTCTATGTGGTCGAATGGGCGCTGCGATGGACAGAGAACAGAGCCCGGCAACATTACATTGAGCCTCGCCAAAGAGTACACAGCCACCAAAGATGCATTCTGACCATCCGAGAACTGAGTAACGCGCCAGAAACCAGAGGAACCTCCATATTTGAGGACAATACTTTGAACGGGATTGATTCTTGCGCGACGAAATGATATATTTTCATACAGAAAAGTATACAAACAGAGAAACTTGAGAGGAACAAGGTCCGACCTCACGAGAATCATGTTCGCCGGGCCGGCGGCGGGAGGACCAAAGCATCACCTCAAGTCAGCCAGATGCGCTGTCATTGGAGCAGATTCTCTAGCGATTCATAGTATTATACTGCCAGGGTATTCTCGTGAGATTGATGCCTTGTGATAATTATAGAGTTGCTCAGATCACGTGTCATGACAATCACGGCCCTTGGCGCCTAGATCGCCGAACGCCATAATTAGGCGCGTCCTTGGCTTCTCTCTCTCGGACTACGACCATCTGACTCTCTTTCGCTGGTATGAACGACCCATACTGGAACCCCGACTCTCTCGTGGTCATCGGCATACCAACAACCACATCACCTGCCCAGCTTGGTCCAGCGACAACATGGTACGCGTTGGGGGAGTTGTCCGCGTCATTTATAAAATTTCATCAGGCCTCGGATGCAAAATGGGTCAGATAGACTATGTCTACCCATTGTATTGGAGACGATGAACATGGAACAGGCCTATGCGATCGCTCACGTTTTGAACGGTTTCCTTGCGACCCACTCCGTCGGTCAGCCCCAGCCCAACACTTATCAACATGCGTTGGCTATTATCGATGCTTTTCGCGCTGTGGGTATCATGGAGTGGCTGAAGGAAGTCCTCAGAGGGGTAACCCGTTTTTACACCGTCGACAAGGGTCATTTCATTGGCATTTACATACACGAGTTAGTTTTCGCGGACATGCCCAGCTACCTACTTACCCGCACTTTTATTCAGGGAGCATGCACGTTTCAGCCTCGCCTGGTCTGTTCATCGAGCTTCGGAAGGCCAGTTTTTGCGCCGTTGCATTGTGTACGAGGGCATTGATTCCGCCCTTCGCGCTCTTCTCTCACGAGGAAGTTATTATACTGGCGTCCGGATCCCTTGGGAGCCACGTATGGGCACTGCTGAGAGGCACGTTCCCACTCGTCTCACCCTTGCAGAGGCGGCCCCGCCGCCTGATGCCTGTGGGACCCCTCCAGTCTTCCCACTGCCATCACTTACTCCCTTGTCGTCGTCATCTCAAATTTGCGTCGCACCGGCCAAGAGTCATCCATGTTACTCGCTACCTGCACCCCGCATTAAGTACTCTAGTTCACCGTCACCTGCCGGGGTCGCGTCGAACGCCTCAAGCACATCTGCTGCTTCGCGGGAGAAAAGAGGCTCGCCGCTTCGAAAGACTCCTGCCAAAGACTTTATGGTGTGGCATCTTTATGCTTACCATTCCTTGATCGCGTCAGACATACTTGAGGCGCTTAGCGGAGTCCATAGCTACTCCGCCTTTATCGCCAATCTTGAACGGTGCAACGTGGACCTTTGTCTCACGAGTGAACAGATGAGCTACATCTGGCATCTGTCCCGCTTCACGAGTGGGACATAAGCTAAGATGTTCTTTGGTTCGTACTGCTGTAGTTAATCGTATTCCCTACACGAGAAAAGGATAAAAATTGACTTGAAGTGATTTTCGTTATCAAGATTGAATGTGACGTATTCCGCGACGGCAATCAATAACGTGGTTTTGACGTGTTGATGTCGCGTGACGGCGTTAGGGCTTCACCTACACCTGGTGGGATAAGATTTGGACAATATGCGACATCTTCGTCCGGTAGGTACAATTACAAGCCTTCGAATGCATCAAACCAACTGAAAATACTGACCTACGTCAAATTAACTTTGATCTTCCGCATATAGGCCACGTGGCGAAGCATATAAGCGTCAAGTGGCGGCTATGCCAGTCATCCTTCTTTCCCTTGGACCATCTTTTTCACGCAAACGAAACATGCCATCCTGGATTAACGCTGCGCCTTGGTGCCCCACGTCAATCGTGGTACTGGGACGAGTCGTCCCCAAAGGTATCCACATTGGTCCCAAAAACACCTGGTGAAGCCCACATCACCGCTTGCCTTAGTCGTGGTGACTCATTTCTGCTAGGGTATGGATCAAAAATGGTTCAGACCAACCTTGTCTACCCTTGCTACTGGAAACGCCTAACACCGAAGCCGCGAATGCGATCCACTATGTGGTAAACTCGTTCTTAGAACGCGACCCTGTCGGCGGCAGGGAAGACCTCCCCAATACGGACCATAGTCGAGGCATTATGAATGGTCTGCAGACCGAGGGAATCCTCTCGTGGCTTGACGATGTCTTCCGAGACGTTGAACATTTCTTCGTCGTTTGCAGGGGTGCCATGATAGGCATCTTTATCCACGAGTAAGAATTTCTTCGGCGAAAGTTCAACTGGCCTTGCTAATGATCACTATAGAGAACACGCGAGAGCGTCTCTTGCGGACTCCAAACTCGAATGGAGACAGTTCTCCGTACATGTTTCGATCGAGAATGCATTGAGGTGTCTGTTGTCGCGGGGACACATATCCATCGGGCAGACTATACCCTGGGATCCCCGTCTAACTCAGAATACCCGCCACCGGCCTACGCCACTGTCGCCCAATGACGCTTTTCCTAGACTCAATTTTTCCCAATATCAAGTACCCCCATTCAACGATGCGTACAGATCCCCCACGCCCACCCCATGTTTTTTTCGCAAACAGCCGGCCCAACTCCGACCTCGCTGCAAGGCTATGGCCAAGGCTCTCTCTCCGGCCTCTCATCGCCCTCAACTCCCAGTCGCAGGAGTAGACCATACACCTATCTGCCGAGCCCATCGAAGGCGACTGCAAGTCATGGCTCACGCGGCTTGGCTCGCGCGGGCAACTATACTCAAAGTCCATCGAAAGTGACCCCGAGTCATGGCTCACAGGCCAGCACCATCAGCTTGGCTCGCGCGGGCAAAGCGCCAGCAGGTCTTTCTCTCTCCCCGCAATCCTCGTCGGCCGTCACTCGTGGCGAGGGAGGTTTTGATTTGATCGCCCAACATTTTCGACTTTACTATGAGGACGACGCAGACAAGCTGATGGAGGCGCTCTTCGGAGTCAAGCGGTTCTCTCTCTGCCTTCCTGGCCAACATCGAGCACCAGAAGCTTGATCGGCATATTGCCGTCGAAGAGCTGCATCACATCTGGAGCCTTTCAGGCATTGTGTGTGGGGCCGGACCGACGATGATGACGATGAGTACTTAATTGTTCCCGCTCACACTTAGACCATCGTCGTCAATGTTGTCACGTTGTGGATGTCCTTGGTGGTACGTCTTCGCCAGAGTGGCCATTTTGTTGGAATATGGGCGTTGCTGGTGCGCCAAAATATTTGTGGAGATATCACACCATCTCATCGAACTTCATCGCTTGCTTCTTGCATTTCTCGATCTGTACTCTTATCTGTCATATTTATCCGCTCTTCTTGGACTGTAGTGTTCAGATTACCCGTTTTCTTGGACACTTCTCCTATCGTTGTATACTCTGTTGTGATCCCTTGCCCGCTGTCGCGCTATGCTTGTTGTGTATGTTACATGTGCTATGTGTATTTAAGTCCTGCCCCGAACAAAGTCTACATCTTGACACTCGGACTGTGCAAAAGTTGAATACGAGTGAGGCTTCCATTTATAAAATGATCACTTCGCCGCGACGCGACGCGGACACGGTCAGTGCGCCAATGTCATCGCCTTGCCGATCCGTGCTTTAAGCGATAGTATCTCAAGTTTATTCGACCTCTGATTGTGCTTATGTACATGCGATGCGGACATTAGAGAGTGGCGCATTCTCGAAGGCGGCGGCGTGACGGACATCAGGCTGTGGCGTAGCCGTGTTTTGGACATGTAGAACGTGTCGGAGATGAAGCGGCTGTAGCCAAGCCGGACCAAATACAGACTTCCATTTGCGTTACCTCCGTCCCTTCCATCCGCAATCCTCATCCGCGATGTTGTCCGACCTGTAGTTTTACTCTGTCATGAGCCAGAGCGCGACGGTGTTTTCTCTAGATGGAGCGTCGGCGTCCACTTAACCTATATCTGCTTGGGCCGCAGAACGGCAATTTGCGCGTATCTGCGATGTATGGCTCGGCAAGTGCCTCTTCATTGCGAGTTATTCAACTTATTCACGACATTCTAGCACAATGTTTGCTAGGTTGGCCGGACTTAAAAAGCTCACGCCAGCTTCCACCTCTTTCTGTTAGTCCTAGTCACTTCTTCTCGGTTCGCAAACATGGTGCTCCCCACTATGATGTTTTCTAAGACCGTACGAGTTGGGTACGACGTGGACGGTGTTTTGGCGCTCGCGCAGCGGCGAACACGCCAACTGCAAGATAGTCATCAAAGAAGTGCTCCAGCGCGGAAATTTTGACTGTACTGCAGAGCTCCCAGAGGTGATACACGTACGTTCCATTGTGCGGCAGCCTGCTTCGTAGCTGACGAGATTCCAGCAGTGTGAGGTCTCAAAGGTATCGTGCATCGCGCGTTCCTGTTTTTTTTAATGAAACGCGGCGTACTTAGTACACTTCAGCACTTCAATACAGAGCAAGTACGATTTTTACGCGTTGTTGCGTGCCCGTGGGGCGAGTTTTTCTTGGCTGCTGTCGCGGCGGATAATTATGAGGAACTCGACCAATTCTTCGAGTCTGCCATGGACGAATTCGACAGACGGCATCCGTTGAAGTCTACCTCTGAGATACGTGTGCGTCGTAGAGTAAGTGCTCTTTTGTATTCCTTCTCGTATCTTAATCGACTTATGATGTATGTCAGAAGGCCGAGGTGTTCTGTCACCACGAGCTGGAGCTGCGGTGTATGAGGTTCGGCGTATCTGATCCTCCACCTATGCGACCTTCAGAGGTTGTAGTACCACCGGCGATGATTTCTCCGCCTCTCCACATGCCAATTCTCGTGTCTTTCTCTCCTACACTAGCAGATGCCCTGTATTCGTCGACACCACCACCCATCCTCGTGTCTTCGTCGCAGCCGGCCGCCGCATCCTCTGCGCCTCCGGCCGCCACCTCATTTGCCCAATTCGCGAGTGATGGGTACCACTGGTCAACTCTGATGTAGAGCTCGGCGAACGACTCTTTGGGATGAGCGTCGACGAGTACATGGACGCGTCCATGCTAGGGCATGGACACGACATGTTGAACGATGGGGTGGATGCCGTCATGGAAACTGATCCCAGTATTTGACCTATGATCTATCTTGTCGGAGTCCGCTAGCACTCCCGCGACGATATCGACCCCACACCAAATAGGTCATGGCGGTCGAAAGCAGAAGGACGAGATCACCACCACCACGTGTCTATCCGAAGACCTCATTCTGCCAGGTGCCGTACCTTACACCCTGCAGAACAACAAGCATGGCGGTAGACACGGTTTCTTTTGCGGTTTTTGAAGTTTTTATACTTATAGCTTAGCATACTTGTTTAATACAATGCTCGAATATGAGATAGTTTCGTACAGCAATCGAATGGCCGATCCATAAAGCCAAGAAGATATCATTAACTTCAAGCGGACACAAAAATACAAACCTGGCACCTGCAACTCAAGTCTCAAGCAGTATAACACGATGTTGTAGCAAAAACCACCCCAAATTTCGCTCTACAGCCCACCGCGAGGGTCGAACTCGCAGCCTTCAGATGGAATTCTGATGTTCTATCCGAGTGAGCTAGGCAGGCTGCAGGCCGCTACGTTGTGTGGCGCAAAGACATCCCAATCAGCGCATATCAAAAACTGTCCAATCTCACGCTCACTATTGGTTTAGCGGTCTGAGATGATTTTGTGAGAGATTGTTGCCCTTCTTGGCTTTATGGATCGGCCATTCGATTGCTGTACGAAACTATCTCGAAACCGTGTCTACCGCCATGCTTGTTGTTCTGCAGGGTGTAAGGTACGGCACCTGGCAAAGAAAGTAAGGGCCTATAACGGATTCGATCTAGCGACTCCGATCAAAAAATGAAATATCATTAACTTCAAGCGGACACAAAAATACAAACCTGGCACCTGCAACTCAAGTCTCAAGCAGTATAACACGATGTTGTAGCAAAAACCACCCCAAATTTCGTTCTACAGCCCACCGCGAGGGTCGAACTCGCAGCCTTCAGATGGAATTCTGATGTTCCATCCGAGTGAGCTAGGCAGGCTGCAGGCCGCTACGTTGTGTGGCGCAAAGACATCCCAATCAGCGCATATCAAAAACTGTCCAATCTCACGCTCACTATTGGTTTAGCGGTCTGAGATGATTTTGTGAGAGATTGTTGCCCTTCTTGGCTTTATGGATCGGCCATTCGATTGCTGTACGAAACTATCTCGAAACCGTGTCTACCGCCATGCTTGTTGTTCTGCAGGGTGTAAGGTACGGCACCTGGCAAAGAAAGTGAGACACAAAAAGGGCCTATAACGGATTCGATCTAGCGACTCCGATCAAAAAATGAAATACCATTAACTTCAAGCGGACACAAAAATACAAACCTGGCACCTGCAACTCAAGTCCCAAGCAGTATAACACGATGTTGTAGCAAAAATCTCGCTAAGCTCATTATCATAGCAAAAATCTCGCTAAGCCGCGAGAGTCGAACTCGCAGCCTTCAGATGGATTCTGATGCTCTATCCGATTGAGCTAGGCGGGCTGCGGGCTGCTGCGTTGTGTGGCGCAAAGACATCCCAATCAGTGCATTAAAAGCCATCGAAAAACTGTCCAATCACAGTCTCACGCTCACTCTTGGCTTAGCGGTCTGAGATGATTTTAGAAGGTCAAAATCAATGTCACGTTTATGGCATGGCTGCTTCGCTCAGATGGTAGAACACTGGAGACTTTGAAATAACCTCCAGCAAGCGGGTTCGAATCTCGCCGTGGCTGCATCTCCACTCAAAACTCATCTTTTTGCCAGTCGTTTTTGAGTGGCCGCAACCGTCGCAACGTTAAATCAATTGAGCGGTACGAGAAACGGGGGAAGAAATGTTCATTGTTTACTACGTATGTACGCAAAGTAAAAGGAACCAAAAACCTATCGAGAAGCAAACAATCGTAGGACGTTGAGACATGCTCTATTCAGGAGCGACGCTCCATGAGCATCCTCGGCCCAACCGAGGAAACGAACCATGGCGGCATCCATGATCTCGTCAACTGCGATGAGGCGCGCGCAGGTCGGTGTAAAATGTGTCGGCGAGACCGCCATAGTTCACACTGTTCACGACAGAAGGAAACGTGGATTGGAAATGGAAGGGCTTGATCAGTACGATCGCGCCATTGACCTGGACGGGCACTGACGCCACTGGAGACGTTGGGTAAGTCACTATGGACTTCGGGGCAGGAATGGTAGCCGTACCAAAATATGGCGAGTGTCCTAGACGAGGGGTGATGCCCCGAGTAGGAGATCTGCGACCCATCCCGTCAATGCATTCTTCATTCTCCTCCTCCTCCCATAGCTGTGTCTTGTCTTCGACTATAGTCCACTCGATTACCTGGCACATCTCCCGACATGCAAGAATAAGTTGGTCTCCAAGCGCTCGGACTAATTCCAACGTGATGTTCTGCAGGTCTGCCGGTTCGGGCACGGGATCGCGCGGCAGACGATTAAGCAGGAACGCACAGTGGCGATGGACCAAATCGCGGGGGATAAGGCGCTGGATGGCGCTTGCAGTGGATTAATGAATGAATGGGGGGGGAGCGCATCCTCATACATGTCGACAAGTAACGAGGATGCACTGAGGACGCAATGAAGGAATGAAATATGGTTATGATGAGGATTCTAGGGCTTGAACCATCCTGTTCTTAATCCTAGTTTGATAACGTTCAGCAGGAGCGGCAGACCCCGACGCGCCTACCGGGCTATTTGCGCAAATGGCACGGTGGACGATCTCGCAGAGCGGATTGCGCTTGAGACGCCGCTGATTCGGTGGCGGCTCCCCATGGCTACCGCCCTGAGTATACGAGGGAGTTGCCGACATCATAGAGCAAGACAGGGTGGTTAAAGCGTAGTAGTACTTTGGATGTGGCCATACTTGGCCGCTTTCAAATTTCGAGTAAAGCGAAGAAATTAGAAGTGCGCGTAAGAAGATTATACGAGGGAGTTGCCGACATAATAGAGCAGGACGGGGCGGTTAACGCATAGTAGTAGAGACACGCCTCTGAGACCGGGTATTCCCGCCCCGGGTGCCGCTTTCAACTTTAAGTGCAGCGAAGAAATTAGAAGTGCGCGTTATAACAGCATGAAGGCGGAGCGGCGTCGTACCAGGGGCAATCACATTAGTCCCAGTCTGATAACCTTCAGCAGGAGCGGCAGTCCCCGACGCGCCTAACGGGCTATTTGCGCACATGGCACGCTGGATGATGTCGCAGAGCGCTTGAGACGCCGCTGATTCGGTGGCGGCTCCCCATGGCTACCGTCGTGAGTATACGAGGGAGTTGCCGACACAATAGAGCAAGACGGGGCGGTTAACGCAGTAGTAGTAGAGAGACGCCTTTAGATGTGGTCATATTTGGCTGAGACCGGGTATTCCCGCCCCGGATGCCGCTTTCAACTTTAGGTGCAGCGAAGAAATTAGAAGACAGCATGAAGGCGGAGCGGCGTCGTACCAGGGGGCAATCACAACAGTTTGAATATGGTACAAGAAGCCAAGTGAGTAACAAGAAATAAAGCATACACAATGTTTTTATTACAACAAGACGAAGTATTCCCTGCACTCAGCCCTCTAGCTTCTTATTGCTCTTATACTCCCGAATGTGGCCGAATAAGTGCATGAGGTCCCAACTGTCCACAGGGACAAGAAGGGCGCAAGAAAACAATCCGTCTAATCCTGCTCCGAGATCAATGGCTATTACGTTCGCGTCAGTTTCTTCAGTGTCAAAAAGACTGGGGCCGTCGTACTCAGAGCGATGATATCCAAATCATATTCTTCGCGAATGCCCATTTTGTCAAACGCGAGTGCCAGATCGGACCTGCCTATGGATTCTAACCATGTGTGGACGTACGGGTCGAAAGATGAGTCCGCCGTTTGTCCGGTTGGGTATAACGTGGCGGCATCAACATTTGACTGGCCCCAAAGCGCTGTAAAACTAAACAGAGTGGTCAAGACCCATTTGGACACGGCTCACCAGGCCCGGTGTCATCGTTACTATTCAACATGCCATCAGGTTGTGCGGGACTCTCTGTGGCTTCTTTCGAGACTTGGACAGCGGACGACGGAATCAAATCTGCGGAAGCCATAGCTGCTCCACCTGTCAGGCGCAGCGCCCACGTCAAGTTCAAGTACATACCTGAAGTGCCTTCATGCTTATTTCGGACGGAGCGAATCCCATGTAGCCAGTTGGCCAAGTGATTCTGGGCTGCGTCTCTAACAACGTTGATATTTTCTGGGAGGTCCATTGGTGGTAGCATCTTGACAAACAACGTCGTAAATTATTCGGCAAGTCGGCCATCAATCTTCCGACCTCATCGAATTGCGAGAGTTTAATGGTTCATCGATCGCGCCACAATTTAAATGATCTACAAGCGGATGTTGAGACATTGCTGGGGTGGACACTGGTATAGTAGTGGTCAGGTTGTGTACACGTATTCGACCGTCCACGCCAATTACGCGTCCGAAGAAGATGTGCTTGAGATGAGGGTTATATAACCGGACAACAGCGTCCAACTATGCTTCATCCATCCATGATGTCTCGAGCCCCCGCTTGACCAGCATAATGTCTCCTGAGACGCGAGAGTGTATTCTCCAATACCGTCGGGATATCCTAAGTTTACCGTGAGTCAAACCCATGATCCTTTTCCTATCACTCACCTTCTCTTTTCGCAGGGACGACGCTCCTCGAGATAACCCACACGGTTATGTTAGGTTTTTTACTACCACTGCGTACAGCATTTGGATGCCATTCAATGCCGGGAAGATGGGGTTCATACAGGCCTCGTTCGCTCAGTTTGAGGAGGCTGTTCGTCACCAACGCGTCAAGTCCTGGCTGCGGCGATACTTCGCAACCTGGTTCCGGCAATTCCCAGAGGAGCTTGAAGGACCCCACCACGACGAGGGGGAATTGGCCAGGCAGAAGCGACGTCGCAAAAAGGTACTTCAATGCATTCCCCGGCGCCCTCAACAAAAGTAACGGTGAACTAGTCCATTCTGAAAATCCTGATCAACTTTCTGGTTGACACTGGCACGAGCACAGACCCGAAGGCAAAGATGGACGGATGGACGTCATGCTGGTGCAACTGGATTGGCTGCATGAATGGGTAGACGACTTCGATTTAGTGTTTCCGCCATAGCTAGTACGGATTTGCAATCAACGATCCCGAATCTTTTTTTGGCGGGCCGTCCTGTTATTGAATGTCGGATCAAAATGGGTTTTCCGTCCACCAGCGCCTGTAGTTATGCTTTAAACTGCAAGTGGCGCCGTCGCACCTAGATTCTTCACGGCGTTTACATTCCCTAGTTCCAATCTCCTTCTAGTGTTCTGGTCCCGACCGCGATATAAGTCGTTGATACTGCTCTTTCTGCTTTCAGTCGCCCCGTCACCATGTGTCTCCAATCGCCCGTTACAATTGATAAACCCGTAGACACCATGGACACAGTGGTTCTGCCCAAAAATATTGCCGTTGTCCGCCAGCAGGCCCAGACGGAGATTGCGCTCTTCATTATGAAGCAATCCGCTATCATGTTTCCTGTGCCGAGTTTGTGACAATTGCTTCAGCACAACATTTTTTGACGATGTGTACCAACAGGGCCCTCCACCTCATGCTCCCAACGACCGACTCAAGAGGAACTATCTCCTGGCCCGGGGATCGCTTCATCGATAACTGGCTCGAGTACAACCACTGGACGCAGTGGACTAAGAATTTCGTTGCGATGGGCATTGTGAAGAGACGCGACCTTCAGATCTTTGCCGCCGGTTCGTAACTTTTCTTGTTCCCCCTGTTCTTGAACATCGCTCTCAATCGTACATAGCGGTTCACACGCTCGCGCGCGCGTTTCACGGACTTGGTCACGTTGGCGTTGCCGCTCGAGATCGACAGTGAAGAATTGGCGGCATTCGTGCAGGCGCTTGCTGATCTGGTCATTGATTCGGATGATGAGGACTATACCGCCCCATGCTGGGGAAGTTAAGACTATACCACAGATTACAGTAGCAATAAAATTAGGTTGCGTGCCTATTATTTTAAATATTTGCCATGTCAAAAGCTGACGCCGTGATCAATCGGCGCAACATAAAAAGGGCTGATAACGGATTCGATCCAGCGACAGCGATCAAAAGGAAAAGCAACCTCTGTAAGAGATAATGATCACCTCAGACCGGTAAGCCAAGAGGGATCGTAACATCTTGCTGCGACAGTCCCGTGCCGAAAACCTGCGGGCAGTGGCCAGTACACGCGCTGTATTTATGTAGTACCGGAATACAACTTAAGACTTCAAATTCACAATATCTTCAATAACGAAGCTCAGGAGATATTTTACTTGGGAGGCCTCAGTGGCGAGTGCGGCGCATAATGTTTGGTTAAGAATATCTCCTAGGCCGTGAGCGGCTGGAGAGACGTCAGAAGATGCTAATACCGGTGCTAAGGCAACGAACCAGCTCCAAGCAGCGAGACTCTGAATCGGTTTATAAGTTTCATGGAGGCAAAGGCAGGAATCCAGTCCGCTTTTCCGATATATTCCAGCCAGTTCGCAACATTGCTATCAACACCACAACTAAGCATTGGTGGGGGCTGGCTGTATGTTGGGTCTGTGCAGGGCGTTATCGGCACTTCAATAGAAAGGCATCAGAACAGTACATAGTTCGACGGCGTGAAGACGTTGGACATGCCTTCATGACGCCGGTAGTGGTCCTCGATAACGCTGATCTGCGTGTCAATATAGCTAGCGATGATAGCCTGAGCTGTGACGGTGGAATAGTGGATAGCGTGGGTGAGTGGAGCCATTGATGTTGCGAACGCAAGCACTTCAGCAGGCCCCGGTGATTTTAACGCTTGAAGCTCTGATGAATGGGGCAATTTTGAGCCGGTGATTCAACGAACTTGGGACGGAACTCCGCACAGGATGAGGATCGGGCGATGCCCGACATACTTATAATATCCGCTGCCATAGAACGAAAACTGAAAAACCCATCCACGAACTCTACGGAAAATGTAAATCGAAATCGTCAACCCATTCGTGCAGGACCTCCAGACGGACAAACATTACATCCATACGACCGCTCTTTCCTTCTGGTCGTCCCTCCTTCGACTTCCAGCGCCAAATTAAATTGTTAATGAAAAACTTAAGGATAGTCTATTTAGCGTGTTAGTCGCCGTTGTCAACGTTGAGACAGACTTTGAACCTTCTTCCAGAGGCGCTTTTGCTCGGCTAGTTTTTTTGGGTCGTAGTCCCCTTCGCGTTCCTCAGGGAAGTGAGGAAACCAGAACACCTTGTAATATCGATGCAACCAGTGCTTTGCGCGGTTGGTGCGCACCGCTTCCTCAAACTGTGTGAAGGATGCTTGAAGAAAGCTGACTTGTTCGACACTCATGGGCATCCAAAGTAGATAGTAAGCGCTAGGGAAGAATCTGGGGCACCCCTGTGCATTATCATCCCGAGGCGTGTTCTCACTGTTGTTCCCTCAGGAGCTTTCACTACAAGGAAAAGGCGAGAAACTGACGGCAAATGTAAAATGTCGCGGCGATACTTCATCACTGCCTTGCGCTGCTGGGGAGTCATTTGGGACTCCCAAGCGCGCTGTATCATGGTGGTGGAAGCGATAGAAACGGAATTCTGGGATAGACGCCGCGTCGTTATACGCCACTCTGGTAACTTAGACGTAATTGCCCGTGTACAGAGCTTAGTTTTCTTTCATTGCTCCCGCCATGAATACGAGCACCTTCAACAATGAGCGGAGGAATTGATTAGGGCTCTGCACCAGAGTCGATGACCATACCGGTGTGGCTCTGTTACAGGCCCATTCAACCTCACCAGGGAGAGACAATCTAACAGCTGTTAGGAAGATAGTGGCAATTTGAAGCTGCTGAGGTGGTGCAAGAGAAGGACACTGAGCAATGGACCATGGCCACTGCGCCACAGAAGCAAATTTGGCCGAGCCGCCGAAGACATCACGTGCTAATGTCATGTGCCGGTAAAATACCTCTGGTTTTTTTGCCAGTAAATAACTTGGGTAAATAACCGGTTTATTACCGGCTCAAAACCGACATGTACCAAAACCTAGGTTTATTCCACAGCTCTGGTTGTTGTAAATCTACAGATCTCTGATCTCCGCGAAGGGTCCTGCCATTTTCGTGCCTAGAGATAGCTGTGCTGAACAGCCTCTGCACGTAGAATGATCGGAGTTTGAATCCGTGAGCCCCTATTTTACGTATGCAACCTGGGAAACGATGGCTGACGCATGCCTTTCCCGCTTGCCTGCATCCCCCATCTTGAACCATGCCTTTCCTGCTTGCCTGCATCCCCCATCTTTTAACCACTTTTTTCCTCGCTATTCTTTCCGAATGACTCCGCCCCTGCGGTAATGGCCTCACGCACGCCGACAAAGCCTTGTTGTCGGCCTGCCACGTTTGAACGAAGCGACTACTACGAGTAGTAGTCGTACCATAGTCGTCTTATTCGATCAGGTCCGTTTCTTGTTTTCTGCTTCTTTCTCTTCCGATCTGCTTGCATTGATCCAAATTTAGCTGCGTAGTTGGCGGGATTGTCTGCATTTGTATGTTACCATTCTACATTTGTATGTTCCAATTCCACTTCTTGCCCACTCGCTTACACTCCACCCAGATACATACAGTAACATTTCATGTCCCATAGCCGCTTCGCGCCTGCATGCACTAAAATTTTCCAAACCAACGGAAGTGCGGCGTTAACTTGACTCGATTCCGGTGCCCGAAGCCCACCCGACGCGTCATACCCGGAATTAACGGTCCTCGGATACCAGATCTCTATCTCGTTCGAGACGGACGTGCTAAGTATCCTCCTCCAGTCCCTAGTCCATCGTACTAATGCTTCTCGGATACAGGACTATTTGAGATATAATCTCGGATGGACGCCCTCCAGTTTTGCTTGACCCTCGCCCACTACGACTTGTATGGCAGCGCCGACTTCGAAATCGACCAACTTGATGCGATGCGAACCCAATTACATTAATCCCGAGCCCAAGATGTACGTATATCCCACCGATGCCCACAGAAATACAACACTAATAGTACACAGAATAAGACTTCTTTGCTTGCCCTTTGCCGCTGTCGTTTCTTCGACTACTCCACTTAAACCTCATCGACAATAATGTCGCCCTCGAACAGGCCCTCGTTGTACCCGCGCGGGAACCGCCAGCTGAGGCATTGGTCGTGGATATCCCCTTCGCGCAAATCCCGACAGTGCATCACCCAGACGCGCCGGCCATTGAGATCATATCCATGCACGGTACGGTGCGTATGCCCTCTGCAGGGCTCCCAAACCATGACCCACATCACAGGCATCCTACGGAGGCGTTGGCGAATGTGGTGACGGTCGCGCCGTATGCAGGCGACGGTGCATAAGCATGCGCGCTTTCATGGCGGAGGGCCTTGCGTAGATCGCGGCGGCGGAGGGTTCTGTTGTACTGGGAGAACCAACGTTCAGAGACGGTGTGTGTCGCAAACAATCTGGCGGGCATTATAGGCTGACTCGGTTAGTGACAGGGCTCGCGTATGCGACGACCGACGACTTACTTTGGGAGGCTGATGTGGTCTGGATGATGGAGCAATAGAGCCCGAGGGACATGCAATTGGCCCGGTCCCAACATGGAAACTGACTGGGGAGCCATTACCTTTTCCTCCAACAGACCGTCTGTGGACGACTCATCCGGCGCGACACGTCGCTTGGATGGTTTTCGGTAAGTTTAACAAATTGGTTGTTAATTGCGGGTACTAATGGCTTTTGTCGGACGACCAGGAATCGCGTATGGCCTGGGAACGCCTGACATTGTTCCTGCGCGCTGTTGGGCGCGAAGTCGTGGTTCTTGATACGGATGATATCCCGCACCCTTGGACATCGGGACCGTGTTGTTTTTCGGCGACTTACAACTACTACGGATTGACAATGGCGCGACGTCGGGAAAGACACCCCTTCGCTCGAAGGATCACGACTTCCTATCCTCGATAATGTCGTCTCACACTACATCCTCTCACCTTCACCATTTCCACCTCCATCCCGTTGTCGCCTGCCTCGCCTCCTCGCAACCACCATCCTTCACCACCATTTCCTACCTTGCCCCCACCTATATGCACTTTGTAGGGCTGCGGTTCTTGCTCTCGCAAGTAGCCGGGGCCTCGCAAATGTGTGTCTCGTGCACGTCGCTAACCCCCGCGCAATTGCTCGGGGGTCGTCGGCGGGCACGAAATCTAACACCAGCCTCACGGGTACCCATTTCATACCCGCGGGCAAAATCCGTAACCAATGCTCCAGGTGCGGGTACGGGTCGGGTGAGGTCTCTAGGACCCGTACCCGACCTGCGCTTTATTATAAGTCGTGCTTGCGAGATGAAGAGTGTTGTATTATAGCACTGTGAATATCTAAGGATGTGAGGACTTGCTGAGTGTAGCAATGACATTGTGTAGCATGTATAGTCTAACGGTTATGCCTGTTATCTTTGAGAGACTCCGCCGTCATCTTTTGTCGGATCCGCAGTTCGACTCCTGCATTGATCTGTTTACTTTTTTGCTAAAAATTACTTTTTTGACAAGTGTGCATCGGTGGACAGCCTGTCAATGAACACATTGTTAGGCAAATATAAATTGTGTCTAGGGGATAGCCTTGTAGTGGTGGCTATAACACTTTTCTTATTAGTACTATCAAAAATAGGCCTTTTGTCAAATTACTGTCTATAGAGACTCTGTCCACCAGCCCAATCTGTGGCAGTTAAAAGTTGAGCGTTGGACAGTAAATTTGACAATGATAAGAAATATCAGGTGTGAACTCCGATGTCTTGGAATCCCTCGTCGCTTGGAAGAGCAACACCTTTACCCGATCCAGCATCGGTAAGGACAATGAGAACACCACGGCACTTCTTGCACGACTGCGGTATCTGGCGGTCGGGGTAAGCGGTGTCGTTCTTGCGTGCCATGTGTTGAATGATGTGATGATTGTAGTGCTTGCGAACAGCGGAGATTTGCTTGCTCGGTATATCGTCTGGGAGCACGAGCCGGGCGGGAGGGACGCCACGCCACTTTATCGGGATCAGCGAGATAGACTTCTTTTGGCGCTGAGGAGGTAGACCGGCGGCGGCGCGTGCAGCAGACATTCTGGGGGGGAAAGTTGTATCATCAGCTCGGATTAATCTAGTCCATTTATAGGAGCGGATGCCTACCATTGTTCGTTGATATCCTAGCCCAACGCACTCGAGGTCGGTTTTGTTTGCATTGTGGACAGTAAAGGTCAGAAATACTTGTAAACAAATGGTAAGTACTTGTTCATTGTAGGTACATTGCAAATTGTAGTAGTGTAGACGAAATGAACAGAAATGGGGAAGATATCATAGATCAGTTACTGAAGGATATTAGGTACATAACGGTGCCATTGTTGTTGGTCAATGTGTACTACGTGGGCCAGTCTGAGCGCCAGCATTCGGCATCTATCAACGAAGACCGGCTCGTTGATCAAGAACGGCGTCCAAACTGAACTATCTGCATCGAAACGGAGCAGATCCAGATCTACCTGTGGTAACAGGTCGGAGAGCGACGAATGGTTGTTGTATGCATGCAAGTCAACAACGACGCAGGTGCGATCGCGTGGGTGGGACTCTGAGGGCAAAGAAGTGCGGGAAACGCTGTACCCAGTCAGCAACTATTATACAAACGAAAGGGAACGTGAAGAATACCTCTCCGGTGAAGATAATGACGGGTACGAACGACGGACAATCCACACGATAACGACCTTCAATCATGTCATCGCAAGGCGTGTACCCAGTGTCCATGTCGTCGTCAGAACTATCAGCACTAAAGATGGAGTCGGTCGACGAGAAGGAATCTAGTTCGTCCTCCTCATCAGAGGAGAACACGTCGCTAGAATTAGACGAGGAATCGGAAGAGGGATCCTCCAGTTGGTAGTCATCGCTAGAGGCGACAAGTGTCGCGTCGTCGTCGTCGGATGCGATCATAGTCTGTGTACTGGGGGTTAGTAGACATAAAAATGAGACAGTTAAGTACCCACAAGACGTCGGATGCATCGCGGGTCCCATTGTAAGCTCAAACGGGCAATCTGTGGACAATGAGCGACTGTAATGGCACATCAGCGGATACGCACCAGCCTGACAAGGAATTGGGGACACCGCTGTACGAAACGCCAACGCATCCACGAGTGCGCCTTTGGCCGGAGAGGGCGGCCTTCATCTGGATCGTGCAGCCTTTTATCTGTCCGGGAAAAGCAATCAGCATCGAGTGCGCTGAAACCGAACATGTTCAGGGCAAAAACCTACCAAACTGTGGTCGATTTGACCCTATCGCAGAGCGGAGCGGCGCCAGCGCCGGGCTTGATGACAGCGTGAAGAGAAAAGAAAAGGCTTACATAATCGATTTTGCTGTGGTCTTCCCAACGGCGGTTGATGCACATTCGGGCACGTCGGACATCGGCTACTGAAAAGACCGCCAGTAGCCGATGTCCGACGTGCCCGAATGTGCATCAACCGCCGTTGGGAAGACCACAGCAAAATCGATTATGTAAGCCTTTTCTAGCTTCCTCAAGACCATCACGTCCCGCTGAGCGGTAAGTGTATTGTTACATCGTTCTATACAGCAGTAGAATACACCAAATTACTATTGTCTGCGTGTCATTGACGCGTTTGTAAACTTCTGTTGCCGATACATGAAAGTATGTTGTGTGAGCCCTTATTGAAATCAATTTCATAGTGCCCGCTATGCCTTCCAACGGTGCCGCCAATGTACGCGATTTTCTGGATCTCTCCGCTTGCAGCGACGACTCCGACGACGACATGCTATCAATTTTGGATGAAAATGAGCGAATCGTCGAAGGTACGTGGTTCGCGCCCGTTCAATTTGAGCCCTAAATTCTAATAACATGTCTAGACTCCAGCGGCGACCTGTGTGACGACGCTTCGTCGCAGTATTCTTCTGTATCCAACGTGGTCGATGGAGTCTCCAAACCCGGTCTTCTCGATTACTTTGATTCGATGGCGAGCAGATATACGCACAACAACACCGGCGCCCCAGACGACGACATTGAATCCGATTTCGACCAGGACGATGAGCCGGTTGGCGGCCTCGAGAGCCCAGCAATCTTTGACGAAGAGCGCCTCCAAGAAATCGATACGGCGAATGATGAACTGCGCCCCCCTCGTTCGTTACGGTTTTCGATCGGTATGAATGTTATTCTTTTATTCTGTGCGGAGCAATTCTGACATCTGAACTAGTTCGGTACGGCGCAGACAGTAGCGCGAAATCTCCGTGAAATCCATAAAACGAATCATCGACTCCCCTTCCATATTAGTGATGCTTGGTTGATCCCCATAGCCGGGAAGAACTACCTGTACATCCTGGTGGATTTTCACTCTTCTCGATTATCCAGTCAGGCTCCTTCAAATACGGACGCGACCTCGTCTCTTCCATTAGTGGAGGACTTCTTACGTGCTGCCTTTACAACACTTGATGTGGACTCACGTTTCGTGGTGAGGGGTGTCTCTGAGCGCCTGGCGTGTCTGCGTGCGCGGAAAACTGTCCGCCCGAGTCTGCTGGGCAAATGGGTGTCGATTGAGGGGGGGCACTTACAATGGCGATGTTGGATTTGCCATCCGAGGCGACTATTTCTACGATGTTCTCGTTGTGCCTCGTGTGGTCGTAGAAGCAGGGGCCAGAAATTATGACGAGGAGTTCAACGACAATGGGAAGCGTCGCGCTGCAGATGTTGCTGGCCGAGTACGGCGTCGCAGACATCAAGTCATTTTGGACGAGCAGGTCGAGGCAGTGTTGAACAAAGGCGGACGACCAAAGGCGTCACTTCTGGATGTTGCGGGCCTAGAGGTGAAGAATCGCACGGTAAAATCATTGCGTCGTACTGGAGACTCGCAGGTGGAGGACGGATTGATTGCTACTATGTATCGAGTACTGCCGGGAAAATGGTTCAACGGAGACCTCCAGATCCTCAACTGCAGATACGATTGCCTGAAAGCGGCTATGTCCATGCGGACGTCGACTCGCTTGGCCTTCGTGGAGTCCCAGTGCCCTCACATCAACAAGTCCACTCTCCCAAACCCCGTTGAATGGCGGATTTTCGTCAGCGACGCTGTCGAAGACATCACGAACGGGTTCAAAGGAATGGTATGCGAGTTGAAGGACGGTCGAGTGTGGGTGGAATGCGATCAAGGAGGCGGCGTCCCTCTGCGCGTGGAATGGGACCGGTCGAAGATGATCAAAACCTTGGAAGTCGGCGACTTTGTGCAGGTCGGCTATCTGGGTTCTGTTGTGGGTGTTGGATGGGTTCTATCGCTTGTTGGGAAAGATATGGTTGATTTGATGACTCACGTTGACAATATAGAAGGACGCGTTGCTCGAGTGCGTATTATTATTAAAACATTACTTGCTTTGCTTACTATTTTGACTGTAGATGGTCACAGCTCACAGAAACTCGTGCCAAGTAATCGATCCACGAGAGTGTTGGTCTTTAAACATCGAAAGAACGCCGAATCATCCACTCGCCCCTGCCCAGTTAGTACGTCCGGAGCGTCGAACCGACGGTATCGTCATCCCCGCCTTTATGTGCGAGCCTAGATACTACACCGGCAAAGTGCCTTGGGAGGGTCGCGAGGTCCTGATTGTCAAAGGAACGTACAAGGGCCGTAGAGCGAACATAGTGGATGTCCATTTAGATCCAAAAGACAAGAGCGGGTTGAAACTCTCGTTGCGGTTATACGGCCCATCGAGTACAGGTTCTGGATCCGTAACCTGCAGTTATACCTGGGCAATTGATGTACAGTAAGTTGCGGGTTGTGAGAGCCGTCTCGTTCGCTGACATTCCTTAGAAGCCGAATACCTCTGCGAAGTGCCTTCCCTCTGAGCCCAGCCCACATTCGGCATGGTTTTTCAGGTAAAAATGATCAGTTCATAGATGACGAGATCTTGAAAGTGTGGCGACACAGAAAGCCGCCCGTCGGAATTCCGCCCATCTTGATGCGTGCTCCAAGTCCAGCACCGATTCGACCACCTCGACCGGATACAACCGATCGAACGCACTGGGCACTACTGCCGGCTCTGAACGGACACCCTTTCCAGGTTCTTTGGACGGAGTCGGTAGCTGTACGACCTCGCCCAATCGTGGTTGAACAAGTACGACGGGACTCGGGTGTGGTGATTTACAGACGTCTTATGGGCGGGACGGTTGGCAAACAGATTCCCCCGGCTCATTTGGCCCCAAAAAACCCCGGGCGAAAAGCTGACAAGGCAGCGCGGTGGATGTGTGTGCGCGGCCGGTGGAAGGGAACATTCTGGCGCGGCATTCAATATTCAACATCAGCCGTACTTCGACCAGATGACCCCCCAGTCGAGAATATGGGCCAGTGGGTCGTATTTCAAGTCCGGTTGCGCGACGGTCAAGCAGATGAGGAGACGGGTTTTCAAGACCTGATCCTCGATGAAGACCTTCTTGTCCTAGATGACAGCGCCGCCACGCGAAAGTTGAATGCAGCCTTTGCCGAAAGACGAGTGGGATCAAAGAAGAAGGTTGGTCTCGCACCTCGCGACGCATTTACTACTGTACCCTTTAATTCAATTCGTCAGGTCGTGTGACCTGTGACCGCGCTGACGAAAAAATTATTTCGTCGCGGCGCCGAAGGTGCCGTGACCTGGAAGAAAATTTCGTCACTTACGACCAGTTTTGGGGCAAATTTTCACGGATTTCGCCCACTTCCAGAATTTTTTTTCGTCAGTTTTGAGTCGGACCGGTGACATGTGTGACATTTCGTCAGATCCAGGTCGGCTGTGACCTGTGACTGACGAATTGATTTAAAGTCTACAGTATCGATGAACTGGACAATTGAATTTGTTATCATGTAGTTAGTATACGTATGTATGAGAATATGTATTTAAGAACATTGTTATAGGATCATGTTGCATCAACCCCGTGTGACGCATGGCGGGGTCAAGAAATCGAATTGTAAGTACAAGTTTATTAGTATGTGGCGCATTTTACTAACTTTGAGGCGTGCCAGGTTTTCATTTTGTTCCTACGACCGTCGGGACAATCGGATAGGCCAAAACAATTGGCATGTGGACTACCCAGAGCGGACAACAATGCAGCAGGCGCGTAGGGAAATATTGTTTGCCAGCACGTGACCTGACTCTTTGTGTCCCCAGCAATGCTACTTGGCCTGCCTCTCCTCACTACCACCAACGCATCGCCTACTCTTCACTCTCGCCGTATCCAAAGTCTCTCTCCATGGCCAAAAAAACAGACCGTGCCCACTGGACGGAAGCCGAACAAACATTCTTCGCGGCGTTTGGCGTTGAATATGTCAAACTCGAAAATCGCAAAGGAAATCCTTGGGTCGAGAAGAATGTTCTCGGGCCCTACCTCGAGTTGTTCAAGAAGGAAGAGCTTGAGAAGGGTACCCTAAACATCGATTTACTTGCCTCGGTGCGTTCGCTACCTCCTCCGCGCTCATGATCCGATCTCATGATCCTCCAGCAAATGAAGACGTATTTCAAGAATTCCAAAGTCAAATTCGAGTCGAGGACCTTCGTCGACCCCAACAAGTGTCCCGATGGCGTCGCCGAACATATCTTCCAACGCCCCAAGAAGACTACCGCTCTTCAAGAATTCCAAAAAGCACAACCGAACGTGATCAAGGAGCGATCCTTGAAACTGGCCGACGACGATGACAAGTCTCCACTCTCGACGTACTGGCGAGCGGTTCGAGAGTGCTGGAACGAGCTCCCCGCAGAAGCTCGCGCCGACTTTGAACGCGCCGCCGAAACAAACAATCTCGGCCAGGAACCCACACTTGCAGAAGTCTTTGAGTAAGTGCTTTGTACCAAGTCTTCAGTACTCGTCTGACTCATGCCTTAGACTGCAAAAGCACATTGGCGTGGCAATCCACCATTCTCTTAAAGGGATCACCGGGTTCAAGAAGGGACAATTTAGGCGTGTCGTCATGTCGGTGAGCGTCGTGTACGAGGATGAGCATAAGGTGCTCCAACAAGAACAGTCAGTCTACACTTTCAATTCCGAGAGATGTTCTCATTACAGTTTAGAGTGATCGTTGCTCCGGATCCCGACTGGGAGAACCTCGACACCTTCAAGAACATTCACGGACACAGCGAATATAACGCTGCGATAGCGGCCTTTGCGAAGGAAGGCTTCGAAAGTAGGTCAACTTCTGTTTCGTTTATGTTGAACTTACTAATTACTTCATTGGTACAGAGGGCAAGAATGCACCTATGCCATCTGCGGGCCAACTGAAAGGAACGACGGCCGCGCCAGCGACACAGCCCGATGCAGAGGCTACAGCGCGCCAAAGCGAGCTAGCCGACAAGAAGCAGGCGGCAGCTGACAGGGCAAAGGCTGCTCAAGCAGAGCAAGCTCGCCGAGCGGAGGAACTGCGTGCACAGGAAACGGAGGCGGCGAAACAGGAAGCCAAACGTCGAGCCGAGGAGGAGAAGCGCGCACAAGATGACGCGTTGAAGAAGGCAGCGGCGCTGGCTGCTGCACGAGGCGGAACGTCTAACGAAGACGAGTTGAAGAAGGAGGCGGAGAGAAAGGTGGAGGAAGCAAAAGCAGCGGAGGAAAAGAAACGGTTAGAGGATGAGGCTCTGAAGAAAGAGCAGGCGGCGGCGGCGGCGGAGGTGCAGAAAGCGGCAGAAGCGACACGATTGGCCGAGGAGAAAGCTATGACTGACAAGAAGGCAGCCGACGAAGAGAAGGTCGAACGCGAGAAGAAGGCGTTGGAGGAGAAGAAAATGGAGGAGGAGAAACGGTTGGCAGAGGAGAAGGCCACAGCCGACCGCAAGGCAGCTGAAGAGAAAGCCGAACTTGAGAGGAAGGTAGCCGAGGAGGAGAAGCGATTGGCAGAGGAGAGACGGTTGGGGAGGAGAAAGCGGAGGCTGACCGCAAGGCAGCTGAAGAGACAGCTGAAGCTGGGAGGAGGGCAGAGCAAGCCGAGGCAGACAGATTGGCCGAGGAGAGGCGGTTGGCAGAGGAGAGGCGGTTGGCAGAGGAGAGGCGGTTGGCAGAGGAGAAGGCGGAGGCTGACAAGCCAAAACCAAAGACTCGCGGAGGTCAGAAGCGGAACCGGGACCCAGACCCGTAAGTCTTTCTTCTGTGTGTTTTGATTAGATTCTAATGGCTGTTTAGATCTCCGGAAGATGCCCCGCCTCAAAAGCGGGCATTGCGCTCTAGTACCAAAGCCGCAGTACAGCCTGCTCCCGCTCCAGAGACTGTACCCGTGAAACGGGGTGGAAACGGCCGGGCGAAGCGTCGGTAGTCTTCGGATATGTTTGGATATTTATTCTCTTCAGATTTCATCGGCTCAAGTTATTCCACTCATCATAGGATATCATCAGATGTTGTATGTATATGACCTATACTATGATACATGTCTACTACTTTGTACTGGGATATCCGTTGATATCCGCTCGAGCTCGCTCTGCGATATCCACGGATATCGGTGGACAGTGGGTGGGTGAGGAGCTGGTGAGACGGACACACAGGCAACGGGATATCCGCGGATATCCGATCCGATGAAAAACAAGCCATCGGATATCCGACTGCCTTCAGTGGTTGCAGATGCGAAGTGCGCCTAAATTTAATTGAGGGCCTGCCGAAGGTTCTGACTGAATTACCTACCACTCTGGAATCCCATAATACGACGAACTGACTGGTTCGCCAACAAACTATCCATGAAAGGCTGAAGTTTTCCGAGAACGAGATATGTCGGGCGCAGCGTTCCCTGTCCGTGAATAAATCCTACATTAACTGCAGGGAAATTTCCACGTTTATGACATTTCTGCGATTTCCTGAAGTTGGCCTCGTCGCCAACTTCAAGAATCGTGTCAAACGCATTCGTACAGTCGACGACATAGCTCTCGTCATCCGGTCGTCCAAGGAGGCAGGCGATGATGTTTCCAAAGCGGTCAATAATGGGACGAGGTGATCTGTTGGGCGAGGTGAGTAGGTATGTGGTATAAGAAATGAATACTCACTTTCCATCCCATTTCACAAGTCGAAAACCCATGGCAAGAAGCTCGTCCAGTGAATAGATCTTGTTTCGATAGCGGTAATACTTTGTCTTGGCCGAATATCCACCAACTTTGGACGGTAGAGCGCTCGAATCCAGGTCGATGGCGATAGAGGCCCCGGCCATGCCTGTCGCTGTCTTCACAGCATGAGGATCCGCGTCGACGCGATTCAAGCGTTTCTCCTTCTTGCGACGCTTGCTCCCCTCATTTTTGTGAGTACTCGAGGCGTCTGGCGCGTCAGGGTGTGATGATTTGCGAGTAGAAAGGAATGGGGTTGAGGGTGTCGACAGTGATGACTGTGGGGTACATGTTGCGCGCTCAGAAAAGGAGATTTCATCAAAATCCGGAAGGACATCAACGTCGTCGAGGTCGGTAAGCCGTCGCCCATGTTCGTCGAGCTCGACCTCCACCACAAGCTCATTGACATCCACAGCGTTCTCTCGGGCGACGGCATGTTGGAGCACCTCACAAAAGTCGAGGTCAAGGCGGAGGGGTTCTATTTCTTTGGGGACATTGCGTCCATATACGGCACCGCTGCGAGTCTGTGGAGCAGTTAGACGGCGCTCGGGGGAGACCAGGGTGCGTACCCGCAAGAAGAAGACCATTGCAACCCACGCGTCTTTCACTAAAAGGAATTTATTTTAGCTTCTATTCTGAGCTCTTGCCGACTCCCGCCCATCTCTCCCGCCCTGCACGCCCAAGGTTCCGCCACCAGCGACGCCTCAGTTCCGGGGATGGATCATCGTACGTCGCCGGCAGCCCCAAGGACAGCTGGAGCGTTCAGGAAGCAGGGAGTCCACGCGAAAATACTCACCTTTAGGCGTGGTCTTGGCGGTGGTGGTGATGGAAGGAGAGAACAAAAATGTATCAACAGACCGATCAACAATGGAAGGCCGTATTACTATTAGACGCCGTCACGTTACAGCCACGAGGCCGCTTTAGTCATGTCATCTTCACCCTTTTCCTCTCGACTCTCATGCTTGCTTGGACGTCCCTCTTTCTCAACTCACCAAAAGCTATAAGAAGCGACGGGATGTTGATCCTCACGAACACACTCGTTCTCCTTGGACAAATCTTAGAATCGAAATTATTGAATCTACTTTTGGCCGTCATGTCCTCCAGTCTCTTCTCTCTGGTCCTTCCGTTGACCAAGCAAATTCCAAGGCCGCTTTATTGATAAACTCGAAATATCATACTCTCGAGGATTTAGTTCAGCTAGATGCCGAGGTAGCCCAGGCGCAAAGCCGCCGCGACGAGCTCACTTTTCTATGCTCCAGCTCAGCTAGAACTCTTACAGTCCAATGTAAATGCTCTCCTGGAGGAAACGCGTACTTCCGCAGAAGCGTATTGATTGGCAGCGTCTCTCCAACGACTCGCTTACGGATGAGCACTTTGACGGCTCAGAAGGTCCTGAATGAAGCGGCCGCACTATTTGTGTCGGCAGGCTGTAATGTAGGAAAGGGCTCCTAGGATCTTGCAGCGCCTATACCCGTCTCACACCTTTACTCGTCTGCAAACCATTCTATCTCCCGCATTATTATGTACCGCACTGTCCATTTGACGACGCCCGGCCAGTCCTCACGTTTACCGTTCACGGCTCGTCCATCCCAACAATCCACCCATAACACATAGCAGCCTGCTCATCCGCTCCAATCTCACGCAAGAGTTCCTCCAATACCGGATTCAACTTGCCATCCGTCGCTCGGGCAGACTCGATATCGAGCTCAAATTCGCTGGCGGGACGTACGCGCTCACTGCGCCTGCAATGGCTTTGGCTTTGGCCAGGTCAGGCGCTTGCCTAGCCTTATTGTTGGATCCCTGTCCCTTCGCTTTTTGTGATTTCGGAGGACTAGCATGCCTGTCCGACACACACTGGTAAGTTGATGGTATTCGTATTCTCTGGTGTACGCTAGATTGATCATTCGATGCGTCAGCCCAGGTTAACTTTCGAGCTGTGGCTGCGCTTCACGGATACGTGGTCTAGCGGTAACATACAGATGACAGCGTGTTCAGTCCTCCAGTTGCCAATCCCCGGCTATCCTAATACGATCCATCCGTACAACATTTAGCTCAAGATACACCGAATCGTACCCTGCGTTGCACTTCTCGGGATTCGACGTAAACCTAACATTTCTTTTAAGCCACCTCCTTCGAATCATCAGCATGAAAACATGAAGTCACCCACGCGAAACCGAATCATGAGAAAATCTTCTCGCAGCCCTTCTGGCGAGGCGCTCAAGCAGTACGACCCAAGTCGATGCTCAATTGCTCATATTTCTCCTAGGATCGCCAACTCTTAGAGGAGTAGCATCAACTCAGTGACCCTCATGTAGGGATTGGAGGTAGTTCTTCGAGGAGCCGATCTCCCGCTCCACGGTCTCGACCGTCATCCATATACAATCTTCATAATCCACGACCTTGCCCCGCACCACCTCCAAACTACGGACCAGGTGTGGCTCACTGTGTCCGTCCATCATTCACGCGACGGTATTCAAGCGTGTTCTGAACCTACTTATGGCTCAGCGCTTGCGATTATCCTTCGGGATCCACCCAAGTGTCCTGTAGTTGTGCAACAGTTATTGATGTCATGACGCACTATCCTTATCGAACGATGCCCATTACGCCACCTAGCTCAATTCCTTGCTGAGGTTGGGGGTAGTACCTATTTTCCAACATTTTCATCGCAACAAAAACTCGAAAGCATTGGCCGTGTCTTGCGACCAATGATCGGCGCTTTACGTGGCGCACTTCCTAACGACTGACTCTGCCGAGACACGTCACGTGGGGAACAAAGAAGGTCACATGCACTAGAATTCGCTTCAAAGGCCGCGATCGACCTCTTGACAATCTTCCTCTCAAATACTTCTGTGCCACTCACGACTCGTCTCTTTGAATGGCATTCTTTACATTTGGTAAGCTATCCGTAACTCACTCCAATAGTGATGCTGAGTGTCCCCCAGTCCGCTCCCACGTTCTTGGAAACCTCGCCACTTACCTTAACCCGATGACGATCTGGAACATCGTCGTCTTCTGCAAGGACATTGTCGTTTTCTGCAAGAATATCTTCGTCTTTTTCAAGGACGCCTCTCTCAGTAGGAGCAAGAAAGTGGCATTCGCCTTTGTGATTGCCGCGATTCTCTTCTTCGCTCTCTACGCCCCCTCCGAGGCCCCCATATGCAAGGTCGGACTTGTTAGAAAATATGAGATCTTTCGCATCTGCTCGGTACCACCCCTTCCCGTGACAACGAGGAAATCTGATCCATTCGAACGGCAGGAAGGATGGGTAGTCTCTCGGCTTGCAGAGATGGTCGGCGTTGCTCATGGCAATATCTCTCAAGCTATGTACGAGTTGACGATGACTGCTCCGGTTCCATTCGCCACTCAGCCGGGCGAAGGCTTGTTAAGCGCGACACACCTGCTTGATGCGAAGAGCCACGCACTGTGCTTACTTATGGACAATTTCGTTCTTAGCATGCGCAATGAATTGGATCTGTAAGTCATTGTCTTTTTTCTTTCCATCCGAATGACTCTGATACTCGAGGGAAGCCTTCTTGTCTCTTACCACGACGTGACTGTCCCTGCTCTCGGTTTCCCACCCGAGTTCACAGTCCCGGACGCTGGACCAAAATACGACGCATTGGTCAAGGTGATAAACCTTGGAAACTTGGCTAGGATCGAGCTGAATCTCGTAATCGGATTGCTCAACGCCACATATACAGGTCTCTGTGTCGAACTTTCCTATAGGGACAGTGGATATCTACCTTACAAATGGTGGTATCGGGGCATAGGCAATAACTTCGGCACTCTCACCGACATGCGCCGGCGCTTTTCTGACGCGCTTTTCGATCTCAAACAAGCTGGAGCGGGATTGAATATGCTGCTCACGGAAATGCAGCTTCTTCAGAGCAACGGCGCCCGGACCGACGTACCCAAAGGTCTTCTTGCGAAGACGAATGGGCTCAAGCTTCTGGGGACAAGGCTTTCAAGCTTCTTGCGGACGGAAGGTGAAATAGACTTCATGGTTATGGCTGGGACCGCACTCATGGGGTTGAGTCTACCTCAAGCGCAGCCAATTCAGCCCAGTCGAGGTGAAGAAGTGCCAATTGTAGAGGGGAAAGTTATACGTCTGTAGATATTTTGATCAATGTCATCATGTAAATGTGCCTCGTTCACATCTCGAGCAATTTGAAGGGCGAAAATCAAATTCCGCTGCCACAATGATTTTTGCGATCTATTTACCACGTGCAACGCGACGTAAACAAAGGCGGACGTACAAAGGCTTTGCCATTTAATTCGTGACGAGGCCACTGGACACATCGTTCGACTCTTACACCGTTTCGCCACTGGACGCGTCATTCTATTCGTACACCGGTCTACCACGGGATCACCATGGAAGACGAGAACAACCCTCTAATGGTCGTAAATGAAGGCTTCTTTGAAGTCTGTTACAACCTGCCTCTGGAGAACGCATATGCCGTCCTTTCCATACTCAAACGCCCTTCGCCACAAGAACCTCCCGTATTGGAGAATCGCGCCCCGACTGCGCTAGAGCGCACAAACAGGTCAGCATCTCTATTCGACGCGTCTTCGCGACACTTATTGATTTCAGCTTGAACGTTATTGTTGCTGATCACCAACAACCTCAGGCTGCCTCTCGGTTAGTGCTGGACTCCGATGCCTTATGTTGGACTCATCTAAGTACATAGATCCTTCGTCGCATCGGTTAGCGAGGTTGCGCTTCAGCTCAAGGATCGACACGCCAATGTGGCGCAGCAAGATTTTGCGTAGGCCGATTGCACATTCTCCTTGCCTTCGATATGACCTTTTATCAGTGTTGAAGTCAAACGCGTGCCTATTCACGGCTTCAAGCAGAACGTCGTATCATATATCTACCACTCACATACACGTCCCATGGTCTCCACCCTGAAACCCCCAGAGGGCTGGGCATCGGCTATCAAGGATCGGTCAGCCGCAGTGTTGTTTCTCATTTGGCCGTCGCACGATGGTCCCTCCGTATGGGTGTATGACGAACTTGTACCGTCCTTTGTTTGCAATTGGAGAACTGTCAATGTCGGTGCCGCTTTTCACGAGGATAGAGGCATGTGGAGAAGGAGAGATGATGGCACGCACATTCTGGCGGTCCGGGAGAACACCGCTTCTCTCATTCTGAAGGAAACGGTGCAGAGATATCGTAGGCGGGCGCCTCAGGACATGGCTTGATTGATTTAGATTATGTTTCATCTTCTTCCACGTCTGATTATCTTGCTGTATTTATCAAAATTGTTACGGTGTAGCTCAGCGAAGATTATTCTTCCCGGAAGGTTCGACCACCCATACGTCAAAAAGATGTACAGGCGTCTCTCCCGTGGCGTGTTGCATCAGTGACAGGCAGATGGCGCTAATATAATGGGCGAAGCGCGAGCGAAATAGGATGAGGTATAATTCGAACCCGAAATCGAGTAGAGTCTCCACTAAAGGAAGCTGAAATTCTTGCGACGACGGTTGTTGTTGTTGTTGTACACAGCCAAAGGTGGTGGGAATGTGCTCGAAAACGCGTGTTCAGTCACGTGAGTTTCACATGACTGCAACACGAGTTGAAGTGCCTTTGTTCTCAAACTCATTCTGTCTCAAAGCCACCATGAGCCACCAACCGAACGACATACGATACTTGCCAGAGAGTTACTTTATTTCTCCTGTTCCTATCACATTTGCATCTTTGTGTCCTTCCTCCCGTCTCCTTGCCCTCTCGAAAGGTCCCCGTATAACAATCAATCCAGTCGCCACTATCAGTTTGGCATACTATTCATCATTTGTTGGTCGGCAGAACTCAAACAGTCCCACTCACGACGGAGATGCCCATCGCGATCGGGGCCGGCCTGTGTACATTCAGGATGGGCATTCAGACGTGACGGCACTCATCTGGCTCGCCAACGATGTCTTCGTTGCCGGGCATCTCGACGGTACTCTGGTAGTCACTCGTATTATTGTCGGTCAGGTAAGTCATGTCGGTCCACGTTTCACTTCGACACGATTACATCATTACGATTATCTAGACACGCGTTCGTGGCCACTCGTTTGGCATCCGCGCCTCGCGGTATCGCATCCTGTCTTTTCTCGCAGATCCGTACAGACATCATCTGGCCGTGGCGACAGAGGACAGTGTACAGATATGGAAGTTGTCCTCGTCATTAATACCTTCCTATGAACGGCATATAGACGACAACAAGATGGACAAATCAATGCTCTCATGGTCATCCGGAACATTCCAGTCGTTGTACATTGCGGGGCCTGACAATGTTGTGTAAGCTATGGTTAAATATTAGTGATTGTTTCCCACTGATCACAATTTGTAGGGAATGGAATATCTATAGCGACAACCCTCGACAGGCCGAGATTCTACATCTAACACCCAAGTCTCGCCTGTACGAGGTTCCCGTGTATCTCAAAGAATCAAAGGCTGATAAACTTTCCTAGGGTCTGCATGTCGTCGAATGGCCGCCATCGAGTTTCTGCCATTCAGCGCGAAGATCACTGTCTTTTTACCTATACCGACAGCAAGAATTAGAGACCTCAACGACTCAAACCCGGGTCAGATCCGCGATCCATCACGCGAGTATCCGTGCCCCAAACCACCGATCCGCGATCCTTGTCTGATCCGACCCGCCACGGATTACGGATCAAGACGAGTCGGATCGCCGAGATCGCCGAGCGGGTCGAGTACTCGAGTAAACTCGAGTACTCCGTCAGCCAAATCTATTCATGCATGATGAGTATCCCCGGGCAATGGCACGGGGACTCTCAGTCGTGCATGATGCAGACTGGGTAGTGGAGGAGAGTGGTGGTGTGGTGGTGATGGTGGTGGTGGTGAGGGTAGTGGTGGTGGAGAGGGTGGTGGTGGTGAGAATGGTGGTGGTTGTGGTGGTGAGAGGGCGACGCATTGTCCTCGTCCGCGTCAACGTCTCGCTGACGACGCGTCAATACCGCGTTGTCCCTCACTGCGGCTGCTCCTCCTCCTCTCCTCCTGCTCCTGCTCCTCCTTTCGTTGGCGTCCTCTTAGCGTTGTCGCGATGTCGTCGTCCGTGCCGGCCTCGTCCGTGTGGGAGTCGTCGTCCTGCTGCCTTCTCTGTGACAGCAGCAGGTACCCAGCACAGAGCCAGAGTACCATCCAGGTCCATCCTCACCCCAGAGGCTGCCTGACGGACGTCAGAGCAGCAGTGGTGACGGCCGTCACTCACTGGGTGGTCGCGGTGGTGGTGAGAGAGAGAGATGAGAGCAATCGAGTCATCGATCAGAGGCTTACGCGGCCTCTCGGTCTTTGCCGGATCGTGAGAAATGCCCAGATATTCACGCGAACGCCTCGTTTGGGCGGCGCAGAGGCCCGTTCGACTTCGTAAAAATTTGTAAATTAAGTTTAAATATATCTCTAAATATTCACGAGTCAACACGAGTACTCGCGACGAGTACTCACGCCTCTAGAGGCTGATCCGCGATCCGTATATGATCTGACCCGCCACGGGTCTACGGATCAAACGGATCGGATCTCCGAGATGTCCGAGCGGATCGAGTACGGATAAACTCGCGTGATCCGTTGACTTGTTGAGGTCTCTAGCAAGAATGGACACGAGACGACATATTCCTTCCCAACGCCTATGATCCTCGACAGGAAAATTTGCGTCTCGTTTATGCATGACGATAAGTTCGTTTTACTTGCCAGCTCACATAAGATAGTAGTCTGGACGGTGGCGGTCAGCCAACTCGCACTTCAAGAAATGCGACACGTCAGTGATGAACACCCGGAGAGCCAGCTTACGGCAGTCTCTGTGAGGCTTTAATGGCTGTTTGTGACTGACTTGTCTTAAGGGATTTTCTAGGTTGGAACACGTCTGGAATTTTGGAACCTGGTGCATGTTATTGTTACGGTGAGAGGGCCTGAAGCCGTAGTTTGGAATGCCATTGTATGTCGGCGACACACTAGTATGATGGTGTTAGGGACTGTCGTATTGTGGTGAGTGTCGAGTTGAACGCTTCATTACAAAATCCCTCAACGACATGTAGTCTTGGGGTCTGGGGAGCAATTATGGCCATCGTGGTGGAATGTAGGTTGTTAGATTGAGAAACGGGTGTCGCTTGTTTGACAAGCATTGTATGTGAAATGGCATCCGAATTGGGCTCGGACCCCAGATGCGTCGGCGAATAAAACATGAACAGTACCGTTGTCTACCAGGAATACTGCTACCGCCAGTTTTAGAAAGTCCACAGGAACCGAATGCATTCGGATATCCGATGGGCGTATTTTCATCGGATCGGATATTATCGGATTAGACACGTACATTGTACAGCTACCATACTATACAGGATATCCTATGTTATCCTACAGTAACATGGGATATCCGAGCAATGTATACACACACGAGACCAATAAGCAAGCAATAATCCAAAGATATCTGATACACTACAGCTCATCCAATGATATCCGTTAGATCATGACTGACCATATCCAATGATATCCGAACTACCCACATAACCCAAGATCCTACGATATCCGAAGTAAGTAGACAATTAATGGCAGCTATGAACACCTCACCAAATCAAGTCTTCTTCTTCTTCGGCGCCCGTTTCCTCCCTGATGCCTTCTTCTTCGGCGCCGGTGTCGCCTGCTTGGCCTTTCCTTTGCCCCGTGTAGCACGCTTCTTCGGGACTTCCTCTTCACTTTCCTCCTCTTCTTCCTCATCCTCCTCATCGGTTTCCGGCTCTTGCTTCCGCTTCTTCGCTACTGCTGCCAGCTCACTATCAATCCGGCCATTCCGCTTTGCCGCGACAGAAGCATCAAATGCTTTCTGTGCAGCCTCGCTCTGCAGCTTTCCTTGAACATCGATGGCCTCTTGTTCCGCTGATTCGATCTGTGCTTTTGCCCGCTTTTCTGCAATCTCTTTCTCCGCCCGCGCCCACTCCTTTACATGCCGCTGACGAAGCGTTTCGTAGAAGTGAAACTGCTTGTACGCGTAGGCCTGCTTCCCGCGATCCTCAGCATGCTCCACCGCTAACATGGCCCAAACCTGCGCCGTCTTCTCATGACTCTTTTGGGACCGAGGATTCTCCTCCTCCAGAATCTCGGTCTCCTCTTTCCAGCGGTCGAGCTCACTTTGAGCTCGCATCCATTGAACACGTTTCACTGTTTTCCAACAATCAATACCACTTCGTAAACAGCAAGCTCAAACCCTACCTTCTAATGTCCACTCCTTCTCGTCGTCCTCGGTAAGGCCCTCCGGTTTCACAGTCATCCATAGCCAAGAGTCCTCCTTGCGCGCCTCGCCCGGCTGCGCTGCTCGAAATAGATTCTTAACGTTCATATCGGATTCCTGCAAGAAGCGAAGAGTGCTGTCGGAAGCCGATAAACCAAGTCTTAGTAGCCGGGAGCGGACGAAGTTGTACAAGGCTTTGCTGTCCTTCTTCTCCTGGAACAACCGATCCAAGAGCCGCTTACCGCGAGTGGCAGCACCCTGACCACGGAGATGACGCTTCTTGTCTTTCAGACCTTCCGCGTGAATTAGAACGGCCTCCCTCGCATCATGAAGGATTCGATGAGCCTGGATCTCTCGAACCTTATACTCGATCTCTTCAGCATAGGCGAGATTGTGAGTCAAGATCTGAGCGGGGGTGAGACGGCTGGGTAGGGGAAGGAATGCTTTCTCGGGAGTCTCCAAGGACACATCGCGCAGCTCCTGTCGGAGAGAAGGAACAACTTTGCAGATGTCTTCTAACCATGTCACGCTGTGCTTATAAAGAGCACGTCGCATAGTGTCGAGCTTGCTTCGGTCGCTTTCTTCCACGTAGTGATGGTTTTTCCGAATGATTGCAGCTAGCAAGAGCGCCTTTTTTCTGTACTTGTCCTGAGTAATTGACTCCAAATCAAACAAACAACACGTACTGCTCACAGTCTAATCGAGCACCCTCTTGTAGCAGATCGCCCAGACCACTAATGAAGCCCGGAGTGGGTTTCACCGATGCCTTCTCCCGTTTCTCGCGTTCATCCAGGCCATCCATGAATTCCTTCAAGCTGGGGACCTCTGGCGAGTCGTCGTAAGTCAAGACTCTGAGCCGAACTGTGAACTACTTACTGTAACCGTTGAAGTTTGCTTCGAAGCGATCCACTACATCCTTGTCGAAGCGTGTCGGCAGTGGTTTGTTGTACTCTCCAATCCACTTTGGTAGAACCTCGGGGGGTGCCGCTGCCGTACGTCTGACTTGTTCAGCATTTAACCGTTCGTAGGTTTCGACGGCTTCAATATAGCTGTCGGCAAGCGCATCAGCTATAAGACAATGGTAAGCTGGCATCAGATTATTCAAAAATAACACAGCTTACCCAACTTTACTAGTTTGTTGAAGTTCCAGTCCTCGAACGCGCGGCGCCCAAGTCATCGTGACGTTGACCGTGGTTTTCGTGCTTGATGCTTCCACCACAAATGCGAAGTCTCCTGCCACGGTGTCTCCACCGTCTCGCCGCATGTCTTGCCCACATGCTTCATGTGCGCGTGCGCTGTACAGTACAGCGACGACACAGGGCCACATGGCCCAAGATATGGAGATTTGGTATTCCCCCTAACTCTTTCGAGGAGGTCCCAGAAATCATCGGGCAGGTCGGGAAACTTCTCCTTCGTAATTCGTTCCAAAAGGTGAATGATGTATTGACACCAAATGTCATAGGAAAAGCACACCCAACGCTGGGCGATTTGATAGGCGAGGCTACCGACGAGGGCTCGGTCCCCATAACAGAACCTTGTTTTTATCGATCAGCTGTTGAATGAACGAAATCGCAAACCGACTGACCGTTCACCGCCATACATATCACACACGCCGTCATCCTGAAAGAAGACATGCCGGGTACACACGACGCCAACGACTCCCGAGACAATCAAGTTGACAAACTTCAGCAGAGACTGTAGCTTCATAGCCCGCAGACGCGCACACATACATTGCTGGGAAATCATTAGCATCTATGTATATAGTCATAAGATGCAACTTACGTCTGGAGGCTCGCCGTCGCACACGTCGAGATATCGTTGATACGGCGCCTCATCCGACAGGTGGGCTTTGCCTTCGTTGAGTGCTTCGTCGTTTGGATCTTCCTGTTGTTTTACCCGAGGTGCGTTGAAAGTGCCATCGCCTGAAAGGAAAAGGGTGTACTTGTGCCTATACACTGTCAGTTCAAGCCGGAAAAAGGGTTGCAGATACATACTGCTCTTCTTCCTTGGCCTCCTCGAGCACCTTCAAATCAAGGTTGAAGCCGGGCTGAGGACAGGCAGGACAATGAATGGATACATTCCCCGGACGACGATGGGTGATGTATTTGTCGATGCCGTGTTCTTGACCACTTCGTCGACGATAGCCCAGGGAGCGGGTCATTCGAGCAGCTAGCTTTAGATTACGATAAGCGTTCTATGAGATAGTGTGAGCATTCATGTTGATGAACCAAACGGGAACAGACACACCGGGGCTAGATCCGGTTGCATGGGATTAGTGAAGCGTCGAAGGGCATAACAATAGTCATACGCCGACTTCTTGAACGTGTTGGCATGGATAATGAAGTTGTCCAGTACGTCAAAAGTCATCGCAGTCTCAGGGCGCTTGACAGTCGCTGGCCAAAGCTGCTCCTCAAACAGCTGTTCCGCCTCAGCATGGTCCACCTGAAGCCACCGCGGACACTTGCAGAAGAGGACGTCAACGCTATGATAGCCGTTGACATCGCATATAGTTATAGATCGCTTTGCATCGGCGTCGCGGAGAGGACATGGGTCACCGCGATGACCAAGGTTTAGGACGAGGCCGATTTCGGAGAGGGACGAGCGGGTGAAGAACAGACCATTCCACCGCTCGATTCGATGGGTAGGAAGACCGTGATGGTTGGAGACAATGCAACGGTCGCAAAGAGGGGGATGTCGACAGCTCATACAGCGGTAGATCCTCTTGGTGTTCGAACCGCAAGGACAGTCGACCTCGACCAGCTCATCGTACTGGTAAGCGAAGATAGAGGCCTGTATCTTGTCCTTCATCTTTAGGAAGGGTCCCAGTTTCGCGCTGACACCCTAATGATTTATTAAGAGACCTTCAATGCAGGAATCGGTCAGAAAACATACCTGATACCGCTTCCGTGATGTAGTCTGTGTCTTTTTCGTTTCTTCGTCTTTGGGGGGGTCCTCCTCGTCCATATCGTCACCTTCCTCCTCATCGTCGCTATCATTGTCGTCGGCGAGAGGATCTGCAAAACTTGGCCCAGCGTCGTCGCCCTCAGTCGCGAATTCTGGATGGTGGGGGCAAGAAGTAGCGACAGGAGCCTCATACTGGGTTGAGATAACCTCTGACAGCATAGGGTATTGCGGCTGTTCGACAGGAATGACGATGGCCTGTTTCTTCGCCGCGAGCTTGGCCAGCTTTGCAGGTGAGAAGGTTGGAGCCATGACGGTTCTAAGTGGCGCGGTGAGTAGAGGACAGTAGCATAAGCCAAAAGGACCTCACCCATTATAAACAAAGATATTACAATTGTCCACACCATGTCCATTGTTGTATGACCAGAATCGGGCAGTGTGGACAGTCACAACAAATACAAACTACACACTGTACGGTCGAAGATATCGTATTGTAGGCAAGCTATATGCAGCGAAGAGTTATATACAGTTATATACAGAAAATATCAAAGATATGCAAGTAAAGATTCAATGTCAAAGTACAACATATGGACCAGCCACATCTTTCTCAATCAAAGCCCATTGGACGGGAGGGATCGCCACATCGGGCTCCTTCAAAACAATCAACAGGTCGGCGTTCAACACTGAGAGACCACGATCCCAGTGAAATGGCTTGAACGCGAATAAGTGAGGAATCCAACGCTGGAGCGACAACGTCCTAAATACTCCGCGTCGCTCGAATCGGGAAATATACTCCAACGGGACAAGGACACTGACGAGCGGAGCCTGCAAGTCGACGTAATGCGGGGAACTATTGTTCTGTCAGTCAATGTCGCTGGCAATAAGAAAAAACCAGCACCTTCAGAAAGACAACAAATCGAAGTCGTTGAGTGGCTGGCGTGTCGAGTACTTGAACTTCGTCGACATTGTCTACAGTATCCTTCAAACGAATGTTACGAGGAGCAGGCCGAGCATCCTCCCGAGGCCGCTTGGAAGTAGAGGCTGAAGCGATAGCCTGACGAGGCTGGTCGCGAGGTGTCTGGGCAGGTGTGGGTGGAAGCCCGCGTGTCACGGCTGCACGATGCAAGGCGTCAACGGTAGGAGAGGACGGGGGATTCTGATTGGGAGCCCCGCGGTTTTTGGCACGGCGTTGAAGGGAGATGTGGTTGATCATGGTTTCGCGTTCCAGCAGCAAGCGCAGGAGCTTGGCATCAGCCGTGAGATCTTGTACTGCGAATCCAGAGTACAGATCGTGATACTTTTTGCATGGCGGGCACTGCAAATCAATGCATTAGCTCAAGACTGAGATAAAAAAAAACTTGACACATACATGGGTGCGTTGAACTCCGATGTCTTGGAATCCCTCGTCGCTTGGAAGAGCAACACCTTTACCCGATCCAGCATCGGTAAGGACAATGAGAACACCACGGCACTTCTTGCACGACTGCGGTATCTGGCGGTCGGGGTAAGCGGTGTCGTTCTTGCGTGCCATGTGTTGAATGATGTGATGATTGTAGTGCTTGCGAACAGCGGAGATTTGCTTGCTCGGTATATCGTCTGGGAGCACGAGCCGGGCGGGAGGGACGCCACGCCACTTTATCGGGATCAGCGAGATAGACTTCTTTTGGCGCTGAGGAGGTAGACCGGCGGCGGCGCGTGCAGCAGACATTCTGGGGGGGAAAGTTGTATCATCAGCTCGGATTAATCTAGTCCATTTATAGGAGCGGATGCCTACCATTGTTCGTTGATATCCTAGCCCAACGCACTCGAGGTCGGTTTTGTTTGCATTGTGGACAGTAAAGGTCAGAAATACTTGTAAACAAATGGTAAGTACTTGTTCATTGTAGGTACATTGCAAATTGTAGTAGTGTAGACGAAATGAACAGAAATGGGGAAGATATCATAGATCAGTTACTGAAGGATATTAGGTACATAACGGTGCCATTGTTGTTGGTCAATGTGTACTACGTGGGCCAGTCTGAGCGCCAGCATTCGGCATCTATCAACGAAGACCGGCTCGTTGATCAAGAACGGCGTCCAAACTGAACTATCTGCATCGAAACGGAGCAGATCCAGATCTACCTGTGGTAACAGGTCGGAGAGCGACGAATGGTTGTTGTATGCATGCAAGTCAACAACGACGAGGTGCGATCGCGTGGGTGGGACTCTGAGGGCAAAGAAGTGCGGGAAACGCTGTACCCAGTCAGCAACTATTATACAAACGAAAGGGAACGTGAAGAATACCTCTCCGGTGAAGATAATGACGGGTACGAACGACGGACAATCCACACGATAACGACCTTCAATCATGTCATCGCAAGGCGTGTACCCAGTGTCCATGTCGTCGTCAGAACTATCAGCACTAAAGATGGAGTCGGTCGACGAGAAGGAATCTAGTTCGTCCTCCTCATCAGAGGAGAACACGTCGCTAGAATTAGACGAGGAATCGGAAGAGGGATCCTCCAGTTGGTAGTCATCGCTAGAGGCGACAAGTGTCGCGTCGTCGTCGTCGGATGCGATCATAGTCTGTGTACTGGGGGTTAGTAGACATAAAAATGAGACAGTTAAGTACCCACAAGACGTCGGATGCATCGCGGGTCCCATTGTAAGCTCAAACGGGCAATCTGTGGACAATGAGCGACTGTAATGGCACATCAGCGGATACGCACCAGCCTGACAAGGAATTGGGGACACCGCTGTACGAAACGCCAACGCATCCACGAGTGCGCCTTTGGCCGGAGAGGGCGGCCTTCATCTGGATCGTGCAGCCTTTTATCTGTCCGGGAAAAGCAATCAGCATCGAGTGCGCTGAAACCGAACATGTTCAGGGCAAAAACCTACCAAACTGTGGTCGATTTGACCCTATCGCAGAGAGCGGAGCGGCGCCAGCGCCGGGCTTGATGACAGCGTGAAGAGAAAAGAAAAGGCTTACATAATCGATTTTGCTGTGGTCTTCCCAGCGGCGGTTGATGCACATTCGGGCACGTCGGACATCGGCTACTGAAAAGACCGCCAGTAGCCGATGTCCGACGTGCCCGAATGTGCATCAACCGCCGTTGGGAAGACCACAGCAAAATCGATTATGTAAGCCTTTTCTAGCTTCCTCAAGACCATCACGTCCCGCTGAGCGGTAAGTGTATTGTTACATCGTTCTATACAGCAGTAGAATACACCAAATTACTATTGTCTGCGTGTCATTGACGCGTTTGTAAACTTCTGTTGCCGATACATGAAAGTATGTTGTGTGAGCCCTTATTGAAATCAATTTCATAGTGCCCGCTATGCCTTCCAACGGTGCCGCCAATGTACGCGATTTTCTGGATCTCTCCGCTTGCAGCGACGACTCCGACGACGACATGCTATCAATTTTGGATGAAAATGAGCGAATCGTCGAAGGTACGTGTCTGCGCCCGTTCAATTTGAGCCCTAAATTCTAATAACATGTCTAGACTCCAGCGGCGACCTGTGTGACGACGCTTCGTCGCAGTATTCTTCTGTATCCAACGTGGTCGATGGAGTCTCCAAACCCGGTCTTCTCGATTACTTTGATTCGATGGCGAGCAGATATACGCACAACACCGGCGCCCCAGACGACGACATTGAATCCGATTTCGACCAGGACGATGAGCCGGTTGGCGGCCTCGAGAGCCCAGCAATCTTTGACGAAGAGCGCCTCCAAGAAATCGATACGGCGAATGATGAACTGCGCCCCCTCGTTCGTTACGGTTTTCGATCGGTATGAATGTTATTCTTTTATTCTGTGCGGAGCAATTCTGACATCTGAACTAGTTCGGTACGGCGCAGACAGTAGCGCGAAATCTCCGTGAAATCCATAAAACGAATCATCGACTCCCCTTCCATATTAGTGATGCTTGGTTGATCCCCATAGCCGGGAAGAACTACCTGTACATCCTGGTGGATTTTCACTCTTCTCGATTATCCAGTCAGGCTCCTTCAAATACGGACGCGACCTCGTCTCTTCCATTAGTGGAGGACTTCTTACGTGCTGCCTTTACAACACTTGATGTGGACTCACGTTTCGTGGTGAGGGGTGTCTCTGAGCGCCTGGCGTGTCTGCGTGCGCGGAAAACTGTCCGCCCGAGTCTGCTGGGCAAATGGGTGTCGATTGAGGGGGGCACTTACAATGGCGATGTTGGATTTGCCATCCGAGGCGACTATTTCTACGATGTTCTCGTTGTGCCTCGTGTGGTCGTAGAAGCAGGGGCCAGAAATTATGACGAGGAGTTCAACGACAATGGGAAGCGTCGCGCTGCAGATGTTGCTGGCCGAGTACGGCGTCGCAGACATCAAGTCATTTTGGACGAGCAGGTCGAGGCAGTGTTGAACAAAGGCGGACGACCAAAGGCGTCACTTCTGGATGTTGCGGGCCTAGAGGTGAAGAATCGCACGGTAAAATCATTGCGTCGTACTGGAGACTCGCAGGTGGAGGACGGATTGATTGCTACTATGTATCGAGTACTGCCGGGAAAATGGTTCAACGGAGACCTCCAGATCCTCAACTGCAGATACGATTGCCTGAAAGCGGCTATGTCCATGCGGACGTCGACTCGCTTGGCCTTCGTGGAGTCCCAGTGCCCTCACATCAACAAGTCCACTCTCCCAAACCCCGTTGAATGGCGGATTTTCGTCGGCGACGCTGTCGAAGACATCACGAACGGGTTCAAAGGAATGGTATGCGAGTTGAAGGACGGTCGAGTGTGGGTGGAATGCGATCAAGGAGGCGGCGTCCCTCTGCGCGTGGAATGGGACCGGTCGAAGATGATCAAAACCTTGGAAGTCGGCGACTTTGTGCAGGTCGGCTATCTGGGTTCTGTTGTGGGTGTTGGATGGGTTCTATCGCTTGTTGGGAAAGATATGGTTGATTTGATGACTCACGTTGACAATATAGAAGGACGCGTTGCTCGAGTGCGTATTATTATTAAAACATTACTTGCTTTGCTTACTATTTTGACTGTAGATGGTCACAGCTCACAGAAACTCGTGCCAAGTAATCGATCCACGAGAGTGTTGGTCTTTAAACATCGAAAGAACGCCGAATCATCCACTCGCCCCTGCCCAGTTAGTACGTCCGGAGCGTCGAACCGACGGTATCGTCATCCCCGCCTTTATGCGCGAGCCTAGATACTACACCGGCAAAGTGCCTTGGGAGGGTCGCGAGGTCCTGATTGTCAAAGGAACGTACAAGGGCCGTAGAGCGAACATAGTGGATGTCCATTTAGATCCAAAAGACAAGAGCGGGTTGAAACTCTCGTTGCGGTTATACGGCCCATCGAGTACAGGTTCTGGATCCGTAACCTGCAGTTATACCTGGGCAATTGATGTACAGTAAGTTGCGGGTTGTGAGAGCCGTCTCGTTCGCTGACATTCCTTAGAAGCCGAATACCTCTGCGAAGTGCCTTCCCTCTGAGCCCAGCCCACATTCGGCATGGTTTTTCAGGTAAAAATGATCAGTTCATAGATGACGAGATCTTGAAAGTGTGGCGACACAGAAAGCCGCCCGTCGGAATTCCGCCCATCTTGATGCGTGCTCCAAGTCCAGCACCGATTCGACCACCTCGACCGGATACAACCGATCGAACGCACTGGGCACTACTGCCGGCTCTGAACGGACACCCTTTCCAGGTTCTTTGGACGGAGTCGGTAGCTGTACGACCTCGCCCAATCGTGGTTGAACAAGTACGACGGGACTCGGGTGTGGTGATTTACAGACGTCTTATGGGCGGGACGGTTGGCAAACAGATTCCCCCGGCTCATTTGGCCCCAAAAAACCCCGGGCGAAAAGCTGACAAGGCAGCGCGGTGGATGTGTGTGCGCGGCCGGTGGAAGGGAACATTCTGGCGCGGCATTCAATATTCAACATCAGCCGTGCCGACCAGATGACCCCCAGTCGAGAATATGGGCCAGTGGGTCGTATTTCAAGTCCGGTTGCGCGACGGTCAAGCAGATGAGGAGACGGGTTTTCAAGACCTGATCCTCGATGAAGACCTTCTTGTCCTAGATGACAGCGCCGCCACGCGAAAGTTGAATGCAGCCTTTGCCGAAAGACGAGTGGGATCAAAGAAGAAGGTTGGTCTCGCACCTCGCGACGCATTTACTACTGTACCCTTTAATTCAATTCGTCAGGTCGTGTGACCTGTGACCGCGCTGACGAAAAAATTATTTCGTCGCGGCGCCGAAGGTGCCGTGACCTGGAAGAAAATTTCGTCACTTACGACCAGTTTTGGGGCAAATTTTCACGGATTTCGCCCACTTCCAGAATTTTTTTTCGTCAGTTTTGAGTCGGACCGGTGACATGTGTGACATTTCGTCAGATCCAGGTTGGCTGTGACCTGTGACTGACGAATTGATTTAAAGTCTACAGTATCGATGAACTGGACAATTGAATTTGTTATCATGTAGTTAGTATACGTATGTATGAGAATATGTATTTAAGAACATTGTTATAGGATCATGTTGCATCAACCCCGTGTGACGCATGGCGGGGTCAAGAAATCGAATTGTAAGTACAAGTTTATTAGTATGTGGCGCATTTTACTAACTTGAGGCGTGCCAGGTTTTCATTTTGTTCCTACGACCGTCGGGACAATCGGATAGGCCAAAACAATTGGCATGTGGACTACCCAGAGCGGACAACAATGCAGCAGGCGCGTAGGGAAATATTGTTTGCCAGCACGTGACCTGACTCTTTGTGTCCCCAGCAATGCTACTTGGCCTGCCTCTCCTCACTACCACCAACGCATCGCCTACTCTTCACTCTCGCCGTATCCAAAGTCTCTCTCCATGGCCAAAAAAACAGACCGTGCCCACTGGACGGAAGCCGAACAAACATTCTTCGCGGCGTTTGGCGTTGAATATGTCAAACTCGAAAACCGCAAAGGAAATCCTTGGGTCGAGAAGAATGTTCTCGGGCCCTACCTCGAGTTGTTCAAGAAGGAAGAGCTTGAGAAGGGTACCCTAAACATTGATTTACTTGCCTCGGTGCGTTCGCTACCTCCTCCGCGCTCATGATCCGATCTCATGATCCTCCAGCAAATGAAGACGTATTTCAAGAATTCCAAAGTCAAATTCGAGTCGAGGACCTTCGTCGACCCCAACAAGTGTCCCGATGGCGTCACCGAACATATCTTCCAACGCCCCAAGAAGACTACCGCTCTTCAAGAATTCCAAAAAGCACAACCGAACGTGATCAAGGAGCGATCCTTGAAACTGGCCGACGACGATGACAAGTCTCCACTCTCGACGTACTGGCGAGCGGTTCGAGAGTGCTGGAACGAGCTCCCCGCAGAAGCTCGCGCCGACTTTGAACGCGCCGCCGAAACAAACAATCTCGGCCAGGAACCCACACTTGCAGAAGTCTTTGAGTAAGTGCTTTGTACCAAGTCTTCAGTACTCGTCTGACTCATGCCTTAGACTGCAAAAGCACATTGGCGTGGCAATCCACCATTCTCTTAAAGGGATCACCGGGTTCAAGAAGGGACAATTTAGGCGTGTCGTCATGTCGGTGAGCGTCGTGTACGAGGATGAGCATAAGGTGCTCCAACAAGAACAGTCAGTCTACACTTTCAATTCCGAGAGATGTTCTCATTACAGTTTAGAGTGATCGTTGCTCCGGATCCCGACTGGGAGAACCTCGACACCTTCAAGAACATTCACGGACACAGCGAATATAACGCTGCGATAGCGGCCTTTGCGAAGGAAGGCTTCGAAAGTAGGTCAACTTCTGTTTCGTTTATGTTGAACTTACTAATTACTTCATTGGTACAGAGGGCAAGAATGCACCTATGCCATCTGCGGGCCAACTGAAAGGAACGACGGCGCGCGCCAGCGACACAGCCCGATGCAGAGGCTACAGCGCGCCAAAGCGAGCTAGCCGACAAGGAGCAGGCGGCAGCTGACAGGGCAAAGGCTGCTCAAGCAGAGCAAGCTCGCCGAGCGGAGGAACTGCGTGCACAGGAAACGGAGGCGGCGAAACAGGAAGCCAAACGTCGAGCCGAGGAGGAGAAGCGCGCACAAGATGACGCGTTGAAGAAGGCAGCGGCGCTGGCTGCTGCACGAGGCGGAACGTCTAACGAAGACGAGTTGAAGAAGGAGGCGGAGAGAAAGGTGGAGGAAGCAAAAGCAGCGGAGGAAAAGAAACGGTTAGAGGATGAGGCTCTGAAGAAAGAGCAGGCGGCGGCGGCGGCGGAGGTGCAGAAAGCGGCAGAAGCGACACGATTGGCCGAGGAGAAAGCTATGACTGACAAGAAGGCAGCCGACGAAGAGAAGGTCGAACGCGAGAAGAAGGCGTTGGAGGAGAAGAAAATGGAGGAGGAGAAACGGTTGGCAGAGGAGAAGGCCACAGCCGACCGCAAGGCAGCTGAAGAGAAAGCCGAACTTGAGAGGAAGGTAGCCGAGGAGGAGAAGCGATTGGCAGAGGAGAGACGGTTGGGGGAGGAGAAAGCGGAGGCTGACCGCAAGGCAGCTGAAGAGACAGCTGAAGCTGGGAGGAGGGCAGAGCAAGCCGAGGCAGACAGATTGGCCGAGGAGAGGCGGTTGGCAGAGGAGAGGCGGTTGGCAGAGGAGAGGCGGTTGGCAGAGGAGAAGGCGGAGGCTGACAAGCCAAAACCAAAGACTCGCGGAGGTCAGAAGCGGAACCGGGACCCAGACCCGTAAGTCTTTCTTCTGTGTGTTTTGATTAGATTCTAATGGCTGTTTAGATCTCCGGAAGATGCCCCGCCTCAAAAGCGGGCATTGCGCTCTAGTACCAAAGCCGCAGTACAGCCTGCTCCCGCTCTCAGAGACTGTACCCGTGAAACGGGGTGGAAACGGCCGGGCGAAGCGTCGGTAGTCTTCGGATATGTTTGGATATTTATTCTCTTCAGATTTCATCGGCTCAAGTTATTCCACTCATCATAGGATATCATCAGATGTTGTATGTATATGACCTATACTATGATACATGTCTACTACTTTGTACTGGGATATCCGTTGATATCCGCTCGAGCTAAACTCTGCGATATCCACGGATATCGGTGGACAGTGGGTGGGTGAGGAGCTGGTGAGACGGACACACAGGCAACGGGATATCCGCGGATATCCGATCCGATGAAAAACAAGCCATCGGATATCCGACTGCCTTCAGTGGTTGAAGTCCAAGCCAGAAATATTATTGACACGTTTTCGGCGCTTCGGCGCTGTCACCATATTGGTAAAACAAAGCAAGGACACTCCTTATATTCATGCTTCCAACTCGCTCGTCTTTCATCTACTCCCACCGACGTCCATCATAGCTATCATGCCGTCGTCTGCAACTCATTCGTCAACTCGCATCGAGCACGTCGGTACCCTTCTCCGCCTAGCGGAACCACTCTATGTCGCTTCCCTCGACCAAGGCACAATGATCCCCTTCTTCCTACGAGTCTTCACCATTGTGGATGAAAGATTCCCTTTACCTGAGTCGCAGGATAAGCTTGCCCTGCAGGCAGCAAGGAAGTTCGTATGTACTTCATTTCTTGATCCTTGGGTCTTTCTCACTCCCAATGTAGGATATTGTCGTCCGGTTCATGACGCGCGACTACCCCCCTTTTGATGAAACTTTGGAGGATGAGATGAGGGCGTTGTTGCAGTCTCGGATGGAATTTTGACCAATGTTGTACCTTGGGCTACAGTCTACCAGAAGATAGTTATGAGACACGATTGATATACGCTCATAATCGAGAAGGTTGTTTCTACGCATGACCGATTTCCGCGACTGTTACCTTTCACAACCGTGCCTTTCAAGTTGCTCGCCAAGTACCACGGGCTCATTGACATCGCTCTACACTGCAAAGTTTACACGGTACAAGAGACGTCGACCGAGTTTCGCGCATCCATGATCGGCGACCGAGGTGTCCGCTCTTAAACTGAAACGTCATCAGGCAAGTTAATTCATAGGACGATCTTGTCAGTGGTGGCGGAGAAGGAGATGGCGATACAGTCTTGAAATGGTGTAAGTCGGATAAGCGCGACTGTTATTTCAGGAAGCAGGCCCACTCATCACAATGAATCGAACTTATGGAGGAGCGTGATTGCGTAGGAATACATGAGACTTGAATGTAGTGGTAAAATGAACGCCGGTAGCTCAAAGGCCCGCAAACTCAGGCAAGCGTCGAAGTTGGCGCTTCATCAAAATACTCGTCCGAATCGCTTAGAGGATCGACGTATGTCGTAGCCTTAGGATTGCGTCTGCGACTCCTGCGGAGGGGGGCATTGCGGGTGGCGGAGGCCTGGAATGAAGCCGAAGTCCTGTCGTAGGTGGTAAGGACATCATGATATGGAACATGTCATGAGATACGCACGAGTGATCCTGCTGCTCGCCCTCGGCCAGTTCCTTCTTCGTGCCTCCTTGTTCTGTCGTGTGATTCTTCTTCACATTGACCTTTGAGGCCTTCTTCTTCGTGCCGGCCGAAGTCCTGTCGCAGGTGGTAAGGACATGATGATATGGAACATGTCATGAGATACGCACGGGTGCTCACCCTTGGCCAGTTCCTTCTTCGTGCCTCCTTGTTCTGTCGTGTGATTCTTCTTCACATTGACCTTTGAGGCCTTCTTCTTCGCGCCGGCCTTGTTCCTGATATTCTTGTTCACTGGTCCGTTATCTACGTTGGCACTCGCTTTCTGGTCCTCTTGCGACACGCCGGCGGGCGCCCCAAGATCCGCTTTCGAAGGCCCGATATCTCCAGGGACGATTTTAGGAATTACTCCCATACACGCGACACAGCACTCACCTTCTTGGTCTGGAGGGCCTGACTCGCCAGTATCCGAGAGACTGTCGGTTGGATCGACAGACAGTGCACTGTCTAGGGGAAATGCCGGATCCGTGGAAGCTATAGAGGATAAGAAGTGTTCGAGGGGTACAGTGGCAAGGATCAGGGGAACAAACAGACCTTGTCGTTTGCCGCGTCTCGAGGCCACTTCTTGTTCAAAAGCGATCAAGTTAGAGAAGGATGGATCTTGGGTCTTAGCTCCTGGAAGGGAGATGTCAACATGAGACCGATGATGGCTGGGAAAAACGCACTCTTGCTTTGCTGTCCTCGACGTGCTGCAAGCGCTTGTTCGAATTCGGAGCGTTCGACTGGGACCCGCCCGCGCTGCAGGAACGCACTACTATGAGAGCGTTTCATGAAGGAAAAGGAATAGGTAAGTGGCAAGGATGATTGGTGGAGGACAAAAAGGGCACGATGGTCATATGCATCAAAGGATTGGTTCACATGATACCCTCCCCTTCGAGCAATATCCACTAGGGTAGACTGTCTTGTAATAAAGATGTGTAGGGAAGCGGTTCTGCATGAAAGGTACGTATTAGGGAATTATAAGGGTACTATAGTTAACGTAGGCATTTTAACATGTCAATCATATACAAGTAGACGTTGGTACGATATAAAATGGGTGAACATCCCAAAATCACGGAACACAAAGTGGTGTATCCGCGACATCGGCTCCAGACAGTCGAAAGGGAGGTCAACCCCATCGACTGCTGGGCCTATTTTCTTCTGATGAGTGCGAAAGACCGACTGCGTTGCTTTGGGTGCCGTGCCTAGTTATCGAACCTAGAGGATGGTGAACGACGTCGAAGTCAGAGCAAAGAGAAACATTACCGGTAGCTTATTAACATCCCTGCCAATACATTCTTGGTGGCTTGATGAATGCAACTTGTTACCCGCCCAAGGGACCCATCCAGTTGCAAATCGTGACGTAACACGACTTCGGTGAGATCAGGACGAGGTCCTTACTGCCGCACGCATCAGGCGATGCCCGACTGTCTGAACAGGCGACCAAGGGAAAAGCAACGCGTTCTACAGGACCTGTCAAAAATCGAAAGATGATTGACCAACGGCGGCAACTTACCCTTCATCGTCACGTTATCGCACCGTCGGCTGCACTCTTCGCAGAACATAAAGTATAACCGCGACATCAACTCCAGATAGTCGAAAAGGATGTCAACCCCATCGACGACTAGGCTAGATGAGTGGGCGCCCTGACAGCCGCCGCTGCACCCACCGTCGTGGTGGGCGCAGACAAGGAGAAAATGCGCTTGGTTGTGTTTGGCTGCCTCCCTTACCCAGCCTCTGATCGTTTCCATTGTGTACCACCGGCAACACACTAGGACTGTGTGTTGCCGGTGGTACACAATGGAAACGATCAGAGGCTGGGTATCAATGGCGCTCAACAGCTTACGTAAACTTTTCCTTTCTTGTCCGTGACGCCCACCACCGCGCTGGGCGCTGTTGCAACCCGACCAAGTGAGTCGCCATGTCTCCAGTAGAATAGCCATATGAATCATACATTGGCCGACCCCTTTAAATGTTAGGAAATGAGAGTAAACTACTGATTTACGATTTACAGGCTGGGGTCATGCGCGGCGGAGTGGAGGTGTTTCTCGACTTAGCTGCTCGAGAGGAGGACGAAGAGTTCGATATTGAAGATGAACTGGAAGAGAGTACGTCCTTCCGACTATGTCATAATCCCTCCAGAGCTAACATTTGACAGTAATCGCAGACGAGGATGGTGAAGAAGACGCCCACCATGGGCTCGAACGATTTTCCTCACGTGCTGAAGACCATCGCAATACCACCCACCGCCAGAAAGCACAATTTGATGCCCTTATCCAACGCATGGAGGCGACGGCGCTTAATTCCACCTCCTCATCCTCCCAGCGCCACATTACTCCAGACATCGAAGGCTACAATGATCCGCCAAGCGCTTTTAAGAGCAAATCCGGCATTACTTTAGCCCAGCTCACCAACAACGAGCCCCTCACCGACGACGAGCGGCTTGTCCGTAAGCGGGAGTTTAACGCTAACATTCCTCTCGGCGAGGTGGAACGACGTCCTTGGGGCCATCATGAGGATAACCCTTTTGATCCGGATTTGGAGCCTGCTGAGAAGGAGGTATTTCCAGGGGATTCGCAGTTACCAAGTCGGACAGTAGTGGAAAAGGAAAAGGACGACGATTATAACCGCGAGGAAGTTGAAGCTGAAGCTGACGGCGAGGGGTGGGGATGGGACACTGGGGAGATACCTCCCTTCGCTGACAATGCGCAATATGCTCGCGCCATCGCTCTAGCAGCCGACCCTCGCGTATATGTGTGGCAAGTCCCTTGCAAGGTATGTCGTATCAGAGGCGCTTTGACAGACATGACTCAAATGACTCTTCAGATACGTTCTGCTGCCGCTGCAGCGAAACATCTGATACAGGTGCTAAATATGGCTATACTGGATCTTCGCGAGAGGGCTGTGGTGCGCGCCCGGATTCTGAAAAAGCGCTACCAGTATCCATACCTCCTGACTCGGCGACGAATTGTCAGCGATTCGAAGCGTCCCGAACACGACATTGTGGACATTTGGCAGGCGATTGAAACACCATCGAACCCCAGCATCTACATAGCTACCCGATCTAATCTCCATGACCTATATCCACTCTTCTTCAACCATTTCGGCGTGTCTCGTTTCCCCAACATCTTTTTCAAAAGGGCTGCTGCTGTTATTGATGTCGATGAACGTCTCGCCGCCTTTCGTAGCCGTCGCGTCCACACACGCACTAGTTTCTCCGGATGTTGGGTCGTGATTCGGCGGGGTACATATGATGGGGACATTGGTTGGGTCGACTCAGATGACGGTAGCAACAGACGCGTCAAGGTGCTCTTGGCTCCACGGCTTGAAATAGGCTGGGAAGCGGATGTGGAGGAGCCTTCCGACATTACCAACGAGATGGGCAAGCGACCTATGCAGAGCACTGTTACGTTGGTAGCCTCTGTCGCCACAGACTCTTCCAGTCGGCCGTTTCCTGTCCTCTTGACCCAGTCTATACGCACGAAATTAACTCCAACTACTCTTTCGAAGAAATTCCGACGTATCGAGCCCAGCATGCCCCTTTGCAGCTACAAAGAGACGGGCGACATGATTTTCTCAAATGACCTCGCGTGCCTAGAGGTGCAGCGCGGGAATGTCTCCTTTGCCATGGTCTCTCCCCACCAGCTTCATGACCTGCTCCTGGACGTCGAAAACAAGATCGTGCAGCACGCCCTTAGCAGCCTGCCACCACCCGAAAACTGGCGGTTTGAGGAGGGCGAATGGGTCCAAAGTACAACCATTGCGATGCGCGGCCAGGTCGTTGGCTACGTCCAGGAGCAGAACTTCACACTATTGAACTCCCTCCCCGTGCAGAGTACGGGCTACGATCCACGTGTTCTGGTGAACGTCGTTGATGAAGAGGGTATCACATTGAACGACGTCCCCCAAGAGCACGCAGTCAAGGACTTGTTGAAGACGTTTGACACGGGTGACGCTGTTGGTATTCGCGGGCTTGATTCGCAGGATGTATTCGGTTGGGTTATACAGGCAAACTCTGATGCTCGAGGCCAGGATCACAGGTCTCATGTCACGGTTTTGTTGCACTGTCTGGAAAGAATTGAGGGTGTTCTGACACCGAAGGTTCGTGTTTTATTCGTGTTGAGTGAGATTACTGATGGTCTACATAGGTGACCGAAGTTCATAGGAACGCGTGTTTCAAATTAAATGAGGTTACACATTACACAGACGTAAACCATCCGCAAGACGCACCGATGCGCTCTTCAACTTCACAAGCGCCGCCTTTACCGCCCTCACGACCTGCTCGACTTGACCCTGCATTGACTGGTCGTCGTTCTTGGCTGGATAAGTATGAGCTCACATCGTTCGGCCATTTGACAGGGAAACTCATCGGAGAAGACACCGATCCCTACACTGGCAGCGCACCATGGAAGGGGCGAGCCGTCGTTGTCATCAAGGGTGGGTACAAGCGCCAACCCGGCACTGTGCAGGATGTTATTCTGGATTCAGCAACTGATAGTGGGGTGAAGATTCTGGTCCGCTTTGATATGCTGGGTGCAGCCGAAGGGAAACGAGAAAAATGGTTCTGTTATTCTGAAGTCCTAGACCATCAGTGCGTGTTTATTGCATGAAGTATCTATTTTACGCATTGATAGCAACTTTCACAGGACTCTCTGGCCGCTTCGCATTGTCAGACCCCTCAATGAACGTTACGTGCGGGCGGGTTTCCTTGGAAAAGAGTCATACTGGAAAAGTGAACTGACACGGGTGTACGAACCCCACAAAGCAGCTCGTGATCAACCACAGCTCGCCGGTCCTTCCAACAGTGCCAGTACCGAGTTCAGGCGCGAAGGTACACCCTCCCAGAATCCTCGAGGAGAGAGCGGCTGGTGGATGGTAGACGGCGTGGATGGCGGCGCATCTTCGTCATCCCAACCCATGACGTCGAAGACTTGGGAGTATGATTTTAGGATCCCGTGGTGCATGCAGCCTTATCTCCGGGACATGAACATTGTGGTCCTTGACCCAGACAGCAAAGGAGTAACGAAGGAACATCTCATCGTTATCCGCCAGGTACTGCTAGGTTCCGGAGCAGTCGGCATCTATCGCGTGGCCAAAAAGAAGACTGCAAACGGTTCTGCTCTGGTACCAGAAACCATTCGCCCTAAGCATCCCGGACAGAAGCCAGCCAACGGTCACTGTTGGTTCATCTTTTTCAAAGATGCTAATAGCGAATACGATATTGGCATGTTTGTGCGTCCGGTGAGATGGGTGACGCTGGAGGTTGACGGAAAGGACCGTGCTGCATGGGTCGTCGTGCAAGTGAGACGGCAAGGGGTTGGTCGACCCGACATGAACCTGGGCAAACAACTTACTGTTCTCAACGAACATCTTCTCATCCTTCAGCGGGCGGCTGACTGGGAAACCCAAGACCGAGAGTTTACTGCTCTGCGGGAGAAAGCGCGATCGGGCGGGCGTAAGAAGAAGATGAAAGGACTTTGATACTTTGTACGCATACATAATTTAGACCACTGTATAATATTCTATGTATTAAAGTACTGTATATTGGATGGCTGACTTAAAGCTTGTATCTGTAGTGTACATTCGTATGTCCGTGTTCGATATAAATGGACTTGTTTAATCTTGCCCTCGTGTGATCAAGACACACTCAAGATGGGGGACTGGATGGTCAGAGATTTTACGAAGACATCCTCAGCTGGAATAGCGTCGATGGAGATATCATTCAGGACAAGATGAGGTGCGTTATCGTTTGGCTTATCGCTACTTTCACACTGACAAGTCAACATCTCAGAGACACGTTAAGACGGGTGCTTAACCTCCCTTCATCGACGGTGATGGAAGACAAATCCAACAACGGTATGCGACCTCCTTCGTCCGTCCAAACTGGTCTGATATTCTTTTTAGGCTCGATCCAGGACAAGTCGAGTTTCCGGAATACTCCGGTTGACCGAACAGCGCCATGACACGCTTTTTCTGTAGTCGTACTTACACATGCCCCGCTACGCAATCTCGGACTACGTTTGAGGAGCCAAAGCGCCCGAGTCATCGTCTCGTGATAAGCAACATTGTCCTCGTCAACTTCAAGAGTTACGCTAGGCACTGGGAGTTTGGTCCACTCCACAAGGTACGTTGTTTTATTTCCCTCGGATATAGCCTAACGACCCGTAAAGTCATTTTTGTCTATCGTTGGGCCTAACTGGTCAGACAAGTCCAACACCAGCGATGCACTTCTCTTCGTCTTCGAGTTCCGGGCTAACAAGATGCGTCAAGCTTTCAGAGCTCATCCACCATTCAGCCAAATGTCGAGATACATTTCCGTGAAATCATTGATTTGGTATACGTCGTCGTTGACGCCTTCCACTATACGTACTAACCATTTCCTTCAGGAGGGCCCAGACGACTTCGAAGTCGTCTGGGTAGTCAGCTCGTCGTGACGCGAACCGCATTCAAGGACAACGCGATTTCACACCGTTCTCTTCGCCGTCTCGCGAAATATCACCCCAAACGTCCTTGCCGTGACACACGTCTGGTCTGTTATTTAAGCTGCGCTCAAAACTGAGCTGCATCGCCAGGCGCATCTCTAGTTAGAGGTGATCTTGTCAAGCTCAGTTACAGCCGAGCATATACATGGAGAATACTGGGGAGCTCCGAGAGCAGAGACTTGTGGATAACGCGCCGGATGCCTTTGGCGAAGGACGCTAAAGGAAACAACATTGGGGCTGGAGAAGATAATGGAGTGGAGAAAGGATGTTGAACGTGGATGTAAGTCGTGGCACGTACTAGGTAAAACAACAGATAGCGGGTAGCTCGACTAGAATACATACATTGGCAGGTAGTAATAGGGTATGTCTAAGTGACTGAGTTGGGTAGATATTGGGTAGATATAGGATATTTTACACATAAGACTGATCTACAAGATTCGAGGAGCAAAACTGCAGTTCTATGTAAGCAATGTGGCGTATTTGGGCTGGAAGACATACTGACCTTCGGGTATTCGCAGGATGACTAGTCGAGAACAATGTCGTACAGGCATGCGTTACGACAGAGGCGGCAGCCGGTGTACATAACGGGCGGACTGTCCAACTTGGCGGCGTGGAAGGGGCACTTAGGCGCGGGCGTCGTACGAATGATGCGCGGCGGAGGTTTTACGCTGTTATCCAAAGATGAGGCTGATATTGGATGTAGATGAGTAGTACGCACCCAGTATGCCCATAGCCTTTATACGCGGGCGCTTTCTGCCACAGCCGTTTGGACTTCTTCTCGAGGTGGTAGTGTTGCGTACGATTCGCAAATTTCATCAGTTGCCACCCCTGCGGGATCGGGAGAGGATTGGAACGAGATAATACATCCGGGACATCGGTCAGAGAAGGCACAATGATGCAGTATGGGTGGTCGCAGGTTTTAAGGAGGCAGGGAGAGCATACGAAGGAAAGTGGTATTTTTGGCCTGATCAGCTCGGTCGGGACGACAGAAACAACAGGCGCATACCGTTTCAAAGAGATCCGACCAAAAATACGCGGGATTAACGAAGGACATTGCGCTTTTTAAAGGTGACGGCGCTATGTAGATGGTCCTGGATCACCGGCCTATTGCATCCGCGGCACGCAATTGCTCCCGCGGGTCCGAATCCTGCTTGTTGACGCGTTTGTCATTCTCCTATCTGTCCTCAACTCATGTTGTGTAGCGTTATTGCTCCGTCTCCGTGTTTTCGTGGAATTCTGGGTACAACCTCCTTGCGACATGCAGCTCCGTGGCCTCTCGTTCCTTGTCAACATGTATAAAAACGGCATGAATTGCATCCTTGGAGATGAGTACGTGTATATTCATCTTTCTTGCCTTCCTGGTCTGATCTGCGTTTAGAATGGGTCTCGGAAAAACTTTGCAAGTAAGCCTTCTCTTTCATCGCCGCCCACCAAGCTCAACTTTTGGACAGACGCTAGCGCTCTTCGCTTATATTCAAGAACACTCTACTACACCCCTCGACGCACCTCATCTTGTCATTTGCCCTTTATCCGTCCTGTCGTCTTGGGAAGCAGTACGTTTGATCGTTATCAAGATCCCTTCGTCTTCTAACAGACTCGTAGGAAGCGGCTCATTGGCTTCCCTCTTTTCGCGTTCTCCGATTCCACGGGGCCGTCTCACAGCGTACACTCATCAAGAAAACTTTTGGCGAGTCAGCGTATGACCTTGTCTTGACGACTTACGATGCATTCGCCGTTGAGGACAGATGGTTCAAGAGTCGCCACTGGACGTACTGTGTCCTTGACGAGGGGCACAAGATCAAGAATGCTGGAACCCAGATTGCCAACAAGGTTCAAGGCAATGGCAGTCTCTACCACCTCGTCCTCACCGGCACTCCAGTCCAGAAAGATCTCGTCGAGGTGTGGGGCCTCCTCCATTACCTGTACCCTACCGTGTTCACGGAGCGGACGGAGACAAAGTTTCGAGCCTCGTTCGACCTTGGTCAAGGCACTTACGACGTACCCTTCCTCAGCGCGGTCCAAAAGTTCCTTGCGGCTATTATGCTAAGGCGGACAAAGTCAACCGTCGCGATTGACGTCCCGCCCAAAGAAGAGTTGACGGTGTTTATTCCCTTGAGCGAGGCCCAACGGTTCTGGACGTATAGATTGTTGACGCAGATGGACACGGTGGATTTAGACAACATCTTCGACATGGGAATGGAGGTGGGCGACAAAGTGGTGGAAGAGGGACGACGCGAGGTACTGTCCCATCTCCAAGCCGATGTGGGAATGAGGAGTGTCCGCACAGGCGAAAAGCAGAGTACGTCGTATTCTTCCTTTTTGTGCCCAGCTCATTGTGATTCCAGTGTGGCAACGGCTAAACTTTATCCTATTACAGCTGCAAAGACTGTGCGACCAGTATGTGCTTCGTCGTTTTGTTGGGCTTCAATGGCTTATACCGATTAGCCCGTACCTCCTCCCAGACGCGGAACCCGAGCCGTACATTCCCGGAGAACATCTTGTCGCTGCGTCTTCAAAGCTCGTTGCTATCGATAAGATCCTCGGTGACGTTCTGCCAAAGGGCGAACAGGTTTTGATTTTTTCCGTACGTTGCTCCTACCCTTCGACGGTTCCCTATTCTGACGCCATTGCAGCAATGGACCGGGTAAGCCTTGAGTTGTGCAGCTAGCAGCTAATTAAACGTTGATTTAGGATGCTTGATATATTGTCAGATTTCTTGAAGCTAAGGCGAATACTGTTTGCGCGTTTAGATGGGAGTACACTTCGGCCTCGGCGGACGTTGGATATAAAACTTGTACGTATATCATTCTTCGCATCTTTTTTGCAGTGCATTGACGGCTTTCTAGTTCCAGAAAGATAACTCTCATACGCGTCCGCTTCATCCAGCGCGTACCAAACTCAAATGGTTCAACAGCTTCCAAGGTGTACCTGATATCGACAACGGCTGGAGGTCTCGGTAAGTTTGTTTTCCTTCCAACGCGCTTTTGTATAAAAGTTTCTAGGCATCAGCTTAACGAAGGCGGGCACGGTGATCATGACCGACTCGTGCTGAAACCCGCGGAACGATTTGCAAGCTATAGCCCGCGCACATTGGATAGGGCAGAAGAAAATTGTCAAGGTTTGCATTTCTGCACATACCTGGCTTGCACGACGTTGATAACTCTATTAGGTCTACCGGCTAATATGTTGCGCAAGCGTGGAGGACCAGATGCTTGTCCGTCTTTCGTCTTTTTCTTTCCGTCACAACCTTACCTCGTCGCTCTAGGACCGCATCCGCCGCAAATTCTTCCTTTCCATAAAAGTCATGGAGTCTTCCTCTGGCGCTGCTGCTGGGTCGGAAGTCAATCTAGGCCTCAACGAACTATGGGAGATCTTGCGAAAGGGAAGCAGTGCGCTTTCTGACACCGGGATGAGCCTGAAGCAGTTTCTGGGTGCACCAATAAGCGAAATCCTGGATGCGTCAAGGGAACGGGAGAGTGACCGGGACGCCAAGGCGCAGGCAGATGAGGGTGCAAATGTGGAAGAGGACAAGGTGCTGAGCGCAGAGGAGGAGGAAAAGCAGTTGTTAAGTGGTGTCGCCCAGGTGAGGACGCGGCTGTTTGAGGGGCGCTTTTTGACGGCGCCTCTGGAGTCGAAGCGTGAGCGGGTGAACAACTCGGTGTCCGTAGGCGGGATGTCCTATCTCGTTGGCGGGCTAACACCAGACCAGGTGGGTTTCTCTAACATATAGCGGGAGCGCTTAGATAATTACTTGGACAAGGGGGTTCCGGATTTAAAGTCCGATACATCCGGCAGGTAGGTAGGGTCAGCCCGAAGGTCTAAAAAAAGTTTTTTGTACTACCTCAAATATAGCTTCAGAGGACATCTAAATGAGTCTTGGTTCCCCTATTTACCTTCTCAAAGGCAAATTCTATGCACACTTGCAGCACACAAGCTGCACAGTGCATACTATGCATGCTAGCTTTGGTACTCGGGTCAAGGTTAAGCTATCAGACCATCTCGAGAATGATTAGTAAGTTACCTGAGATCTATATAGTCCTAGTATGTACTGGATATAGTAGCTACAGGTAGCCGATAGGCAAATTTTCACATCAAATAGGGCGCAGAATCCTAATTAGGCTGTCCCGCTAAGGGCGGGATCACGTGCACTTACCATATATGGCAGGTAAGGTAGGTAGGGTCAAGCTCGAGGGCTGAAAAAAATTAAACAGCATAGTGTACAAAATTTTAAATGGGGAACCCCCTTGTACTTGGATAGATTCAAGCACGGGCAGAGGAGCGGCATGCAATCCTCTCGGATGTCCTCACTAATTGGTTCTCCAAGATAACAAGATTTTCGATACATATGTGCCACATGGCCACATCCTTGCTGGCATGACAAGGGTAGTAGATCAGTAGTAGATTGACTGCTGAGTTTCACATCAATATAACTCTCATTTAGGAACTGGTGGCTCACCCTCTGAGAGTGGCGTGAGTAGTTTTCTTCCTCGAGTTGTTTACCCGACGACTCGATAGGACATGTAATGCGCAAGCGTGGTAGGACTTTCCGTCTGTGCTAGGGAAAGCTGTTCCTAGGCCCCTCTTGTCCAAATTCATGGTCTTCAACTGGACATACTGAGCTGAGGCTATCATGCGATTCAGATACAATCCGGTCAGAGTGCCTGTGGCGCAAGCATCGCGAATATTCCAACTTTTTTCAGGGACTGCCTCTCCTAGTCTAGAGCCTCCACACGAACTTGGTGTTTCCTCGATCAGAATTATTGTCGGCGTCATCTTGGCGCTTGTTCCATGGTGTCCCAACAGAGGAGAGAATGAGGTATAATGGGTGCTGAATATCAGGAGATACATACACAACGAGGGACAAGTGATGCCTACTTAGTACGCATGTGTAGTGAGGAATTATAGAGGGGACGGATGTATGTGTTATTATGAATCTGAAATGAAAGACAATACATGTGAGCCGGCGCATGCACAACATCACATATTCACGCATTAGTGACTTTGTCAGTGCCTGCATTAACAGAGAAAGGCAATTATAGGCAGTGAGAAGATGCACTGGGCAGAGAAAGTAGCGAATATCATGGGTTAGTGCAGTGAAGATGTGTCGGATAGGAAATCCAGGTGGGTGGATTGACAATCCACGGTGATATAAAGGCTCCGACAAGTCAGTGGGGCTTGGATTCACAGTCCTGCAACTTGGATTCACAATCCACGTTTCTCGGATAGCCAATCCAGGTTGGTGGATTGACAATCCAAAGCGATACGAAGGCTCCGACCAGTCAACGGGGCGTGGATTCACAATCCTGCGACTTGGATTCACAATCCGTACAGTGAATGTGTCTCAGATACCCAATCCTGGTTGGTGGATTGACAATCCACAGCGATATGAAGGCTCCGACCAGTCAACGGGGCGTGGATTCACAATCCGTACAGTGAACACGCCTCGGATACCCAATCCAGCTGGGTGGATTGACAATCCACGGTGATATGAACGCTCTGACAAGTCAGCAGGGCCTGGATTCACAATCCGTATAGCGAACGCATCTCGGATACCCAATCCAGCTGGGTGGATTGACAATCCAAAGCGATACGAAGGCTCCGACCAGGCAACGGGGCGTGGATTCACAATCCGTACAGTGAACACGCCTCGGATACCCAATCCAGCTGGGTGGATTGACAATCCACGGCGATATGAAGGCTCCGATAAGTCAGCGAGGCCTGGATTCACAATCCTGCGACTTGGATTCACAATCCGTATAGTTAACGCGTCTCGGATACCCAATCCAGGTGGGTGGATTGACAATCCACGGTGATATGAACACTCCGACAAGTCAGCGTGGCCTGGATTCACAATCCTGCGACTTGGATTCACAATCCGTACAGTGAACGTGTCTTGGATACCCAATCCTGGTTGGTGGATTGACAATCCAAAGTGATACGAAGGCTCCGACCAGTCAACGGGGCATGGATTCACAATCCGTACAGTGAATGTGTCTCAGATACCCAATCCTGGTTGGTGGATTGGCAATCCAAAGTGATACAAAGGCTCCGACCAGTCAACGGGGCGTGGATTCACAATCCTGCGACTTGGATTCACAATCCTGCGACTTGGATTCACAATCCGTACAGTGAACGTGTCTTGGATACCCAATCCTGGTTGGTGGATTGACAATCCAAAGTGATACGAAGGCTCCGACCAGTTAACAGGGCATGGATTCACAATCCGTACAGTGAACGTGTCTCGGATACCCAATCCAGGTGGGTGGATTGACAATCCACAGTGATATGAACGCTCCGACAAGTCAGTGGGGCCTGGATTCACAATCCTGCGACTTGGATTCACAATCCGTATAGTTAACGTGTCTCGGATACCCAATCCAGGTTGGTGGATTGACAATCCAAAGTGATACGAAGGCTCCGACCAGTCAACGGGGCGTGGATTCACAATCCACATGTCTCGGATAGCCAATCCACGTGTCTCGGATAGCCAATCCACGTGTCTCGGATAGCCAATCCAGGTGGGTGGATTTACAATCCAAAGCGATACGAAGGCTCCGACCAGTCAATGGGGCGTGGATTCACAATCCTGCAACTCGGATTCACAATCCATGCTGTGAACACATCTCGGATACCCAATCCAGTTGAGTGCCATTGCAATCCGAGGCCATACGAACGATCCGGCGCCTGTGGATTTGCAATCCTCTTAGTCGAATTCACAATCCGTCTTGTGAACGGGCTGCGGATAGTGAATCCAGTTGAGTAGAATTGCAATCCGTGACCATACAAATGCTCTAGCGCCTGTGGATTAACAATCCATCCTGTGAACCATTCTTGCATCCAGTTCACAGCTGATCGCCGGAGCATTCTATTCATCTACAGTTTTATTATAAATTGGCATACTATTAGTACTGCATTCAAGATTTTTTATCTCGATCTCTCTCTTGTATTTTCCCATTATTATCTATATGTTTTTCACTCAAAATAATTATAATTTTACACTTATTGTATCTCAATAATCTTAATTTATCTATTAATTTATTATTCTAAATTTTTTACTATATTTCTTTCCTAAGAAACTTTCTATATAATTTGCTATTTTTTGCTCTAATTATTTCCTATAATATTCTCTTAAATATCTTTATAAAAAATCTTAAATTTACTTTCATGTAATATCTGCATATTTTTCTTTCAGTTTTTCACTATTATTTTATCTCTATATTCATGCTTTATTTTCTGTAACATTTGCTAAATGGCATTCCCCATTTCTTCCTGAATATATCCTAATTATTCTGATTAAAAAATTCTAATCTATGACTATAATATATTTTACGGTCTTTTCACCTATTTTTTCACTGCAAAATTTCATTTTAAACTTCCAAACAAAATCTCAATCTGACTCTTAAAATTTTTAAGCCTTTTCTTCTGAATTTTTCATCTCGTTTATCTGCTATATTTTCGCTATAAATTCGCATTTTTAGCTTTTGGATCTTTCACAGCAATTTCACCCCCACAAAAGCACTGAAAAATTCCGATTTTACTTCCGAGTTTATTCATTCAACTATCTTCACATTTTACACCTTATTTTTCATAGAAAGTCTCACCGAAGAATTTCTGAATTTATTTAAAATTATTTACAGTGAAAAAAAGTATGTAAAATCCTCCGGATTTTTTACCGATATGTTCACTGAAGAACTCGGAGTTTTCAACCAGTGTTGCCCACGGCCACGACCGCGAGAGCCTGTTGCTGACTGAGCATCTTTATTGCGTTGACGCGTCTCCTGGGCTCGGGCCTAAATATCTGCACGACGCGCTGGACCCGATACTTGGAGGGCTGTTGAAATGGCCTTATGAAAGTCGACACGTTCGGCTGGAGTTCGATTAGGCATTGGTTGTGTCAAGTTACGTGGAAGGGCGCGACGAAGGAGATGACCATTATGGAGTGAGTGGGTATTGATTAGGAACCGCTGTAAAGCCGTGTGTTTGACACTCTGAAGGCGAATACCTGTTTCGTGACGTTCCTGTTGCATGAACTGATCATCGGATGTGATGGTACAATGAGCAGTCCGGCAGTCATGCTGAGCATTGAACTTGAAAAGGATAGTCTTCTTGGAGTGTCAGTTACAGTGTCAAAACTCAGAATCAATCAGCATACCTTTGGATCAATAAACATGCACTTCCTCGCATCGAGCATGACCGGCATCTCAAAGAAGTCATCCTTGTCATTGAGAATAGAGAAGAGCTCAAGTACAACGAGAGCATTACGGATGGGTGAATTTGCCGCAGAAGTTTCGGACTGGGCGATAATACTGAATACTCGGCCACATTTAGTTATCTGGATGACACGTTCGTGAGCTGGCAGGAAAATCCAGGCGTCACGAAACGGGACATACCTCATCGTCAGTGAAGAAGATCCATGACCCCACCATGCACGGTTCACGAGACTGTGAGATAGCATGCTTGCATTGTATCCATTTCCGGGCCTCAGTAGGGACAGCCTTTGCCGGAACGACACCATCGTATGTTGATGGAAGAGGTAATGTGGTCCAAGGAGAGGCAGCGCGCTTCTTCACCGGCATTGGCTTGACAGTACCAGCCTTGATACGTTGTATGTCGACCCACCCAAGCCGTCGCTGTAACTCCGAGTTCGTAACAAGAAAGTTTCGCACTGCAGCACCAGCACGGATCCATTTCCCCTCTGCATTCTTCCAATATCCGCCACTCACTTGATGTTTGAAACGCTCCATATCACCGAGAGTGACAGCAATATCCCGACTCGGAGCGAGATGATTTGAGAGAATGCTACACCCTCGAAAGATGGCATTCCAGCATTCATAGACTTCTGTCGAGTAAAGGATACTTGGGCCAAAGCGCCGGATATCAGATACCAGGTAGGTCAGGATGTGGAGCTTCGTCTTGGTGATGATTCGAGTAGGATCAATTTCAGCCCAAATGTCGAGATAATTATCGATTGCCACTTGAAGATCGGCCTAACAGATAGCTTGATTAATGATAATACGCAAAATAGCGGCAAACATACAAGAAACTCGTCCAAGTCCCAATATTCAGGTAGCCACAGCAGTGCTCCCAAGGTTCCCGAGGCCTTCCAGAGACGGAAAATATTCTCCGAAGCACAAAGATCATAAAGCTGGAAAACGGCAAGCTGCTGAATGATCTTGAAATGCTTTCCGATAAGCAAGTTCTTGTACTTCATGAGATATCAGGCGCGGGGTGGGTTTGTTGTTAATCCATCAAGGGAAGCGCTCTGGCATCGTGCAGCGAAGAGTTCGTCCTCCTTTGTCGACCATGCCTTTGATGTTGTGAGATGCCAGATATACTTTTTTGCCCCAAGAAGGAAGGTATGTAGAATCTCGACTGTTGTATCGGTATGCGGATTAAGGCCACGAGTCGATAGCAGCGGATTAAAATGATGCCCTGGGCGAAGCTGTTCTCGTGCCGCTGAAAATATGTAAGTAATGACAAAGACGAGTGCAAGACAAGTCAACTTACGATCAGTCGAATTAAGTTTTTCATACTCTTCCTCGGGTTGCTGCAATAACCACGACCAGAGCTCGTGCTGTATGACGCCAAGAAGCTCACTTTTAATAGCGATTCGAGCTTCACCAGTACACTTTTTGTCGTTCAGGCGAACATCACGAGTCGCCACATTCATGATCCGATCGTTCGTAAGTTCGCGTGACTTGTCAATCAACTGTTCAATCCAGAATCCGGCAATCTTATCCTTTACGCCAGTCTCTGTGATAATCGCATCCACAGCATCCTGCTTCCCGAGGCACGCTGTTCGTAGTTGACGTTCGATAACACGGCGCGTTTCGTCCACGTGTCGGGTGGGACCTGTCTATATTTGATATCACCAGTCAGGATGTGAACTCTTTATACTATAGCGTTCACATACAGCATATAAAGAGTGGTAGATTGCCTCTGTTTCCTTTTCCGCATCGGTTCCACCAATGGTATCCCGACGGGAGTTGAAATTGCCCTTAACACCAATATGTGAACAATCCTCGGCCTGTTGTGGATTATCTGCTGGAAGAAGGTGCGGAATGATTTGGAAAAGAATTTCCTCGTCCAACTCGCAGTCATAGGCTTCATGCCAAACATCCGCATCAAAGTCTGACTGGAGCGCAGCAAATTGCTCGGAAGAGGATGCATGAGGAGATGTTGATACAAAGCGGACAAAGAACTCCTGCTGAAGCTTGTGATGCTCGAGATTCAGATTCTGGATGTAGACGTTTGTGTGAGCATTATATTGTTTACTGATATTTCCTGATACATCGTCACTCCAGGGCATAGCGCGTACACGGAATACTGGCCGCCCCGCTGCCTTCACACGAAGAGGGTGCAGCGCTAAAGAGTGGAGAACAGTCGCTGGCGTCTGTGGACTTGCGAGAATGCCGGTATGATCCCAATTGAAATCGGATGAATGGTGTAGATCGAGAATATTCACGTGAAGTGATGATGCACGCTCTAGACGTGTTGTCGGGTCTGAGAGACAGAACTGTGATGACTGACAGCTTTCGTTTAGTCATTGAATAAACTCGAAATCAAGGTACTCACTCTGGTATCGAACGTCAAGTCATATGCCTCAAAGTGCATGATACCAGCAACAAGAACCCACTTGAGCGGCACAACAAACTGCCCATTGGACAATTGAGCCAGTTCTCCGATGAAGAAATGATGTTTCGGAGTTTCAGCGAAGTCTGCCCACATCGGAGAAAGATCGCTTGGACCAGCTTCACGAAGCCACTTCTCAGCATGCCACGATTCACGAATGGGATTAGAGATCTCGAGATAGAACTGCATATGTCGTCGTACGAGAGGATTGGCAAAATCGAGGCTAAAGAGTTTGGCAGGGTGATTCGCGTAAAAGTGGTTTCCCAGAGACGAAATATGATGTGCCGGACTCACTCCCGCGTGCTGCGTCTGAGAAGCTTGGAACTTCCGCAGTGCAGAGAGCGTAGGTACATGTGAGACGCCCAACTCCCGAAGGACAAAGATGATAACCTTCATTGAATCGTCAGATTGGCGAAGTCGTGGCAAGTTGTCGATAAGATCGAGGAAAAACATCTATCGGAAGTCAATTCAGACAGTAAGTGGAGAAGCTAAATGATTCAACATACAGGTTTTGAACCATGGGGCTGCCATTCATTGTCGAATGAATCTTGCGCCCGCGCACCAGTCTCCCCGAGCAACTCCTCTTCGTCATCAAGACCGTCATCATCGAGACCTAATACAGCGTGAGTTCATTAAATTCAGAATAGAATAAGTTTAGCAACATACCAAGTGCTGCAAAAGCAGCATTGGTGCGTTCCAGGCCATCATCCTCTTCGAGGTCCGCATCAACGTCCATTTCCGATAAGCTCGTTGCGAAAACACCGAGTGCTGACCGCCCGTCAATCTCGAGTGACAGTAATTCTTGGTCCATCTGACGACGGAAGTCGCGCATTTTGCTGTTCAGAGGCGCTCCGGCTGAAAATATCGCAGGTTGTCCGTCCGCATCCATAAAGTCTGGATTATCACTGTCATTATCATAAAATATATCTACAGTGGGTGGCGGAAATGTAGGTGATTCCAAGTCCGAGTCCGAGTCCATCATGTCGTCAATACTGTCGAGGCTAGCGGTCGCGTTCGCAGGAGGGGGAGGCGCGTTAATAAGACGGAGATCAGCGTCTGCGCGAGCTCTATCACGAGCCTCAATCAGCCGTACATGATTCTTTGTCTTCGTGTGTCCTCGTCGGGAGGTCCGGTCCATCGTAAATATCTTTGTTTTTGATGCATCTGTGCAGAGTCGGCACAAGATCAGATTATCATCTGAATTTGAAGACTGAAACTCCTCAAAGTCTATAATACATCAACAGTCAGTAACAGATTTAGATTTTTCCATTGCTATTTACCGTCCAGTAGCGCATCTCGTGCTTTGGGCATGATTGCGAGAGGAAGAGTGGCAAGCAAGTGTGCACGGACCATCATCATGTGACGTTATGTTGCCATAAAGAGTAAGAATTTGCTCGGGTCTGCATACCTCTTTCTTTTACTTCTCCACCTTCATTTTCATTTGGCATTCATTTTCTCAGTTTCTTCTCCACAATGAATGCATCGGACGACCCATTTACTTCTCCCCCCGCCACTCCGGCTCGTAACAGTTCGTCAGGTCGTTCTCCAGCCAGCACTCCCAATAGTGCCCGACTCGCTCGTATTCGCATGTCTGGCTCCCCACGATCTGCCCGACGAGGTTCAGCATCTCCTCGCACGTCACACACCCCACCCGGCTCTCCGAGTATTGCGGCTCTTGAACGCCGTCAAGCTCGCCAGGTTGTCGCTCTCGATATGCGCCAGTTTGTTGATGGTACTGCGAAAGATTTTGCGCTGAAGGAAGAGTGGAAGGCAGCTTTGAAACGGTTTTCCAAAGTAAGTATATTCTCTCGCCGCTGCGATGCGCAATTGACGTTGATTTACTTCCAGCTTAGCGCCATCGAGCAGCAGCTTTGGGTTGCTGCTCAGCTTATCAAGCTCGACATGCGTATGGACAAGCTCGATGCTCCTGAGGCAGCCTTTGCTATTCCCGTCAAGATGAATGCAAGTTCTTGTCTCAGTTCGCGTCCTTTCTCTGACATTCTTGTAGAACAAGATTGAAAAACTCATTTTCATTATTCTGCTCTCCGCTACAATATCCGCATACCTCAGCGACGTTGGTGTCAACATGATCATGGTATATCAGCACTCTTCCTCATGTCTCGCTATGCTCTTAACTTCCTCCTAGGACTTCCTCGAGAACCATCCCCGTCTTGGACTGACCAAAGAAGTCAAGAACGACAAGGCGAAGTATGCTGTCATTGAGAGTCGCGTCCGAGTCCGTCTTGGTCAACGACGCAACCAAATCAAGACCAAGGTATGACTTCTCTCCTTCTGCCGGTGCTCTAAACTCACCATGTCTGCAGATCGGCACTTCTCTCGGTTCTCCAAGCACAGGTGACGATGCCCCAAACCCCGACAATCTTCCACCCAAGCGCGACTCTGGCGAGGACATCGTTGCCCTTTGTAGCGCTCTCGTCCAACTTGCGAAGAAGCATGTGTCTATTGACCTTTCCCTTCCTCTGGCAGCGCGCGTTGCTTTTCTTGTGAGTTACAACGCTTTCATCTCATCTCCTCTAGCTAAAATTTGGCTCAGCACAGTGTTTATCTTCAGAAGCGCGGCACCAACGAAGACATTGAGCCATGCGATGTCAAGAAGTACTGGGAGGCGGTGGATGCCAAGCTTGAGCGCATGCGAGAGGAAAAGGAAGGCGACGCGGAACGTATCTCACGGTGTGTCCTCTCTTTTGTGTCGATCTCTTACATGAGTCACTGACACCTGCTGTGTTCAGCTGCTTTGGGCGCTTCCTCAAGGCTGACCGGCATATTTATGGCATCGACAACGCTACGTACACTGGCCTGTCGAAAACTGCTGATGACCTTCTCGGCAATGAAGCTTGATTACCCATATACTCACTCTCTTTACACCGCATCTAATTATCCCACTAATCATACACGCGCACGCTATTCATTTGTATCCATATGATCATCATGTATCTGTATATGACTCCCACAATGATTTGATTGCTTTGCATTTGCCTACACATTCTTGAAGACGACAGCATGGCCCACAATCAGGTCCTTCTGGCCACCAAATCCGGATGGGTACAGGATAGCTTCCAGGAGTGTCGGCATGGGCTTCGATGGGTGTTGAGGAGGGCTTGCTCCAGCATCGATGTATCCTTGCCCAAGCATTGAGGTACCCTCGCCTGAGCATCTAGGTGTCCTCGCCCGAGCATCCAGGTGTCCTCGCCCGAGCATCCAGGTGTCCTCGCCCGAGCATCCAGGTGTCCTCGCCCAAGCATCCAGGTGTCCTCGCCCGAGCATCCAGGTCTGCTTGCCCAAGCATCGGAGAGAAGGTTTTGTCAAGCTCGCGGAGGAACGTTGTGGAGACCTCACGGTCTGTTGACATTATTTGATTCGAGTATTTGAGGTCTGAGAACGTTGAATCGATCTCAAACAACGTCAAATTAATATCTCCCGCACACTTTACGTGAAACATCTGGATAAGATTCGTACGAATTGGTGGTGTAGAGAGCTCGCTCTGATCGTGCTCTTCATCGTACAAAATACAAGACGTCGTCGAGACTAAATACTGTCTCTGTGTCGCCCAAGTACATCCACGAAATCATGCCACCGGAGCACGCAGATACTTCCTCCTATACTTGTCATCAACACTCTCCGAGTAATAGTACCAGGCCAAATATTCTCCACCAACCCAAAGGGGGAGCGCTCATATGGGAAGAACTAGTAATATTAATAACTACTAGTATCCGTACTATACCCGGAAGATGACGGCGAGATGGAGCTTGCACTTGAACTGTCCGGAAGAGAGATCGGGCTAGATGGAAGTAGTGGCCGAGGTGGTGGTGGTAGGTACCCCTCGTCTTGTGCATAAGACGACGGCATTTCGGATAATGTGGGCGTCCATCTCACTGTAGGAATAGCCTCCGAGCGTAGCGCGGAGGAGCTCGCGCTCGAACTTCAAGGACTGTCCGAAAGAGGTATTATAATGCTATCAGAGATAGCGGTATAGGTGGGATGAAAGGTGAGGGCTCAGTCTCTGCATCCGAATCCAAAGACTCTGATGGTGAAACAGTAGGGAAAGGTACTGCTGACGATACCAGATGGAAAGAAGATGAGTGTCGGAGTTTGAAAGTGGGACGACCAAACTTGTTTAACGGACGTCCATCTACATGGGTAACGACGCGCTCAGGCGCCTCACCCGCCCGCACGCTACTACCTTGAAGAATGACTCGCAAACTTTCGCAGATAGGTCGCGTGTTTAAGAATCTGGAGAAGAAAACAAGTACGTACTTACCTTGGCCCTCATCGGTCCATTCTCCTCGTTGAACCAGCCATTTGAAGGGCGTGTGACATGGGACATCGACCAGACTGTGGTCACCTCTCGAGGATTATTCGATGTACGACTTCCCGTGTTCGCCGCAGGGCCGCTCGTTCGGGAGGCCTGTTGTCCGAGTTCGCAATTTGAACGACGGAAGTTTGGCGACGGCGGACTGGAATCGGAGGACTTTCTTTCCTACATACGACCTTCGCCTCTGTCGTTCATCTTTGTCTTCCACAGCGACGTGACATTCCTGCATAAACTGACAGAGTCCCGAACTTCGCGCAACCAAGGTTCATTGCCCTGAAGTATTCCTCAATGTAAAATTTATATGCCTAGACTGGTGTACTACACTGGACCGACGACCTACCAGATTTGTTTGGGTCAAGTTTGGCCGGGACTTGAAGTGTCTAAAGTTGTGACGGTATGTTCAATTTACGAAATTGTGATGCTTGCTGAAGCTCACAGTGGATAGAGTACCTCGACCCTGATTGGAATCTCCATTGTACTCTGAACAATGGTCTCGGACATAGCCGAATTTGGAATCGCTTGCGCCACACTTGGGTCAAGCAGCCATCCTCGTACTATTTCACCCAGGACCACCTTCCGATATCATCACACACTCGACACATGCCAAGGACTACTTATCTCATACGGCAATTCTACCTTCCATGCCACTAACAGCGACCGCGAAGGCATTGTTTGCCCAATTCGGCAATGACCATAGTTTTGTCCACAGTGGACTAAACAGCGACCCTCGTGGCTTTGTAAGCGGCGACTGTGACAATGGCGCTGTCGCCTGTATATAAAGGCATCGTAGCGCTTTCACCCAACATTCCAACCTTTTTTCTCCGAACATCACTCCACACCCAGCTTTAATATCGCGCGCCAGCTGTGCTGTTCCGCCTCTATTCTCTCATATTTCTAAACCATGCCTGCCTCTCGACCCACCCCTACCAAAGCAGCTCGCGTCGAAACGCGTCGATCTGCCCGACACGCCAAGCCGTCGAAGACTGTGTCTTCGACTACGTCCTACCCCAGCGCTCGCGCGTGCGCGCCCGCCAATCCCATCACCCCGCCTGCATCAATCGCGCCTGCCCCCCATTCCGCGCCGTCTAGGACGGTGCTCCTCCCCGACTACTATGTTGCTCCGCTCCCTCGCAATGCATTCCTCATCTTCCGCGGCCAAGTGGCTTTACACCTCAAGGATTCCCATAAGGCTCCAGGTGAGATATTGGCGGAAGCTAGTAAACGCTGGCAAGCGCTCAGCAAGGCGGAGCGGCGTCCCTATCACGAGCTCGCCGACGAGGAGAAGGCGCTCCATAAAAAGCGGTTCCCGGACTATGTGCGCGGGCAGTACGTGAAAGTGAAGTTTGAGCTTGAGTGGAGTGCGGCGAAGGATGATATGTTCGTCATTGATGAGGCGGGTGCCATTCAGCTTGCCCCGCCGCCGCCGCCTGAGGAAGATGTGGAAGTTCACACGCGTGCGGCTGCTGAAGTCGCGCCTGCACCCGCCGAGGCCTCGTCTACGTCTGGAGACGACAAGCCTGATGTGGAAGAACGTGCTCGCCTGTACTTCCCTTGGGAGATCGAGGGCTCTCAGAATATGGAAGTGTACGATGCGCCGTTGCCGTTCAACCCGTACTTTCTCCTCCCGCCTGCCACTGGCGTCTTCAACTCTGGTGGCAATCTTCTACCCGGACAGGTCCCTTTCGTGGATCCCCTCCGGTCCGGCCAGACTTTCTTCAATGGTTGGAACGAGCCGGTATGTGGTTTTGTTTTGAATTTGTGTGCATGTTCTTATGAAGCCCGATTTAGTTCCAGGCTCCTCCATTCCAGCCTGGCGGTATGCTCGAGTTGCTCTACAGCGACTAATTTTTATCTAACCCTGTTTACCCCCATTCATTTGTGTGCTACATTCACGGTCATTACTTATCCTACATATCCCTTCCTTACGATCTCATTACTTTCCTTCATCCACTCTTCATTTACTACTGTGTTACCTGTCTTATATCTACGTATCACAAACAAATCTACAATGCTTTGACCAGCAATATCGTGCTGCTTGTAGTATTCTGATGAACGGAACGAAGCTAAGCCGTATGGCCACACCTTTCCGTGTATCGTGTTCAAGCCGTATCCTCCTCGCGACTGAACGAGCTGTCTGTGGTCGTGGAACAGTTCTGTACTATCAATCAATTGTTGATTTGATTCATGCCTTCTCACGTGTGCGACTGCGACGAGGCGCTGTTTCCTTTACAATTGGGCGGCGACCTACAAGAAAATATGCGAATGTCGCGAATGAAGCAATAGACGACGGCCCTGGAACTGTGGGTGCGTTATGTGATTCCATGTGCTGGATAGCTTGTCGTTGGCTGGGATTCTAGAGGTGGTACAGTATGTAGCTGTCCGAAGTCGGGATGGACCTCCTGAGGGACGACGATGAGACAGCTGTAGGAAGAGTACGTCAGGAAGGTCACAGACGTTAATGCTAGTTGTTGCGGATTAAGGCTCAGACAAAGCTCAGATTTCGGCCCAAGGCATCGACAGATTGACTACATTATTTCTAAGAGTTCCTGTAATCACAATGAAATCTAAATAATCTGCAGAAGTGACCTTATCATCCCAAACCCGGGTATACTTTCAAACATTTGAGCCCAGCTCATATCCTCATTTCGACAAATTTATCTCCTTCTCCGAACAGCAGGCGCGGTGACAGGGCTGGGCGTTTCAGTAGGCGCAGCAGCTGTATCTACACCGCATCCAGTTGGTATCGGTGCACCATTGGCATTCCAAGGATCGGGATAAGCACAACCAGGTATCGGTGTAGGCGCAAGGCCCGTATCCTGCGCGTCGTACCAACCGCTGATCTTAGTCGCACCAGAAATATCTGTCGGGCCAGGTAAGGAATGTACTGTCCCAGTCGACGTGTATTGCGGAAGCTCGCTGGCGGGAACGTCAACACCACTGATTTGCGCAGGCGGGAAAGGCGTCCCGGCAGCCGCGGCGGTGATAGTTCCAGCGCCAGGACCTCCAGTCATATAGGGCTGGAAATTGCCATCAAACACGGGAATGGTGCCGCACTTGCCAGCAGCCTGACGAGGATCCTTAAGAATCCAACCACCCTCCAATCCGAGCTGGTACGACCCTGAACAGACCCGGCGGTGGAGTTGCCGATCTTCCATGTCCAGAAAAAGAAGTCCTTCAAAGCGTCCATCTGCGCAGCGTTGAAAGCTGCTACACCGGCTTTCGTCGAATCGTTCCAGGTAGTAGCGTCCTCCCATGCACCGCAGTCGCCTGCGTAACTGTGACTGCCGTTTACCCCATTGAGGAAGAGCCCACAATCGTTGTATCCATTGCTCCATTCGCCAGCATAGGTGAAGCCGAATGTCCCAGAAAGTCGGACGAACTCGGTAGCCCATCCACATGCTGTGCCGACCCAAACGCCACCAGCATCGGCACCCGTTCCTGTGGCGATAGGATCCTCGAAGGTCGAGCCGCTGAAGGAGGTGTACGGATGTCTGTCAAGGACGATACGATCACTACCAGCAAGGAATGCGTCCCATTTTGTCCCATTAGGCTCGAAGCCATCGTTTATCGAGATATAGAACCCTTTGCCCTCTCCAACGCCAGTGATACCACGAATCATGTCATGAGCCTCACGATAGAATGAGGTGAGTGCATCCCGACCGATCGTATTCATGAGGGCTTCGTTCATGATACCGAACATTTGTACAACGTCCTGGTATTCGGGTTGCGATACGAATTCAGTAATGACCCTGATGTAGTTGAGGGCGCGTTGAGCGTTGGCGATACCCATAGCGCCGTGCAGGAAGTTGATTTGCCCAGTCTTTCCAGAGTGGTTATAGCCTAGCGACGGCATCAGCATAAACGCATTGTGACGTAAGAAACAAACTTACCATTCTGCGATCCTGGAATAGTATGAAGGTCGAGGTTGACGCGAAGACCGTACTTTCGTGCCCAAGCAAAGGCTTTAAGGATATACCTTGAATAAATGAGTCAATACGTGACTCCAGCAACCGATGAATCAAACTTACTTCCAGCAAACTTTGTCCAAGAACGGTTCTCCGTCCCACTTGTCGATGGCCCAGAATGGTATGGGAAGACGAACCCAATTAAGACCAGCCCCAGCAATCTCAGCGAAGTCCTTCTCAGTCTAGGAAAAGACAATTGGTAAAATATCGAATCGGAAAGGAAAAACGTACGATAAACGTTTTGTAATGTTCCTCCAATTGACCAAGACCGCCACCAGCTGTATCCGCGGCCATTGCTTCGCTGAGGCTCCATTCATCTGTTGCAGTGGGATACTTCTGGAAAAGAGCGGGGCTAATGAAGGGCTCCAAGACAAACCAGCCACCGAGATTAACGCTAAAACCTGAATGAGACTCGGTCAAAGATTAACGAATGGTGTAGACGTACCCAAAAATGCGATCCTTTCCATACGTCCAAGATTCGTTAAGGGCTGGTGTCCAGCTGTTCGGTTTGGCTCCACTTGCAAAGAGGTCGGAAGGATCTGAGACCCAGAATCCTCCGAACTGGTTGTTGTAGGTGAATGTGGACCCATCCTCCAATGTCACTTGCGAACCATCTCCGCCGGTGATAGCACCCGTCGCAGAGGGAGCTGTCCCATCTCCGGTATGGCCGCCATTGTTTGCGTCGTGTTCGGTGGTAGAAGGCAAACTCGATTTGTTGTCATTACTCTTCTTGATCACGGTGAAGAAGACGGGAAGGATAACTGCGAGAACGATAACGACAAGGACTGCGAGGCATGCAAGCCAGAAAATAGGACCGCGTCTCTTGCGCGCAGGGTAAGCGGTGCGTTGATCATCACTCTCTGTTTTGGGAAGAATGATAGTAGAGTTTGTTGAGGAGGACGTCTCGGAGTAGTAGGAACCCTGGTCGATCAAAGAAGCTTGAGGACGATCAAGGTAAGTATCCTGCGAGGGAGACATGGTCGTGATATGAGCACGTCAATGGGGTGAAGGGAAGCGAGGATGATATTTGAAGGCATTCGAAACGCGCTTATAAGTGTCGGCCATTGTGAGATATCTGCCCGAAACCATGGACCTCTCGGAACTTCTGTCTTGTGCGAAGAAGGCTTCAGGTGAGATAGAAGTATGACCTTGAAACAGTGTCTGTCTCACCGATTCTGGTTGAGTAGGCGAAAACAGAGCCCAAATTGAAAGACAGTCTTCTACTACTCTTAACAGGAGTAACGAGGATCAACGTTTTGAGACCGCGATGGCTCCTATAGAACATAAGCCGTGAATCAGAGCTCCGACGCACAACTCGCATACCAGACACGCACTCCACAGTTTCAAAGGGAACGATTCCTTGTCGCGGTCGCATTTAAAGGGGTCATCAAGGGTAGACAGGCCTCAGATAGTTATAGTTAAGATTATGCGTCCGTTTTGTAGAAGTCGCCAGCAGAATCGAGTATCAGGCAGTGGATGCAGAGCGTGGAAGGTAGAGGTGACATTATGAATCTAGCCGCTGCAGAACTACGTTGCAGTCCACAGCAGCATGAGCAATTCAATCCCTAATTCGCCTATTCGCCGGGCGAGCCTACCAATAGACCAAACGTCTTCCTACACATCGACGTACTTTGCAAAGAGAGAGCCGATCCACGTGATGGAAATTACTAAGCAGAGCTGACTCAGCTGCGCGTTCCTTCCCTTCATCTTCTACGTTGGCGCGTCAAAGTCTTGGAAGGCGTCTTTTGCTTTGCCCACGGGCGACAGGTGACGGATCCCTGCGTCTTTCAGCGCTCTGACACTTAAAGTTATTGTTCCTTTCTGCGTGTTGTATTTAACAGTGTCTTTCTGCACTAGATCGTTTTTCGAACGTGACGTTATTCCCAACTCTGTCAGAGTGCATCGTTTCTGAGACGGCAATTAGGTATTCTTTGCTTTGCCTTTTGCTCCATTCGTTTAGTAACGAAGGCGCAGTGAGCGTACTCCGCACCCTACACATGGAGACTGATAGTGCCGACGTCTCCGTTCACCCAAACGTCCTTTTAACGTTTCCGAACGAGCTCCTCACCCAGATTTTCAAGCAATACATTTCACTGTATCGGAGTGACATTGTCTCCCAGCATATATGCACTGCAGACCAGTTGTCCGCGCTCCGTAGCAGCCAATGCACTCTTATGCAGGTCTGCACACTCTGGCGCGATATCGTCCAGCACGAGCCATGCCTCTGGACCGTCATTCCCATTGTTATTCCGCGAGTTCTTCCATCGCAACCCGAGAATATACACCAAAAAGCAGTCGAGTTCGTTTGTCGCCTTGAGAGACGTGTTGCACTTGCCCGGGAACTTTCTCTTTCCCTCATTCTGCACGACCATCAGAACCCCGAGCCCCCGCAGCAAACACATGTTTATGAACACGTCATTGGTCTCTTCAATCGTTGCCATTCCATCTATATATCTATATTGGCCGACCATTCTCATAGCCAGACTTCTGCGAGATGGGCGTCAGTCGTTGACTTTCTTCGGCCCTATCCTCAACTCCTGGAGCTGCAGATGGGGATGCAGATACCAGATGGGTGGTTACGGGACAGCAGCGACGGGCAGCCTCCAGGATTCCCGGTGGGGCTTCAGAAATGGCTTGCCAGGCTGATTGCGAACGCCCCCCATTTATTATCGCTGCAATTCACTCATTGTATTCTGAACAACATGCGCGACGGGCCGAGCACCCTGGAGGACCTCGTCGTGCCTAATGTTCGACTTCGTATTGAAGACCTCGTTCGCATGCTCAAGCATTATCCGCGCCTACGTGGACTTACTTTGGAGGCCATCCGGCATGGTTATTATATCACTCCATTTGCCCACCACGAATTGACGCACCTCAATCTTGGAAAGGAGAGTGGACCAGCGTTGATGAACGATGAAGTTTTGAACGGCCTGAGCTTACCCGCACTGGTGGACTTTCGCATCGTGCAAGGGCTAACTTCAGCGTGGCCCACACAACCAACGTTGGCCTTTCTTTCGAGATCTCAATGTAAACTCATTTCCTATCATGTTCAACTGGACGAGTCACTCAAAACCTCTCATGTACCCATTTTCGATCCAGTGCACTGGCGAAAGCTGCTTCTTATGCAGCCCTCTCTCGTTCATTTACACGTCTTGTGCTCGCGCAACGTTAAGATGGCCTACGCCGATATGCCCGTCGATGCCCTCACGATCTTGGCAGATCCGGTGTGCCCTGCATTGGAGGATATATCTCTTCCCGTCTCTCCCTTGCAGCTGTCTAAAACCATTCAGGATATGTTGGAATTTCGCTGTGGAGGTCGGGAAGGAGGAGTAGCAAAGTTGAAGGCGTGTACTTTGGATATTCGGGGATACAACGCTGCGGTTGATATACAGACTGAGAACGCACTCGCGCACTTTGAGGCTCGCCAATTTCCGGTTTTCGTAACGCGCTATGGCCGTCCTATGTTTGCCCCTCAGCCTCGATCGATAGCGTATACAGTTTGAATATTTACAGTGTCTATCGACTGCTCCACTTGTACTTACACAGAAGGAATGAGCATCTGCAGACACGGAAGATGTGCAGCGATCAGGCTATGGGAAAATTGTTAAGAGGGTGAATAAAAAGGGCCGAGTTTGGCTGTGGCACGAGAGCAGATTTGGCTAGGAGATTTCATGAAGTGAGTACCTATTCGTTCTTTCTAAGCATCAACAGGAAAAAGCCGCATACGCACATTGACTTAGTACTCGTGAAGATTTTCGTACAGTCAACCGATGAACGATGATGATAGGCGGAGGAAGAGAGTGCCATAGCTTTGATCGGTGCCATCAAATGCAGTCGTCTGAGCCAGCAGGAAATCGGAGCGGTGATGAGTCTACTAAGACTATCATACCTGTTGCTATTGATATAGGTCAAACTTCGATATTTCGACCAAGTCAATTCATGGTGTACTTACTACATCTGCATGAAAACCATCCTATTCTCATGCATATAGTAACTGTTCAACTCTGCCACCCCCTTCAATCTGCTTGCATGTCCAACTATGAGACTTGGCCCTTGCCCTTTCTCAGGCTTTGAGCATTTGTGTATCCCGCGGGTTGCTCAAAGCCAAGAACGATTAGCCTTCTACCAACATAGTTTACTCTACAACTTGCCCTCCACAGTCCATGAAATTAACATACATCATCCAATCCATCCTCAAAACATCCCATCATGCGTAGGAACAGCAACAGGCGGCGGCCGATGACTCACCGAACTCCCCGGTCTATTCGTCGACCTAGGCGGCGGCGCAGGACTCGCCTTGGCCGAGCGCGGCGGCCTTTCCCTTTCCTTGTCCCTCGTCCCGGGCCTCAGAGGAGACGCACTCGGCGGCGGCGTCCTCGTCCGCAGCGGAGTAGGCGAAGCCAGCGGCACCCGTGTCGCCGGAGCAGACATCGGCGCGTTGAACGAACTATTAGTTGGGGTATGGGCGCGAAGCAGAGGCGGGACAGGCGGAGGGGCTTCCGAGGAGGGAGTCGGCGAATACACGGACGCGGACGACAATGCTGAGGAGGGAACGGCAGATTGAGTTACCGTCGCGTTCGACGAGGAGGAGGTGGAACTTGGTGTGGGAGAGCGGCGGCTGTACGAGGTCATTGTAGGAGATGATAATTTGCTAGCCAACTTGGGCGGTCTGGGTTTGAGTTGTATGTCGTTCATGGTCAGGCGAGCAGGAGCTAATCGCGGCTCGGGATGCTTCATTCCTTCGACGAGGACATCATCAAGAAGAAAACGGAAGTCTAGGCCAAAGTCCTCGAGTAACTATACCGGTTATAAGCAAATGCCAGTGCGGTTGGTAAAACTAACCTTGCGGCTCTGAGAATATGTAATCTTCATCGCCTCCTCGATAACCTTTTCATCTACATCAGAACTATAGACTTGCTTGCGGAATGTGTCTGCATAGTTCTCCATTTGGAGTTTCGCCCAGTCAATAAAGGCTAAAACCCAAATCAGCCTTATGTCAAAATAGCGGAAAATCAACGCACTACTAGCAGCTTCATTCTCCTTGAAGCTGGCCAAAAACCAATCCGCCGTGTGCTTAATCGCAGTGAAAGTGACGATTGCTAGATCCCCAATATAGGCGCCAATGTGACCTTCGAATCTGATTTTGCGAACCAGATTCTTGATGACTTGAGAGCGCATCTTAAGAAAAGTCGTCTTGGCAGCAGGCGCCGCGCCCAAACGTAGCAAAAGTCCGATGAGCATCGTCACCGAGGACTTTTTATTTGATGTCATTGAAAGGGATGATAGTAGAGCAGCGGTTAACTGTGCCTTCAGTGGCGGAAGTTTGGTGCTCAACGGCGGAATCGCTGCCAACTTTGAGTCACCTAGAGAAAATTGAGACCATTGAAAGAACAAAATGGTGGGGGACTGACCTTCTTCCAGAAGCTGGGTAGCCTTGTCCCATTCCCGTAGTGATATCGCTACCGTTAATTCGTCCGCCCATTCGCTGGCCCACCGTGCATCGCGTTCCGATTTCTCTTTCGCGCTGGTACCTGGAATTTCGCCTGCCTTCTTAGCTAGGTCTGTCATCCACTCGGAATTGTATGTTGACATGCGCTGAGAAAGTTCTCAGACGCGTATTTCCAGGCAATAATCAGAATGGCTTACGTCCATGGCGGTCGCAGCACCGCCTTGCCACATACTCTTTCTCCGTTCGTGTTCACCTTCTCGTTCTTTGCGCTTCTTGGCAGCGAGTTCCTCGGCGACGTGTCGAAGTTGGCTGAGGAGAGACTTCTTATCTGAGGGCGTCTCTGTCCGGTATACATGCGTTTCTTTCCCATGTCTGATCTTGAATACGTTGGTCATACCTTCAAAAAAGCGTTAATAGAAGTGAAAAAGACAGGAAATACATAGCTCACTGGGAGAATCCTTGGTATCCAGAACCAGCATCTCGCTCAACGGCCAGCATCTGTCAGCAACCAGCTTGCCTTCGCTCGTGCTCCCACCTCGGCTACCACTTGCTTCGCCATTTCTCCGTCTCCGCTTGGCAACAAGGACGGCATCGTCAAGAACAACGAATTTGACCCTTCCCATCACCTTATACGTCGCCGCGTTAAGCGACAGGACGCCATCCACTTCTCCTACAACATGTCTGCCTGGAGTAATGGGGGCAAACTTGGCTGAACCTTCGATCTGCACATGTAGGTTTTGCATTTGATTGTAATACATGACGCGCAGGTCGGCGACGGATGAACGACGGTAGGCAGATATGTTGGAAGACGAGGCAGAGGTGGGATCTGGAATATGTAGCAAGGAGGGCATGGATTTATATTCAGAAAGAGATTCTTTGAGTTCAAGCATTTCGTTCTCGAGTGTAGATATCTCCTTTGAAATGAGGACGAATTCGGCGTAGCTAATTGACTGTCAATATAAAAAGATAAAAAAAGAGAGAAATGTACGCACTTTTTGAACACATTCTTCTGCAAATCTGTAGCTGTATCCTCTTTGGCGCCGCGTAACGACGACTGTAATGACTTGACTTCCGCTTCGGTCGAGTTGGCCATCTTCATTCTCAAGTCTGCGACCATAATTATAGTTGGAAATGACTTATTCGATGCCACGTACAAGCATCTGGATCAAAATCATCCTTGTCCAACAACTTCTTGTCGTCCTCCGTCGTCACTGCCGGATCCTCCCTCCTCGATCGCTCGTCGTAGACAGCTTCCTCCTCCTGGACACCCCCCAGCGGCATGGTAGGCATTGGCGGCATCGGGGGCACGTCCACAGGTCCAGAAATGTCCGCATATCGCATCGACATCCGTTTCTTGATCCTGTCATCTACCCGCGATTTTCTGGTATCATTACGGAGACTGGGTCCTTTAGCGAGCTTGGTGCCCGAGCGCTGCACCTTCCGCGCCGACGGAGCCTGTGAGCGCCGTGTCCGTAGTGACTGCATTGCGCGTAATGATGGTGGCACAAGGCAGAGTATATGTGTCCAAATTGGGAAGACCTTGGTATCCTAATACAGTCTTGTCGTTCGAGTCATGATGGTTAACTTCGTCAAATCTATTCAACACCAGTTGCACGCCACGGCGCTTGCTTTGAACTATTAATTTTCTGGTGAAAGCTCTTGATCAGCAACGAAAAGGGACCCCCCCCCCGGGTGACCTTCTGGTTGCACGCCTTACTCGCACGTCTCTCCTTGGACATCATTAGGGTTACTTAGGAGTTGTGGGCAGTCGTACAACCTGAGCGAACCAGTCGCCTGCACAAAGCGCTGTATTTCGACCACTTAAACAACTCAGACGAATCGTGCACAAAACGGCCTCTGGAATTCGCCAGGAACTCGCGAGTTCCTCGGAAACATGACATCTTCATCCTAGTAGCTTACAGACCCATAGATAACGATAATTAACTCGTCCATTAGATGTACGTGCTTTGCTTCTTGTTTTCTTCCAGGTCGTTGAACGAGGATGTGACGTTACGAGGGGCAGCCTCAAAAGTTCCCGAGGTGCTATCGTTAGCTCGCACGATTGAAAGTTGAAGTGGAGGTCCACTGGACCCAGAACTCGGCGACGGGAATGCATACTCGTCGGAGGTCTGATTCGCTGTGCGGATGATGATGAGGTTGTACGCAATGGACACCAGTTGTATTTCCTTGGGAGTGGGTGAGTACAAAACGGAATCGGCGAGCAGAGTGTACTCACAGCATCAGAGGCGATATAGCCAGCATTCTTATCCGTCCAGAAGCATATAAACGAACACAGCGCGCTTAGTGTGCATAAGAGCCCCGACTCTATCACAATCCGAGTGACCATTTGCAGATGCGACTTCTGCGTGCGACGAGAGCGGAATTTAGCTGATTCCCTATCAATACGCCATATTCTTCCAGCGATCAAGCCTTTTTGATTTCGGAACGGTCAGCCAAGTAAAAGCCATTTTATGGAACAACGTACCCGTTGAAACTATATTCTGTACGATCGTCAATGACAGTATGGCCTCAAGGGCGTGTTCCAGGCGAGCGGTGTCTACCGGAGTCCCAACACGCAGCGCAACCGTGTTGTACACATAGAAAATGACTGTCGCTGTGGTCCCCAGCCACAGAGCAGCCGGAACACATATGACCTTTAGAGAATGCAGGTACACTACCCAGCATCGGTATACCTGTTAATCCTGAGAAGATCAACGGCACATATAGCGAGAGGACGTTACCAGAACAGCGTCAACAATCACGATGACTATGAAGACCCCGATGACCTGGGGAATAATTATGTAGAACCGAGCATCACGACAAGCAGACAAGGAAAACTCACCAACATCGTATCAACACCCGTAGGCGGAAAATGGACGTCTAGCCGAAGGACTCTGACGAGTCCAAGGCAGACATCCACTGTGGCCAGCGAGAAGAGCAGGAACGCCACTACCACGAGGTACCAGTGAACGGTGCGCTTCATCTTCGTCGCCGACTCGTCGAGGATCATGTATCGCATAGCAAAAACGAAAGAGATTAAAAGCCAGCCATACATCATGCTCTCTACGAAGAGCGAAGCGATGTTAATCCGTTCCAAATCATCATCGGCCTGGGACAACAACGGCATACTTCTTGTGTCGAGGAGGAAACGCCAGGGAAACGTCGAGCCTGGGTGGGCATTTATATCATGGACGTGGCAATGCTTCTGTCAAACAAAAGTATTGCCAGAAGGACTGTAGTTCTTAGCGCATTGGTTGATGTGGCTGATGAAGGTAGATCCGGTTGGTTAGGCTTCGTGATTCGGGGTTGATAATACCTCCTGATAGCATCAGCTGCAAAGTTGAGTTCGCGTTCTCACAGCGAGCAACATCTGAACTTTTGTTCACGAGGGGAAGATGGAAGAAGGAGGCGTCGGCTGCGGGCCGCCCCTAGAAATTGATGCCAACTTACGTTCATGATCTGCGCCAAATGCTCGCCCGACGCCGAGCGATAACCGCCTGCTTCGAATTCATATAAATACAGTATGCTTGCGTAGCTTGTCCGAGTCACACGCCATCGTTTAATCATCCTCGTGAACCGGCGGGGCTGCCCACATCACATTCATGGGTTTACTTGCGCTCCTTCTCGCGTCTTTGGCCTCAGTTGAACTCGGATACTGTACGTCAGATGACGTTGATCAACTTGGTGGCAGGTACAGAGGTCTCCCAACTTCTGCCATCCCCTCCTCCAAGTGGCGCGTTCTGAATGCGACTTTGGGAGGCAAACTGTACTCTGCGGTGCCTCTCGCTACGCCTTGCTTCAGTAGCCTGAACGGAGATGAGTTCACAGGAGACACATCAGAGTGTGCTATTGTTGAGACGGGTTACCGAGATCCCTTCTTCCGGTCGGACAAGTTCAACGCGTATACCTGGGTACGTCTTCCTCGTTTGTCGGCAACCTGGAGCTTTAAATTACTTACGCGATATCAGCCGCAATGGGAGAGCTGTGTGGCGAAAGAAGAATCATGCACGCTTGATCCCTCCTCTACGAACAATTCTGCCGCGTGGACTGGGAAAGATTGTGCCCAAGGAAGTGTATCCGAGTTTTACGTTAGTGCTTTCATATCTCTTCTACTGATTCAGTCCTCAGTTTCTTGACAGGTCGATGTCGCATCAGCAAAAGACATCCAAACGGTCTTTGCTTTCGTCCAGCAGACTGGCGTACTCGTTTCAATCAAAAACTCCGGCCACGACTTCGGGGGTCGGGGAGCCATGAAAGGCTCCCTCTCGATTTGGGTATGTTAGTCTCACCTTGAAGTTCTCACCGGACACTGATTCTCGTTATTGATAGACACGAAATCTCGAGACTGTTTGTACCTCTTGTTGATGTATCACAAGAAGCCTCTGATCCTCATGCTTAGATCTCTCATGATCCAGCGTTTGTTCCTGAAGGTGGGGATACCAAAACGCTTGCTCTTACCATTGGGGTAAGCCTCGCATAGCCATTGGGTTCGGACATTCGAATTGACCGGACTGCTTTAGGCTGGCGTGAACTGGTACAGTGTTTACAAGTACGCCGAAGCCAACAACCTCACTGCCGTTGGCGGCTACCATCCCACAGTTGGTGCCGCTGGAGGTTGGCTGATGGTCAGCTGTTGTTTCTCCTACCATGATATGATGTTCTCACAATGTTAATCATCACCAGGGCGGCGGACATAGTATTCTAAGTCCCGTCTACGGACTCGGTGTCGATCGCGTGGTGCGCCACCGTCTCTCTTCAATTAAAAAGATCCAAAGAGCCATCTAACATCAGTACCTCAGCTCCAATTCAAAGTCGTTACTCCGGACGGAAAATACCGTGTTGCGAACGAGTTTCAAAATCAAGATCTCTTTTGGGCGCTCCGAGGGGGAGGCGGCGGTACCTTCGGTGTCGTCCTGGAGGTTACAATCAAGGCGGAGCCGCAAATGAAGCTTCAAGTGTACGAGTTCGATTTGTTACCTGTTGTGTACCTAACGCGACTCTTACAGTGCTTCATTGTCCTTCACGCAGACGACGGACAATGCTCGCGGATTCTTGAAGCTCGTCATTGATAACTCCGTCAAGTGGGGAACCGAAGGCTGGGGTGGCCATATAACGGTAATCTATGGTCTCACGCACTTGTCTACGACTAATCTATTTCATAGGCTCACGATCTCGTCAGCGTAACACCACTTCTGTCTCTAGATGAAGCCAAGGCCTCTATGCAGGACGCTATAGATTATACCCTCGCGCAGAACGGTACCGCAATAATCGAAGAGGTCCCATCTTGGTTGACGTTCTTTGAAAAGTATGTTTCCTTCGCCAACGTTAGTCGTCTCCTTTCCTTCCGCTATCGGCCTAAAACATACTCAGAGTGTTGGAATAAACGCCATCGGTGGCTCTTGGCTCGTTCCGACTACAATGTTTGACAATGAGACTACCAAGGAGCAATTACTGGACGCGATCATGCCCATGACGGCCTTTGCCAACCCGCACATTACGACCGCGACACCGTATCTGTTTAACTACACCGCCGGATCGACAAGCGCTGCCCCGGCATGGCGGAATTCTCTGTGGCATGTACGTCGGCTAGTTCAAGCACCAATAACTTTGCTGACTCGCTGAAGGCCGTCTTCCAATACATGTATCCCTGGAATGCGACTCAGGATGCTGTCAAAGCGGGATATCAAACTATAACTGACAACATCCAGCTTCTCAGAGATATCGCACCGGAATCGGGCGCGTATGGGGTATGGTTACTTTTATAGACAAGTTCCTCGTCTCATCGTATCCTTTTTCCCAGAACGAAGCAGATATCTATGATCCTGATCATGAACGTGAGTACGTTTAGATTTCCACTTGCGATGGTTTTTGACACATGTACAGGTGCCTTCTGGGGTGACAACTATCCGAAACTACTGGAGCTCAAGCAGAAATTGTACGTTGACAATTCAGCAAACGTTCAAGTTCTGACTAGTGTCTAGCGATCCTGTCGGTCTTCTTGACTGTTGGTATTGCGGTACGTGGTACTGGGTCTGCTACTTTCAGAGAAACTCATCGTTATTCAGTGGGATGGCGTGGCGCAAATAATTCTCGCTTCCAGTGTTACGTATCAGAATGACGAGTGATCTGAACCGCATATGTATTTATTCTTAATAAACTGCTTTCCCATGTTGAAGTTATATCGCCATATTGAAAAATCCCGTATCCTGAAGAATCAAGATACCCCTCGGACCTTTTGATGAAGCGCAGCGCGTATCAAGGGCACAGAGACCTAAGAAATGCTGTTGGGATATGCAGTATGGCGGGAAAAAGGACGAAACTCACGAAATCCAGAAACACGTCTATGATCCAATTACAATTCTTTGGCGCCCTTGGTCATGGCATCCTCCAAGTTCTACCGCTCTTCCTTACCCTCAAAGTTCAAGTGTCTTCGCCTACATAGGGCATCATGCTTGTATGTCTCCTTCGACCATAGTAACACTTGGCGGCGCGTATATCTAAGACATTGCGCTGTGGTTTCGTGTTGATCTTGAGCACGTCGTATTTATACTCATACTCATACTCATACTCATACTCGTTAGTTCTCATCGTTTTGACTCAGGACACCAGTATCTCTTCCGACTTCGCCTTCCACTTCGCCGTCGTATGTCCTGTCGATCTTCCTTATGTTCGAGTGTCTTGGTCTAGGATGTTTCTCCTTCGATCTCCTCTGATCCCCTACAAGTTCATGCGTGGTCTTCTACCTTTGCTCACGTACCTTCATTCTTGGCATTACGCTGCACTCCCACACGTACGCCAGTGCACTATTCAGGCATCATCCCGCTCACAGCACACCGATCTCCACACCCGTGCCTCTCTCAGGCTCTCTGAGACACTGCATGCCTCCATCTGGTCTTCCTGACGTGCTCCTCCTCCTCCTAGCACTGCGCCCATGACGGTGAAAAGAGAAAACACGTATGACATCATTCACACGATATCGCTTGTCAAAGCATTGTAGATTTGTTTGTGATACGTAGACATAACATAGGTAACACAGTAGTAAATGAAGAGTAGGTTAAGGAGAGTGACGAGATCGTAAGGAAGGGGATTTGTATGATAAGTAATGACCATGAATGTAGCACACAAATGAATGGGGGTAAACAGGGTTAGATAAAAATTAGTCGCTGTAGAGCAACTCGAGCATACCGCCAGGCTGGAACGGAGGAGCCTGGAACTAAATCGGGCTTCATAAGAACATGCGCACAAATTCAAAACAAAACCACATACCGGCTCGTTCCAACCATTGAAGAAAGTCTGGCCGGACCGGAGGGGATCCACGAAAGGGACCTGTCCGGGTAGTAGATTGCCACCAGAGTTGAAGACGCCAGCGGCAGGCGGGAGGAGAAAGTACGGGTTGAACGGCAACGGCGCATCGTACACTTCCATATTCTGAGAGCCCTCGATCTCCCAAGGGAAGTACAGGCGAGCACGTTCTTCCACATCAGGCTTGTCGTCTCCAGACGTAGACGAGGCCTCGGTGGGTGCAGGCGCGACTTCGGCAGCCGCACGCGTGTGAACTTCATCTTCCTCAGGCGGCGGCGGCGCAAGCTGAATGGCACCCGCCTCATCAATGACGAACATATCATCCTTCGCCGCACTCCACTCGAGCTCAAACTTCACTTTCACGTACTGCCCGCGCACATAGTCCGGAAACCGCTTTTTATAGAGCGCCTTCTCCTCCTCGGCGAGCTCGTCGTAGGGACGCCGCTCCGCCTTACTGAGCGCTTGCCAGCGTTTACTAGCTTCCGCCAATATTTCACCTGGAGCCTTATGGGAATCCTTGAGGTGTAAAGCCACTTGGCCACGGAAAATCAGGAATGCATTGCGAGGGAGCGGAGCAACATAGTAGTCGGGGAGGAGCACCTTCCTAGACAGCGCGGAATGGGGGGCAGGCGCGATTGATGCAGGCGGGGTGATGGGATTGGCGGGCGCGCACGCGCGAGCGCTGGGGGAGGATGTAGTCGAAGACACAGTCTTCGACGGCTTGGCATGTCGGGCAGATCGACGCGTTTCGACGCGCGCTACTTTGGTAGGGGTGGGTCGAGAGGCAGGCATGGTTTAGAAATATGCGAGAATAGAGGCGGAACAGCACAGCTGACGCGCGATATTAAAGCTGGGTGTGGAGTGATGTTCGGAGAAAAAAAGGTTGGAATGTTGGGTGAAAGCGCTACGACGCCTTTATATACAGGCGACAGCGCCATTGTCACAGTCGCCGCTTGGTAAGCCATGAGGGTCGCTATTTTGTCCACTGTGGACAAAACTATGGTCATTGCCGAATTGGGCAAACAATGGCTTCGCGGTCGCTGTTAGTGGCACGGAAGGTAGAATTGCCGTATGAGATAAGTAGTCCTTGGTATGTGTCGAGTTTATGATCATAACTGAAAGTGGTCCTGGGTGAAATAGTACGAGGATGGCTGCTTGACCCAAGTGTGGCGCAGGCGATTCCAAATTTGGCTATGTCCGAGACCCTTGTTCAGAGTACAATGGAGATTCCAATCAGGGTCGAGGTACTCTATCCACTGTGAGCTTCAGCAAGCATCACAATTTCGTAAATTGAATATACCGTCACAACTTTAGACATCTCAAGTCTTGGCCAAACTTGACCCCAAACAAATCCGGACGGTATTCAGTTCGGCGTAGTAAAATTAGTACAAAAAAATTTGCATCAAGGCATACTTCAGGGCAATGAATCTTGGTTGCGCGAAGTTCGAGACTCTCCCAGTCTATGCAGGAATGTCATGGCGCTGTTGAAAATCAATATGAACGACAGAGGCCAAGGTCATATGTAGAAAGAAAGTCCTCCGATTCCAGTCAGCCGTCGCCAAACTTCCGTCGTTCAAATTGCGAACGAACTCGGACAACAAACCTCCCGAACGAGCGGCCCTGCGGCGAACAGGGGAAGTCGCACATTGAATAATCCTCGAGAGGTGACCACAGTCTGGTCGATGTCCCATGTCATCCGCCCTTTAAATGGCTGGTTCAACGATGAGCTGTCAGCGAATGGACCGATGGGGGCCAAGGTATGTAAGTACGTACTTGTTTTCTTCTCCAGATTCTTAAACACGCGACCTATCCGCGAAAGTTTGTGAGTCATTCTTCAAGGTAGTAGCACGCGGACGGGTGAGGCTCCTTAGCGCGTCGTTACCTATGTAGATGGCAGTCCTATAAACAAGTTGGTCGTCCCACTTTCAAACTCCGACACTCGTCGTCTTCCTCAATCAATGTAAATGTGCATGAACCTGACCCAACCTGGGTGCGTAGGGGCCGTTTTCTCGTCCATTATTACCGTCTGACATCAATGTGCAATACTGTTCACCTGTAAACTGAGACACAAGAGAAAAGTGCTGCTCCGCTCAGACCACGGTGACCGGTCCGTCCTCCGATGCTTCTCAAAAACCAGCAACCATCTTCCCCGTACGCCAAGTCCTAAAGGCCTCATTTGGGTGTACAGGTAGTCTTCACAATAGAAGACGTGATACATGAACAAATGCGTTCTTTTAGGAGTTCGAATTGAGGCTTATCCAGGCTCTGTTTTTGCCTCATCAATCACCGACTTATCAACGCCCATCCGTCGCGGGACTTATTTTTACGGTTGTTCAACGTGAGCTCCCCCTGCTTCTGATAACGCTCGACTTAGCCCCTTCAGGTTTTCAATACAATCCCAGCGTCCACAATGACGCCTCTTGACTTCTTCTCCCATCATGGACGCGATTAGAGCAGCGGATGAAGCGTTGCTGGCCTCTCTAGGTTATAAGCAGGAGTTCAAGCGCGCCTTTACACCTCTAGAGGTTCGTTATCTTCCATTTGTTTCGCCCTGTATAACAACATTTCAGGTCTTTGGAATCGCATTTTCGATCATTGGTTTGCTGCCTTCGATTGCCTCCGTCCTCTTTTATGCCATTCCGAATGGTGGTGGCCCGGCCATGGTCTGGGGGGTAAGCTTACTCCAGGATCTGGGGTATTAGGCACTCATGGTATATCAGTGGGCTGTGGCCAGTATCTTCATTCTTTTTGTTGGTATGTCAATGGCAGAGCTCGCTTCGGCGGCTCCTACATCTGGTGGTGTAAGTACGGGCCTTGTACACCTCCGATGTGAACTAACCATTTTTGCCTAGTTGTATTTTTGGACACATTCCTTGTCCTCTCCTCGGTGGCGAAATCTATTATCTTGGATTGTGGGATGTACGCTGTCGACCTCGAGTAATCTCTACTGCATCTGATCTTCCGGTAGACACGAACACCATTGGTTCAATCGCTTCTGTCGCTTCGATTGACTGGGGTTGCGCCGTACAGGTAATGGCCGCTGCTACAATCGGTTCGAAAGACCAGAGCTTCGAACCGACGAACGCCCAGATATTGTATGCGAATCCATCGCAACTTTCCATCCTCCGACTGATTGGAATGCATTTAGTGGCGTCTACGCAGCAATCGTCTTTACACATGCAATAGTATGCTGTCTGGGAACAACAGTTCTAGCCCGTTTGCAGACTGTGTATGTGATATTGAATGTCCTGTACGCCAACCATCTCCTCCTGTCTACAGCGTATTCATACTATACATCAGGCTCTGCCTTGCTGTCATAATTGCCTTACCAATCGCGACGCCTTCCGAGTTCAAAAACACCGCAAACTTCGCATTGGGAGAATTTACTAACTGTACGTAAGGCAGTTCTCCTCGTTGACATACTGTCTCAAGTTGACGGTTGATAGTGAACGGATGGCCCGATGGCTATGCATTCATTCTCAGCTTCTTGGCTCCGCTATGGACTATCTGTACGTGTTTGTTGTCCACCTCGAAACGTCGGCGCGTTCAATAGTGTTTAGGTTCGTTTGACTCCAGTGTTCACATTAGCGAAGAAGCCTCGAATGCAGCCACCGCCGTTCCTTGGGCCATCGTGTTCGCTATCTTCATTTCCGGCGTTTTGGGGTGGGGTATGTTGAAAGAAGTCTTTCGCTTGTTATCCCAGAGCTGAAATCCGTCAGCTATCAACATGTCACTCGCTTTCTGTATGGGGACAGATCTCCAAGCGTTGTATGACAGCGATCAGCCTATGGCTCAAATCTTCTTCAATGGCTTTGGACAGAGGGGTACTTTGGGTGTCTGGGCTATTGTCGTACTCGTACAGTGAGGACATCTTCTCCAAGGCAAGATCGTTTCTAACAGTCACTTGCAGGTACATGATGGGCTCTAGCATGGTACGACATGGTCTATTGAAAGTTGAGCCATGTTTAACATACCTCTAGCTTTTAGCTGCCAGTCGTCAAACATATGCGTTTAGTAGAGACAAAGGTAAGTCAATCAAGTTCGTCTCAATTCTCATTTCAGCTGATTTGAATAATCTAGCGCTTCCCATTTCGAACTGGTTGTACCGCATGAACAGTTTCACTGGAACGCCGGTGAATACCGTCTGGTTCGATGCATTTTGGGCTTTAGTCATGGGTCTTCTCGTCTTCGCTGGTGACCAGGCTATCAATGCAGTGTTCTCGATATCCGTCATTGCTCTGTATGTAGCCTATTCCATCCCAATTGCGGCCCGATTTCTCGGCGACAACGACTTCAAACCGGGACCGTTCACGTTAGGCGTCTTTGTGGGTGTTCTTCGTTGTCTAGCTGTCATGTTGTCGTGATGTCTGAAGGTCATTTTTTCAGAGCCTACCTGTGGCGATTATTTCAGTGTCGTTCATGATTTTCATGAGCGTTGTCTTCCTTTTCCCGACAACACCACAAACATCTGTTCAGGATATGAACTATAGTGTCGTCGTATTGGGAGGTGTCCTTATCCTTTCCCTTGCATGGTACTACTTCCCGAAGTACGGCGGCGTCAATTGGTTTACTGGGCCTATCGCCAACGTGAAGGTCGAGACTCCGGGGATGAGTGAAGCAGAGGCAGAGTCGGACGATGGTAAAAAAGCTACTACCAGCGTAACGGTTATAACGACCGAGCATTAGTCAGACTACTGTATCTTATCAGATTGCGCACACGATTTGAATCTTAGTCTCAACGCCCACCATGCCAATCAACATTGAAGAGCTGGAGATGGTGATTCGTCACGCATTGCCTGTATCCCATCTGCACATCGATGATGAGTCAAACGGGTGTGGGGAGAATTACTCCATAATCCTCGTCAGCGAGGTGAGCCCGAAGCTTTGGTCTCTCAAAAGCTCCAAGCGTCATCGCTCTACAGTCATTCGAAGGCCAATCCACACTAGCCAGACATAGATGGAGTGGGTGATGTGCATTTCCACCGTTCACGAATGACTTTGAAGGGTAGTCAACGAGATCCTGAGGAGCGAAATCGCCCAAATGCATGCTTTCACTCAGGTACTATCTGCATTTCTCAAAAGTTGGTGACTCCATCTTACAAAATGCAGAAAACCTTCACTCCAAAGCAATACAAGACATATCTCGCAAATCAAAACAAATGACCGTAGAACGACAGAGGAAGGTCCGGTCTCCTTAACATCCCTTGCTGCAACGCGTCAGACTTTGGTCAGTAGGGTACAGCATGATACAACTCCCAAGGACACCATGTATACAGTAGCTTATAATTTCGAGTTCTACAACAAATCTAGTTCACGGCCATGACTTCACTCCCAACCCAAGGGAAACAAAGACATCCGGCATTACATCACAACAAAGAATGGCTACACCAGCATACACAATCACCTTTGTCAGAGCTAGAAGCAATGTCAGACGGAAACGAACACTCCCCAAGTCGAGACAACTCACTATCAGACCGGTGGCGATAAATGATTTTGTTCCCGACGCCTAGTTTCTGACGCGACGGAGGGGAAATAACGCGTAGGAGTCGCTTCAAGACAACCTTCGCAATCATTCTCCATAGGAATACGAGAACAATACCTGAAGAAATGAGGAGACTGTCCTTGAAGGAGTGAACATTGTACACTTACCAACAACCATCTTGAGGGCAGCAAGAGACCACCAAGTCACAGCATCACTGGGTATACGAACCCATTCGCCTGAAGAAAAGGTCCAACCACTGCCAGGCATAATATCTTTGCTTCTATCCTGTGCGCCCAACGCCCATCGTCCGAGTAATGAACCGAGTGCAACCCCACCAGACAACACAGCGTCATCAAAACACGGGCAGCCGTCCGCAGGCATCGGGACGAGTTCCAGCATCATCCAAAAGCCGGCGACCAAGACGAGAGGCACCTCAACGCCACCCTCAAAGACCCAGCTCTCCCAGCGCTGAACGATGGGCAAACCCTGAACGCCGACAGACAGCGATCCGAGAACTAATCCAACAGCACAGTCGGTGAACGTGTGCATACCCAGGTAGACGCGCCCAAAGATGATCGTACACGCGTAGATAGACAACGTCCAATAATAGGGAAACGCAGTGTTCAGACAAAGATACAGAGCTATGGAGGAGCTATGTGTGGTGTGTGTTGAAGGAAACCCGTATTCGAGATGATGGTTCATGACGGCTGTCAATAGAATCGTCAACCTCACCAGCACAAACGACGTGTCTGATGCTGCTTACTTAGTCTGGTAACGGGCGGAGAGAACGGCCGGGGTGAACAGAAGAGGTCCTTGAGGAACGAAGACGCGTAGCCGCCGATTGCGAGGACAAGTAAAAGCCTAGGAAATGATCAGTAGAAACACGGATGATTGCATCGAAGCTCGCGCACCCTCTCCCCAGGTCATCGCATCCGAAAAAGAAGAAGACAGGCAACGAAAGGATAAAGAAAGAATCCGTTCCAAGGATACTAGAGCACCAAATGAGAGCTGGATAATATATAACACAACTAACTCACGAAGAATATGTAAAATAGGCGTCAAGCAGGGGCGTGCGCGCTCGTTCCTGTGATAAGTCAAGGCGACAGTAGGATTGTTGAGGAATCCTCCCACCTGGATATAAGCAATAAATTTGGATTCATTTTCAACAATTTTAAGCAGGACAGAGCGCATACGCGCACGCCAACGCGGGAGATGTTGATCGTACTCGACAGGAGGCGGTTGGTGCTCGATTGTCTCGGCTCTAGGCAAGAGCTCGTCCACCAAATGCATTTTCCCATCAGCCATGGCGGAGATTAGGTCCTTGCACAGTAGAAACTCGGATTAAACGCGATGTAGAAACATGATGATGGTGGTTCGTCGGACAAACACGGCAGTAACGCGATCACTTTCTGTTCCGCTCCGCCATGTCGCGTCACAGAAAGTCGCACGCGCTGACCCTACAGCGGGTCAGCTGGCGCCCACAGCTTTGTTTTTTTGTTTTTTCCAATATGTAGCACATAACTGATCTCTGTGACACCTTTCTTGTTGCACTGTTGTGTGTCGTTTCTTTTTGCCTTTCCTTTTTCCTGCGTCTACGTTCCCTTCTTTGTTTGTTTGATTTCTACCGGTATATGTACAGCGCCTTTGAATTGTCGCTCCCTGGTTGTTCCTCGCTCGGATGAGGTATCTCCTTGTTGCTTGCGATGTGTCATCATTTACTACACGTCGGAAAACTGTGATTCGGTTCGGCAGTACAAGGTTACCGCGTTCTCTCCTGACCATGACGTTGACCGGGCATTGATGATATTATGCTAGCTCGCCGGGCCTCCAGTTGTCGACTACCACGAACTATGGCCCCGCAACGACGTCTGGCGCAGCTTCTGAATGGACTATCGCCTCGAGCGCCCTCGGTCGGAACGCTCCGATTGGGAGATATAACTTACGAGGTCCCGGCAGCGCTCGCGCCTTCCAGATTATCCAGAACGAAGGACTTGCTGGATATTCGGGATCCAGTAAACGTGGACAATCTTCATTTTATGTTGCAAAAGTACCTTCTGGGACAGGACATCTTTCTTGTCTCGCAACCTGGTCCTTATGCGCGTCGTTTAGCACTAACTTTTGCAAAGTACGTGCCAGCGGTGCTTCATTGCGTCTACTCAGCGGCTTTTGAAGCATCGTCAACTCGGAATATGAATACATCGCATTACATAGAGATGTTGGAGAAACAGAGTTGAAGCAGGTCCGTGTTATCTTCTCTTATACTTTCACTAGCTAATATCTTTCAAGGGCCGGGAGATACGCCAAGGCGGAAATCTTGTCTACGTCGATAGCCCGGCCGTCAGCGCTGCCAAACATGGTAGAATACTAATCTTAGAAGGTATCGAGAAAGCCGAACGCGGAATCATGCCTGTCCTCAACAATCTCTTGGAGAATCGCGAGATGTATGCAATATCACTCACGTCGTTTTCGGCACAACTTAATTCGTTAGATGATTAGGAATCTCGACGACGGTACACATATAATACATCCACACCGTTACGCTCTCATAGACGGTCCTCGAGAACGCCTCGTCCCAGCTCACCAGAATTTCCGCGTCATAGCCATCGCTGCACCCGTTCCTCCATACCCCGGCTATCCTCTCGATCCACCTTTCCGGAGTCGCTTCCAGGCGCGCTTCATCGACCCCCTTAGCTCTATGCTCAGTCTCAGCAGATCCATATCTTCCGAACCAACATCCGACTTGTATAACAAGCTACGCGACCTGATCTTGTCTACGCAGTACTCGAATGAAACGCGTCACGCTTTGGAAGCGATATCCAAATCGGCCTTACCGCCGTTTCCCCAGACAGCGATGGTCAAGTTGAAAGCGTTGTTGTCGACCTTTCCTCCACCAGCTGTTTTGGATGGTGGGCAGTTGACAAGGCTGCTGATGACCATCCACCCCGCACTGTGTCACGCATCGTTCCAGGCATGGGCCATTCTTGGTCGACAGACGCAGGATATTGGGCTCGGACACGTGAAGAACATCCTGGATGCCGAACGCGGGTTAATAGGCTACACACTAAGCGCTGTCGAGCGCCTTACAATCGATACCGCCCAAGTTACTTTTCTTGGCACGTCCGGGACAGTTGTCACATGCACTGTACCCGCTGGACCGAAGACGATGCTGCCATACCCACTGTCAGAACGGCCTGACTTTCACGTAACGGAACGGTTCATCGGACTCTTGACCTCCTTCATCCAGGCTCATGCGCTCGGATGGGATATCTCATTCGTGCCTCCGGCTCAGCCATCGACAGCGTCCTCTTCGACGTCTACTCTCCTCCGCGTCTTCAGTCAGATCCTGGGCTACGAGACGGAGGTGGTGCATATGTACAAGGAATTGGGTGGGCGCGAGCTGGTCATGCGAAGGAAGATTCTGGATGGCGGGGCGACGACTTGGGAGCCGAGGTATCCTTGCTTTCGCTTTATTATTAGAAGACGGCTAATGGAAACTCGACCTTTCCAGTCCGTTAATTGAGGCCGCCGGGAAAGGTCGTCTAGCTCATTTATCTGGACTAGATGTAATCGGCTCTACTGCCGGCGCGTTATCAAGGATAATACAAGATAGAGAAATAGAGCTGTGGGAGCACCGCCGAATTGTATCTGAGGCGTCCCAGGAAGAGGTTCGCATTCGCCTCTAAACATTTTCCAGATTAAACTTACATCCCTTTTAGGTGCAGGCAGGACAACTCTCCGTGGCACACAAGTCGTTCCGCATCATCAGTACAGCTTCAAAGTCGCTACCTCTGAAGGACTGGCTCTCCGACGAACATTGCAATATGTTCTTCCCCATTCCAAGTCAGCCCATGTCGGACGTGGAGGAAGAACACATTCTACTTTCTACGGGGTCCTCGCCAGCCCTCGTGAAACTTGTTCTGACTTTTGCTCGCAAGTACAGGGAAACGATATCTGTGGATAACGTGCAGAAGAACAGGAAACTGGGAACGCGAACGTTGGTGAGGATCATGAAGAGATTGGCGATCTACTCCGACGATAGCGACTTGCATGCCATCATATGCCGTTCTTTGTTGGCGGACTTTTTGCCCACTACCGAGCGGATGAGTTTGGAGTCCTTGTTGAATGAGGCGGATATAAGGAAATCGGCTGACAAGGTGAATTACGCGGTCTTTAATGGTTTAGAAACCTGTTATTCATCGCGACGCCTACAGATTCATCCGAACGCTATGGTGCGAGATCGAGAGCTGTATTTTCCACCTCCGAGTTCCGCTGGCGAAGAAACATTGTCAGTCTCGGTGCCTTTGTTTGAAGACTCCCAAGACCCCGAAGGCGTTCTGTCGTTGATACCTCATATGGATCATTACTACGACAATAGCTTACAGACGGGGTTGATGCGCGATCTTGCAATTGATATGGAACTGATGGGCGAACACCTGGTATTGCTGGGTAATCAGGTTTGTGGCATGCCCTTTTTAAAGCCGCGATGCTCATCTTGTTATAGGGCGTCGGAAAGAACAAGATCGTTGATCGGTGCGTTCGTTTTGGTCAAACTATAATCATTTCTGACTAGTATCATTCAAGACTATGCCAGGTAGCTATGCCTCTACTGCTCATGTACTCATCTGACACCTGCTTAGTTACTTCGCCGACCTCGAGAATATATCCAGCTTCACCGGGACACAACCGTCAACCAGCTAATGTTCACGACCTCGCTTGAAGGCGGTGTGCTCAAGTACACGGATTCTCCCCTTCTGAGGGCGATCATGTATGGACGAGTGATTATCATTGATGAGGCGGACAAAGCCCCCGAACACGTTGTAGCGATCTTCCGCAGCCTCGCAGGACAAAACGAGATGACTCTCTCGGACGGACGGCGCGTGTGCTCTGTTCGCGGACGTGACAATGATATCGTCGTCCATTCTAATTTTAGACTCATTCTACTGGCTAATAGGCCTGGGTATCGTACGCGATTTCGTTTTGGTTTTTAAAGCAGCTGTTGATGTCGTTCTAGCGTTCCTGGGGAATCATTTCCTGCAAGTCTTGGGCGAGAACTTTAGCGCTCATTCGGTTCCTAATCCTGATCAAGCGTCTGAACGCAGCTTATTGGAGCAGCTCGCACCAGAACTCGATCCGGACTTGGTTCTGCGGCTTGTGGGCGCTTTCCATGATTTGCGCGTCGGGTATGAGAACGGTTCTTTGGGGTATCCGTATTCGCTTCGAGGTAGGAGTGGTGCAGTATCTTGTTGACGACATTCTGATATCTCCCGTAGAATTGATCAACCTCGTTCGTCATATGCAAGCATACCCGTCCGACTCCCTGGGTGATGCGCTGAGGAACGTTTTCGATTTCGATATTTATAAACCGGAGACCATCGACAAATTGAGCGAGATCCTCGAGGCGCATGGGTATGTTTCGTTAGTTCCTTCTTCACTCGAGCTAAACATGTGGTAGACTCAAGGTGCCTCATTTGGGCCTCGATGCCGCGCGCGAAGCTGCCAAGAAGATTGAAGACATTCAATTTCAGCCTAAGAACACCGACTTGAGCGAGCCGAAAGAGGGTGTGCATGATAGCAAGGAGCATTTTGGCGGAAACACTTACGCTGGCGGTGTGCGTTGGCTTCTATTCTATTCATCTAGTATGTGTCTAACTTTTGCCAGACCGGCGGTCGTGATACAGCCGGTATGGGTGGTAGAGGAGGATATAAACGTATCTGGAAAGGTAGCGATATCAAACAAGTACGAGTTGAGCTGCCATGATCTGTTACACTCGCTCATGAATACATCCAGGTTCCTGAGGCCCTGAAAGAGGATGTGCCGGAGCATATTCAGAAACGTGCTCGGGAGATGGCGAAAGAGGAATTGGAACGACGTCTCAAGGAGCTTGACATGAGCGTCCATGATGCGAAAGCGTATGGTGATATCCTCAAAGCAACGCAGGCGCACATGCTTTCTCTGCACGACTTGCTTGAACGTAGGCTACTATGCGTTGTCTGTTGATCTTTTACTCATTATAGACAGATCTTGCTGCGAAGGAGGAAGAGCATGTTTGGGTGAAGCGGCAGACAGACGGAGAACTCGACGACTCGCGTTTAACGGAAGGTTTGACGGGCGAGGCGACGGTGTATAAGCGGCGAGGAATGGAGAAACCTGAGCTTGGACGACCTCAAATGAAGTATTACTGAACTTCTTCCAGGTAACGTTTACTGATGGTTCCCACAGACCGAAGCGAATACGTTTTATATTTGACCTCAGCGCCTCCATGTGCGTTCTCTAATGATGTGCAATACTCACTTGCTGAGTTTATGAATAGGTTTCGCTTCCAATACGATGGCCGGCTCAAGAGGAGCAAGGAAACAGGTACTACTGTCTGCTGGTTTTCGAGAGTGACCACTGAACCACGCAGCCGTGATGCTCATGGAGACGTTCGACAGATTATCCAGGAAGGATAAATATGTGTGGGATGTAAGTCGTGCTTCGATGTCTTGGTGCACGATGCTGATGAACTCTGTAGATGTATGGCCATGTGCGTATCGAACGCATTCTTGGACGGTCGGCGCAAGCTAAATTAGTGACTGCAGTCAGGAGACGGACCCGAGATTCCCTTGGTCGAAGCAGAGAAGTATCCGACTAGCGTCAAAGATAGATGGAAGGTTGTCGAGAAGATGGAGATGATTCCACAGTATGCGTTTGCTGGTGATTACACGGTCGAGGCGATACAGAAGGGTGTGCAGCAGGTCGGCAAGTTTGATGCTGGTGAGATTTTTCTCTTCCTGAGGCCGTTGATATTTACGCGCGCATAGACGATTGGTTTGTGATTGCGATAACGGATGCCAACTTTGGGAGGTATAATATAACCCCAGAGGAGATTACGAGGGCGATGAAGAAGAACCCGAAGGTGAATACGGCGTTGGTGTGTATTGGGGAGGGGGCGGAGGCGTCTTGGTGTGTATAGTCTGTGCTCCCTAGGATGTGATGGTTGGTTGATGGTGTTATTTTCATAGGATAACTAAGCGGTTGCCGGGTCAAGGCTTTACGGTGATGAATACGAGTGATATTCCGGCTGTGTTGAGGAGTATTCTTTCGACGATGGTGGACCGGGTTCCGCGATAGAGAGTGTGTAGGCTAGGGGAAGCTGACATATAAACGAATGAGACGTGGTTGGGTGACAGTAGTTAGGCTTATGTCGGCTTGCAAGCTACTGTCGTTCTTCCGTCTTTCACTCTGACTACTCGCTCAGGGGTACACTAGACGCAACCTTCTCTCTGTGCACGTTTTGGCCTCCCCGGTGTCGATGACAGTTCATTGTGTCTTGGTATGTACCTGCAGTGTGCGGCCAGTTCCTTGTCTCGCTTTGAGGGCCTCACTGTACTTGGGATGAAACAATTCACCAACGCAGTACATTTTCTGGTATTTGTAGTTCGGAGGATACAATTGGTTTCAGGGTAGCATCCCAACTTGAATCATTCTTGAATCAAGTCAGTATATTTCAAAACAAGCCAACATCAACTAGATCTCTAAACATTCCCCATATCAAAATGTCGCTCGATAACAATGCGATTGTTGGTCCAATACCGGGAACACGCCTCAATGAGATGCTGAGCGTCCAATTCGCGTGAAATGTTTTCAACTACCGATGGCAAGTTAGTACTGGTTAACCTCGAACTTGAAACGACTGACCAGCTCTATAGGTTTCCGGCGTAATCATTCTCTCCCCGATAACCTTCTGCTGCGCGCGCTCGCTCAGCTCCGTCAGTCCCCACAAGAGCGAGAGCCTGATGACTTCAAGCAGATTGTCGAGCGACAAATCATCCGAGATACTTCGTGTGTACACGTATTCTGCTAGACGTATTAGCCAACTTCGCGAAATAGGTTCAACTTGGAAATGCTAACCAATAACAGCACTAACACTCGACCCCTCGAACGCGTCGCCGACATGTACCCGCACCAATTCACCAGCCTGGCTTTGTGAGCCCTCGATAAAGTGGTCACCAAATAGCATCTCAAAATGGGTGTACTGCGATGCCATGAACGACCGATGCGCATGATGCTCTGATGCGTCGGAGGCGACAAACACCACATCGGTGAATCTTTGCGCCCTACGCATGTCATCGAATGACTGCCGCATTCGCAAAAGGAGTGTTGCATCTTCGGTGAGAGATATTTGCGGCACGGGTGCATCGACGATTTCGTGGACGCCAGATTCCACTAGGAGACGCTTGAACGGTATGAGATACTCCATCACGGCTCGGGTGTTCGTGGTAGCGTCGTCAGCGATGTTGAAGCACATTTCATCAGCGCAGCACCATCTCCAAACGCTTCGTGCTGGGTCATCAACGTTGAGGAATATCTTGTCTGCATGATGGTTCATGAGAAGCCGGCCAGCATCTTGATAATAGTCTTCAAGCCAGGTGTAAGTCTCGGTTAAGTGCTGGAGCAGTTTCGGTTTGCTGGTATGCGCATGGAAGGCTACTTCCAACGCAAGGACGCGTAGATGGCGGACCTAATACTGTACTCTTTGAATCAATTCGTCAGTCACACGTCACAGCCGAAAAAATCTGACACTGCTACGAATTTTCTTTTGATTATTCTGATTTTTTGGAATTTCTCAAAAGTCGGAAATTCCGACAAATCTGACGAATTGATTGAAAGAGTACAGTATCCCGTAAGTTTCGCGTTGATACAAAGCATAGTTATCAACTTACCACTTCATCAACGGACGGTGAACCAAACTCTCTGTTCACTAACAGTAACGGAGTCTCATCTACCGCAACTTCAACTACGCATCTCTGGGACCAGGCAATTCCCTCGAACTTTGGTAACAGAGACCATCAGCAAAATAACAAGCACTTGACGGTCTACTTGAGCTGCTTGGCCAAGTCCATCAAGTGCGCCAAGTCACCAAGTACTGATAGAATCCTGTCAACGTTGCGGAGTCAACGGCCGACGTCGGACTTTCAAGTCGCGTCTCATCACGTGCGAGGTCCTAACCCTAGATATAACGATCAACAAAGGTCGATTCTTACCTTGCTCTCGACCACCATCATCGTCTTCCACTCCACGTCTACTACCTCCCACAACTCTACTCTGCAACTCTGAACGATGTCTGGACGCGGAAAAGGTGGAAAGGTCAGTCAATCTCTGCTGCTCCCACCATTGCCAACACGAACGCCTACTCGTATCGTAGGGTCTCGGAAAGGGCGGTGCCAAGCGTCACCGCAAGATTCTTCGTGACAACATTCAGGGTGCGGTCCCCCCCAATTCTCGTATCCCTTTCAAACTTATACCAGCGTCTAGGTATCACCAAGCCCGCTATCCGCCGTCTCGCTCGCCGTGGAGGCGTCAAGCGTATCAGCGGTCTCATCTATGAAGAAACGCGTGGTGTTTTGAAGATCTTTTTGGAGAACGTGCGTTGTCATTCGTCTTTCCCCGCCTCCCAGCTTGATAGTCTCTTTTCATACAGGTCATCCGCGACTCTGTCACCTACACGGAGCACGCCAAACGCAAGACCGTCACAGCCCTCGATGTTGTGTACGCTTTGAAGCGCTCTGGCCGCACGCTCTATGGTTTCGGCGCTTAAACATTGCCTAACTCGCTCTATGTACGAAAATTTTTCATGTCGCCATGGCTTCTCATTCATTTCTTGCAGGTTAATTTATGCCCCATCATGATTTGTACTACTCGTTTGCCTGTATACTACCGGACAAGTGTCAATACCACTTACGATGCATGCCACTTCTACTCTTTGATTGATTATGAGCACCCAAGGTGTAGAGTGACCAGATAATCTGATTTAATGAACACGAAGGTTCCACCTGCTGACCTGTACATCACTTTGAGTGTTCGACTCGTATTCTTCCCTCGAGCAGCAAGAGCTGTCTACTAGGTCTAGTTTGGAGATTGGTACGTACCTTCTATCCTGCCTTCGCTCTGTCTCCGTCACAATTTATCCAGAAGACTCGCTTCACGTTCTTCCTGCACGGGAACGTCTTCAACACCAATAAATCAACGTGGGATCAACGCCGCCAGCCCCCGGTTGCGTCTCGGCATAACAAGAGCACTCTCAATTGCCATCATCTCCTACCCATCTTCTCCCGCTGTGTTATCAGGTGTTCTGTCAGGATATCGACATCTCGCGACACCTTACGTGGCTCCACTCTCTCTCTCTCTCTCTCACGACTGGCATGTGAACATTGACAGGTTGGCAAGACAGAGACAATTTACACGTCCCCGTTGTAGGCTATCGCATAATACAAGACGCGTTCCTTTCCTTTCCTTAGCTTGGCTTTACGCTCGCTATGGGCGCTCGCAGTTACGGGCGTCCGTTCCTCGCGCCCTTTGAACGAGCGGGCCACCACCTCTGACGGCATGTGAGTGCTGTCAAGTTGCCGGGCCTCAACAGATTGAATGATGTTGCGTTCCCAGTTCCCACCATTGAGAATGCTATATAATGAGGAGTGAGGTTCTTTCTGGCTCCGAGTTGTGGCATGAACGATGCCCGTCTTAGTCTACGGAGAACCTTCGACTCTGCGTTATGCATTCCACGTCTTTAAGATGCTGCTCAAGCTGCGTACGTATCTCACCGGCTCTCTTGACACCCGAGTTCATTGTATGGATGTACTAGCGTTCTTCATCGGCCATGATCTCCTTATGCGTGACGGCACGAAGCCTCTCTCGCGTGTTCTCAACGACGCTCTGCTTCGGTGCGCCACGGCGATGCCGCACCGCGCTGTTCAACGGTTTATTGGAACTGCGATGGAAGTGTACAAGGATTGGGCCAAGGACGAGGCATACGTGGAGAACGTCAATGTTGACACTGGTGACTCTGCGAAGCTGTTGTGGATAGGAAAGAAGAAGACCGGACGTGTGGTTTTGTACGTCCATGGTAAGCTCGTCCGCTACAGATCAAATGATGGAGCAAGCTGACAGCAGGATGGCAGGCGGCGCGTTCATCATACCCGCCATCGCGGGTGCTCTACCGTTCTGGTCGTACGTCAAGGATAAAGTGTCCAAACGCCTGGGAAGCGATGATCTGGGAATAGCAGTGTTCTCATACAGTTGAGTAGTTGATCTTTCGAGCTCGGCTCGGCTAATCGGTGGGGACCATGAAGCTCTCCTTCCCGCAGGCGTCTTTCCCACCCCGCTGAAGCAACTCGTAGACGCTGTTTCTCATCTCGAAGCAGCGGGAATATCGCCTTCTCAACTATACCTCGTGGGAGACTCTGCCGGCGGAAACCTCATCCTCCAGCTGCTCGCACACCGTCTGCACCCCATTCCCTCTGTCCCGCGGTCACCAGGATCACAGCGCTTCGGCGGTATCTATCTCATGTCGCCGTGGGTTGATCTCCTCGGGATGTCTTTCGGTCCCGAAATGAAGTACGCGGCTGGGGACATTCTGGCACCATCCACATTAAAGTCCTGGGGCAATATTGCGCTCGCAGATGTGTCCCCGGAGCAGCGCATGTACGTGCAGATGCTCGAGCTGCCGCGGGACTTCTTTAAGGGCTTGGACGCGGGCCAGCGTGTGTTGGTGAGCTATGGGGGAAGGGAGGTTCTTCGGGATTCGATTCGGGGGTTTTGTGAAAGGCATTTTGAGGGGAGGGAGAATGTGAGGGTGGTGTGTGATGTGCATGGGGTGCATGATGATCCTTTGCAGGACTTTAATATGTTTGGAGCAAGCCCGGGAGGGGAGCTTACGGGGGTTATTGTAGATTGGTTGGTTGAGTCGATGTCGTAGTATACTTGCGCAAATGGTTCCAGGCGTCGTCGTGAAGAACATCATTATAAAGGAGAAGTTGAGGATAGTCCAGTCAAATCCGGATCGTTTGCGAGGACAATTGATAGAGAGACTAACTTGATGATGGTGGCAGTTTGGAAAGTAAGAATGCTGACGAGCCCGAGAATTCAAAATCTGTAGGATTCAAAAACCAGACACCTGAAAATGACAGCAACCTATAAACTTGACCATCAGGTCCGTTGCGCGCTGCTGCCGTGTCGACGACGGCGCCGTTCGAAGAGCTCCCCCAGCGGTCGCGACTCTCCACATTAGAGCTCATGTCGTAACTGCGACCATTTCGCTCCTCATCTCCGCGATACGCTTCCTTTGCCTCCGGACGTTCAAATGCTTCGTCTCATACCGCAATTGCACGTCCTCGAGACGCTCGCGTTCCTTCCTCTCCTTTTTCTGCAACCGCGTCTCTTTTTTGCCCGTACCAGGGCCTGTAGTTTGTGCCTTGGGAACTGGCCAGAGGTCAGTTAACATTCCAACCGAGGCCGAGCCCTAAAAGAGAACTGACTATGGAGTAGCTGGCGCTGTTGCTGTCGCTGCGCCAAGGCCTTTTCCGAACGGAGCAGCCAGGTATAATGGTTGCCATTGCGTAGGGAGCGTATTTCGCCGTTGGTGGCCATTATGGGGAGGATGTGGGATTTTAGGAATCTATGTGTGTTCTGTCAAGGTTTTCACAGAGGACTGGGAATGGGAATGATATACGTTTTGGATTTAACCCCAGGATTTTCCGCGCCTTCGTTGACTCTAGCGTGATATGAGATGATAAGCAAGTGAGCAGGTATAGTCCAACTCACTTGCGCATGATATCTTTTGAGTTGAGGCCATTCTCGTATTCCCTCAAGGCTCTTCTGACTAATTCCCGGCCCGTTTGGAGTTGTACGGTGCGCTGGGACCTTTGCGCAGCAAGGACGTCCAGGATATTGGGCTTCAAGGCGGACTGGGCCGCCCGCGCTAGAGCCATAAGGTGGGAGGAAGGAAAAGGTTGTAAGCACGTGCACGCGCATGACGCGACGCGACTCTTTTTTTTGGTAACCGCTTGACCGCCATGACGAGACTTGCATTCTCTTCATTCCTCCGGTACACTCTCCACCACCAACCTCTGATACATCTTCGGACTTTGCGTGCGCAGGTCCCCAACGCCCAACCATCTGCGCCGTTCTTGTCGACAGAGGGCCGACCTTGCGCCTGCTTCCAAGGACGACGTTGGCGGGGGAGTATTGTGGACATGAACATTCAAGCGCCGTTGTCTATTGCGTTACTCTGTTGAGAAGGGACTCTGAAGTGCGTAGAATTCGTCGTGTTGTTGTAGACTTGACTGATAGAGCCCTTTGTTAGTGAGGATTATGGCAGGTCAGCGCTTCAGCTTCTGCATCATCGGTATCACTGTTTACGAGGACATTGGTCTATCTCGCGAGCAGCTCGTGTTCATTGCTATCTTGGCCGGTGGTGATTATTCGGTTCGTACTTCGTTATGCCCGACATTACAGTTCTTGACGAGCGCGATCACTTACCTTTCCACCAGCTTTCCACCACGTCAAAAGAAATCCTTCAGACTACTTTATTAGTGGACTGGCCGTCATTAACCTTTACCTGTCATTCTAGAACATTTGCTGAATGTATAGACGACGCCATTGTCGTACTATTCGGGAATCTAACTGCTACCGGCAACTGTCCACCAAGCATCAAATCGACGTTCATCTTGATCATCTTGAATGGTTTGATTCCCGAAGTGCTTGTCATACCGGTGAATACCTGTCCATGTTACAGTCTTTCTATTCCCTGTGCACTGGAGCATCATTTTAAACGCTCGATGACAGCCTATTTCGCTTCAGGATCTCTCTGTCCTCTGCCCTCGCAGTGTATATATAAACGCGCCGCAGGCTGCACGGAGACATGACTGTCCTAGTGCCCATTCTCTTCGCCCTCCTACTAACTCTCCTGCTTGCGGCGCGTCAGCGCCGACATTCACGTTCCGCGCCGCCAGGACCTCCGGGTTATCCCTTCATCGGGAATGTCCTCTCAATGTCCCGGCCAAAGATATGGATTGCTTTTGCAGAATGGGCCAAAATATACGGTGCGTTCCTTCACTCTCCATCTCGCAGTCGACCACGGCTCGCTCACAATTTTGTCACAGGTCCTATTATGTCCTTGACAGTCCTTTCACATCGATTCATCGTCGTCAACACCTACGAAGCCGCCTCGACTTTGATGGCGCGGCATTCCGATCGCATGCATCTTCCAATGGCCGGTGCTTTGGTGGGATGGGGACGTACGACAGGTTTCTTGCCATCCGGGTATACACTGAAAGCTCATCGGAGGCTCATTCGAATTATGCTCAGCCTTGATGTTCGAGTGGAGCAAGAACAGACTGGCGTGCGACTTGTAGAGCGACTCAGGTCTAGCTCGAGTTCGCGTGAGTGTATACAGCAGTGGGTATTCGAAATATCCATTTGTTGCATGATACTTATTTTTCTGGTAGTGCAGTTGTGTCCTTGATGCTCCGTCTGATCTACGGATATGAGGTCAAGGAGGATAATGACGAGTATATAGCTATCGTGAACCGCGCGTTGGCTGGATTAGCTGAATCTGCTACTCCCGGCGCATTCCTCGTGGACACTCTCCCTATTTGTATTTTCAGTCCTTCTTTCCGTGGACGAGACTAACCTTTCTCAGTGCATAGAATACCGAGTTTTTTGCCGGGTATAAATTTCAAGCGTAAAGCCAAGGAATGGAGAGAGAGTCTAGAGAGAATGGCCACTGTCCCTTTCGAGCTCGCCAAAAACTGTAACGTACTGGCTCGTGTCTACTTTTCATACTGGTACTCACTCGAGGCTTGACTTCCAGCCCGAACTTGAAACTCCAAAGTCTTTCGTCTCCTCGTTGATTGATTCAGAACCGCTTGAGCTGCAGGAAGAAATCAAATGGGTCGCTGTATCAATCTATGCTGGTAAGTATTTGTTGCTGTAGATTCCCATATCTGATGTTGTCTTTCAGGTGCAGTCGAAACGGTGTGTCCACGTGAAAACACCGAGCTCCTCCTACTCAAGATCTTTAGACTTTAGCAACTCTCGATGCTTTCCTACTGGCGATGATTTTGAATCCGGACGTACAACAACAAGCTCAACGCGAACTCGATGAAGTATTGTCCCAACAGACAGTCACTCTGAATCATCGTCGATGTCTGCCCTACATGGATGCTTTGTGCAAGGAAGTATATCGTTTTCACACCGTGGTTCCCACTGGTGAGTAACACGAAGGAGATGTGCCGTTGTCCTCATGATGTTTGTTTTTGAAGGAATCGGTCATTGCGCAGAGAAGGACGACGTCTACGGAGGTTATTGTATTCAAAAGGGAGATGTCATTCTCGCCAACCAGTGGTCTATGGCGCACGATCCGGATGTCTACCGAGATCCTTTTCAATTTGATCCCGACCGGTTTGTAAAGAGAGACGAACGTGATCCGCGTGATATCTGCTTTGGATTTGGAACGCGGTATGTCACGCAGGTTAACAAGATATAGTACCGGTCCTAAAACCTTTATTAGGACATGTCCAGGTATGTTTCGGGAGCTGCACGCGCCTACGACTTAGGGAACACTTATCAGGACGTTTCTTCATGGATTCAATGTTTTTTATTGTGGCTACAAACATTCTGTCTTCATTCAACGTGGTACCGATGAAGGACGAACCACCTCCCACCTGGGATACAACAGATGGCATGATCTGGTGCGTTTCTGGTTTCTGTTACCTGCGTAGGACAGCCATTCACCTGCTGATATCAGTCATGTTGCACCTTTCAACTATCTACTCATACCGCGACGCACCTCGAATGAATCTATGTCATAATACGACAATAAAATAAGATTATTGGCGCTTCTTGGCCGCACCAGGTTACGTGACCGAAGGATGAATTCTGGCCAGGCCAACACACCGCAAGGTTGGATGCTTCTTCGTCTGTAATCTCGAGCGTGAAACTCGAGCCTCGCTCCTGTATCTTCCTCGGTTTCAACACACTCAACGATGATGGTCATCTGGGCGAACCTCGACCGTGTGGCGTATGACATCATTGGCCTAGACACACATCCCGCTCTCTCCTGTCGGGGAGCTGGTGACTTGTGTGTATGAAGTAAGTGCCTGTCAAGCTATTCCGAGTCGCTGTTGACCTCTATATAAGGGACTGCAGCGCCTTACGCCACCATAACATTACTGCTACTCCCTGAATCAACAATGCCTATGATTCGCTTCGATTCCATGGCCCCTGATGTCGTGGAGGCGATGTGCACGCCAATGCACCTCATACTTTCATCCGAGTCGACAGTCCTCTCCGCTTCTTCCGGGGCCCTATACCTCGGTTCTATGGCTGCTGTATACGAGACCGAAACACTTCGCGCTCACAAGATCAATCACCTTGTTCAGGTGCTTGATGAGAGCTGGCAGCCGCGCCCAGAGGAGAGCGGCTTCGAAGTGTACAAGGTTAATATTCTCGACCAGAGCAGTGTTGATCTGAAGCCATACCTTGAAGCTGTGTGCGCACACATTGATGGGCTTTTGCGGTCTGGTCAGAATGTGCTGGTGTATTGTCAGCAGGTGGGTGTTTCTCGCTGTGGAATAAAATCGAGACACGAAATTCATTCTGAAGCCTAGGGAATTTCCCGCAGTGCGACGATTGTGATCGCGTATCTTATACGGAAGCGAGGGATGACGTATGATAGTGCGTTCGCATTTGTTCATGCACGACGAGCGTGTGTGAAGCCGAATGCTGGTTTTGTCAACGCGCTGAAAGAGTGGGAATCTGCGTGTCAACGGCCGGCTGCGAGCAGACGTACGACATTTTGATGACTGGACTTTGCAGTAAGGATGTTTGTTGTCTGCTACCATCGATCTCTAGTTCATGGACCTGTGTGTTTATGTATCAATACTTCAACTCTCAGAGCTTGTACTTCACAAGGACGATGTATATATCACGGACACGGTAATTACCAGGACTTTGTAGCTCTCCATTTGCCTTTAGCTTGACATTTCTTCGTCGTTTCAGCAGTCCATGTTAGTATTGATGTCTTCAAATAACGAGACTATACTGCCAATCCCCAACCTTCCCCAACGCGTCCATCGAGCTGTAGCGGGTGACTGGCGGGTGCATTTACTTGGCACAATAGCACCCTGCATAGGGGCCGCCGTCCAGAGCTACTGAATATCCAACGAGGCTTGTACAAGGGTGAGGAGAGTACGGAACCTTGCATCTTACTGTCATATCGTACAACACCAACGCTGGTCGTTGCCTCTCAGCCCCAAGTGGTACACTGTCTGAACTCGCCAAGTATCCACGCGTCCTCGTCTCGTGACCGCCATCAACCGTTTCGATCGAAAACCTCCAGGCACACATTGGCTTGAGGCTTTCTCTTGACGGTGATAGTGACTTGCTGTGAAGCGGGCACGACGACATTCTTTACGACCACTCTCTCTCTGTTTCATTCTCTGGTTGTAATTGGGCTGAATTATCAAGTTGAACGCGAACACAAGGTGCGTGGGAGCAAAATTTTGAATTGAGAGCCCCTGGCTAATCGAACGATTGCGTAGATGAGTGACCACCGCCTTCTCATAGCGGGCGTGGTCATGGCTGTTATTGGCGCTACTCTGGTTGCAGTTATTGTACTAGCGACCGTGCGCTTTAGACGGAAACAAGAAGAGTTGGAGCGGGATGGAGGGAGGAGGGCGACGGCGGTTATGGATCATGCGCATTTGGCGTCGAGGATCACGCCCTATGCGTCAAGAGAGCTGAATCCAGGCGGGGATGAGCCGCGATTTGGTGAGTGCCCCCCGCTACTCGTCTGTATACTCCAGCTTATGTGGGATCCAGTGCACACACCAGGCAAAGACATGCGCATAGCGACGAGACGGGCGGACGGAGCCTGGGTGTTCAGCGCCCCGATGAAGGACTTTAGCCCCAATGGCATTGGCGATCTCACGCCGTCTCCCACGCAGACACACTGGTCCCGGCCGTCGATATCGTCGACCGCCAAGTTGTCCACCAAGGGAGGCTTCAGCAAGAAGGCGGGGTTCGAATCGGAATACGAGTTTGAGCCTCATCCGGATGTGCTGCCTCCGCCTGCGTACGCGTATGGCTACGAGTCTCCGGGATATACGTCGCCATTTGATCCTCCCTCGCCACATGTTTGAAGCGCTCTCTCTTGATGCTAGCACCTTCCTCGCGCCTCTTATCATTATTATGCTTTTCGTACTCTCATGCTTTCTGCTTGCACGCTGTTACTGTTCGGACCAATTAATACTTACCTCTTCTCACAAGGATTTTCTAGTCTACTCCCCTGGTTTCTTCTCGCGTTGACACATGAACGGGTTGTGATATTGTGACACACTTATTCACTGGTTGAGCTTCAATTTTATTCAATTGCAATACTGGATGACTTTCCTCTCGCAATAAATGGCACGACAAACATTTGTTGTATTCGGTGGCTGTTGTAGATGCGTTGGTATCACTCGACTCGCGACTCGTCCTTAGTGGGCACTCATCCAACAGGAAATTTAAGCATTGGGTACGTTTTTCGGTTTCTGCTTAACCCGCATGTCTTATCTTGGTACTAGCAGCGAACGTACTACAGTGGATCTTCTCATCAGAAAAACAGTGCTTGACAAGGTGAACGTGCTGATATCATATGGATCATCCTCTGCTTCAGGGCCCATGCTCCGCGCGCACACTTGCTCATTTGACCTTAGCCATGCCCGACGCTCTTCCGGCCTCGCCCATCCACCCATGTTAGTAGCGATGAACCAGCCAGGCGTACACCCGTAACGGGATGATGGCCTCACCGATTATTGTATATGGTCTACCCGCTTCTCTCGCGGTTGTTCCACCTTGGCCGATTCGACCTCATCCCCGGATGTCCTCTTCGCCCATTTCATCCTCATCAACAGACATGGCTTCGGACGCGTCTGAGTCACTGGTTTCCTCCTCCAGCGATGAATAGTTCGAGGGAAGAAGACGGGGGTGCTTCGACACCGTCATCCTCGCATCGTCTCGCATGGATCATTGACCCGCTTAACGGGAGGTCGATGCCCGTTCAGCTCCCTGTAGCATAACATGGACATACACTCAGAAGCTACGTTACAGGACCATCTCGAGTCATAAATCTCTTCGAGGTGAGTCAACTTTTTGAACTGATCAATCATTCTTTATGTAACCTTACTTGGTTCTTTAGTCCCTTCAACTCGAGCTTGCCCATGTTTCCGCGTCAGACGAACCAGAACGAGGACCGTCCTCTCAGCCAAGAGATGGTGCATATTCCTATCGATGTTGACGAGCTCGTCGGAAAAGTAGGGTGGACCAGTCATCAATATGAAGATCCAGAAGTCCAGCACACGTCCAACGTCTCAAATTTTAGCATTATCGATACTACACTGCGAGGTGCCAATCCATCTACCTAGTCTTTATTTGACGTACTAATAGGGCGGATATAGAGGGCGAACAGTTCGCTAACGCGTTTTTCGACACAGAGACTAAAATTGCTATCGCCAAGGCCCTCGACGCTTTTGGAGTCGAATATATCGAGCTCACCTCGCCCGCTGCGTCGGAGCAGTCTCGCGCGGATTGTGAGGCCATCTGCAAGCTTGGGTTGAAGTGCAAGATTCTCACTCATATACGGTGTCATATGGATGATGCGCGGATTGCTGTAGAGACAGGTATGTATGCGCCGCTGTTTAGAGCGGGACTGAGTGTTATCTTTCTGGTACAGGTGTTGACGGGGTGAACGTTGTCATTGGCACGTCTTCGTTTCTCCGCGAGTTCTCTCACGGAAAGGATATGGACTATATTACCAAGACTGCTGTCGAAGTCATCGAGTACGTCAAGGCCAAGGGCATGGAAGTGCGCTTCTCGTCGGAGGACTCTTTCCGCTCTGAGCTGGACGACCTTCTGTCGATATACTCGACAGTGGACAGGATTGGTGTCAACCGCGTAGGGGTGGCTGATACGGTTGGATGCGCTAACCCCAGACAAGTATACGACCTGGTTAAGACGCTGCGTGGCGCTGTCCAATGTGACATTGAGATTCACTTGCACAATGATACTGGAATGGGTAAGCCTTATTATTATGATGCCTTTCATTAACCGTCGTTCACCAATTTCGCGCTAGCTATTGCGAATGCGTATACGGCGTTGGAAGCCGGTGCTACGCACATCAATACTTGTACGTGGCTTATATGCCGACTGTTGTTCTGCGTCGCTCAACGATGGCTGTAGCTGTCCTGGGTATCGGCGAACGTGTCGGGATCACGCCTCTTGGAGGCCTTGTCGCCTGTCTGTACGCTGCTAATCCCGAATATGTGAAGGGAAAGTACAACTTGGGCATGCTTCGTGAGATTGAGAACTTGGTGGCTCAGGCTGTCGAGGTTAAGGTGCCTTTTATGAATCCAATCACGTATGCACCAAGTTGCCTTATTTAAATGAAACGTCGTTCACCTAGATTACAGTGGCGATTGCGCTTTTACGCATAATACGGGGATCTATGCCAGTGCTCAGGCTATTATGAGCAACCCAAGCTCATACGAGGTTCTTAAGCCGGAGGACTTTGGTTTGACGCGACATATTACTGTTGGGTGAGGTTGATACACTTTAACAGCTCCGTTCTTTTCTGACTGGAGATATCAGACGTCATTTTGCAGGATGGAGCACGTATTCTTGATGTTCGGCAGTCGAACACTGATCCGGTGGGAAGTGAATCAGATCACAGATGATGAGTATGAGTCTTGACGCTGCTAAGATCGTTACCACTGCGCGGTGACGCGTACATGTCAACAATAGTATCATTCAAGGACGAATAGATTATCGGACGCCTTTGGAAATGAGTGAAGTACTCGTACTGTGGCCAATAAAGCATAACACTGGGAGTCCAATGCCGCCTGCGTTTGCGGTTAACCGGAGAGGGTGATATTTTTAGAACACCTTCCTTTTCAAGCAGCCATTTGCCGCTCATCCGTGCGCCGCGCTGACGCGTCAAGTCCGACTTCCTAGTAGATGAATGCGAGGGTATTTAACGATGTCTTGGATTGTGTTGCAGCCCACTATCGCGCACTACCATGTCTTCTCGCCAGCAAAACGCCATCATCGTTCCCTCCCTTGGAGCGCCCTTTGAGCTTGCTCAGCGCGATGTGCCCGCTCCTGGTCCAGGCCAAGTTCTCATCAAGATCATGACTGTTGCTCTCAATCCCATGGACTGGTTGAAAGCCGAGCACGATTTTCTGATCGATGAGTATCCTCAGGTTCTTGGGCACGATATTGCTGGCGTGATTGAGCAACTCGGCGAGGGCGTAGAAGGCTTTGAGAAGGGTGATAGAGTGTGAGTCTGTTTCTCCACCCGGGCCGATGGCTGTAGCATTTCAAGTTCTCATGTGAAGGGATAGATTCTTTCAAGCTCTAAATGGTGGTTTCCAGCAATACACTGTGATCCCCGGAGCGGTTCTGATGCATGTGCGTGATACGAGCCTGAGAGTGGCATGAAACTAACATAGTCATAGATTCCTACCAGCCTGTCTTTTGATGCAGCGGCCACCTTCCCCATCACATTCCCTACAGCCTGTGTTGGCCTCTTTGCGCCTGCTCCTATCGGTGCTGGTCTTAATCCGACGTTCTCGTGGGACAAACCGCATCAAGGTGAATCTGCGCTTGTCTTGGGAGGGGGCACGTCAACGGGTCAATTTGGTACGCTATTCTCCACCCTAAATTGTTCGTCGAATGACTCTGATTTGTTTTCAGCTATCCAATTGTTCAAGTTCCTCGGGTATACACAGATTCTTGTATATGCATCGAAGAAGCATTTTGACTTTTTACGACAACTCGGGGCGACGGAATGTATCGATCGTGCAGTCGTATCGACAGATGCGCTCCCCACTTCCGAAGTTATCGCGTCTCTTAGTCCCCCTCTAAAGGTTGTGTACGACGCTGTCGGCAACCTGAACACTGCCTATGATTGTGTCGTGGATGGTGGTCGGGCCATCACTGTTCATCCAATGGCTCCGTTGAACCGCGAGGGCAAGACAGTAGAAGTGACTCGCGTCCAGGGCTATTATGTTGGACCGGACGTGATGAGCTTCAAACCGACTGGTAATGTGAAGGGATATCTTGCACTACCGGAGCACACGACGTTTGGAAAGTTGATTATCAAGAATCTTCCAGAGATGATAGAGAAGGGAGCTGTCGCTGTATGTGTTTGAACTCTTTGTTGGTGTCTATGGATTCACCGATAGTGTTTTTAGCCCAACAGGTTCGAAGTGCTACCAGGCGGGCTCTCTGGTATTTTGAAGGGATTGGAGAGGTTGAAACATGGAGAAGTAAGCGGGGTCAAGTTGGTGGCGCACCCGCAGGACAACTAATCGACTGGGATATTGTGTAAATCGAAATTGTTTCCAGAGTCCTTTGTATCAGTATGTACCTGGAGGGAACCTCATTGAGGTTTGAACTGCCAGCTTTCTTGCCAAACATATTGTCAGTGGCCAACCTGAAGGATTAAAGTGTACTTTGATTTCGATAGGACGTTCACAGTACGTACATCTTACCAAGCACAAGCATCGATGGGACAATTCTGAGGCACGGGAGCAAATACGGCGCGTTACGAGGTGTAGCGGTGGCGGGTAGAGAAACTGTAGAGAATACTGGTCCAAGAGATCCGGCGTCATCACAGTATCTCACTACTAGTTCGGATACAACAACGTATGCAAAGCCAGTGCCGCTCACACCCATCTCGGAAAACACGGACTTGCCGCAATCGGGAACATCATGGCGGTCTCCCGTCACAACACAAAGCCCCTTCCCAGTAAATGCGCCACATTGTTTGAAGGTCGAACCTGGCAGATCTGGAAACATTGTGAATAGATGGCTCAGCTTCGCGAATGGTTTCTAGTGTGTTGATGATGTTCTGCGGTCCTAGTAGATGTAAGGATAGATTAACAGATCAATCAATTCTTTTGAACTTCGAAGAACTTTGAGTATTGTCATTTAGGACTACACCAGCAGTTCCGTCGGAGATTATTGATCACTGAGCTCGGCCAACGTCTTGCATGTAGAGGAGTCATTTTGGAGCGCATCGTAAGCTACGTAGAAACCGACACAGCTCGGCATGTCGACGGATGAATTTGAGAGGATCAGCGATGAGTCAGTGTTTTCTCACGCTCATTCATCTCAATGTGAACTCTCAATCAACTGTGCCGTTTATCCGTACGCCGCGAAGACGCGACTCAGTTCTCAGTGGAGGAGAGGGTGAGGCATTTAAAGATGTCTGGGACTGTAGAGATTTTCACATACCGCCGTGGTCATGTCTTCACCTCAACAAAACGCCCTCATCGTTCCCTCCCTCCAAGCACCCTTTGAGGTCGCTCAACGCGCCATTCCCTCGCCCGGGCCAGGCGAAGTTCTTCTCAAGATTATGGCTACTGCACTCAACCCCGTGGACGGAGCCCAACACGAACACGGCTTCCTCGTCGAGGAGTATCCTGCCGTTCTCGGACACGATATCGCTGGGGTGATTGAACAACTAGGCGAAGGCGTAGAGGAATTCAAGAAAGGTGATCGAGTGTAAGTCTCCAATGTTTTGTTCGATATACATTCTGACTGAGCGAAATACTACTAGCTTTTGTCAGGGCCTAAATGGCGCGTTTCAACAGTGTACGACAATACCTTCCGTGGCTCTCATGCGTGTATGCCAATATTTTTGCGTTAACGTTGTCTGCATGGATCTGATACACCTGTGTAGATCCCAAGCAACGTGTCTTTCGATGCTGCTGCAACCTCCACTGTCACCTTCCCTACAGCCTGCGTAGGCTTGTTCGCGCCTGCTCCTCTCGGCATAGGTCTCAACCCCTCCTTCTCGTGGGACAAGCCTCACAAAGGCGAATCCGCACGCGTCGTGGGTGCCAGTACATCGACAGGTCAATTCGGTGAGCGCTTTTTCCTCGTTGTTTGATCTGGGTGGTGAATCTGACTCGGGTAGTCATCCAACTGCTCAAGTTCCTTGGATATACGCAAATCGCGGTATATGCGTCGCAGAAGCACTTTGACTACTTGCGAGAGCTGGGAGCAACTGTATGCATCGACCGTGGACAGGACACAGCGCGCTTACGCGTGTGTTTGACACAGCAGGATTTGACGGGGGTCAGGAACGGGCTGTATCATAGTTTCCCGGTCGATTTGCAATGGTCGACTCTCAATCAACTGTGCCGTTTATCCGCACGCCGCGAAGACGCGCAGTGGAGGAGAGGGTGAGGCATTTAAAGATGTCTGGAACTGCAGAGACCTTCATACTCTCTCTGATTCTGAACCGTGGTCATGTCTTCACCTCAACAAAGCGCACTCATCGTGCCCTCCCTCCAAGCACCCTTCGAGGTCGCTCAACGCGCCATTCCCTCGCCCGGGCCAGGCGACGTTCTTATCAAGATTATGGCTACCGCGCTCAACCCCGTGGATGGAGCCCAGCACGAGCAAGGTTTCCTCGTCGAGGAGTACCCTGCGGTTCTCGGACACGATATCGCCGGTGTGATTGAACAACTCGGCCAAGGTGTAGAGGGATTTAAGAAAGGCGATAGAGTGTAAGCTCTCCAATGTTTTGTTCGAGCACGACATTCTGACGCTCCGAAATGTATACTAGCTTTTGTCAAGGCCTAAATGGCGCGTTTCAACAGTATACAACGATGCCTTCCGCGGCTCTGATGCGTGTATGCAATAATTTTAACCGATGTTGTCTGCATGAATCTGACACAGTCCCTTGTGTAGATCCCAAGCAACGTGTCTTTCGATGCTGCTGCTACCTCCACTATCACCTTCCCTACAGCCTGCGTAGGCTTGTTCGCGCCTGCTCCTCTCGGCATGGGTCTCAACCCCACATTCTCGTGGGACAAGCCCCACAAAGGCGAATCCGCACTCGTCGTGGGTGCCAGTACATCGACAGGTCAATTTGGTGAGCGCTTGCTTTCCTCACTCTGTTTGATCTGGGTGAATCTGACTCGGGTATAGTCATCCAACTGCTAAAGTTCCTTGGGTACACGCAAATCGCGGTATATGCGTCGCAGAAGCACTTTGACTACCTGCGAGAGCTGGGAGCGACTGTATGCATCGACCGTGGGCAGGTATCCACAGATGCTCTGCCTACTTGCCATTTTATCACGTCCATCAGTCCTCCCCTAAAGGTCGTGTACGACGCCGTGGGCGAGCCGAACGCTGCGTACGAATGTGTCGCGGATGGCGGCCAGATGGTGATAGTTCGTCCGACATGGGTCCCTCCTGTGGAACGCGAAGATAAACGGGTGGAAGTAGTTCGTGTCCGGGGGTACATTGTTGGGCCCGACGTGATGAGCTTCAAAACGCCTGGTATGGAGGGATTCCTGGCGTTCCCGGAGCATACGACGTTCGGAAAGTTGATTATCAAGAATCTCCCAGAGATGTTGGAGAAGGGAGTCATCAGTGTACGCGCCGTTTACTCTCTGCATGCGCAAATGGACTGACTGACTTGGTCTGTTTAGCCTAATAGGTACGAAGTACTAAATGGCGGGCTTGCAGGCATTCCGGATGGATTGGCGAAGCTGAAGCGTGGAGAAGTGAGCGGTATCAAGCTGGTAGCGCATCCGCAAGACAAGTAATCGCGTGGAATTTGAAAGTTCATACAGAGTGAAGACTATACGTGAGGCTGGCGGCTAACGAGAAACGGTCGTCGAAAAGATATCACCATCCAATACATTCGCTAGGAAAGATAGCAGATCGTAGTCTGAATATTGGCTGGTACCACTTCGATATTGAATGCGCTACAGAGCATCATATCACCATTAGTAGACGCTGCACAATAACGGTCGTCAGAATATACAAATACTAGGTCTGAACCCGCCGTCGTTTATCCCGACGGTCCGAAGCATCCCATCGTTCTCTGGAAGGCGAACGCGAACGTGATCGTCTCCTACTCGACCTGTAATCGCGGTCACGCGGGTCTGGCGAACGAGATCGTCTACGTCCACTTCCTCTCCTGTCATCTCTGTAATCCTCTGGCCTATCATCCCGATACCTATCTCGCGGGCGATCATCGCGCTCTTTCCAGCTGCCTTCACCATCACTGCGCCATGATCGATTGGCATCTTTCGGCGGGCCGCCCCACTGTCTTGAACCACCGGCGGCGACATTGTTTGCTCCAGATCCTGGAGCCCCGCCTCGTGCTGTTAACGGCCCAGTGTTTTGAGGGCAGTCTGTGCGAAGAGAGTCAGTTGAGGACAAGACCCAAAGTAATTGACAAACCTTTCTTGAGATGCGGTCCACCACATAAGAAACAACCGCCGCCATCGAGAGACATACCGCCCGACTTGACAGGTGCAGTCCCGCCAAATCCGCCGGCCGCAACGGTCGTATCTTGGTCGAGCAAATGGGTGTATTTTGTTCGACTTCGTTTGCCAAAGTTTTTGACTTGCATCACCTTGGGCAGCAGAGAAACGTCCATTGTAGATTCTGTCGCTTCAGTGTAGTCGTGGCGTTTGAGAATGTCTGCATCCTACGGAAAAGGTGAGAAAAGAGATAATGGTTTTGGAGGATGTACGAACCTGGTGGAAGGCTCCCTTGTGCCAGTACTTTTGCAAGAACTTTTGTTGGCCTTTGGGCTTCTCTTCGCGTAGTTTCTGGGCGTGCTCGAGATCCTCTTTCATTCGTTGGGCTTCCGGTAGAGCTCGTCGACGTTCGATTTCCTCCCGTTCTTGCTCTCTGCGTATTTCCTCTTCCTTCTCTTTCTTTATCCGGCCAAGTTCGCGTAGCCGCCATGCTTCGAATTCAGCCTCTGGATCAACTCCGTCTGTGTCGTCGACATCGGGTACTTCTTCCTCCTTTTCCTCTGGTATGATTAGTGCGTTGTGAGATATTGAGAGATTAATGGACGCACTTTCCGCAAGCTCACGCCTAATGCTCTCTGCAACGAGGTCGTGGCTTTGTCTCCGACGCTCCTCTGCTTCGGCCTCGCGTCTCTTGATGGCTTCTTCGGTGTCTTCTGCTAAAGCCTCTTTCTCTGCAATCGTAGCACGACTACGTCTAGACTTGACAGTATGAGTGATAGTGTTATAATGAGATTGAAATGCGTACTTTGGTACAAATACAGGTCGAAATTGAGGTATTTTTTCTTCTTCAGAGGATGGCTCTTCTTCGCTGGGCTGGTTAGATGTTAGAGAATGAAATCAAACAAATAGTCAACATACCTCGCCCTTGACCTCTTCTTCTTCTTCTTCCTCTGATTCCTCTTCGGATTCTGATAGGAATGTTGATAAAAGTAAAGCAATGAATAATAGATCCGCACCCTCTAAACGTTTCGCTGCGTCCCGTTTGACCTGGGTTTCTCTTGAGATATCCATGTCCTTGAGTGCAAAATTCATGGCTTTGGCAGTTGGTTTAGAAACCGCTGTAGCCGTTGGTAGGTCTTGGTCGTCTCCTTCATCGACGATATCTTGGTCACCGCCGATGAGTACATCGCCTTCTTCCTCGACGTCGGGTTCATCGTCGGCGTCCGAGTCAGAATCTACTTCTGCGACGCCTTTGGGGGCCTTTCCTTTCCAGTAGCGGGCTGCGGGTCGAGGAAGACGTGGGGCAGGTTTTCGAGTAGCGGACATGATGGAGAAGGACAAGTAGTGAGTGGCTATGCATTTGTGTGGCAAAGCTCGTGATCGGTCAACAGCCACATTTCAGTCTTCAACTACGATGGCAGACCTTTCGGCGCTGCTAACTGCATCCAAGGACCTCACTTCTCACTTGTATCGACCAGATTTACCATCTGTTGCCCTTTCACTAGACCAGGTTGAGGCTCAGTCAAGACGACTTGTTTCTCGTCAACCAGGCAGCTCAAACGATGCAGATCGCGCGTCTGTAATTTTTCTTTTTTTCTTTGAATAATATCCTAAATTCGTGTCTTCAGGAATTATCTACTTGCCCAGGCGCGCGTCGACGCATCCGCGCTGTCCAATAGTATTGCACATCTCAATACTTCAACAACATTCTCGCCACTCCAACCTTTGCAGGACACAGACGTTACTGGATTTCTGCGACATGCACACGAGCAGACGCTGATATCAACGATTGAAGAGGGAAGGAGAGAGACACAGGAAGAGTTTTACAGAATGCTTGAAGACAGGGCAGAACGAGATTGGGAGGCTAAAAAGAAACGCGTCTTTGAAGAGCTCGGTGGACGCGTCAGCGTTGACAACAACAGAGCAGTCGCAGATTTCAAAAAGAGCATGCACGGAAAGCTCGCGTCCTCACTTTCGGCGGTCTCCACTCCCTCTCTCAATCTACAAATGCAGAACCGCATGATGGCCTACGACCGCGCAGTCACCGACCTCAATGCTGCCCGCCTCCGCAAAATTTCCTTCCCCATCGTCCATACATTTATGCACGTCGCCGCGTCCCTCAACACTCCCCAGATTCTTCAAACTTTCCACGTTCTCAGTAAAATCACGTCGGAACCACCTGCTGTTCCCGTTGGCATGATCAATCCTCCCATTCTCGAACGCCGATTTGCCAAACAATATCTAGCCAACCCCGATGACAAGGACTCAATCGCGTTGAGGAAACAGATTGCAAAAGGCGCCCGAGAAGCATTAGAGGAGCAGTATTGGGACGTGATGGACCGCACAATACAGTCCAGGCCAACAGAAGCAATGCTCGGAGGAGACCCCAGTGTTGAGAACAAAGTCCGCGCGTTTTTGTTTGTGCGATACTATCGTAATGGAGAGTGGGAAGACAGGATACAGGTTCGTTTCTTTCCCTCACCCGTTTATACGCGCTTAATTTGAATACAGATCATAGCTGGTCAACCAATATGGGCTCGTTTATTCTACTTGGTGCGAACGGGCTACACCGAAGAAGCTCTTGGCGAGGCCATTCGATACCAGGATGCCATAAACCACAACGAAAAAGGCTTTGTAACCTTCTTCCGCGCCTGGGTAGAAGCACCGGAACGACGGTACATATATTAATTCTTTCGAACGATATCTTGAGCTCAAAGCCGTTGTAGAGTCACTCGGCAGCACCGTGCTGAACTACAAAACATCTACAACCAACACATGCTCAATGCTGCCACTGCTGATCCCTTTAAGCTCGCCCTCTACAAACTTATGGGTAGACTAGACCCAGGGCGGCGGAGCGTTCCTCATGTCACAACCACAACCGAAGACTGGCTTTGGTTCCAACTTGCTATGGTACGTCTTCATTTGCTTACTGTTGAACTGCATTCCGAATCATGTAATGTAGCTTGACGAAGAAGAAGAGGGTGGTCTACGGGCGTTCGGCGAAGTTCTACTAGGATACGGGGAACGCCAATTTGACGGTGCACCAAATCAGCCTGGTTCAAGAAAGGGTGTCTGGGCAACTGTTCTTTTGATGAGCGGACAGTTTGAAAGGGTAAGAGTCACTTCATGCTTCAGATGCGTATCCGAGTTAATTGGTTCTTTGTAGGCTGTTGCAGCGCTATGGGAGAATCCGGAGACTGAGATCGAAGCAGTACACTTGGCCATTGCACTGGCGTACCACGGACTACTGAATATGCCCTCCAAAGCAGAAACCTCCGAAATGACACCTTGTATGTATTTCACGCTTTTCTTACCATAATAATTCTGACTACATACGTCTCAGTATCCCTTCCGCCTCGTCGTCGGCCAGCACTCAGTATGTCCATGATGATATGGCGCTACATACGGCAGTTTGTCAAAATGGATGCGAAGGAAGCGCTGCAATACGTGTATTGTGTGACTCTGCCTTCGGACCAAGGCGAGGTCGGAAAAGAACAACTGGAAATCGCCTACGAGCTTGTCCGTCGCATTTTGGTGCTCAGCAACAGTGGCCCCGCTTGGGAGGAACTCGTGGGCGGCTTCAGAGCCGACGGAACCAAGTTTGTAAGTCTCGTCGTGCTTTTCTCTCACCGATGTGTTGCTAATGAGTCAATGCTTAGGACGGTGTAATCGAGCGGTCGCTCGAGCTTCTCAAGCTAAACGACATCAACGACTATCATCAGCGCATCCTCATGAGCGCCGCGGAGGCGTCGGTTGAAAATGACCGCATCCCTGAAGCGATCAAGCTGTACAACTTGGCTGGGGACTATACTACTGTCATGTCGTGCCTTGCGACCGCTTTGGGCGGGACGGTGTCCAAGCCGACGCCTGACGAAAAGAGCCGGGCGATTGAAGCTACGGCCAGTGAGATTGTGCACAACTACAAGGGGCGGAACCAGGCTGCGACTGGCACGGACCGGGACGCGGTGATGTGCTTGTTGGAGATTCGGCGGGCGATGGACGAGAAGCTGGCTGGGCGACCGGATAGCGCGCTGACGACGATGGAGCAGACGAATCTCATTCCGCTGGATGGGGACGTGGGCAGGATTACGAAGCAGGCGGAGGCGTTCAAGGGCCTGCATGAGAGCCTGCAGAGGAATCTGCCGACGTATATTACGCTGACGATGGACGCGCTGGCGGCGGTGCATCAGCAGAAGAAGAGTGCGATGATGCCCGAGTCGTCGAGGCAGGCGGTGAGTTTTTCCTCTTTTTTTGGGGGGGAAGGGGTTGTAGGCTGATTTTTGGGGTGTAGGCTTTGAACCAGATACGGAAGCAGTCGCGGTCGTTGATGATCTTTGCGGGTATCTTGAAGTATAGGATGTCGCCCGATGTGTATTCTTATCTAGCGCGGCTTGATGTGGAGATTGCGCTGTAATCTATTATTGTGTTTGATTATACTTGGTAGTTGTTCAAGAGTCGTGTTATCCATCACACATTTAGGATATCGCGTTCAGATTTGGTCCAAATCCGCTGAACTCTCAAGGCGAGGTCGCAAGTTCAGAAGAACACTTGAGCACAATGGAGGACGTGTTAGGGCGTTACGCTTCCCAGAGATTGCGTATGACCGGGGTGTCAATGATTTTGGAGACGCCGTACTCAACCGGGTACGTCAACTCGAACAGTTGTTCGCATGGTCTTGATGGGAATGCCAGAAACCACCGCGGAGAATAGTTGTACAATTTCGTCACGGCATGCCCGCACTGTTGATTATAACGCGGACACAATCTGGACACAATGGTGGCAGAAGACCCGGGACTTGTATCGCTTGCAGTTGTACGTATTCTCGTCTCCTCTGATCTTGTGATTCTGGCTCTATTCTGTTCGAGCTTCGACATGATGGGTCTAGGTGGCGCCGATTTCGGCGCCAGACGACAATCACCATCCTACCGCCACTTACTACGGACTGACCCGTGTTATACAGTAGAGCTCAATCGAAGTCTCAAAGCTATTGTGAAGACATGAAGCGTGAGGTGATATTAAACGGTTTCGTTGATACGTCTACAGGATATACAAGGGCCCGAGGAAAGACCTCGAGTCGAAGAAAAAACCAAGTTCAAATTGAGAGTTGAATTTTGCGTTAAAGCAAAAGAAACGCGCAACTCCTTTATACTTCAGCAACCTTCCTCTTGACAATGGCAGGACTGTTGTCGATGCGGGAGATGCTCAGTACCAGGATGAACGTCAACAAGGACCATTCAATCCACGTAAACGCCAAGATGGTCGTCATAACGTCGCAGTCCTTGTTGCTCATATCGGGCGTGCAGTCGCCTTTGCCGTCAAAGACTTTGTTCTACAAGTAATCGACTGTGAGTAACATTTGGGTGGGAAAACGATTTGTCTGACCGTGAAGTAGGCAGCGCCGACGAGGTACTGTATCCAAAGGACGATTGCGCCGAGGACCTCGAATGACAAAATGCGAGCACCGGGACGTTGGCTAACTGCGATCGTGATAGAGCTGATACGATGGGATGGATGTCAACGCCTAGAGTTCAAGCGAATATGGAGTCAACTTACGAAATGGGAACCCAAGCGATAGCCATGGCCGTCGTCACGAGAATCTCTTCTTCAATGTCCTCTGCGAGAGAGAGAGAGAGAGGAAACGCATAAGAGTATACACCACATCAAGTGGCTATTGAATCCGTACCCCACACATGAAACTTGGTGTAGTTGAGGTCCATTTGGTACGCCATGAGACCGAGCAGGACGCATGCGCCCATCCACTGCAATGAATCAGCAATGAGATCACCAACGCGATACATACAGAGAAGAGAGAAGGAACTCACAAAGAGGAGATAGAGAGCGTATAATGGGATCGTGCTCAACGCCATGACAAGGGAGAGGAGGGTGAAGGGAGGCTCAAGTTAGGTCTCGGCCATGGTTTATAAACCTTTTCGTCGGGTGGGAATACTGTGGTATTTCGTTCAATTCGTCGGTCACTGGTCACAGCGACCGGCGAAACGACGAAATGTCACAGTTGTCACTGAAAATTTCGTCAAAAAGACCCTGGCGGGGCCCCCGCAGGCCTCCCGACGCGGCTCCGCCGCGTCGGCAATTACTAAATAAGGAAATACGACGAAACCAAAATTTCGTCTCACCGGTCACACGTCACATGGTGCGACGAATTGAACGAAATTGGACAGTATCCAAAAAGCGCGGAGACGGCCACTGCCAGTCATGAATTCAATGTGCGCCCGGGTAGAGGACCTGGATGAAAGATGACCTCACGTCGGCCTTCTGCAACACAGTGGCGGGACTTCTTTAGAGCCCCTTCATCGACGCATGCCGAACAGCCGTGTAGCCTTTGAAGGAAAGGCCTGGAGGCTGGAGACGAGTTTTGAATTGCGCGGAACATGAGAGTGGCAACGTGTTGGTAAGGGTAAGAAGAAGAAGAACAGACACTTGACAGGACAAGGTTCTTGCCGAGATGAAAGTCAGAAGATTATGTGTCCAAACAAATCAATGGTCTGCGTTTCTCTCGGTTTTGCCGTGCCACCCCGGAGGTGGGTTACCTAAAAATAATGCGGTGGAGGCAGGAGGGAAATGAAGCGGAAACGAGATACAACGGTTCCAGTCCGAATAGGATGGTCGAGAGGCTGAAGGACGAGGTCAAGTGGTTACTTACTTTACAAGGCAGAGATTGGTTCCCATAGTAAGGTCGATGGATAGGCAGACATTCGCAGGTCCAGTTCAAGAGTTTCCGTATGCACCCGAGCAACACCCGAGGGCCAACTTGGCGATGTGACATATCCGATTCTGAAAATAGAGTTAACGCGACACATAGATAACAGCCGAAGATATATTCTTGACATCGAATCTTGCCAGGAGATATGGTTTGGTACTGCTGTTGGCGGCTGGATCGACCAGCGCGAATGATCTTAGATTTGTAAGTCTCACAGCCAAGTTCAACCACGATGTCGATGTACCGTCTGCGCTTAATCGTCATTGGGACCGTAGAACTCGTCATCTGTACTTCATCCTGCATGTTCCTTCTATGCTTCATGTACTTCAAGAAAGATGATTTTCAGCTGTATTCGCGCGCGCCTTATCTCACCATCCACACACTCCACCTTCTTGTCATCTACGGTCTGCGGCGGCTCTACGAAATGCCTTTGGAAACTGTGCAGGAGATTTTTGCCGCGTCCTCGGCCCAGCGAATGGCTCTGAACGCCAACGGTTCGAGTTCTTGTGACGTTGGCCAAAATAGCGCTTGGGATTATGACCTTTACAAAAGAGCCGGCACTTCGATCTGCGTGGCGCTCGCACATTGGACGTTTTGGCTGTGGATGATGATACCTGAATGTACGTTACCACTAAGTACCAGTTACGCATGTCTTTGTTGACAATGCCTTCATAGTAAATGCGTATGTAATGATTCCTCTTGGGCTCGCCGGCGCCATTTATGTTTGGCGTTGTCGAATGCACTTGTTAGGGCCCGGCTATCAGTATGCGTGCGATTTGGAAGCTGGAAGGGTGACAGTGGATGACGGTACCCAGTTGAACAACGTAACTAGTGACAGTGTTGTGAGGACGGTATGAAAGCCTTTCCGTACCCCAGCCTTGGCGCCTTCCAAGGTAGACGCTAATGGCGAGGGCGGCGGCCCCCGAAGAGATGTGCACAGGTGTTCCGCCTGCGAAATCGAGTATGTCCATCTTCGCCCGCCATCCATTGGTGTGTGACCATGCCCAACATGCGATGGGTAGTGCGGGGTAGACCTGTTACGCCTCTGACCGCTCTCTACTGACATCACCGAACAGAGGACAACAGAATGAGAACGCGCAAAGAGATCTGAAAGAATGAACGATATTCCGCACTAGATGTGAAGGAATCAAATAAGATAGTATGAAGAATCTATTGAATGCAAAAAAAAGAAATCTACTGTTTGAAAGCATTCCAAGCTTCATTAAGAGTCCCAAATACTCCATTAGCAATCATCCTCTGCTCCAGTGTCGAGTTTCTATCATTAAGCTAATCACCCAAAAATCAGCATCAAATCTCCCGTCCGTGTTTGCAAAGAACCGAACGTACCTTGTCAGGATGCAACTTGGCAATCGCCTTCGTATACCGAATCTTCACCTGCGCGGGCGTTACCAGCTCCGCAATGCTCGTCTTCTGCAGACCCAGCTCCGGCCACAGGACGCTGTCTAAACTAGCAATCAACGCCCGGATATTCGTCTCCTTCCCACCCTTCCACGCAATGAGCTTGGCATCGACGCTATCCTTCAAGTCGTACTTCGCATTGTCCTCAGCAGCAGCGGCCTCGTTCGCCTTCTTCAGATCCGCCAGAGCCTGCGAGGGTGGGGTGGGCCCACGACGTGGGGGAGCGCGCGCATGGGGCTTAGGCTTCGAAGCCGGATCAACCTCCTGCTTCTCCGCCATCAGCATCTTCTTGCACCGACCGATGCCCCGCACGCCTTCATTCCGCATACCAGACGCAGCCCATCCCGCGCCTGCAACGCTCTCCCAGTCCTTCCGCGCGTCGGCCCACTTTTCTCTCCCCTCTAATGCTTCGGCACGTCGTTTCCATGCCTTGACAAGCGCATCGCCCAGATCTACGCCAGCACCTTCCTCGGCAGATTTAGTCCGCTTCTGCTCGTCTTGCCATGTACCCTCGTCTACTAGCTCGAGCACGACGCCAGAATCCCCTGCAGCCCCGTTATAATCGCCGGTCTTTAGGCGGACGAGAGCGCGGTTGTTGTAGAGTGGGATGAGCAGGAGATGACCAGAAGGTAAGCATTCTATCGCACGCGTGTATGCGCTTTCTGCATCGCCATACTGTCCGAGTTTGAACTTGTCTGCACCCTGAGCCTTGTGTGATTGTGACGTGGTGATGGACGATGAAGATGCTGTAACGAGAGTTCGCAGCGGTTTGGCAGGGGGAGGTGTAGGTGCGCGACGCGGAGGAGTCGGAGCTGGAGCGGGAGCAGGAACAGGCGTCGAGGGCTTGCCTCTTCGGAACGGAGATACGTACGGCTTGGGTGTATCGTCGACTGAAAATAGATCGCCGGTTGACTGCGGAGATTGCGGTGGCACTCTAGGTGGCGCTGACGCCTTCTGCGGTCGGGCATGAGGCGCGTCATGTTCGTCCGAAAAGCTGCCTGAAGGAAGCGTATGTTCATCCTCGTCCTTCCACCCATCATCGTTCTGCATCCATTTTGGTCGTCCATTGGCCGAGCTTCGTCCGCTGGACCTCCCATCTTCCGCGGCAATACTTCCCTCTGCGATTCGTTCCGCGTAAGCCTTTTGGACTCTATCCTTTCCCTCTCTCCACGCCGCATTGGCTTTATTGAAGAATGACAGACCAATTTGACTTGCTTGCTGCATGAGTTTGTCGGCCTGATCTTGCAGATTCCTCTCTCCTTGCGAGGGAGAAGTTTGAGGTTCGCGTTCGCGTTCGCGCGCGCGTGTACGAGGCGGCGGACTTTGAGTATTGTTGTTTTGATGAGATGTTCGACGAGGGGGTGGGGGAGGCGGACTGGGATTGTCAGAACCACCAGCAGCACCATTGGATAACAAGGTTTCCAAGGCGGCTTCGACATCTAGGCCAGTGTCGGTGGATGCTAACGCAACGCGTGCCTGTTGTATGGAAAATCCCATTTCCACAATACGGCCAAGAATGTGCGGAGGAGGAGAAACCGCACGCGACTGAGGGCGACGTTCTGGAAGGGAAGGAACCTGCGATACGCGATATTAGTTGGATAGATTGATGTACAAGTTGTTCTACATACAGCTGGGGAAGGGCGTCGTGACTGCTCTGGTGGTTTGGCCAAATCACCGAGAATATCATCGTCCTCCCTGCCTCCGAAATCAAAATCATTGCTCGGGGAGTCTGGTTTCCGGCTGGGGGGCTCGTAGTCGTCCATATCCCACAAATTCCGCGAACGCGCCGATGGTAATTCGTCCATTCCCCAGCCATCGTCATGAGCAGGTGCTGCTGCCGGTTTCGAATCAAGGCCTCCCAAGCCCCAATCGTCTTCTGCCGCGACGGAAACCTTGAACGCAGGAGCCGCAGGGGGTGCCGGCTTACCAAAGTCACCTAAGCCCCAGTCATCGTCGATGACCGTTGCCGGGGTGGGTCTACTGGACGTTGAGCTTGAAGCTCTTGGCGGCGGTGGTGATGATGGCAGCAACGATGCACCACCGAGGGTATCAAGACCATCCCAGGCCGAGGATGTTTTTGGTGCGGCCTGGGCCTTTAACGCTGCCTCTCGCCGCTCCTTCTCCGCCTGTGCAGCGCGTTCGGCTATTGTCATCTGAGATGTTGGCTTCGTGCTGATTGCCCCGGAGAGTAGACCGCTAAAAGCGTCGCCCGATGAAGTGGTATAGGGTTTCGGGGATGGACCATTAGATTTTGGGATTGATGCAGGTGTTACCGACCGAGTTGCTGGTTTCGAGGTGCTACCCGCAGACGAAAGCATTGAGAATGCATCGTTCTGTCGATAACCAGTACCATTCGTATTCGTTGGCCCCGGTGACCGTGAAATAGAACCCAATGTTTGCGGTTTTGTCGAGGATGTTGGAACCGTAGAGTTCCATAAATCTGCAAAGGAATCCGACATTCTGTATTTTGTGTTGAGTGCTGTCATTTTGAGAGAGAAGATGTGGGGAACATACTGGATATCGGAGAATGGGCGACGCTTATAAGTAAAGTGAACTGAATTGTTTGAATCCGAGAAACGGAACGCGGAAGGAGTGTGACTGTGACAACCATAATTAGCAGGGGCACACGACGCGTGACACCTGTTCTTCCTCACAACCACCACTCGCCTCTTCGTCGTGCACCATGGCGAGCAAGTCCACAAATATCGACTCGGATCTCTACGGCGGTGGGACGGTTATTGTTCTTGTACAGGTCCACGTGCTGAACATGTGTTGCAGATATATACGGCGACGACGACGTTGAATTGCTCACAAAGGACGAGCAAGACGAGTCCACGGAAGCAACCACCGAAGACCCAGCGCAGTCGTCTTCCACTTCACATAATACATTGCCAAACAAGCCTCAGAATCAGTCTCAGCCAAACATCTCCTACTCGGCTCAAATAGCCCAGCAGTTCTCCGCCTACCAGCAGACTCCCAGTCAGGAACGACAGTCCAAATCCCCTTTTATTGGTGGAGCCTCTATTCCCACACACCATGAAGGCAACGGTCAATCTCAGTCTGCGCCTGACAGCGTCTTTGGGAAGAAACCTTCCGAAATGCACGACGCTGGGTAAGCCAATTTCTACTTTATTTTACCTTTCCGTGGTCTTGCACGCGCGCAATGTGTTGCATTATGTCGCTCTATACGTATCTTACGTGACAGACGATGACGATCCATAATCTTCTTTTCCTTCCTCGTTATTACGCAGTACTGATCATCCCATGACCTCTTTGCTCTATTACTTCAAACTTGCGTCCTACTACTCTCTCTACGTTGCCTACCTACTCTCTCTCTCTATGGCTCTCCGTCTACAACTACCTCGATCACCATAGCAAACTGTTCATTGGCGGTCTCAATTGGGATACAACAGATGGTACTATCATCACATCTTGCAATTTATACAGCACTGATTTGTTCGTTTTACCTGTTCAGAGGGTCTAAGCACTTATTTCAGCCAATTTGGCAAGGTCCGCTAACCTCTACTCACTCTTGGTTTGTGTATTTATCTCTGAGCAAGGTTGATGCTTGCACTATCATGCGTGACCCCAATGGCACGTCTCGCGGTTTCGCGTTTCTCACTTTCGAGGACCCTAGTGCTGTCGCTGTTGTTGTGGCTCAGGACCATGTTCTTGACGGAAAAGCTGTATGTCGCGTCGAGGTCATTTCCATTGTCTTATCCTTCTTTAGATCGACCCCAAGCGAGCAATTCCTCGCGAAGAACATTTACGGAACACTCGCTATTTCGTAGGCGGCTTGGCCCCTGCTACGACTTCCGAGTCCATGAAGGCGTTCTTCTCAGCATACGGCAAAGTCGTCGACGCGACTGTTATGCTCGATCGCGAATCCGGACGTTCAAAAGGGTTTGGCTTTGTCACTTTTGAGGATGCCACCAACACGGATCAACTGGTCGGAAAGCATCTAATAATGGATGACAAGCAGGTAATGCAGCGCCGAACACATATTCGCATCCGCTAACGAGAACCCCATCATCCAGATTGAAGTGAAATTGGCGCAACCCCGCAGTCAGCGGGAGCAGGCGGCGCGAGCGAATGCGGGAGCCGTGCAGCAGGAGACACGTCCGGCCGGGCAGACGACGCTGCAGAACATGCCTCTGCTTGGGCAGAACCCCATGTCGATGATGTTCAACCGGCGGATGGGGATGAATCCGGGGATGATGAGCATGATGAACCCGATGGCGATGATGGGGAACCAGTTCAATCCGATGATGGGCATGGGCATGATGAGCGGGATGGGCATGAATGGGATGGGCATGAACGGGCTCGGGGCGATGGGGATGAACGGTATGCCGATGGGTATGAGCAATATGTTGGGTGCGATGGGCGCAGGGGGAGGCGCGATGGGCATGGGCGCGCGCACGGGTATGCGGACGCCGATGAACCGACAGATGACGACGACGGCGGCGGCGAACGGAGGTGTCGGGCCCGCTAGGGTGGCGTCACGGGGGCAGCACAACTTTCACCCTTATGCGCGGTGACGAGGGTGTTTTTTTGGCTTTCTTTTTCGCGCGTGCTGAATGATATTTTACTTATTACAGTCTTGGTGACTATAGCTAATACAAAGGATCGTTTTGATATTTAATGATAGCGAGGGTGGCGGACTATTAGAATACAGCAATGGAGACGTAGCATCCAGATCATCTAAGTATAACGAATGCATGAATGAACGAATGGGTGGCAAGGGAGAGAGAAAGAGGTCTATGTATTATGATTTAAGAGCATCCGTCGACTAACGAGTTCTTAGGGACGGTCTGCCCATAATCATCAACCCACGTCGTGTAATTGGGATTGATATATGCATCATAATATCTGTCAATGATCCGCACTTTTGAGTTGATAGTTTCTTCAAACAGATGAAAATCACTCACGTATTGATGTAGTCCGCCGTAGGGTAGTCGTCTGGATCGCAGCCAACGTTTATCCTGTCAGGATGTTGATATACTCGGATGTAGTCAATGAGCATGATGGCGGGGAAGGTGATGTGTTCCAGGTCGACCGAGCCAAAGTTGTACGACATTCCCAAGTTGGCGAGCATATACTGCCCGAGGAAGATTCTGAGTGAGATGAAAGTGGGAGAGGTCGAGGCCCACATACCATGGGCTCTTGGGGGACAGGACGAGCGGCGATTTCAACAGCAGTATCCGCTTGGGTACCATCAGCGTTAAAGGTCCATGCTAGTTTGCCGTTATTGACCCAAGAGATATACTATTCCGCTTGCTTGAGTAAAATTCGGAGAGAAGAGATAGGAAGCTTACAGCATCATCTGCAGCGTAGCCTGGTTTGTACTCGAAGCCGTAGACAGCAAAGCATCCTGTGCCGAGTTGATAACAGTCCTGGTTCGTCTTTGAGACAACAGATGTAGACTGCTGGTAGTCACCGCCAATATAAGTGTTCAATTCGGAAATTGTGGAGTCGGCGATGATCAGGTTGTCAGAGCTGTTATTCCATACATAGCCTTCGTTGAATGGCTAATCATACCGTCAGCATCACGACAAGAGTCCTAACAGTGTAAAGGACTTACAGCCCACTGTCCGGATTGCGACACATGCCCAACATCATCACTAACCTATCCACGAAACATGAGGATTGAATAAGAACGTGGAGGAATGCACATGCCTGTGCTTCGAACATATCGATTTCAGGTGCCGCACGACCAACGTATGTGCCGTCAGAATGAACAGGACCAGGATGGCTTTCACCGGGACACGTACACCGCGATAGTCGCTGCCCGGGCAGATAAGAAAGCGCATAATTCGAACTCTCGTAGCCACTCGTCAGGGCGGCCTCCGGCGCACCGTTTACCGTCTGATTGGGCGCAGTTCCAACATCGCAGGAATCATAAGTGTATGGCCACTGCGGATTCGCATATGAGCGAGGGCACGGAGAGCTTCAAGTCAAATTTGTACATACGGTTCCCTCGAGGGTAGCACCGTATCCAGCGCGACCTAGGTTACCCATGGCCCAGACGGCAGGCCAGAGTCCAACGATGTTGCTGATACCCGGCAGTTGGACGGAGGCCTCCATGTAGCCGCCTGTGAAGCAGAATTTGTTCCTGGACGAGGCAAATGAGCATGACTATGCCAGAGAGAAGTACAACTTGGGACCTTACCAACTAGAAATCATACCTGTGAAGTGGATGAGAATACCATAAATTTTGGCAGGTTCTGTACGTACCGCCTTGATAATCCAATCCATGGGTTGCCTTCGCTTCCAGCGTCAGCTTCAAAGAACCGTTAGCGGTCGTTACACCTTCCGGAGAGTACCACTCCAAGTTATTCGTGGACTGTATAGAAGAAGTATGAATAGCCTGAACAATAAATAGCATCCGTCACGTACCCAATAATGGAGATCAACTGCCTCCCAGTACGGATCGTCGCCAGGATAAAAAGTGCGACCATCCTGTTCGAACTCGTCCGAAAATACCAGGGTCCATTCTGTTCCGTCTCGCCATGAACTAAAAGTATATGCGTCTTGCGGGGTATCCAAGTCGATTAGGCCAAAATTACCCATCTCAGGAACCTAGGCATATTCTAAGCGGCGGTAGTCGTCGACTTGAGATCAACACACCTGCCCCGAGGCGTTGACCCCCAGGTTCTTGCTCGTCGTTGTCGATAGTTGCTCGCTCACGTATGTGAGGACTGGGTAAACGACGCTGCGGAAAGTGAATATCAAACAAGAACCATAGGATAGGACGTACAATAATGCAATAAGAGCGGCGCACAGCAAAAATAAGCATCCCATGTTGGCGAGCCCGCGCCGCGAGAATTCCCAAGTGGCATCGTCGACGATTACACCGTTTCTGACAGTGGGACTGTGGAGCGCGTCGTCGGGCTCTGGGACGTTGTATTTCAGATTTGTTCCCCATGCGAGAGGGTCGGCAGCGAGTGAAAACTGGAGATGGTCGTGGATTACTGGCAGTGTCTAGGGATAAGGATGGAGAAGAGAAATACCTTGTCAGCGATAGAACTTTGCTTCACCGCGGAGTATGGTGAGCTGTCTGCCTAAAACCTCAGGTTGATGAAGTTGCTGCGACTGGAGCGAGTGTAAAGACGGTACCCAGGAATCCCGCTGTGCCGTAGTCGTACGAACTGAAAGGAGAGTGGCGGTTGATGAGTCAAAACGCCCGCGGCGTGAGGATGCCATTGCAGTGGAAAGTAGAGTAGCCCAAAAGAGAAAAACAGGAAGAGGAAATATCGCAGTCACGACTTTGCATGAAGCTTAAATACATAAGGCACGACCCGCAAGCACGCCGCAGCTTGGTTTCTTCGGAAGAAGATGGCAAGATGGCCGGGAAGGCGCACATATTTTTGACTGTTCCAGGGCCGACTGCGCATTGAGCGGAGGCCGATTAAGAATCCTCCGTAAGGTTCAGCTTAATTGATGCACGGCAGACGTTCATACAAGACCAGACTAGGACCAAGAGACACGGCGGAAAGCGAGAGAGAGCGAGCCATAGAACAATAGCAGTGATCGACGAACAAAAGAAGTAGTGCTTGTTTGCTTACGTTAGACGATTTGAATGGCGGCATGCGTGCTTCTTTCTTTCTTCCTCCTTACCGCTAATCGTCGCTGGCAGCCCTTGACGACGTCCTCGACGCTCCACTCACTACCACCCATGGATCGCCTGCCAATATTCATTCTTTTGTTATGCCTACCATCACTCAATGCCGCCTTCGAGTTACCGTACTCTTCCTTCTGGCGTAGAGCCCAGGTACCCTCAACAGGATATTATGACCCCAAAGACACTGGGGGCTCCATGCTCACCGTATGTTGCATCCTCTCATGCTATCGTCGCGCCCATTGACACGCTCTATAGAAAGTCATTGGGACCTTCCCGGAAGGACAAGGAGAGCCTATCAATGCCATTATATCCGCCAACTCAGCTTCCGACGTGCTCAAGGATCAGGAGACCAACGGTGGCCTCCGCAACTATTTCCTGTACGTCTGCAAATCATCCGAAATGGGAAACCGCGCTCTAACACAATCATTCAAGATCTTTATCCTTCTCCAGTGAGTGTCTGGGGCAGCACCAAGGGAACGATCAGCAGGCAAACTTGGGTGACGGACATGGATATTGTGCGTTCGACATTATAATTTTCATTCTCTGAGCCTTCATGCATACTAGTGAACGAGACGGCCGTTATCCGGTACAACTACGGTGACGCCTCGCTCGGAGCGTGTACCGAAACTATCAAAGGAGGAAACCACTTCCGCTATTGGGTCCAGAATGGAAACAGCGAGAATAGGTGCGTTTGCCACTGTTCCAAGTCGCAAAATTTGCGGCTAATATTTATTCAGTGGTGCCATATTCATGGCATTCTCCTATGAAATGCCCATCTCGCGTACGTCGTTTTCCCGTTTATTTTGATTGCGATTCTCAAGTTTACTTCAGTCGGTCATGATATTGTGGTGAACGGTTACAACCTGGCTCGGTGAGTGTTTTCGAGGGTATGGCCAACGATCAATCCCTTAACCGGCCTGTTAGTGATTATATGGTCGGCAACATCACTGGCTCGACAATACCGACGCTAAATCTCACAAACTCTTCGACATATTCTGGCTCGACCTCGTATGAAGGATACACCTACAAGACTGACGTCAAGTATGTATCCGGTCTACTGGATAATACCAGTATTGGGATCAATCACAACTGGTCGGTTTATATTAACGGCGTAACAAACGCTGTTGATGGCCTGGTTGCTGTTCTCGATGTGTCAATAACAGAGCGGCCTAGTACTGACAAGTGAGCTCCTCCTTTTTCTTCCTAGACGACTTTGACTTACGTAGCCGCAGCGCTTTCACGCTAAACACCGCCATGATTTCGTGGCTTCCTCTCGCCTTCATCGTGTCCCTTATATCCCTTGTACCGCTATAACGCGTACAACAATTTCGCTGGCCCGAAATGTTCATATACCTTTGACGACTCTCATATCTTCTTATGCACGACTAGACACTGGATATCAGATGCGGTACATTTGGACGCTGCGATGATCATTCTATATCTATGATCTACTTTAATACTTGCATTACCACCACCACTGTATAGTTCTTTATTACTCGCCGAGGACTGGACCTTTTACACACTATGCACTTACCCTTGGAACCGAGAAAGATTACCTCGCGTCTGTTGTCGCGGTCGAATTTAGAGTACCTAGAGGACAACGCATGCTACAAAAGCCAAACAATTTGAGATTTGCTACATAGATGCACAGCGGAAATGCTAAAAGAAAAAACACAAAACAGATAAATATTACAGCTCCACACCATCTAGTCATCACCAATCTTGGGCGCAAGGTAGTATCGGATATGTCCTTGACCAAACTCATACGACACCTGCAAAACACGCATGAGTGAACATCTCGAGATTACAGAAAGCTACTCACCAGTAGTGGTACGTCGTTGCTCATCATGAGCTGGACGTGGTTGGCGAGAGATTGACTCTTCGAAAAGTTGACCAGATACTTGAGTGAAAAGGTCAGGGAAACATGTTGGTTCATCTCGATCTTGACCATGTCGCGATCTTCATCGTCGTCCGCCTTTTTCTTGCCCTTGCCTTTGGACGAAGAGGCGGTTTTCGCCTTTTTCGAGGTGCCAGAGGACTGCTGAGGCAACAGTGAGACGCGTTCAAGAAGAGAGAAAAAGCGAGGCATACCTTCTTCTTCCTTTTACGCGAGTCCTCCTGCTCTTCGTCGTCGTCTTCCTCGGGCTCAAAGTCCTCCTTGTCTTTGGCCTCCTCGTCATCCATCTCAACGTCCTCTTGGGCGTCTTTCTCTTTCTTTACCTTGGCCTTGTCGGTCTTTTCTTTTTTCACTTTAACTTCTGCATCGTCGTCCTCATCTTCCTTTTCCTCCTCGTTATCCTCTTCTGCGGGTTCTTCTTCCTTTTTCTCGACTTTGCCCACGTGCTCTGTAGGCTTGAGCAGGACGTTTCCGTTCGCTGCCTCGCCATCAGCGGCGAACCGGACACCCTCTTTGCTAACCTCGATACGCACGCTTTCACCCAAGAGGGAAAGGTCGCGTACTATCCGCGAAAACTCGGCAGAGGATAGGGTTACGCGCGCGTCGTAATCAGTATCTGGGATACCGAGCGTGTCAGAGTCGATGTCCATAAGTTTCATCTCGTATTCCGCTATACGGTCCGTATCTAAAAAGAGAGAGAGTAAGCGCGTGTTATACGCGAGAAAGAAAGGCGAGACGCACTTTTGGCTTCGTAAATGAGATTGAGCAGGTCTGCCTCATCCGCAGCCTTGAGGGTGCACGAGTCGTCATCTTTGGCACACTTGAGCACCTTTGTAAGGGAAGTAAGGTTGACACCGAGCGGCATGGGGCGGTCGCAGCGATATTCTTTGAAACCCGGGGCCTCCAAAAGAACAGCAACAAGAGCGACGTGAGAGTTGTCCATAGCCTGGAGATTTATACCCTCTTCGTTACACTCAAAGTTGGCGTCTGTGACAAGCTCTTTGATGGCTAACAGACGGTGAGCATAACGCGTCAGACAGCGACAAGAGGCATACCATCGAGCAGCTTTTTGAGAACACCAGCCTCTTGCAGTTTGGCTTCAAGCATGGCGACAAGAAAAGGGAAGATGGTGGTGGAAGATGAGAGAACGCGTCTGTCACTCTTAGTGACGTCCAAGTTTGTATGGTGTGACGAGTCACCACCTTGCCGAACTCGGCCATCAAGAAGGTCATCTGACAGAGACGATCGACATTTGTTCAAAGTGACTACTTATTTATCGACCACCACCACCATCACACTAGAGTTCTAAACTAACAACCTATTCGCCACTCATTCTACCATATGTCTCGCCCCGGATCCTCTGACAGGCAGGCTCTGCGCAAACAGCGTCTTCTCGAAGCGGAAAAAGAGCAGCTTAGAGAGGACCAAGAGGCTCTCAAGTTGACTGAGGTCTGTCCTATCTCTATTCTTTTCTAGAGAGTACTCAGTATCCACAGGACCAGCGCCAATCCTTGCTTACCTCGTTTTCCTCTGTCAAAACGCAGTTCTTCGACCTTGATGGGCTCATGTGGACGCGCTCAGCGCTCAGGAAAAGAGCTCAAAGCGAACAGGTATATCTCACTCTGACTATTTGTAATCCTCAGCTGAATGTCAAATGTAGCTGCCACCAAGAAAGACGTCCTCTACTATAGAGGAACCAGAGGCCCTTTCTCCCCTTACCAATACATCATCCTTTTCCTATTTAGACGTCGATTCCGACTCCTGGGAAGAGACAATCCGCCCCGGTGGCGAGCTCGGCGCACTCTTGGCCTCGTACTATTCCCCAGAGTCCAAATCACGGTCTCATTCCAAAGACTCAGTGTCCAAATCACAGACACAGACGCCGTCTCGCGACCCTGCTCCGAGATACATCACCTATTCCAAATCTCAGCCCAATGCTACGCCTACTCCTCGTAGTTCCTCTCCAGGGCCTCTAGAACAGCCTACCCCTCGTCCACTGCATACTCTATCGCGTGAAGACCCACATTCTCCTACCCCAACACCCTCTTTGAAACGACGCCTTGTCTCAGACGACGACACAGAGGCACCTTCCGATGCGAAGCGTGCTCATACGTCGTCCGGGCTGAGGCGCGTTCTGGTCTAGCCCACACTCCTTTTCTCCACATTCGTGGATTGCATTGCTATCCTGGAACGACTTTGTAACGCCCAACCATCATTGCACGTAAATCTTGTTATCAGCATTGTTTTCTATTGCATATCTATCTTGCCACACTATCTCGCTGTACATACAAGCTTTCTTTTCAATTACGATTGTGGATCTTGCTTTCATCTCTCCCTTTACCTCGAATAAATGTTGTGTTTCAAGGTGAGTCCTCTTTCCATTTGTGTCGAATTTGTATGTAAATGTTTTCACTTCGTTGCTACTCTCTGATCTCCTACTCAGATGATTTACGAAGACCCTCAGTTTCGTGCATTCGTGGACTTCAAGTAAACCATCCATACTTGAGACCGCTGCCTCAATCGCGGATATCCGGATAATTCTGGCTAATGTTTGTCATAGTGGGTCACTCGAGCTCGTCATTTCTGCTTTCGCGCATCCTTTGCCATCGGACTTACGTTCATGCGTGGCGGGTGGGCGCCGTGCCTAGGCGCACATTTCACATGGGGCTCTCAGAGAGTGACTTGTTCATTCATTCTTGTGCTCTTTGACGACGCTGAACTATGTTTTGTCAGGTCGATACATGAAAATCGCCTTTCTTTTCCTACAATCAAGGTGGGACGCCCGACATCGACTGAAAAACTGAGGAATTCCGGTACCGGCAAGTGTTGTAACCGGTATCCCGCGAGCCGCAAATATTATCTTGGTGTTCTTACCAACATCCACAGAATAAAAGAAGAGCCTGGCCTACCTGCGATGCCAAGCTTACCATCCTTCCCCCGTAATCCTATTCATCATGGACGTCACCGAAACGCCACGTTCGTCTATGACTGCTTTAAACGACACAACTTCTTCGCCGTCACCACTCCAGCGCGTGCGGAGTTCCCTGGACGAAGAGATAGCGGAGGATGAACGAAGAATTGAGAAGTACGGCGGCAACGACATCAACGAGCCGGAGCCCAAGATACCTCACCCACTAGCATTTCTATCCCCACCGCAAGACCCGAACATGATTTCCTGGGATGGCCCAGAAGATCAAGGAAACCCGCAGAATTGGTCTCAAAGACGCAAGTGGATGGTCACCGTCATTTGTGTTATCATGTCGGTCAACGTGTACGCGCTTCTTCTTGCTTTGTGAAGCGTCTCTGACCCATAATTCCAGTTCCTTTGCGTCATCCGCACCAACCTCCGCGACCACGGACATTATGATTGCGTTTGGGGTCAACTCCGAAACGGCATATGCTATCGTCACGGTCTTCTTGATTGGTTATGTGGCTGGTGTTAGTTCTAATCTCACTCCTCTTTGAAGCATTGTTACTCATGCAAGTGTCCAGCCTTCATTTTGGGGTCCCGGAAGTGAACTATACGGTCGCCGGCCTGTACTCGTCGGAACAATGACATGCTATACGCTGTTCCATCTAGGTCAAGCTCTCGCCCAGAACATCGAGACCTTGATGATATGTCGATTTTTCACCGGTTTCTTTGCGGTTGCACCCCTGACGATCTGCGGTGGTGCGTCGCTAACCATGACTGATGTCGCATAACTGCTGATTCACATTTGCAGGAGTCATCGCGGACGTTTGGCCAGCTCTGGGACGGGGGCCCGCAGTCAGTTTGTTCTCAGCCAGTGTATTCATGGGGCCCGTGCTGGGCCCTATTGTTGGTGGATTGTAGGTGTTGTATTGGTTGGCTTTCCTCAGATAAACTCATGATCTTATTCAGTATCGCAAGTAGCGACGTGACCTGGAGATGGATCTACTGGGTCATGATGATGTTTGCGGGCACATGCACCTTGATTACTGCCGTCTTCTTGCCAGAGACGTATGCACCAGTTCTCCTTGCCAACAGAGTGAGTAATGCTTCTCATCAACTAAACACAACTGAACAGCTGTTCGTTCAGCTAAATCGAATGAGGAAGGAGAGTCCTGAAAAGGTTGCAGACATGTACGCAGAGCACGAACGACAGGACTGGACGCTTCGTGGCGTTATTCACCGCACCTTGTACCGGCCTTTCCAGATGCTCATGCTGGAGCCTATCTTGGTTCTCGTCACGATATATCTTTCCGTTGTTTACGGTGTCCTGTATGCACGTAAGTTCGGCCCTACCTTCCTTACTTTCCGCTGATGAGTGTTTGCAGTTTTCGAGGCCATTCCTGTCATTTTCGTGGAAAACCATGGTTTCAATCTGTGGCAAAACGGTCTCGTTTTCATTGGCGTCGGAATCGGCACGACCATTGGTGCAATTACGACTTTGTTGACTTCATTGCACTACAAAGATCTCGTGGTCAAGTGGAAGGGTTTCCCTCCCCCCGAGCAGCGATTGTTCGGCGCTATGATTGGAGCCCCTTCCTTGGTCATCGGTGCCTTCTGGCTTGGTTGGACTGGTCAATATCCTGAAATACACTGGATTGTGCCTACCATTGCTACTGTCTTCATCGGCGCGAGTATATGCTTGATCTTCAACTCGTTCCTTGTGCGTACAACGTTTCACTCAAGATATTCTGCACTTACGTGTTCCTTCGCAGAGTTATCTTGTCGACACATATCTGTACGAACTCGTTCCTTCATGAGCCGTTTCACAGTGCTAACTTTCATCGTAGTATGTACGCGGCTTCTGCATTCGCCTCGAATACCATCATCCGTTCTCTCGTGGCTTCAGCTTTCCCGCTGTTCACTGTACAAATGTACCACAATGTAGGTCGCATCGCTTGAAACTGAGGCGATATGCAAACACATTCTTCCACAGCTGGGTATCAACTGGGCATCGACACTTGTCGCGCTCATCGGTCTGGTCCTCGCACCAATGCCTTTCCTATTCTACAAGTACGGCCCGAGAATAAGGAGCAACAGTAAATTTGCTCCCTGTATTGTGCGTCGATTATTCCTCTGAGAAAGGGCTATGGCTGATTGTTGACGCCAGGATCTGAAGATTGCAAAGGTTCTTGAGCAGGAAGCGCAGACGGGCGAGAAGGCTGTATAATAATGGGTCTTAGAATTGGGACGGTCTACTTCATGTTGCATAATCATTAGACTTATAGAGGGTACATACGGACTCACTCATTAGGCTACAATAGAGACACTTGATGTATATTGAAACGCTCGTCGCTTCCAACTTTTTGGAGGGTTGCTTAGCGTCAATCTATGAATCCCGGATTGCTTGTCTGGTTCGAATGAGTTGAAAGATTGCATGGGATGATGTATCGGAAACGGTCATATCGAAGCCTCAAGTACACAGAATGGGTGTCTCGTCAAGTGTATACCGCCGCAGGCTATTTGTTGCCGGTTATGGACCCGAATTGATATGTTTGCGGGAACACGACGGACGCATCATTTAAGCAGGTTACTTGTGGTAAAGAACTACTCCGAGTCCGTGCTATTCAGTGGTATTATTGTGAACGCGTTCTGTACTCGTCTCGTGACCGAGTACTACAACGTGCGCCACACTTTGAATGCTTGGTATTTTAGGGCGAGAGGACAGGAAAGAATTTCAGAGATTGGGAACAAAGGACGTGCTTGGCATATATCATACCCGGACCGTTGAAGACAGCGAGCTCGGCTGCCGAACCGTTTGATAGTATACAGTCATTATTGGCGGGCCCGCACCGTGTTGATAGGAAAGAAGAGCCTGGTCTGATATTCTATGCCAGATTTATTTGAGGATTGCTTCAGAATCCTATTCCGAAGGGAGTGCGGTACACAAATTCAGAGGGCCATGGTTGGACGTGACTGACGAGCAAATATAGTCACGCCGACGAATATAAAAGGTTCAAAGATGTACTGCTTCCCTCAATTCTTTCACCTCGACGATGCTGACCATCCAGTACATCCTCCTTGCTCCTCTTTTCGCCACGGTCGCTGTGGCCATCTGTCCGGGCTTCAACTATGGCATCGGAAACGTTCAACGCTTGGGGAATGACATTAACCGATGTGAGATGATGTTTGCACGCTGGGTATTCTCGCGGAGACTAACCCACTGGCACTGATAGGGAACGTTTACGACGATAGCTGCAATGTCGTCGACGGATTGTTGACCACGAACAACCCCTGCACTGAAGGAATTTTTGGCTGTTCCCCACCGCCTATCATTTTTAATCGGTACACCAACACCTTCACCGGTCTCATGTGAGTTACTGCAAACAAGAACACACCTCACTCATATCTATCCGACTAGCTATGCCTGTCGCACCGATCCCAATTCTGGCATCTGTGGCGGCGACATCATATCTGTTTGCGTGAGTGAAATACCGGTTACTTCCTGGATGCCGACTAAAGCTGTTCCAGTGCCGAAATGATGGGAATTAGTAGCTCTTGAGAATGGTGTAAATCGCCCATTGAGGAATATTTGATGTACTTGGATATCATCTTTATGCGACGCCTGCCTTCAGAGTGGACATGTATTCTTTGACCCCAAGGTAAGAAGTTGCTGTCAGTCTATGAGGCGGGGGAAGGAGTCAACCTTGAACGTACGGAGCACGGTAAAGCAACGACACGATACTCTGTTTGAGATACGCCGAGTGTATCCGAAAGACGCGGCGAGAAGGTGGAAAGCACCGCCCATTGTAAAGTTTGGGCGGCGCGCTGGTTGGGAAGATCGGAGCGGTGTAAATCCAGAAGATTTTATGTGGCAGTGTGCTTCAGCTTTCGGCTGCAGAGACATTCTTGGCGCTAACTAGCTAGTACTTTGTAGCATCCGTGATAGAGTGCTGTCGTACGTATGTGTCCTGGTAGCTTGTGCTGTCCGGTAATCCCCCATCCGATTGGCGAATGGCGCAACATCTATAGATGAGAAAACGCCCACAGAGTCGGAGATTGGCAGGCGCTTACTCGGATCCTGGTATTCGTGTGAAGGCAGCGCTGGTGTTATATTCGATCGCTGTGGCTGGCCTGAAACCGTCCCATGGATAGCGCCGCTGAGTACAGAACCACACAGCTGAGGTATTCAAACCGGAGGACCCACGATACAAGGTGTTCAGTTTTGGAGCCTTGGACAACGAATGTGTAAGCAACAAGTTTATTTGGGGAAATACTGTACGAGCTTCATGATCCGAGTCGTACCGTGATGAGCGTCGTAAAAACAGTTGCTGGTGGAATCACCTCAAATTCCCATGGTTGATGGTAGTACAAAACGCCTACCCAAAGAAGAGCAGTTCACACATTGTAGAGATCGAAAAGCCCTAGAAAGCCGAGTGTGGCCAAGCTGGCACCGCTCGGGAGGCACGTTCCCCTTTCAGTCCGGTATAAGGTAGAACCCTGCAGCTGATGAGTGGCCGCGTTTCATTATGACAAATGACGAGAATGTCGGACGGCTGCTCATGTAGTGAGTACACGTTTTCAGTCAGAAAGAGAGAGTCTGCTACGGGAAATAGTTGGAGAATGATAGGGCCCTGAGAGAGCATCAGCGGTAGTGAATCCATAAATGGCGAGATCGGACGAAAAAGCAAAAAAAACATTTAGACGAAACTTACCGAATTAGGGCTGTCCTTGTGTTCCGTCATCTCTGTTTCTGCGTCTGACATTCATTACGCTGTGGTGCTGCCCTTGACGACCTCGCCCTCATCGTCTGCCACGACGTTGACATGGACTACCACGGCGGCGAGAGGCGTCCTCCACGGGCTGCACGCCCACAATCCACCCAGCCGGCATACCCAGATCAACAATCACACTCCCGACCTCAGTTCTTACCCTCAGAGGGCTCCAGAGGCAATGTTTCCTTCCAAAATACCGAACGCGGAGAGAGACATAGTCCTATCGACCAACAGCGCCAGCGCAACTTTCCAAGCCCATACCAACAGAGCCCACCTGTTGATGTAGAGTCGCTCGACTACGGTGCAGACAGTCGAGTCCTCAGGAAAAAGAGCCTGGTACGCCCCGACAGAGAGAAAATCGAGCCAGGGCATCGACAGTGGCACTACCGGAGCCATGCACAGAAGCTCGAGGACGAGGGTTCTGGGCGGGTTGGTGTCCACGCATCTAGTGAGCCACGCTGTCCTCATTTACGCTAGGTTACTGATATCTTGCAGGTACAGGAAATTATCCACAAGCGAATCTGCGTCGCGGAAAGTCACTCCTTGGTCGTGACGAAGACGTTCACGAATCCGGTCTTTCATTATTCAAGCGAGGTACCACGTTACGGCGTAAGCGTGCGCCAACCTCACCATCCCAAGCCCCAATGTTGTCCAAAGCAAAGGACAAGAACAATTCTGGATGTCTAGGTGACTTTGCCCCAGGTCCGAAAGGCCCGTGGATGGTCTATTGTTACCTCTTGACGATATGTGTCCCACCCGCCCTCATGAGAACCTGTGGTATGTTTCTTCCTTGTTGGGTCAACGCGCGACAGAAATTTATCCCATGTCAGGTCTGAACAGCCCGGAACAGCAACGGGCATGGCGTGAAAAGATCGGCCTTGTCAGCATCATTCTCGTCCTCATGGCCGGTGTCGGTTTCTTGACATTCGGATTCACCGAGGCAGTCTGTGGAACTCCTGCGGATAGATTCCACGGAGGCGCCATTGGTGATGGATTTATCGGTAACAGCTCAGTCGTCATCCATGGTTACGACTACGATTTCTCCAAATTTAAACATCCTGCGGTCGGTACCATGGGCAACTCGAACCCCTTGGAAGATTCGGGCTGGGGTCTCGGTGGCAACGACGCGTCTTTTCTTTTCCAGAAAGTCAACGAGCATTGTTTGGGCATTATTACGAAAAGTTCTTCCTCCAGCATCACCACCGACGGAGAAAAGCTCAACTGGTATTTCCCTTGCAACGTTTACAACCAGTATGGGACGTCGGGAACGAACCTTACGGGATATGAATCCGATACCAATTGTCATGCCTCTTCGACAGCGCGCAGCCAACTTGCGGCGATGAACCCCAAAGGGCAGGTTTACTTCACCTGGGACGATGTCCGCAGTACCAGTCGGAATCTCGCCGTCTACGAATCGTAAGTTTAGCGCCTCCTGGTACATCCTCTTCTGAATATTGTTCGTAGGAACGTTCTTGATCTCAACTTGCTCAACTGGCTTAGCGGGGCACAGGTCACGTATCCTTCTCTTTTCGACGAGATGAAGAAGGCCAACGGCACCTACAACGGTCGAGACTTGACCATGATGTTCATGCGCACTAAGCAGGAGGCTGTTGGCCACTGTCTCCAAGACGTGGTAACTATCGGCTTCATCGACACCAACACCATTGGTTGCGTCGCTTCCGACGTCGTTCTCTACCTTTCCCTCGTTTTCATCATCGGTGTCGTTGCCATTCGTTTCGGTATGGCCGTTATGTTCCAGTGGTTCTTTTCTTGGAAAATCGGCAATTTCCCTCGGGAAACGTACGAGGAGCGGATGCAGCGTTCGGCGGAGATTGAGAATTGGTCCAATGATATTTATCGTGCCGCCCCAAGCGACTACCGACCTAACGTTATGAAGAACGGACTCCGCGGCGGCAAGAAGACTTTCTTACCCAGCACATCTCGGTTCACCCCCGCCGAATCAACGCCCAAGACACGCCCGGCTACCGCCTATGGCATGCTGGATTCATCCTCTTCTTCGAACTATAAGAAGTCACTTTATGCGCCCTCCGTGAAGCCTTTCGGGAAGTCGCCGCCTGACTCCCCCAACCGGCTCTCGAGGACCACTTTGTATGCCGACGCTTCGCGAGGCACCTTCGTTGATAGTCCATGTCCGTTCCCCCTCCACAACGTCGTCCCGCAACCCCCACCGGACTATGAACCCTTCAACTTCCCCCTTGCGCATACGATATGTTTGGTTACGGCTTATTCGGAGTCAGTCGAGGGTCTGAGAACGACTTTGGATTCACTCGCCACTACAGACTATCCGAACAGCCACAAGCTCATCCTTGTCATAGCGGACGGAATGGTCAACGGAGAAGGCAACAACATGAAGACTCCCGAGATCGTGTTGACGATGATGAAGGATTTGATCATCCCCGCCAACGAAGTCGAACCGCACTCGTATGTCGCCATAGCTGATGGGCATAAAAAACACAATATGGCCAAAGTCTATGCAGGGTTCTATGACTACGACGATGCCACCACAGAGCGCTCCAAGCAGCAGCGTGTACCTATCGTCCTAGTTGCCAAGGTCGGTAACCCGCTCGAAGCCAACGATGCGAAGCCCGGTAATCGTGGAAAACGTGACAGTCAGATCGTGCTCATGGCGTTCATGCAAAAAGTCATGTTCGACGAGCGGATGACCACGTTTGAATACGAGTTCTTCAATTCGATCTGGCGCGTAACAGGCGTCAGTCCGGACCGTTATGAGATGGTGCTTTGTGTGGATGCCGATACGAAGGTGTTCCCCGACTCGCTTACCCGACTCGTATCTTGTATGGTCCACGATGAAGAGATCATGGGTCTTTGTGGGGAGACCAAAATTGCGAACAAGGCGGAGACTTTCGTGACTATGATGCAAGGTACTTCTTAGTATTCTTTGATGTGTGCCAAGTCTAATCTGGGCTTTTAGTCTTCGAATATTACATCTCGCACCACTTGACGAAGGCTTTCGAATCTATGTTCGGCGGCGTTACCTGTTTGCCGGGTTGCTTTAGCATGTACCGAATCAAAGCTCCGAAGGGTGATTCTGGCTATTGGGTCCCTATTCTAGCCAACCCCGATATCGTCGAGCATTACTCGGAAAACGTAGTGGATACTTTGCACAAGAAGAATCTTCTACTTCTTGGAGAGGATCGGTATCTCACAACGCTCATGCTGAAGACGTTCCCCAAAAGGAAAAACATCTTTTGTCCGCAGGCCGTCTGTAAGACTGTTGTTCCCGATACGTTTAGGGTTCTACTCTCGCAGCGTCGTCGCTGGATTAATTCGACAATTCACAACCTCGCAGAACTTTTGTTGGTTCGGGATCTGTGCGGGACGTTCTGCTTTTCAATGCAGTTCGTTGTTGGCATGGAATTGGCTGGAACGTTGGTCCTCCCTGCAGCTATCGCATTCACGCTCTACCTCATCATTGTTTCCATCATTCCCGGAGGCACTGACACAACGATACCTCTTATCTTGCTCGCCATCGTGTTGGGTCTTCCTGGTGTACTCATCGTCGTCACGTCTCGTAAAATTGCGTACATCGGCTGGATGCTTGTCTACCTTCTTTCACTACCTATATGGAACGGTGTCCTCCCCGCGTACTCATTCTGGCATTTCGACGACTTCTCGTGGGGTCAGACGAGAAAGGTTGCTGGAGACAAAGGCGGTAATCACGGTGATAAAGAAGGAGAGTTTGACTCTACTCACATCGTCATGAAGAAGTGGGCTGAGTTTGAGCGTGAAAGGAGATGGAAGAGTGGTACGCAGTCAAGAGACTCGACTTACAAGTTGGTGTTTTTGTTCTACCTGATGGTCTCTTACTTACCCTTCTTTAGGCAAGACAGCTTGAACCGATACTCGATGGCTTCTAATTCTGATACCTTCCACCCTCCTTCTGCTGGCTTTGATTCGAGTACAATCGATTCGTCTGCATTTGCCGGGCCGCGCCAACGACATGATAGCAACACGCTCCTTATGCTCCCCGCTCCTCTCGCCGTCAATCGAGGCCCCATGTCTTCGGCGTCATCTGGTGCTATGTCCAGGTCCAGCGAAGACGTAGCCTATTCTGACAATGGTTCTGGCTCCAACCTACGACTCGTTGGCACCCCAGGAGAACAGTACAGTGACCATGAACACTCGCCCGCTCCTTCCGGGGCGACTAATCGCTACGCTACACCGCCTCCGCCTCCTCCCCATGAGCGCTCGAATCCGCGGTCTAGCATGTCACAGAGCTATGAAACAAGCGGCAGTGGAAGCAGTGGTGGAAACCCCTTCTATACCCTTACGACTTCCCCACAACCCTATGACGAGCCTTCTCCAATAATGACGCCCGAGTCGGAAGAAGCTTACAGGCAGGGCCGGCGTGGTGTGCCGTTAACGGATAGTGGTCCAGTGCCAGGACCGGAGGGAGTACGTCGCGTTGCACGACCATCTGGGCGACGTCCCTCGTCACAGGCGCCGGCGCAGAACCGATATTCGCGAAACTCTACGGTTTTCAGCCTTCCCCCTGGGGCTGCAGCACCACAGCCGGGCTATGGATCTGGGATATAATTGATGGACTATTTTCTTTTTTGGATCCATTGACATTACTTATAGGACTCTCGTATATATATTTACCCTTTACGCTCTGAATACCGGAGAGCGCGAGCTTTCCTGTGGACTTTATTGCATGCTTTATGATACCTGACGCGTCTCTTTCGTTTGGCGACTACCTCATCCCTTAAACGTACCGTACATGTAATGAAAACAAGGATTGTAGACCAGCAAAAAGTGAGAATGTGTTGGGTGGACGGCTATCTTATCTTATCCGTGCTAGCGCCCACGTGTAGCACACAGCCTCTGTGTTGCAAACATCCCTTCTCAAGTGTCACTCACATTCTGCATTTCTGATTTTTTTTCCGCACTCGAACTGTTCGAGTGGGCAAGATTTTGCTGTGATGAAGAAGTTATTTTCTCGGGATAAGGACAAACCAAAGGCAGCGACAAGAGGGATCGAGGCAAGATCGATGCTATCGACGTTCCAGAAGGTCTGCTAATGTCATTTAGGATGCTCCGCCGCCGCCGTCAACACCGACGCCTATCCATCAACAGCATGCTGTCTACCGCGAGCACGAAGACGAGCGCTGGGAGGTTGTCGAGAACGGCGACTTGCCAAACCCACGCATCATCCCCTCCAGGACATCGTCCCTCACCTCACTCCCTCCAGGCGCCGGCCCACCCATTCCTAGTCCACGCTCTCCTTCGCCGTTTAAGCAACCTCGTGAACCCTACCCACAGCCCCCGCCCTCTTCAAACCAGCTCAAGAAGAAGCCCCAAGTACCCGGCACAATTCTCCGTGCACTAGAGCCTCATCCCACCGAACTTGTTGCACCGGTACACCACCATCGTAAAGAATCATCAGATATTGGTCATCGCGACAAGGAAGGCGCCAAGAAAGGATTCTGGGCGAGAGAGACTCGGGACAGAGACAACAACAACAACAACAACAACGTCAGAGAGAAGGACCCACATGTTGAATTCTGGCGGGACGTTGCCGAGGATGGTATGCCCTCCTTGACGAGGCAAATAGGTATGCGGTCAATATCATGACATCACCCAGAAACTCATTCATATAGGATATCTAACCGCCACGAGCTCGGAAAATTGGAGTATGGTTTTGGAGGTGTGTGAACGCTCCTCTGCCAACGAGGCGAATGCCAAGGAAGCCGTGAGGGCGCTACGAAGAGAGTTCAAGTAAGTCCTGGTTTGTTCGTTGCGTTTCCCACTCTGAGTGTTGATCAGATACGGTGAGCCAACTGGGCAGCTATCCGCTGCTCGAGTACGTGAATTTGTTCATTTACTATCGTACCGTGATTGATGACAGCTCTAGTTATGGGCCATAATGCTACGAAATTCCTCCGAAACTTTTATCGGACAGTCTACATCTCGCAAGTTCCTCGATACCCTAGAGGAGATTCTCTTATCACCACGCACATCGCCTGTTGTGCGGGAGCGTATCATGGATGTTGTTGCAGCGGCGGCCTACGCCAGCGGTAGTAGTGAGTGCAGTCCTCAGTTGCCTTGACAATATCCTCACTTGCCTGCGTAGAGAAAGACACCGGATTCCGAGGTCTTTGGCGAAAGATTAAACCCGCCGACAAACCAGAGGAGGGTATCCCTTTTGACACAGATGACGCCATGTTCAGCCCTCCAGTTGCTAATCCCCGCCTGTCATATTACGATCCATCCGTACAACATCTTGCTCAAGATACACCGAATCGTACCGTATGTTGCATTTCTCGGGCTTTGACGCAAACCTGACGTTTTTCCAAGCCACCTCCTCCGAACCATCAGCATCATCACAAGAAGCGCAAGTCACCTACGCGAAACCGAATCATACCGCCAGAAGAAGATATTAAAAGACTATTCCAAGAGTGTAAGATTGGGCAGGGCAACGCGAGCTTATTGAGTCAGGCGTTAGTACTCGCCAAACCGGAGGATCTCAAGACCAAGGACGTAATACAGGAATTCTATCTCAAATGTCGACAGTCGCAGGAGATTATTTATGCTCAAATTCCTTGGGCGACAGCTGGGGCAGAGAGGTCAAGGGCAGCCAAGGACCAGCAGAGGAAAAGGACGCAAAGCAACGCGTCTTTACCTCTTCTGAATTCTCCTCACAGTCCCAGTCCAGATCCGAAGGAGTTGACTGTGGAGGAAAACCTTCTCGCTGCGCTTCTGGGTGCTAATGCCGAGATTGTGGAGGCGCTCAAGCAGTACGACGACCTGGAACGCGTAGGAATGGAACGCGAGGCGGAAGAGCTCAGTAGACGTGATGTGAGGATGGATCCCAGGGTATGAGTTGGTTTGCCCAAGTCGATGTTCAGTTGTTCATATTTCTCCTAGGAACGCCAACTCTTGGAGGAGCAGCATCAACTCAGTGACCCTCACGTAGGGATCGGAGGTAGTTCTTCGAGGAGCCCGTCCCCCGCTCCACGGTCTCGACCGTCGTCGATATACAATCTTCATAATCCACAGCCTTCTCTCGCACCGCCTCCGCCCCACGGACCGCGTCCTGCAGGCCAGAGGACACCCTCACCGTCACCGAATAATCACGCTAGTTACGCACCTCCTGGGAATGACGGCCTGAACGACGAGCTGGATTCTCGGTATCAGAAAGACGACGAGCTCATCGTGCCAAGTGCGAAAGCTCTGGGAAAGAGAAAGGTAGTCGAGGCGGAGGTGGAAGAGCGTGAGTTGGTATTTACTCTAACTATGCTGAGACTGATAATCTCGTTCAACAGAACCATTTGATCCCAACGACCTGTTCTATGAGAAGGACGAGTTCCCTTTGGACGACCGGGCAGAGTATTCGGACTCGGACGATAGTAGGGAGACACGGTGGCACCAATCGACGACACATACCAATTTTGTATACGACGCTGCAGCAGAGAGGACGAGACAGAGGATAGAAGAGGGTTATCGGCTCAAGACTGTCGATGCTGAAGGACTGATACATTAGTCGTAGACATGCAGGCAGCACATTACTATGGATCTCGCTGAACACGGCAGTTGAAGCTATTGTGTGAAAGAAATAATGTCAATGATATGATCGGAAGTGGAGGCCGGGTCGATGCGCATGCAAAATGAAGCAAATCAATGATGTATCGAGGTGCCTCGACGTCGGACGAGAGAGCATACATCGATATTCGATGTGTATCGAGACATTTTAGTTCAAATATTGAAGCATATCGACAAAATTATGTTTTCTAAAAATTCTGATTCAATTCTGAGTACATGACCTGGGTTTAGGCGTTCTTCACGGATTTGATTCTTACTTAGAATATCCGCCTTTTCAGAGGCGAAAATTCTATGGAAAGTCATAGAGAAGTCACGGACAAGAGAGAACGGAACCCCTAGTCATCGTGGGCGAAACTGGGTCATGTAGGGAAGTCACTGGTCGAGCGTCTGGATGTTCCCCTCCCGTATCTGCTCTGCCAAGTCCACGCCAGATTTCAAGAAGAACTTCGAGGACTGAGCAACATTCCTGATATCATCACAACCCCGTCCACCTTGCCTACTGCTGGCAACGAGGAAGTCCCATTCAACTCTGAAGCACCACAGACAGTCGCAGGACGCGCTGCTAGCAGAATGGCCAGCAGTATTCACATGTCCAGCTCTGGAGGATGTAATTCGACACCCCTCAGAATTCGTGCACGTCTCAGCTCTCTCAGTGCCAATTCGCCTCGTCCGAAGCAAGCATCCTCCTCTTCTAGTACTGTAGCGTTTCGACCATAACTTCACGGCCTGTGACCCGTTATGGTGTGAAGTTACAGTATATAGCTTCATGAACCCTTAAATTTCCTTATTTGGACAGCCCTGCCGTAGGCGGGACCGAAAATTTCCTTATTTAGAGGGTCGTGCCTGGCCAAAGGGGCCTGTGACGCATTATGGTCTATGTACAGCTTCACTTCAAAGTCCGGCGTGACCCGTTATGTGAATTTACGGTCGAAACGCTACAGTACGCTCACCCTCCAAGGATCTGGGCTTCGTTCCGCACCACTAAGGCCGCCAACTCCATCGTCCTCTGAGGGCAGCACGGCTTCAGAAGAGGACGAAATGAACAAGAAGGAGGAAGCACAGTGTCGAAAAGAAGAACAGATGAACTGGGAGTCTGGGACAAGCAATTGAAGGACTTGGAGAGGCGCATGGCCACGGATGCTCTGGGGCTCGTTAGTACTGACAAGAAAGGTAAAGGCATTGACCGGGGGTGGGTGGGTACGATTTCACCACTGTCCATTGGCGTGGGCACGTATTCCAGCTGGAGCGTGAGTCAGAGCTTGTCGAGCATGAGCTCGCCTCACTGATAATGCTTTACTTTACAATTTCATATCTCGTGCATTAAATCTTGTCAATACTACATCACCTGATACTGTACTATTACGGTCTAGTCTTCACAGATTTTTCAAAAAAAATTTTGATGGAAACCCGATAAGGATTTCCAGGCGATCGGCGGGGTCCGATAAGATCAAACGACCCCAGCGTTACGCGTTATGTGAAGACTAGACCGTAATAGTACAGTAGTCCCCTCGATCATACCTAATTAGGTATCATACTCTGACCCAGGTGTGAGACCTAATTAGGTCGACTTGATCGTAAATAGCGGTCAAGCACTAGTCAGCCTTAAATGCTACTACTAGACACTTGTAATAAAATAGTTTTGAAGATTTCTGGCGGGTAAGAGGTGGTACGCGTAGCCGACATCTATGCGCTCATTTCCAATTGGGAATGAACCTCATCCAAACTTTTCCACAGGCTCGCCATCACCCGGATGACACACGCGCCTCACTCACCTGCCAAATCGGGTAGGAGCTCATCGTCTCGACTCTCCGCCACCCTGCCCATTATCAGACTCAAAAGTCTTTCAAATTTACCATAGAATTACAGTCAAAAATAGAGAGGAAGAAAACCATATTTTACAAAGGCCCTACATGCCTAGAAATCATTAGCCAGCTCATCCTCTTCCTCAACATTATCACTGCTGCTTCCCAAACCAGTCCCTTCGTCATCGCTGTCAATGATGAACTTTTTGCTCTTGGGCGGCAGCGTCTTAATCATTGCCGCCGCCTTAGCCGTGCGCGTCATCTTTGGCGCCGACTTAGTTCCAGTCTTCTTAGCAGCCTTTGCCGCTGCCTTATTCTTCTTCGCCTGCTCCACCGCTGCCACTTTATCCACTTTCGCCTGCTCCTTCTCTGCCTTCCTTGTTGCTGCCGCATTCTCCTTTTCTTATTTGTCAGCAGCTACCTCCGCTGAAGTTCTCCTCTTTCTGGTGGAGGGCTTACCGGTGGGGACTTTTGCAGCAATCTTGGTGCACTTTGTGGGTTTGGTGGGCTCGGCATCATCATCATCACTGCTGTCGTCCTCCTCATCATCGTTGTTGTTAGACTTGTCGGCCTGGTCTGGATTGGAGTCGTTCTCCTTGTCGCTGTGAACACATTTCTTGCCCTTGTCGCTCTTCACAGCTCGGCCGATCTTCAGCTCCCCCTCCTTGACACGCTTCGCAATGTCGGCGATGTGCACGTCTACCTGCTGCTTCGTCATAGCCACCCATCGACATCCTCCTGCCTGCCAGAGATCGACAAGTTGGCGCAGCTCCTCCTACATCATAAAGGCGCAAGCATGGAATGGGATATCCTTCAGCCATCCAACGATTCAGTAATGATATTTGGCTACAACATCAACGTCGTAGCCCTCATAGGACATCTTGATTGTGCTCCTATTCATCGTGCGCACTAGGTTAGACACTGGCAGTGAACAGCCGGGGTGCGGTGACCCGGTCCGGGTTGCGGGTTGGGGTCACAACGGGTACGGGTCGGGGTACCGATCCGAGAACCCGGCTTGACCCGCATCACCCTTTGTGACCCTCTGCCATTTGTAGCAGTCTTGACTCTGGGGCAAGTAGTGTTACCCAATACTTGCCCATAGTAAATAAACATGTTTTATAGAATTTAGTGAATTTATTTGAGTGTAAACGAGCTCAACGTGGCTGAGAAACGACGTTGGGTGGAAATTTAACTGATCGCCGAGCTGCCCGACCGTCCCGGCAAACGCCGGATAAGGATCGATCAGCCCCGATCTTAGCTCTCTCACTCTTACCACCACAGCACGACGTGCTCGTCGTGCTCGTCGGCGCCAGAAACCTTTCTGGGGTCTTGTTATTTGTTCTTTTTGCTCTGCTCTTCATTTCTGGCGCGGTTCGGCTTTGCGCCGGCCGCTGCGCCCTCGGATACATTCCCAGGCGCTTTCTGGTGTCCGTCTTCGCGACGCGCCAATTCGACTTGAATACGGGACGCGTAAGCCCTCAGGACGAGGCCGCCACACTATTGGATGGCGTGAGCGGGCTTATACCTGCCACGTTTACCGCGCTTCTCCGTGTTCGCTTGTGCAATTGGACGCACCCACCACAACCATTCGGACAACGTCCACAACAACAAGCACGACGATGACGGCAACGGAAAAATGATAACTGGACATGGATTTGGCGCATGGAGGGTTTTTGGTTGGACTGGACTGCGTCGCGGACGCGTCGCAGCTCAAAAGATGCGTGTTTCTGTTGCTCTTCATCACTTCACGAACTCATTCTCCATAGAACGTTGTATACATTGCGCTTCCTAGATGACTCGTCTGTCCGTACGCGCCACCTCCTCGTTCCCGACATCACAATCCACTCTCTACGTCTCTCCGCTTTCTGCCCAGTGCCCACCACACACCATGCACTCACCCGCCCATATTCTGGACATCCCGATCGCATTCGCATTTTGTTCAGTCCCGGTGCTTGTTGATTCAAGCAGCCGGGACTTGAGCATCATGTATCGTGCGCGTCGATAGCCCCCGTGCAATTGCCCAGGGGTCGTCGGCGCGCACGAAAATCATGTGGGCAAGTATTTGCAATGCTGCAAGTACTCGTATGTAGCAAGGGTGATGAGGGTGTCGGGTGACCCGCACTCCGTGGGTCTATGGGCGGGTGACCCGCACCCGCACTTGCGGGTGGGGTAAGGTCACGGGTAGGGTTAGGGTCTGGATGATTTACCCCCGGGAGACCCCAGCTGTTCACTAGGTCACACTGCATCAGCTATGGCCCACAATAATAAGAAATCATGCTCACCTAATTGCCTAGAGATTGTCTTGCTCAGCTCCTTTTGGAGGTGGCTTCGCGTATCCTTCGTGGCCATCGACACTGGATACTGTAGTCTTTCGACCGTAACTTCACACCATGTGATGCATTATGGTGTGAAGTTTAGAGACCTCAACGAGTCCGACGTGAGTCAGACTCGCAACTCATGACGTGAGTACTCATGTCAAAAAAGGCCCTGCTCAGACTCGCGTCGGACTCGACTCGCGGTGATTCACGAGTCATTGCGAGTCTACTCATGAGTACTCGCCATGAGTTCGAGTCATCTCGGATACTCACGAGTACTCGCGAGTCCATCACCTCCCAGTATTCATGCTCAGCGAGCATCCCTGGGCAATGGCACAGGGACAGTCAGCTGGGCATGAGAATGGGGTGGGGGATGATGGGAGGAGAGTGGTAGTGGTGAAGGAGGGGTTGTGGTGGTGGAGGGGTTGTGGTGGTGGAGTGGTGGTGGTGGTGGAGTGGTGGTGATGGTGGAGGAGTAGTGGTGGTGGTGGTGGTGCCAAGCCATCATCTCTTCATCCTCATCCTCTCCTTCTCCTTCTCCTCCTTCTCCTGCTATCCTCTGCCTCGTCATCCTCGCGGTACTGGCGTTGTCGTCCTCGTCTTCATCCGCAGTCGTCCTCTGCCGTCGCAGAAACAGCAGCAGCAGGTCTGGCATAGAGCCAGACCACAAATCCACACTCTGGAGGCTGTCTGACAATTGTCAGAGCAGCAGGAGCAACAATCATCGCATCCTGGGTGGTCGTGGTGGTGGAAGCAAGCAAGAGAGACGACCCGATCAGACGCTTACGCGTCCTTTCGGATCTCGGCCCGATATGCCGGATCGGGCGAAATTGTCGCGTACAGCTTGTTTGGGCGACGCAAGGGTCCGTTTAAGTAGGTAAAAATTTGTAAATTCATTTAAAATATATCTCTAAATATTTGCAAGTCATCATATGATGACTCGTACCCCGGAAAGTGCTACTCGGACTCATACTCGCACTCGCATATATTTAACTCGCGAGTCCCACGAGTCCGAACTCCGAGGTGCCCGAGGCGAGTCAAGTCCTGGTAAGACTCGCGGATTCGCGGACTCATTGAGGTCTCTAGTGAAGTTACAGAATCGAGCTTCAGAACTCACTGTGATCCATGATGCAACATCACTTAGCTTCATAATCGATTTATAAGAGCTATGACATAAGTTTCATGTGCCGTGTGGGCTGAGTCTCTTAGAATATACAAAGGAAGGTCTATATAGAGATAAAGAAAAACCAAATATTCAGAAGTAAACTACCCTATTCACCTACACACATGCACACGACAGCCCATAGAAAGTTCTACTTGACCAAAATGGCAGCACCTCCCCAGATAGACCAATTTGACCCTTCCGAATGGATTGGCAAGGGTAAATGCTATAGAGATGTGCCCCCAAAGGTGCAGTGGGCTGCCAACACTGCCCTTCTCATTTCTGAGGCAACTCACAAAGAGTTGATTCCGAACAGCACTCTTCGGGAGCTCTGCACTTCCAGTATACCCTCACTCCAAGTTAAAACCACCCTCAAAGATAATATTGTCACCCAATTCTTCTCCGCCTACGAGCTCGAGCCCATGCACGATCTTATCATGACTCAACTTCGCCACCTTCCCATCCCTTCCCATGCTGCCACTCAGCAGATCTACGATACTGTACTATTACGATGTAATCTTCACATAACGCGTAAGGCGGGCCTGTGAAATGAAGAGTTAACTCTATCATAACGCGTAACGGGCCTTATTTTCAGGCACATATATCTCAAAAAGGAATTTTTTCGGGCCCGCCTAAGTCTAGGGTTTTCAGGTTAGGTTAGGTTACAGTTAGAGCTCTTTAACAAGTCTAACTGTAACCTTAACTGTAATCGAGTCAGCCGGTTTGCCTTAACTGTAACTGTAACTGACGATAACCGCGTTTAACTGCTAACCGGTTAATTTAGCGGTTAAGTTAGCAGTTATAACCGGTTACAATTGGTACATCGGTTAGACCGGTTATAACCGGTCGTTAACTGGTTTAACTGCACATATTTCGCTCAAAAAGGGCAGCAGGAGGGTTTGAACGCCCACATACCTTACAAATTAGTTAAATATAACCCATTAGCCACTGAGCCACCGCCGCCACAAATTCTACTACTGTAGATCACTTTTATGGTAACTCTCATTTCCGTTGATACTAGTATAAGGCTACACCACAATAATAATGATTAATGGACAGTCGAGATATTTTTTTCAGCAAGACAACACACCGCACAAATGTGCGGTGGTCATATCCCACACGAAAAGCCCCTCGACAGTCCAGGAATGTAAGTAAGAGGGCGAGAGGTAATAAGAATGCATGCTGCCCACTTTGGTGGAGCTTACGCGTGGTGAGATCACTGTAACGAAGGTCAAAGATTTTGACGGTGTGACGAATATGAGAAGATAAATAAAAGTACATACCGTTCTGGGCTGGATGCGTCCACGACGCCAGCCAGCCTGACTCCCAAATCGTCACCTCTCTTCCTAGAGGCTTATTCACCCAGCGCGGACGCCTTCGCGGCTGCTAGAAAGCCATTCTCCATCTTTGTTCGTCGTTTGCTGCCCATAGCGGGGCTTACGCATCTATCGATGGCCATTGCTAGGGCGTCGTGGCCGTAGCAACGGCCTGCATAAGAGAAAGAGCCGCTTCAATAAGAGGGCTTACGCGTGATACGAGGAAGATGGAGATGTAGTGTCGGGTGGTGGTGGCAGTGGAGTCATTGCGGCTGCCAGGAAGACGTAGTCAGCGTCGTAGGGTCGTCATTGTGGTGGGAGTGGTCCGAGTGTCCGTATCATTGTCGTGCAGTGTCAGTAATGAAATGCGGAGTAAAAATACGCACACCTTCAACGACGCTTCCTGTTAGCAAGCAGGAAGACGTCAGGTAAACCCTTGAGATCGTCGTCGTCGTCGTTAGAGATTTGCGGCCTCGTTGGAGGGCTTACGCGTCCTGTGGGGCCGCCGGGGCTCTTCAAGCCCACAAAAGAGTCAAATAACAGGGAGACGACGTAAAGTCGGTCTCCGTTACGATGCGCGACGACTTAGAGTTGGTCGCGAGAGAGATGATGGTGGTGAGAAGCAAAGAGAAGAACGCCGAACAGTGTTCGATCACTGTCCGGATCATTCGGATCGGTCATCCGATCTCGAACGGAACGAGCTTGTCGATGCTCGGAACGGCGGCGACAGCCTCGGAGTGGCGATATGAGTGTCAGAATTGAATACAGGAAGCGTATATTAGATGTAGAAATAAAATATGTGGTAATTCTATTGCATGTAAATATAGAACTGGCCTTACATAGATAGTATACGATTGATTTAACTCGAAATTGTGCATTCCAGCACGCTACGCCACCCCGGAGGGCCAGATTTTTGATTGTGAAGACACTCTATAGTATACTACACGAATTATAGCTAACCTGAAGAGCGTCAACTTGAGCAACATATTGTCGTTGTTCAAATGATTAACTGTACATCACAGTAGTAGACACATTCTCCTCAACTGTGTCAAAAATTGAACCAAAAAATAAATTACTCAGATGCATCATATGAATGCATTCGTCAATATGCAAAGGCTCAAATCGCGTCCGTTCTCGTGCTAGAGCTCACGCAAGTCGTTGAAAAATGATTAAATAATCATATAAGGATCGCTATTCAGTGCTCAGTCCGATCATCCGAGTGGTGATCAAGACACATTTTGGCGGTTGATCTTTGTCTTCAACCACCACCACCTCACGACGCCTGCGCCCCGCGACTCGACCTTGGGACGCGGGTGTCCCAGGTTTCTTTCCTCTTTCCTCTGTCTTTTTTTTCGCTGTTTTCATGTATTCGCGGGCTTCAAGAGCCCCGGCGGCCCCGCAGGACGCATAAGCCCTCGAACGAGGCTGCACCCCTTCAACAACGATGATGGAGAAGCCTTTCTGGGAAAGAGCTTAAGGGATTAGTGGGGCAGTCGACGCCGTGCTGTCTGCTGGCAGTCAGCGTCGTGAAGATGCGTATTTTTTTTTCTTTATTATTGCACTGCGCTGTTGGCCACTACAGTGCGAATCAACGACCACCGGGACCACCAGAGCGCGACGATTGTCGCCTCTGCCGCGCTGACGATTGTCAGGCGGCCTAGTTTTAGTGCCGGATACTGCTGCTGTGTCTGCAACAGCGCCAGGGGACTACGATGACTCCCGGGCACGACGACGACCATTCGCGACACGAGGAGAGGACAACGACTGTTCTGCGACTATTCCGCGCGTCCAGGACAACGACAATGACTGTGCCGATGTCTGGTTGACTGTGCGGCGCCCCACAATAGGGCTCTGCATAGCGCACAGACCGTTGCTAGGGCGTCGTGGCCCTAGCAACGGCCCAGCAGCGACGCGTAAGCCCCTCGACTGGGCAGCAGTTCGGCCTCCATGACGATGTAGAGGTGGTGGAAGTGTGAAGGTATCGCCGCGGTGCATCTGCAGGCGATAGCGCGCATACGCGAATATGGGCGCGAGGTGCGGCACATCTGCTGATGTTGCCGCGAATTAGGTATGTTCTTTTTATCATTTCTTCCACCACCATCTTTTCGCCATTTTCCTACCCCCTACTCTCAGTGCGCGTCATGCACGGCTGAGCGTCCCCGTGCCATTATCCGGGGATGCTCGTCGAGCATGAATGTATTTGTGGGGGGTGCGAATTGGCTCTATGAGTCGTACCGTAGCTTCCTACAATAAGAATGAGTCTGTTCTTTAATTTTTTGTTAACAGTGACATGTCAGTTAATCATTTAAATTGTGCATGACCGCCCATACATGCATGTACTGCTATACTTGTCAGTGTGACAGGGAAGGAAGTATGAGGTCTAAAAAATGATAAAGCTTGTGGCGGCTGTGGCTCAGATGGATGAGCTCCTGCTGTGTTTCTACAGCAGTATGAGGGTTCAATTCCCTCTCATGGTCTCTTCTTTTCGAATTTGTGGGAATTGGTCGGTTAAACTGGTTATGACTGATTATAACCGGTCTAACTGATATGTCGGTTAAGTGGTTAATAACCGGTTAAGGCAGTTAAGTTAAGGTTAATCCTTTGGTGAGATTTTTGTTAACCTTTAACCTAACCATTCGTAACTGCATAACCGATTAAGAATCTTAACCACTGTACCGGTTACAGGCAGTTAAGTTACAGTTAAGTAGCAGTTATTAACTGGTTAAGTAACCTAACCTTCAAACCCTACGCCTAACGACGGGCTGCCTAAATAAGGGAATTACCCGGGTTTTGAAGAGCTATGCATGTGAAGAGTATCCATAACGCGTAACGGCTCGTGAAGATGAGGTTAAAATAGTACAGTAATGCACACCAGGCCTGGCTCGATGGTAAACGGTCCATTCATTATGTCCATCTTGATGCTGAAAATTCCCCCACCATTACTCATTTCCCTCTCAGTATCGTCTCCTTATGGAAGGAATTGGCCGAGGTCCATATTGTTTGCGGCCAGTGGCAGAAGTTTTCGAGCTACGTGATGAAGCACATGCATCAGCCCAAGCATCCGGAATACGAGCGCGTCGCCACACAGATATGGGAGTACATGAAGGACGTACCCTGAAACCAGCCCGTTAGTATTCTGAACGACGATACACCCATTCATCAACTCTATCGCATAGTCGGGGAGGAATGGTGGTCAAGTTCTTTGATTAATATGCAGCTTCTTCTTCTTGCAGAACGTGTTCGGGATCGTTTAGGCTTGAAGAATGTCCGAGTCGAGTTCTGCGAGTTTACTAATATCCTAATCAGCACATACCGAGCGCGGACAATACAGCCGTACGAACATATCTGGCTTCGTGGAGTCGGAGACACCATTATCAAGGAGCGCGGCACATTGGTCACTATTGTCAACCTCGACAAGGTTAACAATAACCCTCACTGGGTTCCATTGGTTGTCAGTGGGGAGACAGGGCATGCATATTACAGAGATGCACTCAGCGAAGATCTTCCTCCCGCTCTTTAGCATTGCGTGGACTGGTGGCTTGCTCAATACACGACCGCCTCATACCTATAGACAGATCTTCCCATCACGGCCCAACACGACTCTCACAATTGCGGTGTCTTCGCGATTAATGGTCTCATTAATCACGTCGATCCCAGTCATGGGTTGGTCAATAATTATTAATACTCCCAAAGTCCTGGAGAATCGTCGCTTTGAGCTATTTAATAAGATTATGGCGCAAATTACTGCAAGGGTAAGCATTTCATATGCTGTACAGATTTAAGAAGACTAACCATCATCTCCAGATTACGCTTGATGAGTATGAATCGGAGGACGAGAATGTCAGAATATTTGACGATGAAGAGTTCGGTCTATATGACGACTCATATCCGATATCCAGGGGTGGTGCGGCACCTAGTGGAGACTTTACCTAAGGCCGCGGTACCCATCCACTGTTAACTCGTGCCTTCCTCTTTTTATCCCAAGCTCTCTGCTGCCGCTCATTCGCCATTTGCTGTTCATTAGCTCTCTTCTTCTGCTGGAAGACCTGCGCATCCGCCAGAACCTCCTCTCTTCATTCCTGTTAGACCTCCTTCGCATGCTTCACTTGCAAGCGCAAGGTCTCTTTCGGAACCACTTTGAAGACGTTAGTAAGTTTGAACTTGAATCCTCCTGGAGACGTTGACAGAGCTGAAGATAGTGTGGAGATTGTACCAACAGAAATACGAGAGGTCTGAGTTGCTGAGCCAATGTGGCTCGTGCTGTCATTGGGCCCAGCCTTCTCTGCCCTATCAATATTGTCGTCCTCACCATCATCGTCGTCTTCACCACCATTGTCATCCTCGCCACCATCGTCGTCGTCACTGCTATCGTCATCGTCGTTACTCCCTTTATCATTAGATTCGCCAACATTTGCTAGATGGGGCATGTCGTCCGAGAGGTCATCATTAAGAAAAGAGTCTTCAGCAAAGAATGGAGATGATGATGGAGGGAGAGATGAGCGAAGAGGAGATGACAACGGAGGAGACGAATTCAAAGCTGGTGAAGGGCAAAGAGATGAGAATGTCGACGTGAAGGAAGGTTGATCAAGTGGGATATAAAGATCACCATCTACTGTGGTATGCTTCTTCTTTGGGCTTGGGTTGATGTTGAGAAATTCAACATCATCTAAAGATCGCTTTACAGCAGGGATAGATAATTCTGGCACGTCTGGCGACATCAACTTTTCCAGCCACGGATAATTGAATGTCATCAGGAAACTGGTTCCCAGCCTAGAGGTCTACTGAGTGAACCATAATGAATATAGTTGCCTAGAGGATGTCAGGGTATGAACTCTGCTAGGTTAACTTTGGCAAAGATTCAGATCCAAACATTCTTTCAAGTTGCCTTGAGTCTAACTCAACGTACCTTCAGTGATACTAAAGGTAACTTAAGTTATACTCAAGGCAGCTTATGCTGCTCTGAAACAGAATCTATGTTATCTTATTCTAATGCAGAGTGACCTTCTCCAACTCAATATAGCTCAACCAGTGAAATCAGTATAAGCAGTTATAAGTACTTCAAAACTTCACAAACTCAGGCAGTAAAAAGGATAGAAAACCTATGACATTAGTAAATAAAGGAGACATAAGTATTACATGATAATAAGTATACAGTATATGCTACAACAGAAATGATAGGTATATGATAGGAATTGTCATCTTAGTTCAGGTTGTTGCGAAATCATCATGGTTGTTGAGGAATCATCATGGGTGGGAGAGAGTGTCATCCTCGAGCTAAGATGTCATGCTTGGGAGACGCTCTCGTCCTTGTTGCTGTCGTGGTGAAGGCCGTCGTCCTTGTCGCATTGAGGCTCTTCATCTTGGGGCCGCGGTGAGGCATCGTCCATATAAAATTCTGTAGCAAGCCATGGTCATCACGAAATAAAGATGCAGAAATGTTGCTATGGGAATTGGGGAGAGAGCCGTCATCGTCATAGTGTGGTAAGAAGGTGTTATCGTGGAGAGCCATCGTCATTGTCATGAGGAGCTGTCATCGTCGACATTGGATGGAGTTGTCGTGGATGTGGTCATTGTAGTGAGAAAGTGTTGTCTATGGAGTCGTAGCTGTCTGTATAAGGGCTGTCATCTGTGAGGTCGTCATCGAGCGGGGTCATCGTCCAGGCTAGAGGCATCAGTAGTTGTCGAGGAGGAAGTTGCTGTCGTCGTGTAGTTGTTGATGTTCCTCGTAAATCTTCATCGTAGTATGTCAGCGGGAGGAATGACATGGTGGTAGAAGGTAAAGGTAAACTAATTGCATCTTTGGAGAAAATTCAACGAATACGTGATGGCTACATGACATCAGTCGCGTTTCTAGTTGACTTGGGCACATTTCTTGGGCAGAGAGAGAAGGTAATGGATATATGAGGACGGCGATAGAACATGACAGGCTTACCATAACGGGAAATAAATGGGAAATGATCTGGAGCATTTGGGAGGCGTGGTCGTCATCCATGCGGGGTCGTCGTCAGGGTGGTGAGTCGTCATTGTCGTCAGAGCAGGCGTCATCTTCTGGTGAGCCGCCGTGGTCATCGAGGCATTAAAGGTCAAGGCAGCAGTCGTCGTCATCGTCTAGGAGCCAGCCTGCATGTTTTCATTGCCATGGGTCAGCGATGGTAGAAGAACAAGGTCAAGTGTACTTACCCTCATTCGAACAAAACCAATGAACACGTGACATATACGTGGCATCAGTTGCGTGCTGACTTAGACGGAATTCCTGGGCAGAGGGAAAACTGAGCACCCAATGCTGTACCCATAATGCATTGGCCCTCCTGTATGAGGGCAAGCCGTTCCATTAATGGTTCGTACTAAGAACAGGTCGTAAGATGCCCATAATACATTAGAGATCCCTCCCCAATTGCGCAGATAGCTGTCCCAAATGGGTAGGGCTCTCTCTAGGGTGCAGGTAGGCTTCCCAATTGGGCTGGGTGAGAGGGATGACATCATCCATGGGCTAGGTGAGGGATGATGTCATCCAGGGCCTGGCTGGATCCACTGATGGATAGATTAGATTTTGATGGGATGTGGGGAATGGTTCCTGGGATTGATGGATTGATGGATGGGGTCCAGGATGGGTGGGGTAGGCCCTATCAGGGCGCATTTTTGATCAAGTGATCAATAGGCAGGATGGGGTGGACAATAATGAATGCTGTTATTGGGGATGGCTGTAGGGGGGGTGATGACTTGGCTTATGTTTTTTTAGGCTGGGAATTCAGTGGTGTAAACAGTTTTTCAATAGCTTCAATAGTTAAGGAGATATTAAGGAATTACCAAAAATGCGCCACATCAAACAGATCTAGCAGGCTCTGTACTTATACTCATGACCTGCAACTTAGGAATCCTTTAGAGGTACTATAGATCGATGTCTGATATGATTTCTAGGTCATTCCATCCATGGGTTCAAGAAATATACCAGGACGACTAAATCAGGCTTCTTGGGGGTATAGCATGGGAACCTGTAATCCTGGGGACCTAGGACTTTGATACTTTGTTTATACTACTAGTAGACCTCTATTGGTGGTGGGTACAGGCCACCTAACCCATTAGCCCATCTATAGATAGGTCCCCAGTGCTGTACTAGCCATTTTCGCATTTTTGCCTATTTAATATATAGCAAGTAGCCTAAATTGAGGCTAGCCACCTTCAGACACTTAATTATGACTATTCTACCAAAGGAACCATGTCATTTGGGTGAGAGGCTAGTGCTTTAGCCCTTAGTCTTCCTCCCCATCGGAGTTTTAATCAAAATTCCCACGCTCTAGGCAGAGGATCGTCCACTCAATTCTTCGTGTCCTACACATGCTATTGACTCCATTTCTTTTGTAGGACGTGTATATATGTTATATATATCATATGCAGGTGTCAAATCAGTAATTCTATGATATAATCAGGTCAGGAAGTCGTCCATAGATCTGTTCTGCTATTTTACCACTAGTAAAATGAACAATACTCTTCTACTATTCAAAGAAGTCATGGAATGCGAGTTGGATATTGTTATTGAAGTGATATGGAAGGTATCTCATCAGTCATCCAGGTAGTACTTATGTGCTATGACCTGTTCAGCCATTGGAAGTAGTTATGCAAGAGTTAGGCTACTGCGCATTTTCACTTTCTTACCATTCACCTACAACATATGAGGGACACCTATAACTTCCTTCAATATGATATAAATGCATGATTAATAAGTTTTCAGGCCTCCCTTCATAGTAGAACATGAGCTATTTCAGTCTGAAGGTGGTTTAGGCTGTTCTAGCAGCTGTGGAGGACTTCCTGACCTGATTATATCATAGAATTACTGATTTGACACCTGCATATGATATATATAACATATATACACGTCCTACAAAAGAAATGGAGTCAATAGCATGTGTAGGACACGAAGAATTGAGTGGACGATCCTCTGCCTAGAGCGTGGGAATTTTGATTAAAACTCCGGTGGGGAGGAAGACTAAGGGCTAAAGCACTAGCCTCTCACCCAAATGACATGGTTCCTTTGGTAGAATAGTCATAATTAAGTGTCTGAAGGTGGCTAGCCTCAATTTAGGCTACTTGCTATATATTAAATAGGCAAAAATGCGAAAATGGCTAGTACAGCACTGGGGACCTATCTATAGATGGGCTAATGGGTTAGGTGGCCTGTACCCACCACCAATAGAGGTCTACTAGTAGTATAAACAAAGTATCAAAGTCCTAGGTCCCCAGGATTACAGGTTCCCATGCTATACCCCCAAGAAGCCTGATTTAGTCGTCCTGGTATATTTCTTGAACCCATAGATGGAATGACCTAGAAATCATATCAGACATCGATCTATAGTACCTCTAAAGGATTCCTAAGTTGCAGGTCATGAGTATAAGTACAGAGCCTGCTAGATCTGTTTGATGTGTGACGCTTTTTTGGTAATTCCTTAATATCTCCTTAACTATTGAAGCTATTGAAAAACTGTTTACACCACTGAATTCCCAGCCTAAAAAAACATAAGCCAAGTCATCACCCCCCCTACAGCCATTCCCAATAGCAGCATTCATTATTGCCCACCCCATCCTGCCTATTGATCACCTGATCAAAAATGCGCCCTAATAGGGCCTACCTCACCCATCCTGGACCCCATCCATCAATCCATCAATCCCAGGAACCATTTCCCACATCCCATCAAAATCTAATCTATCCATCAGTGGATCCAGCCAGGCCCTGGATGACATCATCCCTCACCCAGTCCATGAATGATGTCATCCCTCTCACCCAGCCCAATTGGGAAGTCTACCTGCATCCTAGAGGGAGCCCTACCCATTTGGGACAGCTATCTGCGCAATTAGGGAGAGATCCCTAATGTATTATGGGCATCTTAAGACTTACGACCTGTTCTTAGTACGAACCATTAATGGAACGGCTTGCCCTCATACAGGAGGGCTTAATGCATTATGGGTACAGCATTGGGTGAACTGAGGGAGAATGCCTGAGGACGGTGGTCAACATGACGGGCTTATGCTGCAGGAAATGGTTCGCATAAGCGTCTGCCGGCACCACCTCCCAACTATGGGCCTACAAAGCCCTGCTCAAGGTCGGCCTGGCTCTGAGTGGGCCCGCGGTTGGGCGTGGTGTCGTAGTCATCGTGGTGGCAATGGTATGATGGCTGCTATTACATATGGGTTAGACCAGGAGAATTAAGGCGTAAAGGAGAACACACAGCATGATGCTACCTATCTGCAGATAGAACAGCATATACTATTCAGCTCTCACTCCTGCAGAGCTCATCCAGCGCGGTGAAGTGCGGGCGACGACCCCTAAACTGACGATGTGCAATGTAGCCTGTATTGACAGGGCTTACGCGGCTAACGGAGGAGCCAGCATACCAGACTAGAAACTGAGAAGTGAGAGAGAGGAAGAGCTAACACGTTGTGCGGTGGTGGTGGTGGTGGTGAAATGGTAAGATTGACGAATCTGAACAGTGTTTGATCACTGTTTGGAATACCGGGCCTGGTACCCGAAGAGCGTTCAACACGTCGTAGACAATAAATGATAATACCAAGCGACCTGAAAATATAGTGAAAATAATCAAATAAGTTCATCCAACATTCGAATGAAGTATTTCTTTGACCAACGTACTGTGCAGTGTACGGAACTTTATCCTATGGTGCCGGGCGCTTAGTCACCGCACCTGATGTGCAAGCTCAGGTACCGACTTCGGGTTTAACCAAATCCTTAATGCTCTTGCCAAATGTCTTTTTTTAAGTAGTCGTGAAGATTGGCTAGAGGAATTATTCTAATATTGAACACAGGAGGAGATACAAAATTAAAGTATGGTCCAATTTGGTGAGGGCGGCCCGCTGCAGCACCATGTTTATATATGGTAATACCCACTACTCCCGATATAAGTACTAGTATATGTACTGATCAATCAAAAAGACGAGCAACAGTCTCTGTTACACGACGATGGGAAGCAAATTCCCTTGAGCTGAATTTCTTGACCTCAAGCTGAGCAGCTTTGGCATCCATGCCTGACCTGTATGCATTCATCCATCGAATCATCCGGTGCTCCCATTTGCGGATCGTTGAAATGTCCACAGACTTCAACGCAAGAGGCATGTTGTCCTTCAAGGTTTGGAAAGTATAATCACAGTTATCACGAAGATACCGCTTCACGGCACCCCAAAAGAGCTCGATAAAGTTAAGCTCATAATGAAACTTTGGCAGGAAAATGCAAAGATGTCCATGTGCGGCGATGACTTCCTGGACCAATGATAACTGTTCTCGAAAGTCAGGCTGCAGCTCAAGAATACGTCTGTCACTAGAGTTTAAAAGTCCAGTTGCTAGGACTGCAAAAGACCGCAGACCGGACCGGTGATACGCAACGTAAATTTATGAGGCAAAATCCCAGAATTTTGCGCATTTTACTGTCAAACTACGACTTCGGAATAGCAAGTATTGACTCGAGAAAGCTGAACTCCGGGGCATTTTAGCCCACAGGAGACTCCACTTTAGGACGGAGGTGGACTCCTTGACGGTTGCGGAGGACAACTCCGCATCCCTCGGTAACCTTACCGTGGCGCATTAAAACATCCATAGCGCGTCAGAATATCATCATCCCTAGTCCAGCCAAATGTTCAGTCGACAAGGCCGGCGGCTGCTACCTGACAAGTAGTGGTTTTAGAACATGGTTCAGCTCCGAGCTCGTAAAAACGCGTTCCCGCCTCTCCGGAGGTTGTAGCAAAGTCAATTTAAAATGCCGCGATTATCAACGGCCAATTTAGCACTCAAAGTCCGAGAAGGAACTCGGGCCGGACGCGTCTATCACTGGTTTCCCTGAGACTAACTCCCTGAATGGAACACGACGCTACCGCACTCAAAGTAGGAGTCAGACAGCTCCAAGGAGTAACAGAACGATAGTTTGATTTCGTTGACGGATGAATGACGCCCATGATCAAACACTCTATCTGGCAGATCTTCTCCGCAGGGCCTAACAATCGCTGGTGGACAAACTAAGCGAACTATACTCGAACCAACCATGTGGAGACAGACAATAGACCATCAGTGTGCTAAGTTTATAAGCTTCGCACGGGATCACACCAACATAACGGAGCTCCGCTACATCGCGAATAACAGTCAGAGATGAATGGTTATCCCCGAGGTACCCGAGTAGTCCGAAGTCATCTGCCTATGCCCGGAGCGAACGAAGGCCTCTCAGCCATGCGGAACAAACTCCGCAGCAGTCAGAGGGCCGCAAAACAACATCACCACGGGACGTTCAACACGTCCGGAGCATGTGGAAGCATTCAGTAGCGAAGTTGGGGAGTCAGTAAAGGAAGACGTAAAGGGAGGCGGAGGAGTGGTAACCAATCATGAAAAAGGCAAAGGACATGTGAAAGAAGTAAATTTGGGCTCGCCCGTTTGTATAAATACTACTCCTCTCTGTCGTGTAAAGCCCCAGTTTTGGTGGCACCCAGTATAAAGCATTTTACGCACTATATCTGAGTGAATCTAAGGCTCTTGTGTTGAACTCCGGAAACTAGGTTCTTTAAAGTAAAGTAGTTCCAACGAATTCGAAGTTCCCCGAACACAAAGATCATCCCGAAAGAAACGAGCTCCGAAATTAAGGTCGTCCGATACCGGTGCTAGTCCGATTGTGAAGTCGGAGTTCCGCTTCTGTTCTCTTGAACGGCGGAGCTCTCGCTCTTTCCTCAGGGTTCTAGTCTAAAATCTGAGGGCAGTCTTGGGAATACGCGTTCAAAGTAATTCAAACCAACCCAAACCTAAAACTCCGTCTCCGACACGTTAGACCCCGCCAACTGTGGTTTAAGACTTGGCAGTGACCTCTGTAGAATTGCGCCAGCGGCCTTTTCGAACGGGATCCCAGTAACCAGGTCTAACGACCTTACGGTGCTCGCTGTCAAGCGGGAGACTCGTAAACTCCTGGAGGTGTCTCCTTGACTGACGAAGTCAAGTCCGCCGTGTCCAGTAAATCCCTACGAGCCGGCTTGTATTTGGCGGCCTGCCTGACTGTCATAAGAGCAGAGTCCACCCACCTTACTCGCATTCGAGCACATTCAGTGTTAGAAGGCTTCACCCACTCCCCATTTTCCACTATCTCATTTCTCCTGAAAGTCATCTCCGCACCTCAAGTGCGGAGTTTGATCCTTTCCCCTTGCGGAGTTCCGGAACACCGTGAACGACGTATCTTTGGTTTCGAGTGTTTACTTGTTTTATTGTTTTAGTTAGTGTGTGTGTGTGTGTGTGTGTGTGTGTGTATGTGTAGATTTTCTATTATCTATCTTTGATACCTTCTGGCACCAAAGCTCATCATTTGGAGCCCACCGCGAGGGGTGGTTTTGAAAAAGACTTTAGACCCTTCGTTTTAAAGTCTATTTTGAATTACTACCCTTCATCAAGATTCCGCCGAAACCAGTACAACAATCGGAAAAATATACTCCGAGTCAGAATCAGCGGACTCTCCGTACTCACCGCACCAGGGTCAATCTTGACGATCCTTTTGCGGCACCGGGACCATCAGAACCAAGAAGGAGAGTTGGCGAGTATACTCTTGGAAGAGTCAGAACACCAACTAGACCCTTACCAAACTCTCTACCGCCTCTCCTTACTTCTCCGGTATCCCAAAGTGATCTTCGCGACAGAAGCGAAGAAGCGCGACCTTTAGGGGAAACTACTCAGGGAGCCTCGAGGGAACCCACCTCGTCTCCTCTTACTCCTATCACCCCAACAGGGTCGTACCATAGCGAACCAGCTACACCATCAGTCTCCAGAGCCGGCGCAACTAGAGCAACTCAATCCGATTACGAGAGTGATCCGGAGACCCTTGAGCCCGGCATCGATAGTAGCCCACTAGCAGAATATTGGAAACAAATCTTCAACGTATCCCCACCCGTTCCGCCAGTCGTCCCACCAACTTTCAAACTACCAAATAAAGCTTCTGCAACGATGGCGCCTCGACCATTACTCAAATCGGAGTATATGACGGCAGCAACCACGGCGGAAATGAAAAAGAAAAGAATTTGTACCCCCAGTACCAACGGAGCTCCCAAGTTCTCGGGAGAACCTGAGGATATACACGATTACTTCGTAGCACTCACTATGCTCTATGGAGCCAATGAAGTCAATGATGAAGGTGCTAGAATCGAAATAGCAGTGTCCTATATCAATAAAGACACGAGAGAAGTCTGGCAGAATCTAGCCGCCTATGCTACGGGGAACTGGGCTGAATTCGAGAAGGAAGTTAAGGCACTATATCACCAGAGCCCAACTGATGTCCGGTACTCCGAAAAATCGGTTTTGGAGTCTTTGAAGCACTATGAGCGCAGAAAGATTGCCTCAAAAAGACGATGGTTGGAATTGTATAGGACAATCCTGATGAGAATTCAAAGCTTGATTGATACCTCGGAAATTACGGAGAAGAGAGCTGTTGACTTGTTAAAGAACACTATCGAGCCTGGTGCGTGGTCCGGAATAATGGCTGATATGAGGACTAAGACTGTCCGCGCGAATGGAGCAATTCCGCAATGGGCCTATGCCACGTACCTCGAGACTATCACCAAATATTTCAATCTCATGGGAGGTAGCGATGATTCAGATATCCTCGAATCTTGGGCACCCTCGAGTTCAGCCTCGGTCAAAGCCGAGGTTACTGAACAAACTCAGACCATTAATAGTCTGAAGGATACTTTGGTCGCTATGGAGAAGGCTCGGCAAGCGGAGGCAAAAGCAAGCGCGGACGATCGCCACAAGGAAAACAGGGGGATATTAAACGTCTTGGAAGCGCTTGGACGATCCATACAACAAGTACAGCAAATTCCACAGCCTAGACAGGTCACGTATGAAGCTGTACCCCATGCCCCAATCAATCCGATGGATTTCTTCCAACAAATGTTGCAAGCAGCGCCAAGCACGCCCCCGGGTCCTTCGACACAGACAGGACCACCTGGCGCGGGAATGAACTCTCGAGCCACTGGCCCCGGAGCACCCTATCCTAGATTTATGTCTCTCCGGGACGTATGCCTGTTCTGTGGCCTCTATGGACACTTTATACGAGAGTGTCAGATTCGCCAACAGCTAGAAAGTTCTGGGGAAATCTATAAGCCCCAAGGATCACGGAATTACTTTTTCCGCACAGGGATTCCTCTGCACCAGCGGGATACGGAAGGAAGAAACCCGTTCGAGCAGGTACGGAAATATCAACAAGAACATCCGCGCCAGCCACCAGCAGCGAACCCCGCCCCACCCCCGAGAGCGCAGAATTTTACCACCCAAGAAGATGAGTGGCTAGCTCCGAATCTCGGACAAGAACCGGGAGGGTTGGTTCCGTTAGGTGACGACCAAGAAACCCAGTTGGGTTTCCAATAGGCTCGATGATGGACGGAAGGGCGCAGGAAGGGTATCCTGTATTAGCTCAAAATATTCCGGAGGGCCAATTTTTAAATACCCGCTTCCAGACAAAGAATATTCAAAATAAAAATTATCCCCCAGGGAAGTTTTCTCCACAGGGGCTCGGGAACGCTCAGAAACAACCTAATAACACAGAGAGCAACGCGGGAATGATCCCACCAAAGCGGATTTTGCAACGAGGCCAGGTTACGGTAGAAGTGCCTAAGCCTCCGAAAAATGTTCGCTTCGTCCCCGCTCCAGCTCCGATACGAGAAGACACTCCGGTGGATGAAGAAGAACCACTCGGTCCCCAAGTCGAGGAAGTAATTGAGAAGGTACTGCAAGAATCAGCGGAGCCTGAAAAGGCTCCGGAAGTTCCTGCTCCGGTGCAAAAACCGAAGGAAGATGAGCCTGAAAAGCCGGAGGAGCAGTCCGAAGAACAAGAACAACCCAAGGAACAACCCTCCGCTGGCGAACAATCGGCTGAGGAGGGATCAGAAGATGAAGGGGACGAAAAAGAAGAAAAAGCTACATACCGGAGAATGTCCAAGATCAAGCATTTATTGGAAGTAAATAAAGACTGGCGCTCACTGTGGAAAGCCTGGTTGCCCATGGAACTACTAGCGACTAATAAAGTTTGGCAACAGGATCTACTTGATACCCTAAAAGCCAAGAATCAGTCGGTAAAACGGTATCCAAAACAGCAGTATACAGTGCTCCGGCAGGCTACGAACTCAGTCACAGCTGGGGGAATTGTAGTCCACGACCCGATCGCCCTATTGTATCAGAATTTTGGGTATGCAGGTCCATATCATGTTCCACGTTCGAATGTGGCCCCGGAAAGTGTAGAACTCCGCACGGTCTGGCCGATAATCGGTAAAGCCGGACGCAAAGAGTGTCTGCTGGACGGGGGATCTCAAATCGCCTCAATGTCGCACAGGGCGGCAATGGAGCTAGGAATCGCGTATAATCCAAATCATCGCATCACAATGGAAAGCGCGAACAAAGGCCGAACTGAGACTCTGGGTTTAGCGGAGAACTTACCCTTTAACTTTGACGGCATTACCTACTACCTTCAAGTTCATATTATTCAGGAACCTGCTTATGAAGTACTGCTCGGCAGACCCTTCGAGGTTGTCTCGAACGTAGTTCTGACGCAACCCAAGGAAGGACCGATGACAGCTACTTTAACCGATCCGAGTAACGGTAAGCAAGTAACTATTCCGACTTTCAGCCGAGGAACGGTACCAAAGAATTTAGAGCCTAAGCCCGTCCCGGTTTTTCAAGAGCGTTTGATGAAATGATCCCTGATCAAGGAGAGGTAGCTCTTGTCTTAACCAGGACAGCTAACGGGAAGATACAGGTCAAAGAAACATACGTTCCCGGAGATAGTAAGATCAGTTTTGACCGCCAAACGGTAAACAATTTGTACCTCTCCAAGTCCGCGGATGGCATTGCGAAGGCTGTGAAACCTTTGCGACAAGCTTACGGACTTGAGGGCGTAAATAAACCTTTCCAACTAGATGCAGGGTTCGACTTGAAAGATCACCCAATTTATAGACACATGGGTGTCAGGAAGAATAACACGTTCCGCAAGATTTTTGACATCAAGAAACCTTTAGAAGAAGACGACACCGGAAGGTTTAATCCGATAAGCACAATGAAGATGTTTTACGGAGCTCCGAAAGAGCTGGCCGAAGTCTTTAGTCAGTATACGATCTCCGTTCAAGAAGAATCGATAACCAGGATGCAAAATTCCTTCCTTGAAGAAATTGGTAAAATGGCTAAACCAAAAGGGGTTTTCGCATCGAAGAAGTACAAGCCGGTAGCCCTCAAGACTAAGCCTCACTTGGGGACACTACCGGAAGAATTTAGAGTACTCCGGAATATAACTGGAGACCCACTGAAGGACATGCCTGTCCTTGATCCGAACCCACCGGAGTTCGTACCCACGGGTAGATACACTCAAGAAAGAAGAGATCAACTTCAGAAAGACCATGGGGATTTCCTCATTGGAGACGAACCAAAGCTTCTGGATCACCTGATGTGCCTCCAAAATGAGGCTTTCGCCTGGACTGACGAGGAAAAAGGAAAGTTTAAAGAAGAATACTTTCCCCCGGTAGACATTCCCGTCCTTCCGCACACTCCTTGGGTCTTAAAGAATATACCAATTCCTCCAGGGATATATGAGGAAGTCTGCGATATCATTAAGCACAAAATCGACTCCGGAGTGTATGAACCGTCGAGTTCGTCGTACCGATCGAGATGGTTCTGTGTGCTCAAGAAAGATGGAAAGAAACTCCGTCTAGTTCACAGTCTAGAACCTTTGAATGCTGTAACAATCGCGCACTCAGGTTTACCACCCGCTACCGAAGAATTAGCAGAAGCATTTGCCGGTTTGTCGTGCGGAGGCATACTGGACCTGTTTGTAGGATACGATGAACGGTTACTAGCCATCACCTCACGAGATATGACCACCTTCTCCACCCCTTATGGAGCGTTACGTTTGAGAACCTTGCCAATGGGATGGACCAACTCGGTCCCGATCTTCCACAAAGATGTATGCTATATCCTCCGAGAAGAGATTCCTGCCTATACAAGACCCTACATTGATGATGTTCCTGTCAAAGGGCCCCGAACTAGATACGAATTACCAAACGGTGACTACGAACGAATTCCGGAGAATCCCAGAATCCGCCGTTTCGTGTGGGAGCACTTCTTAAACATGAACCGCATCATACAAAGAATGAAGTATGCGGGAGGAACATTCTCAGGCCACAAGGCTATAATCTGTGCTGGAGAAATCACAGTAGTAGGACATGTGTGCACCTACGAAGGAAGAAAGCCGTCGCCAGAACGAGTCCGAGTGATCGACTCTTGGCCCCGGTGCGAGAACCTGACGCAAGTCCGATCCTTCTTGGGCACAACGGGAGTGTTCCGGGCATTTGTAAAGGATTATTCTCAAAAGGCGTTGCCTCTAACCCGGCTAACTAAAGACATTACCAAGTTTGAATGGGGACCGGAGCAGGATGAAGCTATGGACCAGCTGAAGTACGCAATTCATCATAGTCCAATGCTAAAACCTCTCCGATACGATCTGGGAACTCCGATTATTCTGTCGGTGGACACTTCGTACCAAGCGGTAGGGTTTTATCTATCTCAGGAAGACCCGGAGGACTCGAAGAAGCGGTACTTCGCCAAATTCATGTCGATAACCCTGAACGAAACTCAGGCCAGATACTCCCAAGCGAAAAGAGAGTTATTTGGTTTGCACCGAGCCCTAATGGCTTGTAAATACTACCTGTTAGGGTGTAGAAAGCTAAAAATTGAGGTAGACGCGAAATATATTAAGGGGATGCTCTCAAACGTCGATTCTCTAACAAATGGGAACCTACAGTGATGGGCAGAAGAAATCCTTATGTTCCACTTCACTCTTGTGCATGTACCAGGAAAAGTACATGGTCCGGACGGCTTGAGTCGTCGACCGTTTGCGGAAGGAGACGAAGTAGTACCTCCACCATGGGAGGATGAAGAAGAAGATGAACCATATACTTTCGAGTACGAGGAACCACCGGATTTATCAGAAAAGCAACAAGTCCTCCCGTTTGAGGAATTCCGGGACAACATAGACACAAGAAAAGGATACTTTCAAGTAATTGTCGAAACGGAGTCTTCGAGGGATCCGGAGCCCGCCATTCTCCAAGCAGCGTCCCTGACTATCGGAGAAATCGAAGCGCAAATGGACGTGCGGAGTTTCCCGGAGTTAGCTCGCTCCGCCCGTGAGAAGGAATGGGAAACCTTTTTGCCTCACGTCCCTAAGATCCTGAATGATTCGGAATACAGGGCCCCGAGCTTGTCTAAAAGACAATTTAATCAGGCTACGAAATGGGCGACCCGAGACTTTGAGCTCTCTCAGGACAAGCTATATAGAAAGGAGCCTGAAGGAAGACACATGCGGGCCCTCCAGAAAAACGAACGGATGGCAGTCGTAAAGGTCATACACGACAAATTAGGGCACAAAGGACAACACTCGACCAAAAGTTTAATTCGGAAAAGATTCTGGTGGCCAGGTATGAATACGGATATAGAGTGGTACGTAAGAACTTGCGTTCTCTGTCAGAAACGACAAAAGAAGAACGTCCGCATTCCCCCCACAATAACTTCCACTCCGGGGGTCTTTGAAAAAGCTTTCATCGACACCTTCAGGATGCCTAAGTCCACTGGAAAACGGAAAAAGAAATATGCCGGATTTAATGCAGTCACTGTTGCTCGTTGTGGGCTCACCGGTTGGCCTGAGGCAAGGGCTTTGGTCCATGAAACCGCAGAAACTTTAGCGGAATGGATATTCGAAGATATCCTCTGCCGATGGGGAACAATCCGAGAAATTGTAACGGACAACGGACCGGCCATCAAAGCAGCCCTAAAACAAATTGAAGATAAATACGGAATCACCGGGATCTTGATAACCCCATACAATAAGCAAGCCAATGGAAAGGTCGAACGAGGACACTGGGACATCCGGCAATCATTGTTCAAAGCGTGTAGGGGCGATCCTTCGGAATGGCCAGCTAACCTATACGAGGTACTGTGGGCAGAGAGAATCACGGCCAAGCGATCTATCGGATGCTCCCCGTATAATGCTGTAACGGGTTGTGAACCGATTTTACCCTTGGACTTAACCGAACTAACTTGGCTTGTGCCGACTCCCGACAAAATCATTTCCCACTCGGATTTAATAGCCCTCCGAGCTCGTCAACTAGCAAAGCACGCGGACGACGTAAAGGCAATGAAGCGCAAAGTCGACACTAATAAGAGGAGGGCCGCGGAAATATTCTACGAGCAATTCCGCCATACCCTGCAAGAAAGGAAGTTCGAAGTTGGAGAAATGGTGCTAGTCCGAAATACCAGGATCGAAGACGAACTAAACGCTAAATTCAAAGAACGCTTCCTGGGACCATACGTAGTAGTAGCCAGGACCACAGCAGGCAACTACATACTCTGTGAATTGGACGGAACGGTTCTACGTGTAAAGATCGCCGCCTTCCGGGTCATTCCCTTCTACCCTAGAAGGAATCCTATGTATCTTGGAGCAGGGTTCTATGAGCGGATCCGGAAGATCTCCGGAGGAGTAAGACGCGTCATTGACACGCTAGCCAAGAAGAACAAGAAGCCTATAGAGAACGAATAGTCGGGACACCTGCTATATCAAGTAAATAATAAATCAACAAAGCCACGTGATGAGAATGGACTTCACCTAATAAGGAAAACTCCGTTCCGGAGGAGCGCCACCAGGCCATTCCGGAAAATAGAACTTGGACTATCCCAAGAACTGCGCTAAAATGAGGATCGCAGCTAATCAAGGAAGACCCAGTCCCTCTACTTGCTGGACGGTACCAGGCAGATTCTCGTTTCAGTATGATGAGGAATTCGCCCAGACGGTATGGCATCACCCGCCGACCGTCCTCCACCTGTCCCCTGGGTGGTTAGAACCCGAACCCTTGCTCCAAAAGGTGGTCGAAGCGATCGAACAGGGAGGAAGAAGTAAGGAGATCCAGCCCGCCCGTATGCGGCAATGGCTGGACGACATGATCGCTAGCACTTGGCTTGGCTCCGAACCAGTGAGTCACGAACCGGGTCTCGAGGAAGGAAGTCACTCATACCTTAGGCCGTCTTATAGGAGGCGCCTGCTCCCAGTTCGCCAGACCCTACTCTGGAAGCCTCGACGCTTGAGCCTCCTGCAGAGGCAGCACCACCCCCACCCCAACCACTAGACACCGAAAAAGCTTCTCGCAGATCGAAAAAGCCCAGTAAGAGGCTCCGAAATAAACCGATACTGGGACAGAGCTGTGGAAGTTGTGTGGATTCGGGGAAGAGTTGTTCCTTCACGAAGTACGTCGGGACCCGCAGGGGGACATGCGACGAATGTCACCGAAGAAAGAAGCTTTGTCGAGCCAGAGCTCCCTCTGGACAAACAGTGGCGGAAAAGCGTGGGCGTTCGCGAAAAGCACCCCCGGACCCACATCCCAAAGAGAGGACGGAGCCTCAGGAACCGGAAAAGGCTCAGGAAGGAGCGACGGCGTCGCTAGAATATAGCCGAGATCCTACGCCTGATCTAGATGGAAGATGGTATAGAAATTCGTGGACAAGGACGACAAAGTTCCTTTAACCTTTTAGTCTACGAATAACTGTTCATTTGGGTACCGTAAAATACATGGATCGATCTAAGGAAAATCGACGACGTCTTTGAGCCCGAATGAGCACTACTGAGCAAGTTTACGAAACAGAAACCACGAGGGCACCATAAGCTCTGCAGCAGATCAGAATCCCGGACGACACCGTGAAAACACCTGGAAAGAAACGTCACTCTCTCTGAACCACCATGCCCCAGGGAGAACCTCGAGTAGTAACGAGCATAATTGGCCCTACTACCAACCAACCGCGGCGGCTGATCCTTACCACACCTGACGGGGTCCTAGCATACGACGAGATGCTGGCGCGACTCATCTACGAAGCGCCTATTCGGGTATACCAGCCGATACCCCAAGGACGAGAAATCCCGGACGTGTTGTTCGCGGCCTACGCGAATCTCAGGGAACGACCAGAGCAGTTCCCAGCTGGGCAAATCCCTTTAGCCCTAGATTGGCTAAAAGGCTTATTCGACAGATCCCAAGGGGACAACCATGAGGTAAGAAGAGAGAACACCGAGACGAGGAAGGGAACTAAATTAAGATTCGCCAGTTCCACCCCGAGAACGAGGAACCGCACCCTTCGAAGGGAGCAAGCGATTCAGCACAGCGGTCTCCTCCAGAAGGCCTCCCCCAGAGCGTAGTGTCGCCCCAGCCAATGCCACGACCCCTACGAATACCCATTTCCTCACTCCTTACCAAAACCCCGACCAACGATGAGCCAGGTACGGAGAAGTGCGAGGCCGAGGCGAATCAGGTTAAAGACTCCGGTCATATATTCCCCACCAGAGCTAACACTTTATGAAATCAGACGGTGGCGTCCATTTATAAATTAAAGAAATGCGTCACCTGCAAACGGCACAATCGCGAATGTACATGGAAAATAGCAGAGGGCGACCGTCGAAAGAAGTGTGACAATTGCCATCACCTGATAATCGCGTGTTCCAAACATCAAGGGAGAATACGTACCAGCGACCAAGGTATTGGGCCGACAAGGTCCCACAATACGACGAGTCCTCGCTTTCGATATAGACCCTGGAGTGAAGACGCCGCAAGAAACGCGGCAGATCCTTTCCGTTTGGAAACAGGGCTGTGCCAGAACCCCCCTTCGGCATTTGGCGCGAGACCGCCACCAGCCGACGTCTGGGAGACGAAGCTGCGGGATCTGGAAAAGGAGGTACGAGCATGTACCACAATATTCGAGCGGCAGAGATACGAATTCCAGGTACTCCAAGGAAGACTAGAACGATGGAAAAAGAGTAGGGTACGACAGTAGGAAGAGCAGACTGAAGATAGGATAATTGTCGTGTAACTGTAGCCAGACCTGAGTTCCGGAGGATTCGATCTTGAAGTTGAAGGTTTATTACGAGAAACTAACGGAACGAAGCACAAGAAAGAAGGGGACCTCTCAACATAAACGTCCGATCACATGGTGACGCATCAAAAAGATTTCTCCTTTAAGAATATACCGCGTACACGCCACCGACTGAATCGTAGGGAAAAACCTAGTCCAGTCTCCACTCCACGCAGTCACAATGTCGAGAAACGAAACACTGCGATATCATTCAAAAATCGTTATGCCTGAACAATACAAATTCCGTTTCGAGGATGACTGGGCGGACGTGGTACGACGACATCCCGAGTTCGTGTCACACAATAATGACACCGGAGATGAACTCCAAATCCTTCATAGACAGAGTACACGCCTTAATACTATCTCGGACCAATCCCCTAGGGAGGAATACCCCTCTTCGCTTGCGTGGTTGGACGATATCTTCGCGACTGCCCTACGACCTCAACTCTTCAGTAGATGGTCGCCGCCTCCCACCCTATGCTGTACCCATAATGTATTATATCCTCTAATAAGAGGGCATGACATTACATTACGAGCTCTAATAAGAGGCGCGTAAGCTAGAGAGCTTATAATGTATTCGACACCTGCCTAATATAATAGGGTTTGTTGGGTTGAGTTATATCACATGATCCAAAAAGCGGTGGGTCTAGTCACATGATTAGAAAAGCGGAGGGGTAGGGTTCTACCCAGCTGGATGGGATGACATCACGCCAGCGAAGGGATGAGATGACATCATGGAGATCATCAGGGACCACAGATCAGATATTGATGGATCTGGGGGATGTTCCTAGGATTGATGGATTGATGGATGGGGTCCAGGATGGGTGGGGTAGGCTCTATTAGGGCGCATTTTTGATCAGGTGATCACTGAGCAGGATAGGGTGGGCAATAATGAATGCTGCTATTGGGGATGGCTGTAGGGTGGGTGATGACTTGATTTATGTTTTTTTAGGCTGGGAATTCAGTGGTGTAAACGGTTTTTCAATAGCTTCAATAGTTAAGGAGATATTAAGGGATCTATATGTATTAGAAGCGTGGCGCAAAAATAGCAGTTTTTGTACTCATGCCTATGGCCTGTAGCTTGGGGATCCTTTAGAGGTACCATAGATCGATGTCTGACGCAATTCCTAGGTCATTCCATCCAAGGGTTCAAGAGATATGCCAGGACGAGTAAATCAGGCTTCTTGGGGGTATAGCATGGGATCCTATAATCCTGGGGACCTAGGACTTTGATACTTCGTTTATACTAGTAGTAGACCTCTATTGGGGGTGTGGACAAGTCACCCAGCCCAGTAGCCCATCTATAGATAGGTCATCAGTGCTGTATTAGCCATTTTCGCATTTTTGCTTATTTAATATATAGCAGGTGGTCTAAATTGGGGTCAGCCACCTTCAGATACTCATTTATGACTATTCTACAAAAGGAACCATGTCATTTGGGTGAGAGGTCAGTGCTTTAGCCCTCAGTCTTCCTCCCCAGCGGAGTTTTGATCAAAATTCCCACGCTCTAGGCAGAGGATCGTCCACTTAATTCTTCGTGTCCTATACATGCTACTGACCCCATTTCTTTTGTAGGACGTGTATATATGTTATATATATGATATCCAGGTGTCAGACCAGTAATTTATTGAGGTGATCAGGTCAGGAAGTCGTCCATAGCTGGATAGACAGCTTATACCACCTTCAGATAGTAATACCTCATGTTCTGCTCATAAGAGGGCTCTGAAAACTATTCAGTCATGCATTTATATTATATTGGATGAAGTTATGGGTGTCCCCCATATGTTGTAGGTGAAAGGTAAGAAAGTGAAAATGCGCAATAGCCTAACTCTTGCATAACTGCTTTCAATGGCTGAACAGGTCATAGCATTCAAGTATTACCTGGATGACTGATGAGATACCTTTTATATCACTTCAATAACAATATCCAACTCGCATTCCATGCCTTCTTTGAATAGTAGAAGAGTATTGTTCATTTTAGTAGTGGCAAAATGGCAGTACAGATCTATGGACGACTTCCTGACCTGATCACCTCAATAAATTACTGGTCTGACACCTGGATATCATATATATAACATATATACACGTCCTACAAAAGAAATGGGGTCAGTAGCATGTATAGGACACGAAGAATTAAGTGGACGATCCTCTGCCTAGAGCGTGGGAATTTTGATCAAAACTCCGCTGGGGAGGAAGACTGAGGGCTAAAGCACTGACCTCTCACCCAAATGACATGGTTCTTTTTGTAGAATAGTCATAAATGAGTATCTGAAGGTGGCTGACCCCAATTTAGACCACCTGCTATATATTAAATAAGCAAAAATGCGAAAATGGCTAATACAGCACTGATGACCTATCTATAGATGGGCTACTGGGCTGGGTGACCTGTCCACACCCCCAATAGAGGTCTACTACTAGTATAAACGAAGTATCAAAGTCCTAGGTCCCCAGGATTATAGGATCCCATGCTATACCCCCAAGAAGCCTGATTTACTCGTCCTGGCATATCTCTTGAACCCTTGGATGGAATGACCTAGGAATTGCGTCAGACATCGATCTATGGTACCTCTAAAGGACCCCCAAGCTACAGGCCATAGGCATGAGTACAAAAACTGCTATTTTTGCGCCACGCTTCTAATACATATAGATCCCTTAATATCTCCTTAACTATTGAAGCTATTGAAAAACCGTTTACACCACTGAATTCCCAGCCTAAAAAAACATAAATCAAGTCATCACCCACCCTACAGCCATCCCCAATAGCAGCATTCATTATTGCCCACCCTATCCTGCTCAGTGATCACCTGATCAAAAATGCGCCCTAATAGAGCCTACCCCACCCATCCTGGACCCCATCCATCAATCCATCAATCCTAGGAACATCCCCCAGATCCATCAATATCTGATCTGTGGTCCCTGATGATCTCCATGATGTCATCTCATCCTGCTGGCATGATGTCATCCCATCCAGCTGGGTAGAACCCTACCCCCTCCGCTTTTTTAATCATGTGACTAGACCCACCGCTTTTTGGATCATGTGATATAACCCAACCCAACAGCACCCTATTATATTAGGCAGGTGTCGTAATACATTATAAGCCTCTAGCTTACAGGCCTCTTATTAGAGCTCGTAATGTAATGTCATGCCCTCTTATTAGAGGATATAATACATTATGGGTACAGCATAGGGTGCGCCTCCAGACTCTGATATAACTCTGGAATCAGATGAGGGCGAAACGCTGGAAGAAACCCCATCCCCAGCGACAACTCCCGACCCAGAGACATTAGAGATATACGCTCAAATGTCTCCGCAAGTCGTCGACCCAAAACTCCTAAGTCGACCAGCGACTGAGAGTACCGGAGCAGACGAGGGTATACAAGAGTGGGTGTTTATCATGGAAAGAGGAACGCTAGTAAAACGTCCAAGGGCGGAACGGAGAATCACACAGGAAGCCCAGCCACCCGAGAGAACACGAAGAAGGAGGGTGGATACAGGCTATACAGAGGCGACCCTCGCACGATTCGAAAAGAACTTCAAAAAATCCGGCCTTCCACGCCCGAGTATGCCACCAGTGCACCGAAGCCAGGATCTCCTGCATTTGGGAAGGGACAAAAGGAAACCCTAGGAACAATTGCGACCCTTGTTTCGCGAAAGGGAAGGCCTGTACCGGAAAACATTTTGCAGGACTCCATACATTGACGCGCCACGACACCCCTGGGGTCCATAATCCGATCCAAGACTCCGAAGTACGCCAATCCCCGAAAAGACCGTTGCCGGAGGATATGACGGAGAGAGATCAAGGGGTGGAGAACACTGGAAAGAAGAAGAAAACGCTCGACAAACAACTATGGAGACGATGGGACAACTTGATGGAACTGGCCCGTGTAGAGGAAGAGAAGTCGAAAGCTATTGCGGAGAGAACAAAGATATGCCAACGCAAGATACTAGAGTTAGTCGGATACCTGTAGATATAATAAAGCGTCCGCAAAATAAAGTACAACCCAGAAAAGGCTAAATCACATGGTGTCAACGTGACAAGCCGGTCATGTGAAGAAGCGCCTCGAAGACGCCACGAACACCCAACGAACACCCAAAACTTGTTCAAAGGTGCATGTCTCATAAATCGGTTTTCAGCCTACCAGAAACCCCTCTCTCGACACTCGTCTGGGAATGGGAAGGGTATCTTATGAGGCTTACCTTCGATGAGAATGGGTTCCCGATCGTAGACGTTGACGACAAAGTCATGGAATCCCTTGCGACCTCCGTGTACAGCGACCCCAGCCTTCTCCTACCAACAGACAGACCACCACCACTGATAATGCAGGAAGTTTACAACCTCCTCCAGAATCGCAACCGCTTCGACCTGTATAATTGCGCGTCCGCCACAGATTGGCTGGAAACACAATTCGGAGCTGCTCGAGCCAGTATAAAGAGAAGAGGATGGAAGCGAAAGCCGAAGAAGGAGCAGGCGCCTCCCAAGGACGCATTCGGCCAGACGGAACGTATATGCGAACATTGCTACCGTTTCGGAGGAGCATGCATGTTACCGAAAAATGGAACCAAAGGGAAAACTTGCTGGGAGTGCAGACAAAAGGGCATAGGGTGCTACCTGCGATCAGGCCGGACTCCGGAAGAGGACTTGCAATCGGAGGAATCGCCTCTAACGACTCAGGAGGAAGATGCTCCGAACAATGCAAAGTCCGTCAAAAAGGAGCTGCTCTACTTGCAGGAGGAGTTCGAGATGTTGCGGAAAGAGACTGAGGAACAAAAGATTTCATGGAAGAGGCTGAACGAGGAATGGAAAGAGATGAAGGAGCGTTTCGCAGAGAACGACGACATGAAGCTTTAGAGTACAAGATGACGGAATGCGACAACGGGGACGTTGTCATCTAAAAGTTTACCGGGGAGGTAGGACAAAGTATTACCTTACCCGAAAATTTTTCAAAAATTTTACTCTTTATTTTCCGAGTGTTTTGAGGAAATCTGGAAGATACAAATGTTTAGATTCAAAACAAACAACGGTGACGTCACCAATGTCACGAGAAAGTTGAACTGTGAACGGATCAAAAGACTAACGCTGTTTCCCGAACCACTTCTCGTCTTGACGCACTGACTCAATGGCGCGAAAAACCCTGCCAAATAAGAATAAAGACCTCCGATACCGGCAAAGAGAAGACCTCGCGCCAGAGTATAGATACACGTTGACGGAAACATGGGCGGACCAAGTACACAGGGAACCAGAAGAAGTGCTGTCTTTAGCACAGGACCGACGGAAACCAGAAGCTCTACTGGCTAAAGTACGCGACCTTCTAGGCAGAGGAGAATTTCAGCGAGGTGATTATGTCTCGGCCCTGCACTGGTTAGACGACATTTTCGCCGAAGCAGTCACGATCCTCCTATCGGACAAGGTAAGGAAGAAAGCTTAGAAAGGTTTGATATGGAACTGTTATCTTGACACCGTATTCTAGACAAAAGAAACAAGGTCAAAGAAAAAGCCGGACCCTCGGGAAGAAACCCCATTCCCCGGAGATCCCAGGACTCCCAGTCCCCCACCCCACAATCGACGAGGCTCAGGACCGTCCGCGGAACCCACAGGAGACCCTCCGACGAAGAGAAAAAGGGATGAAGGGCAGTCTAACCCCTCTAGCCCGACGAAGAGAACCAAGAAATTGGAACAAACGGGACTTGCGGAACCGGAACGAAGAATGGTAACTCGGCGACAGTCGGCAGGACAGCAAAGTCCAAGCACGCCAATAGTCCAGATACCCACGAGGAAACAAGTCTCGCCGGCAAAACAGACGGTACGAAACTCTCCTTATCGTGGAAAGCTGGTGGAACTCCGGTTTCCCCCTCTCCAACCTGGAAAGCCAGCAGTGCTGACTCGTGTTCGCCCCCAGGGACCGCTTCAACCTGACCCAAACGAAAGTCCCATTCGAAAAGATACTCGACGAAGATGGGAAGCGATGGGACAAGAAACTATCGAGGAAAGTACTTGGAAAAAGGGACCACCAAGGAGCGGGACTAGGACGCCAAGGACCAGCTTTAGGGTGCCCCGTTTACCGCCACCTCCTGACCTTAGAAATCCACGCTGGTTGACCGAAGAGAGGGCCCACCACCCCGTGCCCATCGTCGAGGAAAGACCGCCCGGAGCGTTGGTGATAGAAGATGAGAGGGAGTTCGGAGCATCAGGGAGAGAGTATAGGCTCAGAAGGACACCCTCTCCGGATTCAGCAGGGCCGCCCGTTTGGGAAGAACGGCCACCCACCAGATATCGTCCCATCGCCCCGAGGTACTATCCACCGGCGCCTTACGAGTGGCAAGGATACCCAACCTACTATCCCCCCCTGCAATACCCTCCAGTTATGCCGGACATGCAACCAACGGGGACACCATCCGGATCGATGGCGTCGCGTATTGCAAACCTGGAACGAGAGGTTGAAGTACTGCGACGAATGGTGGAAGAACAAGGAGCTCAGCTCAGGCAGACCCAACGGGAATGGAGAGCTGAACGCGACTATTCCGCCATGCCTCAGCATGACGAGGGAGCAGCACCAGGAGAGTATGAAGAATACGGAGGTGACGGATGATTCTAATTGAAACGGACGCTGTAACTTACCCAAAGTATTGACCTTGTACGAACACGTTTACAATACCCTTACTTGTAAAATTCTACACTACCTTTAATATTTACAAGCCTGGGATGTCGAAAAGAATAGAGCCCGCTCGGTTTTGAACGGAATTTAACATCGAAAATTCGACGGCCGACTGCGGAGTTCCAAAAATAACAGAGATCATTGTTGGACTCGTACCATCAACTAGCCGGCGCCCGTTTATTCGACAATATCACTGCGATGACTTTCGGGAACGAGAACAGCGACCTCCGATATTCGAGCCGAGAAGATCTCTCGGAGGAACTGGCCTTCGAGCTCGATATAGACCTAGCGAAGCGGGTGGCCAGGAACTATGACGCGATATTTGAGCTGTCAAACAAACCTAAGCCACCTTTCTTCCTGAAACGCGTCAGGACGCGACTCCAAGACCATCCGTACGATTCGGCGCGGTATATTACGCCGTTGCACTGGTTGGATGATGCGGTTGCGGAAGTAGCAAATGAACTAGAGCCAGAGGCGAGTTTTGAATGCTAAAGGTCTCCAAAAACGTTGAAATCTGACCCAGCAGAACAGAACGAAGGGCCGGGACAGCGCGAAGAAGATAGACAGGACGCACCCGTTGGACCCCCATCCCCCGCTCCTCGATCTCCAACTCCCGTTCCTAAGCCGAAGACCAGACAAGCCGCTGGCACAAAACGAAAAAGAGAGCCAGCTCCAGCGAAGTTGCAGAAAAGCGAGCCGAAACCAAGGCAGCCCCGCACAAAGGACATCTTTCTTCCCTCAGATCTGGACCCTAAGGACTACATGACAGAAGTCCTTCGTCCCGAACCTAAACTGCCGCGACCTCCCCGCTGACAGCCTAAGAAAAACGAGAAGGTGCAACCCATAGAGTTCTTCTCCGACATTTATCAAGATAGAACTAACTGGCGAGCGCAGGCCTTCTCCCCAATCCCCCGAGCATCATTATCCCCCGCTCTCCCATCTCACCAGAACCGTCGACAAGAACGCGTCACCCAAAGAACGCGCCGAACAGAAACTGTGGAGAAAGAGTCGGATTCGGAGGAAAGCTCCGGAGAAGAAGAAGCGCCACCAAAGAAAAAGGGACCGCAGGCGGGACAACAAAGCGCTGGGGCGAACAAACCGCCTTGTGGGACCTGCATCAAGCGTGGAGAGCATTGCGTCTGGGATGGGACTGGCAGGACAAAGAGTTGCCGCAAGTGTCGACAAGGAAGAAGGAAATGCGAGGAAGCACCAAAAACGGCCACGGTAGCGGCAGGGCCATCGAGGGCTAAGGTGGAAGAAGAGTCGGACTTCTCGACATCGAGCGATAGGAGAAGCGAGACGATAGCCGTGCCTATGGAGGAAGCCGAAGACCGGGAACCAACTGTTCCGCCTCCTCAGCGGCCCACTGAACGACGATTGGCGGCTCGACAAAGCCCGCCTACTAGACGATTCCCTAGCCCGCGACTCCCTCCCTCACCGGAACCAGTATCGGAAGAACGACGCAGAAGGGCTCATTACCAGCTCAGACGCTCGCCCTCTCCGTCCTTCTTCCCCCCTCCTTTACCAGCAGGTGTGCCCTACGGACGAGAAACCGTGGAGGACGAAACCTTCTTCGCCACTTACGACCTCCGCGGCGATCCAATAGATCAGGGAGCAGCCTTAGCGGACATCCCAATCGAACCAAGGACCGTTCGAGATACCGCAGGCTACCAAGTCCAAGGAAAAAGGAGACCGAATCCCAAGAAGGAACCCAGAGGTCTAACGTTTGCCGACGACCACTTCGGTCTCAGACCACGTCGCCAGGAAGCCAGCGGGCGGACCGCTCAGGATCCAAGGAGAGCCGCACCAGGTGAAGAGAGCCTAACGCACCGAATCGCGGAACTGCATACGATGGTAGCGGACTTGGGTCGGGAGTATGAAAGGCACGACCAAGAGATTGAAGACGTGACGCGCGGTAGGAGGGCAGATGCAATTCTGATCCAGCAAACCGCCGAGGCGGTCGGAAAGTTTCACAATTTCTTCGATGCCCTAAGGAAGGGCGCCTCTATCACACAAGCCTTGGCCGCCATGCGACGTCCTTTAGAGACCTATGGCAAGCATGGTAGTGGTGAACAGAGTAGCGAAGACATGGAACCAAGCAGGGCTGGGACGCCGGACGACCGACAGGACATAGAACCAGATGGTAAACCTGTCGAGCAGGAAGAAGCGACGCAAATGGAAGGTATCGAACCTTCAGAGGAACTTCCCCCGCCACCATCCCCGCGTGTTCCAATCAAGACTCCGGAGCGTATGTCACCTGTCGAGCAAGAGCAGGAAGAACCTCAACCTGCGCCGGCAAACTCGCCTAAGGTGGCAGATGACCAACCAAGAGAAGAAGAACAAACGGAGGAGCCGAGGAAGGATGAACCACCTGTAGATAAACCGGAACAAGACAAGGGACAAGTAACGGACCCCGCTACGTAACGTTCTATAGCCTATCTCGCACAAGAAAATTTTGTACCTTATGTTTAGCACTCTTTGACGTACCTGAGAATCTGTCTAATGAAATCGCTACTCTTAACTTCTCATCTAAAGTTAAGGGGAGACAAAGAGAGCACGGGAAAAGAAACAGAAATCGGATTTTAGTACAAAGCTTGGCGATTGAATAAGGGACTGTCCGGAATACGACGCATAGTGTTTGTAAAGTGCCAGGCTAAATAGAAATCGTCACGGACCCACTCCCTGACTTCCTCGAAAGCGTGGAAGTCGTCGACAGTACTCACGCTCCAGTCGATCTCCCAAAACTCTCGTCCGATGAAGCGGAGACAAGATGGAATGGTCTCAGCTGTCGGAATCGAACTACCGAAGTACTATAAGTAGGCATCAGGGAAAGAACAAGAGGGAACTTTCTCCGGACTTACATTATAACTGACGGGACTGGGAGGCAACATTACGGGGTTGAAGTTCCTCCAGTTTACAAACCAATCATGTAGCTCCACATTGAACATCCCAACTTGGTCCTCGACCGTACGGAAATCGATTAAGAGATCCTCTTCGGCAGCTTCGACGATAGCGCCAAAGAAGACGTCCTCTTCAGTAGGATCCTCTGAGCGGAGTACGGCCTGAGCCTTAAATATGTGAAGCAATGAGCGTCAAGACACAAGAGATATAAAAACCATAAAAAACCCACTGCCAATCGGTGAGAGACCCGGAGATAGAAAGGCGCAGTGAAGATACGCCCATGTTGCAGCGGAGGGGGAAGGAACTCGGAGAGGAGGTCCCAAATAATGCGAACTCCGGGGTGTCGTTCTTGAAAGTCCCGGACGAGCCCGTGGAGAAGAATCCACAGCTCGGCGATGCAGAGGCGAAGGACGGGGTCCATGTTCAACGAGCGACCCTCGTCCACAAAAACCCCGGCGCCTTTGGCCTAATAATCAGTCGAGGCAAAGAAAGTCAGTGGATGATCCAACTCCGGAGGACAATGGAAAGTCCTCACCAAAGTATCGAGGGCGAATCGGAGAAGCGGGGAATCCAACCTTTGACTACGACCAATGACAGAACCATGAACCAATTGATCCGAACTATCCACTACGACATCGACGATATCTCCATCATCCACCTCGAGGACTGGAAAGTAGCCGGTATGGTCGAAAAGCTGAAGCGCCATTTTGAGGTCCAATAGGACGTGGACCTCCGACGCGCCATGACGAAGCGCGAGCTGGTAAAGGGAAGGCATCCGCCTGTAGCAGAAGTTAGTCCAGAGCGGCAAATCGGAATTCATGTTGGAAAGATGGGCGAAGGCTACTCTCTGACCCCGTGGCCTTTTATCTCTTCGAAATGCGGCAACAAGAAAGGGGGTCATGAGAGCAGATTACGGACTGAAGCAAAGGTTCTTTTACTTAACCATCGAGTAGACCGCGCGAAAAACAAAGCTTAAACTTCACGTACCTCGATCTCGATGGGACCACAAGATAAACCTCTCATAACCAGAACTCGGACTTGGAGTTGGAGCCGAAACACAAAACGATAATAGGTATTTCAAGACAGTAGTCCTCTAACAATGGCCTAGATACTTGAATAAAGAAAGGAAACACAAAAAGGCAAAGCAGACTACCCTGTCGTCACCACCTAAGAAAGACACCCGAGCGACAAAAAGATGATGGGATTCTAAAAGGAAGCAGCTATAGTTGGCTCTGCTCCCGTATGATCAGAGAGCGAGTAGACCACTACCCCATGATCCCGTTAACCGCGGCAATGTGGAGGTCGCGAAACTTATTGAACGCGGAGATATCGCCCACAATGCTGTGCAGGAGACGGATTAGCTCGTAGCGATACTGGAGCTCGGCCTGACGAAGGGAGTCTTCCCCGAGAAAAGAAACCCCGGAGTCGCTGAAGTCGTTAAGACGCTCAAGGGACTTATGGACCTGCTGCATGGAGCGGCGGAAACTGTCGGTACAACTGACCGCTGGAGGAATGAATAAGTCCGATTTAAGAGAAAGGAAAAAGCGATGAAGGGTACCTTGGTGAAACTGATCTAAAACGACTGGCTCAACCAGAATGACAGACGCTTTCGCCATCTTCTTCGCGCGACGCGAGAGCTCCTGGGCCCCGGCTTTGCGTTTTGGGGCAGGCTCGTTCGCGTCGGTAGGCGCCCCAAGAGTCTCCGTCGCCTTCTGAAATGCAGAAGAACCCATCAACATTCCTGGCAGACAAGCATAAGGGAGATAAATCACCGAACGGGCGGAAGGAGCGGCCTACGCACGAGCGGACAAGAAGAGATCAGTAAAGAACTCCCTCGAGGAGGAGAACACCTTCACCTTACTTCCAGGCTTGTCTGCCCAGTAACTGGCGCTAAGGGCCCGTTCCTTCTGGTCGATAACCACCTTAGTGAGGGATTCAATGAGTCCCAAAACTAAAGGGGGTCAGATAAATCAGAAATTCTCACAGCATCGTCGGACTCGTTACCCGAATCCATCTCTGACGAATCCGGAAAAGAAAAACTCAGTTTCATGCCACGAACAAGAATGTCGGAACAATTACTGACCTACATCACCCACCAACCTGTCCCCCACGGCCTCGAGAGTCTCGTCGATCAAAACCGGAGAAATATTATTCTTCGAGGCCTTGAATCCCAGATTTACTAGAGGCACATAAGGAGTGAACCTGATATCACTCACAGCTGCCTTACCCTTTGGGTCGGAGCGGAACAACGCATGACCCGCGGGCAAAGCGGGGTAAGAAATGTCAACTCCCCGGTTGGTAATAACGCACAGAGGCTGCAGCAAGTTGTGAACATGGCAGACCTTGTGGAAAGGGTCAAGACCGATTTCCGTCAAAATACAGGCAATAAACGCGCGGAGGTGGAACGCGAACAACGCCAAAACATTGTTAGAGTGCGGGTCAACGGATTTGTCCATAGGCTTCAAATCGCCGTTGACAGCCTAAGACAAAGAGTCAGCCTGTCCTGCCACACGGAACAATTAAACGAAGAAAGAGACCAACCAAGATTTCGGCAAACAACCCATCCAACGCGAGAAGCGCGTTGGAAAGCGAAACCGGAGCAGCAAAGCGCTAGCAGCGGCGGCCGAAAGGACCGCGGATGCTAGCCACGGCAGACTTCAAGCGCCTATCCGTGCTCTGGAGGAATAAGGGTTTGGCGAAGAAGTTGGCAACCTGAGTTTGATGAGCAAGACGTTGCTCCATGCGGCCTGAGGCCAACTGCACCGGAGCACAGTTCGGGAAATGGGTGGCAAGAGGAGTCCAAGCAGACATTTGGAAAGCAGCAATGGAGGTTTTAGAGTGCGAACGACGTGATAAGAGGGGATGAGGGAAACGACCCATCCTCCGACCCTTTTAAATACCCTGGACACTACCGCAAGAGCGGGAAGCAACAAATCCGAAACAGGCTGATAACTCATGTCGAGGACGACATGATTAAAGTTAAGGGGAGATGATACGCAACGTAAATTTATGAGGCAAAATCCCAGAATTTTGCGCATTTTACTGTCAAACCACGACTTCGGAATAGCAAGTATTGACTCGAGAAAGCTGAACTCCGGGGCATTTTAGCCCACAGGAGACTCCACTTTAGGACGGAGGTGGACTCCTTGACGGTTGCGGAGGACAACTCCGCATCCCTCGGTAACCTTACCGTGGCGCATTAAAACATCCATAGCGCGTCAGAATATCATCATCCCTAGTCCAGCCAAATGTTCAGTCGACAAGGCCGGCGGCTGCTACCTGACAAGTAGTGGTTTTAGAACATGGTTCAGCTCCGAGCTCGTAAAAACGCGTTCCCGCCTCTCCGGAGGTTGTAGCAAAGTCAATTTAAAATGCCGCGATTATCAACGGCCAATTTAGCACTCAAAGTCCGAGAAGGAACTCGGGCCGGACGCGTCTATCACTGGTTTCCCTGAGACTAACTCCCTGAATGGAACACGACGCTACCGCACTCAAAGTAGGAGTCAGACAGCTCCAAGGAGTAACAGAACGATAGTTTGATTTCGTTGACGGATGAATGACGCCCATGATCAAACACTCTATCTGGCAGATCTTCTCCGCAGGGCCTAACAATCGCTGGTGGACAAACTAAGCGAACTATACTCGAACCAACCATGTGGAGACAGACAATAGACCATCAGTGTGCTAAGTTTATAAGCTTCGCACGGGATCACACCAACATAACGGAGCTCCGCTACATCGCGAATAACAGTCAGAGATGAATGGTTATCCCCGAGGTACCCGAGTAGTCCGAAGTCATCTGCCTATGCCCGGAGCGAACGAAGGCCTCTCAGCCATGCGGAACAAACTCCGCAGCAGTCAGAGGGCCGCAAAACAACATCACCACGGGACGTTCAACACGTCCGGAGCATGTGGAAGCATTCAGTAGCGGAGTTGGGGAGTCAGTAAAGGAAGACGTAAAGGGAGGCGGAGGAGTGGTAACCAATCATGAAAAAGGCAAAGGACATGTGAAAGAAGTAAATTTGGGCTCGCCCGTTTGTATAAATACTACTCCTCTCTGTCGTGTAAAGCCCCAGTTTTGGTGGCACCCAGTATAAAGCATTTTACGCACTATATCTGAGTGAATCTATAGTCTCTTAAAAACAGACGCTATATACACGATCGATTTTTGCTTGGAGGTATGATCGATGTGTATAGAGTCTGTCGATTAAGGTGGGGTCTGTACCGTGATTGAAGTTATTACATAAGCTGGCCAAATTGGCGACCTGTTTTTTTCCCGCACCATCAACAGCCTTGCCGTCGACATGTCTGCGCAGCAACACTTGTGCAGCAATACTCGCGTCGATACCACGAGACCGGTGGACCCACCTACGGAGACGGCGAGTCCAATTATAAGGACAGCGAGCACAACTTCGAGGACATCGAACGCGATTGCAAGGACCGAACATGATTGCAAGAACAGCGGACGCGACTGCAAGAACAGCGAACACGACTGCAAGAGCCGCGACTGCGACGACCAACACAGAGAGCCTGACCACAAGGGTGGCGAGCACAGCAGCACGGACCGCAAGCACGACTACGAGGGCCGGATATCACCAGGCGGAATCTAGCGGCGGCTGGGCGGTGCGGCGTCTATGGGCTCGTCGCTTATGACAGGAGAGGAGGCAGACAGGGCGGGCGGACACGGTACATGCGGGTGAGTTTTTTTTACTTGTCGCTCACCCTTCCTAAAGCTCGCTGCGTTCCAGCTCTGTCTTTGGCCATGGCCGTCACCACAACTATCCAACTCGCTCAGAACGGCATCTCCCAACCAACCGCGACCCCTGCTGCTTGGACTAGGATCACCCACCAACAAGCCCCCGTCAATTTCCTTTACCACATCCGGACCCAAGCGCCGCGGTGAAGGCGGAGACAGCTGGCGCAGCGCTCGGCAGTCACTTTCGAGGGTGATTAAGCCCCGGATAGCACTCGCACAGGTCGTTCTTACACACGCGGCGCTTCAATGGCTGCCAACTCTACACTACGCTACGACGCCATCCGGCTATTATCTCCTTCTGTAGTTCATACCCATATTCCACGAAACATGTACGGTCCTGATGACCGCTTTAATTCGATGCCATGACGTTCCTTGACACTCTCGCGCCACTTCAGCAGCCTTGCCATCTTGGCCCCACTTATTATTTATGGACATAGTTTGTTAAAATACTTCGACAATGATGATTCTATGCTCTGGAAATACGGTACATAGTGAGTGACAAGAGCGATGAAGGCCTCCTTGTCGTCGGCCCTTTCAGCGATCAAGGATGAAGGAAAAGTCGTAGTCGTGTTGTTACTATCAACGAACGTGTCGGGCCCAGGCTGGGAACACGCTGGGCTGCGTAGAGACTTGAATTTGCGAGCTGCTCTGGCGTGCTGAGCTTACGTGACTGACCTTAAATGGGCAACTTATGTAATAAGCCCAATCGCGGTACAGACCCCACCTTAAACACTAGACTAGTGAATCTAAGGCTCTTGTGTTGAACTCCGGAAACTAGGTTCTTTAAAGTAAAGTAGTTCCAACGAATTCGAAGTTCCCCGAACACAAAGATCATCCCGAAAGAAACGAGCTCCGAAACTAAGGTCGTCCGATACCGGTGCTAGTCCGATTGTGAAGTCGGAGTTCCGCTTCTGTTCTCTTGAACGGCGGAGCTCTCGCTCTTTCCTCAGGGTTCTAGTCTAAAATCTGAGGGCAGTCTTGGGAATACGCGTTCAAAGTAATTCAAACCAACCCAAACCTAAAACTCCGTCTCCGACACGTTAGACCCCGCCAACTGTGGTTTAAGACTTGGCAGTGACCTCTGTAGAATTGCGCCAGCGGCCTTTTCGAACGGGATCCCAGTAACCAGGTCTAACGACCTTACGGTGCTCGCTGTCAAGCGGGAGACTCGTAAACTCCTGGAGGTGTCTCCTTGACTGACGAAGTCAAGTCCGCCGTGTCCAGTAAATCCCTACGAGCCGGCTTGTATTTGGCGGCCTGCCTGACTGTCATAAGAGCAGAGTCCACCCACCTTACTCGCATTCGAGCACATTCAGTGTTAGAAGGCTTCACCCACTCCCCATTTTCCACTATCTCATTTCTCCTGAAAGTCATCTCCGCACCCCAAGTGCGGAGTTTGATCCTTTCCCCTTGCGGAGTTCCGGAACACCGTGAACGACGTATCTTTGGTTTCGAGTGTTTACTTGTTTTATTGTTTTAGTTAGTGTGTGTGTGTGTGTGTGTGTGTGTGTGTGTGTGTAGATTTTCTATTATCTATCTTTGATACCTTCTGGCACCAAAGCTCATCACCGGACTGCAACTGTTTAGGACCGGTTTTGAGTAGGACCGGTCCGTGATGGCAACCGGTTGCGGTTGCCGGTCCTAAGCCATCGTGGGATGATCCGCAACCGGGATGGACCGGTTGGGACCAGTTGCAACCGGTTTTTCGCTTAAAACAGGTATATCTGTTGAATTATGAGCTCCGCAGTGGTTTTCGGACTTAGGTGTGAGTGTACGAAATGTAGAGCGGTGGATTCTGCACCAGATAGTATCTGGGTCGATATTTGTAGAGGTCATATTGCATGAGTAATGGATAAAATACAGGTGAAATCAGGCTAAATCGCGTTTTATGGCCTAATTTGGTATGGAATTGCTCAGGATTTAAATACCATTAAATTCAGCACTCAAAATCGAACATTTCACTCTTTGGAAGTATAACATTTCACTCACTATTGAGTGTTGCAGGAAGAGACGGCTACTTTATCTGCCCAATTAGGCTGCTTACAGAGCCAACTCTGCAGACTGAACAGAATGCAGAACTGCCTAGAATGACTCTGAGCAGTTCCTAAAACAATGAGTTACTGTATAAGTGTGCTACATGCTGTCGACTCGACCTTGGGACGCAGATATCTAGCTTACTGTACTATTTTGAGTAATGGTGTCCGGTTTGAACCGGTCCTGCAACCGCGGTTGCAGCCCGGTTGCAGTCAGGACCGGGTCCGGTTGTGGTTGCACCCAAAACTGGGAAGTTGCAACCGGTTGCAGTCCCCGGTTGCTTGACTTTGAGGTCAAAAGACCGGACCGGACCGGACTTTTAAACTCTATCTGTCACAACAGTTATGAGCATCTGCATCGCAATGTGCCAGTGTCGAGCCGCAATTGAACTTCATCTTGTTTCGATAAAGTTCACGCTCAACAAGAACCTGGCGCACTCCTTTTGATTCACCTGGGAACTTTGAAGAATCTTGTGAGAAAGTCATCAGCTGGGCAACACAAACACCGTCCTTCATGAACCATCCATCACGAGGACGACTCTGCTTGCCTGCTGGACGCCAGTTCATCCGGCTCACCAATAGTGCATCCTTCGCATAAGCAGCATGCCCTTGCGAGTTGTCCACCATGATGAGGACCTGATATTCTGGCCCGTGCAACTTCTCAAATGCCGGAATGATTTTCTCTGTTAACTAAATAATATGATCAGTACATAAGTATACAGAAGCATTGGAACTTTACCTGCTTGACGAACATTTCTCCATCCCAATATCCTTCGTAATTCTTGCCATAATCCATTGATTGACTCGCTTCCTCTATTCAGCTATGCGTCGAACAGATAACATCACTTTGATGAACACCACGACCAACTGTCTTCTTTTTGAGTGGTTGCTCTCCATCAAGAACCCAGCTCTTCTTGGGCCCATCATTTGTCTGAGCTGTCATTTCATCGTGAGCGACAAGGACAAGCTTCCGTTCCCCACCATAATCCTTCACCACCTCTTCGGCTACATTCCCAATGGTATACTCAACTATACGAGGGCAATGTATCTTCATCTCTGGCAAAAATTCCTCCTGACAGTATTTCACCACATCGTTCCTCTCGTATCCGTCAAAGTAGAGACCCTTCTGGTGATCAATATACTCGAAGCCTTCAAGATGAAGCCATCGCCGTGCAGTGCGCAAGGAGATACTCTTCAAGGACTTGAGGTGGATGCGAGGGAATAAGACAACCTCCATGTATTGCTTGAGACTGCATAGCATCTCCTTATTAACAATATTTTCGAGATATTTCTTTGCCTGGTCGGGTACCATCTTGTTCGCAGTGAAGTCCTGCAACATCTTGGGATTGACAGCCCACTTGTTTGAACGAAGATATGAACGAAGCTCAGTGCGTACTGCGTAGAGCTAGACACGAGTTTCGGCAAAGGCAGGTAACTCGCAGGTAACCTGTGACTCGCGACTCGCGACTCGGGTCGCACATAAGTGTTAACTTTTAACAGCGTCGTCGAGCTGAAAAGCGGGCGCGAAAATGCAAGCAGGGAACCCTCGCAAACGGACGAGGTTCCAATTCCATTACTGTAGCTTATATACAATACAGACAATGTAATACTAAATCTATGGAACAATTATCTGTTTGCTATTAGTATAATGAGCAGCGAGGTCGCCAAACGCGAGACAATGGGAAACAATGGGTGCACGCATCCAAATAAGGCAACACCGACCCACTTAACTCCGAGTGCGAGTGTTTGTATACCAACAATAAGTCGCAAGTTTGACTTTGGAGAATTCAACAGGTACTTATGTAGACTCGCCTCAGGTTTCTTCAGTAAGATAATGCATAATGATATTGATTCAGGCATTGATATAGGTAGAACATGATTCAATATAGCTTAAACACACTCTACAGTTGATGTATGACCTCAGTTCATACTGATATTAGAGAGATTTCGCTTGAAACTCGTCAAAAACTCGCTTATTCGCAAGTTTTCGATCCGCGACTCGCAAGTTTGAAACAAGTCGCAAGTCCGGCTTTTGGATATGCAAACTCGCACAAACTCGACTCGTCAGACCCGGGTTTACACTCGTGGCATGCTCTAGTACTGCGGGATCCTCAAGGAGGGAGAACACTTTTCGATGCTGATCACGCTGTGATTTGGGAAGGTCGCGTTTATTTAACTAAGCACGCATCCATCGGCAAACCAGCCTCCCACCCCAATTTTTTGAGAATTCAAAAGCACTGGCAGCACATCGTGAAGCATTGCAGGAGGTCTTTCCTTTGAGCATCAAATTCAGATGTGCTCGAATGGCCTGGGCGCGATAAAACTGCAACCTATTGCGCCCAGAATCAAACTCAGTACGCTTGGAAGCAAAGATTTTCTCGATATCCTTCAAAGCACTCCTCAGAATCTTCTTCCGGTTCTCAGCCCGCTGCAACTTTGCTTTCATGCGTGCCTCCTAAGACGGAATCTCAAGACGGCGGTGCTCAAGTAGCTGTACGCGCAGTAACAAGGTAGGTGGGGCTGCCCGTGATGTGCTAGCCGAGTGACTTGACATCGATTGTTCTTTTCATTCACCATCCACCCTATGCTGTACCCCCAATTCATTATTGCCAGTAATTACTGCAACCTTCATTCCATTGTAGGCCAGTATTTACTAACCAGTAATAACTGGCCTGAATTAAATTGTGACCTCTCTGCTATATACAGTAATGGCTGCGACACTCCCTAGAGAGGGATTCCCAATTGAGCTGAATGGGAGGGATGATGTCATCTGAGAAGATGAGTAGAATGACATCATTTGAGAGCATATAGGTAGAATGATGTCATGAATAGATGAAAGGAATGATGTCATGGCATTAATAGATCAGATTTTGATGAGATCTGGGGAGGGGTGCCTAGAATTGATGGGAGATGATCAGTGGGGTCCAGAATGAGTGGTAGTACCCTATTTTGGACGCATTTTTGATCAGGTAACTAATGGGCAGGATGAGGTGGGGAATAATGAATGCTGCTATTGGGGATGGCTATAGGAGTAATGAGAACTTGGTTTATATTTTCTTGGGCTGGGAATCCAATGGTGTAAACAGTTTTTCAATAGCTTCAATAGTTAAAGAGATATTAAGGAATTTAAAAAAGCGTCACATATTAAATAGATCTAGTAGGCCTTGTACTTATGCCTATGACCTGCAATTTAAGAATCCTATAGAAATACTATAGATTGATGTCTGATATGATTCCTAGGTCATTCCATCCATGGGTTTAAGAAATATACTAGGTCGACTAAATCAGGCTTCTTAGGGGTATAGCATGGGATCCTGTATTGCTGGGAACCTAGAACTTTGGTATTTTGTTTATACTAGTAGTAAACCTCTATTGGAAGTGGAAACAAGCCACCCAACTTAGTAGCCCATCTATAGATAGGTCCCCAGTGCTGTATTAGCCAATTTCGCATTTTTGAGTATTTAATATATAGCAGCTGGCCTACATTAGGGCCAGCCACCTTCAGACACTCATTTATGACTATTCTACAAAAAGAACCATGTCATTTAGGTGAAAGGCCAGTGCTTTAGCCCTCAGTCTTCCTCCTCACCGGAGTTTTAATTAAAATTCCCACGCTCTAGGCAGAGGATTGTCCACTCAATTCTTTGTATCCTACACATGCTACTGACTTCATTTCTTTTGTAGGACGTGTATATATGTTATATATATGATATTCAGGTGTCAGACCAGTGATTTAATAATGTAATTAGGTCAGGAAGTCGTCTACAGCTGCCTACACAGCCTGAACTACCTTCAAACAGAGATACCTCATGTCCTACTGTGAAGAGAGGTCTGAAAACTCTTTAGCCATATATTTATATCATATTTACTGAAGTTATTGATATCCCTTATATGTTGTAAGTGAAAGGTAGAAAAGTGAAAATGCGCAATATTGTACTATTTCGACCTCGTCTTCACGGGCCATTACGCGTTATGGATACTCTTCACATGCATAGCTCTTTAAAACCTGGGTAATTCCCTTATTTAGGCAGCCCGTCGTTAGGCGGACTCAAAAAAATTTCTTTTTGAGACATATGTGCCTGAAAATAAGGCTCGTTACGCGTTATGATAGAGTTAACTCTTCATTTCATAGGCTCGCCTTACGCGTTATGTGAAGATTACATCGTAATAGTATAGTAGCTTGACTCTTGCATAACTGCTTCCAATGGCTGAACAGATCATAGCACACAAGTACCATCTGGATGACTGATTAGATACCTTATATATCACTTTAATAACAACATCCAACTCGCATTTCGTGACTTCTTTGCATAGTAAAAGAGTATTGTTCATTTTAGTAGTGGCAAAATAGGAGTACAGATCTATGGACGACTTCTTGACCTGATTACCTCATGAAATTACTAGTCTGACATCTGGATATGATATATATAATATATATACACGTCCTACAAAAGAAATGAAGTCAGTAGCATGTGTAGGATACAAAGAATTGAGTGGACAATCCTCTGCCTAGAGCGTGGGAATTTTAATTAAAACTCCGGTGAGGAGGAAGACTGAGGGCTAAAGCACTGACCTCTCACCTAAATGACATGGTTCTTTTTGTAGAATAGTCATAAATGAGTGTCTGAAGGTGGCTGGCCCTAATGTAGGCCAGCTGCTATATATTAAATACTCAAAAATGCGAAATTGGCTAATACAGCACTGGGGACCTATCTATAGATGGGCTACTAAGTTGGGTGGCTTGTTTCCACTTCCAATAGAGGTTTATTACTAGTATAAACAAAATACCAAAATTCTAGGTTCCCAGCAATACAGGATCCCATGCTATACCCCTAAGAAGCCTGATTTAGTCGACCTAGTATATTTCTTGAACCCATGGATGGAATGACCTAGGAATCATATCAGACATCAATCTATAGTATTTCTATAGGATTCTTAAATTGCAGGTCATAGGCATAAGTACAAGGCCCCTAGATCTATTTAATATGTAACGCTTTTTTAAATTCCTTAATATCTCTTTAACTATGAAGCTATTGAAAAACTGTTTACACCATTGGATTCCCAGCCCAAGAAAATATAAACCAAGTTCTCATTACTCCTATAGCCATCCCCAATAGCAGCATTCATTATTCCCCACCTCATCCTGCCCATTAGTTACCTGATCAAAAATGCGTCCAAAATAGGGTACTACCACTCATTCTGGACCCCACTGATCATCTCCCATCAATTCTAGGCACCCCTCCCCAGATCTCATCAAAATCTGATCTATTGATGCCATGACATCATTCTTTTCATCTATCCATGACATCATTCTACCCATATGCTCTCAAATGATGTCATTCTACCCATCCTCTCAGATGACATCATCCCTCCCATTCAGCCCAATTGGGAATCCCTCCTTAGGGAGTGTCGCAGTCATTACTGTATATAGCAGAGAGGTCACAATTTAATTTAGGCCAGTTATTACTAGCTAGTAAATACTGGCCTACAATGGAATGAAGGCTGCAGTAATTACTGGCAACAATGAATTGGGGGTACAGCATAGGGTGCGCTTAAACTTTCTCATTGAGGCTGCTCTGGCCAATATCCATGCTGCCGGCGATGACTACGACAATTTACGGCGGCCATAACACTGCCAAAGAGCCGTGTAAGCCCTGGACTGCGCAGCACATCATCGAGGAGAGCAACCGTAGGCATAAGCCCTCATATTGCAGCTGCTCTGTCCGGTATGCGGGCTTCTACGCTAATGTCCTCGCTGCCATGATAACGACATGCAGCCGCGTAAGCCCTCGACTGCAAGCAGCAATTGCTTCCTTTAATTGGCTTCGAATGATACTAAGATCTTAGATTATCGTTCTGCCTATCAACAAAGCGAATTTGCCACAGCCAACGTCGGACTCCCGCCGCGCAGACAGGAGTAAGACTTGTCGACAATAAGGTTCGGATTCTTAACTACTCTACAGCCTTTCCACCGCTCTGTGTCACCTTCAAAACAAGTTGCTGCTTGTTCTGCGCCGCCCAGTACATCCTTCATCATTTGTTTTTCATTTACTTACTGCAGCTCCGTAGCTTACGTAGATGTGATTGCTCTTCCATTGAACGCGGCCCCGCTGGATGCGTAAGGCCGCAGATTAACAAGACTGTAACGACGACGAGGTTTTAACAGTACTCGAGATGATACGACATGGAAAGTAGTGCACACAATGAGTTGCTACTCGTTGTGGGCTCGCATGTGCGTTATTCATGATACAGCTGTCAGCCTACTAACCCCAACATCATGTAGCCTTATTCCCTAAATGCTCGGCTCTACAAAATATGCGTAAGCCCTCACATGAGGCCGTTCTTTCCGACATCTGAGCTTGTCCCCGCTCCATGAACAACGGCAAATGTCGCTCTCTCTCCTTCCCACCACCATCATCACCATTCTTTCGCTCCCGTTCGACACCCCAGCTCCTAATGCCATTTATTGCACCCGCTGTGCGCTTCTCCCTTCTCCTTGGACCCTCAACATTTGCTTGCATCTCTAGAGAGCTCTCTATCGCGCACGACAAGCTGGCGCATACACGAGAATAGCATAGCAGAACGGAAATGAGTAACTCGTTCTGCGCGCGCAGGTGTGTTTGACCTTTTTTCATTCGATGAACTTACCAAGTATTATCTAGCAATGGTCTTTTCTGGGACACGCAAGTTCTCCAATGGATTGACAACCTAGATCTCCGCCTAAACTCCCTTTTTTTGGCGTCACCACTATGACTGCGACTTCGGGACTTAGCTCCGTTTCGTTCTACTCCGTCTTCCTACCACGATGCACGCATAAGCCCTCGTATTGAGGCCGCTCTGTCCATTGTGCGGACTGAATGCGATGGCTGCGCTGATGTCTCGCCACAACAGCAATGCCCAACAGCCACAAGGCAACATTCTATTCCACTGACAAGACGACTGCGATCCAGAGCCTAGAGCAGGAGTACGTTGACGCCAGAACAGCAGTTTGGATATTTCTCCTTCTTCCGCGTGACAAATACTGGGCGTCGGTACGTTCTCTGCACAGTGATTGCGTGTTTATACTGATGGCGTTGCAGGCGAATCTGATCTTGCACGACTATGCTCATCAACACGCTCTTCTCCATAGAGCTCTCGCCTTCGAAAAACTCCTCCAAGCAGCACTGCAAGCAGCTCGACAAGCTGACTGAGGTCAAGATCATCAAGGCCCAGCTGGAGGAGAAGTCGTTCAAGGTCAAGCTCACCGTCATCGACACTCCTGCTTTGGCGACTACCTCAACAATGGCGACATCTAGTCGCTCGACGATCAGCACAAGGCATATGTACCAGGAGCAGCAGCCCCAGCATTATCAAAAGAGTGAGTTATGGGTGCACGCTGCCTGTTCTTTTTTCGTCGCATCTTCTTGGATTTGCGGGCCCAGCTCGAAGCAGACACCTTACAGCAACAACTGGCCAGTCGTGATAAAATAGAGCGACGGCACACATGCTGCTATGCTTTCTTTGAAAATGAGTGGAGGACTAGGGTGGCGAGAAGTCCCCGGAACTTTTTCGCATGCGGTATGACTTATGTACTATTGTACACCTAGTCGCCATGACGAAAAGTCTTTGCTAGAGCTAGCTTTAGATTAGAATACCTCATTTCTTGATTTCAATGCACTTTGAGTTGGGTTGAGGCAGAAGACTGTAATGCTGCTCTCTTCAAGTATGCTTGAGTTATCAAGAGTTATGCCTTGCAAATCCTGCTGCTTGGAGAAGACTTGAAGTAAGCTCAAGGGCCTTAAGGTAGCTCAAGCTTATAGATGCTACAATGCATATCTTGAGATAACTCAAGATATCTTAAGGCACCTCAGTGGCCTCTGATCAATCACTGTAGCAATAATTAACTCTGGCAGCCTCTGGCCCACAGGCTGTTTCCTGATGCTGGTAATTTCAAGAAAAGAGTAAGCGGCATCAATTTTCAAAAAATAGTCAACTCATCAGTTAATTCCAGTAGCTGAACACGCTCAAATTCTACGACAATGATAACGAAGATGATCTTGATATCAATGTTGCTGAAACCTCACGCCTACACCGGCAGTTCCGCGAGAATCATCACCAAGGAAAGAAGGTCGCTGGCCGAAACCGTAAGCATGACAAGAAGGATGCAATTCGCGTCAACTGGGCCCAACTTGCTCTTTTCCAGCAAATAGATACTGCTGCACGACGCCTAGGCGGAACCTGGAGTCCTACGGCCATCGTTCAGGAGCTACAGCGTGTAAATTCAAAGGACTTTAAAAGGTTGAAGTCACAGGTGGTTGGCGCATGGATCTGCCTCATCGCGAAGGCGCGAAGCGAGTCGAGATGAAGTGCCAAGATGATAGTACGAGTAAAGTGAGGAAATCAACCTGGAGGAGAGACCTCTTACAGTCATTTCTGTTCACGCCATTATGATTAGATACATCACACAGCAAGCGCCTCATCTCTTCGAAGTCAAACAATCTGACGGATCCGAGTTCTGGTATTCTGAAACCTTCGTTAAGAAGTTTCTCGACCGCCATATAGGTTGGAGCTATCGTCGCGCAACCAAGGCTGCCAAGAAGGTCCCAGATAATGTTGAAGAAATCCTCAAGGAGGCATACCTGCGCGAGGCGTATCTCATCTGAAACTACGCCATCCCAGGTGTGCTGCGCGTCAATACTGATCAGATGCAGATTGTATATCAACAAGGATCAAATACGATGTGGTCCGAATATGGTGCTAAACAGGTTCCTACTACGGGACACGAGGAGAAGCGTGCATTCACACTTGTTCCCTCAATATCCGCCAGTGGTGTCCTTCTTCCCATGCAAGCAATCTATCACGGACAGAAGGAGGCATCTTTACCCTCAGCGAAGACGTCGCCGACCTATGTGGAGGCTGCAGGCCTTGGATTCTGACTCTTGTCTTCGAAATCTAAAACGTACTGGTCCACTCAAGAAACCATGCACGACCTCGTTTAGAGACCTCAACGAGTCAAACTTAAGTTTGACTCGCAATCCATCTCATGAGTACTCGTGCTCGACGAGGTCGATCCGCGATCCTTGCACGATCCGACCCGCTATCGATCCGCGAATCAGACGGGTCGGACCACCGACATGCCCGAGCGGATCGAGTACTCGAGTAAACTCGAGTATTCCATGCACCCAGACTATTCATGCACGATGTGCATCCCCGGGCAATGGCACGGGAACACTCAGTCGTGCATGATGCAGGCCTGGGTAGTGGAGAAGAGTGGTGGTGATGGTGTGGAGGGCATGATGGTGGTGTGGAGGTGGGAGTAGGTGTTGGTGTGGTGCTAGAGGGTGGTGGTAGTGGTGGTGGTGGATGGTGGTGTGGGGGTAGTGATGCGGGTCGTCGTCCGCTGCATTGCGCACTCACCTCGTCCGCGTCAACGGGTCACCCTCGCACCATCCATCGTCGCTCCATCCTCGTCCTCGCCTCATCACCGTCATCGTCGTAATCCAGGAGTTGTTGTTGTTGTCGTCGTCCAAAGTCGCCGTTGATGAAGTCGTCCATCTGCTGCTGTCACACAGACAGCAGCAGTAAGTCCAGCACGGAAGCCAGAGTCCAAGAAACACCCCAGAGGCCTCCTGACAATCGTTAGAGAGGCAGTGGCGACGGTTGTCGCTCACTGGGTGATCGTGGTGGTGGTGAAAGAGAGAGTTGAAAGAGATCGGGTCATCGATCAGAGGCTTACGCGGCCTCGCGGCAATCGCCGGATCGTGAGAATTGTCAAGAAATTCACGCGTATGACTTATTTGGGCGACGCAAGGGCCCGTTCAACTTGGTAAAAATTTGTAAATTACAATTAAATATATACTTAAATATTGACGAGTCAACACGAGTACTCGTAGCGAGTACTCATGCCTCCAGAGCCTGATCCGTGATCCATTACTGATCTGACCCGCTACGGGTCTACGGATCAAACGGATCGGATTACCGAGATGCCCGAGCGGATCGAGTATGGGTAAACTCGTATGATCCGCTGACTCGTTGAGGTCTCTACGCCAGAGACATCAAGAGGATCTGGAACAGGCGGAGCGGGCGTTAGTGGAAAAAGGCAATGCCTGCAAGAAGGAATATCACGCGCATAATCGTGAGGCGTGTAATCTTCGTTCAGCAGAGGCTATGCGACGGTGCATCTCTCTTTTTCTTATTGGTATCTTCATTGAACGTCGGCATAGTCGTCGCGCCAAAATCAAAGCACTTCCTTCCAACGAATAAGAGCCATACCGGGAACAGCAACGGCAACATGACGCTAACTATTGCCTCTCTCATGCCAACGAACTCTGCGCTGCCTCTGAGCGCCACCATCATGCGTGAGGGGCTCCTTATACCCCACTCTGCTAAGTACGTTCTCACCATTCTCTGCAGACACAATCTCAACCGCGTCATTCGGACAGGCCATCTTCAGGTCCCGCAGGCCTACTCAGCCAGCGATAAACGTGTCGTCTAATAAAACAACACGGCGCCAGGATTGTAAATCCGATTGTCCGACGGATGCGTGTGTTGCATCCGGACGCATTAAGTATTTGATATTCAGGCACGTTTAGAGTTCTGTAGAACGTTACGGGAACTTCCGGTTGATTCAGGAGTTCGGTCCGTAGGCGCGTAATGGCCATCTTGGAGTCTCTTCGCGTCCTAACAGAGTCTCCTAGAAGTCTTTAATAGACTTCTTCAGTACTATGATGTATTCGTATACATGTCTTTCCTACAAGAGGTCATACAGAAATCGTAAAATATGCCTATTCTGTAGTCAGTTTGTACTGTGCGTATCAACGGGCACGGGCCATGGCTCGAGAGTGCCTAAGCACAGATCCTTCAATCATTTACTGTTATTATCACTTAGTCTTGAATATAGTTATTTTTTTTCTCGTTTGTGAAATTACAGCAAGAATAAAACAAAAGGGCAAGAAAAAGAACAGATGGCAGGCCACAAGATGGCAAGAACAAGACTGAAAAGATATCGGTCTGCAAGCGCAAGACCAAGACCCGGAAAGACAAGCTGCGCAAGACCAAGACTAACAAGACGTGTTAGCTGTTTTCCTGATATATAAGATCGATGTAAACGCGGATTCCGGGGGTAGGGAGCATTTTCAGAGGCCTCTGCATGCCCCACACCTCTCCTCCATCCTTCTCCCACCTTCCTGCATAAGGAAGTTAAATCAGCTAGCTTTATTTGACTCAAACCGAGTCAAACCGTCATCTGGTCAAAGAATTGCCTTATTTGATCAAAGACTCACTCCCTGCTGCTGCCACTGCAGCCTACCTCCCTTCCAGTCATTGGCCTACACTTACCTAGCCTGTGTTTGGTGTTGCAGTAGCAACAGAGGCCACTCCCAGGGTGCTCTAGGATGTGTAATCCTGATGACTAATACTCTGCTCCTTTGCCTTTTACCATCATCTTCTCTCTGAGGCAAGCAGATTATTATCCCTCCAGTCCTCTTGCTCAGGACTGATGCCACACACCCTCTAGAGCACTGTCTGAAGCCCCTAGCCAGCCCAAAACCAGTCCAGACAGGCCCAAAGTGCCCAATTTGTGGGAATTGCACACTTTTGCTCTCTCAGGCAAGCACTACTCTCTCTCTCAGTCCTCCTGCTCAGGGCTGATGGATAGACCCACTAGGAGCCTATTGCCACCATTTGCTACACCCCAAACTCGCAAATCCTGCCCCTGCTCCCAGTATGTGCTTATGTCTCATATCCAGCCATTCAATTCTGATGGCTTCTGTGCCCAGATACCCATTCCTTTTCAAGGACTCCTTATCAAGGACATCTCTGTGGGCTATCTGGTCACAGGTGTGCTCTCTGCACTGTCTCACTCCCATCTCTGCTAACCTGTGTTATCTGGTCACAGTTAGCTCCGCTTTTTTGCGTCCTTTTCCTGTGGTTTAACCACACATCCCTCTCCCAAGCGGTGCGATCTCATTTGTCCACTCAGCGTGCTATACCTGCCAGGGTCGGCCATCCTCCCAGTACTTACTTGTCATCGTCAATCAGTGGTACGGCTCAACCCGTGCTTGCGACCGGATTCAACACCTGGTTGTACAGCGTGTGCCTGACTCCTACCAAGGAGTGTAAATCAGGGCGCTGATTGAACGACGAGTTCGCTCTCTGAGTGCGCTGTAACAGGTTCGCTCTTTGGGTGTTCGATAGGCTTGGTCAAGGACCGGTCGGTGTCTTATTCTGGTGACTCTCTGGTTCTCCTAGCGAGGGTGTTTCGCTTCGGGCGGGCATTCTTTCTCTGAGGGCTAGACTAGCCAAAAGGCAGCAAGAGGGCGAGGAGCCTGCGCAAACAGCCTTAGGTGCACATCTGCTGAGAACATTCCTGAATCAGGAAGCGGACTATGTCATCCGAGTCGGACGCTTCTTCATCTGACGAACTCGATTTCAATCACAAATCCCACTATCCGTCCCGTGCTCCTTCCTATGTTGTTCCCGACGACAATGATACGAACACCCGTGAGGACGTTTGCCGTCGTGCGGAACAGCTCCAGCAGCTGGTCTCCGACTTTGCGGATGGCACCATCGCCACCACCGAAGTCTTCTTGGAACGCGCTCATGAGACCGGCGCCTCCGCTGGAGAACTGGCTGACTATGTCGACCAGGTCGAGCAAATCATTAACGCTCGAAAGCAGCATCACCACAAATCTCCTCCACCCAATCCAGATGCAGCAGCGCAACAAGCTGAGCAAGAAGCTGAGCGTAAGCGCGCTGTTGAGGAGGCAGCATGGGCAGCACTCTATGACCGCCTCGCTTCTGCTGGACAGCAAGCGCCCACCTCCGGTCCAGATCCTATCCCTGAACCGGTATCGGCTGCGCTGCTCTCTAAGCTCCTCGGAGCGGAGCCTACTCCGTCGGGCATCTCTGCCTCGGTCCTCTCCTCCGCTCCGCATCTCGCACAGTTGGCCTCACCAACCAACCTCTCTCCCCATCTCCAAGAGACGCAGCGTCTCCGCCGGCTCTTTACCAATGACAAGGACGTCGATGCCATTATCACGACGTGTCAGATGCAGTCCCTCCATGACCCATTTGCACGTTCTCTCTGGCGCTGCATTGTGCTCGACCAGTATGTGGATTTTGAGAAGCTTTACGCCTCGATCCACTTGGGCACAAATCAGCAAGAGGATGCGAAGGACTTTGCTGGAGGCTATGTGCTTCTGCGCAAAGACCACGCCACCGCTCGTCGAACTCTTACTCAAGAGTCTGAGTGGACTCGCGTCTTCGATGCTTACGCCACCGGTGTTGGGCTTATCTACCCATACCGCAAAGACGAGCTCGCGGGATATCGCCGACTCATCATCGAGCTGTTCCGCGCTTCCCCCTCGAATCCAGCGTTGCCTATTCGCTGTGATAAGGAGACTCGCACTCGCTATGCTAACTCTCCTTTCAATCTCAATGACCGTGACGCGCTCCAGCTGCCGCTTCTCACAGAGATGTTACGCAACTCTGAGGCGGCTAATCCGCGCAAGCGGTCTTCTGATTCTGGCAGCTCCCAGCCTGCGACACGTCGTCGCGTTATCTGTCAGAATTGGAATCTGGGCAAGTGCTCTTCTCCGTGCCTGGGTAGCCGTCTACACGGTACTTGCAGTGAGTGTGGAGGAAAACACACAGCCAAAAGCCAACCAGCCTGCCTCATCCAACTCGAAGCCCGACGAGCAGTCAATCGTGCAGGACCGAGTTCAGGCAGCAATGAGCAAGCCTAAATCATTGAAGCGTAAATCTGACACTGTACCACCACCTCCATGCTTTAAGCGTGGCTATGTATTTACTTCCAATGTACTATCACACTCTAAAACGCCTCCGAGCATTTCTTCCACTTATACTGCTCCTCCTCTTCCCTTACCTCCTGAACACATTCTCAATGACTCTCTACCATTCAGCAGTCTCTTGCTGCTGTTGCCGATATATATCGAGGTCAGCACACCTATCCAGGTTGACCGCTTTGAGCGACTTTTGGCCAAACATCCTAACCGACCCTTTGTGGACTCGATCTGTCATTCGCTCCGTGAAGGGTTCTGGCCTCTGCATGACGGCGAGTGGGAAGCGCACCTCAAAGACAAAATCAGAGACAACTACTCTACTGAGGAGCGTGATCTCGCTGAGCTGCGCAAACACCGAGATCAAGAAGTCGCTGCTGGTCGCTGGTCTCCTGCGCTTCCGGAAGGGTTTAAACTCCTTCCGGGAATGCGTCTGTCACCCATATTTGTGGTATGGCAGAAAGGCAAACCGCGTGTTGTTATGGACCATACTGGGAGTGGTCTTGACGTTCTCGATCTGCATGACTACATGGATGACTACTATGGCTGGGATTCCAATCACAATCTTGTGCTCTTCCATGGACAGCGACGTCCACGACGTCAAGTCCAGCTTCTTATTCTATGGGACTTTTTGGGCATTCCCTATGAAGACAGAAAGCAAGAGCACGGTCGCCAGCTTAAAATCATTGGATTCTGGCTTGACACCCTCTACGGGTCAATCTCCCTCACTCCAGACTCCATCGCTGACATGATTACGATAATCGAGTCGTTCTTATCTCAGCGCAACCCAATACTTAAGGAATGGCAATCTTTGGGTGGGTACCTCAACTGGGCTCTGAATGTGCTGCCTTGGGCACGGCCAGCACTTACGGAGCTCTACCGCAAGATGAGCGGCAAAACACTGCAGTACAAAGGCATGCCATTAAACGTCGAGGTCAGATCTGACCTCACGTGGTTTGCTAATGCATTGCGACACTGTATCGGAGTGCGCTTCGTTGATGCGCAAGCCTGGGACGACACAGAGGCTGATATGGTCTATTGGACAGATGCGAGTAATCTGGGCCTTTCCTTTGTATACGCTGGGAATGGCTTTAGTTACCAACTCCGAACCACTACTGGAGTTGATACCTTCTTCAGAGAACTACTTGCTATCTTTTGCGCTGTCCATGATGCTGCGTCTCACCCTACTCCACCTCGTAGACTGTTAATCCATTCTGACAGTCTCGACTCTGTTTCAGTGTTCGATACCTTGGCTGCTTCACAGTCAAGTCACAATGCTATCCTTCTTGCTATTGCAGACATCATCATGCGTACAGGCATTGACGTACGTGTGAGGCATATCCGCGGGGTCGACAATGTGATGGCAGACATGTTGTCCCGCTTGCTGTTCTCTGACTTCCAGAGGCAGTTTCCCTCCTACCGCGTCCGCACTATGGAGCCACCTCGAGAGCTCCTGCCGGCGCGATGGAGAGAGTGCTTTTAGAGGCTCTGGGTGAGGGGAGACGCACTCGTCCCCCTCGCCCAACCATGGACTTGCAGAAGCTAGACGAACTTGTCTTATACTTGCAAGCCCATGCCATTGAGACGTCTACACATCTTAATTACTCTACTGGTGCTAGAGACTACGCATACTTTTGTAAATCACACAACCTGTCTTTAGAACCTACCCCAGAGACTCTAGCACGATACATCGCGTACACATCCCAATTCATTGCTTCTGCTCCAAAATACTTGTCTGGTGCAAAACACTTTCTCAAAGAGTTTTATCCTCATTTTGGCGACGCTCGCGCATCAGCGCTGGTCCAAGCCACTATCCGAGGTGCCAAGAAGGTGAGAGCGGATCCTATACACAGGAAACCTCCTCTGCGCATTCACCATCTTCAACTCTTTGTACTTGCTGCACACCAGACTCAGAAGTACGATGATCTTCTCTTTGCCACCATCATGTCATGTGCCTTCTATGCTGTTCACCGAATTGGAGAACTAGTGCAGCCTAATCAGAAGAAGCTTCGTGACTGGAGGAAGATCATCAAGCGATCCAGTCTCAAATTTGAGCCTGGGTATGCTGGCTATCGCTTGCCTTATCATAAAAGCGATCCATTCTATCAGGGCACTGATATACTGTTTACTACTCAGAAAGAAGCTGATCCTATCGCTCTTCTGAAGCAGTATGTCTCCCACAGAGACAAGCTGCATGGTGCTCGAGCGGCACTCTTCATATGTGAAGATGGCATGGTCCCAACTAGATCTTGGTTTGAATCCAAATTCTTTGCGCTGGTGAGCAGAGAGTTTGGCGGACATTCAGTTCGTTCTGGAGGTATAACATTCTATGCATCTCTGGGACTTGCCAAGTCCATTCTTCAAGCCTTAGGTCGTTGGTCATCATCTGCTTGGAAGATCTATATACGCGATCACCCAGCAGTTCGTGCCGCTCAGCAATTAGCAGCTCAAAATAAATCATCTCATTGAAAACCTCTTTTTCCTTCCCTCATCTCGCGTCTCGTAAACATCTTTCTTCACCTCCTAGCCACCCCTCCACTACACCATACATAGCATAGTAGGCACTTTACGATACGCTGAATTGATGAGGCCCCTTGGGGTCCGTTTTGGCCTAACTTTGTGTGAACTAAAAGCATAGGTCTTGTGTATAACACATCATCATCTTGTATTCTACTGCTGTGTTACCTTTCTGAATGTGTATTTTATTCATTTAAGCACCTGTATGCTGCCATTTGCCTTTATAAAGTACACATTAAGCTCTGTAATGGATGCAAGTCGAGTAGAAGATGTTAAAACTACGAAAAATCAAGTCATTTAGTACATGAAAAGTTATAGCTTCACAAAGCTCCATGATCCAATATGGGACATCGATAGCTTCACTTCAAACTGGTCCGTGATCCGTTATGTGAATTAGCAGTCGAAACACTATAGTATATACACATTTTTCCTTATTCGACAACATCATGCACTCACATCCGCTCAATTCCAGTTCAGCTCATTCTCCTTCGAGCCCTGTATACACTTACAAGCAAAGCTGATCAACATGAATCCTGGACTTTACATCCATATCATTGAATTGAAATATACTAGCAGATACTTTAACGATTTCCTGGGCATTGAATCGAGGACGGAAATAAAGTAGATACGTAGTGGTAGCACATTGTGATGCAAACAATGATATCAATGGCTAGCTGTAAATATTGGGCTTTTGGATATTCACGACTGATCATTGATGTCATAATTCTCATGATCTGAAAGGTGTAGTGAATAGTCGGATATAGATGCTCATAAGTACTGTACGGTTTTAACCGTAAATTCGCCGGGTGTGACGCGTTATGCAAACGAACTTAAAAATATAGGTTCGTTTTCAGGCACAAGGCCCGATTTGAATGTTCCCGCCACAGGCGTGACCGAAAATTTCCTTTTTAAGCCTGGCGCGCCTTCAGAAAAAGAGCCGTGATGTGTTATGGTTTAAGCTAAGTTCGGTTCCGAAGCCCGCGTGACGCGTTATGCGAACTTACGGTTGAAACCGTACAGTACTCCTACCCCGAACTCAATGCGACACTGGCACACTCTAAATTACCCATTATTTTGCCCGCAGATCTCAAATGGGGAATAAGTATCCCTAGTCTTGTTGGCTAGTTGGTTTCACCGTGGCGTGGAAAGCTCAAGAGAGCAATCCGCATACCAGCAATGAAAGAACATTGAGCAGGAGACTCCCCTCTGTACCACCACCATCCACGCGTAAATCCTCGTATCGAGACTGCTCTATCTCGTCGGGCTTCAAGAAATGTTTGTGGCAACGTTTCCATCACCATGAAAGGCCATTGTTACGGCTACGATGCCCTAACAATGGCCTTCGACGGACGCGTAAGCCCCATAAATGGGTAGCAAACGACGAATGACGACAGAGAACGGCTTATCAGCAGTTGCGAGGATGACTGTGCTGAGTGAGTACATCTCTAAAAAGAGAGGCGACAAGGCTGGGTGGCGTCGCGGATGCATTCAGCCCAGAACGATGCGTATTTCTTCGACTTGTCATTTTATTTTCTTGTGACTTATGCCATACAGGCTTTTTTTGCACAGTCGAGGTTCCAACAAACACCCTGGTGTTTACGATAATTCTGCTCTTACAATGAGCATGCCGTGAATGTATCAGCCTCCAGGATGGAGCTGCAATGCCTCTGGACCACGGCGCCGCGCTTCAAGAGACTATCTGCCATTGTCCTCAAACTCATCACTTCTCTATCTACCTGTGTCACTACGATCAAGGGTTTGTGGGCCCTACTAGACTCGTAATATGATAATAGCTTTCCAGCAGCTGTGAGGACGACTTTCTGCTTGCAGCAACACTATACGAAGACGGCGACAGGCTGGGACATCTGGTCAGGTCATATTTTGGTGTACAGTATGTGCGTTCGAAGTAAAAGTGGGTTCCAAGGGTAAGGAGCATTTTCAGAGGCCTCTGCCCTCCTACACCTCCTCTAAATGCATGCTGGCCTCGTCAGCATGTTCCTTTCACGTAGTCATGCTCACTACACTACAACACTAGTAGCCAAGCTCGCTACAGTCTTACTTCTCAACTTTGCTCCAGCAGACTTCGCTTTGCTGACACTTTCACAGCCTGTTTCCTAGGCCTGTTCATAATGCAATAAGTGCTTTCAAGCATGCCCAATCCAATGGTCGTATCCGCGATTCAATTGGTGTACAACTCGCTGAGATATTCAACAAGTTCGCATTTCACATAATTAAGCTTTAATAGTTTTCATTTTCCTGTGGCCTGTACACAAGGCCTAGCACAGGTAGCTGTTATGCAATAGGTACTCTCAAATGCGAGGAATCCAACGCTTCTATCCGCGCCCAAATCCGTTTACAACTCGTCGAGATATTCACTATTTTGTACCAAGTACTCAACTGGCTGAGAGCAGATTCCGCTTTGGTGTGAGCTTCGCCACGCCGCGACCCCATCGTGTTGGGTGTCAACGGACCCCAAGGGGCCTCATCAATTCAGCGTATCGTAAAGTGCCTTACAGTACATGGAATGTAGATAATACATGAAATGTAATTACTGTGGGAGAGGTGGGTGGGGACGCAAAAAAGCGGAGCTAACTGTGACCAGATAACACAGGTTAGCAGAGATGGGAGTGAGACAGTGCAGAGAGCACACCTGTGACCAGATAGCCCACAGAGATGTCCTTGATAAGGAGTCCTTGAAAAGGAATGGGTATCTGGGCACAGAAGCCATCAAAATTGAATGGCTGGATATGAGACATAAGCACATACTGGGAGCAGGGGCAGAATTTGCGAGTTTGGGGTGTAGCAAATGGTGGCAATAGGCTCCTAGTGGGTCTATCCATCAGCCCTGAGCAGGAGGACTGAGTAGAGAGAGTAGTGCTTGCCTGGGAGAGCAAAAGTGTGCAATTCCCACAAATTGGGCACTTTGGGCCTGTCTGGACTGGTTTTGGGCTGGCTAGGGGCTTCAGACAGTGCTCTAGAGGGTGTGGCATCAGTCCTGAGCAAGAGGACTGGAGGGATAATAATCTGCTTGCCTCAGAGAGAGAAGATGATGGTAAAAGGCAAAGGAGCAGAGTATTAGTCATCAGGATTACACATCCTAGAGCACCCTGGGAGTGGCCTCTGTTGCTACTGCAACACCAAACACAGGCTAGGTAAGTGTAGGCCAATGACTGGAAGGAGGTAGGCTGCAGTAGAAGCAGCAGGGAGTGAGCCTTTGATCAAAAAAGGCAATTCTTTGACCAGATGACGGTTTGACTCGGTTTGACTCAAATAAAGCTAGCTGATTTAACTTCCTTGTGCAGGAAGGTGGGAGAAGGATGGAGGAGAGGTGTGGGGCGTGCAGAGGCCTCTGAAAACGCTCCCTACCCCCGGAATCCGCGTTTACATCGACCTATGCTTTTAGTTCACACGGAGTTAGGCCAAAACGGACCCCAAGGGGCCTCATCAATTCAGCGTATCGTAAAGTGCCTACTATGCTATGTATGGTGTAGTGGAGGGGTGGCTAGGAGGTGAAGAAAGATGTTTACGAGACGCGAGATGAGGGAAGGAAAAAGAGGTTTTCAATGAGATGATTTATTTTGAGCTGCTAATTGCTGAGCGGCACGAACTGCTGGGTGATCGCGTATATAGATCTTCCAAGCAGATGATGACCAACGACCTAAGGCTTGAAGAATGGACTTGGCAAGTCCCAGAGATGCATAGAATGTTATACCTCCAGAACGAACTGAATGTCCGCCAAACTCTCTGCTCACCAGCGCAAAGAATTTGGATTCAAACCAAGATCTAGTTGGGACCATGCCATCTTCACATATGAAGAGTGCCGCTCGAGCACCATGCAGCTTGTCTCTGCGGGAGACATACTGCTTCAGAAGAGCGATAGGATCAGCTTCTTTCTGAGTAGTAAACAGTATATCAGTGCCCTGATAGAATGGATCGCTTTTATGATAAGGCAAGCGATAGCCAGCATACCCAGGCTCGAAGTTGAGACTGGATCGCTTGATGATCTTCTTCCAGTCACGAAGCTTCTTCTGATTAGGCTGCACCAGTTCTCCTATCCGGTGAACAGCATAGAAGGCACATGACATGATGGTGGCAAAGAGAAGATCATCGTACTTCTGAGTCTGGTGTGCAGCAAGTACAAAGAGTTGAAGATGGTGAATGCGCAGAGGAGGTTTCCTGTGTATAGGATCCGCTCTCACCTTCTTGGCACCTCGGATAGTGGCTTGGACCAGCGCTGATGCGCGAGCGTCGCCAAAATGAGGATAAAACTCTTTGAGAAAGTGTTTTGCACCAGACAAGTATTTTGGAGCAGAAGCAATGAATTGGGATGTGTACGCGATGTATCGTGCTAGAGTCTCTGGGGTAGGTTCTAAAGACAGGTTGTGTGATTTACAAAAGTATGCGTAGTCTCTAGCACCAGTAGAGTAATTAAGATGTGTAGACGTCTCAATGGCATGGGCTTGCAAGTATAAGACAAGTTCGTCTAGCTTCTGCAAGTCCATGGTTGGGCGAGGGGGACGAGTGCGTCTCCCCTCACCCAGAGCCTCTAAAAGCACTCTCTCCATCGCGCCGGCAGGAGCTCTCGAGGTGGCTCCATAGTGCGGACGCGGTAGAGGGGACTGCCTCTGGAAGTCAGAGAACAGCAAGCGGGACAACATGTCTGCCATCACATTGTCGACCCCGCGGATGTGCCTCACACGTACGTCAATGCCTGTACGCATGATGATGTCTGCAATAGCAAGAAGGATAGCATTGTGACTTGACTGTGAAGCAGCCAAGGTATCGAACACTGAAACAGAGTCGAGACTGTCAGAATGGATTAACAGTCTACGAGGTGGAGTAGGGTGAGACGCAGCATCATGGACAGCGCAAAAGATAGCAAGTAGTTCTCTGAAGAAGGTATCAACTCCAGTAGTGGTTCGGAGTTGGTAACTAAAGCCATTCCCAGCGTATACAAAGGAAAGGCCCAGATTACTCGCATCTGTCCAATAGACCATATCAGCCTCTGTGTCGTCCCAGGCTTGCGCATCAACGAAGCGCACTCCGATACAGTGTCGCAATGCATTAGCAAACCACGTGAGGTCAGATCTGACCTCGACGTTTAATGGCATGCCTTTGTACTGCAGTGTTTTGCCGCTCATCTTGCGGTAGAGCTCCATAAGTGCTGGCCGTGCCCAAGGCAGCACATTCAGAGCCCAGTTGAGGTACCCACCCAAAGATTGCCATTCCTTAAGTATTGGGTTGCGCTGAGATAAGAACGACTCGATTATCGTAATCATGTCAGCGATGGAGTCTGGAGTGAGGGAGATTGACCCGTAGAGGGTGTCAAGCCAGAATCCAATGATTTTAAGCTGGCGACCGTGCTCTTGCTTTCTGTCTTCATAGGGAATGCCCAAAAAGTCCCATAGAATAAGAAGCTGGACTTGACGTCGTGGACGTCGCTGTCCATGGAAGAGCACGAGATTGTGATTGGAATCCCAGCCATAGTAGTCATCCATGTAGTCATGCAGATCGAGAACGTCGAGTTCCCAAGCAATCCAGTTGACTAGACCGGAGAACGAGCACCAGCAGTATGGAGATGCACGACTGCCAAAGATGAGACGACGGACAATGTGATAGCGACCGTCAACGATGACAACCTGTTGTAGCTGCCAGATGGGATGAACGGGGAGATTGAGAAATGCCTTTGAGATATCACTCTTGAAGAGCACAATCTCCTCGTGAGGGTGAGCTTGTAGGACTTCATGCAGTACCTGCCCAAAGGAGTGCATGTCGTCGTACTTCACTTTTGCATCTTCCCTTGCAATGCCGTCATTAAGACCACTCCCAGTATGGTCCATAACAACACGCGGTTTGCCTTTCTGCCATACCACAAACATGGGTGACAGACGCATTCCTGGAAGGAGTTTAAACCCTTCCGGAAGCGCAGGAGACCAGCGACCAGCAGCGACTTCTTGATCTCGGTGTTTGCGCAGCTGCTCCTCAGTAGAGTAGTTGTCTCTGATTTTGTCTTTGAGGTGCGCTTCCCACTCGCCGTCATGCAGAGGCCAGAACCCTTCACGGAGCGAACGACAGATCGAGTCCACAAAGGGTCGGTTAGGATGTTTGGCCAGAAGTCGCTCAAAGCGGTCAACCTGGATAGGTGTGCTGACCTCGATATAATCGGCAACAGCAGCAAGAGACTGCTGAATGGTAGAGTCATTGAGAATGTGTTCAGGAGGTAAGGGAAGAGGAGAAGCAGTATAAGTGGAAGAAATGCTCGGAGGCGTTTTAGAGTGTGATAGTACATTGGAAGTAAATACATAGCCACGCTTAAAGCATGGAGGTGGTGGTACAGTGTCAGATTTACGCTTCAATGATTTAGGCTTGCTCATTGCTGCCTGAACTCGGTCCTGCACGATTGACTGCTCGTCGGGCTTCGAGTTGGATGAGGCAGGCAGGTTGGCTTTTGGCTGTGTGTTTTCCTCCACACTCACTGCAAGTACCGTGTAGACGGCTACCCAGGCACGGAGAAGAGCACTTGCCCAGATTCCAATTCTGACAGATAACGCGACGACGCGTCGCAGGCTGGGAGCTGCCCGAATCAGAAGACCGCTTGCGCGGGTTAGCCGCCTCAGAGTTGCGTAACATCTCTGTGAGAAGCGGCAGCTGGAGCGCGTCACGGTCATTGAGATTGAAAGGAGAGTTAGCATAGCGAGTGCGAGTCTCCTTATCACAGCGAATAGGGAACGCTGGATTTGAGGGGGAAGCGCGGAACAGCTCGATGATGAGTCGGCGATATCCCGCAAGCTCGTCTTTGCGGTGTGGGTAGATAAGCCCAACACCGGTGGCGTAAGCATCGAAGACGCGAGTCCACTCGGACTCTTGAGTAAGAGTTCGACGAGCGGTAGCGTGGTCTTTGCGAAGAAGCACATAGCCTCCAGCAAAGTCCTTCGCATCCTCTTGCTGATTTGTGCCCGAGTGGATCGAGGCGTAAAGCTTCTCAAAATCCACATACTGGTCGAGCACAATGCAGCGCCAGAGAGAACGTGCAAATGGGTCATGGAGGGACTGCATCTGACACGTCGTGATAATGGCATCGACGTCCTTGTCATTGGTAAAGAGCCGGCGGAGACGCTGAGTCTCTTGGAGATGGGGAGAGAGGTTGGTTGGTGAGGCCAACTGTGCGAGATGCGGAGCGGAGGAGAGGACCGAGGCAGAGATGCCCGACGGAGTAGGCTCCGCTCCGAGGAGCTTAGAGAGCAGCGCAGCCGATACCGGTTCAGGGATAGGATCTGGACCGGAGGCGGGCGCTTGCTGTCCAGCGGAAGCGAGGCGGTCATAGAGTGCTGCCCATGCCGCCTCCTCAACAGCGCGCTTACGCTCAGCTTCTTGCTCAGCTTGTTGCGCTGCTGCATCTGGATCGGGTGGAGGAGATTTGTGGTGATGCTGCTTTCGAGCGTTAATGATTTGCTCGACCTGGTCGACATAGTCAGCCAGTTCTCCAGCGGAGGCGCCGGTCTCATGAGCGCGTTCCAAGAAGACTTCGGGGGTGGCGATGGTGCCATCCGCAAAGTCGGAGACCAGCTGCTGGAGCTGTTCCGCACGACGGCAAACGTCCTCACGGGCGTTCGTATCATTGTCGTCGGGAACAACATAGGAAGGAGCACGGGACGGATAGTGGGATTTGTGATTGAAATCGAGTTCGTCAGATGAAGAAGCGTCCGACTCGGATGACATAGTCCGCTTCCTGATTCAGGAATGTTCTCAGCAGATGTGCACCTAAGGCTGTTTGCGCAGGCTCCTCGCCCTCTTGCTGCCTTTTGGCTAGTCTAGCCCTCAGAGAAAGAATGCCCGCCCGAAGCGAAACACCCTCGCTAGGAGAACCAGAGAGTCACCAGAATAAGACACCGACCGGTCCTTGACCAAGCCTATCGAACACCCAAAGAGTGAGCTTGTTACAGCGCACTCAGAGAGCGAACTCGTCGTTCAATCAGCGCCCTGATTTACACTCCTTGGTAGGAGTCAGGCACACGCTGTACAACCAGATGTTGAATCCGGTCGCAAGCACGGGTTGAGCCGTACCACTGATTGACGATGACAAGGAAGTACTGGGAGGATGGCCGACCCTGGCAGGTATAGCACGCTGAGCGGACAAATGAGATCGCACCGCTTGGGAGAGGGATGTGTGGTTAAACCACAGGAAAAGGACGCAAAAAAGCGGAGCTAACTGTGACCAGATAACACAGGTTAGCAGAGATGGGAGTGAGACAGTGCAGAGAGCACACCTGTGACCAGATAGCCCACAGAGATGTCCTTGATAAGGAGTCCTTGAAAAGGAATGGGTATCTGGGCACAGAAGCCATCAGAATTGAATGGCTGGATATGAGACATAAGCACATACTAGGAGCAGGCAGGGGCAGGATTTGCGAGTTTGGGGTGTAGCAAATGGTGGCAATAGGCTCCTAGTGGGTCTATCCATCAGCCCTGAGCAGAAGGACTGAGTAGAGAGAGTAGTGCTTGCCTGGGAGAGCAAAAGTGTGCAATTCCCACAAATTGGGCACTTTGAGCCTGTCTGGACTGGTTTTGGGCTGGCTAGGGGGCTTCAGACAGTGCTCTAGAGGGGTGTGGCATCAGTCCTGAGCAAGAGGACTGGAGGGATAATAATCTGCTTGCCTCAGAGAGAAGATGATGGTAAAAGGCAAAAGAGCAGAGTATTAGTCATCAGGATTACACATCCTAGAGCACCCTGGGAGTGGCCTCTGTTGCTACTGCAACACCAAACACAGGCTAGGTAAGTGTAGGCCAATGACTGGAAGGGAGGTAGGCTGCAGTGGCAGCAGCAGGGAGTAAGTCTTTGATCAAATAAGGCAATTCTTTGACCAGATGACGGTTTGACTCGGTTTGAGTCAAATAAAGCTAGCTGATTTAACTTCCTTGTGCAGGAAGGTGGGAGAAGGATGGAGGAGAGGTGTGGGGCGTGCAGAGGCCTCTGAAAACGCTCCCTACCCCCGGAATCCGCGTTTACATCGACCACGCCGCGACCCCATCGTGTTGGGTGTCATCTTGACCGGATTCTCGCCAGCGTTCCAACGCTTCTATCCGCGAGTAAAACGGTTGCGATTTGAGCGCGCTGCGCCCTTATCAGTGACACATCACCAACTCTTTGATTTGAGACTTCGCTGTTTTGGATCCTCCTGCCGCTGTAGCTTGATCCAGAGTGCTTCCAAAACATTATAGACAGATTCTGCGATTGAATCGGCTGATTTCCACTCCAAGAAGCGAGTCTTTAACAGCTGTAATGCTTCTCTTAACAGCTTCGGAGTTTTGAGACCCCCTTTGATGGACACCTGGCCTGTTGGCTGTGCTGTTGATTGACAGCTGATGCAGCTTACCAGGGAGCCCCAGGGCCCATCAGAGTCGTCGCTCTCTTGCCCTCTTACTCTCATCATCTTCGCATTTTTGAGGTCTGCAGCCTTGCTCCTCCAGTTCTTTGCCTTGGACTCACTTCCTACCAGTCTTTGCAGTGTTTCTCTGGCCTTGAGAGCGTCGCTCTTTTGATTCCTGACTCTGCAAAGCTGTGAGTTCACCATAGACACTGTCTACTGCCTGATCTCATGATATACACAGCTCCTTGTTAGATCTTTCAGATCTGAAGCCTGTGCATCGCACTAGGTGTGTATTAGGTGCGCTCTTATGCTCTGATGAGTCCAGATCTTGTCTGATCTGATGCTGTGTGTTATTAGCTTCGCTAATTTTCGCTCTATCTCTGTGTCATCACTGTTCCTCTGCCACCATCATCATCTATTCTTCACTCCATGTCCACCCATGCCTCTACTATGTCCCCAGATCCTCTGGATGGTCTCCAGAACCCTCAAAGTCGTTCCCACTCCCATCATTATGCTCCCTCATCACGCCATTCCTCTCCTGAAGTCGATCCTTCTGTGCAAGAGCATGCTGAGCTTCTCCAAGAACTCGTCAATGACTTTTCTGCAGGCAGAATCACTTCCCTCCGCGCCTTCCTTACCGCTGCTAGAGCTACCGGAGCTTCTCCTCACGAGCTCCAGGATTACGTTGACCAGGTCATTGCTCTCCGAGACTACCATGACCCTGCTGGGGCTAGGACACCCGAGCCTGAGCAGTCCGAGTCTTTGGATGAACAAGAGGCCCGACTTCGCGCTGCCTTGGATGAGGCTGCTTGGGCCCAACTCGAGGTCAAGATCAGAGATGTTGAGCCACCACAACATGCTCCAGATCCTGGTCTCTCACTCCTTGAACGTCTTTTGTGCTCCAGTCCTTCCACTTCCAGCGCACCTTCCACTGGGCTTTCGGCTGCGGTTCTTGCTGCTACTTCCCATCTCGCACAACTCAGCTCCCCAACGTCCGTTGATAAACACATTCAACAGACAATTGAGCTTCGACGTGCTTTGGCAGCTGAGAAGGATGTGAATGTTCTTGTTGAGCTCTTGCAAGCACGTCGGATCAAGGATCCCTTTGCACGAGCTTTCTGGAAGCTTATTGTGCAAGACCGTTATGTTGACTTCGAGAAGCTTTTTGCCTCTCTATCTGGGACAGTCAATCATCATGACGACTCACAGCCTTTTGCTGCGAATTATATATTGGTTAAGAAGGATCAGTACTCAGCTCGTCGGACTCTTCAATCTGAGTCTGACTGGAGTCGAGTTTTCGATGCTTGGTATGAGGGTGTCATCATTATCTACCCTCATCGCCAGTCTGAGCTGCAAAGCTACAGACAAAGCATTGTGGACTTTTTCCGTGCTACTAGTAGCACATCTCTTGTTCCTATTCAGATCGATCGGGAGACTCGTCTGCGCTATGACCAGACACCTTTCAGGCTGGATAGTCGAAAGGCTGTTCAGCTCCCACTTCTTACTCAGTTGCTTCACCCACTATCAGCGCCTTCTACTTCTACAAAGCGCAGCCTGGAGGAGCGTTTGGAGGGTGGGTCCAAGCGTCGCAAGGATGTTATCTGCGACAGTTGAAATGCTGAGAGGTGTAGTAAGAAGTGTCCAGGTCGCAGGCAGCATGGGACTTGCTCCGAGTGTTTTGCCAATCATTCAGCCAAGTCCAATCCCACCTGCTAGATCCGCTTCCAAGCCAGAAGAAGCATTGCTGGTAGCAGAGCAAGTAGCAAAAGCACAGAAACGTCCTAATTCTCTTTCTTCTTTAAAGCGCAAGTCTTCTATGGAACAGTGTACCCCACGCTTCAGATGTGGTTATATATTTACAGACCGTGTATCTACTACAAAAACAAGAGAGCCTCCAAGCATTTTATCCACTTATTCTGCTCCTCCTCTCTCAACTCCTTCTGAGCATATTCTGAATGATCCTCACATTCAACAATCTTTGGCTGCAGTAGCCAACTATATTCATGTTGAAACTTCATTCAACATTCAGCGTCTTGAGCACTTGTTGGCCAAACATCCTAATCGTCCTTTTGTCAATTCAGTCACTCACTTCGATGTAAACGCGGATTCCGGGGGTAGGGAGCGTTTTCAGAGGCCTCTGCACGCCCCACACCTCTCCTCCATCCTTCTCCCACCTTCCTGCATAAGGAAGTTAATTCAGCTAGCTTTATTTGAGTCAAACCGAGTCAAACCGTCATCTGGTCAAAGAATTGCCTTTTTTGATCAAAGGCTCACTCCCTGCTGCTTCTACTGCAGCCTACCTCCCTTCCAGTCATTGGCCTACACTTACCTAGCCTGTGTTTGGTGTTGCAGTAGCAACAGAGGCCACTCCCAGGGTGCTCTAGGATGTGTAATCCTGATGACTAATACTCTGCTCCTTTGCCTTTTACCATCATCTTCTCTCTGAGGCAAGCAGATTATTATCCCTCCAGTCCTCTTGCTCAGGACTGATGCCACACCCTCTAGAGCACTGTCTGAAGCCCCTAGCCAGCCCAAAACCAGTCCAGACAGGCCCAAAGTGCCCAATTTGTGGGAATTGCACACTTTTGCTCTCCCAGGCAAGCACTACTCTCTCTACTCAGTCCTCCTGCTCAGGGCTGATGGATAGACCCACTAGGAGCCTATTGCCACCATTTGCTACACCCCAAACTCGCAAATCCTGCCCCTGCTCCCAGTATGTGCTTATGTCTCATATCCAGCCATTCAATTCTGATGGCTTCTGTGCCCAGATACCCATTCCTTTTCAAGGACTCCTTATCAAGGACATCTCTGTGGGCTATCTGGTCACAGGTGTGCTCTCTGCACTGTCTCACTCCCATCTCTGCTAACCTGTGTTATCTGGTCACAGTTAGCTTCGCTTTTTTGCGTCCCTTTCCTGTGGTTTAACCACACATCCCTCTCCCAAGCGGTGTCCTACCGCTCTATCGATCTCATTTGTCCGCTCAGCATGCTATACCTGTCAGGGTCGGCCATCCTCCCAGTACTTCCTTGTCATCGTCAATCAGTGGTACGGCTCAACCCGTGCTTGCAACCGGATTCAACACCTGGTTGTACAGCGTGTGCCTGACTCCTACCAAGGAGTGTAAATCAGGGCGCTGATTGAACGACGAGTTCGCTCTCTGAGTGCGCTGTAACAGGCTTGCTCTTTGGGTGTTCGATAGGCTTGGTCAAGGACCGGTCGGTGTCTTATTCTGGTGACTCTCTGGTTCTCCTAGCGAGGGTGTTTCGCTTCGGGCGGGCATTCTTCTCTGAGGGCTAGACTAGCCAAAAGGCAGCAAGAGGGCGAGGAGCCTGCGCAAACAGCCTTAGGTGCACATCTGCTGAGAACGTTCCTGAATCAGGAAGCGGACTATGTCATCCGAGTCAGACGCTTCTTCGTCTGACGAACTCGACTTCAATCACAAATCCCACTCTCCATCCCGTGCTCCTTCCTATGTTGTTCCCGACGACGATAGTACGAACGCCCGTGAGGACGTTCGCCGTCGTGCGGAACAGCTCCAGCAGCTGGTCTCTGACTTTGCGGATGGCACCATCGCCACCCCCGAAGTCTTCTTGGAACGCGCTCATGAGACCGGCGCCTCTGCTGGAGAACTGGCTGACTATGTCGACCAGGTCGAGCAAATCATTAACGCTCGAAAGGAGCATCACCACAAATCTCCTCCACCCGATCCAGATGCAGCAGCGCAACAAGCTGAGCAAGAAGCTGAGCGTAAGCGCGCTGTTGAGGAGGCGGCATGGGCAGCACTCTATGACCGCCTCGCTTCCGCTGGACAGCAAGCGCCCGCCTCCGGTCCAGATCCTATCCCTGAACCGGTATCGGCTGCGCTGCTCTCTAAGCTCCTCGGAGCGGAGCCTACTCCGTCGGGCATCTCTGCCTCGGTCCTCTCCTCCGCTCCGCATCTCGCACAGTTGGCCTCACCAACCAACCTCTCTCCCCATCTCCAAGAGACTCAGCGTCTCCGCCGACTCTTTACCAATGACAAGGATGTCGACGCCATCATCACGACGTGTCAGATGCAGTCCCTCCATGACCCATTTGCACGTCTCTCTCTGGCGCTGCATTGTGCTCGACCAGTATGTGGATTTTGAGAAGCTTTACGCCTCGATCCATTCGGGCACAAATCAGCAAGAGGATGCGAAGGACTTTGCTGGAGGCTATGTGCTTCTTCGCAAAGACCATGCTACCGCTCGTCGAACTCTTACTCAAGAGTCCGAGTGGACTCGCGTCTTCGATGCTTACGCCACCGGTGTTGGGCTTATCTACCCACACCGCAAAGAGACGAGCTTGCGGGATATCGCCGACTCATCATCGAGCTGTTCCGCGCTTCCCCCTCGAATCCAGCGTTCCCTATTCGCTGTGATAAGGAGACTCGCACTCGCTATGCTAACTCTCCTTTCAATCTCAATGACCGTGACGCGCTCCAGCTGCCGCTTCTCACAGAGATGTTACGCAACTCTGAGGCGGCTAACCCGCGCAAGCGGTCTTCTGATTCTGGCAGCTCCCAGCCTGCGACGCGTCGTCGCGTTATCTGTCAGAATTGGAATCTGGGCAAGTGCTCTTCTCCGTGCCCGGGTAGCCGTCTACACGGTACTTGCAGTGAGTGCGGAGGAAAACACACAGCCAAAAGCCAACCAGCCTGCCTCATCCAACTCGAAGCCCGACGAGCAGTCAATCGTGCAGGACCGAGTTCAGGCAGCAATGAGCAAGCCTAAATCGTTGAAGCGTAAAAACTGACACTGTACCACCACCTCCACGCTTTAAGCGTGGCTATGTATTTACTTCCAATGTACTATCACACTCTAAAACGCCTCCGAGCATTTCTTCCACTTATACTGCTCCTCCTCTTCCCTTACCTCCTGAACACATTCTCAATGACTCTACCATTCAGCAGTCTCTTGCTGCTGTTGCCGATTATATCGAGGTCAGCACACCTATCCAGGTTGACCGCTTTGAGCGACTTCTGGCCAAACATCCTAACCGACCCTTTGTGGACTCGATCTGTCGTTCGCTCCGTGAAGGGTTCTGGCCTCTGCATGACGGCGAGTGGGAAGCGCACCTCAAAGACAAAATCAGAGACAACTACTCTACTGAGGAGCGCGATCTCGCTGAGCTGCGCAAACACCGAGATCAAGAAGTCGCTGCTGGTCGCTGGTCTCTCCTGCGCTTCCGGAAGGGTTTAAACTCCTTCCAGGAATGCGTCTGTCACCCATGTTTGTGGTATGGCAGAAAGGCAAACCGCGTGTTGTTATGGACCATACTGGGAGTGGTCTTAATGACGGCATTGCAAGGGAAGATGCAAAAGTGAAGTACGACGACATGCACTCCTTTGGGCAGGTACTGCATGAAGTCCTACAAGCTCACCCTCACGAGGAGATTGTGCTCTTCAAGAGTGATATCTCAAAGGCATTTCTCAATCTCCCTGTTCATCCCATCTGGCAGCTACAACAGGTTGTCATCGTTGACGGTCGCTATCACATTGTCCGTCGTCTCATCTTTGGCAGTCGTGCATCTCCATACTGCTGGTGCTCGTTCTCCGGTCTAGTCAACTGGATTGCTTGGGAACTTGACGTTCTCGATCTGCATGACTACATGGATGACTACTATGGCTGGGATTCCAATCACAATCTTGTGCTCTTCCATGGACAGCGACGTCCACGACGTCAAGTCCAGCTTCTTATTCTATGGGACTTTTTGGGCATTCCCTATGAAGACAGAAAGCAAGAGCATGGTCGCCAGCTTAAAATCATTGGATTCTGGCTTGACACCATCTACGGGTAATCTCTCTCACTCCAGACTCCATCGCTGACATGATTACGATAATCGAGTCGTTTTTATCTCAGCGCAACCCAATACTCAAGGAATGGCAATCTTTGGGTGGGTACCTCAACTGGGCTCTGAATGTGCTGCCTTGGGCACGGCCAGCACTTACAGAGCTCTACCGCAAGATGAGCGGTAAAACACTGCAGTACAAAGGCATGCCATTAAACGTCGAGGTCAGATCTGACCTCACGTGGTTTGCTAATGCATTGCGACACTGTATCGGAGTGCGCTTCGTTGATGCGCAGGCCTGGGACGACGCAGAGGCTGATATGGTCTATTGGACAGATGCGAGTAATCTGGGCCTTTCCTTTGTATATGCTGGAAATGGCTTTTAGCTACCAACTCCGAACCACTACTGGAGTTGATACCTTCTTCAGAGAACTACTTGCTATCTTTTGCGCTGTCCACGATGCTGCGTCTCACCCTACTCCGCCTCGCAGACTGTTAATCCATTCTGACAGTCTCGACTCTGTTTCAGTGTTCGATACCTTGGCTGCTTCACAGTCAAGTCACAATGCTATCCTTCTTGCTATTGCAGACATCATCATGCGTACAGGCATTGACGTACGTGTGAGGCATATCCGCGGGTCGACAACGTGATGGCAGACATGTTGTCCCGCTTGCTGTTCTCTGACTTCCAGAGGCAATTTCCCTCCTACCGCGTCCGCACTATGGAGCCACCTCGAGAGCTCCTGCCGGCGCGATGGAGAGAGTGCTTTTAGAGGCTCTGGGCGAGGGGAGGCGCACTCGTCCCCCTCGCCCAACTATGAACTTGCAGAAGCTAGACGAACTTGTCTTATACTTGCAGGCCCATGCCATTGAGACGTCTACGCGTCTTAATTACTCTACTGGTGCTAGAGACTACGCACACTTTTGTAAATCACACAACCTGTCTTTAGAACCTACCCCAGAGACTCTAGCACGATACATTGCATACACATCCCAATTCATTGCTTCTGCTCCAAAATACTTGTCTGGTGCAAAACACTTTCTCAAAGAGTTCTATCCTCATTTTGGTGACGCTCGTGCATCAGCACTTGTCCAAGCCACTATCCGGGGTGCCAAGAAGGTGAGAGCAGATCCTATACACAGGAAACCTCCTCTACGCATTCACCATCTTCAACTCTTTGTACTTGCTGCACATCAGACTCAGAAGTACGATGATCTTCTCTTTGCCACCATCATGTCATGTGCCTTCTATGCTGTTCACCGAATTGGAGAACTAGTGCAGCCTAATCAGAAGAAGCTTCGTGACTGGAGGAAGATCATTAAGCGATCCAGTCTCAAATTCGAGCCTGGGTATGCTGGCTATCGCTTGCCTTATCATAAAAGCGATCCATTCTATCAGGGCACTGATATACTGTTTACTACTCAGAAAGAAGCTGATCCTATCGCTCTTCTGAAGCAGTATGTCTCCGCAGAGACAAGCTGCATGGTGCTCGAGCGGCACTCTTCATACGTGAAGATGGCATGGTTCCAACTAGATCTTGGTTTGAATCCAAATTCTTTGCGCTGGTGAGCAGAGAGTTTGGCGGACATTCAGTTCGTTCTGGAGGTATAACATTCTATGCATCTCTGGGACTTGCCGAGTCCATTCTTCAAGCCTTGGGTCGTTGGTCGTCATCTGCTTGGAAGATCTATATACGTGATCACCCAGCAGTCCGTGCCGCTCAGCAGTTAGCAGCTCAAAATAAATCATCTCATTGAAAACCTCTTTTTCCTTCCCTCATCTCGCGTCTCGTAAACATCTTTCTTCACCTCCTAGCCACCCCTCCACTACACCATACATAGCATAGTAGGCACTTTACGATACGCTGAATTGATGAGGCCCCTTGGGGTCCGTTTTGGCCTAACTCCGTGTGAACTAAAAGCATAGGTCGATGTAAACGCGGATTCCGGGGTAGGGAGCGTTTTCAGAGGCCTCTGCACGCCCCACACCTCTCCTCCATCCTTCTCCCACCTTCCTGCATAAGGAAGTTAATTCAGCTAGCTTTATTTGAGTCAAACCGAGTCAAACCGTCATCTGGTCAAAGAATTGCCTTTTTTGATCAAAGGCTCACTCCCTGCTGCTTCTACTGCAGCCTACCTCCCTTCCAGTCATTGGCCTACACTTACCTAGCCTGTGTTTGGTGTTGCAGTAGCAACAGAGGCCACTCCCAGGGTGCTCTAGGATGTGTAATCCTGATGACTAATACTCTGCTCCTTTGCCTTTTACCATCATCTTCTCTCTGAGGCAAGCAGATTATTATCCCTCCAGTCCTCTTGCTCAGGACTGATGCCACACCCTCTAGAGCACTGTCTGAAGCCCCCTAGCCAGCCCAAAACCAGTCCAGACAGGCCCAAAGTGCCCAATTTGTGGGAATTGCACACTTTTGCTCTCCCAGGCAAGCACTACTCTCTCTACTCAGTCCTCCTGCTCAGGGCTGATGGATAGACCCACTAGGAGCCTATTGCCACCATTTGCTACACCCCAAACTCGCAAATCCTGCCCCTGCTCCCAGTATGTGCTTATGTCTCATATCCAGCCATTCAATTCTGATGGCTTCTGTGCCCAGATACCCATTCCTTTTCAAGGACTCCTTATCAAGGACATCTCTGTGGGCTATCTGGTCACAGGTGTGCTCTCTGCACTGTCTCACTCCCATCTCTGCTAACCTGTGTTATCTGGTCACAGTTAGCTTCGCTTTTTTGCGTCCCCACCCACCTCTCCCACAGTAATTACATTTCATGTATTATCTACATTCCATATACTGTAAGGCACTTTACGATACGCTGAATTGATGAGGCCCCTTGGGGTCCGTTTTGGCCTAACTCCGTGTGAACTAAAAGCATAGGCCTTACATCAAGACTTCTGGCCCTTTCATGATGGCGAGTGGGAACAGCATCTAGCTAAGCGCTATGACAACTACACGAATGATCCTAAGGACTTGGTTGAGATACGCAAATATCAAGATCAAGAGGTAGCTGCCGGACGTTGGAGTCCTGCTTTGCCAAAGGATTTCAAGATGCTGCCTGGTATGCGTATCTCTCCTATGTTTGTTGTATGGCAAAAGGATGGAGACAAAGAGAAGCTACGCATTGTCATGGATCATACCGGCAATGACTTAAATGAGGGCATTCTGAAGGAGGATGCTAAAGTACGTTATGATGACATGCATTCCTTTGCGCAAGTCATACATGATGTGAGGCGTGCTCATCCACATGAAGATCTTCTTCTCTTCAAAAGTGACGTCTCAAAAGCATTCCTCAATCTACCTGCTCATCCCATTTGGCAACTGCATCAAGTAGTCACAGTCGATGGACTTCTGCATATTATACGCAGAATGATTCTTGGCACTCGAGCTTCACCACGTTGTTGGTGTTCGCTTTCTGGACTGCTAAACTGGATTGCTTGGCAGTTAGGCATTAAAGATCGATGTAAACGCGGATTCCGAGGGTAGGGAGCGTTTTCAGAGGCCTCTGCACGCCCCACACCTCTCCTCCATCCTTCTCCCACCTTCCTGCACAAGGAAGTTAAATCAGCTAGCTTTATTTGACTCAAACCGAGTCAAACCGTCATCTGGTCAAAGAATTGCCTTATTTGATCAAAGACTCACTCCCTGCTGCTGCCACTGCAGCCTACCTCCCTTCCAGTCATTGGCCTACACTTACCTAGCCTGTGTTTGGTGTTGCAGTAGCAACAGAGGCCACTCCCAGGGTGCTCTAGGATGTGTAATCCTGATGACTAATACTCTGCTCCTTTGCCTTTTACCATCATCTTCTCTCTGAGGCAAGCAGATTATTATCCCTCCAGTCCTCTTGCTCAGGACTGATGCACACACCCTCTAGAGCACTGTCTGAAGCCCCCTAGCCAGCCCAAAACCAGTCCAGACAGGCCCAAAGTGCCCAATTTGTGGGAATTGCACACTTTTGCTCTCCCAGGCAAGCACTACTCTCTCTACTCAGTCCTCCTGCTCAGGGCTGATGGATAGACCCACTAGGAGCCTATTGCCACCATTTGCTACACCCCAAACTCGCAAATCCTGCCCCTGCTCCCAGTATGTGCTTATGTCTCATATCCAGCCATTCAATTCTGATGGCTTCTGTGCCCAGATACCCATTCCTTTTCAAGGACTCCTTATCAAGGACATCTCTGTGGGCTATCTGGTCACAGGTGTGCTCTCTGCACTGTCTCACTCCCATCTCTGCTAACCTGTGTTATCTGGTCACAGTTAGCTCCGCTTTTTTGCGTCCCCACCCACCTCTCCCACAGTAATTACATTTCATGTATTATCTACATTCCATGTACTGTAAGGCACTTTACGATACGCTGAATTGATGAGGCCCCTTGGGGTCCGTTTTGGCCTCAGACATGTTGTCCCGCTTGCTGTTCTCTGACTTCCAGAGGCAGTTTCCCTCCTACCGCGTCCGCACTATGGAGCCACCTCGAGAGCTCTTGCCGGCGCGATGGAGAGAGTGCTTTTAGAGGCTCTGGGTGAGGGGAGACGCACTCGTCCCCCTCGCCCAACCATGGACTTGCAGAAGCTAGACGAACTTGTCTTATACTTGCAAGCCCATGCCATTGAGACGTCTACACGTCTTAATTACTCTACTGGTGCTAGAGACTACGCACACTTTTGTAAATCACACAACCTGTCTTTAGAACCTACCCCAGAGACTCTAGCACGATACATTGCGTATACATCCCAATTCATTGCTTCTGCTCCAAAATACTTGTCTGGTGCAAAACACTTTCTCAAAGAGTTTTATCCTCATTTTGGCGACGCTCGCGCATCAGCGCTGGTCCAAGCCACTATCCGAGGTGCCAAGAAGGTGAGAGCGGATCCTATACACAGGAAACCTCCTCTGCGCATTCACCATCTTCAACTCTTTGTACTTGCTGCACACCAGACTCAGAAGTACGATGATCTTCTCTTTGCCACCATCATGTCATGCGCCTTCTATGCTGTTCATCGAATTGGAGAACTAGTGCAGCCTAATCAGAAGAAGCTTCGTGACTGGAGGAAGATCATCAAGCGATCCAGTCTCACATTCGAGCCTGGGTATGCTGGCTATCGCTTGCCTTATCATAAAAGCGATCCATTCTATCAGGGCACTGATATACTGTTTACTACTCAGAAAGAAGCTGATCCTATCGCTCTTCTGAAGCAGTATGTCTCCCGCAGAGACAAGCTGCATGGTGCTCGAGCGGCACTCTTCATACGTGAAGATGGCATGGTTCCAACTAGATCTTGGTTTGAATCCAAATTCTTTGCGCTGGTGAGCAGAGAGTTTGGCGGACATTCAGTTCGTTCTGGAGGTATAACATTCTATGCATCTCTGGGACTTGCCGAGTCCATTCTTCAAGCCTTGGGTCGTTGGTCGTCATCTGCTTGGAAGATCTATATACGCGATCACCCAGCAGTCCGTGCCGCTCAGCAGTTAGCAGCTCAAAATAAATCATCTCATTGAAAACCTCTTTTTCCTTCCCTCATCTCGCGTCTCGTAAACATCTTTCTTCACCTCCTAGCCACCCCTCCACTACACCATACATAGCATAGTAGGCACTTTACGATACGCTGAATTGATGAGGCCCCTTGGGGTCCGTTTTGGCCTAACTCTGTGTGAACTAAAAGCATAGGCTGCATCTATGTCAACTCCTCCCCATCGCATTTTGGTTCATACAGACAGTCTTGATTCTGTAGCTGTCTTCAACACCATGTCTGCTTCATTCTCCTTGCAGTAGCCTCTATTGTCCTTCAGACTGGCATTGACATTCGAGTTAGGCACATTGCAGGCAAAGTGAACATCAGAGCCGATCTGTTGTCACGCCTCTTGCTTGATGATTACCACAAGCAATTTCCCTCCGACCGCGTCCGCACATTTGAGCCTCCGAGAGAGCTCTTGCCGGCGCGATAGAGAGAGTGCTTTTAGATGCCTTGGGCGAGGGGAGAAAGAACTCCTCCTCTCGCCCTACAATGGATTTAAAAAAGTTGGATGATCTAGTTCACTTTCTTCAAGTCCATGCTATTGAGAAATCAACTCGAAAGGGATATGCTACTGGTGCACGTGACTATGCACGCTTCTGCAAGAATCATCGTCTTCCTCTGGATTCAACTCCAGAAACTCTATCACGCTATATTGCGTATACATCTCGCTATATCAAATCAGCATCCAAGTATCTCACTGGTGCTAAACACTTCATTGAGGAATTCTATCCTGACTTTGCTGCAAATCGAGCCACCGCTGCAGTACAAGCTACAATTCGAGGGGCCAACAAAATGCAAGCTGATCCTATTCAGCGCAGACCTCCTCTTCGCACTCATCGCCTTCAATCTGCTCTAAATCAAGCTAACTCTACCAATACCTTTGATGATCTTCTCTTCGCAATCTTACTATCTTGCGGATTCTATGGCTGTCACAGAGCTGGAGAGCTTACCATGTCAAATGACAAGTCTCTTCGTGACTGGCACAAAGTCATTAAAAGAGCTTCATTGCATTTCACCAAAGATTCTGCAGGTTATACCTTACCTTATCATAAAGATGATCCTTTACATCATGGCACCGCCATTTTATTCATGGATCAAGAGGTTGCATCTCCTCTGAAGCTTTTGAAGCGCTATACACGTCGTCGTGACAAGCTTCATGGAGCTCGAGCTGCTTTATTCGTCAAAGAGGATGGATCTAGATCAACAAGGTCCTGGTTTGATACTAGACTCACAGCATTATTTGGCAAAGAGTTTGGAGGTCATTCAATGCGTGCTGGAGGAGCGACATTCTATGCTAGTCTAGGACTGTCTGAAGCTGTACTTCAAGCTTTAGGTCGATGGTCATCTGCTGCATGGAAGATCTATATTTGAGATAATCCTACTGTAAGAGCAGCAGAGGAGTTAGCAGCGAAACGAGCTGCTCATTGATAATTTCTTTTATTCTCTTCATCTTTCTCCTCGCGTCTCAATCTCATTTTCTCTCACCACCACCATCCCCCACACACAACATTACATAGCCATCTATAGCCCATCTTGATCTGCTTGAATAGAATTGATCACGTGCCAGAAGTTGCTAACTAACCTCGTGTGAAACTTAAGCAGTGGCTGTACAAGTAGTTGAATGGACTTAGAAAACGCAGCCTATGCTTTTAGTTCACACAGAGTTAGGCCGAAACGGACCCCAAGGGACCTCATCAATTCAGCGTATCGTAAAGTGCCTTACAGTACATGAAATGTAGATAATACATGAAATGTAATTACTGTGGGAGAGGTGGGTGGGGACGCAAAAAAGCGGAGCTAACTGTGACCAGATAACACAGGTTAGCAGAGATGGGAGTGAGACAGTGCAGAGAGCACACCTGTGACCAGATAGCCCACAGAGATGTCCTTGATAAGGAGTCCTTGAAAAGAAATGGGTATCTGGGCACAGAAGCCATCAAAATTGAATGGCTGGATATGAGACATAAGCACATACTGGGAGCAGGGGCAGGATTTGCGAGTTTGGGGTGTAGCAAATGGTGGCAATAGGCTCCTAGTGGGTCTATCCATCAGCCCTGAGCAGGAGGACTGAGTAGAGAGAGTAGTGCTTGCCTGGGAGAGCAAAAGTGTGCAATTCCTACAAATTGAGCACTTTGGGCCTGTCTGGACTGGTTTTGAGCTGGCTAGGAGGCTTCAGACAGTGCTCTAGAGGGGTGTGGCATCAGTCCTGAGCAAGAGGACTGGAGGGATAATAATCTGCTTGCCTCAGAGAGAAGATGATGGTAAAAGGTAAAGGAGCAGAGTATTAGTCATCAGGATTACACATCCTAGAGCACCCTGGGAGTGGCCTCTGTTGCTACTGCAACATCAAACACAGGCTAGGTAAGTGTAGGCCAATGACTGGAAGGGAGGTAGGCTGCAGTGGAAGCAGCAGGGAGTGAGTCTTTGATCAAAAAAAGGCAATTCTTTGACCAGATGACGGTTTGACTTAGTTTGACTCAAATAAAGCTAGCTGATTTAACTTCCTTATGCAGGAAGGTGGGAGAAGGATGGAGGAGAGGTGTGGGGCGTGCAGAGGCCTCTGAAAACGCTTCCTACCCTCGGAATCCGCGTTTACATCGAACTTTTATGTACATTAAACGGACTTAGATTTTTCGATACCCGCAGACTCCAAAAATGTAAAATAGATTTCAAGCTCTACTCTAAGTAACGAGTAAGGATTCTATCTAAGTTAAGGGGAGTCGGCTAAGACAAGACTACGCAACCGAAAAGTCCAAAGTTTAGGGCGTATGAAATAAGCTCAAGGCAGGACTACGGTCGCAAGTCTGAAGTTTAAGGCAGACCAAATAAGCTTTAGGCAGGTCTGCGGCGTCATAAGAATAAGTTTAGGGCAGAGAAAATAAGCTCAACTGGAGAAGGATGCTCTCGGGAGGATCCAGGTGACGACGGAACATACACTTCGTCGACATGAACATGTTGTGGTGATCCTCCCACCACTTGACCAACTCTGCATCTAGATGGTTCAAAGCGCCATCTCGCAGGAGAACAGGTTCAGAACCAAGAGACGGTACATGCTATGGGGATCAATCCCAGCGATGTCCATCATGTACAACTAGGCCAAGGTAGTCAGCCGGTAGCGGAAGCATAGACATCCGTGCAGAGACTTACCGCCAGATTATCCATGGCCTCCTTGTAATTCTCCTTGCGAGTTTCGAAATAGTTGTAGTATGGCCTATCCAAGTAGTTCGCGAGCCCACGACTGTTGATGGTGACGTCGTATCTCTTCAGGAAGCGACGCACAAGAGTGTTGAGCACCACAAAGAAGGTGCGCGCCCACAACTTCTCGGCCTCAGTCATGGTAAAGCTCGACTTGGTGTCCCAGATGGAGACGGCGTTTTGCTAAAGAAGTAAGTTAGCAAGGCACCGGAAGCGATAGAACCACAGGGAACGAATAGAGTAGCTAAGAAGAGGAGAGTCGTAAACATGACTCTCTCCAAGTCGCGTACTGGGACGTAGATGGTAGAGGTTATTTTAATGACCAAAACCATTAGTAGTACGAGTAAGGATCATGAAGCTACCGAAGTCGCGATAGAGCTGGAGCGCCACATTCAAGTCGAGAATGATCGTGGCGGCGCGGTACTTGTCAGCGGACCGTTCGAGGTCATTGAACTCGTACAGCATCGACAGCTTGAAAGCAGTGAAAACGGGAACACGAAACATGGCGCTGAGCATATAGCACAGTAGCCCATCCTTTTATACCCACCCATGAGAAAATTTCGCGGAGTCATACTCTTCCGAGGCCGCAGTAGCCCTATCCTAGAGATAACAAACCAAGAAGAAAGTCAACAAAACTTCATGGATTGACTTTAGGAGATTCAAGTTATAAAAGCAAGTTAAACACAAGTAGCATTGCGGAGGGTATCTAAGTCAAGAGACTACTTTACAAGCTATAAGAACGAGATACCAAGCGACGAACAAAGACTAAGCGGACAGTTTTACGGAACCTTCAGACTACCGAGTACCACTACGTCTACAAAGTAATACCGAGACCCTGGGTAGTAGCAATGTAAAGGGAAGAAGTGCGGTGGAAGCCTTGCATCTCGCCGTAGATACGGTTGAGCGCGATAATAAGGTCAAGCCTGTACTGAGCTTCAGCTTTGATGGCACTGGGAGAGACATCGGTAAGCTGGGTAGAGTCCTTAGCGAGATGCTCAAAGATGCGACCCAACCGGTTGACTTGGTTCCGGTAGCCTTCGATAACCAGTGGTGCTATGAAAACCGTTGACAAGAAAAGAAGACAACGGAAGGCGAGCATTCACCTTGCGTAAAGTAGTTGAGAGAAGTACTATCGATGTGAATTGAATCGATTTTGGTGTACTTCCCCTCCTTGGCAGCATCAGCCTGGTGAGCGGTACGCTTCTTGAACGGAGGCAGCTCGGTCCCTTAAAAGGAACCGATGGTCTTCAACGCCTTCCCATATTCATGAGAAAGGACGTCCATACCTTTGACATCAGCGAGAGGCTGGTAGCGGGTACCGGAAACGTTTGCGTCCTAAGAAAACAAGTAAGCAATAAGACAATGAGGAAACGGATGCACTACCTTTCCGATTCTCTTGTCGAGATTAGCAGCACGGGTACCGGAGGCAACACACTCCGTTTCGTCGACCTGGAGTTGCGAGAAATTAGAAATCAGACGAGAATCGTATACTAGGACAGATAGTGAGCTTAATCGTCTCACCGTCTTCCATAGCTTGCATATGGTCAAACTATGAGAATGGATAAGAGAAAGGAACGGGCCTACGTATATCCTCGTCGGGTTGTTCACTCTCCTCATCTGAGGTCTCGATGATGAGTTCCGGAGTTTTCGGAGCCTTCTTGGCGACCTAAGATAAACACGGAAGGCGAAATGAGCTTCCGAAGACCAGATAAAAGACGAAGCGACACTTACCCTAGCTTTAGACTCCTTGGGAGGTGCCCGGTAGAGAGGATGATCAGTAGCGAAAGTAGGCAAGTGTTGGTTAACAATGCGGTTGACCGTCTTGATGAACGGTTGGCACAAATTGGCAATATGCATCCTGTTGTCCAACGGGTTGATCCCCAATGACGCACAAGCGCAGGCAAGGAAGCTGCGCAGCGCAAGGCCGAACTCCAGCATGGACGAAGTAACCTCAAGTTTGCGAAGGTTGCTGAGCGTCGGGTTTCAGTTCTAGAAAAGAAACACACGAATGAGTTAGACAAGCACCTATGCTTTTAGTTCACACCGAGCCTATGCTTTTAGATAATACATGAAATGTAATTACTGTGGGAGAGGTGGGTGGGGACGCAAAAAAGCGGAGCTAACTGTGACCAGATAACACAGGTTAGCAGAGATGGGAGTGAGACAGTGCAGAGAGCACACCTGTGACCAGATAGCCCACAGAGATGTCCTTGATAAGAAGTCCTTGAAAAGGAATGGGTATCTGGGCACAGAAGCCATCAGAATTGAATGGCTGGATATGAGACATAAGCACATACTGGGAGCAGGGGCAGGATTTGCGAGTTTGGGGTGTAGCAAATGGTGGCAATAGGCTCCTAGTGGGTCTATCCATCAGCCCTGAGCAGGAGGACTGAGTAGAGAGAGTAGTGCTTGCCTGGGAGAGCAAAAGTGTGCAATTCCCACAAATTGGGCACTTTGGGCCTGTCTGGACTGGTTTTGGGCTGGCTAGGGGGCTTCAGACAGTGCTCTAGAGAGGTGTGGCATCAGTCCTGAGCAAGAGGACTGGAGGGATAATAATCTGCTTGCCTCAGAGAGAAGATGATGGTAAAAGGCAAAGGAGCAGAGTATTAGTCATCAGGATTACACATCCTAGAGCACCCTGGGAGTGGCCTCTGTTGCTACTGCAACACCAAACATAGGCTAGGTAAGTGTAGGCCAATGACTGGAAGGGAGGTAGGCTGCAGTGGCAGCAGCAGGGAGTGAGTCTTTGATCAAAAAAAGGCAATTCTTTGACCAGATGACGGTTTGACTTAGTTTGACTCAAATAAAGCTAGCTGATTTAACTTCCTTATGCAGGAAGGTGGGAGAAGGATGGAGGAGAGGTGTGGGGCGTGCAGAGGCCTCTGAAAACGCTTCCTACCCCCAGAATCCGCGTTTACATCGACCTATGCTTTTAGTTCACACAGAGTTAGGCCAAAACGGACCCCAAGGGGCCTCATCAATTCAGCGTATCGTAAAGTGCCTACTATGCTATGTATGGTGTAGTGGAGGGGTGGCTAGGAGGTGAAGAAAGATGTTTACGAGACGCGAGATGAGGGAAGGAAAAAGAGGTTTTCAATGAGATGATTTATTTTGAGCTGCTAACTGCTGAGCGGCACGGACTGCTGGGTGATCGCGTATATAGATCTTCCAAGCAGATGATGACCAACGACCTAAGGCTTGAAGAATGGACTTGGCAAGTCCCAGAGATGCATAGAATGTTATACCTCCAGAACGAACTGAATGTCCGCCAAACTCTCTGCTCACCAGCGCAAAGAATTTGGATTCAAACCAAGATCTAGTTGGGACCATGCCATCTTCACATATGAAGAGTGCCGCTCGAGCACCATGCAGCTTGTCTCTCTGGGAGACATACTGCTTCAGAAGAGCGATAGGATCAGCTTCTTTCTGAGTAGTAAACAGTATATCAGTGCCCTGATAGAATGGATCGCTTTTATGATAAGGCAAGCGATAGCCAGCATACCCAGGCTCGAATTTGAGACTGGATCGCTTGATGATCTTCTTCCAGTCACGAAGCTTCTTCTGATTAGGCTGCACCAGTTCTCCTATCCGGTGAACAGCATAGAAGGCACATGACATGATGGTGGCAAAGAGAAGATCATCGTACTTCTGAGTCTGGTGTGCAGCAAGTACAAAGAGTTGAAGATGGTGAATGCGCAGAGGAGGTTTCCTGTGTATAGGATCCGCTCTCACCTTCTTGGCACCTCGGATAGTGGCTTGGACCAGCGCTGATGCGTGACGTCGCCAAAATGAGGATAAAACTCTTTGAGAAAGTGTTTTGCACCAGACAAGTATTTTGGAGCAGAAGCAATGAATTGGGATGTATACGCAATGTATCGTGCTAGAGTCTCTGGGGTAGGTTCTAAAGACAGGTTGTGTGATTTACAAAAGTGTGCGTAGTCTCTAGCACCAGTAGAGTAATTAAGACGTGTAGACGTCTCAATGGCATGGGCTTGCAAGTATAAGACAAGTTCGTCTAGCTTCTGCAAGTCCATGGTTGGGCGAGGGGGACGAGTGCGTCTCCCCTCACCCAGAGCCTCTAAAAGCACTCTCTCCATCGCGCCGGCAGGAGCTCTCGAGGTGGCTCCATAGTGCGGACGCGGTAGGAGGGAAACTGCCTCTGGAAGTCAGAGAACAGCAAGCGGGACAACATGTCTGCCATCACGTTGTCGACCCCGCGGATGTGCCTCACACGTACGTCAATACCTGTACGCATGATGATGTCTGCAATAGCAAGTAGGATAGCATTGTGACTTGACTGTGAAGCAGCCACGGTATCGAACACTGAAACAGAGTCGAGACTGTCAGAATAGATTAACAGTCTGCGAGGCGGAGTAGGGTGAGACGCAGCATCGTGGACAGCGCAAAAGATAGCAAGTAGTTCTCTGAAGAAGGTATCAACTCCAGTAGTGGTTCGGAGTTGGTAGCTAAAGCCATTCCCAGCATATACAAAGGAAAGGCCCAGATTACTCGCATCTGTCCAATAGACCATATCAGCCTCTGTGTCGTCCCAGGCTTGCGCATCAACGAAGCGCACTCCGATACAGTGTCGCAATGCATTAGCAAACCATGTGAGGTCAGATCTGACCTCGACGTTTAATGGCATGCCTTTGTACTGCAGTGTTTTGCCGCTCATCTTGCGGTAGAGCTCCGTAAGTGCTGGCCGTGCCCAAGGCAGCACATTCAGAGCCCAGTTGAGGTACCCACCCAAAGATTGCCATTCCTTGAGTATTGGGTTGCGCTGAGATAAAAACGACTCGATTATCGTAATCATGTCAGCGATGGAGTCTGGAGTGAGAGAGATTGACCTGTAGATGGTGTCAAGCCAGAATCCAATGATTTTAAGCTGGCGACCATGCTCTTGCTTTCTGTCTTCATAGGGAATGCCCAAAAAGTCCCATAGAATAAGAAGCTGGACTTGACGTCGTGGACGTCGCTGTCCATGGAAGAGCACAAGATTGTGATTGGAATCCCAGCCATAGTAGTCATCCATGTAGTCATGCAGATCGAGAACGTCAAGACCACTCCCAGTATGGTCCATAACAACACGCGGTTTGCCTTTCTGCCATACCACAAATATGGGTGACAGACGCATTCCCGGAAGGAGTTTAAACCCTTCCGGAAGCGCAGGAGACCAGCGACCAGCAGCGACTTCTTGATCTCGGTGTTTGCGCAGCTCAGCGAGATCACGCTCCTCAGTAGAGTAGTTGTCTCTGATTTTGTCTTTGAGGTGCGCTTCCCACTCACCGTCATGCAGAGGCCAGAACCCTTCACGGAGCGAACGACAGATCGAGTCCACAAAGGGTCGGTTAGGATGTTTGGCCAAAAGTCGCTCAAAGCGGTCAACCTGGATAGGTGTGCTGACCTCGATATAATCGGCAACAGCAGCAAGAGACTGCTGAATGGTAGAGTCATTGAGAATGTGTTCAGGAGGTAAGGGAAGAGGAGGAGCAGTATAAGTGGAAGAAATGCTCGGAGGCGTTTTAGAGTGTGATAGTACATTGGAAGTAAATACATAGCCACGCTTAAAGCATGGAGGTGGTGGTACAGTGTCAGATTTACGCTTCAATGATTTAGGCTTGCTCATTGCTGCCTGAACTCGGTCCTGCACGATTGACTGCTCGTCGGGCTTCGAGTTGGATGAGGCAGGCAGGTTGGCTTTTGGCTGTGTGTTTTCCTCCACACTCACTGCAAGTACCGTGTAGACGGCTACCCAGGCACGGAGAAGAGCACTTGCCCAGATTCCAATTCTGACAGATAACGCGACGACGTGTCGCAGGCTGGGAGCTGCCAGAATCAGAAGACCGCTTGCGCGGATTAGCCGCCTCAGAGTTGCGTAACATCTCTGTGAGAAGCGGCAGCTGGAGCGCGTCACGGTCATTGAGATTGAAAGGAGAGTTAGCATAGCGAGTGCGAGTCTCCTTATCACAGCGAATAGGCAACGCTGGATTCGAGGGGGAAGCGCGGAACAGCTCGATGATGAGTCGGCGATATCCCGCGAGCTCGTCTTTGCGGTATGGGTAGATAAGCCCAACACCGGTGGCGTAAGCATCGAAGACGCGAGTCCACTCAGACTCTTGAGTAAGAGTTCGACGAGCGGTGGCGTGGTCTTTGCGCAGAAGCACATAGCCTCCAGCAAAGTCCTTCGCATCCTCTTGCTGATTTGTGCCCGAGTGGATCGAGGCGTAAAGCTTCTCAAAATCCACATACTGGTCGAGCACAATGCAGCGCCAGAGAGAACGTGCAAATGGGTCATGGAGGGACTGCATCTGACACGTCGTGATAATGGCATCGACGTCCTTGTCATTGGTAAAGAGCCGGCGGAGACGCTGAGTCTCTTGGAGATGGGGAGAGAGGTTGGTTGGTGAGGCCAACTGTGCGAGATGCGGAGCGGAGGAGAGGACTGAGGCAGAGATGCCCGACGGAGTAGGCTCCGCTCCGAGGAGCTTAGAGAGCAGCGCAGCCGATACCGGTTCAGGGATAGGATCTGGACCGGAGGTGGGCGCTTGCTGTCCAGCAGAAGCGAGGCGGTCATAGAGTGCTGCCCATGCTGCCTCCTCAACAGCGCGCTTACGCTCAGCTTCTTGCTCAGCTTGTTGCGCTGCTGCATCTGGATCGGGTGGAGGAGATTTGTGGTGATGCTGCTTTCGAGCGTTAATGATTTGCTCGACCTGGTCGACATAGTCAGCCAGTTCTCCAGCGGAGGCGCCGGTCTCATGAGCGCGTTCCAAGAAGACTTCGGGGGTGGCGATGGTGCCATCCGCAAAGTCGGAGACCAGCTGCTGGAGCTGTTCCGCACGACGGCAAACGTCCTCACGGGTGTTCGTATCATTGTCGTCGGGAACAACATAGGAAGGAGCACGGGACGGATAGTGGGATTTGTGATTGAAATCGAGTTCGTCAGATGAAGAAGCGTCCGACTCGGATGACATAGTCCGCTTCCTGATTCAGGAATGTTCTCAGCAGATGTGCACCTAAGGCTGTTTGCGCAGGCTCCTCGCCCTCTTGCTGCCTTTTGGCTAGTCTAGCCCTCAGAGAAAGAATGCTCGCCCGAAGCGAAACACCCTCGCTAGGAGAACCAGAGAGTCACCAGAATAAGACACCGACCGGTCCTTGACCAAGCCTATCGAACACCCAAAGAGCGAACCTGTTACAGCGCACTCAGAGAGCGAACTCGTCGTTCAATCAGCGCCCTGATTTACACTCCTTGGTAGGAGTCAGGCACACGCTGTACAACCAGGTGTTGAATCCGGTCGCAAGCACGGGTTGAGCCGTACCACTGATTGACGATGACAAGTAAGTACTGGGAGGATGGCCGACCCTGGCAGGTATAGCACGCTGAGTGGACAAATGAGATCGCACCGCTTGGGAGAGGGATGTGTGGTTAAACCACAGGAAAAGGACGCAAAAAAGCGGAGCTAACTGTGACCAGATAACACAGGTTAGCAGAGATGGGAGTGAGACAGTGCAGAGAGCACACCTGTGACCAGATAGCCCACAGAGATGTCCTTGATAAGGAGTCCTTGAAAAGGAATGGGTATCTGGGCACAGAAGCCATCAGAATTGAATGGCTGGATATGAGACATAAGCACATACTGGGAGCAGGGGCAGGATTTGCGAGTTTGGGGTGTAGCAAATGGTGGCAATAGGCTCCTAGTGGGTCTATCCATCAGCCCTGAGCAGGAGGACTGAGTAGAGAGAGTAGTGCTTGCCTGGGAGAGCAAAAGTGTGCAATTCCCACAAATTGGGCACTTTGGGCCTGTCTGGACTGGTTTTGGGCTGGCTAGGGGGCTTCAGACAGTGCTCTAGAGGGGTGTGGCATCAGTCCTGAGCAAGAGGACTGGAGGGATAATAATCTGCTTGCCTCAGAGAGAAGATGATGGTAAAAGGCAAAGGAGCAGAGTATTAGTCATCAGGATTACACATCCTAGAGCACCCTGGGAGTGGCCTCTGTTGCTACTGCAACACCAAACACAGGCTAGGTAAGTGTAGGCCAATGACTGGAAGGGAGGTAGGCTGCAGTGGCAGCAGCAGGGAGTGAGTCTTTGATCAAATAAGGCAATTCTTTGACCAGATGACGGTTTGACTCGGTTTGAGTCAAATAAAGCTAGCTGATTTAACTTCCTTATGCAGGAAGGTGGGAGAAGGATGGAGGAGAGGTGTGGGGCATGCAGAGGCCTCTGAAAATGCTCCCTACCCCCGGAATCCGCGTTTACATCGATCTTATATATCAGGAAAACAGCTAACACGTCTTGTTAGTCTTGGTCTTGCGCAGCTTGTCTTTCCGGGTCTTGGTCTTGCGCTTGCAGACCGATATCTTTTCAGTCTTGTTCTTGCCATCTTGTGGCCTGCCATCTGTTCTTTTTCTTGCCCTTTTGTTTTATTCTTGCTGTAATTTCACAAACGAGAAAAAAAATAACTATATTCAAGACTAAGTGATAATAACAGTAAATGATTGAAGGATCTGTGCTTAGGCACTCTCGAGCCATGGCCCGTGCCCGTTGATACGCACAGTACAAACTGACTACAGAATAGGCATATTTTACGATTTCTGTACGACCTCTTGTAGGAAAGACATGTATACGAATACATCATAGTACTGGAGAAGTCTATTAAAGACTTCTAGGAGACTCTGTTAGGACGCGAAGAGACTCCAAGATGGCCATTACGCGCCTACGGACCGAACTCCTGAATCAACCGGAAGTTCCCATAACGTTCTACAGAACTCTAAACGTGCCTGAATATCAAATACTTAATGCGCCCGGATGCAACACACGCATCCGTCGGACAATCGGATTTACAATCCTGGTTGTTTCCTCTCCAAGTACTCGGATACGATGTATTCACTATAGTATCCACCCGAACACTAGGGACATGTTCTGAACCACAGAGCTCGTTCAGAAAGACCTTTGCAATGAGACTACTGCATTCATCTACTTGAACTTGGGATCCATACGGACTCTCAACCCTGAAAGCTGTGAGTCAGACAGGACTCCGGAATCACGCAATCTTGCATCATCCTTCCGCTACGAACAAAAGACCACGCGGATGCAAACAGATACATCTGTACCGCAATATTGAAGTGACTCAAATGGAATCGGAACCATAACTCGACAGGTACCCTATGTGGTCGCTATAAACATAGAAAACTAGTTATCAGAACAGCTTTGACAGATACGCTTCGAAAGTGGGGTATCATTCGAAAGCTATAACTGAGGTCTATGTGAAGGACCGAAGTATCAAAACCAGAAGACAAAACCTAGAAAGCTAACTACACTACGACACGTCGAAACCAGCCAGGTCCCAACCGGACTATCTACATGGTTGAGTCAGATGAGCACAAGGTGTTATATCAAATACCACGGAAAGCATGCCATCCGCGGACTCATACGAGTCACCCGGAGGTCTGAGGAACCGACAGTAGCTACCGAACCGCACCCACCAGTAAGAATAACACCGTATGTACCTGATTCTGTAGTATATAAGTATCTGTAAAACGTCGTAGTCGGGAGTTAATCTACACCTGCGTATATAGCCATACAAGCGAATACCAGTGTTTATTTGACTCGGAACTTCTGTGTTCACCTCAATTTAAGTTAAAGAACCCAACCAGAAACACGTGAACCAGTGATAGTTACCTGGTGAACTTCGAGTTAGTACCCGGAAGCTTTGCCATCCGTACTTGTGAAACGTCCCTCTGTCTCAAGACAGAGTTTAAACGATAGAAGCAAGTATCGGTAACGAAGTGACTTGAGAACACCCGGAGCCACCGCGCTTGCAACTGCTTCGGATTCAGATATAAGAAGTCAGGCCTTTCGTGTTAGTTTAGACCAACCCAACGTACCCAAGCCCCGCGGATCTTTACGTACCCAAAGGCAATCTTGGTCCCTGCGTTCTGTTGAGTTGAAGATTGAGTGCATAAGACAGTCAACCGGCAGTCCTCCGAGACTCAGCGTACTTGCGTGTCAACCTTTCAGCTAAGACATCGGAAGCTACCCCTTCTTCCGGAATCCCACAAGTTAACTCCTCAAGCTCCCTCGAACTTGCACTTGTGTTAGTTTAGGAAGTACACCTCTACCTCCCTCCGTTTGGAACCTCCTTGAGTCACTCGATCTTGGCTAAGGTTGTAATTCGTTACGGGTGATAAGGTCGGATCCTTGTACCTGTCCATTAGAAACTTCGGAAGTTTCGAGTGATTGTTTTATTTTGTGTATTTGAGTGTGTGTATTTCTGTGGCGTATTCCTATACTGCACATCATATTATTGGAGCCCACCGCGAGGGGGCTTAATTTTATTAACTTGCAGATTCGGAATCCAACGGTTGCAAAGTCCAAAAATCCAAAATAAATCCCAAAAGAACCTCTGATTCTCAGTCTTTGCGTTACACGCCAAGTCAGAACGAGCGTTCACCCCCTCCTTCGAGATCGCAAGCAAGTACGTCAAGCACTGCTGCATCTTCTGGATGGAATCTACGGCCGAATCAGCATCCACTCGGTTACTTAGTAAACGGTGGACCTGAAGACAGAGCAAGAGCCATTGCACGTGCAGCTCAGTCTAGCCAAAACCAAAATACATCTTCACGTCGGAATACTCTAACAGTACCGGCTCCAGTTACTCCTCCTAACAGGACTAACGAAACAAAGCACCCAGTGCACCCAAAAAGAACAAGTCGTCACTTGTTCCACCTACTGAATTCTCTGCAGATGAAGCAGAGTATAGCTTACCAGGTTATTCACTAGTACCACACCCTTTATTTACCAATCTAAGAATCAGTATGTTCGGATTAGACCCATCCGCATATCCGTCGCAAGCTCTTACGGAGAAGTTAGACGGTGCGAACCTACCGATTCCCGGTACCAGACATGCACTCGAGTTCCTGGCTACTCAAGCTGGAGTAAAAAGGTACTTTAATGCTATGGACTGGTTATACCCAGCGAAAAAGATCAAAGATGACTGTCTTAAGATCGAAATAGCGGTCAGCTATGTCGACGAAGACGTCAGGAAGCAGTGGTTCGTCATGCCCGAATACCGAGCTGGCATCTACGAAGGCTTCAAGAAGGCAGTGTTCAAAAGTTACGGTGCAGGCGCCGAAAACTGAGAGCATACGTCTAAAGAACTAAAAGAAAAACTCAACATTTATTATGTTAATTCAATCTATAATAAGACTGAATGGATTGAGTTCAAATGAGTCATCATGCATGTTATGTTATACTTAATTAAAAGTCAAGATCTCATGGAGAAAACCGTGATTTAGAGACCTCAACGAGTTTGTGAGTCACACAGAAACTCGAGTACTCGATTCGGCCGGGAGTCTCGGCTACTCGACTCGTTTAATCTACAGATCAATAGCAAGTCGAGTCATTTACGGATCGCGAGTACGACCTTGGAGGCGTGAGTACTCGTTGCGAGTACTTAGTTATACTCGCAATATTGTAGATATACATTTAAACTATATTTATAAATTTTTATCAACTTCAACAAGCCCCTGCATCGCCCAAACGAGATGTTCGAGTGATTTTTTCGCAGACTTCTCATGATCCGGCAATCACTGAGAGGCCGCGTAAGCCTCTGATCGAGTCAGATCTCTTACATCTTACCACCACCACTACGATCTGGGGAGCGACGATTGTCGCCCCTACCGCGTTGATGATTGTCACGCGGCCTCTGGACTCTGGATTTGAATCTTAGCTCTGTGTCAGGCCCGCTGCTGCTGTTTTTACGACAGCAGCAGAGATAACGATAATCGCCGTGACGACTACACGTCGAGGAGGACGACGACGACGACGACGACCACCACCACCACCCTACCACCTCCACATCACTACTACCACTACCACCTCCACGTCTACCACCCTCACCACTCCCTCCACCACCCTCAACACCACCCTCAGGCCGTCCTCATGCATGGCTGAGTGTCCCCGTGCCATTGCCCGGGGATGCTCATCGGGCATGAATGAACTGGAGGGGGTTGATCCGCGAGATCCGTCGATGACCCGGATCTCGCGCGAGTACCCACTGACCTCCCGAGTACTCAACTCGTTTGACTCGCGAATCAACGCGGGTCGAGTCAAACACGAATCACGAGTAGAGGCTTTTAGCCTCGAGTACTCGCCTTAGGGATCGCGAGTCAGACTCGGATCTGACTCGTTGAGATCTCTATTGTGATTGAAAATTTAGTATCTTGTATTATGGAACCCTCATGAGCCAGTATATAAGTTGAGTTGAAGCGGATTCATCCCACTCCATCTGAGGTCACCAAGAAGATTGATATCAAATAGTTTCTGATTGAAGTTGTCAAAGCTATTAGTAGCTACTTCGATGATTTAGATATGTTCGAACAGATCGCAAAGTTCACTAAAGTATCCGGTCGCATTTTCAACTAAGCACTAGTATCATTATCAACTTTTAGAGTTAAAATAAATTTTTTAACTTAACAGATTGAATCTTTATCAATCTTATTGGATAAGTTCAATCTTAAGACAAACGTTAGACAAGTGCATAAATAAATCTAAGTAAGATAATATAAACAACTGTTGACTATGTTTAAGGAAGCGCTTAAAGATAAGTAATCCTCATAGAAATTTTAGTCTTCGAGCTCAATATATGCAGTACGATTATATTCAGGAGTCTCTGAACTATCCGTATAATGTTATGCAACATCTAGCATAAAGTGTGCCTAACTATTTAGGTGAACCACCTACCGTTCAATCGAATAGGATGATAGTGTGCAACTCTCAAAGAAATTATAATTATGACAATAATTAGAGCCATAGTCACAAATTACATTCTCTACATCAGCATCAGCATGCGGATGGGAGGTTGTGTTTCTTCTGTGATGAAGAAGAACATTTCATCAGAGAGTGCCCTTACTAGAAGAAGATGGAAGTGGAAGGCTGGATCTACTGGCTTTACGGCGTCAAATACTACTTCTTGCGGAATAGTGTATCACTCGGAAGCAAGGCGAAAGCTAGTATTTGGTCAGTATAGCAAGTCTGAAAGCTCATGGAGAAGATAACTGAAAAGCTTCCATCTAAAGTTGCTATCATGATTAAGGTGCAGAACTTTATAATAGAAGATGAAGACAATATGTTCAGTCCTCAAATCATAGTTAATTTCAACCTGGCGTAGAATGTTTAGTCAAATTTCGAATAGACTCGAGGATGAAGCGAACTTCGGAAGAAGCAGAGAAGAAAAGGCTTACACTTACGAAGAAACAACTGTTAGAGTACTTACTCGAATCGCAGAGATAGTCTTGAAAACAAGATAATTCTTCACAAAATTTAAGCCTTTCCCCTTCTCCGAAGTCTGGGCCTGTTAACACGATAACAGAGTCTCTTAAAAGCTAATTTGTAAATATGCGTGTATAATCAAACAACGAAAAACATATTTAAAAACCTACAAAAATCTTAAAATGGAAATCAGATCCCAGCTTTCACAGAAGCAAGAACATTTGGCCTATACTTTTAGTTCACACAAAGTTAGACTAAAACTAGAGACTGCCACGGATCGTGAACCAGATCGATTCGCGATCCGATTTACGAATATCCATGATCTCCACCCACTGACCGTGACCGTATTACGATTCGGATCGTTATATAATCCGATTCGTTAGCCGATTCAATTCGCAGATCAACTTATGGATCGCAATCTAGATCCAACTCGGATCGCTACGTCTCAACCCGTAAAAGGTAGAAACAAGTTTGATATAAGAGTAAAATACTGTAGTAAGGTTGAGTGCTAAGTAGGTCGGTGAGGGCGGATGAGCCACTGGTGAATTAGGGGTTGGCGAATCTTCCTTTGGTTGTTCCTCGCGTTTTTTTTTGCAGCACGAGTGTTTGGCAACTCATTCAGAGGGCGTGTAAATGACGACGAACGACGACACTAATAAGATCTGATCAGCCTTGGATCTAGCTCTTTTAAGAGACAATTACCTTCTTGCTTGTCTTTTCCTTCGACAGTTTAGCATTGAGATCAATAAATGCGAGGTTCTCGTATTTCTGCTCCAGAACAATGTAAATATAGAGCTGGGCTTCTGTAACTGGTATTCCAGAGGGTTGAGAGTAGCGTTTGAAAGTCAGGTCATGTAACCGCTTAAAGACCGTTAACTGGACCTAACCTAACCACCACATAACTGCTATTAGCATGACCATGGTCACGGTTACTGACCAGTTACGGTCAACGGTCTGTCAAAAAGCTAAATATGAATAACCGTCAATAACTGAGGTCTAATCAGTTAGACCGTGTCACGGTTAAACCGGTTAACCGCCGGTCATGACCACCCTAACCGGGCATTCTGATAAAATGGACCCCATGGGAATTGAACCCAGGGAGTCCGACCAATTCCATACAAAGATATATCAGCTAATTCACCAGTTGTGCCAAAAGGTCATATTCATTCTAAATTTTTACACCACAGGACATCTTGTACATACAAATACCATGTAAGAAAAAAAAATCCCATCCACCCCATACCCACACTGGCTGTATACTCACTCACACACTATTACACTATACCGAGACGAAACAAAAGATTACTCTGCAATCCTTCTCGCATTGACTTAAGTCAACGCGGATCAAGGATGCGAGTATAATGGTATACTCACATATCACACCACACACCACCCAGATCAATTCGTGCGCGATGAGCATCCCCGTGCCATTGCCCAGGGACACTCAGCCGTGCATGATGCAGAGGCTGGGGGGTCGTGGTAGTGTAGATGAAGATGGTGGTAGTGATGCATCTTTGCGTGTCGTGCTGTCATCGCTGCGATAACAAATATAAGTCATTCATTAATATAAAGGGAAAAGGCGCACCTTTAAGGTGCTGTTTGCCAACAGATAGCACGGCGTGAGTTATCGTCGTATTGGGAAGGTCGCAGCCTCGTTCGAGGGCTTACGTGTCCTGCGAGGCCTTCATGTTATCTCAAAATCCCACTGCTGGTGCAGTCGTCGCCATGGTATTGTGCCGCAGTTAACTGTTGTGGTCGTGCTTATTGCAATCGTCGCATTGACGTACCGTTGTCGGGAATACCTGTGGGCATGTCGCGGTCGCGGCTGTGAGCTTGGTGCGATCATGGTAGCAGTGGTGCTTTCATCTCCACTGTTGTAGCGTTGTCGTCGACGTCGTAGCTGCCGTTATTGCTGTCAAGGTTGTAAGAATAAGAAAATATAGCAAAAAAAAAACCACGCACCTTAATGATGCCGCCTGCCAGCAGACAGCGCGACGTGGCATTCCATAGTCAATCTTCCATGTCCTCTGCCTCGTGAGGCTTCTCCGTCGTTGTCTTTGAAGATTTGCTACCTCGTTGGAGGGCTTACGCGTCCTGCGGGGCCGCCGGGGCTCTTCAAGCCCGCGAATCCACGAAAAAAATGCAAAAATGCATCCAATGGAGGGAGAAGAACACCTGGAACACCCACGTCCCCTGGTTGAGTCGTTGGGGTCCAGGCGTTGAGGGATGGTGGTGGTTGAAAGGTGAGATCGAGCACAAAAAAGTGTCTCGATCACCACTCGGATGATCGGACCGGGTGCTTTTTGACGACTTGCGCGAGCTCTAGCGCGAGAACGGGCACGATTTGAGCATTCGCAGATTGCGAGATGTGTTCATACAACTCATTAGAGTAATTTATTTTTTGGCTCAATTTTGGATGTATCAGAAGATGATACCGTCTCTATATGACCACCATCAGATCTTCGTCTCTCTTAAGATATGCAGAACAAAGTTACTACATCAATTCCACTTGTAATAATTAGCTTTAGCTATAAAGAATGCATGACAGTAAAAATTAGAGCGGCCGAGGAGGCTGACGGTGCTGAAGCGCACGATGTCTAGCTGGTGTAATGGGATACTATCCATGTAAGGTTAATTCCTTGCTTACACATAGTATTATCACTAGAAATTTCATTGCTATATATAAAGTAACTATACTGTACGAGATCCCGATACTCAAATTACCACTCCGAGCCCGTCGTCGCTGTCCTGAGCGTCGACGAGCTCGTTCCGTTCATGATCGGATCCCGATCCGAACAACCTGGACAGTGATCGAACACTGTTCGGAGTAATCGCTCTCTTTTCAACTACCACCACAGCACTACCAGGCGTCTCCGTCCCACCACACCACCATCCTGCACGCGTAAGCCCTCGTATCGAGGCCGCTCTGTCACATCCGGGCTTCAAGAAACGTTTACAACAACGTTCCCGCCGCCACCATTAGGACTCGCGTAAGCCCTGACAGCAGGCAGCACGTTATTCGCGTCTCGACGACTGTCATGCTGTCGTCCTACAATGGCGGTGGCAACCTCTATCACTTGCTGGACCGCTGGGACAACCTGAAGGCCGTTGCTACGGCCACGACGCCCTAGCAACGGCCATCCTATACGCGTAAGCCCCCCCAAATGGGCAGCCAACGACGAATACGGCTTTCCAGCAGCCGTGAGCACGACTCCGCAGAGCGAGGAAGCCTCCAAGCAAGACGCGACGATTTGAGAGTCGGGCTGGATGACGTCGTGGACGCGTCCAGCCCAGAACGGTACGTATTTTTATTTATCTTCTACATGTTCGTGGCCTCGACGGTGTAAAACGATGCCGTCGAGGTCTTTGACCTTCGTTACAGTGACCTGGCATCGTCCGCGACGCGTAAGCCCCACCAACGTGGGCGGCATGCACTTCTATCCTTCCTCACCCTCCAAACACGACGCACCGGGCACGCACCGTCTTGCTCACATTTCTGGCCTGTCTTGCCGATGGATTCACTCCACACTGACTCCCCCGGGAGGTGTTTTTTGTGTGGGATATAACCGCTGCACATTTGTGCAGCGTGTTGTCTTACCAAAAAAATCTTGCACCTTTCTTACATTTGGCCCTCCTGCCATTGTATAAGCCTCCGGGACTGTCCTTGTGTGTGTTGTACCAATTTAGTTTAGGAATTTTTTACATGTACTTGCCAGTGTGAGTATACCATGCAACGAGCTATCAAGTCAATCCTTGATATCTGCCTTTGGCGCAGTCAATAAGCGGTCTGCAAGCGGTTTGATCGGTTACGACTAATTAGTGACCGGTCTGACCGAAGAGCAGTTAGACTGATCACTAACTGGTCTAAAGACCGCGGTTATGACCGATTATGGTCATGCAGCGGTTACGGTCAACGGTTAGGCCTAAAAAATTTTTGCGCGCGGTCAACAGTTATGGTAGGTAAGGTCCAAAGACCTGACCTAACCTGACTTTCAAACGCTAGTTGAGACCGTGAATAAGCACTTGTAAAAGGTTAGTTGAAGTTAAACATAAAAGCCCAAAGGAACATACCTCTTCAGGTCAGCATAGGAGGCTCTTCCAGTCTGGAATCGATCCGTCGGACGTAGGTTGCTGGTAGCGCCTTTAGTTTATTGGGCAGCTAATTCACAGAGCTGGAAAGGACAGTGATCCTCTTCCTCGACGTCCTCAGTAGCAGATTTTGTCTTGATATGGCTAAAGCCCTTGAGTACAGTGTCGACCGTCTCAGAGGTACAACCCGGGTTGTGGAGTGTAAGGTTTCAGACGTAGTCGTTCTCCGGTAAGCTCAGCGTCTCGAACATGGCCTTGTTGGGATGTGAAGCTTCTCCAGCGTGCACCTTGACAATGTGGGGAATAAGAACACAGATGACGGTGATGAATTTGATGGTATCGATCTTCTTCTTCTTCTTAGAATGTACTGGGTCGCGTCCGGTCGTGTTTTTTAGTTGTGTCTTGATTTTCTGGAATGAAGTGAGTATAAGTCATTCCTAGATGTAAGGCGACGCACCTCTTCAGCAGGGTCAAATCGCTTTCTCTTATTGTCCGCTTCTCCTTCCTTCTCTGCGTCAACTCGGATCCCGGCCTTCTCGCACTCTGCCAGGCGTTTAGCTAAACGCTTCTTGGAGGCCTGAAGGAACAGATTGTCGGGAGCTTGCATGAATGCAGTGTGGTTGAAGCCCTTCCAAGAACTAGCCTTGTAGAAGGGTTCTCCGTTTGAGGAGGTCAATGAGGCCGACGAGTTGGGATGCGAAGCGCGAAGCGTATCCTGGGTGGCGCCCTTGAAATCAGTGCTGTTAACCTTGTTAAAGTCCTGAACGCGTGTTAGCTGAAGATGACAGCGACATGAGTGTAGGACACAAACCTTAGGATCTTTGGAAATAGGGGCTCCATCTGTTTTGGGTTCAGTGGCAGTGCCAGTCTGTGGCGTAGTCCAGAAAACATAAGAAAGTACTGTAGTATTTCGATCGTAGGTTCAGTGGGTGTGATCTGTAACTCACTGAACCTATTTGAAACAAGGTTCAGGCCCGTCAAAGGTCTGTGACCTATAAAAAATAGGTTCATTCAGATTCTTACTGGAAGGCCAGCAAGAGGAGTTTTAAGCACAATTCTTACTGCACTGCATTTGAAATTAGTAGAATTGAACTGCTTTAGGCATACATAAGGCAAAAAAGTACAAAAAACAGCCACTAAGTCAAAATTGAGAGAAAAATCGAATTTGTGATCAATTCGAGACATGTTCAAGCACTAAAAAATTGAGTGACCTGCTTATGTAATAGGTTCATTTTTGAGGCCTGTGACCCGTGACCTGAACCTACGATCGTAATACTACAGTATCGGATATGTGTCTAGCAGTTTGCACTGAACAAGTTGAATACAGGTCAGAATGGCATATATGCCAGAATCGCAAGTCGAAAGGTGGCAAGGCATCTGCAAAAATACGTCAATAGAGTCCGATGGAAATAAGGATGACCACCTTACTTCGACAAGACTATGAAAACGGGAGGAAGTAGACCAATCAATATGTTTTGAGCAGACAGCATCGAACAAGGTGACAATCGCCTGTAAAGAGGTAAGGGATCATCCGGTTGATATATTCAGACTACACTTACCGTTAATAATGCAGTATCAGCGGACTTGTTGACTTTTCGATTACTGGAACTGTCGTATATCCTCACAGACGGATCACGATGACCACCCATCTATCGGGATCAGAACGTTTAAATGGGACAATGATACGCCTCCAAGCCGAACAGGGACAAGCCATGATGGCCCACTAACATGTGTATCATTACCTCGGGGAACGATACAAGAAATAAGAGGTACACACCTTGAGACAAGGGAGGGCAAGGGTCTTGTCTACCAAAGAAGGTACATCCTGTGGACGCGACACCACCCCACCCTTAGTTGTGGTAAACATAGTCGATATGAAGTCACTGCGCAGTATCACAACGCCAAGAGGCAAGCCAGGAGGGCGGACACCCAACGATAGTTTTAAGACGGCATCTAGGATTTTGCCTGTAACGGAACCACCGGGCAATAGGGACCAAAGGTCCGTATTACTTGTCATGCATAGAACTGGATGACGACGGGTGGGCAGCGTAATCTTACTGTACTATAAAGGGCATTAGAGAGACAGTGAAAACCGACTGTAAGACTCACCGTTTTCAAGATAGCACCGACAGCGGACTTGTACCTGTTCTGTAGGGAGGCCAGGTGGTGTTGTACTTGCATAGCGGCGTTCTTAGCCATCCAACAAAGAACTCCACGACCTTTGTCAGGCACGGTATCTGGCCAAGATGACGAATTGGACATCAACCGCAGAGTAGTAATATGAGCTTGAAGATTGCGGTAAGTGTCGTGGTTCAAATGAAAGGTGCGAGCTATGATAGAGTTGACGGCATGGGGAAAGAAGTCAACGTCACATAGATTGGGGGCGTATGAGCGGAGGCCCTCAAAATCGACATGGGCGGACCACTTAGTGAACGTACACTGCACGTTCGATCCCAACAAAGTACGCAAACGAGAATCATGTACAACATCACCAAGAATGTTAGGTTGCACGTTATCGGCGCCCATCATATCGTCGAACTTCACGTTTGAGGATACGTCGTTCATGGTAGACGAAGACGACTGACTATTAGCGTATGGGGGAGAGATTAACTGTAAGGATGCATCGGGAAGGAGCGGCACATGCACAGTTGGATCATATATGCTCGTACCATCGAATGGTTGATCGTTGAAGATAGTAGAGGGTAATGGAGACGGAGGTGATGGAGTAAGCGGCGACTCCTCTCCAGGTGGTGATGTACGAAGAGGAATTTTAATCTAGCAAGAAATCAGAAAAACCAAAGGTATAACAATACTATGCCACTAACGGTCAGCTGGGCGGATGGAATATTCAATGCTGTGGGAGGAACAACCTGAATAGGTTCCGATTTGTCGTATTCACAACGAGCACGCGTAACGTCGATGGCAGTACGCCCTTTACATTCTCTGTACGACATTTTTGTGTTGTCCTCGGTCGGATTACCGCCACGTGGAAGTAGTCGATCGAAAATGTTATTATCGAGCGGAAGGGTATTCTCTACTTCTACGCGGCGTTCAGGATACTAATATAGTTAGCGGAAGGTGTACTCACCATTGAAAAGCGTATAGCCATTGGACGGAAGCCGCACATCCAAAACATTTGCGGCATCGCACTGTACAGTGGAAGGATCTGGGGAGAGTTGGGTGGGGGGTTGTAATGAAGCAGAATCGGAAGGCTGTAGTACAGCGCGTCAGAGTACGCCGGGCGAAGAAAGAAACGGCACTGACCAATAAAACGGTCGAAACATATTGTGGCATATGAGACTGAGAAGCATCTGCTACAACATGCGTTAATACACGAAATCAAGTCAAAAAATGCGTTACTTACCTATCCCCATACAATGGTCCACTATTACGCCAACGCCCATAATGTCTTTTGATTTATTTGGTGCACGACGGCCACCACGACGAGAGACCCAATTGCTATTGTCGAGACCTTCTTTGAATCGTACGGGAACGGTACAAGACGACGTGTCCCTAGAGTCACGAATGACGCGTCAAAACACGTCGAACGGTTGAGGAAACGACTTACCCGTTCGAGGAAAGATGGGCATCCAGAGAGGTACTATGACTGCATAGAGGGATTAACATGGGTCCTGTTACATAGCGGTGTACAAACTTACGAATTGGAATTCCTCGTAGGCGGCATGGTATCAGGAGCACAATAAGAAATAGCTGGACGAAAAAACAAAGAAATGCACGCAGTCTTTGCAGATGACTAGCCGTCCTCGTGCACGAAGCAACTCAGGTAGTCGTTGGGCAAAATACTAGGCACACACGGAAACCCAGTATCGAGGCCAAACTGTCCGCGTAGACGTTGATGGTACAAGGTCAAGACCTGTGCGGCACAGAAGAGCTAGTAATCATGGCCAAACAAACACATCGTCTTAAAAAGGAAATAATGTGCTGCGCTTAACACATTGGGACCCATACAACGTATATGCTGCAATACGGCAATGTCAAGAAGATATGTAACGTACTACTTTACAAAAACACGACGTGTACAAAGAGACTACTCTTGGTCCATCTCACTATCATCTTTCCCCTTTCCCTTCCGAGCGGCAGCAGTGGCAGAACGAGTACGTTTTGCTCCAGCCACCGCAGGAGACTGTTTAGAAGAATGACGAGTCTGCGTCGACGAGGGAGTGGGGGATTTCGCCGGAAGACGAATTTTCAACACCTCTGAAGAACCCGCAACAGACTTAGGTGTCTTGGGTGTGGAAACGCCGGCAGGTGTGTTATTAGACGAAGATTGCCTTTTGGGAGACATCCCCTGGAAAGTAGTGACGGGAGTCTTTGGGAAATCCGCTGAAGACGAGGTCGATTTTGAAGCTGCGGCGGATTTGGTAGCGGCGGTGAATTTTGGAGCGGCAGTCGAAGTGGGAGCCAAGGTGGATTTGGCAGCGGAGGCGACTGGCTTGGAAGATGCGGACGATTTCGAAGGAGTAGCCGGTTTGACAGGCACGACAGGTTTGGAAGGAGAGGCAGATTTGGAAAGCGTGGTGGCCCCGGAGGATTTAGACGACTCTCCTACTTTCGAAGTTTTGAAAGCAGCGCCGGAGGAATTGGAACCTTGATTCGAAGAGGAGCCAGGCTTGGTGGGGACTTGTTTGAGGTGTAAACCGCTCAAAGCGGCAGGGAGCGCCAAGACGACAACGTACTGAATGTTGAGGGAAAGTGTAGGAGGGAACGGAGTATTATCCCCCTGGGGAATAGCCTGCCAGGTGTTAACGGTATGAGCCACGAGACAGACCGCGTCTTTCGGGATTTCGGTATGGCCATCCGCAAAGAAGGGAGCGGTGGGTGGACGGGATAACATGGCATTAAGCTGCTCCGGGGTTCCAGCAAAATCGTGTCTACCATCGAAAATTGGAACTGGACACAATCAATAACCGACAGATTAAAAATGCAAACGCACTTACTGGCTTGAGTATAAGGCTCCACACCAGTGCCATGAGTGTAGGCAAGACGTGCACGGGCCAAAACGGGTGCCTTAACCGAGGAAAGAGGAGAAGAGGCAGGTTGGGTGCCCGTTTCTGGAAAAGAGGATTTAGTAGAACGAAGCAACGAATGTTCAAACACTTACGAGAAGTCCACTGGATTTGGGGCTTCGCGCCTGCAGGAGCAGGCAAAGTCGAGAAAGACAAAACGGAATGTCCCACTTCCGGTACATAAACAACAGGCCCGGATATATAATCGCGGTCAAAGGCAAAAACCTTGCTAAGGACAGCCGTCATAAGACGATAAGTCTGATCGTCCGCCCCAAGTAGTAGCGTGTGGATGTGAATCTCTTTCCCGTTTTTTCCAGGTTTCGAATAGGGTGTACGAAGATGGGAAGAGTAACAAACCCCAAGGGAAAAATTCAAGACGTTTCGCCTACTCTCCAACCAAACCAATCGTTTGCCGGTGAAAGAATTCGCGGTATATTTCTCCGTTGTGAATAAGGAGGGTGCCACATTGCCAATCATGGCTATGTCACCAAACGTCCGAAAGCGTAGCATCTTGAGGAAAGGACTATAACTTATCAAGTACGATAACCGACGGTGAATAATATGACTCACATTAAATCCGATTCCTTGTAGGCATTGCGAAACTTCGTGTTATCATACATGGCGGCCAGAAGCGGGTAGTCACGCTCCACGACGGCCATGGTCACCAGATGAGCGGGCTTAATGAACATAAGTACAGACTGGAGAGAGCAACTGCATACGTACGCCAGATCACGGTTGGGATGGTCTTTATAGAAAGCATATAAACGAGAAGATTTGCACATCACAGCCCGTCGAATAACATGTGTCGAATCCCAATCGTCCTCATCGTCGTCTTCTTTGGGCTTCTGAGTGGAAGAATAGGGAATGGCCGGGAGATCCTCTTCGTAAACTTCAGCTTCTTAAAGGAAAACGGTAAGTTGACAAGCCACATATGACGGATGGACATACCAGCAGAGGCATCGGCAACCGGCGCGTCGTCGACATCCATATCGTCCACCGAGAAACTTTTCTTGTACAGACGTCGCTTGGGAGCGTATCGAGTCTGATCCTCGTCGTCGTCGTCGGACATACTGTCAGGTGGTTAGTGATGCAGTACCACAACGACGGTGCAGACATGTACGTTATATCTTGTCCTGAGGCACCATCGTCCACCGGATGTACATCGTCGGTGACGCCTTCTGGTTCACCCGCATCTGTTTCCGGACTATTATGAGAAGGTCAGAATCAACGCAATGTCATAGAGGATAGGTAATTACACTTGATCTCCGTCGTCCTCTTGCTCGTCGACGCTACATGTAAGAAAAAGTGAATGATAAGATGATCATGAATAGTGAATGACTTACTCTTCAAACTCAGGCCAATCGGGGACTGACGTCCACGATGTTCCTGAGGCTCATCATTCTCCTTCCCCGACAATTCTTCGCCTCCCGATTCATCGGTGACAATGAAATCATCTTTGTGGTAGCCATGTTTCGTCATTCTTTGGGTAAGGGGTTCTGGTGAGCCCTCGCGGGATTCGATAGCCTAGTCGTCAATAAAAGGATGACTGCAAGGATATCAGTAAGCGACTTCATGAAAAAAGGACACAATGTATGCATTGTAGTCATCCGGCTCAAACGGGGACTCCAACAAGTCGTTGTCAAAGAGATGGGCACTAGCCTCCCCCTGCACCTCCTCCACCTCCTCTCCCTTGGTATCGATAGAAAGTAATTCGGGTCTAAGAACAAAGGTGGCGTCAATAAGTTTCATAGCAGAAAACCGAACGACGTACGGGATGCCTAAGTCCGGAAACTCTTTGCGCAGAGCTAGCAGTTCGGCTACCGCACGCTCCATTTTAGCCTGAGCAGCAGTGGCTTCATCGGACTGAGAAGGCGTCGCCGCTCTGGGAAATCTCGATTTATCCTTAGTTCTACGGATATGATGAACAGAGAGAAACGAAGAACAACATAGTAACGTACTTTGCGCGCAGAGGCGAAGAGCGATGAGATGTTGTGGAGGCCAGTAGGGCACCAGTTAACGCCATTTGATCTGAAGGCGTGGCGGCTTGTCTACTCAAAAGTAAAAACCGACGTTATAAGGCGAGAGTAAAAGAGAGGACACACTTTTTTGTTTGAGACTTCGACGCTGGTCGGGAGGGAGTCGTGGGATTCCTGGACGACGTCAACAAAGTAAGAAAACAAGCTAACGAAGATTTTACCTAGACCGACCCGAGCCTGGCAAAGACTTGTGTTTCGGCGATGACCTGACAAAAAGTCAACATTCCAGACACAAGAATGCTGCGATGAACCCACCTAATAGGATCGGTATCCAAGACAAGACTGCGCACACCGAATGCATGCTCCAAACTGGCTTCAAGATTGAACCTTCCAGATATGACAGGAGTCAATATACTGGGAGAAAAGTGAAAGGAGAGACATACGAGTCGTCCGCATATTCGTTGTCCATGGCGAGAGACAAGTGGCAAACAAGTTTGTATCGGCCACTTTTAAGGATTGTCAGCGGTTGCGCGGACGCATGAGGTTTGAAGGAGCGACGGCGTCAACGCGGAAGCCGGGACGCATGTCACTGTATATTGGATGCTCCGAAGCTACGCCACCTAGAAACACTGGTCCATAGCGCCACCAAAGAAGAACTGACTATCGGAATACATCCTAGAAATGAGATGATGAGAAAGTCCAAGGGCAGAAATAACTGGAAATGCTGAACCCATAAGCAAAGTAAGAATTGAGAATGCGCAAAGAAAGAAAAGACGGGATCGGAAGAAGGAGCGATGACGGATATGACAAGGAAACACCGGTCATTAAGAGCAATTTACCGAGAAGGAAGCACACCGTTATAATCAGCGTCGCCGCGACTGACAACAAGTAGTGTTATGGAGGATAAGACCGAACGAATACAGACGTCTGTCCGGGATTCCAATAACAAATTCTTGAAGTCCGACAGAAGAAAACCGAAGCGAGAGGTGAAAACATTCTGGTGCCAAAACTTCGTGTACACGGACAGTACCACCACCAACAACTAAGAACGACGACATGAAGAATACCACCGAACACATAGACAGTTACTACAACAGACAGGATGCACGTGAGCAACATACTACTTACGGGACGAAGTAAACACTTACCATATAGTACAGAAAAGACGATGGACGCGATCCTTCGTGAACGACTCGCGCTCGAGGAACATCTACTGTCTCAACAAACCGTAAGTACCACACAAGCAAAAGGTAGCGCAACTCACAAGAACATAGGAGCAAGCAATCAAGGAGGCCATTATCATGTCAATTGACCGCGAATTAACTTGGAGGCTCGCGGTTGAAGACGAAAAAATGTTGCAAAGAGAGTATGTCTTCATTATACAGGGCATCCTAGTCAAGGCGATGCTTCCGCCCATAAGAAAGATCCCAAGGTGAGAACATCGGACCAACAAAAGAAGTCGGCTAACATTCGAGAAAGGACGAAAGCGCAAAATCTGCAGCAGTCCATCCAGCTGACAGCATTCGGTGCCCAAGAATTCGAACGGACGATCAATATGGTTCGCGAGGCTCATATGCGATTCGCCAAACGAGTAGGATCAGACATAGAACCATGGGTACCCTCGACATTCGAAGATCACACAGCACTTGATTTCGCAAACCGTTACTTCGAGTCTGCATCGTTGGGAGACAAGATACCTTTTTGGAACGGAGTCGATCCACTCGATCTCTTGGCGGGACTGGCGGCGGACAATAACCTCCACCATACGGAAGATAACGAAGTACAATTCTGGGACTCCGTCTTCCGTAACGATCAAAGAATGTTAGTCGTACAATTTCTGTTGGGCTACTACTCACAAGCGTCACCAGGTTCAAAAAAATCGATCCACAAGAGTTGCACATTGGCGACGTCGTAGAAACCCAATTCTCCTTTGTGCTGGTACCGTTGAAGGTCGAGCGTACCAGAAGAGGAGACCACGCAAGAGTGTACAAGTACAGGTTGAGATTGAAAATGAGGTCGATAGCGCGTTTGGATACGGGATTAGCCGACGTGAGTAGACTGTACAAGGAACATACATGATCTAACCAGGGCATAGGCGGCGAAAAGGGCGAAGTACGCACAAGAAGATAAGGACAAAGCCAAGAAAAAAGAGACCATCGTGAAGAACGAGATGAAACGGAAGGTTGGGTACTGATATGTCATCATGTATGAGTCATTCGAATCAAACGCTTGTGCTTATCTTGGGATAAGATAGGGAGGGCCATCTAAGGCCGTCGTCCTCCGGTAGATACATGTACATACACAAAAACGGCAATCCAATTCTTTGGGGTTGCTCGTCGTCGTTCGCCGTGCTCCCAACGTCGTGCTGTTGTCGTCGTCCCTCAAACTACCGACTTTTCTTTTGTACCGCCCACGCGCCCGCGGTTTTCCTTCAGTATGTAGTGTCTCCCGCTTCGGTCTCATCTTCAATTTGGTTTCCCATACGCTCAAGTCAGGTCTGTTCGCTTCAGGTTCCCTGCCGTCATCCGAGGTTCCCTCCGAATTCTCGCTCTCCTTCACGGTCACCGCGTTCTATTTCCCGTTTCCCGTTTCGCTCGTGACCGTGAAGCTGGCGACAGCCAGCAGACCTATACTAGCGACTTTCACCGTCTTGACCTTGTCACTTTTCTGACTTCTTCGTATCAGTATCTTCCCCATTATCCGTTAAAGAGCCGAATCATCCTATCTCGCACCACAATGTCCAAAGAATCGGAGAACACTAGCTTCACATGCCAAGCATACACGGATTCGCCGAGGGAAATACAAGAAATGATTGAAGAATACGCGGCCAGCATGCTTTCTAACAACCAATTGACTGACTTGGGCGTCAACCACAATGGGTATCTCTTCTTTGGGTTCATACGGAGGTATTGCATGCCCCAATATGCCGTTAGGTTAACTGACGAAAAAGATGTGAGCATTCGACGTCTCATACGAAATTAACACTCACCGTAGGTCAAAGGCATTCCAACTGTTAAGGAGGATACGATTAAGCAGGAAGTTTTTATCCAAATGGCTTCGACACACTCTGAACGAGATACCAACACGACATTATACGTTCGGGAACATAACAGCAATAGACTTATGTATCGGAGATCTACCAACGGACACCGGGGACATGAGACATACGCGCCTAGGCGACATCACCATCCGGTATTGGCCGGAAGACATGGATGAAATTGTGCCATACATAGAACAGTGGGAACAGTGGGAAACATTGGAGTCGCTGAGATTATTGGCACATTACGACGAGGGGTATTCAAAGGTACGCATATTAATTAGCACTGAAACCTATACACTAAATGGCGCGCATCATAGAGCTCCTACCCCAACAGCGAATCGGACGAACAGATTCGATGCACTTCGACATACTTTCGCCGCACAATATCCCGCTTTACGAAACTAAAAGTATTCGCTCTCAAACACCCCGCTACTTTCGTACGTCTAATACACGGACGGGATGTAGAGGGAATGTACATATACGTCCCGGACATCTACGTCCACAACCTGGTGGATAGTATTCACCGCCTAGACTCCTCAACGTATGAGGGTGAACGCGACATGATCCTTCAATGGAAAGTGGACACTCTACGAGAAGTCTTTCTGTATCATGGATTCTGCGCAGATTACCAATTAGTTTGCAACCCGGTGATACGCACAGTACAATTTGGCCACAGAAAGGCTACATTTTGCGAATTCCATAAGACCTTTGTTCAGTAAAGACCTGTACACGAAACACTAAGTACTAGAAGTCTACGCTATAGACTTCCAGGAGGCTCTCTTAGGACGCGAAGAGACTCCAAGGTGGCAAATACGTGCCTATGGGATTAACTCCGGATGGACCGGCAACTCCCGTAACGTTCTACAGAAACCTTAAAGCGTACCTGAATATCAAATACTCAATGCGTTCCGGGTTACCCAAAAGTACCCGTTAGACACTTGAACTCAGTCAAGTGAACGTCCAAAAGGACCAGTACTCACCCAGTGTTCAGTATTAGTTGTAAACTACAAGGCCTATTCAGAATCCGTATAATGAACCAGTACGAAATGTGGTATACCCGGATCTACAAGGACCCGCAACTTTGTGACACGAGTCAGACACATATCCGAAAGCACGTCATCTCGCATCATTACACCGAAAGCCATCCGCTATCACATCGGATACGGTTCGGAACCGGATGACCAGTATCCGGCCTGTGACTCAGAAACCATCAGGAACGTGAGCCTCATGGCCCCTTGTCCCAAGCCCAGAATCACAGAAGTCACTATAACAGAACAGCCTCGAATGCCACCCATATAAAGTGGGGTATCATTCGCAAGCTATCACTTAGACCTTTCACAAGAGGCCAGGTACAAGACAATCCAACTAGAACTCAGAACAGAACTTACACTGCGACAAGTCGGGACAACTGGACTTCCATATGGAATATCCTACCAGTTGAGTCAGACAAGCACAAGGTATTATATCAAATATCTTAACAAGCACGCAATCCGCAGACTTATGAGTCACCCGGAAGTGCGGAGTCTCAGTAATATACATCCGTAAGGCCGGACAGTAAGTAGTTTGTATCCGGATCGGCCCGGTAGCGTAGTATATAAAGGATTGTACAACATCGTAGTCAGTAGTTAATCTGCACCCGTGTATACCGCATATCAGTGAAATACAAGTGTATCGTTGACTCGGAAACTATTGCTTCCACCCGGTTTAAGTTAAGAAAACCTTCAGAACCTCCGTAGACCAGTAACAGTTTTACTTGGTGATCTTTAAGTCGGTACTCGGAAACTTAGTTATCCGTACTTGTGAAAGTCCCTCTGTCCCTAGACGGAGTCTAAACGATAGAAACAAGTCCAGTAACGAAGTAACTTAAGAACTCTTGAAGTCACCGCGCTTGCAACTGCTTCGGATTCAGTTATAAGAAGACAAGGCCCCGTTGTTAGTTTAGACCTGCACAGCGTACCCAAACCCTAAGGATCTTTACGTACCCGAAGGAGATCTTGGTCCCTACGTTTTGTTGAGTTGAAGATTGAGTGCACGAGACAGTCAACCGGATAGTCTATTAAGACTCAGTGTACTTGAGTGTCAACCTTTCGGCTAAGACCTCGGGTATTCCACTTCTTCCGGAATCCCACAAGTTTAAAACCCCCTAGCTCCCTCGAACTTGCACTTGTGTTAGTCTAGGAAGTACATCCTCACACCCTCCGTTTGGAACCTCCTTGAGTCACTAGATCTAGGCTAAGGTTGTAATTCGTTACAGTGATAAGGTCAGAACCTTGTACTTGTTCACCGGGAACTTCAGAAGTATCCGGGTGTTTATTTGTTGTGTTTGTTTTGTGTGTGTGATTAGTAGTGTGTATTTCTGTGGTGTTTTCCTACACTGCACATCATATTTTGGAGCCCACCGCGAGGGGGCTTATTTGTTTCAACTTGAGGATTCGGAATCCAACGGATAAAAAGCCTTACAAACAAAATTTCCTCCAAAAGAACTTCGACCTCGCAGTCTTCGCGTTATACGCCAAGTCAGGCTGAACGTTCACCCCCTCCGTCTAGACAACGTGCGAGTACGTCAAGTACTCCAGCTAGTTCGGATAGAATCCTTAGACCAAATTCTAATCCACCCGGTTACTTAGTAAACGGTGGACCAGAAGCTAGACAGAAGGCAATAACAAAAGCTGCCCAGTCTAGTCAAACCCAAAAAGAACCTACACGTCGGAAAACTCCTTCCGTACCGACACCCGTTACTCCCCAAAACAGGACTAACGACCCAAAAGCACACAGCGCACCTAAAGCGTTCAGACCTTCTCTCGTACCTTACCCAGAAGTAGCTTCGGAAGACGAGTCGGAAGACTTTCCGCTGAGACAACACTCTTTAGAGCCCAACCCTTTGTTCACAATTTTAAGATCCCAGATGACTACTGTCACCTTAGACCCCGCTGCGTATCCGTCCATGGCTCTGTCAGAGCACTTGGACGGGTCCAATTTACCTATTCCGGGTACCAGACATGCACCCGAGTTCACAGCCACACCAGCTGGCGTAAAAAGATACTTCAATTCCTTAGACTGGATATTCCCGTCTAAGAAGATCAAAGAAGATGGTCTCAAGATTGAAATTGCTGTTAGTTACGTCGATGAAGATGTCAGAAAACAGTGGTTTGTGATGCCCGAGTATGCAGCAGCCAATTACCCGAAGTTCAAGAAGGCAGTACTCGAAAGCTACGGCGCAGGCGCTGAAGATCGAGAACACACCACTAAGGAACTTGAAGAAAAACTCAACAGTTACAGAGTCAATCCGATCTATAACAAAACAAGTTGGGTAGAGTTCAAACGGGTAATCATGCATGTTATGTTATATTTAATCAAGAACAAAGACATCACAGAGAAATCTGCTATAGATCATGTTGTGAACTGTATCTTGGGTCCCTCGTGGGCTAGTATACAAGTTGAACTAAAACGTGTACACCCAGACCCCTCGGATGCTGCTAAAGCAGTTGGTCTCAAGTGGACACTTAGCGAAGTATCCGAAGCTATCAGCACGCACTTTGGGGATATGAATGTTTTCGGGCAAACATCGGATATCCCAGAAACATCCGGTAGAGTGTTTGACCGAGCTCTTGTTCCAATATCTACTAGTCGAGTCAAGACAGAGTCGTTAGCTCAACAGACAGAGTCTCTAGCTCTACTACTTGACAAGATTAACATTGATGCTAAGGAACGCAGAGAAGCCGAACAGAACCAGAACAGACAACATGAACAACTGTTGGCCGCCCTTAAGGATGTGATTCGGGGAAATCCGACTATCCGGAACCAACATGTTCAACAGTACGACTACCTAAGTGAACCACTTAGTTACCCGTACGAGGTAGTACAACACTTAGCACAAGGAGCACCTGCGTATCCGGGTGGACCACCTACTATCCAGTCCAAAGGAACTGGGATGCTAGTAAGGAATAACCCCGGAAGCAGCAGACCACATCCACCACACCCACCGCATCAAGCTGGTGAAGGACAGTGCTTCTTTTGTGGCGAAGAAGGACACTTTGTTAGGGAATGTGTACACCAGAAGAAGATGGAAGCGGAAGGCTGGATTTACAAGCCCAACAATGTGAAGTACTACTTCTTAAGAAATGGAACATCCCTCCAAAGCAAAGCTAAGGCCGGTATTTGGCCAGCTTGGCAAGTCTGGAAGCTTATGGAAAAGATTACTGGGAAATTACCACCCGAAGCTTCCGCCATGCTCAGGTCCCAGAGCTTCATAATGGAGACTGAAGAAGATATGTTTAGTCCACAAGTAGTAGTGGACGCGGAACGGGTACCAGATACCCAGTCAAATTTCGATTAGGCTCGAGGATGGAAAAGACTCCAGAAGAACCAGGAGAGCAAAGGCTTACACTTGCGGAAAAATTGTTAGAGCATCTAATCGAGTCACAACGACACTCTTGGAAGCAAGACAATTCGTCCTCAGCTATAAGTCTTTCCTCTTCTCTGGAGTCTGGGCCTGTTAACACGCTAACAGAGTCTCTTGAGAGCCAATTTGTAAATACGCGTGCACAATCTAATGGAAAACATATCGAAAAACCAGTTGAAATCTTGAAACGGAAACCAGGACCAAGCCTTCACGGAAAAACCGACATTCGACCAAGTCAAAGACAAGTTGACGTCGTAATCCCTGTGAAGAAGCAAGTTAGCTTTGCAGACTCAGAACCAGGAACTAGCAAAATACCCGATCGGGTAGAATCAGTCAAGGAAACTGTTGTTCAGGAAAAACCTACGGAAACTTTTGTAGATCCGGAACTAAAGAAAATCATTGACGACGCGTTGCAAGCCGCAGGGCCATTAGTGTCTAAAGATGATATAATTGAACAACAGAAACAACGCACTTACCAACGGATATCCAAAATACGAGCTATGCTCAACGAAAATCCGGAATGGCGTTCACTCTGGAAACAATTCTTACCCTTCGAAATGCTAGCTACAAATGAGGCATGGCAGAAAGACTTGTTAGACCTCTTGAAAGGCAGAAACGTCAAGGTCAATGTACAAATGGAGTTTGTATCACCCGAACCGACCTCTGTTTACATACTGAACAGAATGGAAGGGAGTGATTTACCCCTAGACGCAATAGTTGTACAAGACCCTGTTGTCCAGCTGTACCACTTCAATAATGGCTACAAAGGTCCTTACTTCAATGTGGACTTACCCGTTGCAAGTATAGCACCGGAAAGCGCAGAACTAAGAACCGTATGGCCGATTATTGGAGGAGCTGGTAGGAAAGAGTGTCTGTTAGACAGCGGATCACAAATTGTATCCATGTCCTTAAAAGCAGCGCTCGAGTTAGGAATTTCTTACGATCCTAACGTTCAGATAACAATGGAAAGTGCGGACCAGACCCGAACCACTACAGTAGGGTTGGCACGTAACCTTCCGTTTACCTTTGAAGGTGTCACTTACTATCTACAAGTACATATCCTTAGGTCACCAGCCTACGAAGTACTATTAGGAAGACCCTTTGAACGAGTATCTAGCCTTGTCACTTCGACTTCGGGTGAACAAGTATCCGCAACAATAACCGATCCAACAAATGGTCGACGGATGACTATGCCCACCTATGCGAGAGGTGAAGTACCAAGGTATCTTAAGCCTGTACAACAAGAGGGTTTTCAGAGCCGCTCGAGGAATTGATCCCAGATCAAGGAGAGGTTGCCCTCTACATAACGAGAGGCAAGAATGGCTATAAAATACAAGAAACCTATGTACCAGGCAATAACAGAACGAGTTTCAGTTCGGCAGACTTGACCAGCTTGTACTTAAAGAAGTCTAATGATGGAGTACAACGAGCAGTCAAACCACTCAGACGGGAATTCATATTTCGGGATCCAAAAGACCCGTTCATAGTACCCGTAAAACACCTGATAGAAACTCATGAACGCAGAACAGTCAACAGTTTTCGGAAAGTATTTGACATCCGGAAGCCGTTAACTAAGAATGAATGGGACGCAGGACTTGTGTTAAGCACCTCGCAGATGTTTTATGGAGTTCCAGAAGAACTTCAGAGTGTGTTTGGACAATTCTCAGTAACCATGGCAGAAGAACATCTGCACAGACAACAAGAAGTGTTCCTACAAGGAGTTAAGAAGATGCGTAAGCCTAAGGGTATCTTTGAGATGCAGAAACTTGATGTCTATGCGGCTAAGAAATATAAGCCAGTGGCATTAAAGACCAAGCCACATCTTGGTACCCTCCCGGATGAGTTTCGCATTGTAAGGGATATACAAGGCGACCCTCTAGCCGATATGCCTAAATTGTCTCCGAACCCACCCGAGTTCGTACCCACAGGCAGGTACACAGCTGAGCGAAGAGAACAGATCCAGAAGGACCATACAGGAGACTTCTTATGGCCTGAAGAACGCAAGCTAGTGGATCAGCTAATGTGTCAACAAAACGAGGGTTTCGCATGGGATGAATCAGAAAAGGGCAAGTTCCGGGAAGACTTCTTTCCCCCGGTAGACATGCCAGTAATTCCTCACACACCATGGGTGCTACGGAATATACCCATTCCACCCGGTATCTATGACGAAGTGTGCAAGATCATTAAGAACAAAATAGACACAGGTGTATACGAACCTTCAAACTCATCATACCGATTAAGATGGTTCTGTGTACTCAAGAAAGATGGCAAGAAACTTAGGCTTGTACACAGTTTAGAACCCCTTAACGCGGTAACCATTGCACATTCAGGCTTACCACCCGCGACAGAAGAGTTAGCGGAAGCCTTTGCAGGTTTATCGTGTGGAGGAACCTTAGACTTGTATGTAGGATATGATGAGAGGTTACTAGCCATAGCTTCAAGAGACATGACTACCTTCTCCACACCCTATGGAGCCCTAAGACTAAGAACCCTACCCATGGGTTGGACAAATTCAGTACCAATATTCCATGAAGACGTGACATACATACTACGTGAAGAAATACCAGCATACACTAGGCCTTACATAGACGATGTACCAGTCAAAGGCCCTTCAACCAGATACGAAGACAAGGACGGCAACGCGGAAGTACTTAAGGAAAACCCGGGTATCCGTCGATTTGTTTGGGAACATCTCAACAATATGAACCGTATCATCCAACGGATGAAGTATGCGGGTGGAACGTTTTCCGGACATAAAGCTATCATATGTGCGGATGAGATAGTAGTTGTAGGACACGTATGTTCATATGCTGGGAGAAAACCCGCTGCTGAAAGAGTCAAGGTCATACAGGACTGGCCTGACTGCGAGAACTTGACACAAGTCAAGTCTTTCCTAGGCACCACGGGTATCTTCCGGGCATTTATTAAAGATTATTCAGTCAAGGCCTACGCCATGAACAAGTTAAATCGTGGTGCAGTACCTTTTCAATGGGGACCTGAGGAGAAAGCTTCAATGCAAGCCCTTAAAGATGCTATCACAAATTGTCCTATGTTAAAACCACTCCGTTACGATTGGGACACCCCGATAACACTTTCGGTTGATACTTCTTACCAGGCAATAGGCTTCTACTTATCACAGAAGGACCCAGAAGACGACAAAAAGACTTACTTTGCTAAATTCATGTCTATCACTCTGAACGAGACTCAAGCCAGGTACTCACAAGCCAAACGAGAACTATTTGGTTTACACAGAGCTCTTATGCACTGTAGGTACTATTTACTGGGATGTCGGAAACTCCGGATAGAAGTGGATGCAAAGTATATCAAAGGAATGTTGTCAAACATAGACTCCCTCACCAACGCTAATCTGCAGCGATGGGCAGAGGATATCCTGATGTATCACTTTACCTTAGTACACGTACCGGGTAAAGTACATGGACCCGATGGGTTAAGCCGAAGACCACCTTCAGACAAGGACCCAGTGGTACCATACGACGAACCAGATGATACATTGGAACTTGAATACGAGGAAAATCCTAACATTGCAAAAGAGGATCAACCTCTAGAATTTGAAGAGTTTAAAGACCATATCGATACTCGCACGGGTTTCATGCAGAGCCTTCACACAGGAAACAGTGAGTCACCCGAGTGGTCACCCGAACAGCGAGTTTCACAAGCCACAGCTGCAGCGGTTGAAGACATTGAGAAGTGGGTAGACATACCTAACTTCCCAGACCAGAACAGGTCTGAACGGGAAAAAGCATGGGAAACTATGTTACCGTATGTACAACCGTACTTAGAAAAGAAGTCACATTCGGAAGAGGGTGATTTACCCGAACGAATGGTAACTAAGATGCAGGACTGGGCTGATAAGGAATTCTTTGTTCGAAATGAAAGACTCTACAAGATATCTAATAAAGGAGAACACAAGCGGGTGTTACAAAAACCCGAGAGAATGGCAGTCTGTAAGGTCATACACGACAAGAATGGCCACAAAGGACAATTCTCAGTCAAACACTTGATTCGCACCAGGTTCTGGTGGCCAGCACTAGAAACCGATGTGAATTGGTATGTGAAGACTTGTGTTCTCTGTCAGAAAAGACAAAAGAAGAATATACACATGGAACCTAGAATCACTTCAACGCCAGGAATCTTCGAGAAGGCCTATGTGGACACCTTCCGGATGCCCAAGTCAACCGGAACGGCTAACAAGGATGGTAAAACTTCTAAGAAAGACCTGAAAGCTGAAGAAACCAAGTATTCTGGATATAATGCAGTGACCGTGGCAAGGTGTGGATTATCCGGATGGCCGGAAGCCCGAGCCTTGAAGGAAGAAACTGCAGAAACACTAGGAGACTGGTTATTCGAAGACGTACTGTCCAGATGGGGTTGCATCCGAGAAATTGTAACTGACAATGGGCCGTCCATTAAGAAAGCAATGCGATATGTAGAACAGAAATATGGCATAACGGGTATCCTTATTTCACCGTACAACAAACAGGCCAATGGCAAAGTTGAAAGAGGACACTGGGATATTCGTCAGTCGCTCTTCAAGGTGTGTAAGGGAGACCCTTCAGTTTGGCCAGCATATTTACATGAGGTTTTATGGGCAGAAAGGATCACAGTAAAGCGTGGTTTAGGGTGTTCACCCTTCTATGCGGTAACCGGAAGTGAACCCATTCTCCCGTTAGACTACATGGAGGCAACTTGGTTAGTAGACGCACCGGATAAAATCGTATCCCACTCGGATCTTGTGGCTTATCGAGCGAGGCTAATAGCAAAACACGCTTCGGATGTAGCTAACATGAGAAAACGGGTGACTGCTGCAAAACGAAAAGCTGCCGAAGCCTTCATGGAGCAGTACAAGAACACTATGCCAAACTGGCAATTCAAGACCGGAGAACTAGTCCTAGTAAGAAACACCAGAATCGAAGATGAGTTGAATTCAAAGTTCAAAGAAAGATTCATGGGGCCTTATGCGGTAGTTACAAGAACAACAGCTGGTAACTACATATTGTGTGATCTAAACGGTGAACTACTAGACGGGAAAATCGCAGGTTTTCGAGTTTTACCCTTTATTATTCACGAAGGAACCCCATTGACTTGGGAACACAATTCCACAGAAGACTAAACGCAATTAAAGACAGTGTCAGCAAGGTATATGATAAAGTAGCGAAGAGTGCCTTGTGGATTCTCGGTCGTGCTGCTAGAACCGGATGACACGGTTAACTAGAAAATGCGTGCAGCGGGACTCGAACGCAAAAAGGTTTTCAGCATCGAATACGTGCTGTGGGAGAATCGAACTCCTGAGAAGCTTACCACTAAGCCACAGCAGTGTTGGAAGCAAGTTTGGGTCCAGCGCCGAATGGGTTCGTAGACCACTCAGCCCTGGCAGCAGCACAAACAGATCTCGGGTAAAAACAACGCAGGTAAAAAGTACCCGGTAGAGCACAGCAAGAAAAGAGGATCAATCGACTTAGAAATGGCTCAGAAGGGATTCGAACCCTAAGCCGTCTGAGAAGCAAGAAGTCCACACTTCGCACTGGCTCTGCTGCATAAGTAAGAGGCCGGATACACCAAGAATACCCGAGGCTATGTTCATGAACTGTTGACTGATCCAAAAAGGTCAATCTACGATGCGGTTGGACTACGGGTATTCTAAAAATCTGTGCACAACATGAGCTTAGTGGCAGGCCCAACACAGGATTCGAACCTGCGACTTGCCTCGCCAAAGAAGACAGGCCGTCAACCAGTAGACTATATGGGCTGTTTGGAGGAGTTGGGCCTTCACTGGCGCCAGCTTAATGTCACATGTACGACTAAAGAGAAGTCCGGATGACGTTGAATTACCCGAGTGAGAAGTTTCGGGTAACACAGGCATATTCATCCAAGAAGCAAATACGTGGTGACAGAATAGAATCGGGTAAAACTAGTGCACCCGTTTTAGTAGGCTGAAGATGGCGCGGACGCCATGTAAAGAAAAAGAAAGGAGAGGGTACATGAGTATTCCTCAAAATTTAGACAAGAAAATATGAAAATATTAATTTTCAAAAATCAGATTTGCGGCAACATCAAGTATGCAAGACATGTAACGTCGGGTAAAGTACGGGTGACTCGAGTATACCCGATATCCGGGTGAAATTCTTAAAAAGAATTCGCGCAGCAAAAGAAGCGATCGGTTGCTGTGGCGCAAGCTTCGAAAACCGCATAACACAGCGCAGATCCGGAAAATGCCGGATAGCACATAAAATAACGGTCAAGACAGACAGGGGTGGATACAGAAAACTTCCCCGCCCCCTCGTTTCTCTCTGCCAAAAACCAACATGTCGACAGATTCAACCACCCAACCCAGCCCGTTCTCTTACGTGGGACAAGACTCAGTACCCGAAGATCTACGTTTCACACTCAACGATGATCTCGCGGAACAACTAATCGACGACCCGCATACAGTGGTAGAAAACTGGAGAACTACAAGCACGCGCACGGACCGGGCACTGCGAGCACTGGGTGAGATCGCGGATATAATCGCGTCTTCCAGTGAAGACAGTGAACAATACCCGAGCCCGTTGCACTGGATAGACTGGGTGTTCACGGCCCAGATCGCCAAGTGTTCAGACTGGACGCCTGGAGAAGAGACGTCGGGTGAAGTCTCGGGAAACGTACAAGTACCCGAACCTGACACGAACCCAATGGACATTGATCCCCCTCCCAAATCCCCCACTCCCCCTCCTACAGAACCCTCCACTTCACAGAAAACCGTCTCGGGTGAAACTCCGGATGACTCGACCACCCGAGTCAAACCCGCCAAGACTTACAGTCGGAAGAAGGATGCACCCGTCATTAGAACGCCGGTTGTGCACATCGTCACCCGGCCAGTCATCCGGACTCCAAATCTGGACCGCCCGATTGAAGAGAAGTACGACTATATCAACAATGCGGACGAGAACTGGACGTGTTGTTGCTTCAAGCTGCACTACATCGAAGCCGGGAAATTACTTGCGAAGCCCGGGAGATTGTACGAGGAGCTTCCCCACCCGAGAAAGCCTCACTTCAAAGTAGAGCACGTACAGGAGTTCGTGGACTGCTTCAAGCTCTACATGAAGGACCATATGACGGAGGCCCACACGAAGAGTCGTCCAGCGGCAATCAAGCTGATAGACGATGCCTTGTTCATCGCGCAGATGGCCATGCATCCCAAGAAAGCGCCAAAAGCTGTAAGACTTTTTGTTAAGTATAACATGTAGTCTAACAATTTTGGTAGCACCAGGAATATAATCCTAAGAGCAAGGACGCTGATAGCAACGAAGAGGACCAATTGGACGAGACTTCGGGTGAGGAAGAAAGATCCGATTCTCCATCCGACTCGGATACTACCCCGCCACCCGAGTCAAGCAAAGACAAGGGTAAAACCAAGGACTCCGCCAAGTCGAAAGATAAGGCGTCGAAGTCAAACAGCAAGCGTCCACGGGTGTCGGATGACGATGAAGTATCCGGTAACGCCTCGACTACTTCAAACAAGGCGAAGGCACCGCCAAAGAAGAAGTCTCGCGTCGCGGGTGATAATAAACCATCTGAAGCACCCTCCTCCCGCCCTCGCCCCTCCAATCGCAGACCACTTGTTCAAGGAAATAACAGTGACGATGTCCAGCGCTGGATTAAAGGCAAGTGTAATGCATGCCTGGAGTCGGGAAGACGTTGTATTTTCCCGGTTACGAAGAAAGGCAACCGGTGCTTTTCCTGCGAGGCTTGCAGCAATGCGAAGATCAAGTGCCTCAAAACGCCTTTGGGTCCCACGGAATACGGGTATTTACCCGCTGAACAAACCGAGAACACGCAAGGAACTTGGGAGTTCTTGGGTCGTGGTAATATACAGGTTCCTCGCAACGCCACCCCAGCCCAGCATCGTGCTTTACTTGGCGCAGCATCGGGAAACCCCCGGATACCCGCGGCGCCATCCGAGCTTGAGTTGTTGAAGGCAGCCAACACAGAATTGAAGGCACGGGTGGATGAGATGGAAAAGCAGATGAAGGTGTTGAAGAAGAACGTCAAGAGACTAGAGAAGCGAGTTGAGCAGATAGAAAAGGACGATTCGGATGACGAGGAGGTACCCGATGAAGATGATAAGAAAAAGGAAAAGGACAAGGACAAGAAGTAAACCAGGACTTGAAGACTTGTATATACAATCTCAATCTACTCGTTCTGACTTTCCCTTGGTACTTAGAAAATTATATCCACCTGAAGTATAGTCGATCGGGAAGAATTTAGTACACCCGAGTCAACTCCTGTTTGAAGTAGGCTGAAGACAGAGGAAAGCAGTAGCGGGACCTAGAATCCGGATGAGTATCGGGTAACCAGTGATTACCCGATCTGTGAAAGACTTCGACTGAGGACCACCCCAAATCAGTAGCTAAAAATAAACAACGCAGATCCCCCTGATCAGCGAACAGAAACGTCTAGTACGACATGTGATAATAGGGTCACGTGATGACGTCTGTGAATACATTAAGGACCAGACCGAGTTTGGCTCAGTAAGACAGATACCCCACGATGTCCAACATATCCACGCCGTCTCGGAAGACTTCAAAAGTACCCGCTACACCCGATAAAACGACTAGGGCCTACACGTACTTGGGCCACAGAGACCGCATCAGTGGCGCGGATTACTACGAGTTCACTTTAGATCAAGCAAGACTTGCGCATGGCAAACCTCACACTATCTTGGAATGGGCTGCTAGTGAAGAACAATGCGTCCTCATCCGGGAAATCACTAGTCGATCCGTCGCCTACTACAACCCCTACAAAAAGCAATTTCCAGACGCGCGTCACTGGCTAGACTGGGTTATGACGGAGGCGTATCGGGTAATTTGCAGGAAGGAAAATTTAGGCGATCCGGGTCTAGGAACGGATGAAGAAGTTACACCCGGCTATCGATATTTCGGCCAATTAGACTTCCAGAAATCCTGCTGTTCCTTTGACTTCGCCCTTAGAGAGGCCAACGCCATCGCCAAGAGTCCAGCTAAGCTGTTGACACACGATGCTGCCGACAAGTGTAACCAGACCTTAGCAAGGGCGTCCTCCTTAGCCATTGCGAAGGAAGCCAGACCAGTAGAGGACTTTCCTTCTGCTTGGCACTGGTTGGATCATTACTTGGCGGAAGCCATAGTAATCACCCACCCAGAACTAATAAAGGTAACGTCGGGTACTTTTGTGAGCACCCGACCTAGACTAACAAAACGTGAAGGGTGAAGAACCAGTACAAGACGTAGAAATGGCTGCACCGGATGAACCGGAAAGTCAGAAAACACCCGTGCCCTCCATGCCGCCCCAACTCTCTCAAGCAGGGTTCACACTTGTTCAAGTCCCTTCCCCGCAGAATCCCATTCCACCCCCCATTCCACCCGCAGGTGCACCCGGAGCTTCATCGTCGTTCAAGACCTTTGAGTCAAACGAGATGATCAGCCTGAGTCCCAGAGTCTCCATCTCGGAAGGCTCACAAGTACCCGAGGATAGGATGGAGGAGCTGGAACGAGAACTTGGTCAAGCTAATCGCGATTGTGACAACTTTCGTGAGGCCAACAAGGTGTTGCTTAGCATCAACAAGGACCTTCGTACGGCGAACGAAGCCCTCACCAGCGAAAACGCCCGTCTCACCAGCGAAAACGCCCGCCTCACCCGGGAAAACAACGCCCACCGAGAGCAGATGGCTTTAATTGACGAGTTAATCCCTCATCTAAAAAGACACTGGGAGGGACTTGGAAAATTTCGCAACGAGTACCGGGATATTGTGTACGAAGCCCGGATGGCGTCAAGGAAAAAGGACAACGAGTTCCAGGAATGGAGACATGTCCAAGACATAGACTTGCACGCTATCCTGGAACGGTTCAAAGGTACTGGTGAAGAAATGGTCGACATGGGCAACCGGGAATTCTATCACCATATGGACACGGTTGAGAATTTGGTTGGGAAAGTCTATGGTAGCGAATGGCGTGAGGATTGGCCAGAAATGTCACCGTCGGGTGAAGCATCGGGTAGTGGGATGGTACCCGAAGATGAAGCAGAAGCGGGAGAACCAATGACATCCGGTGAGGAAGACCTTTACGACGAGGACTCGGATAAAGAAACTAGTACTAATTCTACGCGTAGTTCAGACACAGTAGATGAAGAAGCTAGTCAGACCGATGATATCGAGTACGAGGACGTGTAATTCCCTCCGAAAGATTTGTATTATTACCCGAAGTCAAATGTACATAAAAGTCTCAGAATATTAGTGTAACAAAATCCTCAGTTGAATTGGCACTTGCGTTCTGTTAGTATTATGAAGAACCCGCAAGACTTTGATAACATTTCTGTAAACTAAGAACTAAGAAGAGTATAGAAATACTATCTAAGTTAAGGGGAGACTAACAAGGTCTGAGAAGGCTAGCGAGAGCTAAGAAAAAGTAAGACCACGATCGTCAGAAAAGGTAAACGAACGCAACGAGACGGGAGCATCCTCGGGAAACGCCAAGTGACGCCGGATGAACCGGTTGGCTACAAAACGACGACTCTGGTAATTCTCCCACCATTCAACCAACTGCCGATCCGGAAAGTTCAACGAATCAGCGTCAATCAACAGGTTATCGCAAGAAGCCAAGTTGGGGACCAAGAGCCTGTACATCCAGAAAAGGCTGAAATTGGTGATACCCATCGTATAAAGCTAAGGATCGGGTGAGACTCGGATAGCAAGGGATTACCCGACTTACCGACAGATTGGCCATAGCCTCAGTAAAGCTATCCGGGTGCGAGCGAGCAAGATCCAAGTAGGGCAACGGCAGGTAGTCATTAACATGAACTCCGTTGACCAGGATACGATGCTTGGTTAAGAAACGTTTGACCAACGTATCAAGAGCCACGAAGAATGTGCGCGCCCAGAGGCGTTCAGCCTCAGTCAAGCCAAAGCCTGAGCTGGCCTCCCAAATGGTAACAGCGGCCAACTGTAAGGCATTATCAGCCAATCGGGTAGAAAAACGTTATCCGAGAAACATATGTACCAAAGAACGAAGCGCAAAGCGAAGGACAGGCGAGTCATGAGCATGACCAACGCCAATACGATCCCCGTCGTGCAATTGAAGGGTATAGTCTTGGTATCCAAAACCACCCGGCACGACAAGCACGATCATAAAGCCTTTCAGCTCACGGTACAGTTGCAATGCAACCTGCATGTCGAGCATCATCGTAGCAGCACGACGACATGGAGAAGAAACCTCAGCATTGACAAACTCGGGAAGCATGGGTAGCTTGAGGTTACAGAACTCGGGAACGGATTCCATGTTTGTGATGGGCATATGGACTTGCAGAGCCCTCCTTTTATACTTGAACGGAAGCAAATATGGCGGAATTGTAAAGACCCGTTATCCGATAAAGCCCCTATTCTACGGATAAGAAACCGCAGAAAATACCCCCAGGATTGAAGGCTTTGACACAGACTTATCCTTAGGCTTCACACGTTAAGAAAAGTCAACAAAAACACGTAGCATTGTATAGGATCTATCAAAAGAGTGCTGGTCCTACAAGCTATAAGAAATAAAACAAGACATCGCTAAGACTACCAGAAGACAAAAGTAACAAAAGTCAAGCGGAAAATTCTTCGGAAACTTGGTAAACACCCGAGCGACTACTCTACAGAGCGATACCCATGCCTTGAGTAAGAGCTACATACAAGGAAGCAGTACGATGGAAGCCCTGCAACTCTCCATAAATACGGTTCAACGAGATGGTCAATTCCAAACGGTACTGAGCTTCCGCCTTAAGAGTACCGGGTGAAACGTCGGATACTTGAGTAGTATCCTTCGACAAGTGGTCAAAAATACGACCCAAGCGATTAACTTGGTTACGGTATCCTTCAATGGTAGGAGCAGCTAGAGACTAAGTTAGCATCGGAAAAACATTCGGAAACAGAACAAGACTCACCGTTGGTAAAGTAACCCAACGACGTCGCATCAATAGAAATCGAGTCAGGTTTAGCTGCCTTGGCACCTTTAGATTCGTCCTGATGAGCGGACCGACGCTTGAGCGGCGGAAGCTCAGAACCTTGAGAAATGCTAATGGTTTTCAACGCCTTCTGGTATAGACGAGAATTGACGTCCATACCTTCGACTTCAGCGAGTGGCTGGTACCGGGTACCGGATGCTTGAACACTCTGCAAGAAACATCAGCGCACGTACTAAATGACAAGTTAAAAACATCACCTTGTCGTTACGTTTATCCGGATTGGCAGCACGGCCACCCGAGATGACGCGTTCCATGTCGTCGACCTGTAGTTGAGACAACTCAGTGATCAGCCTAGCCACTAACGCTAACAGAACCGTGAGCTTACATTGGCACCGGAAGACTTGGCAGGCTCACCATCTTCCATGGCTTCGACGTCGTCAGCCCACTTGAACGAAGAAAGAGGGACAATGAGCCTACGGGTGTCCTCATCCGGGAGCTCACTCTCGTCATCCGACGTCTCAATAATGAACTCTGGCGTCTTGGGAGCCTTCTTAGCGACCTTGCACAAGAAGTAATCAGATAAAGGAAATAGCAAGCACTAGGGACATACCTTCGCCTTATTTTCCTTAGGAGGAGCTCGATACAAAGGATGGTCCGTGGCGAAGCCAGGCAGATGGTTGTTGAGCGTCCGGTTGACTGACTTGATATACGGTTGACAGAGATTAGCAATATGCATCCGACTATCCTGAGGGTTGATTCCCAAGGTAGCGGCGGCACAAGCTAGAAAACTCCGCAGCGCCAGACCGAAGTCCAACATACCCGAAACCACGTCGACCTTCTTGAGGTTGCTCAAGGTAGGATTACGATTCTAGAAAGAAGACAAACGGGTAATTAGAAAAATACCCGACGAAGAAAAACAGAGTACGCACAATAATCTTGTTAATGGTAGCCTCAAGCTTGAGGCAGCGAGAAGTCAAGGGAGTATTGTCGTCCTCGAAAGTGGCCATAAGCGCCTGGGCCCTTGGAAGAACAGAGCTTGTAAAGACAGCAAGCTCGTCTGTAACCGAGTCGGGAAGATCGGCGACCTTGTTGCAAGCCCGAGCCAGAGCCTGACCGGACTCTATGATGTGCTTGCGCAGCGCATCCGTAACAGTATTGGCTGGCGGCGAAGCGGCGTTGGGGAAGATAGCGAGCAGGTTGATAGGCTTGGGAGGCTTGGACATAGTAAAGGAAAGTGATAAAAGGAAAGCGGGTGATTATCCTGGCCCTTTTATACAGCACACCCAGTCCTAAAGCAAAGAAATGACCCTGGAAGATCCATACGGATATCGCGGACGATATCATCTAAGTTAAGGGGAGATGATACGCACAGTACAATTTGGCCACAGAAAGGCTACATTTTGCGAATTCCATAAGACCTTTGTTCAGTAAAGACCTGTACACGAAACACTAAGTACTAGAAGTCTACGCTATAGACTTCCAGGAGGCTCTCTTAGGACGCGAAGAGACTCCAAGGTGGCAAATACGTGCCTATGGGATTAACTCCGGATGGACCGGCAACTCCCGTAACGTTCTACAGAAACCTTAAAGCGTACCTGAATATCAAATACTCAATGCATTCCGGGTTACCCAAAAGTACCCGTTAGACACTTGAACTCAGTTAAGTGAACGTCCAAAAGGACCAGTACTCACCCAGTGTTCAGTATTAGTTGTAAACTACAAGGCCTATTCAGAATCCGTATAATGAACCAGTACGAAATGTGGTATACCCGGATCTACAAGGACCCGCAACTTTGTGACACGAGTCAGACACATATCCGAAAGCACGTCATCTCGCATCATTACACCGAAAGCCATCCGCTATCACATCGGATACGGTTCGGAACCGGATGACCAGTATCCGGCCTGTGACTCAGAAACCATCAGGAACGTGAGCCTCATGGCCCCTTGTCCCAAGCCCAGAATCACAGAAGTCACTATAACAGAACAGCCTCGAATGCCACCCATATAAAGTGGGGTATCATTCGCAAGCTATCACTTAGACCTTTCACAAGAGGCCAGGTACAAGACAATCCAACTAGAACTCAGAACAGAACTTACACTGCGACAAGTCGGGACAACTGGACTTCCATATGGAATATCCTACCAGTTGAGTCAGACAAGCACAAGGTATTATATCAAATATCTTAACAAGCACGCAATCCGCAGACTTATGAGTCACCCGGAAGTGCGGAGTCTCAGTAATATACATCCGTAAGGCTGGACAGTAAGTAGTTTGTATCCGGATCGGCCCGGTAGCGTAGTATATAAAGGATTGTACAACATCGTAGTCAGTAGTTAATCTGCACCCGTGTATACCGCATATCAGTGAAATACAAGTGTATCGTTGACTCGGAAACTATTGCTTCCACCCGGTTTAAGTTAAGAAAACCTTCAGAACCTCCGTAGACCAGTAACAGTTTTACTTGGTGATCTTTAAGTCGGTACTCGGAAACTTAGTTATCCGTACTTGTGAAAGTCCCTCTGTCCCTAGACGGAGTCTAAACGATAGAAACAAGTCCAGTAACGAAGTAACTTAAGAACTCTTGAAGTCACCGCGCTTGCAACTGCTTCGGATTCAGTTATAAGAAGACAAGGCCCCCGTTGTTAGTTTAGACCTGCACAGCGTACCCAAACCCTAAGGATCTTTACGTACCCGAAGGAGATCTTGGTCCCTACGTTTTGTTGAGTTGAAGATTGAGTGCACGAGACAGTCAACCGGATAGTCTATTAAGACTCAGTGTACTTGAGTGTCAACCTTTCGGCTAAGACCTCGGGTATTCCACTTCTTCCGGAATCCCACAAGTTTAAAACCCCCTAGCTCCCTCGAACTTGCACTTGTGTTAGTCTAGGAAGTACATCCTCACACCCTCCGTTTGGAACCTCCTTGAGTCACTAGATCTAGGCTAAGGTTGTAATTCGTTACGAGTGATAAGGTCAGAACCTTGTACTTGTTCACCGGGAACTTCAGAAGTATCCGGGTGTTTATTTGTTGTGTTTGTTTTGTGTGTGTGATTAGTAGTGTATATTTCTGTGGTGTTTTCCTACACTGCACATCACCGGGCACGGCAGACGAGGAGTTATCGGATGAAATACGAGGAATCTTTAGTCATTGGAAGAAGAGTGAAGGGAACGATTGGAGCAGGGAGAATTGTGGAGATGCCGACATAACTATGGCCGGTATATGCTTCGGAAACGATTATTACAGAGAACCGTGCGAAGAGGACGAAACATGGACATTTCGATAGATCGGTACCCGTATAGATAAGGAGGTGCAACGAAAAGGATTTGAACAATATTATACAAGTTGGAAAAGAACGCCGGGACAATGAATAGAACAACCATCGACTATATCCTGTAAGCACTTCCTACAATTCGCACAACTCGCCGCACCTTCGCGAAGGCCTTCTGAGAAGGTAATGGTAGAACGCACGGGACAGCGGTTGTTGCTGGCGGTAGGGGAAGTGGCGAACATGACATGGGGAGGATAAAAGAATGAAGAAAGGCGGTGAAGATGATGCTCATCATAAACGGCAATAACGATATCCAGATCCCAACGTTCATCCACCAATGTCTGTAAAAGAACGAAGACCGCATTCAAATTCGCCGGCACGATGTGAAACTGCAGTACACGCAGGCGAACAAATTTTGGCAAACGAAGACGCCGCATGTTTGATAGGGAAATAGGCCCAACTGGAAGAGTCTGAATAAAGGAAATCGCAAGAAATGGGTAAGAAACTCACGAAAATATAAATATAAACACTCCAGAAAGCGATCGCAAGCCTTCATGAGTAAAGACAGTGCAGGTAACTGGAAACCAAGGACGCTACAGGTAAGATGTCGAACGGACGATAGTAAGACACGATGGGGAAAGTAAGCTTCATCGGGAAGTAGCCAATCCACAAGGTCATGGAACGTGGAATGTTGGGACATCATTTGAGCAAGGTCCATGCAACTATCCGATGGAGAGTCGGAAGGCGTACGTATATTGCCTTCCGGGGACCCAGTGAAATCGAAGATAACGGTCACAAGGGAAGGGACAGAAGGTGGACTCCAAGATTCTCTTCTGGCGAGTCCGGTTACACCAGCCAACGCCAACCAACGTCCTACGTCGTCAGATGAGACATCTAGATACTGACTAGGCAGTGGCTACCGGCATAATCAATACCAACACTCTAGTATAAACGAACACTCACCAGGTGCCCATAACTGTTGTCACGAAAAACCAAATAGGAAAGTCTAGTGTACGGGGCTAACAGACAATGAATAGAATGTCCATGGAGGAAGTGACAATTCATGACGGAAAGCGAAGTGGTACAAGATGGTACGAAGAAAATGGGGTAGAGGGAACAAGAAACCAAGGAAACGGTTCGGACGTTGACTAGCACGCCTGCCCACCAGCAAGGGTGTTCAGACGAGGTCGGCCAGTCAGACAATCCAACAGAAATCACCGTGTCCGTGAGGGAGTAAAAGGAAACAAAACAGATAACAGCCAACTCTATATCAATGGCACGTCGGACGGCCGCAGCACACGGCACGCGTAATGGGACGGGCAACAAGTCGGCTCCTCGAAGCGTGATGGACGAATGGGTATGAGGAGTAGACCACAAACACCACCTTCGAGAAACGAGACGGAGGGGTAACGCGTCTTTGCGACTGAGATAAGGCAAGATCAGGTGTAAGAAATGTCGTGATTGCAGGAATGACAACTCCGACGGGAACACGTCGTCTTTGTCGCAAATATGTGATTCAGAACGCGGTGGGGTCGAAGTGAATGTTGTAAGAAAACAATCGCGATAACCGACACGACAACAAGCATGTTGGTCCAATACGGAGGCTCGCGTTTGATAATAAGCATGAGTACCTACTTACAGCGTTAATGAGCAGAATGGAACAGCGAATGGAACACACCATCGAACGCGGAGAGTACGGAACTCATGGTAGGTCAACAAATGAAATATCCAAACAGTAAAGACGACGACGACGAATGAAGACACGACTGAAAGGAGACTTGATCAGAGGAATAAAGTAGGAATGGGTGTGAGAAATGCGAGAGCAAGGAAAGTCAAAGAATCACCACGCATACGGGACCTAGACTCGGCGCTCAGCGGAGGTACAACACCGAGGGTGTCGCGGATGATCGTATGAACGGAGTGTTGACACAAGTAGGCTTCTCACCATGGACAGAAGCGTAAAAATTGAAGACGGACGGCGTCACGGAAGAAGTCAGCGTTGACACAATGGCCTTGTACAACGGAACGTCAAAGGGGTAGACAAGACGCACAACATTGAAGATGGGACTACAAGACACAAAGCCAAGAATGTAACAACTACAAAAAGGATGAGGAGTACGAACACAAGGGCGGCTGTCTGCGCAACTGCAAAGCATTAAAATGACCTACAAGCCGCGGCAGGACTTCTAAGCAAAACGAGCAACTGGGAACGCAGGCTAGAGTAAACACGATATTACCGGTGAACGGCACATCACCGTTCATCGGTGTCTCGGTCCAAGACGCCACACCCCCGAATTCGAACGCACGGGGGACAAGATCATGATGAATGTGGCGTACGCCACTAACTCTGACCTTGAAGGTGACAGGTTCGGGAGTACACCATGAGCGTAAAAGCAATAGTATGATATCGCAATTGGCAACTGGAACACTAAATCCAACATGCAATAGACTCGGCATGACGGGCCAATAGGATCGAATAGCAAGAGGAGTCTCGAAAACCGTTGCTGAAAACTACGTTACCATACGAACAGAAAACAAAGATAACAAACTTACGGAACGTGATGTCCAAACAGACGAGATTACGAGCGCTATCCAGAAGGCAGGGAATGTACCGCACTTGGCCTTCGGCAAGTGTCAAGTATAATGATTTTAGATTCCAGCAAGAAAGACGATGAGGAAAACGGGTGCCGGGAAGCACACAAGTAGAGAGTCGTCGATGAAGAAAGGAATCACTAGACAGGGACTGAACCAAGTCGTCGTAGTAATGATTTGGTTCTTTGAGTTGTTTGGAGTCAACGCCTGCGGTCAGATTCAGAGTAAGGTACTCCAGAGTAGCCAGAGGACCAGCAAACCAATGACAGGCTTCTGAATGAAATGCATGATTGATGGCCAATCCCGTAAGATGGAGCCAACCATCCGAAGGAATGGCCGGAAAGGCCTGAAAAAACGGGTCAGAAATCAAGTAGACGCTATACGACAGGAAATCATACCAAGGAGCCACCGTGTAGGGCCGAAACGGTTAAATGACTGATGGTGGAAAACGGTCCGACGAGGTTGTGAATAGACTGGGACGACATGTCGCAGTTTGATAAAATGAGGTCGGTTACCGAAGATGGCAGAATGAAGGTGGAGGGGATGATCAAAGGGCATGGAGAGTACGCAGTACCGCGCATCACCACGTCTGACACGCAATGTAGATAGTGAACAGCTGGGGTCTCCCGGGGGTAAATCATCCAGACCCTAACCCTACCCGTGACCTTACCCCACCCGCAAGTGCGGGTGCGGGTCACCCGCCCATAGACCCACGGAGTGCGGGTCACCCGACACCCTCATCACCCTTGCTACATACGAGTACTTGCAGCATTGCAAATACTTGCCCACATGATTTTCGTGCGCGCCGACGACCCCTGGGCAATTGCACGGGGGCTATCGACGCGCACGATACATGATGCTCAAGTCCCGGCTGCTTGAATCAACAAGCACCGGGACTGAACAAAATGCGAATGCGATCGGGATGTCCAGAATATGGGCGGGTGAGTGCATGGTGTGTGGTGGGCACTGGGCAGAAAGCGGAGAGACGTAGAGAGTGGATTGTGATGTCGGGAACGAGGAGGTGGCGCGTACGGACAGACGAGTCATCTAGGAAGCGCAATGTATACAACGTTCTATGGAGAATGAGTTCGTGAAGTGATGAAGAGCAACAGAAACACGCATCTTTTGAGCTGCGACGCGTCCGCGACGCAGTCCAGTCCAACCAAAAACCCTCCATGCGCCAAATCCATGTCCAGTTATCATTTTTCCGTTGCCGTCATCGTCGTGCTTGTTGTTGTGGACGTTGTCCGAATGGTTGTGGTGGGTGCGTCCAATTGCACAAGCGAACACGGAGAAGCGCGGTAAACGTGGCAGGTATAAGCCCGCTCACGCCATCCAATAGTGTGGCGGCCTCGTCCTGAGGGCTTACGCGTCCCGTATTCAAGTCGAATTGGCGCGTCGCGAAGACGGACACCAGAAAGCGCCTGGGAATGTATCCGAGGGCGCAGCGGCCGGCGCAAAGCCGAACCGCGCCAGAAATGAAGAGCAGAGCAAAAAGAACAAATAACAAGACCCCAGAAAGGTTTCTGGCGCCGACGAGCACGACGAGCACGTCGTGCTGTGGTGGTAAGAGTGAGAGAGCTAAGATCGGGGCTGATCGATCCTTATCCGGCGTTTGCCGGGACGGTCGGGCAGCTCGGCGATCAGTTAAATTTCCACCCAACGTCGTTTCTCAGCCACGTTGAGCTCGTTTACACTCAAATAAATTCACTAAATTCTATAAAACATGTTTATTTACTATGGGCAAGTATTGGGTAACACTACTTGCCCCAGAGTCAAGACTGCTACAAATGGCAGAGGGTCACAAAGGGTGATGCGGGTCAAGCCGGGTTCTCGGATCGGTACCCCGACCCGTACCCGTTGTGACCCCAACCCGCAACCCGGACCGGGTCACCGCACCCCGGCTGTTCACTAAATGTAGAAGGTGGAGGAACCAACAAGGCGTACCCGAGGGGAAATACCAGTTCGAAAAAACAACACGTGTAATCACGCGTGTCAAATTGAACTGATGAATGAATGCGGTAAGGGCGAACTCAACAGCCTGAACATGAGAGTGAATAGTAGGAGAAGATTCCGGGAAGGAGGTTTGCCAGCGAGGCGGAAGGGCCAAGTTAAGAGAACAATGCGTGTAGGGAGTGACGAATAATCGGACGGCCCTGCTCAGAAACCGGAGCACCAACAAAGAGGGTGTATCGAGATAGGAAAATATAGCGAAATGAATGTCGAGAGGCAGGCACAGAAAACACGCCTGAAATGATTTCGCACGACACATGCAGTATGGCGACGCCAACGGGGTGTTTAGACTGGACAAATGGTCCATATAGTCCTTCAAAGACGGTCGTTCCACATGAAAGCCAACAAAGGGCGCTTCTGTCCAAGAAAGGTCATCGTAACCACACAACAAAGCGTAGTACGCATCGTCAGTTTCGACAGCCTGTGCTACCGCCTTGTCTCGTTGAATATAGTACGGATGAATGCCTAAAAGGTTAGAAAAGATAAACACGAACAGAGAAGTGCATACTCACCAGACAATACACAGTCGGCATTGCAGGGGTCCGTGCAAGACGATGCGCAGATAGACATGGTTGAGGACAGAGAGCCTTCAAAATTATGTCAGGTTTGACGGCCTTATAGAGTTCCAAAAAAGGTATTTCTATATATAGAAATAACAAACAACTATATGGACGCAACAAATACAGCACCAAGAGGCAACGAACGAGGATATGTAGTGTTCAAGATATCAGTAACAGCATGCACCACGTCGTCACAAGAAGAGCAATGCGCCGGAGGCTCATGCCAATGAGTAACTGCAACGGTTCCCCTAAAGGGAACAAACCGGTTTCGGTCCGTGCCCTCCCAAATGTCTGCAATAAGATCCAGACCAAGAAGGTATTCCAATTCCGGATCGACAACGGCACAGTGCATGTCCAGACATATCGAAACAAGGGTAGGATAAGTCCAGCAGATAGTGGAAACGACCACTACCAAATCCCGTATGTCGCTGAAAAGCTCGCATCTCAGAACAAGAATGTCAAGACAGGCCAGGATTGGGAAAAAATGATAAGGAAACACTGGTATGCGACCGCTAACTGAAAGCCTTCAGTACCATATGGAAAACTTCGAACCAGTAAACATACCTTTTAATTGTATGCGAAGACTCTTCAACGTGTCGGCACATTCGTTCAAGATGATGGGAAGGAACGGCATTTGAAAGGGGTATAGAAGAAGTTCCAGGCGCTCCAACTTGGCCAGAGACAACCTGTGGGGAAAACTCGTCCCGACAGGCATAAGAGATTGGCACAACTCCGGATGTCCAGCTAAAAACGAATCCAAGAGATAACTCGCATGCCAAACCATCCCCGAGGAACCTTTCCAAGACAAGTCAAAATATACATCCTTCAACGTGGATCTGTCGTTCAGATACCAACATGCTCCTTCCGAGTGCGAAGGACCGTAAGGGACCAAACCGTACAATAAGAGCCAACGACTAACTTCGCAAAATTGAGGGGGTCGGGACATAGGCGCCTATTAAACTGATTAGCTCTAAGAAATGCAACGTTACACGCAAGGCGTACCAAATCAATAGTCCAGACAGCGTAGGTCCGCAAACGTACCAGGATCGAATGTGGACCGAGGAGACAATGTAACGGATGAGACAAACGGACGTGCCGAAGCCTCAAGTCCTGAATAGTGGGGGGGAGAATATGACTTGCGGGAATCTGCATCTCGTGTTTAACAGTGCCCTGATATACAACGCATTCGAGGGAGAACAACAGTTCCCGAAACCATAGAGGACGTTCTTCAAAGATCCAGCAAGAAAAGGTGACCTTTTTAACCACGTTCCGAAGCATGTAGCGCGCCACAAAACATGCCAGAGACAATTCAGTAGCTGCGGTATACGCGTGGATGTCGGGATGGTCGAGAGTCAAGTAATGGGCTGATGGCAAACGCAGTACCAGCGAGTTGTGGGTCAAAGGGGTTAACAAGAAATTGAAGCGCCAATTAACAAGACGCAATATCAACAGATCGCATGGACGAAGAAAGGTGACGATTAACAACAACAACTCGGGGGGGAAATGCAAGGGTAGAGAGCACCGATACGAAACGTAGTCCACATAAGGCGGGACCAAAGGAGGCGACCGAAGATATCTCGTTGATACGGTTGGCGGGGGAAGCTGAACTGAACAAAGTGAAGAGTACACGCCGGGATCCGATACTGCCTGACGAATCTTAGCGTCTCGTTCTACATAGTAGTTATGACAGCCTGAAGAAATGAGAAGAGGACAAACCAAGAATAGACAACTCACCCGAAAGCACTAAATCGTAGACGGTGCTGATTCGAATGAGATCGGGGTCGCTGCAAGGCTGAACCATGGTATCCCAAAGGCAAAACGCAGACCGTGGGATACGACGGCTGGTTAATTTATTTTCAACAGAGAAGCGTCATGAAGATCTGTCGGAAGCGCGGAGATTATACTTTATTGAACAGCATCAATACCAAGAAAAGCGTGTATACCGTCATCAATAAACGGACAATGCAGAACGCGTATACAACTAAAAGGACATGGGACAAAAACCGACAGACCAGGTGTGTCTAACGAAGTACAACCTCCATGCCGCGGCCCTGTGGATTGACATAAGGATTATCTGATAAATATGTACGAGTTCCCCGAAACTCGACCGATTTCACTCCAAACACCCAAGTCCCAAACCAAAGTGGTTCAGGTCGAATCAACCAGCCATCGAATACAACCCTCCTGACGACACCTTGCAAATGATATCGCATGACAAAGGCGGACATCACCATCTCGGTATCCGTAACATAACGGTGGATGATTTCCGAGGAATGAGGGACATCGGGAAGACGAAGAAAAAGCGTAGAATGTGTGTAGGGCGTCAAGACACGGCACAATGCGCTATTCACCACCCGCAAAGACAGCAGATCGTCACTGTCGACAAATGGCAGAATAGACAACCAAAGATATTCGGAGAAATAGATGGGAAGGGCGCAGACTGTTTCGATCGATGGTAAAGAAATCAATGAGGGAGTAAGCCCATCGCTATGAGCAGCGGGCAGGGGTGTAGGAAATAAGGACCGATAAACATCGTCCTCCTCGAAAGCGCGTGCGATAAGGAGGCGCCTCTCAAGCAGGCTACGCTCAAGAGGTTCGACGAGTGGGATGTGAAGGAAGGAGATTCGAAGGTTCATGCATCGATACACCACGGAGGACAGCGCCTTAAACATGAGTATAAATTCGCACGGAACGCAATGATACCAGTCATCAAAGACTAGACCGCGAACCTTGTGCTGGATAGCATAACGATCAACGAAAGTCTCTAGATCGGACAACGTCAAAGCAGCGCGTCGTCCATTCTCAGCGCAAGTGATGGAAGGACCGCAGTCAGGCCGGAGAACTAAAGTAGCATGTGAAACCTCGGTCAACAGCGATACGAAACGACGTTGAGTTGCTCGCAAGGATAGAATATCCCTAGAGTGCATATAAGAAACCATATGATAAACAACTTCGGCAGGGATATTGTCGAAAACGGCGGAAGGAGGGGAACGCGAGGAAACATCGCATACGCGAGGAATGTGAATCACGAAATGTGAAGGCATGCCGGAAAACATCGACCTGCACGAAAATCAGGATACGAGCAAAGACGTGAACCAAAACGCACAAGGAGGCAAGACAAGAATTGCTGGGCGGCATGAGAATGTATGACGCAGGTAAATAAGCCACCGACAAAGTAGCTTAATTACATAGTATTCCAAATCTTCTAGAGAGTCGGCGCCACGGATGACAGAGGGGAGAGGAAAGCGAATACTTCTAAGTAAGGACGATATCTGTCAGCTGATGACGGAGGCCAGTCAAAATGAACGGCGCGACGGCCATGAGTTACAGAAATGAAAAGAAACGCCACATCAGTCGGGTCTTGAAAGCCAGCCAATCCCCGAGTCAGAGTCAGACGAAAATCACAAATACCTGCATTGACAGATTACACCAATAATCCCAAAATATACAGGTAACCATTCAAGTCAAAATTTGCGGAAAATCTCATGGCGGGTAGGAGGATAGAGCAAGGCACGAGTGGTAAGTACTTACAAATACCCGCAAGTAATGTGATCACCCGGGTGGACCCTCACCCGGCACCTGCCCACCCGGCACTTGCCACCACCCGGGTGGTCCACAGGTGGCAAGTATGGCTCTGGAGAGGCAAGTATTTGGGGCAAGTACTTGCCTAATACTTGCCTGAATACTCATACATATTTTTCGTATTTTTAGCAAATTTATTCGGGCTCAAATGAGCCCAACGTCGTTGAAAAACGGCGTGGCGGAAGAAATTCGGCGATCGCCGAGTTGCCCGAACGATTCGGCAATTGCCGGATAAGGATCCGATGGCTGCGATCCCGTCTCTTGCCCTCTTCCCACCACAGCACGGCTGCAACGTCGTGCTCGTCGACCCCAGAAATTGTTCTGGGGTCTATTCTACCTCTATTCTTCATTTTCCTTCACCTTTTTCTCGCGGTTTGGCTTTGCGCCGGCCGCTGCGCCCTTGGATATGTTCCGGGGTTCTCTCTTGCGCTTGTCTTCGCGACGGCGCCCTTTTGGACCGCGTAAGCCCTCAGGACGAGGCCGCCGTGCTCTAGGACAATAAGTGCACTCTCTACTTGGCTCAGCGTCGGCCGCTGCGCCCTCGGATACATTCCGGGGCACATTCTGGTGTTCGTCTTCGTGACGACACCAATTCAACCACGACGCACGGCGCGTAAGCCCTCACAGGTGAGGCAGCACTTATACAGGACCATTTTTCTTGTGCTTGGACCGTGGACTCGGCTTAGCGCCGACCTCTCCTTCCTCGAAAACATTCCGAGGCCCTTACGGCTCGCGCCACCATTTTGACAAGGACACTCGCTGCGTAAGCCCTCAGACGCGAGGCAGCAACCAACTTGAACTGTTCTCATTGGATTCTGCATCGGAATACGGGCTGGAAGGCGTCGCGGGCGCATCCAGCCTGAAAGTTGCGTATTTACTCCACATTCTCTTTCCTTTCCTCACTTATTGCACAGTCGCAACATGTTTCCGCCATCTCGTCTCCTCGCACGCCCCGTCTCATCTCCTCGCACGCCCCGTCTCATCTCCTCGCACGCCCCGTCTCATCTCCTCACGCGCGTCGTCTCGTCTCCTCGCACGCATCATCTCGTCTTCCCGCACACCAGTCCCGTCTCCTCGCACGACCCTTCACCTCCCTACCCAGCATTTTGTTCAACCCCGGTGCTTGCTTCCACAAGTAGTCGGGGCTTGAGCAATTTGTGTCGTGCACGTCGATAACCCCTGCGCAATTGCTCGGGGGTCGTCGGCGCGCACGAAAATACCAACTGGAGGCGAGTACTTGCCAAGTACTTGAGGCAAGTACTTGCCAGGTACTTCACCCGCGGGTGAAGTACCCGCGGGTGCCAAGTATATTAGCGGGTGGCAAGTCCGGCTTTCCGGTAGCAAGTATTTGCTGGGCGGGTGTCGGGTGCACCCGGGTAAACACTCGTGCCTTGCTCTATAGGAGGAGGAGGATAGCGAGTGTTCAATAACTCTACTAAATCCTCCAGGACCGCCGCACATTCAGCACATGACCCTCTACTACAAGGCCGTGTGACGCCAATACAGCCTTGCAGTGGGCAATTCCGATTCGACACGTTGGGTAACCAAATATCGGGAATGGAAGGAAGTAGCGGCATGTAGCGCAAACGTTCATGAGAAGCATTGCCGATACGTCGACCGCCTGAAGGAGAAATAACAATCTCCGGAGGATGAATGCACAGCTGAACGTGGACAGTCTGCACAAAAGACATGCCTCCGATCACATGGACCATATCGTTCAGCGAGTTCTGGTAACAGTGCAACTCGACAAAGGAAAGCGCCGGCATGAAAGGGAAATAGTTGATGGGACGGTTGAAAAACTCCAAGTCATCTAGAAAAACTGAGCGCAAAGTAGAGCCAGGGAACAACGACACGTACACTTGATTGTCAGAACAAGAGAATTCAGAGAATGTCGACACTCGAAGAGTATGACTGGTAAGTATGGCAAGTCCGGTGTTAAAAGTCGAAGGGAAAGAGACAATAGATTGGACAAAGAAAGCCGATGGGGGAAGACAAGGCCGACGGGCATCAAATTTTGCATGGCGACAGCGCCCTCGCCGGTGGTTGCTCGCAACGCATCCACAAATGAAGGCAAATGAATCGCGAACCCCAGGTCGAAACAAGTACAGTCCAACGAGACATTAAGCAGGGTAGATCCAAACGTTGAAGTCCACGTAACAGCTTCGGAATACGAATGACCTCCTGGCTGAAGACCATTGTCCTCCAACCAGCCTGCGACAACACGCGGTTCGAGGGAACGTGTCAAAGGAAGAACGGACTGCCAATAAAGGATCAAGAAAGATGATACAGAAAGACAAAAGTGCACGGACCATTGTTCCACTGACCCACGCAGACATTTCCAGCTTTCTTATGGACGGAGAAGGACCCAACAGACGATGAAGAGAGTGGGAGCCAAAATTCATCCAATAAATTTCAAGGTGGACGACGGTATTCGGAAGGATGTGGATAGGGGGAATGAACATGCGATGCTGGTCGGTGCCCCGATATACAACGCGACCGACACCACTGAGATGGGAACGGAAAAAGAGAGGGTTATCGTAAAACGGCCAGCAATCGAAGGAAACCTTGCGAACTTCCAATCGCAGGTCATACCGAACCAAGAAAGCAGAGACCGCAACCTCGATGTTAAAAAGATAAATAGAGAACTTTTCGGAAGATAACGCATGATACCAGTGCGCCGGGAAACGGAGGATTAATGCGCGATGAGTGATATGTGTCAGAAGGAGAGCAAGTTTACGATTGACACATCTGAGCGACAACAGCTCGGAGTGGGTCAAGTACCCGGTAACATGGAGCCAAAGTTCGGGAGGAAAGCATACTGGCACTTCGCAGAACAAGGCCAACGAAGCACGTGTTCGAAGGGGCGTCACAAAATGGCGGACAGTAGGATGAAAGTCAGGTGTAGGGAGGGGGGTGAGGGATAGCGCATGGTATAATGCGTCGCAGGAGACCGCCCTACGTACGAGAGCGCGCTGGCGAAGAAGATAGGGATGAAGGTCTGTAATGCACATTCAGGTAAATGCAAGACGGGACACAGAACGAAAACACACCGCGCAAAACAAGACCATACTCATTGTCCTCCATTTCAAGTAGTCGTCCGTGAAAATGAACAACAACTGGTATTAGTCCAACTCAGGTATTGCTCCTTGGATAAGTGCAGGAGCAGAATACTATAGGAAGACAAAAAAGCAGACAACGAAGATGGGTACAGATACGTCGGAATAGATGGTATGTACCACAAGAAAGAAGCCCATCGGAAATTACGCCTTCGGCCACGGAGACGGACAAGAAACTACAAAGGCCATCACTTCAAACAGAAACGGAATGCGCTTGAAAGACGTCAGATCGATCAAGAAGAGGAGGATACTGTCCGTTCAACAAATCCACCAGTTCTTGAAGAACGGTGGGGCAATTCGAGCAAGATGCAAGGGAGCAAGGCCTCTTCACCATAATGGTACCGCAAAAGGGAGTGCGCCGATTGCATTCGGTAGGGAGCCAAATGTCGGGAATATGGGGCAGATCCTTAACACTCCGCAACGGACTATGCCAACCATATCTCCAACGCCCGTCACCCGTTGTGGAATCTTCCGGAGGATGAATAGACAGTTCGACATTTACCGACTGCGAGAAGCACATATCGGAGAGTATGAATGCCATGTCTTTCAGAGATTCGGAACAACAGTTGAGATGCAACGCCTGAAGAACGGGAAGGACCGGGAAGTAATTTTCTGGATGTCCGACAACCGCCACATTATCTGCATACGGCGGGTTAGTCAAGACAACAATAATGCGAGCAAACGAACCTCGTTTAATAGTAAGAGAAAAAAATAACAGCGTATTCCGACATTCCTCCAAAAGGTAGAACATATACGGAATCTCCATAGCAAGAAAACGGAGGGTAAGAGACACAACAGCGGATAAGCACAATCGAGTGGGAAAAGCAAAATCGGTGGGCATCATACGACGAAGCGAAATAGCTCTGTCGCCAATAGTTCCTCGTAACGCGTCCAAAAAGGCCCTGGTATGAATTTGAAACTCGATGTCCACACAAGTAAAGTCCAAAACAACATTGGTCAGAGTGGGATTCGGCGTTGAAGATAACTGAACAAGGTCCGGAGGCGAAGAAACAGACGACCGTACACCTGTAGACTGGAACCAGGAAGCGAACCCCAGCGAATCATTGTGCCCGAGCGGCGTGATGGGAGTCTGTAGTAAGAACGGTGAGACGGAATCACCAGACGGAAATCAATACACATACAACGCCGCCGCCCGCACAAGCAAAGAGATCAAGCATTTCCAATGACGGGGAAGGCCCAAGGAGATGGTGCAACGAATGGTGTTTCAGGTTCACATAGCGAAGCTCCAGTCGAGTAACTGAACTGGGCAAAACGTGGGCGGAAGGGACAGGCAAGATGCGACAGTTGGTGCCACTGTAGATGACATGTTCGACGGCACTAAGACGCCATCGAAAGAACAGCGGGGTATCACAAAAGGGCCAACAATCGAAAACAACCTTCTTTACGCGCGCGCCCAGGTTGTTTCGATGAATGAAGGCCAATACGGCTTTCTCTCTTCGTGAAACAAACGGGGGTATATCAGCGTGGTCAAATGAACTGTAGCCTACAGCGGGAAAACGCAAAACCAAGCATCCATGCGTCTGCGCCACCAACAAATTAGAAAGAGAACGATTAACGCCCCGGAGACGCAACAGGTCGGGGAACGGAAGGTACGATGCGATGCGCATCCAGAGCTCGGGAGGGAAATAGTTGGGCAATGTGGAGACGACTGCTACAGGCTCCCTCGGACGTAAAAAAGGCCTGCGTGGGCCGCCGCGGATGGCGCGGTCGGCTGAGGGATACGGACCAAAAAGCAAACCCCGATACGCATTATCGTCTTCGGCGGCCTCGCACACGAGTCTGTCCTGTTCGAGGACAAAAGAACACATATCTGGATACCAGTCAACGTGTCAGCTACATAGAAAAATAAAGAAAAGATGATGCTTACCAGGAGGAACCGGATCACACATCGCAATACACACTGAGAAGAGGGTGATGAAAAAGCACCCAGTCGCGATGGAAAACCTGAAGAAAGAGAGCGAAAAGAAGGGGCACGACCTAAAATAAGCAACGAAGCCGCGATCGAGCCAAAATGGGAAATACCGCTTTTGGACATATAAACTGGTTGATGCAAAAGTGGCACAGAAACGATTCAAGATTAGGTTACATATGAGGGAAACAGAAAAACAAAGATAAAAACATCAGTGGGTCACAAACATGGCCGGTATAATATGAGGCATAGGGGAGACATAGGTAAGATTCAACGATGGCAACAACGCACGCGAATCAAGAAGACAACGACTGCAGACTGTGTTCATTACACGATGAACTAGACATTCGCGAGTCAAATTAACCGCATAAATGTGCACAAGTCATACCAGATTCGCGCGCCAAACCGCGTCCATTTGCATACACCCCTTCCAGACTGTCAGATGTTATACAGTCCCAAGCCGCGAGAAACGAGAAGCCCAGTCGGATAGCACCCCAGATGGAGCAGGGTGGGCTATGGCGACAAGCATCGCTCCCAACCTATGTACGTGCCGTGGACGGCACTGCAATACAGGTCGCCGACCATGACAAAAACAATATAGCAGGTGGCCGAGAGCGCGTCGAGGCACAAACAAGCGCCCTCGTAGACATCGTACTGGAGTAGGGGCGATGACTGGGTAGGGAAAGTCCGTGGAAATGAGCCATGGTGTATACTGTCGGTTCGGCGAAATGTTCAGCTTCCGCTCATCTACAAGGCTATTCCGAGCCATCCGTGAATTAAAGGGTGGTTTTGCGAAGTAGAAAAGAGGCGTTACAGCGCTCAGGAAAAGTCCCCCATCTGTGAACTGTCATTTTTGGCGACCGGATAGACGAACGCGGTAAGGCGAAGACGTTACCTGACAGACTGAGCGGCGTCGGTTTAAGTCCCTCGATACCTGCGTGCCCCTCATCCCCAATATATACCGGCGTAGCTCGACGGAGGGTACATTCATTTCGCTAACTCGAGTGCTCAGTGCGCTGAGCAAAAACAATAAGACGTGGTGGTGGTCAAAGGAAGAGCGAGACTGCCTGATATGGACAGCTCGCAACGGCGGTGCCGTCAACGGCGATGAAGAAGACTACAAAGCGACGTAAAAAGGACAGTGTTGAGGAAAAGATCAAGAAAGGCCACAACGACGACTACATGCGATGAGGTTTCAACAGTTACAGGCGAAGGGAGGTTGAAACGCAAGATATACACACAGCTAAGTCGTAGCATCCATAAATGGCAGAAAAAGCAACTAGCGGGTAGAATACGATGAATAAAAGAGTCCTGTACAAAGAGATAAGAGAAAAGCTACACGGAATTCGGTACGGAGGAAAAAGGCCAGGACCAACAAGCACCCACAGCGTGACAAAAGTAACGGCACGTGCAAAAACATCCGGATAAGGAAATAAAAGAGATCAATTTGGATATATATGGTATGTGGTGGTGCCTGCCAGGTTTCGCAGCACCATATAACCATGTAAGCCGGGTCAACAAGTTGCCCCGGAACGTCGTGTCCATGCGCGCGCCATCTTTCTCCTACATCGACGATCGGCCGCCTGTGTACAGTGTCCTCGAACATCCTCATATCTACGCCTCCGTCGCTACCGTACGTCAATGATCATTCATTTGTATCCTACTTATAGTTCTGCAGCTCAACGCCGCCTTGATGGGATGGTCCCGCAACCTGATGAACCACGTACGAGTCTGATTTTCAATCACCAATCCACACGTTACCACTGCATCTTGTCCCGTGTTCTCGTCATGCAGTGTCGCATGCCGTCGTAGTAGTACATGGCTACATAGCACCTCATAAATAGGACGTGTACCGTACTCCTTTGCAATATCATGCCCTGTGGTGCATATTCCACTGTCATCCGAGCTAGGCCCAAGCCTATAACTGTGTATAATGGGTTGGAGGTATCATGTTGGTTTGTCAAGAATCGTTGAGATGTTGGTAGCAAATGTGCAGCTTTTCCCTATTAATCCAGCCAAAAGAGCCAGGGGACCTCTAATGGACGTGGAATAGGCAGATGAGCACTATTCTACAGCTATTCTCAAAATATTACCTGGGCACCTTTTTCCTGATGGCTGTGGACTGCAACGTAGTTCTGCAGCGGCTAGATTCATAATGTCACCTCTACCTTCCACGCTCTGCATCCACTGCCTGATACTCGATTCTGCTGGCGACTGCTACAAAACGGACGCATAATCTTAACTATAACTATCTGAGGCCTGTCTACCCTTGATGACCCCTTTAAATGCGACCGCGACAAGGAATCGTTCCCTTTGAAACTGTGGAGTGCGTGTCTGGTATGCGAGTTGTGCTTCGGAGCTCTGATTCACGGCTTATGTTCTATAGGAGCCGTCGCGGTCTCAAAACGTTGATCCTCGTTACTCCTGTAGAAGACTGTCTTTCAATTTGGGCTCTGTTTTCGCCTACTCAACCAGAATCGGTGAGACAGACACTGTTTCAAGGCCATACTTCTATCTCACCTGCAGCCTTCTTCACACAAGACAGAAGTTCCGAGAGGTCCATGGTTTCGGGCAGATATCTCACAATGGCCGACATTTATAAGGGCGTTTCGAATGCCTTCAAATTCCATCATTCCCTTCACCCCATTAACGTGCTCATACCACGACCATGGCTCCCTCGCAGGATACTTACCTTGATCGCCCTCAAGCTTCTTTGATCGACCAGGATCCCTACTACTCCGAGACGTCCTCCCCAACCAACTCTACTATTATTTTTCCCAAAACAGAGCATTACGATCAACACCCCGCTTACCCTGCGCGAAAGAGACGCGGTCCTATTTTCTGGCTTGCATGCCTCGCGGCCCTTGTCGTCATCGTTCTCGCAGTTATCCTTCCCCTCTTCTTCACCGTGATCAAGAAGAGTAATGTCAACAAATCGAGTTCGCCTTCTACCACCGAACACGACGCAAACAAGGGTGGCCATACGGGAGATGGGACAGCTCCCTCTGTGACGGGTGCTATTACCGGCGGAGATGGTTCGCAAGTGGCATTAGAGGATGGGTCCACATTCACCTACAACAACCAGTTCGGAGGATTCTGGGTCTCAGATCCTTCCGATCCCTTTGCAAGTGGCGCCAAACCAAACAGCTGGACGCCAGCGCTTAACGAATCTTGGACGTATGGAAAGGATCGCATTTTTGGGTACGTCTACACCTTCTTGTTAATCTTTGACCAAGTCTCATTCATGTTTTAGCGTTAACCTCGGTGGTTGGTTCGTACTTGAACCGTTTATCAGTCCAGCTCTTTTCCAGAAGTATCCCACTGCAACAGATGAATGGAGTCTCAGCGAAGCAATGGCCGCGGATACAGCCAGTGGCGGTCTTGGTCAATTGGAGGAACATTACAAAACATTTATCGTACGTGTTTCCTCTTCGATTCGATATTTTACCAATTGTCCTTTCCTAGACTGAGAAGGACTTCGCCGAGATTGCTGGGGCCGGTCTTAACTGGGTTCGTCTTCCCATACCATTCTGGGCCATCGACAAGTGGGATGGAGAACCGTTCCTGGACAAAGTTTGCTGGAAGTAAGTCGAATTCACTGGTTTGTCGCCGTCACATCCTGACTCATATTCAAGGTATATCCTTAAAGCCTTTTCTTGGGCACGAAAGTACGGTCTTCGCGTCAATCTTGACCTTCACACTATTCCAGGATCACAGAATGGTAAGTTTGTTTCCTAACTCACAATGCGTTTATGCTGATGCCCACTCGCCAGGTTATAACCACTCCGGAAAGGCCGGCCAAATCAACTTTTTGCACGGCGCTATGGGTATCGCCAACGCTCAACGCGCCCTCAACTATATCAGGGTCATTACCGAATTCGTATCACAACCCGAATACCAGGACGTTGTACAAATGTTCGGTATCATGAACGAAGCCCTCATGAATACGATTGGTCGTGATGCACTCACCTCATTCTATCGTGAGGCTCATGACATGATTCGTGGTATCACTGGCGTTGGAGAGGGCAAAGGGTTCTATATCTCGATAAACGATGGCTTCGAGCCTAATGGGACAAAATGGGACGCATTCCTTGCTGGTAGTGATCGTATCGTCCTTGACAGACATCCGTACACCTCCTTCAGCGGCTCGACCTTCGAGGATCCTATCGCCACAGGAACGGGTGCCGATGCTGGTGGCGTTTGGGTCGGCACAGCATGTGGATGGGCTACCGAGTTCGTCCGACTTTCTGGGACATTCGGCTTCACCTATGCTGGCGAATGGAGCAATGGATACAACGATTGTGGGCTCTTCCTCAATGGGGTAAACGGCAGTCACAGTTACGCAGGCGACTGCGGTGCATGGGAGGACGCTACTACCTGGAACGATTCGACGAAAGCCGGTGTAGCAGCTTTCAACGCTGCGCAGATGGACGCTTTGAAGGACTTCTTTTTCTGGACATGGAAGATTGGCAACTCCACCGCCGGGTCTGTTCAGGCTCCTCTTTGGTCTTACCAGCTCGGATTGGAGGGTGGTTGGATTCTTAAGGATCCTCGTCAGGCTGCTGGCAAGTGCGGCACCATTCCCGTGTTTGATGGCAATTTCCAGCCGTATATGACTGGAGGTCCTGGCGCTGGAACTATCACCGCCGCGGCTGCTGGGACGCCTTTCCCGCCTGCGCAAATCAGTGGTGTTGACGTTCCCGCCAGCGAGCTTCCGCAATACACGTCGACTGGGACTGTACATACCTTACCTGGCCCGACAGATATTTCTGGTGCGACTAAGATCAGCGGTTGGTACGACGCGCAGGATACGGGCCTTGCGCCTACACCGATACCTGGTTGTGCTTATCCCGATCCTTGGAATGCCAATGGTGCACCGATACCAACTGGATGCGGTGTAGATACAGCTGCTGCGCCTACTGAAACGCCCAGCCCTGTCACCGCGCCTGCTGTTCGGAGAAGGAGATAAATTTGTCGACATGAGGATATGAGCTGGGCTCAAATTTTTGAAAGTATACCCGGGTTTGGGATGATAAGGTCACTTTTGCAGATTATTTAGATTTCGTTGTGATTATAGGAACTCTTAGAAACCAATCTGTCGATGCCTTGGGCCGAAATCTGAGCTCGGTCTGAGCCTTAATCCGCAACAACTAGCATTAACGTCCTTGGTTCAAATGCGGCCTGCGAGCGCAGAGCCTGAGACACTGCATGCCTCCATCTGACCTTCCTGACGTGCTCTTCCTACGGCTGTCTCGTCGTCGTCCCTCAGGAGGTCCATCCCGACTTCGGACAGCTATATACTATACCATCTCTAGAATCCCGGCCAACGACAGGCTATCCAGCACATGGAATCACATAATGCACCCACAGTTCCAGGGCCGTGGTCTACATGAATATATTGCTTCATTCGCGACATTCGTATATTTTGTTATAGGTCGCCGCCCAATTGTAAAGGAAACAGCGCCTCGTCACAGTCGCACACATGAGAAGGCTTGAATCAAATCAACATTGACTCATAGTACAGAACTGTTCCACGACCACAGACAGCTCGTTCAGTCGCGAGGAGGATACAGCTTGAACACGATACACAGAAAGGTGTGGCCATACGGCTTAGCTTCGTTCCGTTCATCAGAATACTACAAGCAGCACGATATGGCTGGTCAAAGCATTGTAGATTTGTTTTTGGTATGTATACATAACATAGTAAACGAAGAGTGGATGAAGGAAAGTGACGAGATCGTAAGGAAGGGGATTTGTATGATAAGTAATGACCGTGAATGTAGCACACAAATGAATGGGGGTCAACAGGGTTAGATAACACAGAAATTAGTCGCTGTAAAGCAACTCGAGCATACCGCCAGGCTGGAAGGGAGGAGCCTGGAACTAAATCGGGCTTCATAAGAACATGCGCACAAATTCAACTCAAAACCACATACCGGCTCGTTCCAACCATTGTAGAAAGTCTGGCCAGACCGGAGGGGATCCACGAAAGGGACCTGTCCGGGTAGAAGATTGCCACCAGAGTTGAAGACGCCAGCGGCAGGCGGGAGGAGAAAGTACGGGTTGAACGGCAACGGCGCAGCGTACACTTCCATATTCTGAGAGCCCTCGATCTCCCAAGGGAAATACAGCCGAGCACGTTCTTCCACATCAGGCTTGCCGTCTCTGGACGTAGACGAGGCCTCGGCGGGTGCAGGCGCGACTTCAGCAGCCGCACGCGTGTGAACTTCCACATCTTCCTCAGGCGGCGGCGGCGCAAGCTGAATGGCACCCGCCTCATCGATGACAAATATATCATCCTTTGCCGCACTCCACTCGAGCTCAAACTTCACTTTCACGTACTGCCCGCGCACATAGTCCGGGAACCGCTTTTTATGGAGTGTCTTCTCCTCGTCGGCGAGCTCGTGATAGGGACGCCGCTCCTCCTGGCTGAGCGCTTGCCAGCGTTTACTAGCTTCCGCCAATATCTCACCTGGAGCCTTATGGGAATCCTTGAGGTGTAAAGCGACTTGGCCGCGGAAGATGAGGAATGCATTGCGAGGGAGCGGAGCAACATAGTAGTCGGGGAGGAGCACCGTCCTAGACGGTGCGGAATGGGGGGCAGGCGCGATTGATGCAGGCGGGGTGATGGGATTGGCGGGCGCGCACGCGCGAGCGCTGGGGGAGGACGTAGTCGAAGACACAGTCTTCGACGGCTTGACGTGTCGGGCAGATCGACGCGTTTCGACGCGCGCTACTTTGGTAGGGGTGGTTCGCGAGGCAGGCATGGTTTAGAAATATGAGAGAATAGAGGCGGAACAGCACAGCTGACGCGCGATATTAAAGCTGGGTGTGGAGTGATATTCGGGGGAAAAAAGGTTGGAATGTTGGGTGAAAGCGCTACGATGCCTTTATATACAGGCAACAGCGCCATTGCCATTGTCACAGTCGCCGCTTGGTAAGCCATGAGGGTCGCTATTCTGTCCACTGTGGACAAAACTATGGGCATTGCCGAATTGGGCAGACAATGCTTTCGCGATTCCTGTGTTTGGCACGCAGAGTAGAATTTTCGTACGAGATTGGCATGTGTAGAGTTTATGATCATAACTGAAAGTGGTCCAGGGTGAAACAGTACGACGATGGCTCACTGACCAAAGTGTGGCGTAGAGGATTCCAAATTCGGCTGCATTCGAGGCTATTGTTCAGAGGACAATGGATATTCCAATCAGGGTCGAGGTGCTCTATCCACTGTGAGCCTCCACGAGCATTACGGAAAAATGTAAATTGAACGTACCGTCAAAAGTTCAGACACTCCAAGTCCCGGCCAAACTTGACCCCAAACAAATCTGGTAGCTCGTCTATTGAGTGTAGTACACCAGTCTAGATCGGCATATAAATTTTGCATTGAGGAGTACTTCAGGGCAATGAACCTTGGTTGCGCGAAGGTAGCGACTCTCCCAGTTTATGCAAAGTCAGGAATGTCATGTCGCTGTCGAAGACAAAGATGAACGACAGAGGCCAAGGTCATATGTAGGAAAGAAAGTCCTCCGATTCCAGTCCGCCGTCGCCAAACTTCCGTCGTTCAAATTGCGACATCGGACAACAGGCCTCCCGAACGAGCGGCCCTGCGGCGAACACGGGAAGTCGCACATTGAATAATCCTAGAGAGGTGACCAAAGTCTGGTCGATGTCCCATGTCACCCACCCTTCAAATGGCTGGTTCAACGAGGAGAATGGACCGATGGGGGCCAAGGTAAGTACTTACTTGTTTTCTTCTCCAGATTCTTGAACACGCGACCTATCCGCGAAAGTTTGCGAGTCATTCTTCAAAGTAGTAGCGCGCGGACGGGTGAGACTCCTTAGCGCGTCGTTACCTATGTAGATGGAAGTCCTATAAACAAGTTTGGTCGTCCCACTTTCAAACTCCGACCCTCGTCGTCTTCCTCCATTCAGGTTGCCTCATATGGGACTTTAACTATTCGTTATAGGCCTTAGCGAGGACGGTTATCCCAAACCGTCCACCCGCACTCGTAAGCTCGAAACGTAGTCCTACTATGGAACTTGAACGGGAGACTAATCTAAGGTAGGCGACACACAGAAGCAACCTACCCTAAGGACCCTGAGTCACAGTGTGACGGTCGCACCAAATCGGGCCGATCACCTTCGCGCGCACCAATAATTCATTAACGATACGTGTTTCCCATGTTGTAGCCACATATAAATTCCATGAGATTGTTTGAATAGTAGAACTAGTGTTGGAAACGAAAGGTATAAGCTCAGTTCCAAGAATTGAGGGAGTAGTTCATTAAATACTTGTAATTTACATGCTTTTAAGCCATTCCGGCCTCTTCAAGCTCATCCAAGATGCTCTCAGGAAGAACCCGATGGCCGCGATACTTTCTAGAGGCCCATGCTGCCTGACGACTATTAAGGCCACGCTCGTACGCATCAGCTGTCAGATCAGTCGAGGTGATGCGCACCTGGTTCTCCTTGTCTGCTTCTTTATCCTCCGGCGCGTTAACCCTGCGCTTTTTACGCGGTGATAAGGTCTGGATGACACGCTTTAATCCAGCTCCAACAGCTTTAGAAGCTCCTTCAAAGTTGAGTAGCCTCTTCTTCTTCCAATCTTTGGAAGGAGGCATTGTATTGAGCAAGCACAGTGCGCGGTGGTGGGTGTCGCGTGGCTAAAAAAGGGAACTCCTCATTGGGATCTGATTTTACTGCGAATCAAAATACGGGGTCGTCATTGTGGACTATTTATGCAAAATCTCATGGAAAATTTGGAGGGCACAAGTGTCCTGGTTAAGGCAAAAACGACGATTTCCTACTGATCACAGTCTGATGAGGCCCGATTTGGTTGTCACGCTCAGGGTCTTCAGGGTAGGTTGCTTCTGTGTGTCGCCTACCTTAGAAATATGAGGTACAGTTTTCGGTTTTCCAAGCGTGTACATTCCACAACCTCCTCTGCTGGATTACACTCTACAATTGCCTACTCGACGGTCTGACTTCTCAGGTTATTATAAAACCTGTCAGTACACAGTACACTGGAGATCAAATTGACCTTCTCTTCCAACCTATCTCTGATAGCATGTGGCCCTATAATAAGTATCTCTATCGGAGAGCCCTTCCAGTTCGAGTTCGAGCCCCTCCGAGCGTAGCGCGGAAGCTATTCCTACAGTGAGATGGGCACCCAAAGTATCCGAAATCCCGTCGGGGTACCTACCACCACCACAACCTTGGCCATTCCCATCTAACCTGATCTCTCTTCCCGACAGCCCCTATAGTTCAAGTGCACCCCGTCGTCTTCCGGGTATAGTATGGATACTAGTAGTTACTAATATTACTAGTTCTTCCATGAGCGCTCCCCCTTTGGGTTGGTGGAGAATATTTGGCCTTTACCTGGAGAGTGTTCGACGTCTCGTATTTTGTACGGTGAAAAGCACGATCGGAGCGAGCTCTATACACTGGAGTTACTCTATCACCTCTAATAATCAGTACTCCTCGAAACATCCGCCCACTCCTCCTGCATCCGCATCACCCTCCTCACCTCCGCCTGCGCCAGCGCCAAACAGTCGCTGCCCAACAACAAGAACGAAGGCATCGCCCTCCCCTGGGCAACACCCTCGCCCCTTACAACATCCACAATAACCTCCACAGCCTTCCTCGCGTCCCCCGGCTGCTTCTGCTTGCCGTCAATCTCGCTCAGAATCCTCTCGAATCCCTCCGTCTGCGCTCTGTAGTCGTCGATCCGCGATATGTGTGGGACATGGTGCGTCGCGTCGATGAGCCCCGTGCGGAAGGTGCCGAGGTCCATGCAGATGCTGCGCAGGCCGAGAGGGGAGAGCTCCTGGTCGAGCGTCTCTGAGATGCCTACATCGGGGGTGTTAATAACTTCAGCTGAGTGGCATGGTAAATGTGATGTACTCACCCCGGAGCGCGTGTTTAGCGGACGCGTAGACGCCCGTCATGGGCGCGGGGCTAAGTGTGTGGTGAGTCGATAAGTTCTTTTTTACTGAAGATTTGGACGTACATCCAGCCGCCGACAGAACCGATCCACACAAGCGTCCCGGACTTCTTTGGTCTCATATACGGAAGGAAAGTGCGCGCGACGTTGATTCCCCCAAACAAGTTGGTTCTGAAAAGAGAGTAAATGTCAATGTGAGAGAGGGGCCCGTCAGGACGGACCAAGACATACTGGTATAGATCAAGCGTTTCCTGAGCACTGTCGGAAAACGCTCATCAGCACCACCTCAACAAACTGGCAAGACATAGCATACGTATTATCCTCGATAGTGCCCGTCAACAACCGACCTACATAGGCGTCAGAATACCGATACTTACTCGAAAATCAAATCCCAAACTCACCCGCATTATTGACTAACACATCGATCCTCCCATGGATGGCGATCGCTGTCTTCGCACATTCCTCAAGCTCAGCCATGGACGAGGTCACATCCAGCTCGAGCACGTCTGCACCCACGGACTTCAGATCCTCCAGCTGAGATATGGAGCGCGCCCTGGCCGTAGCAATAACTCTATCGCCCCGCTTCAGAGCAGCAATCGCGAGCTCTCTCCCGATCCCGCTTCTACAATTCTACGCCATCAGACCGGCACGAGGAGAACGTAGGAGTGCAGAATGCGTACGAAGTCCCGGTAATAAGCCAAACAAGCTGCGAGGAAGGCGAAGACATGATGATGGGTGTATGAGGTAGCAGTGTCGATCATCCGTCTCTAAAAGCATGCCGCACGCAACGGAGGATGATTCAAGAAAGCGACGCGTCATGACGGCTGAAAGACGACGCGTCGCTTCGGCTGACAAGTGATAACTGAATAAGCATCCCTTCACCAGTGGTTCTCCCCAGATACGACAAGACGTTTAATTCATCGGTACGTCTCCTTCCATAACAAGAGCCTAAGCAAGTCAAGTTGATACCCTCGTGAGTGCACATTACATATTAATTTCACAATTTCAGTTCCGACATGGGCAGCAAGACCTTCTTCTCCTCTTCTTGCACTTCTTCATCCAACTCTGGTTCCGGGCGTTTGGCAATCACAGAGTACCAGATGGCTGCACCTAACACTGCTAAAGTCAGACTTGAGAGCGACGATCAGACACACGACGCTCTTGAAGAACGAAAAAGCATACCCAGCGATGGCACCGAAATGCCAATATGTGAGCCAATACCAGTATAGACCACAGCTCATCTTCCGTCCCTTTCCTCTTCTCAATCCATCATCACCCTTCGGGCTGGGGCCCAACGGCCACCCACTTAAATCCTCCGCCGAATTATGACCTGCAGCATTACCGCTGTGCTTCATCCCTACAGCATTACAATGGTCCGCCATTATGCTGGGTACCCGACCTTTGGAGCGCTCTTGCGCCACCAAGGGGGCCTCAATAAGCTGGATGGCAAGCCCGGACTCGAGGTGCCATTCGATATGGCAGTGCATGAACCACGCGCCTGGATTGTCAGCGATGATGCGCAGTGTAGCGGATCCGCCAGCGGGCACATCGATAGTGTCGCGTCGCATGGGATTGGGTTGATAGGCCGATGGTGGTGGGTATGACGGGACAGACTCGTAGTCAGGGGAGCGGCTGACAATCATGGGGACGTGTCCGTGGAAGTGGCTACGGCCTAGGTTAACTTGAACGCTCATGGAAAGGCGAAAGACGGAGGACGTACAAAGGGTGCATGTTGTCGTCCGCATTCTTGATCACGAAATCGACGACTTCAAGGTGTTCGAGGACAAAGCTATTGGGACCATACGCTTTCGCGACAGTTGCGTTGGGGCCGAGAGTGAGCTCGCTAAACAAAGCGGGGACAAGAGGGGCCGTGTATGTAATTTCGTTGAACATGCCACGGTTAGTACCATCTGTCATCTCGTCAAAATCTGCGACGAGTTCAATCGTCCGGGTCGCAGGAGGCGCGGCAAATGCTTCGAGCGGGGTGAGAGCTGTGTCGTTAACGGTCGAATATTCGTTGATGAAGCCGAGGTCGAAGGTCTTAGCATCAGAAGAATATACGATAGTGGAGGTTGAATCTGTGGATGGCGGTCAGCCCAAAGTTGCCAGGATATCTAGATACTTACTAGGATTAAGAGTATCGGGGACTTCGTCAAACATACTGGTATCCATATTAGCATGCACCGCCCAATTCGAGCTGGTGTCATCGCGAGCCGTGACTAGAACCGAATAACGTTGAGCAACACTAAGGCTGATGAGATCTATGGGTGATTCTTCTATGTCTATGCCGTCTACTTCAATCTGACGAGCTCTCAATACATTTTCTTTAAGACGTCAAGATGCTCACCAAACGCATATCGTGACCGTCTATCCAAAACATGAACATTGCAAACGCAGAGGTATTGATGATCCTCAGGCGATAAGTCTTGCCCGCCTCAAATGAGAGCGTTGCGTTCTCGTTGAACGCCGTTGGGACATGCGAGTAGTAGATGAGAGGCGAGTCTGGAACTGGCTCGACTCCATCGGGATTATCGGTGCTGAGAAATTCCTTCATCAAGACTGCATGTTCGTGGTGATACCAGTCACCGAGTACAACGGTGAACTCGTCATCGTATGTGTACGCTTCATGGGGTGGGTGGATGAGAACAGGTGCTCGTAAGCCGTCTACATAATGACCCTACAACAAATCGTTAGAATAACACGCATATATGCGTTGAATTAGGGCATACTCTTGAGTGTCCATGTACCCAAAAGGTACCATATTGCCCAGAGGCGTCTATAGGTATCACGTAGTCAAAGTCGCCGCCCGGAGGGATCCCACTGCTAATGATGAGACATTTTAGCGCGTACAGTAAAAGACGACCAACCATTCGGAGAGCCCCAGGGCACCGTCCATCCAGGCTGAGCCATTGAAGAGCATTCCATGGTGATGCAGCGTCGTCGGCTCGTCTAGCGAATTGTGGGCGTGCACCAAGAGAGAATCGGTCGAGCTAACTTCAATCGGCGGCGGTCTAAGTTTGTTTGAGTAACAGCAATGGAATGAGGCGTACAACTCACGGCCACGTTCCATTGACGCCGATAACACGACGCGGATAGAGGCCGTCGGGGTTGGCGTCGACATAAGTAATGTCCCACCAAATCTCATGGACGCCAGCAAGGACGGGGACAGCGAGGAGCAGCGCTGCGACCGCCGTGGTGATCATGACTGGTCGTCGTCGTGGTGGTGGTTGGGAAGAGAGCCGAATTGGTCAGGGGAAACAAATGCAAAGACTCGTTCCTCCCTGCATTTCTGCGGCATTTTTGCACATATGTCCCGAATGTTGAGCCCATTTTCGCGATGAGCAAGATATCTTGATGTCATTGTGTGCGTGTCTGAGAAAAAGGATTATTTTGAACATCTAATCTGATAAGATGAGCGAACCTTTCTTCGATAAGATAACCATATAGTGAAGCTAGCTTGAAGTTGAACCCAACCATCACCGCGGACTACTGCCAAACACGTTCCTTCGCTATCTGCTTGCCGGCCCTCGGTTGATATAGGTACGCTATATCTGTTCGTAAACGAAGCATATGACTATGCAGACTTCTCAACGCGTTCACTGGTACCGGCGCCGGTTCTGGCGACAAATCAGAAGGTAAAACTCGAGGATCACCAGTAGAACATGATGGCGGCGATCTTGCCCCCGCCTTGTGGTCTTGAACTAGTCCAAACTGATCTTGGGTATAAATACCTGGAGCGCCACTTCTCGGACCATATTCAAGTGGGACTCGGTTCTGTTACTACTCTACCATCATGTCGCCCCCGCTCGTCTGGCTAATCACTGGAACATCGTACCCAACCTCTTGCAAATTCTGATGCTTTCCTAATCATGCCTTCGGTTGTAGATCTGGTATAGGCCACGAGCTCGTTCTCGCTGCTCTAGAAAGAGGCGACCACGTCATCGCCACCGCTCGCTCGGCCTCCCTTTCCAAACTAGACGACCTGAAAGCTCTCGGAGCCCAGGTCCTTGAACTCGATGTTACTTCTGCATTGGACTCTCTTCACGCGACCGCGCAAGCTGCAGTAGCCTTCTATGGACGGATCGACGTTCTTGTTAACAATGCTGGTGATTTAAAAATTCAATTCAGAGCTGCCACCCATGTCACTCAAATGCGACATTCGCAGGATACCTTCATACTGGCACGATCGAGGAAAGCACGTAAGTGTCATCTTCGAATCGTCAAACATTGCCTGATACTAATAGGTCGTAGACCGCAGGAAACGTTCGACCAATTCAAGTCAGTAGCTGATTCACTCTTAACTACAGATTGATGTTAAATTTGCTCCGCATTCGCAGCACCAACGTATTTGGAGCCATGAACGTCGCGCGCGCTTTCCTGCCTTTCATGAGGGAAAAACGGTCTGGTACTATCGTCTGGATCGGATCTCGCTTCGGATGGCAGTAAGTGAGCTTTGTATCACCACTTCAAGGTGCTGAAACACTCTCAGTCCTTCGGCCTTTGCATGCGGGGTTTACAATGCTAGCAAGTACGCGTTAAGAGGTAACGAGCTATCACTACTCCCTTCGTTTATCCTCTACAAAGTTGTTAGGCATCTCCGAGAGTTTAGACCTCGAAATCTCCCCTCTTGGACCCCGAAGCATCTGTGTCGATTTAGGCCTCTTTCGAACTCCTGTTCTTTCCGACACAAAGCGTACTCCTTACGTTCCTCGCATAGAGGACTACAAACCCTTTGCAGCGCACGGGGACGGGGTTCTCAGAGGTCGGTTCTAGCTTGTCTTTCTTACCATCAGTCCTGACGCTGTCATTTGACAGCCACTAGTTTCAAGCAGCCCGGCGATCCGCGTCGAGGGGCTCGAGTAATCGTAGATGTCCTGCATGGAGAAGGCAGCGCTTCGGGTAAGACGATGCCGTCTTCGCTCTTGTTAGGAACAGATTGCTACGAGGCAGTCCAAGGGGAGTTGAAGAAGGCATTGAAGAGTCAGGATGAATGGGCTGATGTTTCTAAGAGCACTGAGATTCTTGCAAACTGAGCCTTTCTATACATCGTGTTGGACATCAGCAATGCTACAGAAGTTCTAGAAAATAACTTGACGAGGCATGGGCCCGAATTCGTTCGGACTCGCAGCTGAAGTACCTTTGTAGCAAGAAAAATCGGACCCGAAGTGCGCACCGTACCTCAAACGATGCGGAACCACGCGTATACTGGATGCGCCGGGATAAAAAGCTCTGTAGACTGCACTGGTCTCAGTGTGAACTTGAAAGTCACAAAAATCAAGCTGCAGCCGAGTTTACGATGTAACGCGGTAGCCATTCAGCCACAGCGCTGCGATCGCAACAAGGATTGCTATCCACAAAAACTAAGACAGCTTGGGAAGGGTGTCTCCTCGAATAAAGGGGAAAAGGAAGGCAGAGTCTCCTTCTAAAGATTCATTATTGGGGAGGGCGACGAGTAGCCGGCCAGATCCTGTTCTCTGAGAACTTTCCTCAAGGTGCCATCCAGGTGGCGTAAAATCCGCCTAACTTTAACGTCTTGAAAAAAGTCGGAAACTGCTAATATACCAAATAGAGTTCATAATGTTTCTCCCTCACCATCTTCATAACCCAATCACGAGGCACCACACACCCTTCACAACATGGTGGGCACGGGACACTCGGAACACGTACTTTTCGGAGGCGGTAATGCCAAACCCCTCCGCCGTCAGCTCTATCATCCGTCTTAATCCCACACCCACAAAAAGCCTCTCCGCACTCGAGATGCACAAGCTCGCGGCATGGGTCGCAGGGAACCCGTACTTTAATCCTCGGCTGCCGATGTCGTCCGCCATGATGGAAAAGTGCGCTCATATATGAGCAATTGGCATATCCAAGGTCCCTGCGTTTCCGTCTGTACACATGGGAGTTGTAGCATCGGACAAAGATGGATCTCGCAGACTCAGATGACATCTTAACGACGGCCTTTTCTACACTGAGAACCTTAGGATCAGTAATGTCAACCTACAGTAGTCGTCATGAAGAGTACTCACGCAACCAAGCACTCCTCGACTTTTTTTCGATGGGGTAAGGTGCCTTCCGTGTCCGTTTCGACATTTGGATCATTGAGTAGCTTATGAGCAATGAGGATGGACTTGACGCCATGGAAATCGCCACTGGGCCAGTGGCAAGACATAACACACAAGGGTAGGATGCGAAGTCGTGAATAAGCTGCGGGCGACACTAATTATCATGTCTCAGACGAGCTGCTTGTATTCAAGTTGGGGACGGGGGTGTAACAATTCCTTGAGACAGTGAGCGCAGCTCGCCCTCTATTCTCGCGCCTCATCCGCTAAAAGTCGTAACCGATTCAGTGAGCATTCGACACGAAGAGAAGATCCAGAAGCTACGGAATCCCCGTCCGATGTTTCCGGCACCCAGGACTCTGGAGGCAAAAATTGGACGTGGATTGCAATTCGAGCTCCCTTGCCTTTCATACACAAGATAGCGCGATACGGGCTCAAGTCAAGAAGAGACATGTGAGACGATTTGTGTAGCGTCAGCCGAGTTAACATCCCGCACGTAATATCATAACCACCCGTCTACAGTGTCCTTTCCATCACTGAGCCGCGATAGCCTGCTGTTGCGGCGGAGTATTCGTCCGTCCTGCCATCGCAGTACCCAACGCCTGTGTCCGCAGGGACAACCCTCTCGTCTTTTCGATGACAGTTTGATACACGGGAAGCGCTGGTCGTGAGATGTGGATGACGTTCTATTGCGAAGCAAGTCAGCTTTGCTGGGCTAAGGATAAGGATAAGGTTACCTTTTCCAAATCGATTTTCGCGTCGGCACCCATGCGCGTCTCCCGGATGAGATTGACGATGTATTTCTCGCCTTCGTCGCGAGATAGGTTGAGACGGTCGGAGAGGTCACTGCAGAGTATAAGTCAAATGGCAAAAAAGAAAGAGGCAGACTTGCCCGATATCAATTTTTTGATGAATACGACAGTACGCCTCGCTAATGAGGTACCGCGCATTATCCAAAAACTCGTCGCGGAAGTTTTGAAGGAAGAAATCATCACCAACGACGGCTTCAGCCTTGCCAAGCTCCCTCTGCGCGCTCTCAAAGTCAAACTCGACGTAGAGCTCCTTCAAGAAATTCGTAACAGGATCAGAGTACTGATACTCCTCCATCTGGATAATCTTGACAACCTCCCGAATAGCATGCCGTACGCGAGAAGACGAGCCCGAAACAGATGCTTTCCTTGACAGGATAGCAGCCGCGGTCAGGTAGCGCAATATCCACGGGCACGCCGTTTGGATGGTGTTGAGGTAAATGGGGGAGAGGAATGTCTCGAGGAGGAGAGTGCGGCCTTGTGGGTGGTTAAAGTAGACGAACAGAGACCAGTGGACAAGCCAAGTTCGTGAGTGCAACTGGGTTAGAGCGGGTTCGGGGGCAGAGGTGGATCCGGAGGGGAGAGGAGGGGGACGGGGGATCGGGAGTCGATGAGTTCGCGCAGACTGTTGAGCTCTTCTAATGCGATGTCCCAGCGGCCGACTAGGATATCCGAGGCGAGCTTTCCCCAGTGCGCTGAGATGTTGAGATCGTTGTCCGTGGACAAGACACGAAAGTGGTACAGATAATCCGCTGCGCCGCTGTAGTTTCCATATGAATATTGGAATTTTCCGAAGGTGTAAAGTGCGGTGATATGCTCTAGAGTGACCTGATGAAAAATCAATATAAAAAACACAAAAAAAAGAGGTGACGGGTACATTATAATTGTCTTTGAGATACTGGAGATTTTGGTTCTTGTCTTGGCGCAGCGCTTGCGCCACATCCGGATTTTCGATAACATCTAACACGGCCTGCGCCTCATTCTGCAATCGCTGATGGGTTGACACAGCGCTTTCTTTTCTCTGATCAAATTCTACACAATCCATTAGCGCTTCCGCGTCAAAAATGCCAAAAAAACACGGCACACCTGCCGGGACCTGCTCATTTGGATAGACCTTTTCGAAAAACGAGACTGCATAGTCGAACATATTGGTGCCTTTTGCGAGTTCATACTGGGCGACCTGGATCTCGTGGGCGGGATAGAGGTCGGATTCAGAGAGATGCGCGAGGAGTGGAAAGGCCAGATGGCGGTCCAGGTGCCCGATTATTTTATTGGATAGGTCGTATTCTGCCATGCTCGTCGTCGGCGATGATGAGCAGAATTAAGTAGCCAATGCCGGGATGCCGGACAGCAGCTGATACTCCGCTTCAAAATACGGGGATTGCCGGTATTTTTTACGGGTCTTCGGACCGGCGTGATCACTCACCGATTTGTGTTCCTTTTTTGGTTGCCACCATCGTTTGCCTCCTACTCTTTCTGAGTCATCAGGCGATACAGCATCTACACCCATCCCATCGGGCGCCCCTTCTGAATTGCACGTATCGCCCTGTACCCTACTTTCACCTAAATGGACGCCACAAATGGACAGCAGCCTCACCCTCAGCTGGTCGTCTTGCAGGCCAAGCTACAGGCGATCCACGACGCCATAGCGGAATTTCACCCGCCAGCGCGGCGTCTGCCTATTCTGGACTCATCGCTCAACATCCACTTGGAGCAGGCCAACTCGTCTCGTGCTGACCAAACCAATGAGATCCCACCTGTGGCCGAGAACGGAATCAAGCAATCCAGCGGCGGGCGGGATAAACGTCCAGAGAAAGAAAACGGAAGAAGGGAAACCAAAGAGTCCGCCGGCTTTCGCGACGAGTGGACTATTCAAGGACACATATCAGGCCTCAAAAAATTGAAGGATACCATTCGGATCGACTTGGATGCGCTAGATAAGGTGCGTTTCCTACCATTTCTTAAACATGGTTTTTTCTTGTATATCCGACATCTAGCTCACTCTTTTGTTCACTGGCAGTAGTTTCTCCAATCTCCCACATCGTCAACCGTTCCTCCGCTATCAACCAACGCACCGTATCTCATCGCTGTTTGGAACGAAGTTTTAGCTGCACAGCACAATGGGGGTGTCAAAGCCGTTTTCAAGAGCTTTTTGTTGGACGGTGATGAGCGCCTTGGAGAAGACGAGGTACAGCTTTGAACAATGGACTAAATTGCTTGGCTAATTCACTTCAGGATCAGGATCGTGATAGTGACGGTGAAGGAACTCAAAATACGGGGAGAAGAGCAAAGGGCAAAAAGTCAAATGGCAAGCCCAAAGGTACCAAGGATCAGGACAGAAAGAAGACAAAGATCGATGTCGTTGCAGAGGGAGGTACAAGTTGGATTCGAGTGAATACGTATGTGAATATTCATTCATGTGGTTGCATACTGATTCATGCACAGGATCAAGAATTCTCGCCTACTCTCAGAGTTTCGCGAAATAGATTCTTACCTCACAGAGTCCGATTCAGAGGCTGAAGATAAGCAGGGACACAAATATGGTAACCGCCCGAGCCTTGCGCAAAAAGTATTCGACAACTCCATTCTGAGGATGGGACGTGCCCTTGTGCAGACGGCCAAAAACAATCCTTTACGAGTAGGGAAGGTATGTACTTCAACGACATCTTAGACTCTCCGATTGACACATTACATAGATCGACCAGAAAATCGTTCCTCAGGTAACACTGCGCCTGACGCGGCTTGATCCTGAACAAGCTAGCGTGGACGGTCGAATCGCAGAGACCATTCGACTTTTGCAAAACATGGGATTGATTGTCGAGATCGGCGAGAGGGACCCGCCTTCAGCGTCCTCCGAGTCTAATCCTCTATCCACCTCAGTGTCGGCGCCATCATCATCGACTCCGCCGTCTTCTTTGAAACCTACCCATCGCATCAATCTTGACCTCTCTGTCCTTATTGCCCTGACAAGCGACTTGACCCACGCCCCGCTTCCTGCAAGCGTCGCAGAAGCCAAAGAGCGATACGTACCGCCACCAGCCGAGAGGGATTGGAAAAAGCTCCTGGGACTCAGCGACGATAAAGATCGGAAGACTCCCTTGCCATCTCTCGAAGATGATGACGAGGACGATGCAGGGGCCGACAAGGAATTGCAGGAAAAGAGACGCAAGCAAAGGGAGGATGAACTGTTACAACACTCTCGGGCTCTGACAACTCAGGTCTTGCAGGAGATGGGCAAGGGTATGATCAACGAGATTCGTGACCGCTTGCTGTTAACCGTCTCTTCGCTGGACGAGGTGGAATTCTGGACTACGGTGGAAGCGCGCGACCGCTGCCTACGCATCGTGGGCAAGATTGCAGGCGAACACGAGAAGAAGCGAGTGCGCGCTCTGTTTGATGGAGATGTTAAAGCGTATTGGGCTGGCTCGCGTTACTCCGACGTTGATGGAAAAGGATTCATACCCATCATGCCACTTCATTATTACGACGATAATATCAATATCGTCCACGTTGACGGGCAGGAGGACCGTGCACCATTCTTCCACGCTTTGGAGCGGACTTGCGTGGAGATTCTGGGAGATGACGGGACGGGCGGAGCGGATCCTCATCCTATTTATGCGCAGGATCCGTCGCAGAGCACGATTAGTGGGCGCGCTGTGCCGACGAAGTTTAATCCCCGCCTTACTGGACATACGCTGCGCACGTTACTTTGGGGTGCGAAGCGTGGGTGGACGACGATTACGGCGAATAGGACTAGTGTGAGGGCGGTGGTAAAGGAAGTTGGGAGGGGTACGCTGGGTGGATTGGGAGGGAGCTTGGATCAAGCAGGTGTGCGGCAGGCGGCAGACGTGGAGGAACGAGCCGCTATTTGGATTGTGGATCCTAGGAGTTTAGCAGAGGGGATGAGGAGCGATCTTATCGATACTGAGAATGTTTAGCCATGGTTACATTGTAGATGTTTTGTTTTACTATTATCATGTAGTACACTGTTGTAGATGTAAATGAAGGATTGCTGTCATGTTGTAGATTCCAGACCCGGCTCTTTCTGATCACATTCCCCCGCTTTCTTTAGTGCCATCATGATTGCTCCCTTTCTCCCTTTTCCCACCGCATGCACCCGCCTCTCTCGCTATGCGGGGGCAGCCAGAACTCTCTATACATGCCGTACTGGCTCTAGAACTCCTAACACACATATCTCTAAAGGGCGACGCTATTCTGATTTCTCCGTCTCAGAACGCGACTTGCATATACCAGAGCTGCATCAACGGTTTCCTTTTATTTGGTTACGCGACGCATGCCAATGCCCACAATGTGTCCACCCCTCCACGCGCCAGAAGCTGTTCCGAACGTCTGATATACCATCCGATGTGCGGCCTGTGGAAGCCAATACTGTGGGCAATATGTTGGGGATCAACTGGTCGACTGGGCACAACTCTCTGTACGATTTGGAGTTTTTGCGCCGGCATTGTGTGGACATGCCGCGTTCTCGAGCAAACAAGGATCTACCAAGGATGTCATGGACGCGTTCAACCATCACTGAAGCACGGAATCTCTTCGTTGACTATCAGGTTTTGAATACAAAGGAAGGGCTACGAAAAGCCATAGATCAGATGTGTTTATACGGATTACTGTTTGTCGTGAGTTGGCTCTAGATTCTCGTTGTTGCTCTGCTAAAGGTGATCCCAGCGGAACGTACCCACTGAGGAGACATCGGCAGCTACATGTTCCCTACGGAACCTCGCAGAGTATTTCAGCGAGATTCGCGCGACGTTTTATGGAGACGTTTGGGACGTGAAGAACGAACCCAACAGTCGCAATATTGCCTATACCAACCTTGATCTTGGCCTGCACATGGATTTACTGTTTGTCGTTACATCTAATCACGATTCTCCGTGTATTAACCGGTCCATAAGATACTTCCAACACCCGCCTCAGCTCCAGATCCTCCACTGCCTACGCAATCGCGTTTTGGGCGGCTCATCGATCTTTTCCGACGCACTGCATGCAGCAGAGACGCTTCGTAACCAAGATCCCAGCGCATTCCGAATTCTCAGCTCAACGCAGGTGCCGTTCCATTATATCAACGACGGGCACCACCTGTATTACACTCATCCCACCATCGAGGTCTCTTCTCAAGGCGAAATAAAGCAAATCAATTACTCTCCACCATTCCAGGCGCCACTCCTGATCGACACGCCACCCGAGTTTTACGGTGCTATGAAGAAATTCACAGAGTTGGTGAATAATGAAGAACATGCGTATGAGTATACGATGAAAGAAGGCGATGCGGTCATGTTCGACAATAGACGGGTATTGCACGCGAGAAGGGCTTTCCAGGACATACCAGGGGAGGATGAGGTGTCCGGCGGAGATGCGAATAGATGGTTGAAAGGTTGTTATATAGAAGCGGATGCGTTATGGGATAAAGGGAGGATATTGAGACCTTTTTAGTAGCGATTTTTGACAGGATTTGGAATCGGATTAATACTATATACTCTGTTCTTGATTATATTATTAAGACTAGAGTGGTGGCGCTTGAGAAAGCGGTCAACGAGAAACCAGCCCACCATTATCTTTCTTCCTCTTCAGCTTCATTTATGCCTTCTTCATCCTCGCTATCACCTTCATCATCCACTGGTTCCTCTTCATCATCATCACTGGACAGGTCTGTGTCGTCATCGTCGATCACTTCTTCGTCGCCATCTTGTCCTTCATCGCCGGCTATGCCCTCGTCCTCAGCTTCCTCGCTATCACCTTCATCATCCACTGGTTCCTCCTCATCATCATCACTAGACAGGTCTGTGTCTCCACCGGCCTCGTCATCATCGACCGCTTCTTCGTCGCCATCTTGTCCTTCATCGCCGGCTATGCCTTCGTCCTCAGCTTCCGCGTCTCCTGCTTCCGACAGCTCATCATCTCCAGCCATCTCAGCGCTATCATCACCTGCCTCCGTGTCTTCATCCATGTCAGATTCGTCGGCTTCACCGCTTTCATCCGTATCTCCAGTACCTTCATCTCCGCCTTCAGCACCAGTATTGTCCTCTGACTCCCCATCGCCACCGTCCATTTCGGTATCTTCCGCCCCACCAGTGTCATCGGTGTCTTCATCGGCAATATCACCGTCCTCGAGGCCGCTGCTGTCCGCCGTACCATCATCGTCCCCCGTGCCACTTGCGTCCTCCGCCGAAGCTCGGTCAACGCTAGTACCGACCGCTTCAACCGTATCCGCGTAGTATTTCTTCAAGCCTTGCGCAATCTTGGTATGCGCCTTTTTCATATTAGCCTGTTCAATGAAACAAAAAAAGCCTGTGTCAATACATGCGTACTAGGCCCACATAATAATGGAGAATCGCACCATGACAGCCGTAATCTTTTTCCTCTCTGCGGCGCCCTTGGCACACGGTTTCGCGTCCTTGGCAGCTTTCAGCAGGCCCGCCCATACTTTGTCGCTCATCGCTTTCGCGGCAACATCGACGCTGGCTTGCGCTTCGTCCAGATACGCCTGGAGATTCTCGGCTTCTTTTTCGACGGCCCCGGTTTGACCTTTGAGGACCGCTGCTGTGACTGCTTTTTTCTGATGAACCGTCAAATTCATGGGATATAGGATAGGAAGGGTGAAACTGACAGCGCCATAGACACCCTTTGGGACCTCCCACATATTGGTGTTTGCGCTCGTCGCGACTTTGATGGCGTCGGTCATCCATTCCAGCTTCAAGGCGTTCTTCTTCGCAGCCGTGGTTTCGATGATGCCTGCAAGTCCGTCGAGCGCCTGGCAGACTTCGTTTTGATAGAGCACAAGGTCCATGACTTGGACTTCGATTGGGTAATCTGGATCGCACTGTGAATAACGGCGCGAATAGTTTTAGTGAGAATGAGAAGGAGCACATACCACAAACGTCGTTCTTTCCAGGCGCACTGGAAGCTTTGCGCTTCAAACCAGAGAGCTCTTTCTCGAGTCTCTTGATCTGACTAGTGCCCAAGGACTTGGACAACGGCGTATAAGCCGATGAACTTTCCGACCCCTTGGTGATTGCCTGCAGGATTACACATATGAGTTTCAAGTAACGATAAGGCCAAAACCAAGTTGCCTACCCTCTTTGAAGTGCCAGTATCAGCGGTAAATTTATGCGCACTACAGTCTTTCGGGCGGCTGTTCTTGGCCTCTTTGATTCCACAGAAGGTGCCAGCTGCGGTGCCGCCACCCAAGAAAGTCGGCATCCCGAAACGAGCTTCGAGCAAGAGGTCTCGTGCAGTAGTTTTTGTTCCACGACGGCATTTTCCCTGGGGACGTTCAGACGTGTTGTTAACACTGGAGGGGCGCTTACGGTAGTGCTACCAGGTTTGGTGTTTCCGGGCTTTGTGTTCCCAGGTTTTGTGCCCCCAGGCTTGGTAATAGGTTTCTTAGTTGCGCGCCTCGCGAAAGCACTACGTTTCGTAATAAAATATCGGTTCCTAAGTGTCGGAGATTTGGGTTCGGGAGCGGGAATAGTAACCTGTATAAAAGGCATTAATGAAAATACACGGGGAGTTCAACTCGTCCGAAAACCCTACCGTAGCATAATTATTATCAGCCGGGGCACTCATTACGAAGGAGATGCTCGTAGCGAGAAGGGTAAGATAGAGAGAAGAGACGCGCATTATTGCCTATCTGAGCCGACCAGCGGTAAGATGAAGAACGTTGACTGCAGAGGGGTGTCTTATATACCCAGTCAGCGAACTGTTGTTAGGGTGACTGGCCCTACAATCCTTTACTTCGCAGCATAGGCAAGGGGACAATGCGAGTGACAATCCTCCAACCATGTTCGCATGACGATCAGCCTCCCCAACTTCAAACTTGAAACGTATACTAGTGTCGGCAATCTACAAATGTGAAGTAGACGATTGCCGCGGGCACTGGCTGAAAGTCGGTAAAGCAGTGGAGCGGCATCATGTTGTTTAGCCAAGGATTGTCGGTTGACAACAAGTTGGGCGTGGGATAAACCTGGGCTACTTCATTCCGCCGAAAACAGAGGATGATTCGGCTTACCGTTACCCGCGAAATGAAATTGGCTCAATACAGCAGAATGGAGTACTCTGAACGCGAACTCTCTAGGTCTATTGTGCCTGTGATATTCTTGTCCTGGACTCGCCGTTCGTCAAACACGCGAGGTGTGAATTATCTACTCGGCACTACTTAGCTGCCTAGGCCGTCCACTGTAAGTATGTTAGCGTGTCATCGTTTCATGGTACCAGGTGTTGGATCCGACGAACCATTTGAATCTGCGGCTTTTCTAGCCGTGCAGGGAGGATATTCATAGCAGCGTACCAAAATTGAAGAATGCGGCTTAAAACGCGCTTTGAGTTGATTAACACAAGGTTGAGTGGTGGGAGGAAGATGAGAGAAGAGAGTTAATTCCCACGGCTCCCTTCCACGAATCGTCCTGTCGAAAAAGCATTATTTACGTCTTGAACGAATTTCTCCCGTATCGATACGTGAGAAAGCTCATCACAGCAATCTCTGTAGGGCGAAACGCAGACGGAGCATGAAGCAATGTTCTTCGACAACGTTGCTTAACCCTAAGCCCTTATTATCAGGTCTCAAAATAGAAAGAGAGAAGCCATTTGCGAATAACTATGCGCAACGCCGGTATGACCTTGGCTTTTGACACAATCATGGAATCAATTATACCCAAACGCCGCGTAGCTTGGGCATGAAGCGTTCGGATAAGCAAAGATGTTCGTTAACCAGCTTGAGAAGCGTGTCTAATCGTGTGCTCAGACAAAGCATATTCCCGATGAGGAGGATCCCAGCCCATAGGATGAGAGTCGATAGCAATTGCGTGAAAGTTTGGTGAAGAAGCTGCGTCAGGGGATCAGGATTCGAACTGCGAGGCGCACATAAATCGAAAGACGCGCTGTCAATGAGAGGAGCAACGTTTTTTTTGGGCACAGGGACCATCATCGTACTTATCATGGGTATTGGCATCCGGAGAAACGATCGTGGTTGCGGCTATACTGCGAGTGAGAGCCACAAATAGCGGCTTACCCTCGGTTGAAGGATCCAACGAGGGTGCCGCAGTGGTAGATCGAAGACAAAGAAAGAGGGTGAAAAGCGTAGAACCATGACAATAGAGTAGATTTCACATAGAATGAGGCTTGTTGAGGGTCTTTGTTGCATGTCGCAGCACGACCGACGAAGGCCGGGTGTAGACAAAGTGATCATCGTATACACGTTGGTGGATGGCGCCTCGTCGGAACCTCCGAATTCACGTAGAGCAAGACGAGGACGTTATGGCAACGACCGTGAGTACATAATATTAACGCTGTCAGGCAAGAAGCGCGAAGAATCGCGTTCTCCACGTATGTAGGCCCCAAAGTGACGTGGGTTAGAGTAACTAACAGCCGTTTGGAGTCGGCAGAGGCGTCGTTGTCGCTGTCTAGTACGGGCTTGGGCATGATCTAGACATTTGCAGAGGTGACGGGGGCGTCGGGAGTAGAATGTACCTGCACGTACACACGCAGCAACCAAGCACGTTTGAAGGAGATGGCCGGAAGACGAGAGCGTGTCCGGAACAGCGGCCCCAAATAATCATCCGAGCCGGACACGTGATGGCTCCACTGTCAAGAACCAAGAACTAGGAGTGGTGAAATAGCGCCTCCACGCTTTGAACCACGACTCTCTCTCTCGCCGTACTCTTTGAGGATCGCATCTCTTTTCCCTAACTGAATCTTACCTTTGTCTACTCGAGGGTATGTCTCGGATCTCGCCATAACGTATGTTCCGGAGATAAGGATTGATCGGAGGACAGTATCATAAAAAATTTAGAAATATTTCGCCGTAGAGGGGTGGGTGGTCTTCTTCATATCTTTACTCTTCTTCTTTCTTTCACTCCCTTCATTCTTTCCTTCCTTTCCTTTTACTAGCTTACTCCCTCTCTTTAATTTATGCCGTCACCGCCAGACTGTGGTACTAATGGCGCGAAAACTCCCTCAGGATCTGCTCGGCGTCCGAGTATCATGTCAAACAACAGAGACGGCGTCGAGGAGACGCGCCCCGGACAGAAAACGCCGCGAAAAGTTCAATGGCTTGATCATCACAATGACCGCGAGCTCCATGCTCTTGATGAGCACGCTTTGGATGCAAGTTGTCATTCAATTTCTTACGGCATTCGCGATGTTGACTAGTTGCCCTATAGCCAACAGCAATAGACTACTTTACTGACGCCCTTGTGCGGCATCAGTCCCAATCCCAATCTCAATCTCACAGCGTAATTTCAGCTACTCCATCCCCGGACCCAACCACGACGCGTAATACGGCTGTCAATGCGGCGTCGTCCACCACTGGCCCGAGGATACATTACTTCCCGCCGCGCCCCGCCAGTTTACCTCCTCCCATAACCACTGAACTGACGTCTTATCAAAGAGAGAACCCGCCTGCTTCGACGACCTATCCTCCCGTTCTTCATTCACGTAATATCTCTACCGCAACAACAACCTCCGATGTCTCCCCTTCGAGCCCAGATACCATCCGTAATGTCCCGGGGACATACATCGACAAAGACGAGAATGCTGGCCTACCCGGGCCTACGGACTCGCAGTATAGGGAGGCGGCAAATCTTGTCCGCGCGCATACTCGCAGCCGCGCCAGGGCACGAGGCTTGTTCCTTAACCTCCGTGGGCCCAGCCGCTCCCGCTCGCGTGAAAGGTCGGAGCCCCGAGGAAAGGAAAGAGCAAGGGACGAAGAGCGGGATGCCGCCCCTGCAAATCCCCGTTTACCACAAGGCGGCGGCGTACTTGGCGCGTTACTGACGCTGTACAACCAGGAGCAGGGTCTGCCAAGTGGCGCTAGCACTCCCGTTGGAGAGGATCTTGTGGAGAAGCCGTGGATTGATCTTGCGAAACAGACCGCACGGAGCTCTGCTACGACTTCACCATCCAGCAAGCCCACCTCCCCGACTAGGGAAAAGGAACCCTTCTTGTTGAAGAGGTCTTCGTCGATGAACTCTGGTCTCAATCTCATTGGCGGCAGGCCCAAAAACGAGAGAAACGGGGCAGGTACCATCGCGAATCTCATAGCCAGTACTGGAAATATTACTGGTCCCGCGGCCCCGATGCAGAGCCAGATTGCTCCTAATGTGAAACGGCCTGGGTATCATCTTTCAAGGTCAGTTTTTCTTTCGTTCTTAAATGCAAAAATGCTGATTGCACTTCCAAAGGTATTCCCTGGAAAGCAAGATGCCATCGATCAAGCTTCCGTCGCCTTCGTTTGAGCGTCCCAAGAGTACCCATTTTGACAAGAGCGACATGCCCAGCCTACCTGTTACTCCATCGACTGATACGCTTGCGACTCTCATCGACAACCGTGCGCAGCAGATTCGTCACGAGCCGTCTTCCTCCACCTCCTCTGTCACTCCCACGCACAAATCCAAGTGGTCTGGCGTGCTCAAAGACTTTCCCTATGCTGCTTCCGTTGTCAGCTTTGGACGGCAAACCCCTTCGCACACTGCGCCGAACACCCCGTCCGCCGAGGGCGAGGATCCCTTTTTTCACGACCCTAAAAAGGATAGGGAGCGGAGGAAGAGGCGCAAGGCGGAGATATTCATCACGCGCCACGTCGCGGAGATCATCCAGAGACAAGAGTTCATCCTCAAGCTGGCGCGCGCTATGATGATGTTTGGTGCACCTTCCCACCGTCTCCAGGCCCAGATTTCCGCTACCGGACGCGTTCTGGACGTGGAAGTGTCCTGCATGTACATCCCCGACTGCATGCTAATTTCTTTCGATGACGCGACCACAGCTACTTCATCCATCCGTTTCATTCGCCAGGGTTCTGCGCTCGATCTCGGGAAACTTGGAGATGCGTACGAGTTGTATTGGAAGGTTATTCATGACGATTTGGCGGTGGCGGATGCCAGCAAGCAACTGACCGAGTTGATGAAAAAGAAGAAGATTTACCCCTGGTGGGCGCTTATGATGATCGGTGGGATGTGCAGTTCGAGTATCTGCACGGTCAGCTTCAAAGGGAGCTTCATCGATGCGGTGGCTGTATACCCTCTTGGAGCGATTCTCGTCGGCTTGCAACTGTTGAGCGTTAGGAATGAGCTGTATTCTAACGTGTTTGAGTAAGTGCACGCTTACTTGTATAATCTATCGACTGACTGATGATCATAGAATCGTCGTCGCTGGCCTATTCAGCTTTCTAGCTGCAGCAATGGCGGCCACCCAAAAGCTCTGCTACTCCGCTATTGCCTCATCCTCCGTCGTGCTCATTCTTCCTGGCTTCATCGTCCTTTGCGGTTCCCTCGAACTCATGACGCGCAACCTCGTCTCTGGTTCCGTGCGCATGTTTTTCGCTGTTGTCTACGCGCTCTTCCTTGGCTTCGGCTTAGCCATCGGCGCCGAAGCCTACCAGAAGATCACGGGTCACGATATCGTTGGCATCACCGACTACACTTGTGCAGAGAGCCACGACCCCGAAGGCGGCTGGTGGCAGGTTACACCCAGCACATGGTGGGCATTTTTATCGGTGCCCATGTTCAGCGCGTTCCTCAGTTTGAGGAACTACATCCCCTTCAAGCGGAAAGAGTTCTTCCTGCTCATCGCGATTGCGTCCGTGGGCTGGGTGACGAACCATTTCACGGCGACCAAGTTTACGAACCAAAGCGATATTTCGGCGGCGGTGGGGGCGTTTGCGGTTGGCTTTGTGGCGAATTTGTATGGGCGGTTCTTTGATGGGAATGCGTTTGTGATTATGATTACGGGCATTCTCTTCCAAGTACCGAGTGGGCTGGGGTCGGGCGGGTTGTTGGCGTTTGTGTCGGAGCAGACGGGCGGGTCGTCGAGTTCGTACTTGAGCGGATTTCAGACAGCGCTGCAGTTGATATCGGTGGCGATTGGGCTGACGGTGGGGTTGGGCCTGAGCTTGCTTGTGGTCCATCCGATTCAGAGTCGGAGGAGGGGAGGGGGGGTGTTTAGTCTCTAATGTGGATTTGTACCTGTGGTTTGCTTTCTTGTTATCTTACGCATATTTCAATCTTGGACTGTGCAGCAGCTTAGATATAGACTTTTGTATTATTAGACAATCTGCCCTGTAGTTAATAGCCATCATACATAGAGATAGATTTAATTTATATTGTGCTTATTGCGATTCTTAGGTGGCGAAGCAAACGCACTGGGGAGCTTTCATTTCCATCGTCAGATTCTCTCTGCCCCGAAAGGCTTCGACGGCGGTATGTGACGGAAGCGTCACGCTTTGTCAGCATTCCGTTTTCTCTTCTTGCCTCTTTCTGGCGCGAACGCGTCTCTACTGCCTGTCTCTCCGACGAGTCGGATAATATACGGCCGCTGAATCTACTCGTTGTTTCCCGGTAATTCTTCTTCTATGCTGAGTTTTAAAATACTCACGCTGCGCATAACTTAGCCTCAAGAAGATCATCTGTTCGTCAATCTTAGAAGGAAAACCGCTTTGACATGCTTTCTGGCGCGTTCTAGAGCACCGCGAGCTCAGACCTTCACTGCCGTATACTTTGGACATACAGTCGCCGTGCTCGCGTCGCTAGCTCGGGTCCAGTCCCGCGCTTTTGCGGCATTTGTGGTTCGTGCAAAGCTTCCGGTCGCGTCCCGTATCAATCACCTGATGAATGGATTCTCTTCTCCCGAAATCATTTGCTGACAACTGTCTGTCTTCGCCTTCTTGAAATCGGCGTCCAACTTGGACCTGGTGATGATTTGAATGCGTTCCTTGTTTCCGTCGGTGTCATTGAATACGACACTGATAAGTTCCAAGTTTATACATATCGTGGGGGGCCTCCCATTTTGCTTTCGTCCCCCATGTCCCCATCAAAAGACGAAGACGTCCTCGCTGCCCTCGGCTACAAGCAAGAGCTGAAGCGTCATTTCAGTTGGTTTGAGCTGGTGGGGCTGTCTTTTACTATCATCGGTGTAGTCCCATCTCTTTCGTATGTGCCTTAACGAGTTGTTATCAAGACTTACAAAATATCCAAGTGCTGTCCTCGTCTTCTCCATTCCCTACGGCGGTCCCGTCTCTATGATATGGGGGGTAGGTGTTTTCTCGTTTCGAATCCTAATCATAACAAGAACTAATACCAGGACAGTGGCTTGTCGCATCTGTTTTTCTAGTTTGCATAGCCCTTGCTTTGGCTGAGCTGGGATCCGCTCAACCGACATGTGGGGGGCTATACTATTGGACGCACTTCTACTGCTCTGAGAAATATCGGAACGTGCTTTCGTGGCTCGTCGGATGTATGTTCTACTGCCTTGCCGAAGATGACTGAATCTTATGGTGGACTTGTTATAGATATCAACACAGTTACCTATGTCTCGGCTGTAGCGAGTGGTGGATATGCACTGTCCGTTCTAATCATGTCTGCTGCTTCCATTGGACGCGATACTTTCGCACCAACAACTGGTCAAACTTAGTATGGTGCCTTCTCGTTTCTCATGTCATCATTCTGAACCTCTCCAGCGCGCTGATGGTGGCTGTACTCACAAGCGAAGCCATTGTGTCGAGTATGGCAACGCGGGTTGTCGCACGACTACAATCACTATTCATCGTTCTCAATGTGGGGTCAGTGTATATCTCATCTTCACCATTTTCGAACTGCGACCAATCGGAACCATTTATAGCCTCTTTTTAGGCATAATCATTGCTCTCCCTGTAGCGACACCCTCCGAATTCAAGAATTCTCCAAGCTTTGTGTTTGGGTCCTTCCAGAACCGTACGCCACATTTACACAGCGCTATCCCTTACACTGATCATCTGACAGTCTCCCTTTGGCCCAATGGTTTCGCATTTATCCTCTCATTCATTGCTCCGACGTGGGTTATAGGTGAGCTTTATCATTTCGCTCTCTAATAAAGTAGGTTAATGTCTCGTAGCTGGGTTAGATGCTAGTGTACACATCAGCGAGGAGGCGAAGGATGCTGGCATGGCCGTCCCGAAAGCCATCATTCTTGCGGCCGTCATCAGCTGCCTGTTGGGCTGGGGTGCGTATTCTTCGAACGTGTCTACACCCCACTTACCCGACTTGTCATACAGCGGTGAATATTGCTTTGGCGTTCAACATGGGTCCGGATTTGGCGCTTCTCTTGTCCGACCCGATTGAACAACCCATGGCCTCGGTATGCATACTAGAGCTCACAATTTCATTCGAGTGACGTGTAACGTACGCAGATCCTCTTTCATGCATTCGGTCAGAAAGGCATGCTAATATTCTGGACTTTCGTTATCATAACGTTGTAAGTTGTCCGAACCGAATCTTTATCGCCACCTGACAGTCCGCTTACAGCTACGCCGGTCTAGCTGATCTAGTAAGCTCGGACTCGTTCCTCCTTACACTATACTTGACAATACTGCTTATCTCCCAGATGATGGCGGCGTCACGCCAGATTTTTGCATTCTCCAGGGATGGTGCTCTGCCAATGTCGAGAGCTTTCTATCGACTCAACACACACACCGGCACTCCAGTCAATTGTACTGTGGCTTGTGCATTCGGCGCATCCCTTCTTGGGCTCCTCATGTTCGCGAGTCCCGCCGCCATCAACGCCGTGTTCACGATTCCCATCATATGCCAGTATGTGACGTTCACCATTCCCATCATGGCGCGCTTTCTCGCAGGGAAGGAGTTCGTCCCGGGACCCTTCAGCTTGGGAACATGGGTGGGTGTCTCATACGTCTTCTTTGAGTCGAATGTTTATGCATTATGCCTCGTAGGGTCGTCCGGTCGCTTTCGTTTCATCAGCGTTCATGTCCTTCATGGCTGTGATGTTCTTCTTTCCCTTGGAGCCGCATCCGTTGGTCAACGAAATGAACTATGGTGTAGTCGTGTTCATGGGCGTTGTGACACTCTCGATGGCCTACTACTTCTTCCCGGCCTATGGTGGAAGGTATTGGTTCACTGGACCGGTTTCGACAATTGATGTCCAGCGGGAGGGTACAGCAAGTGGTGACTCGAATGAAAAGGTCGTAGTAGTCGAAGAGGTAGCGACCGATGTTTCCAAACTTCGATACTGAACGTCAAATAGTACAATGTCATCTAATATGCTGCACCGTTCTCATCTTCCACCCCTACGTCGACGACGACGGGACAAAAGCATTGAAGTTGTACGTCTTTGGATCGTGACCGAAAATAAATCCATTAGGCGACAGGCTATGACCCTTCGAAATAGCCGCTTTGACCTGGCACGAACCGCTCTTGGGATAAGTCAACTTTAGTTTCGACGCGCCTGCTTCGCAGTTCTGTGTAGTGTGTGCCTCGCCACAACTCAACGTCACCTCCGCGGGGTCTTGGAGGAGTACGACTGACCAGAGAATGTCATCAACCTGGGCGAGCTTTAATAACGATACTTGACAATTGGAGGAAAGCGGAGGGTGACTTACGGCTTGAGCATCATCGGGCTTCTTGAGCGAATCACTGGAAGCCGCGGCATCAGCGCGATAAAGTCGCGACCAAAGAAAGATCTGATCATTGGAGATCGATGGCGCTTTCCCGTTCTTGAAGGTCTTGATGTAGTATTCGGCGAGTTCAAGCCAACCTATCCGAGTAAGACAAGTTCGTAAACGTACATATGGATTTCCGAAGCTGACGACCATACCTGTGTGTGGAAAACCTTTCGTCCATGCCTGTGAGTCGGGGAGCTTGCCCTCAATAGGACCGATGTAATGAGATTCTCCGTAGTCGTTCCAGGATATGATCTGCACGAGATCGAGCCTCTCTCTGTTCTTGAACAGGATGTCCCAACGAGCGGCCCACAGCCAGTCGTCGAAGTTGTAAATGTTATTCTTGTTGTACGAGTCAGCGCCGTAGTGCTGTGTGCTATCAGTATAATGAAAACAGATTTTGAGACTGGCATATCACCGTGAAGAACCACGGCGAGACCGGAGCCATATAGCCCTTCTTTCCAAGAGCCGTGAAGTACACTTCGTCGGGAGTGAAACTGGGCTTGCTGTTTCCTCGCGGCCAACTGGAGTCCCACTATTGGTCATCAATAATATCGCAATATGAGATGGATGGCACATTTACGCTAAACAAGCCATCTACAACTTCGAGATCGCTGAACTTCTTCGGATCGCCCATGAAGGACGGCATGAAATACACGTCGGAGAACCCTTTCTTCACGACGCTCTCCCACCCATCGTTCAAACTCCTCCCAAAGGTGCACTTCTCGCCGCTGAAGGTCGAGACGAGACGCTTGGAATGATACGTGAAGTAGTTCGGATGATGAAGGTAGTCCTTCAAATACTTGCGAAGAGCCACTCCACTTTCAGAGCTGTCACAAGCCATCGTCGACATATCGAATGAGAAGAAGAGCTTGAAGTCCGTCCCTTTGGCTGCTTCGAATGCGTGAACAACCTGCTCCGGAGACTTTTCTCCAACATTCAGGGCGAATCCGTCGATCCCTTTGCTGAGGGCGAGTTCTATATCTAGGACCAAGTAAGCGATGTCATGTTATAAAGGCCTGATATGCTGACCTTTCTTCCAAGTAGACACTGTATATGGGTCTGCGTTTCCGACAATGAAATGGGCGACGACATGTTTCGAGGAGGAAGATGCACTGTCAGTGTTTTGTTCGGCTGAGTCTTGGTCGGAACCTGTCATGCCCTGTCTTCGGTGCGGGACGGCGAGCGGATAAGAAACTGTGGCATAAAGAAGGAAGAGCGTGAAAACGAGACGCATTGGGCCAGCCAGTGGGAAACCAGTTCCATGGATTGAAGCAACACATTCTTTCCTTTTCTATCCCAGTTGTAAGGAAGCATTGCCAACGCAGAGGCTGGGAAATGCGACCGTATCCTCCCGCATTGCTAAACGAACATCAAGTAACGTGTGTCGAGAGGGACGCTGCGCGCATCAAACATACGCCACATATTTTATGGGGGGCTGTGCTTTGTTGAGGATTGTAAGATCAAGCACCATGATACAACACCCGTTAGGACCTCAGTTCAGATAGAACATATCGCTAAGGAATAGATAGATATCCGTTGCTAGGAATGGTAGTTAGTTATAAAGCTGTTCAACGGTTACCAACTTAATTGACACTCAAAGTAAGGAGAACGTACTATACAATATGATACAAATCCACGGAAAGAATCTACAGCTTCGGTCCGGGTTTCTTCAAGGCCTCAAATCGAGGTGTTCTCTTGTCCGTGATTGCAGCACGAATTTCCGCCAGGTCCTGAGTGGTCATTGGCATAAGCAAGGTTGGGGATAAATGTCAACAGACACCTCACGTGTGTTTGTAGAGCAGCCGAGTTCCAAATGGCAGTATAGTCCAAACTTTCCGCGATACTATTGGAAACTGAGATACAGAACGAATCCAAGATGAGGACGCTCACCTGTGATCGATGGCATGCGATATCAATTTTTTGGTTCCAGTCACAGCGACTGGACTTTTGCTGGCGATCGCTTTAGCCAAGTCCAATGTGGCTTGCACGACCTCGACTTGGCCGCCGTCGACGATAGTTGATATTAGACCCATCCTTTGCGCCACCGTGGCGTCGAAGAACTGAGAGGTGTATGCGTATTCCCGTACGAGTGAAAGATTGCCTGCTACCTTGGGCAGGTACGAGAGGGTGCCGACATCTGCAGCCAGCCCGATTTCTGTTTCCTGATAGCAAGTCACCACACGTATCTGACTGATGCAGGCAACCGACCTTGATAGAGAATGTTGCGTTCGATGCAGCGTATCGGATATCACATGCAGAGATAATATCAACACCGAGACCAATCACCGGTCCATGAACCGCGACGATAACGGGAAAAGGACATCGTAGCGGTGCGCCGATGTGGTGCTGGAACTCCCGGATGATGCTGGCGAGTGAGAATGCCCTTCGAGCACCGTCATCTTGGGTAGCGCTGAGTGTACTATTTAATGAAAAGACTAGAAATATCTTAGCATGATATGTCACTGTATTGTGCTTTCACTTACGGTCGATTCCAGCCGAGAATATCGTCGGCAAACTGGAAGACAGCACCACAACACGAACATCCGCACCGCTTTGCGTCAAATTGTCAAACAAACAACCGTAGTCAGTCCAAAATCTGTCGGGGCATGTTAGGAAGGTATTATAAACTCGAAGACGCGTAATTACTCCATAGAAAACGCATTCACTGGTTGTCTATCAAGTGTGGTAAATATTCATCAGTCCGAGAGGGCTATATCGCGTCTTACCGTGCTAGCTCGACATGATAAACATGAGAAGAGGGTTCTGAGACAGTCAACCACTTGGTCGAGAATTCTGAAGCCATTTGAAGGCAATGTTGTGGCGGGAAGCAAGGATCAGCAATTCGGTAACGCGACATCCGGTTGCCGATAACGTGACACGGTCCATCGCGCTAACCAGGGCTTGGACCTGTTCTTCCACTTCTTGTTCATCGCCGCAACAACTACACTAGGAAACCGGACTGCCAGTACGGCCAGGAACCAATGGGGCGATCATTTCCGAGACGCCCTCTAAAACCGCCATCTTTACGTTTGTACTCCTTGTGTATATAAATGTCCAGTCGTCCAAGGTTACTTACTCGCTTGACGTGCGACCATGACGGACACATACGATATCATCTTTGCTGGCGGTCAGTAAATTCTTGTCTGACCATCTCACAAACCGCTCATTGTGTACTTTTCAGGGGGTGCCGCAGCCTGCGTGACTGCAGGACGCCTTGCAGATCTATCACCGTCTCTCAAAATACTGGTTCGTGGCTGTCCCGTGTTGATTGTGTGAATTTAAATTGATATACCAAACTAGATCATTGAACCTGGTCCTCACACCGAGAATGTCGACGTTCATGTACAACCGGCACGGTATATGGCCAATCTTGTATCGGATACCACATTTTTGCGGTACAGTTCAAAGCCCAGCGACGCAGTCGGGGGTCGTAGCATTGTCGTTCCTTCCGGAAAATGCATCGGTGGGGGTTCCGGCGTAAACTTCATGATGTACACGAGGGCCTCTGCGTCTGACTACGACGACTGGGAGAAATTAGGTAACCCAGGTTGGGGTTCCAAGGACTTGATTCCTCTGGCTTGCAAGGTTTGTGCAAGTATACGACACTGCGTCTTGACTGAGTAAGTTTACTTCTAGCTGGAATCATACGAGCCCTTCGGTGACGAGGACACGTCGACCCACGGTTCGTCTGGTCCAATACAAGTTTCTCCTGGTGGACACAGGACGGACATCGGCGAACAGTTCCTCGAAATGGCGGCCAAATACGACCATAATCGATCCTTTGCCAAAGACATCAACGATTTTCGCACCTGCGACTCATATGGGGTATGTTTATTACTTCCTTATCTTGGGCATTTTTCTAAGAAATAAGTGCAGCGTTGGGCGAAGTGGGCGCATTCAGCTTTCGCTTATTCCCGATTCTGACGCTCCCGTAGATACATAGGTCACCAAAGCGGGAAGCGATCAGATGCGGCGCATTCATACATTTATAACAAAAGTCAAAACGCCAATCTTGTCGTCCTTACTGGCAAGCGAGTCAAGCGGGTTCTATTCGAAGGCACCACTGCGTGCGGCGTGGAGTGTGTTGATGAAGGAGGGAGCATTGATCAACTATCGGTATTCAAGGCTGTGCGTCTTGTCGTCCTCTCGGCAGGTGCTTTTGGTTCCCCAACTATTCTCGAGCGGTGAATCATTTCCATCTCGCGCAAGGAGTTGACGATTCTGACCACTCCATTTTGCTGGCAGGTCTGGTATCGGCGCCAAGAGCATTCTGGATGAATGCAGGATACCTCAACTCGTCGATCTGCCCGGGGTTGGAGAAAACTATAACGGTACCTTTGCCTGCCTGCCTCCTATCATATTTGACGGACCGCATGATAGATCACAACATCTACCTACCCGCGTACTTTGTGGACGACAGTACGGATTCAATGAACGATCTCTACAGAGGTATTGACAAGGATGCGATCGCGAGTACGGCATTGTTCGCTTTCCAACTGATGGCATGGCTTATCATATGTCTTAGAACACGAAGCTCTGTGGAAAGAGGGCGGTCGAGGACTCATGGCTCACAAGTAAGTTTCACAGTTGCTTTCCTTAAGCATACTTAATACTCTGCACCGCTCAGTGGTATCGACGCCGGTATAAAAATTAGGCCCACGGCCCAAGAAGTAGCGAGCCTCGGATCAGATTTCCAGGATGTTTGGAACTCGTTCTACGCGCCTGCGCCTGATAAACCTCTGTATTACATCGGGCCTTGTGCGGGGTGAGCATTGTCTGTGCTCCTTTCCGCAAGGTACTGACCGTTGCTTGATAGATACATCGGGAGACACGCGTCAAACCAAAGGCTGATAGTGATGATCTATTATGCTGTATGCACTAGCCTTCCATTTCCCGGTTGCACTCAGCTGACTCGCCGTCACTCTCAGGAATACTTAGAGTCTATCGGATGCGTTCATATCGCGTCGGCCGACCCGCATATGCCACCCGACTTCGATTGCGGTTATCTTACCCAGTGCGTCTTCTGGTCAGATGATTCATTATTATTCGTCCTTGACCAATGAACTTGTAGCGAGTTTGATGTCATCGCCGCTAGGTGGGCGTATAAACGTGCACGAGAATACATTCGGAGGATGGCGTGCTACAAGGGAGATTATGCACCTGACCACCCCCAGTTTCCCGCAGGCAGTCCCGCCTCTGTCACCGAACCGTTGAAACCAGTCTACCCCAGCGCGCCGGATATTGTGTACTCCGAAGAAGATGATAAGGCGATTGACGCCTGGCACCGTCAGACTGGTATGTGCTTCAGCATCGGCTAACTCTTCTCGGCTAACAAGACTGTAGTTGGAACAACGTGGCATTCGGTATGCTGCTCCTCCTGAACGCTTTGCAGATTTCCGCTGAAATGCTTGTAGCTGGGAACGTGTGCAATGAAGCCGAGAGCCACCTCTGGTGTCGTGGATCCGCGTCTCAATGTTTACGGCGTCAAGAATCTCAAAGTTGCTGGTGAGTGGCTTGGATTTGTTAATGGGCTAGCACCTACTGATGTCGTTGTTCAAGATCTGAGCATCGCCCCCCTGAATGTTTCGGCGAATACATACAACACGGCGTTAATCATTGGAGAGAAGGCGGCTCTTATTATCGCGCAAGATCTCGCGTTGGAGGGCAGTGAACTTGAACCCGACGTACAGTCTTTCCCGAGGTTGTAAAGCAAATACCTACCATGTCGCTGGTAATGGAAAACAAATCGTCTCTTCTTGACTTGAGCTCGTATCGCGCTGTCCTGTGTATCCGAAGAAAGGCCAAGGAGATTGAGTTGCAATCCACGTCCTGGGTGGGATCAAGTGTAGAAACATCAGACGGGGATTCCGTAGCTTCTGAATCTTCTCTTCTTGCCGTCGTGTCGAATGCTCACTGCATCGGTTACAACTTTCAGAGGATGAGACGTGCTCATCATGTCTCAAGGAATTGTCCGACTATCATTCGATTTTGAGACATGATAATTCCTTCGCATCCTACCTTTGCGTGTTATGTCTCGCCACTGGCCCGTGGCGTCAAGCCCATCCTCCTTGCTCATGAACTACTCAATGATCCAAATGTCGAAGCAGATATGGAGGCCACCTTACCCTATCGAAAGAAAGTGGAGCAGCGTTTGGTTGTGTGAGTACTCTTAATGGCGACTAGATTGACATCACTGATCCTAAGGTTATCAGCGTAGAAAAGGCCGTCGTTAAGATGTCATCTGATTCTGCAAGATCTGTTTTCGTCCGATGCTACAACTCCCTTGTGTTCAGATGGAAACTAAGGGACCTTAGAGGTGCCAATTGCTCATATGTGATCGCACTTTTCCATCATGGCGGACCACATCGTGATCCAGGGTGTATTGTACGAGTTCCCTGCGACCCATGCCGCAAGCTTGTGCATCTCGAGTGCGGAGAGGGTTTCTGTGGGTGTGGTATCCAGACAGATGATGGAGCTGAAGGCGGAGAGGTTCAACATTACCGCTTCCAGAGAGCACCTGCTCCGAGTCTCCCGTGCCCGCCATGTAGTGAAGGGTGTTTGGTTCCCCATGATTGGGCTATGAAGATGGCGGACAAGAGTTATTAAACTGTCTGGATTGTTAGCAGTTTCCGACTTCTTTCAAGATATTATTAGTCGCACGACAATTTACAATTTTGCGCCACCTGGATATTACCTTGAGGAAAGTTCTTAGAGACAAGTATCTGGCCGGCTACTCGCCGCCCTCCCTAATAATGAATCTTTAGAAGGAGAGACTCTGCCTTCCTTTTCCCTTTTATTCGAGGAGACACCCTTCCCAAGCTGTCTTCGTTTTTGCGATTGCAGCGCTGAATGGCTACCGCGTTACATCCAAGACCTGGCGTGATTTTTGTGACTTCCAAGTTCGCCCTCCCAATATAATACGTCCTCACCTCAAGAGTGAAACTCCAACTGAGACGGCGTAGGCGGTACACAGGTCATCTTCCCATCACCAATAGTGAGTTCTCGCCACGATCGCGAGCCACCCACATCGACTGCAATTTGTCTCTGCAGTAACAGTAACAATCACGATTCCGGGTGGTCACGGAAAAGTTGTCGGAGAGACGTAAGCGGTCCGGTGAGTTGTAGATGGATGGGAATGGTGTCCGCGAAGGAGAAGACTTGAACAGACGGGATGAAAACCTAACGCGAAGACTGAGGTTGAATGTCGTCGTGAAGAGTCGAGAAGAGGACTTGCATTGCCATGGATGGGCTTCACGTTCACGTTGGGTTTAGTCTTGAGGGTCGTCACCGATTGTGTTCTGTGGTCAAGCTGTGGTCGGTTGAAAGCATTGCTCGGAAGATGCCGCGACAAATTTAGGATTCAATATCGGCCCGAGTTTCTGCACCTTGCTCTCCGTCCACGAGTAGGTCGATGTAGTGCCAGCCAACCTCTCATCATGGCCTGCGCTGACGATTGCTCCTAATAATGCCAGTATTCCGACTCTTCTTTTGACGGATCTAGCTGCTTAAAAACCCTCCTGCATAAGGGATTTCCGACACCAGTCTTACGGCCAACTGGCCTTGAAGCATACTGAACTACACCTAGTTCCTTCTTGTAATTTTATGTGGCGCTACTATTGTCCCTCCCGAACATATTCCACGATGTGGGTATGGCTGAAGGTCGCCCCTTGGAACATTGTTCGCCAACAATGCGATTACTATTTTGGATAGGTACCGCCATTGTTTGAAGTGGACTGTGGACGAGTGACCATTTCCTTTTTTGACTAACAGTCAAAGGACAATGGTCTGTCGACCTTGGGGGTATATAACAAGGCTCTGACCATGAGTTCGCCTACAGAACCCACAACTCTCATTCACACCTTCAAGGCCTGTCCTGGTGACATTCCTCATTTTCCTGTAATATCAAAACAACATTCTTCTGTTATAAAGTGTAAGTGTACTTCCTCTCCGTCTGGTAATAGTTAACTAATTCCAATTAATGCTAGCTTCAGAAAACATGGCCAACTTAATAGCCTACGCCGTCACTCACCTACAACGCAAGGCCCCCATTCTTTCACTTCCCCTCGAAATTCTCCTCCTAATCTTTCGTTACACCCTGGCATCCTACCCTGCTCATTCCCGCATTTGGGTCCTCTTTAAACTCTGTTCGATCTACCGTTCATGGGGTGATGCTGTCATCGAGGATGGCTCCCTCTGGACTAACATTACCATCGATGTCGCCGATCTAGTCAACCTCGGTATTACTTCTTTCGAACCCGAACGCCTCTTCACCGTGACGTACTGCGCGCTTACACGCACGAAAGCATACCCCCTCGATATAACCATTATTCTCCCCGAAGGCGACTCTCCTGAGACCCTCACAGGGGAGCACTGTACCGCCCTCTCTCGCCTTCTCATCCCTTATGCGCACCGCATGCGCTCGCTCGAGCTTCAGGGGAACCACTGGCCTTTCCACGTCGCGGTGATGGAGACGTTCTCGGACGTCAACTTGCCCATGCTGCAGTCGTTTACCGTCACGCTTTACGAACGCCATCTGCACAGCTCCTTGGATACGTTGGATGGCCTGTTGATCGAACCAGATGCGCGCCTTCCCATATTCCATTATCCGTATGGGGAAGTCAGCAAGGCTAATCCTCAAGTAGTCAGCGCTTGGGCGCGAGAGAAGTACCCTGTGCTTCAATCCGTACACATTATCGGCGCCCCGTATACATGGACACACTTTGCCATCCACAATCTGTCAGAGCTGCGGCTGGCACATCAACCTTCCAGCCGCCGGCCCAGCCATACTACCCTACAGAATATCTTAAGTGCTGTCCAAAATACATTGGAACTCCTCGCATTAGACGACTGTCTAGACCATCCCGACCCCGACACAATGGGCATCGTTACCCCAGTCGTTCTCTCAAAGCTTCGCGTCCTTATTCTAGGCTATAGCGAACCAGGCGAAGTCGCAACATTCCTGGAATACATTGACGTTCCCAGCCTTTCCGACCTCACTCTTGCTGACCGGTACTATTACTACCGGCTCCAAGGCGCCTCCCACGTCGCTCGGCTGCCAACGGACGGCATGCTCCTAGCCATGTACCGCCGTTTGCCTCTATTCCAGCTCAAGTCCCTCTTTCTCGACTACGTCGCATTCGAGTCCGACTACCCATGGGTGGATGACGTCGACAAAGAATACCTGTACTGGGGCTCGTACGAGGAACGCGCCCTGCCTGTTCTTCTTCAATTCATCCGGCGCCTCGTCTCCCTGGAAGATCTCAGAATCAAGGGCTTTGGCCAGGATTTCTTGAAGTTCATGAATTATCCCGCCACGCATTATGATCGTGGTAAGCTCCTAGTTCCATCATCGGGGCACATCCGCAAGAATTTGTACGAGTTGAAGACGGTGTACCTTGACATGGTTGAGGAGTCGTGCGATCCAATAGAGCACATGGCCATCCGCGCAATTTCGCTATACGGCGAAACAGCAGAGCAGCCCGGATACCAAGTCTGTGGGCCAAAGTTGGACTCGCTGGTCTTCATAGAGCCTTCTTTGCCAAAGGAAGGCGACTGGCGCTTGTCCATTTTGAAGCGGTTGTGTCCCACATTCCAAATCTTCCTTTCCGAAGACCAGGCTGCAGAATCAGAAACAGCTACCCAGGTTGACGACGAGGAGTGGGATGACTTGGGTGTAGATGACGAAGATTGGGAACTTGAACAGGATTCGGACTACTATAGTGAGGATGATGAATCGGAGTACAGCGACGAGGAGTCGGAGTCAGCGGTTCATTCTCCTTTGCGTAACGATGGCCCCAAAGTCTACTACCTATGATTTTAACGACGACGAGTTGCTAGGTAGTATAACGCAATATCGTGTTACTACGCGTGTTTCGATTGATAGATGCAATTACATATTAGATCGTGTCCCATGAATGCTCAACAACTCTCAGCACCAACAGCCCAAAATCAAACATGTGTAACCCTCAAAGGCACATCTGCCCCTTCTGCACCAATCTCCTTCGGCCGGGGCAGCAGCGACGGAAACTTGCCCAGCTCCATATCCGTCTTTCCCCCATCGAACTCGAACCGATAATTCCTAATCAACACCGAGAGCACCGCCTACACGTTCCACACTCATCAACAATGGCCCCTTCCAGAAAACAGACGAACACAACACACCTTGAACTCCGTAATGGCAAACTGCTTCCCCAAACATGTCCTCGGTCCATCAATGAACGTCAGCAAGTGCCGATGCCCTTGAATCACATTCTTGCTCTGCGCGTCCTCAGCCAGCCAGCGCTCCGGATTGAACGCCTTCGCGTCGGGGCCCCATACCTCTTCTGACCGGTTCAGAGCGCGGATGGGCGTGGACACGACGGAGCCCTTGGCGATGAACAGACTCGTCACTGTCTCGCCTGTCTTCGTCGTCACTGGGGAGGACAGAGGTATAAAGTCGTCTTCCGCTGCCACACGAGCCGACTCTTCGACAGGTGGATGCGTCCGGAGAGTTTCGTGCACGACGGCATCAAGGTACGGTAGTCCAGTATTGAGCTGTTCGTATGTCGGGTCGGAGGTGCTGAACTGAGAAAGTTCTTCGCGAAGTCGGTCTTGGAGTTTTGTCTGTCGGCATAACTCAATCAAACACCACTACGAGTCGACGTGAGGATACGAGTACATCTTGATGGGAATGCGGACTTGCCGTTAAGCTGACTGTCGAGATATTAATTAAAGAACTCGCCGATGAATGAATGAGAGGACTCACTGCTAGTTGTTTCATATCCAGCCAGTAACAACACGTTCTAAAATTGATGAATGTACGTACTCAGCCACAACAGAATTGCGTACCATCTGGGCAATGATCTCTTCACGCGACATATGGAAAGTCGAATCATCGCTTTCTGTCCTTACTACATCAGAGATGAGTATCATACACATCATATGGCCATCGAATGACACTTACGCAGCATCCCAATGATACTCTTGTCATCCGCCAAGCCACCCTCTTTCCCCTTCTTCAACAAATCGTCCGCTACCTTAGTCAATTGACCTTTAAAGCCCTTCATCATCGTCATCCGCTGGTTGGGCAGCTTCCTGACGATGGGAAATTGCGACGCAAATATGATGAACAACCCAAACACGACTGCGCCAGTCGCAAAGTCCATAGAATCGAAGACAGTTGGTACATCTTCGAGTGCACTGAAGTCGTGCGAGAAGCCAGCGATGCCGATGGAGTCCATACTTTGTTCAATTAGATGAACGCGCTTGACTGGCTGGGAGTATGCTTACGATACTTTATTCATCCTGTCAAGATTGTTAACGTTACTGAGCGCGTTCAATCAACAGACTCGACATACCATCTCTGCACTTCAATCACCTGTGACCCGTCGGGAGAGCCCTCAAGAATGGCATTCCATTTAAGTGTCAACTACGGAATGGCGTAAATTCTCGACCCAATCATGTGGACGCGGTACCGAGCTCACCTTGTAAGCAGTATCAAAGAACACAGACGTCAGATTGCGAATAGCAACATTGCTAAATGCCGGGGTGAGCGCTTTCCGTTGTCTGTGAAACCGCGTCAATCGTAATCACCCAAACCAATTCAAGGAATGAAAGTACCGCCGGTGCAACTCTCCCTCGGCCCAAAGCACACCACGCCCGAACTAAAACATTCCTCAGCCCAGTTCGCTGCGAGTGCGATCCACGTACCAGTGTCTCGATAAAGTCCCGCGACAACTTCGTCTTATTGTACCCAAACCCCTCCCGCGCATAAAAATGCGTTATCGCCTTAGGATCGTGTAGCATTGTCTTGCTCGTTCCAAACGGCGCTGGGACACTGTACACAGGTCCATATTGAGATGCCCACTTCTCGTAAAGCAAGCTGGCGTCCGGTGCTTCGCGCAGAACCTTGGAAGCGCCAAAGATGATACTTTCCCGCGCCGGGCCAAATAGACGTGTCGTCTTGGAACGTCTGGATAGGGAGCGGACAAGCTTGTAAAAGAGGAAGCAAGCGAGGAGAAGGAGGCTGGTGTCGACGGTTGAAAGGTTTGTCATGGTAGAGAGGGGGAAGAAGGCCAGATTCAGAATTGTGATGATGGCAATGGTGACGCTAGTATATATACCGGAAAAATCCCCCGATTGCCGTATATGAATAAGTGAATGATTGCAGTGGCACAATGTGGGGATCGCGACATCTCATGATGGACTCTGGAGCACCCGTCGGAATATCCGGAGCCTGCGAAATCGAAGTTCATTCCCAGTTGCACCGCCGGAGGAAGACGCTACTTGTAAGGATTATTTGAAGATGGCCAGATGCGAGTCGAGAATGCTGGGAATAAAGAGTTGTCTTTCGATCGTAAGTTACGAGTGGCATACGCAAGAATGATGTCCAAGTCAAACGCTACGTCGTGAGGAACGACGGGTATCGTTGTGCAATAGAACGGCCAAGGGAACAGAATCGACGCCTACTAGCATGCTTTTAAGGTAGTGCATCGACTTATGCCAAGCCGTCCGTACCATATTCAATCCTAAAAATAATCCTATCGTCAACCTTTGAGGGTAACGTAGTATTCATTGTAGCCGACGACCTGTATTCGCCGGAGAAGAAACACGTCCGGGTCCTAAAGAAAGCTGCGATTGAAAATCATTTCCACGTATCGTCTTGGGCGAATATACTCTTAATCTGTCCCGTTCAATACAAGCAGACCAGGAAAGGCTTGTTTTATACCTCGTACAGTCGGAAATCCGATTTGAATGCTTCTTGGTTCGCCTGTGCCATTGTCAAACGTTGGCTATTCGTCAGAAAACGACATTAGTGGACCCTTGAAACGAAAAAGGAGTTGAAGTACCACGAATAAGAGCCCGGTAAGTCGTCCTTCGTATGCATCGCGTTTATCAAGATTGCGGCGACTGGTTCACGGTGAACTAAAGTGCTACCCGGAATTTCGCGCTTCACGCAACGCGGTAGGACGCTAAACTTGCTCGCATAAAAATTTCTGGGGAAAATGTGTTGAATTGAACAGTAAGCACCAAGACCATGGTGGGAGCAGGACGAAAGGCGCGTATTACCCAAAAAGGAATGGTTACTCGGCATTTCGGCGGTGTCAGGCGCCTTCGTTTCACAGGTATGAAGTATCAAAATACACGAAGTTTACACGAGAATGAATTAGTCCGGGATAGGTAGATTGTAATCAGATGAGATTTAGCCCAGAGGGCCATGAAGGACGACGGCTGTCTGATTACCCATCAGTGGCGTTGAGGAAAGCTCAAGCAAGGCCATACATATGCACCACTGCTGTTGATGCGACGCAAGAGGCGGTGTATCGTGGGAACCGGCTGGTGCCGGCTTCACGTCTCCTCCAGGTCTCCTCTTTTCGACGCGTTGGGACCGCTTCAACCACACTGTATATCTGGCCCTTCCATATCCTCTACCTCTCTTCGCTCCCGTCTACCGACACAACCTCAAAAACCCATGTACTTACTCTATTTTTGCTTACGTTCCAGCATGGCCCCACACACAGCCATGAGTTAAATCGGACTCCCGCGTCTTTCTTTGATGCTTTATTAATAAACCCCACATACCCTGTTAGTCCATCTCATCGCCAATGACCGGACGCAATTCCTCATCATCCTTACCATCGATGAGGCCAGTCGACCGTAACAAGTCTACTCTGTTCGCATTCTTTGTAGCTGCTACCATTGGCAGTATCTTATGGTATGTTATAGGTCTTTTGTGCTTGTTCGTCTTTCTGCTAACAGCGCTGTGTTCCAGCTTTGCCATCTCCAATCCTCTTCGGTTGATACAGGAAGCCCAAGATGGTGTGTCCGTAACGTCGAGCCCTTCTGGCCTCCGAATAACATCGAACGCCTTTCCTCGTAGAGGGTTACCCTCGCTTGGGGTACTGGTTCATTGCCGAATCCGGTCTTGAACTCGCCATTCTTATATGCAGTGTACGTTCATCGTCTCCCCGTCCCGTTCGTATATCGTAGTGAACTCGACGGTCTTTTCAACAGCTGCTAGGAATCAGTCTCCTTTTCTCCTTCACACAGGTATGTCCATGCGAGCACACTCGCCTTCCTCATATCGATTCCTTCCAGAGACACAAACACCTCTTTCGCGCCGCGTACTTCCTTGTGTTGGAATATACGAGCACATTCGTGGCTCGTCTAGATCCAGGCTTACTCAGCCCACCTTCCCCGAGGCTGACTGATCATGTAGAAAGTTCTAGTAATGTAGTGTAGTATAAAAGCAATGTACCGTAGGCTAATATACTTCACTCGGTTGCTTTAGAGCAACTCATCGAAAAGCTCAGCAACCTTGAGATCACTCGTTCCCGCTTCCGCTAACACAGGTGGCAAACTTGCGGCAACTCGATCGAGTTGCCGGACAGGCAACTGCTGGAGCAACTCGCAGAGCAACTTGCCTGACACGCGGTGCAATTTGTCCTAAAATGGACCTTACCTCACTCCATGAAAGACATAAGACTCAGCGGTTATCTACTTAAAACATAGCCCTCACCAAGAATGGCCTAGTGTACAAAGAAATACTGTTCACTGGCTGAATTTTTGTCTCAAGCTTGACATTGATTTGTTCATCACACACGATGCATTAATTCTACATATGAGCAATACAGCTTATAAAGTCAGGCAAGTCCAAGTCTGTCGACATGTAAGAACAGGATTAACCGTGCAATTTGAATATGGCGTTACAGTCGTGAGTATTCTCTCGTGTTCTTGAAAACCACCTTATAACGTGTCGACTTCAGAAAGGTAACGCCCAATCAACAATACGTTCCACCTGGTCAAGGATCCCACCAAACCGGTAGCCGAAATCTACGCCGACGGGTTAAAAGCAGCACGAGCAAGCAGGAGACTCAGGCATACCCTTCGAGGCCCGAGCATCAAGCAGTAAGAGGACGGATTCAGCGACGAGTTGGGTGAAGTCGAAGCTAATGGCGAGTTTGACGACACCGACTATACGTCGGTGGAGACTAGTGAGTCATAGCTAATGACGACTCGCGTCGTGCCTTCGGGGAAAAACTTGCGCTTCGTGGATCCTCAAACACAAAAGGCTCCGAGTCGAAAGCCCTCTCAAAGCGGTCAAAGCTGCTGTATTCGAGGCACCTTACCATCTTCTTCTCCTGTTGGTTCCTCCGATCCCAAACCTCTCGGTGCTCCACGAGAGTTCCCGACAATGATCCCGTCCAAGAGCAACTAATGTGATTATGGAAAGATGTATTCATCTTGAGATGACGCGGTCTTGAAGACGTCCGGAGCGTGGTGACGATACACACGGCGATAATCCCTTGTTGTCCCATCTCCATAGCACCGCCTCGCTCTCACCAGCGGATAATCAGTTGCAAACCGGATGCGTCATGAAAACCACGTCGCACGCCAGTGCCAAGAAAAGTTGTTGTCCGTAGAGTTTCCTTCCACCGGCGTGAAGCCGAGTGCTTGGCCGAGTGGGCCAGACGCATCATGAAGACAAAGCCCCGAACGCGTAGAAAAGTCATCCACCATCCTGGAATCTATTGTAAGCGCCAATGAGAGCTTGAAGAATGAATGGATACGAGTTACTTACCACTTAAGGAAGTAGACACTTGTCGGCGGCCGGTTCAATGGTGCAGGCTGCTTCTCCTTGCGCGGCTCCTGCTTCGAGATGAGAGACTGGTACTCCCTCTCCTCCTGCTGGTTCCACCGGAAACGGCACATTGCCCATGGCGCGGGTGCAACATACGTGTCAAGTTTTCCACCCTAGCAGGCGTGCCGTGCTGGACAGCAGACGCGAGGCGGTGAACATAGCGGAGCGTGTGCGGGACATTATGCGTGTCGGGAGATAAAAGGCTTGTTCATCGTCAGCTTCTGCCATTGTTGCCGACGGTGCACCCACCGTTAAAGAATCAATTGATAGAAGAGAATACGAAAGACGAGCTTGATACGACGCATAGCGCCGCTGCGAAGTGAGTCCGGGTCATGGCACAGCTCGAAACTACAGAACGAATCAACAGGATGAACATATCCAAAGGCATAGAACGAGAAGCACACCTTGGAGGGAAGTCAATCCTATGTAACCCATGTTCTGCAAACATGGACGCCTTTCCGATGAACACCACGACGTTGCTGGCGGCGTCGCGTGTCTCGCTATATCCCCACTCTAGCTTCTTCCACACGCAGCCCTCCTCATGTAAACTCTGCCCGCTATGCGCCTGAATCGTCCTATCCCCGTCCGCTGCAAGCGTGAAGTGTCGGTGAAACTATATATATGCTCCATCGATATCCTGCGTTCCGAAAGCCGCGGAACTAATCCAATGGCTGTGCGAGTCGTCCGAAATTGAGTGCCGTTGCAAAAACTAATGCTGGGCCCCAGAATGTATCCCAAGGCAGAGAGACAAGGAGCAAGCTGGGAGCAAGAAAAGGAAACACGCGGCACACAATTGAACAGCCCTAATGAGTAATTATTTTATGACATTATCGAAATACAATTAAATATTCAACAAATCAAACAAGCCTTTTAAGGCAAACATTTGCCGCGTGGGAGGCGAGTTGCTCCAGCAGTTGCCTGTCCGGCAACTCGATCGAGTTGCCTCGACTTTGCCACCTGTGTAACACCTTGCAACGCTATGCTTTCCTCTCTGGCCTATCCTGGCGCTTCTTGAAGTCATAAGACGCAGAAGTAATCGGGTACGCGTTCACATGCCTTTATAGTCATCTCGCCTAGCTAACATTGTCCTCTCCGTAGACCGAAAGAGTGGATATGTGTATCCAGCAGTCCGTCGACCGAATCATGTACTTCGTACCCAAGGAAATGACTGGAGCAAGCTTCACAATCAATATTACGCTCACGGCGGACCAGGCTTCGGAATGTTCGTAACGCTACTGTACTTACTCGTCCATTTATTTCCTTTCGAAATATGTAGATTGCTGGAGCTATCCCGATGCACGAAGCGCCCATGGATTAAGCGGAAGTGTCATCGTTCTCATAACCATGGGCATCATAACGTCTTGTATGTTCTGACTTGGTGCACTGATTATCGTTCAAACTGACGTCCCGCTTTAAGTCCTGGGGTTCCTCGCTTCCGTTGCGGCGTACCAATTCTATGTCCAAGTGCGATCCACACAAACGAAGAATGCATGTCAGCTTGTGGGAGTCCCAACACAGCTTGAAGAAGCCAACCCGTTTCTATCGAGTAGCGATTCAAGACAATCGTGGTGATGTGATGCCCAGTACAGGTAGGTATATACATTGATCATGGTAGGAAAGAATGAGGGGCGGGTACGGCTCGAAGTGATTGACAACTTTGTCGATCCAAAGTGGTTGTGTTGGCGACACGGTAGACGATGTAGGAGATGAATATCCTCAAGGAAGAGAAAGGCCATCCTCCAGTACCGAGTACGTACAACCAATGACCCCATACCCCATGGTGCATGGTCGCGGAGGTAGCTCAGAACCCATTTTCCGAGATGCGGAAGGTATGGATAAGCCCATGTTTGTACTCGATTCCATACTGCTCCAGGTCTTTTCATCCCTTCGAATGACCGTATGGTTGGAATCAGAGTTTTTTTTTCATGTTGCAACTGATTAAACATGGAAGAAATGCTTGAAAGTTGACAATGGCGTGTCCTCATCCGTCATGATATGTGATTGATCGCCGAGATCCCCGCACCATTGAGTTTCTGATCTTAGCTTTTCCTAGGAGTCCTTGCTAAGCGCAAGGAAAAATGATGCATGTACCCAAAGTCTATACAATTCAACTGCTCTATGACCACGTCGTAGTTGCGCCAATTGCAGCTCCCGAGGTAGGCAGCAAAAAGTTACTCGCCGCAATCTTGCCATCCGAACCCCTCGCACCCGTCACCAAGCTCGCATCTACACTCTTAAAGCTCGAGTTCGACCACGTCCCGCTGCTATCCCACGAGTTCCCACTGGACGTGTAACTGCCGCTCAGGCTGACAGCATTCAGGGCAGCAATGTTGGACTTCAAAGTCGACGCAGCAGTCGCGCTCTTAAATCCGTCCTTGCCATTGTTCCACGCGGTGTTGCGCGTGAGGACAAAGTTGCCGGGCTGGGAGTTGTCCGTGAAGCCGTCTGCAGCGTTGGCGAAGGCGATGCTGTTGGTGACGACGTGGTTCGCTGCGCCGATATCTGCTGCGTCGCCGCCGCCGAGCTTGAAGCCGTTGCCGTCGCCTTCAAACGGGCTGAAGCCCCATCTGTGTGGATATGGATATGAGAGCATGAATTCGACGATGGGACAGATCTAGAGTGTCTACCTGTTGAAGCCGTTTCCCCAAGAAATCGTATCCTGAATGGTGACAGCCGACGTGAACTCCCTGAAGAACCCATGAGTGCAAAGCCCTAGTAGTAGGCATACTTATGGAACCAACAGACCATAAATCCAAACCATCGTCGACGTTGTTCCACAGCCGTGCTCCTTTGAGAATGTTGCCGGCGCCACTTCCTTCTTTACACGCAAACCCATCCGCGCTCTCGCCGTTCTTGCGGGGGTCCCGGTTCATGTAAGAGTCGAGATACAGAACCGTATTGTTGGCCGAGGCGCCTTCCAACTGGAATCCTGAGGGCCCAGTCCAGTATGTATGAGCTCTCTCTGTCCTCAATCATAAAACGAAAAAAAGACCCACCAGTTTCATAATTGTCATGCGTAATAATATTCTTGTAATAGTTGTTCGACGAGTCGCGCGCATAGACACCATAGGGCCCGTTCTTAAACTCGATACTGTAAAACTCCCAAAAGTTGGCATTTTGAATATGAAAGATGCCGCGGTCCTTATTGGCGAGAGACCCTCCAGTCTCGGTAGGCGTACTTTAGCGTTTTTCTCAGTAACGCGCGCGAACTTGAAAATCATCTTACTTACCCCGTCAGAGCCTCTCCGTCAATGACAACCTTCTCATTCTGGTACGCCGAAACGACATACGGCGACCCTGCCGAGCCGCTCTTTGTGATCTGGATATTCGAAGTGGGCGCGTACGTTCCTGCGCGTAGATAGATAGTCGATCCGGCCGTGGCAGCATTCACTGCAGATTGGATGGACGCAAACGGAGACGTGATGGTTCCGGTGCCGCTACTCGTACCCGTGGGGGAGACGTAGAGCGTGGCCGCTTGTGCACGAGACGACAGAAGCCCGAGGACGACGAACAAGGTGACGCTACTTGAAAACATGGGCAGGAAGGATTAAAACTGACGGAAAGAAATCAGAGAAAACCGATTCCCTTTTGAGTGCGCGCACATTCCGAGGTCAATCCGTTTCTGCAAGCGTTGGGAAGGTTGAACAATCCGGCGGCCCGCGACATTAGCACGAGCTCTGTCCAACCATCGAGTTGTATTCCCTCCAAGCTCTGTCCCTTTCGCTTGGTCATAAACCGAAGTCAACCCGCCATTTTATACAATACAGCGACGGTCCGGTCGTTTCCCCAAGACATGAAGAGCTCCTCGAGCGCGTGGCTGCCAAAAAAATCAGAAACGGGAACAATATGGATCAGGCTAGCGCAAGAACGGTATAAAACATCCAGTCCATATTGTTCACCGTATCAGAGGAACGTGGAACTCGCGTGGAACCTGATCAAATGACACTCTCCAGCTCTGCGTCCGAGTCGAAAGTGTGAATTATCGCGCAAATAGCTAAGCATAGATAAAACGTCAATTAAGATGTCACCTCATATACTCCGCCCAAGTACGTCTCCGCACCTCTCACAAACATACTTCTCCTCCTCGCGCGTAAAAGTCCAACACCTCGGACACTTCAACCGCGCCGAAGGCCTTACACGCAGTCCAACGCTTTCCTCACAATCTACAACACCTCGCTTCAGCTTCGGAAATTAGCACCTCCCGAAGGAATGGGCACTAACCTTTAATATCCACCGAGCCAGAGTACAGCCAAGCCGGCGATTCAGTCCCAAACGATCCTTCATCCGTCACCGACACGTTCGAAACGATGAACAGCTTTTGTAGGAACTCCTCTATAGCCGCCAGGGGGTGAGTACAGAGACAGAGAGAGGAAGGAGGGATAGGGACATACGCTGTGTAGTCAACGTCTCCATCAAGCCTTCGTTAACAAAGGAAGGCAATATCACGTCGACTTCAGCCTCCAAGGAGCTCTTGATTTCTCTAAACCACGTTGTCAAGAGATGCACACACTGGCGATGGCAAAGGAAGGACACACTTATTCCGGCGCGCCTTCTCCAACAAAGCCAGCACCCCACTCCTTATCCTAAGCAACTCGTCAAAGTGTTCTGTCCCCGCCCCCACCACCATCTCACTGGCAACACGCGGACTGGACCAGGGGAACTCTAAAAAGACAGAACTGTCACTCGTAGGGTACATCGACTGGTATATCTCCTGCGTCAAATGAGGCAGTATCGGAGCAGCGACTTTGATCATGGTTTTCAGGACCTATGTAGCACAGGAACGTTGTTAGAGCAAAAAGCCAAACGAAGATGACACTTGCATATCTCATAACGGCGACAGTCGCCTGCCGGCCAGGGTGGTCCAAGGCATTAGCGTACAACGAGTCCTTGTTGATGTCGAGATACAGCGACGACAGGGTTATGTTGGCGAAATTGACAAGAGAGTTGACCACTGTGAATTATCAGATGTTGAGAGGAGTTGCGCATGAGGAAGATCACCTCTGGGAAAGTTGAAAGACTGATAATCTTCGTACGCCATTTTTTCTAGTGTAGCAGTTTGATGCAAGACGTATTTATCGGCCTAATAGAGGATGGAACAACTTGGAATCAGTGGTACAACTGGGACGTCAACACTTGCCATATCCATGTTCTCTAGGTGCGTCTTCAGCTCCTCAACGACGTCAGTCGTCCGGTCTACCTCTATAGCCGGGAATTCGCCAACAGTCCCAAGCAAAAACCGCGCCGAATTGCGCAACTTGCGCAGCGATTCCGCCGTCTGAGCTAGAACCTTCGGGCCCACAGAAACATCCCGAGTATATTCCACCGACGCGACCCAAAGCCGCAGCACATCAGCACCGTACGCCGGATCCTTCTTCTTATTCTAATCGTCACTCTTCAATCAATAAAAGAAATCGAAATGAAAACGAAGCCAACCCCCACCTCGCCACCGACAACGACCGTAACGGGACTGATCACATTCCCAAGCGACTTGCTCATCTTCTTTCCCGCCTCGTCGAGCACCATCCCATGCGTCAGCAAACACCCATACGGCGCCGCGGGTTCCCCAACTCCAACGGACGTCAGCAACTGGCTCTGGAACCACCCTCTGTGCTGGTCCGAGCCTTCCACGCATACATCGGCTCGATATGTTGCTGCTCGAGGAGGAAGCAAAGACCAGGAAGACCCACTGTCGAACCACACATCCATCGTATCGGTGCCTTTCCTCCACAGCTCCTTTTCAGGAAGGAGACGAGGAGGCAAGAAGTCTTCGACGGGGCCGTCCCACCAATGCTCAAGACCTTTCTCGCGTAGGACAGAGATTATATGAGTGAGCGATTCAGTGTCCAGAACGGTGTCGTCTGCCGAGACGTGGTGCAAGGCCGGGATCGGGACACCCCACACGCGTTGTCGCGATATACACCATTCTGAGCGGGAACGAACAAACGACTCGAGCCTGTTACGGGCTGGAAAGTAGCGCGCATAAGACAACGAACGATCTTTGGAAATTGCCCTCACAGATCTCTGGAACGAATCGGACTGCGCCGAGTCTCTCTATGGCGGTGTCCTTGAGTTCATTCAGATTAGCGAACCATTGCGATGTAGCGCTGCCCGAATATTGTCAGCATATCAAACAGAGAACAAGCGAGTTAATCATACGTGACGATGATAGGCTCGTTGGTCCTCCAGTCATAAGGATACTTGTGCTTGATCCTCTTGATTTTGACGAGAGCACCTTTGTCCTTCAAGAGCTCCACGACAGCACGCGATCCACCCTCCAACACCGGCTGGCCAATCAGGGACGCTGCAGCAGTGTCGCCAACGACTGCGCGGACATCGTCGGAAAACTGTCCTAGGTGGTTGACGTGACAGAGCATCGAGTCTAAAGATTGAGAGCGAAAAGCATTATAATCTTCAGCTCCATGGGCAGGGGCGCAATGCACTAGTCCGGTTCCAGATTCCGATGTGACGTGTGGCGCATGTATCACTTCAAAGGTCTCGTCCTTCTGGGTGAACATGGGTACATAGCGGGTTCCGACGAGCTTATGACCTTGGGTGGGCGTTAGTAACAAGACTGTTGTAAAGTGTATGACATACCCTCAAGCTCGGAAACTACACCGACAGGACCTAGAATGTCCGCGAGTGCTTCGAGACGAGATTTCGCTGTGATGAGAAGAGGGCCATCATGCTCAAGCCTTTTAACGATCACGTAGGCCAAGTCGTCGTTGACAGCGATTCCCTGTTCAGTCGGGATGAGTGAAGAACGGAAGACACATCGATACATACCATGTTGGCAGTAAGAGTCCAGGGCGTCGTCGTCCAAACGAGTAATTGCACGGGGACACCAAATTGTTGCAGGTCGGGATTTGACTTTAGGTCGATGTCGAACGTAACATATACCGAATGTGAGACGTGATCTTCTTTATAGACTAGTTCTGCTTCGGCCAAGGCGGAATGAGATGAAGGAGAGTAATGGACAGGTCGATATTTCCTGTATATGAGGCCTGAAAGAGGCATGAGCGCGCACAAGTTCTAAACTGAGTCTATACTTACCTTTCTCGACCATAGACTTGAAGATTTCGAGTTGACGCATCTCGTAGTCGTGATCTGTAGATAAGGTGGGTCGAGGTATACAGAAAGGATTGAATGACATACCTAATGTTCTATAGGTTGACGCGTCGTCGTGCCAGTCGGCCATGATCCCAAACTGCTGAAACTCGTGCTTCTGCACGACTATTTCGCGTAACGCTGTTTCTCGAGCAGCCGATCGAAGAGCAGTTGGTGATAGTGCAGTAGAGTCTACCTTGGGCAAATGAGGTTCAAAGGATCGGGAGAACATGGCTCGTACGTACTCCCATGTCTTTTAACGCCTTGTTTTCTATTGGCAGTCCGTGACAGTCCCATCCCGGAGTGTAGCTACGCGTCAAAGTCAAGATGCGAGCAACAAAGTATGGGCGGAGACGTACTTGACTCTTTTCCCGCAAATGACATTGAACCTGCAGATGATGTCCTTGACGATTTTGTTCATTGCGTGTCCTTGGGGTCCGTTTGTTCGCGAAGTGTTAATTACGCGATAGTACTCACCCATGTGTAGACTCCCATTCGCGTATGGAGGCCCGTCATGCAACACGAACGGCTCCGAGTCGCGCTGAGCCTGTTGTCGGGTTAGCGGAATAGAATATGGGGTATACGATGGAAATTGACCTGTATTCTGTATAGCTCTTCGCACACTTTTGCTCTCAGACCAATCTCGCTTTTTTGACGGTCCGGCCATAGAGGAAAATTGGTTTTGGGGAGGAAGAGGGTTCGCGAGAGATGAGCAGCGGCCGAAGTAGACTGGCTACGTGACCAAGAGGCGTACAGTCGTATTCTCCCGCGACATTTGGGAGCAAGTTGCATGTAGTATTGGGAGAGCAAGTAAATGATCGATCGAGCCTCTTGTTTTCTTCCCTCCATCATCAAAATGGACGTTTCGAGTATTCTCGCGTCCCATGCCTCTAAATTGTAAGCTTTAACACAGATAATCTTTTTTCTATCTAACAAACAGCCAGTCAACCGATAGAAGTCGAAAAAGAAACCCCGCTCGATGTCGACGCTGGCTATTTAACTGTTACGGATCCCAATCCTATTGACGAAGAGAGCTACAAGTACGTAGCGCTATCAATATCTTCATTTATATGTCTTGACATCTACTCCAAAGAGCCGACCTCGAATCGCATCTGACATCTCTCGCCCGAGACGGCATCCAATCCCTCTTCGCCTCCCTCTTCACACTCCCTACCAAACGTTCCGACGACGGACCTCTCGCCCAGCTACCGCCACCTTCGACCGCTCTTCCCCGTGCCAAACCGCTACCCAAACCCAAACCGCCAACGAAATGGGAGCAATTCGCCAAAGCAAAAGGCATCCAGCACAAGAAGCGGGATAAAAAGGTGTGGGACGAGGACAAGCAGGAATGGATCAATAGATGGGGCCGGGATGGCAAGAACAGGGAAAAGGAGGAGCAGTGGATCACTGAGGTGCCTATGAATGCTGGTATGTTGCATCACTTTTTTTTGATTCGAGTTTGATGTTGATTGTATATTTATTTAGACGTTGACCACGACCCACGAAAAGCCGCACGGGACGAGCGCAAAGCGCGGATAGCCAAGAACGAGAAACAGCGTCTTGGAAATATTGCGCGTGCGGGTGTATCTTCGAATCCAAGAGACGAGCGGAAGAAAGAGATCGACCGTACCCTCACGACTGCACGGATAAGCACAGCGAGCATGGGCCGGTTCGACAAGAAGCTCGAAGGTGAAAAGAAAATGCGCGGTGTCAAGCGCAAGGTTCGTCCGCGTCCTAACATTCGCTCCTCATATTAATCAAATAATACTATAGTTTGACCCCGCCGAGGCGTCCATAGAGTCGGAGAAAAACGCATCTATTGCGCTCCTGTCCAAGATGGATAGTGATGCAAAAAAGATGCGTCGTGCGCCAGAGCGGGAAAAAGGCGACCAGGTATTGAATGTGCGCAAGGCGGTGCGGTTTGCTAGTAAAGGGCGCGGCGGCGTTGCATTAGGAAGGGATGCAAGTAAGGGTAAGGGTAAAGGGAAGATGAGCAGGAGGAAGTGAGCTCGGTATTTGCTGTTCTCTGTGTCTATGTATTTCAGACATCACATTAAAATTCGGATTCCAGTGAAAGTCTCGCCAAAGCGACGACCGATCGAATAGATTTGGCGCACCACTTCCATCTTGAACTTCGTTGGGCAGCCGAGATGGGTTCTCCGTTTCGTGAGACTTCAGATGTCCTGAGGTTTCGCTTCTTCGAGCCTTTAAAGTCATATGTCCATTCTCTTCTCTTGAACCTGATCAGTCTACGAAAGTGGGTTATCAAACGCACCTTCTTCACAGTTCTTTCTTTTCTTTGTTTCCCGCTTCCAATTGTCGGCTGCAGTTTTAGGATACTCGGGACGTCGAACGCTGTTCTCGAGGTCTTGGGTGTCATCGGTGTCGTTTGCTCGCCTTCGATGCTGCATGTAATTCACTTTGGGTCGCTATGGGTTGTGTAAAGTCTGAATTATGCCTGCTCAATGCGGGGCTCGGGCCAATCGTGTGTACAGGGGGGTCCAACCAGACGTCCAACGATGGAAAACCGGCGCGGTTGACGCCCTTTCTCCTGCCCTCCCGCCCGCGCGAGAATTGGAACAAATATGTTTGCACAAATGAGCGATAGCTTGTGAACACTGAAGTCTAGGTAAGCATGCCTTAGTATCCCTCTATATGTCGGCTCAAGCAGATTCGTAGTAAAATAAATTACATCTCATCAGCCTTGTGAGGCCTCAGTTGAATTTCTGGGCATACTAGTGCGGATATGACATCCAGCACAGGCGTCGAAGCGGCGTAGTGGACGGAGATGCGGCGGAAGAAGCAAAGAAGAGACGAACGAGAAAGATGGTGATAGGCAGAAAGAATACAGCATCTGGGCTCGGCGTTGTACTTGCAACAAACAAAGAAACTATTCACACACGACTCACTGCTCGACCGACTCTCTCTGCACTCAGAGAAATCCACGACTCTACACAATATTACAATTGAAGATCAACCATGTCGGCTTAAGAGTCTACTTCCTTAATCCTCCATTCCCAATACCTTTTCCGTACAGTATCATACTTGTCCGCCAACAATCTCCACTTCTCCTTTGCCCTCTCCTTGTCCCCCTCCGCCTCCAAAATATCGGCTAAAGCCTCCACCGCAAACACACACGGAAGCTCCGCATCCGGACCTGGAGGTGGATTTTCGACATCTACTATATCCTCAGTGCCCTTCTGGCCGTCTCTCTCCCGGGCATAGATCTCGACGAATTCGCGTATAGTGGATATGGGTTGATTTTCGTGTTTGAGAACGCCACGCAAGTAATTCCAGGGACTGGCGTTATTGGGTGCGAGGGATATTTGGTGTTTTGTGTAGAGGAGCTCGCGGCGGAGGAGACGGGCGGAGGCCGGGCGGGAGAAGACGAGGAAGAAGCGGTGGTGCCATGCAGAGTTGTTGCGGACGTCATCGGATATGAGGCGTTCGACCCAGTCGAGTTCGGTCGGCCAGATGTCTGTTACGTCTGCATCACAGTAAGCATTAGCAAAGTGAAAGTGGGAGACAAATACCATCTGGATTAAAATAGGCTAGTAGCCACTGGCGATAGCTCCACGTGTGGTAGTTTTTGGTATCGGCGTGGAGGGATTGTGCGAGGAAGGCAAGTTCTTCTTTGAGTATGCGTTCCGTGGAGGCTTCATCAGAGGTGGGGGAAGAAGTGAGCTGGGTGATGAGGAGACGGCGGTGGTGCCAGACTTGGTAGTTTTTCAGGTGTCGGACGGCGATGGGGTCCATGTAACGGAGCTCGTCGTATAGCGATTTGTTGAGTGCAAGAAGGGTTTCGTAGCGGTATTGCCTTTGAGAGGTTTAGATATGAATGCGAATGGAGTGTAGGAACGCACCAAGCACTATAATGGGCTGGATTCATTCTGATAACGGTTTCTGTAAGACCCAGTACGCGCTCGCTCTTCTCGTCAGCCTGTACGACCGCACGAAAGTAATTGGTCGCATCCTTGTCTACAACCGATGATATTCCAGAGATACACTTGCAAGACAGAAAACTTACACTCGGCATCATACATAATAGGCGCCAGAGGATTAACACCCTCGTACTGTTCCAAGCCCACCACATCGCTCCATTCTGGATTGTCCGAGTACAACATGGTGGTGGTTCAGAGCAACAAGGTAAAATGACATCACATGATCATTGAATCCAACCCTTGACTCTCGTCCACCATGTCCCAATCGCCGCCGCGCCGACAACGCGCCAACACGTCCTTTTTCTCGCGCCGAAAAGACAAAGAGCCTCCGCCTACCCCTCCGCCTTCTCTCCCGATACTGATCGCCACGCTCTCCCAGCCTTCCCAGTCAACCGCGCCCAATCTCTCCTACGCGCGCGCACTCGCTGCTGCTCTGGCCACATACTCCCCGCTACCCCCAGCCGAGCAGCTTTTACCGATATTGACTACGTATTGTAGCAGCACGGCACCTAGCGCACTCCAAGTAGTCGGGTTTGACATTCTGTCCGCGTATTGGGAGAATGCCGAAGCAGAGAGTCTACGTACGAGTGATCGGCTGATATACTTTTCTCTCTTTCTCGGATCGCCAAAATGGAGTAGGGAACTCTGGGAGCCAAGGTTCAAGGCCCTTAGAGCTGTCACAAAGTTTGGGACCGAATTGGTCGGCAACGAGGTCGCCTTTCTTGGCCTCTTGAAGGGCTGGATTGAAGGTGCGTTTGAGGAGGACGGCGTGGAGAGGGAGAGGAGTATCAGTATACTTGCAGAATTTTTGACGAGTATTGCGGATAAGCCCGCGATTGCTGCGAGGGTGCCGAAAGCGGAATTGGCGAGCTTGGTACAGTTTTATGCTACCCTCGTCGATAGGTATGCTGTTGGACTTCCTCCTCCTCCACCAACCCCTACTCATAGGCGACATCCCTCCTCCATGTCCACTGTCCCCCCAACCTCGAACACCAACCCAAAATCATCTGGAGACATCGCCATCTCGCTATACCTCACCCACCTCGCACCCCAACTCCGCACCCTCCCTCCATCCTCCCTAAACGACGTCCTCCCCGTCCTCTTCCGCGCCCTCGCATCCACACTCACCCCCCTCCCTCGCCTGGCCCTCCCAAAATCCGCCACCTCCCCCTCCTCCCAGCTCGCCGAGACACTCTCTGCACTCCTCACAGGGCCGTATTCCTCCTCTGCTCTCATCATCCTTAAAAAGCACTTGATGCCCCCCTCATCCTTACTCACCTCCCTTGGTGCCCACCGCACGCTCCGTTTGCACATCCGGCGCGCTCTAACAGCGCGTCTAGCACGGGCGTACATCAGCCGCCAAGCATCCCTTTCGTATTCCCACTCTGGCATGCCGGCGTCCCTCGATAATATGAGCGGTGATCTCATGGAGCGCGCTTACAGCAATATGTCTTGGGACGCAGCAAAGTTGGGTTCGGCCCTAAGTAATAGCGTCCTGGCCTGGATCGATGTGGAGGGTGCAGACACCATTCTGGGGCAGGTTGCTGAGACGCTTAAAGATATATTGCAAGAGCTGGATGAGAGAGACGATGATGCGCCATCGTTGGATTATGAAGAAGGTGTCGCGGTGGGACAGACGTTGTTTAATCTTGCCAGTTATATTCTGCAATTTCCGTATGTGCTTGGTATTTTTTGTTGATATTGTCTAACGGATTTGTAGGAATCTAACACTGTCGTTGACGTCTCCTCAGTCCGCGCCGACACCTCTTCTAAGGACTCTGGCGTCACTACTTTCACGTCCTCCGACCCCTGCACTCCATCCACCACTCTCCTCCACGCTGCTACTCATCTCTGCTCACCTACCTGATGCTACGACCGCCCTCCTCCCTCCTCATCTTCCGCTCACTCCTACCTTTCCCGAATGGCTCACAACATGGCAAGATCTATTGCGAAACAGCGCCATGCACCGGCCTGCTACGGCAGCCCGTGTAATGGAGGCGCTATGGGGTGTGTACGAAAGCGTGCGCGATATGGACACGTACCGTCGCGATCTTGCTGACGTCGTACACACGTACGCTGTTGAACACGGCGATGATGCACATGATGTTTTGTGGCGTATCCTTGGAGACGAGATTGTGTTACGAGAAGGCGCAGATGATCTCTTGGAGTTGCTGGTGAGTGTGGCTTCGCAGCCTTCCGCAGAAACGTCTCCATCTCGGTCGCCATCTCCCACCGTATCGCGTTCAGCGTCTACGACCCGCGATGTGATGGGTATATTATCCTCATTTCGTGGTCCACCTGTGTCGTCTCAGACACAGCCCTTACCGCCTGTGACCGAGCCTCCACCTCCGCCCAGTCTTGGTGCAGCCAACGCTCTCCTCCGTACATTCACTCAACTCGCGTTTCTCCCGTCTCCCACCATGTCTCCGTTAACTCTGAACATATTTTCCATCCTCGTCACACTCCTCACCACCCCCACCTCGCACACTCTCACCCGCCTCTCTATACTCTCCGTCCTCATGCGTCTACGCGCTGACCGGGAACATCGTGTCTTTCTGGGTACTGGTGCTGACGGCGACAAGGTGCAAATACGTGCACTCGCAGCGATTATTGGACGTGTTAAAGGTACGCCGAGTGATGCTGCGTCTGAGCTGAGGAGGGCTAGAGATCGAGGGAGGAAACCTAGAGAGATTCCTTTGTGGTACGATCAAGAAGAAGAGGATGATGAGAGAGGGCTTATCGTGGATACCGTGAGCGCCACACTGATTACCTATGATCCAGATGGACCAGACCGTGTTCCGGTATTGCCTGTGTCTGTGTACCTCTCCGCGTTGTGCTCTCTCCTCTCGGAATGGGAGCTCGCTTCGTATGTGCTCGTGCATTTACCATCACAGTTGACGAATAAGCACTTTTGGTGCGGGCCTAATTCGCGGCTTGGTATCACCCGTCTTGTTACAGAGCTCTGTTCCGCCCGCTCATTCCCGCATCCCAATGCCCATCAACTCGTCTATCCGCTCCTTACCGTCCTGCTCTCCTACCGCCGCTCTCTCCTCATGCCGTCGCCCACCAACCTCCCCAATGCGGTGATCTCTACGCTTCTCGCAGGGCTGGACACCGCCCCGCGTCTGGCGCTCGCTGCACTCAGTCTAGCAGCATTCGAGCTCCCGACGGCGCTAACAAAGTACCTCCCCTCGATCCTGGAAAAGCTCAGCCAGATCATGTCCTCGCCCGCCATGGCGCCGCACATACTCGCGTTTCTCAACATTGTCGGCGGCGCGGCTGAAGTCGTCGCGCGGAATCTGCGCGAGGAGGAGTGGCGCATGGTGTTTGGCGTCGCACTCCAGTATCTGCAACACCACCGACAACACCAGGGCCTCCGGTTCGATATGGCGCAGCATGTGCGGATATTGTCGTTTGGGACAGTTTATGTGTGGTTCCTCGCGCTCAAGCTCCCCGCGCGCCCCGCGCACGTGCCGTACATCACGCGGCAGCTACTACTTGCCGGGCGGATTGACGACGCGACGGAGGTGTGCTTTGACTGGCTCGCGCGGTACACGTATGCGTCTGCGGACCCGCGGCCCGCGCAGAGCCTGTTGAGCGATATCATCATGGGGGGCGATGTAGGGGAGGGGGAGGGGGTGAAGGAGAAGACGTGGCTGCTGCCGCACTCGGTGCTGACGATCCGCACGCTGCCGGCGCCCAAGGCGGGGTGGATGGAGGTGCTGAACCGGCGGCCGTCGGGGTACACGCGGTTTCTGTGTCGACTGGAGAATGCGCCGATGGTGGGCCCGGGGGATGTCGACCCGGATTTGGAGAGTGTGGTGGGGGTGTTGGTGCAGGGGCGGGTGGATGTGCGTGTCCAGCAAGAAGAGGGGGAGGGGGAAGAGGAGGATGCGGGCCGCCCCGACCCGATTACGGGATATGTATGGTCGCGGACTGCGCCGTCGCAGAGGCGGAAGGATGTGTCGGTGGACCCGGCGTTTCTCCCGCTGCAGCTGGGCCTGCCGCCGCCGCTGCTGGTGCATTCGGGGTCTGCGGGGGAGCGGGACCCGGTGCTGACGCGGTTTTTGGCGACGCTGGACCGGCTGCCGGTGATTGACACGCACAAGGTGGGGGTGCTGTATGTTGCGCCGGCGCAGACGACGGAGACGGAGATTCTGCTGAACACGCATGGGTCGCCGGCGTATACGCGGTTTTTGAGCGGGCTGGGGAGGCTCATTGATTTGAGGGGGCAGATGGATGTGTATGCTGTGAGTTTTTTCTTTTTCCCTTTGTCTAACATGAACAAGGTGTTGAAATGGAGACGTGTATAGGGCGGCCTCGATCCGACGGAGGACGGCGAATACGCGTACGCGTGGTGGGACGACATTGGGCAGATCCTCTTTCATGTGGCGACGATGATGCCGTCGCCGCGCACGGCGGACGTCACTGAGACGGTGAACCGCAAGAAGCGGCACGTGGGGAACGACTATGTGCGCATCGTGTGGAACGACTCTGGGCGCGCGTACTCGTTTGACACGCTGCGGACGCAGTTCCAGTTTGTGAACATTGTGGTGGCGCCGCACAGCCCGAGCCCGAGCGGGTCGCGCTATACGCCCGCGCCGTCGACGAGCCCGCATGAGAATGCGTATTTCCATGTGACGCTGCAGAGGGCGCGGGGGATGCTGGGGTTCTCGCCGCTGTGCGCGGAGGAGACGAATGGGCTCGTGGTGAGCGAGGGGGCGCTGCCGGTTGTGGTGAGGCGGGTGTGTCTACTGGCGGATTGGTACGCGGGGGTGTATGCGCAGACGGGGGAGGGGAAGGAAGATGAGGAAGGAGAGGGGGAGGGGAGACGGGAGGTTAGGACGAATTGGATGGAGAGGTTGGATGCGATTAGGCGGTTTAGGGATAAGGTTGCAAAGGGGGGGATGGGGAATGGGAGTGCGAGTGGGGGAGGAGGAGGGGGAGGGGAGGATCAGGCGTTTAGGGATTTTACGGCTGCGTTTGGGTAGGGGAGGATGGATTTTATGGGACTTTATACTGACATCACGGCAATGTATTTTTGATCTATTGCATTCGGAATTTGTGTGGAGTGTTTTATTAAGTAGAATGGCAGGGATAAGTAGTTGTAAGTGAAAGCCATGTAGAGTTATACGGCAACACTATGCAAAGAGAAACATATCACAGAAAGTGTCCGCCACATACATGTCATTGTATGGGTGACCAAGCTATACCAGGCTTTGTGCCGGATGTACATAGACTTACCTAGAATGATGTCAAATCAATAGATGGGTCTACATTCAATGTATAGCTTTGTTCTGAATGTAAGTCCTTTGTATGGATATGTAGCTTTGTAGTAGTAGTATATATCTTGAATTTGACTTACATTTGGCATATCTCGCGCCAATCTCGCGCGTCGTTCGAGTTCTCGAGGCGGACTTCGCCTCGGTCGCGTCTCATGGCTGTGCCGCGCTCCCGTACGCGTGGCAGGCAATGTCGCCGTCACGTAATCGGCGCCTGCATCTACAACCGTCACCCAAAATTAAAAAGCTCTAACACTACTTGTGGTAACTCGGATATTGCGCGCCCATCCTGTACACGCTCGTTACCGCCGATCAAATACTTTGACTTGAACAGACCGTATCACGTCGTCGTCGACGCCGCAGTGTGAGTAGGAGATCACGTAGTCTTTAGCACCGATACCGCCAGTTGAGGTAATGAGTTGGTGTAACCGAAGAGTTCATAGGCATAGAACAGGACAAGTGTCATACGCGTAATGATTAGAAGTACATACAGCTGTACAAGACTGAATATCAGTTCAAGCACATCCATAGAAAACATAGACCCACCGTAAAAGACGCATCACAGCTTGCTTGAAACATCCACCCGCTTTCCGACCAATATATTAAAGAGAACATCTGTGAGTGCATCCGGAGCCTCTTGTAGAATCTACCAATAGAACAACTCAGACTTGATTTAATTTGAAGGGAGACTGCAAAGAACCCACTAAATGACCGCAGTCTGGAACACGAGTTATCGAGGCAAATTTGCGACCATCGCGTAGAAGAGAATCCTGTTTCTCGCGAGCACTGCCAGACGATTGAATATGAACGTCTGTGGGGCGCTAATCAACTGGACTTACAACATATCGTTTCGTTCACCATAAACGAGATGCACGGGCATGTACTTGGAAGTCTTATCAAGTGCTCGAACAGCCACAATACCATTTCCCGCATTCCGGAAAGGCGTGGACTCCTCCTTCGGACTGCATCGCAAGGTGACGCCTCCACGTTGAGAATCGACCCTCAAACCATATTCCTTGAGTCATCGATCCATCAGTTCACCAGACACATACAGACATGGCCTGCAGGAACGTACAACATAAACAGCCAACATACGCGCATCCCACATACTCCACGGAGCCCTCTTGGCCAGGTACTGATGTGCAGCCTCCTTGCTCGGCCAGTTATCTCTACGTGCGGGGATAGTCATGACAGCGAGCTCATAGATGGGCGTGTCGATGCCTGTCATGTCCTCAGTCCATATTGCTGGCTCGACCATAATGAGGGCGGCAAAGGGTGCTCGATCAAGATAGAATGACGTGGATAGAGCCCTGGAGACTGTCTGTCAATCGAATGTCAGAGTAGGGGGGAAGAGAAGTCGAACGCTGATGCGGCTCCGGCTGAGTGACCTACAAGGACAACTTTGTCCTTTGCATGTTTGGTTGGTGCTATCAGGGTATTGTATAATGTCGAACATGCATCGGCATAGTCCTCAATAGCTACATAGAATCTGTCAGTTGGCGGTTCTAGTAATATGACACGGACTGACTATATTCCCATCCATCCTTGGATATCGTCTCTCGATTCAACTCGGCTGCTTCTCCGTGAGTCTGCGCGTCTATCGACCAGGCTTCGCGTATAAAGAATCCGCTCCGTTCCGAAGCCAACAAGAAAAGACGTTGAATGGGGATCTCCCAGTGTTCTTTATCTAAGTAGAGCAGAACCACGTCAAATATGGATCACGAATATGATAGAACGGACGAACGGAATCCTGTGCCGTGAGTGAAGATTAGTATGAGTGCTTCGCTGTCAGGAGGAACGGTTCGTTGGGGAGTGTATTTATTGATGACAGACTTGAGAAGAGTGCCAGAGAGGCTGGTCTCGATGAGAAACTTCTGCATGTCCATCATCAACAAATGAAAGCGTCGCAGACGGCGTAAGGCAAGCTCCGATTGAGTATCCCTCCGTCGGCGAAACCATGCGGGGTAACATGCCCCCTGAAGGTTGTTAGTGTCATAACCGCCGTTACCGACAGCGGCGACAAGATCGTAGACCGAGGATGTTGGATGAGAAACAAAGGAAAGGGGTTGGTCCGGAGTTCGGTGGGTCAGGCTTCGATTAGGCACTCAACACACTCAATAGACCCTTAAGACTTCAATATTCAATCCAAATTCAGTCTACACAAGTATAATGATAATGTTAATCGTCCTGAGTTTGGTCGAGCACGAAGTATAGCCAAAGGCAGCCCCCCTCGAAGATCCCAGGGGGCTCTGACCACCAATACATTATGACGAATAGGTAGTAGTACAAGGGTGGGTAAAGAAATCGAACTAGGAATAGAGAAACAAAAGTGTTGACCTAGAAACCATATGTTGTACAAAACATGGAAAGACAAGCTCAGGTGGAGAGATTGATGGGTGGGTTTAACGCGACGAATACGCTAAGCTCGACGGTAAGAAATGCTTCAGGCCGAATGTAGAATAGACGCACCTGGCTCGACGGTAAGAAATGCTTGGGAAAATGTCTCACCGTCGCGCCAGGTGATATACCTGAAAGAGGTTAGGAGTGTACAGCCACGCAGTACGCCGAGGACGTACTAAGGATGCGCCGAAGACGCTGATAGTGCGAGGTGCGCCGAGGACGCGTGTACAAAAGAGTGTGAGGAGCGCCGAAGACGCTGCCTGAGAAAAGATAAGCGCCGAAGACGCGTGCGCCGAAGACGCGAGAAGAGCACTCACGGGATCAAGACTACCCAAGGCAGAGTGGTCTCGACTTGACATCTCACTTACAACCTGAGTGAGGTGGAGATGTGTGAGTGCTATAGTTAGTAAGAAGAAGTAGTTCACTCACTCGACGATTACCCTTGCATAAACTCCCGTTTAACCCCGATTAATCGTCCTGAGTTTGGTCGAGCACGAAGTATAGCCAAAGGCAGCCCCCCTCGAAGATCCCAGGGGGCTCTGACCACCAATACATTATGACGAATAGGTTAAAGAGGTAAAAAGAGAAGAGTCGAAGACAGGTGATGGAGAAGTCATGAAAAGATTGGTGGTTCGAGAGGATCGTGCTGTTGAATAGTGCGCAGGAGAACGGGGTGTTTGCGAATGTAAATCTCGAATGTATCCGAGGACCAACGGCCGGTGGCTTGAATCGAGCGCATGCCGGCACCCTCAGACGCCATGAACGTTGCGCCGCCGGCCCGTAAGGATTGACCAGCGAATCGGCGGTCGGAGGTGGTGCGGCGGAGGCGGCGTATGAACCAGGAGCGTGTTGGTACCTTGCCGTTGGCACGCATCCAGAGGAAAGGGTCCAAATCGAAACGCCTGTCACGGCTAGCAAGGTATCGTCGTATGATAGGTAGTGGGTTACCGACGCGTTTGAAAGGGATAATAACACGGGCCCCTTCGAAGAAACGGTCGGTTTTGTGAGACTTGAGTGAGAAAGAGAAACCCTCCGGGATGAAAACTGCCGATGAACGTACAGTGTACTTGATAGGATTGCGCAGTCGGCGGGAATCCGGCGCAACCATCTCTCCAAGTCGTAAGAGGCCATAGAAACCGGTTACCAACATGGCGGCAAATAGCAAGTCGTCGTGTCGCGGGTGACGAGGTAAGTCGTCAATGACCCGAATAATTGCAGAGAGAGGAAGAGCCTCTTTGCGGCGTACCGGCTTGCTGTAGAGACGCCGGCAGCCTTTCAAGAGTGTTTTGAGAGAGGAATCGAGCCGGAAAGATCGGACCTGTGGGTAGGTCTTCTCCAAATGGTTGCAGATGCCAGAAAGATAGTTCCCGACGCTACGAGGCTCGATGTGATGGCACATGTAGACAGTATAATTCTTTAGAGATTGTAGTATATACAACAATAACATTCATTACTACATTTACTGCTCTTAGATGGCGGCACCCAAAAGAGTCTCGTCCATCTTAATCGCCTCAAACACATGAAATGTTCTAATATGCGTTTGCTCATATTTTGAATAGTCCGGGGGTGGTGCATGCATCGACGTTGCTGTTGTCACAAAGGATTGTCCAGAGGTCGAGAAACTTGGAAGCGAAGTGATACTGTGAGCAGTGGACGACGCGTCGTCTGGAATCTCAAACTCCCGCGTGGGGGTGCCAGATTGGCGGGGCGTAGGTGGCACGGACTCGTCAGAGCCAGAATCAGTTTCCCATATGATGTGGTCGCGGAGTTGTCTGTGAAGGCTATGAGTTCGAAGAATGAAGGAATCTTGAAATACATGGACGAACGTTTGGTATTCCTGAAGAGCATCACGTCCTTCAGAGGATACAGAGGATACAGACCCCTGCGATCCATGTCGCGAATGCCACGTCGAAGCCGGTTCGTGTGAGCTGACGGGCCTTGGCGAAACTGACGTCGGAGCAGAATGAAGGAATTGCGGTGGGTTAAAGCGTTCGCGCAAGAACCTTGCAGAAGCAGATACATGAGAATAATAGCACCGTGAAATATGAGACACATACCCTTCGTACTCCCATAAAGACTCCTTCACTGCAGCCTCATCCACCTCCTCCGCATCTGCAATTTCTAGCGCATATTCCGCTAGAGAGTTTTTAAGTGATAGCAGCACTCGTGGATGCTTCAACGCATGCACTTCAATCTCGGGTCCCGCCATAGGTATAAACGTAGACGGCCAGAGCATCAACCCTGGCGCGTTTAGTAACGGATGCGTTCCCTCGTCCGTTGGAGCAGCAGAATGTCCCTCTTTGCCGGTTGTCTCGAAATTCGGACTGGGTGGTGCCAACGTCAGGTGCATGGTGCGTATTTCGTTTGCATGTCCAAGCACCTGTTCCATCATGTCCACAATGAACTGCGTCGGACACAAATGAATCCCAAACTTCATATTGTGCATATGCTCGAACAGCGACTCCAATTCACGCGCTGCGCTAGCCTGATCAATCCATTGATCAGCCTCGAAGTCGACGGGGACCACGGACGTGGATGCCGATGGCGTGGGGCCGTGTCGGGTAGACCGGCGCGCCCCAGTCAGTGTCGCAGAATCAGACGGATCGTCGTCGTCCTCTTCAGGGATCGTATCGTACGGATGAGGTGCCTGTGGCGCTCGACCATAAGGGAAAAATATATGGTCGTCAATCATCTCCAGGCGCCCGCCTACGGTGAGCACGCGACATGCCTCCTTCAGCACAAACTCCCACTTCTCAAAGGATATAGCATATGTCAGGCCCGCCATGCGCACCAGATCAAAAGACTCGTCCGGGAATGGCAGTGCTTCCTGAAGACTAAGGTTTAGATCGGTTAGCTGGTTCGGCTACTAGAGATAAGAAAGAAACCACATACAAATTCCCTCGCACGAACTGAATATTATCAACGACACCGTGTTTTACGGCGGCAGGACGTAATGATCTGGTGATGTCGACCATATCGAAGCCTGTAACTCGAGTTCCGTAGCCTTTCCATGTCGCGGCCGCATCTAGGACCCAATCCCCTTGTCCACAACCAAGGTCGAGAACGGACACTGGAGGATTGGTCCCGTAATGATGGAAAGATGGGCTGTCGCACGCATTCAGCCGCCGTAACAGCCCTGTGGTCAAGCGATCTCTGAAAATGTAGTTAGGTATTAAAGCAATCAGACAACAGAAAAACTAACTGTTCCACTAGTACTCCATCATATGGGTCCAACGGGTAGACGTCTCGCTTGGCGGCCAAAGGTGTCGGCGTCCAGCTTGAACGAATAGACTCCTCGTATGGCCCAAAGCCAGATCCTATCAATGATACATCATCGAAAGAACGCCGCATTGGAGAATATGCATCAGCCCCTCTGAAATCAACACCCGAGGGGAACACTGGATCAGCCAGTTTCTTCTTCTTGTTGATTGGGATTCCCATGAAGCGGGAACGCGAGGGTTCTCCTTCAGATGGTGCCACCTCTGCTGATGAACTGCCAGTACTGCTAGATTTGGACTTCTTCTTTTTTAGCGGCAGTCTCAGCTTAGACGGTGGCCCACTCGGATGTGCCCGAGAGCGGGATGAAGGAAAAATGAATCCAGACGAGATATCACTCGAAGCTCGCCGAGTTGGGGAAGCCGAGGTTCGGGAGGAAATGCGCGGAGGTACAGATATGCGGGACTGAGGGTCCGGGGAGGATGCCAGTGGATGGAGGTTGTGAACGGTGGCGCCTGATGATCCACTTGTGGTACTGGGCGAGTACGAGGTACGTTGAGCTTCTTTGCCCTTATTCTTTTTAGATTTGAGTTTGAGTTTCGGGACTTTTCCTGACGCAGTCAAATTCGGATGCGCTCGAGAACGAGAGGAAGGAAAGACGAATGCTTTAGGCGAGGTCTGGGATTCAGTCGAACCTGATGAAGAGGAGAAAGTGGATGAAGGCGCGTTGGCACGCAAAGAAGAGGGTGAACTATGAGAGGAGGCAAATGATCCAGACGAGGATGAACCAGACTGCGATGTTGACTGTTCATCCAGAGTCGATAAGGAGGCTGATCTCGGTGACGAAGGCGGAAGAGGGGAGTGGCGCGGGGGTTGAACGCCGAGCGCGGCCGCATTGGGTACACGCGTTTGTAAAGCTTGCTCTACTGACGGCGATAAAGACGACTCCATTCTCAGAGGCGATTGAGGCAGGGAAGTGCTCCCTGACGAACGTCCGGAAAGAATCTTCAGCGGAGACCTGACTCGATTTTCATCAGCATTTATGGAGGGGGATGCAGGTCGGTCATGGAGAGCGGAAGGACTTCTGCTTCCGCTCAACGGCGGCGGATCAAAGTCATTTGAGACAGATGGGGAGGGATTAGCGACGAAGAAAGTCTGGAGCACAGGAAGTATCTATCAGGATTGGTGAGTGGTGGATGATGGACGCAAACTAACCGACTGTTTGATTGGCGGCGACGGAAGGGTGCTCCCAGAGTGACGCGTTGGCGGCACAGGCGTGTTTTTCGCGTCCGTAGACGCTGCCTTTGCTAGCTTTTTACGTCCTGATGCTGCCCGGGAAGACATCTGAAGGACAAGTACATTGAGGTATCGTGTGAGCAGTTCATGGCAAACACACCTATGATAGTAGAGACTTGAGCCACGTCGAGTTCTATCAGACCAGAGAAACCTCGCTGAATCAGTTAAGCGAGACGGTGTCGGGTGCAGGGATACGAGGTTCGGTACCGCTACCAAGCGCAGGCTAGATAGAAGGATGGGACGAAGATCGTGACCTGAGAACAAACGCATAAGTAGTACTCAGGAAGTATCAGGTACAAATCGTGGTTACCCTCCGGGTTTATTGGAGCAAGGACCGCACCGAGCGTTTGCAATAAGCCTTAAGGACTGATGATGTGTCAAAATCGTTCAGTCCAAGTTGTGTGTAACCAACCACTGTTCACCGAAAGATAAGTATCTCGTGTCTCCTACACTTGTCTTGGACCAGTCCTGTGATGCTTATAGTGAACATCCCAACGTTCAGGACATACGGGAGGGAGCCAACCGTAAGTGTGGGTCGAGACGTGTTGTTGAAACTGATCCAAGTATACATATCGACATTGTTCGGCGGCATAGATAAGAGAATGAAAAACGACCCGCTGCATCCGAATGATCCTGTGATCTGGCTCGTTATTTCCGATTCCAGAAAAAGGCATTTGCCGTCAAGGTAAGCGAGCCGGTTTGTTCTTGACAATCTTATCGTGCTTACTTTGCTGTTGAATTTGGGAATAGCGGCCTCCTTGCGAGTCGGGATAAACGATTTACAGGGACAACGCTTGAGATGCAGATCTGGATGCCGTCGACGTACACTTTGAATGCTGTACGGCTTCGAAGTAGTCATGGTCAGTCAAGCGCTCATCGCATGCGTAGTGGCGCGTACCTTTCCATGACGCCCGGTGCAGGCACGGACCTTCAGCCGAATAAGATAAGTCTACGAGGACCTGGAGCGTTGACGTTGTATAATTGACTTCTTGTACCTCTAGCGGTAAAAGCGCGGGACGCTCCTTAGGATCAGGATCATTATACACGTCCAACAGTAGATCATCAACGCCGAGCACTGAGCACTCTGTCTGATGGTACGTTGTATTTCAGAAAGCTCGCAAGCACCCGTGGCTGTGAGTATCTGGGGATCCTCCACGCTTTCGGCATAAACTGGGTCGGCCTAAACAGGAAGGCGATTCAAATCGTTCGTTTGCTACGCGTGGGAAAGAATTCTTGCACTTATCTTGCCATGTTGTCAAACGTCGGGTTGATGCAGATGGATGGGTGGCCTATCAATCACCGGTGGGCTGGGAATTTGATTCAACTGTATCTGCGCTCCGAATGCCGCCTATATAATAATCTTGCCACCTGCCTCCGCACTCCATCTTTGCTGCCCGTTTCCTTTACCGAGCCTCTGCAAAGATGGTCGAAGTAGCTTATGATGCTTGTAAGTACCTTGGTCACCCCGTATTGCTATTCACCACTGATCAATGTGCAGCTGGGAGTCTGGAGGTTGATAGTGCAGGAGAAACTGTCGTCTACAATCCTGGTGATATTGCTTGGGTTTTGGCGTCCACCGCTCTTGTATGGATAATGGTGCCAGGAGTTGGATTTTTCTATTCTGGTCTCCTGAGGCGCGTTATCCGAACGTCGCCGTTGTGAAATTTGACAGCTCACAACTATGCAGGCGGAAAAATGCTCTCTCCATGATCTATCTGAGCATGATGACCATAGCTGTCGTCTCCTTTCAATGGTTCTTCTGGGGTTTCTCTCTGACATTCAGTGACACTGGAAGCAAATTTATTGGCAACTTGAGTATGCTCATTTCTACCCACTTTTTTTATCGCTCTAAGCCCGTTGTACAGAGCACTTCGGTCTCAAAGGTGTCCTGGAACAGCCCTCGATTGGAAGCAGCAAAATACCATCCATAGTCTTCTGTGTGTACCAACTCATGTTCGCTATCATCACGTACGTCTGAACTCTGCTTATTGATGCTTAACTGATCTGGGTTAAAAGTCCCATGCTCGCTATTGGCGGCTTCGCCGAGCGCGCACATTTGGGACCAATGCTCGCTTTCGTCTTTGCATGGTCTACGCTAGTCTACGATCCGATTGCATGCTGGACGTGGAACTCGAACGGTTGGTCATTCGTTCTTGGCGGATTGGACTTTGCTGGAGGCACTCCTGTGCATATCTCCTCGGGAACTGCCGCCCTAGCGATATCTATTTACCTTGGCAAGCGCCGCGGCTACGGAACGGAAGCTTTGGCCTATAAACCACACAACACGACTTACGTGGTCATTGGGACTCTGTTCCTGTGGTTTGGTTGGTTCGGATTCAATGGAGGCTCGGCTTTGGCCGCAAACATGCGCGCTGCCCAAGCCTGCATTGTCACTAACTTAGCGGCGAGCGTTGGCGGTCTGACTTGGATGCTTTGGGTATGCTTGATGTCCTATTACCCGGCCTTCTCCCATTAATATTCGTTCCCAAGGATTATCGTATTGAGAGAAAATGGTCAGCTGTTGGGTTCTGCTCTGGTGCTATAGCAGGTCTAGTAGCTATCACACCAGGGTCCGGATTCGTTGGTTCCCGTGAGTTGTCTATTTTGTAGTCTTATCTATGGAGGATTCACGCGTGTTACCAGCCGCTGCTGTGCTCTTCGGCTTCATGGCTGGCACCGTCTGCAACTTCGCCACCCAAATCAAGTTCTTTGCTGGCTACGACGATTCGCTCGATGTACTTTGTTTCTCACCTATGTGAAAGATCGTTATCTGAGCTCCCTAACAGGTCTTCGCATCGCATGGTGTTGGAGGAGTCGTCGGAAACATCCTGACAGCCCTGTTCGCCCAGAAAAGCGTAGCACATTTCGATGGATTTACCGATATACCTGGTGGATGGTTGGACCGCCACTGGGTACAGCTTGCATGGCACCTTGCTGATTCGGCTGCCGGCTTAGGTTACTCTTTTGCTATGACTGTGAGTGGCTTGTCGTGTCCGAGTATCATGCCTAATTTGTCCTAGACCCTCATTCTGTGGATCATGCATTACATTCCCGGACTTCGTCTACGCGTATCGGAGGAAGTCGAAGCAGCTGGTATCGACGAGTCTGATATGGGCGAGTTCGCTTACGATTATGTCGGCTTCGATGTTCCCTTCACTTCCGCAGTGTCCGAACAACGAGATCCTGAAAATCAATACTTGAAAGAGCGCAGCTCGAGCGGACACTGATACCTTCAAACTTTACCCCCTATTCGCGTTCCTTCATTGTCTTATTTATAGCCATATTATCGTCTTGTTGTTGTCTTTCTCCTTATGCACTTTGAACGACGTAGAACCTAATGTACATTGCATACCTTCCCTTACCATATTTTGCATTCACGTTCCTTTCAATAACGATAACGAATTCCAGTCTACACCGTAACATCCATCATACACATGGCAGAAGTCGTGCTATTTTCGCCACAACTGTTTGAAGCATATGGTAGAAAGCTGCGATTCTCAGTTGCAAGTGCGCACGAAACAATGACGCATGGATGAGTGAATGGGACACATGCGTATGAACACGCAAGCGCGTGCTCGTGAGAGTCTTCGCGTCTTCGCGCGCCGTCGAACCCGAAGTTCACTTTCTCGACACCTCGGACACGACTATCAAACAGACAGGTGAAATGGGATCTTCAAGAAGAACCCAAAAGCAAGCGCGAATAAATAGACAAATCACCAAAGCCAAGAATACAAACAAAATTCAAACTGTACATCTACAATCTGCGATACCCGTAGACAATAAATAATCACAGCTCATCATCATCAGTACTCTCTTCCGAATCAAGAGGATCGGGACGTTCAAGACGAAAAGCGTTTAGTTGCCGGGGAGGAGGACTAACGGAAGGCGAAGCCGGAGGCGCAACATATGGAGTCGGCGCCGCCGCCGCTGCAGGAGGCTGAGGAGGCGGAGCAGCAGACGCGGTCGGCGCCCTGAAAGCAAACCCGTGCGCCATCGCATTAGTAAAGCCCGTAAACGCCATCTGCAAATTCCCCCGCCTAGGCGGCGCCCGTGGCACCGCAGGCGGGCGGTAGTCCCTTCCATACTTCTTCGAAATCTTCACCTCCGAATCAAACACGGGCCCTCTAGCCTCGCTGTCCACAAACTCGTCAAAGTCCAGGAAGAACGCCGGGTTGCAGCCTGCGACTGATGTGTCTGCCCAGTCTCTCGGAACAGCGCGCCTGTTTTCCGACTGACGGCGCGCCCTATCGCGTGCGCGCTCGTGTCGTTCTTCACGAGTTAATTTCTTGGGCGGTGGGGGCAGGGGCGCGTAGGGAATAGCCATGGAAGAAGGACCAGCTTGAGATGGACCTAGCGCGTCGGGCTCGTGTTTACGGCGCTGCAGTGGTGGCCAGGGCATCGGGTGTACGGTGGGCGGAGGACTAGGCGAAACAGCGGGCGGCGATGGTGCACGAGGTAGAGGTGGAGGCGGGGGAGGAGGCATGGCACGGAAAGGCGAGCTGATCCAGGACCACAAACCGGAACGTACTCCTTCACGCGGCGTATCTTCACCATGACTAGAGATCCCATCATCGTCATCTTCTCGAGCACGTTTGCGACTTAAAACCGCTGGAGGAGCCGATGATGAGGTGCGCGCATCGCTTGGAGGGAGTCCTACAGGCGTCGAAAAGGCCGAGTGACTCCGCATACGCTTGGAAGTCGTGGTGTCGGCCGCCTCGTCCTCATCGTGGGGTCTCTTTCGAGACGAAGCGCTTTCAAATGGCGAGTATCTCATACCCCTGTGATCGATTTGCATCATTCTAGAAGAAGGCGCCGGAGAAGGTCGAGGACGCGAAGGGCCAGGCGTTGCCTGACGCTGTGGTGCTGATGTCTGTCTTCTTAAACGATGTCTACGTCTTTAGTCCGGAGTCAAAATACTTGCATCACAAAAGAAAGAAGGGCAGCTCACGTCATACGTTCTTCCCATCTGTCTTGCTGTGCTTGTAAATCGGCACTAATTAAAGTATAAGAATGAATTGTACAGTACAAGTCACGAGAAGACACGAACCATATCAGTTGAATCATGTCCCGGGCCTGTTCATTATCCCGGTCACTACTGGTTGTTAACACTTAAAGCAAACAAAATAAACACCTCCACCCACAGTTGCAAATCAACGATTTCACCTGCCCTCCTTTGCATCTCGGCGGTGTATTCAGAGTGTCGTTTGACGCCAAATTGCTTTGGGAAGCGCTTGACGCGCCGCCTGTACAAAATAAATGACAGATGAAGAAAAGACGTGTGATAAGACTCACGGTGGATCGAGAACAATGCGCGATGGCGGGTGCACCCAAGACGGGTGTAGGCGCATCTGCCTCTCCCAAGCGCGAATAAGGGCACGGTGTTCCTGCCTACGGGTCCGGTCGGCGAAAGGCAAGCCGTCATCGTTTGCCTCGTCGCGAATTGAGGTGCTCGGAGGGGATTCGAGGCTGCCCAGGCCGGGGATATCGCTAGGTACCTCAGCTTCATCCGAGGTCGAGGCAGTGGGCGGAGTAGATGCTGTTAAAAGCAATTGAGAGTCCACTGGCTGAAATTGCACCGAATCTGCTGCATCGCCTGAACGAGAAGTTGAGGCGACGGGATCACTGGTAACGTAGATATCATCGTCATTATCGCCTGTAGATGCGGACTGTATAGGTGGACGGGAAGTCGAAGCGACAGGAGCGGGAACTGGATCGTGGGCCGCATAGAGATCATCTTCGTCGTCGATTGAGAACGCAGCTGCATCTCCCGGGCCAGCAGTCGAAGCGCCAGGGACAGGATCGTGGGCCGTATCAAGATCATCGTCATCTTCAGCTAAGGGCGCAGATTGTAGAGGTAGAATACTCGCTGCTACCTCCCCCGAAACTGCGTTGTCGTCGCTCGTATACAGATCATCCTGCTCCTCGTCTGTTGGCGGGACATAGGGCATTGGTGGAGGTGGAAGAGGATATGGCGCCCCATGGATAGATATATATTCCTCTGAGTCAAGTTCAAGCCCTTCTTCGACTTCGGATGGTTCGGAAGGTGGTGAAGGGAGAGCAACGGACTGGATAGGACCCGGCGTTGTAGACGGAAGAGTTCTTCCTGAGTCGAAAGTATGGAGCAGACCAGCCAAAGTGTGCTGAGCTGACCTTGCGGTGGGGGCATATAAATGGTTTTCCGGCGCTCGGGGAGAAGGGGTAGATCGAGAAGAGTATCCACCTCCGACAGAACCGAGCAATTCGTTCAAGGTCATTTGATCTGAGCTTGGGGCGGGTTCATGTAGATGGTTTTGCGGCGCTCGAGGAGAAGGGGTAGATCGAGGAGGGTATCCAACTCCGACAGAACCGAGCAATTCGTTCAAGGTCATTTGATCTGACCTTGCGGCGGCTGCATTCCAATGGTTTTGTGGCGCTTGCGATACGACGGGTGCTGGGAAAACGAGGCGGGGAGCAAGGGGGCGATGGGGAGGCTGATCGTCGTCGTCGTCCTCATCACCATCATCATTGTGACTGTGGCCATCACCAGGGCCGGGAGGCGGTGGCGGCGGTCCATCGGCGCCTTCATCATCCGAAGAAGAATCGTTTTTGGTATGGGCGTTTCCATCCCAGTCATCGGGGAGTCGAGCTTTCACCTCTCTCTCCGCCCGCTCCACCATGGCTCTCGCCGCTGCGACGCCGCCGTACCTCTTGACGGCCTTCATCAACTTCTTGCCAGACTTCTTCAGCTTTCTAATGTCCCACATCGCCGCCAAAGACCTCGTTGAAATGCGAGCCTCTAGGGCGAAGAGATCTTTCAGCTCGGCGTCTCGTAAATCCCTCTGTTTGTTCACTTCGGCTTGCGCCTCTGGCCAAGTAGTCGTTTCGGTGATGCAAGGAGGAGATGGAGGGGAGCCATCGCCTTCAACGCCGGAGTCAGATTGTTCGTCGTCGGACGAGTCGTCTTCGTCGGGAAATGACTCCAAAATAGATGGTGGCGGTATCGTTTTGCATTGGATGCCATTCCGAACGAGGCATCCTTCGTCATTCCACGACAGGGATGACGGAAGGTCGATACACTCCACGTCTTCGGGGAATAGTAGCTGTTTGAATTCCTTGACATTGGCTGAACCATCAGGATTACGGAGCAGGGGGAGATTGTAGGCCTACTCGATGTGAGATCAGCATTCTTTGGAAGAGGCGTGACGAACATACAGTGGCAAAATCAAGTACAAGTAGTTCATCCTCCAGAGAGCAAAAATCAGCGCGGTTTATCTGGTGCGCGGCGGTAGAGTGTTCCATGATCATGCAGTGTGCGGATGGTAGTTGTCGTAAAGACGCGATCGCAGCATGCCGAGACACCTTATAATGAAAAAGAACAATAGCATCATGCGCTCGGGCCTTTGTGCCATTTCGGGCGGCCTTGTTTTGTGGATTCGTGTGGATTAGGCGAACAATAAGAAACGCAAGGCTATGTTGCCTTTTTAGGCGCCAACATCAAATGGTCTTGTTGGTCCATCAGAAGCATTAAAGAAGCTTTCCATAATTCTGAGGGTCTGCGGGTTCTGTCCAAACGAAGGAAAGTCAGCCCAATAAAAAGCAGACGGGATGAAGGTTGTTACCAAAAGACCAAGGCGAGAATGACGCTGGAAACTCCTGCCACTCGAAAAGATCTGAAATGACATACTCTAGTCCTGAAAATCCAGAATGTCGCTGGAGAATCGCGTTCTCCGGGCCTCCAGGAGCTCCAAGGCCTATCCTCGCCGGGAATTTAGGAAAAGGTCAAAAATCGCCGGAGCTTCCCGCATCCTCCTGCCCACAGAACGGTTAGTCGGCAATATTGGCCGACGAGAGCTGGCATCCACACTGCTACCCATGGCTACACATCTCGTACAAACCAGGGGGGAAATGACAGTGAATGCGACGTGACGCTAAGATCATGACGATGGGAAGTCGGAAAAGCGTGGCGGTGGCTGTGCAACTTTTTCTTTTGCCATCATGATCACGCTTCCTGCCGACGGTATCTCAATGATACTCGAGTAGCTCTACAAGGACACTAAGGTCGCCGACGCGACCTTTAGCAGGAGCCAGTTCGCGTCGTTGTGCTGTCATCTGATTTCATTGAGGCCAAATTCGCGCATCTGACACCTTTACAACGTGGAATCTCTTCATATTATACTCTTACACTTCGGGCCCCGGATACACCGCAACACTCTAATACGCTTGCGCATCTATACATTCGAATGGGTCATTGTCATCGACCTCAGCTGTTCCAAGCGCGACCGTGTGGGTGATGTGAGTGCAGAAATTCTATTCAAAGTCATCCCGTCAGCAAGCTAATCTCCAGCGCTCTGAAGTAGTATGGTGCGTTCCTCGCAGCAATGTAGGTCGCCAGCGCAGTCTGTATTGACATCTACATGGTCTATATAATCGAAAGTCAGCAAACGGAAATTGAGCACAGAAGAATTTTACACCCGTTTCCGCTTGCTAGTACGTATGTGATTTGAGGGAAGGTTTGTTTGTTCTTGAGCTGATGATGCTTGTGTCGATGTAGATGGTGTTGGAACTTTCACGATCGACCAGCAGCTTGCCCATCCGGCTTCCAATTGACAATACATCCAGACAAACTCAAGAGTTGGAGACGAAGGGTCTCCGCTGGCCGACGATGGATGGCGTCCGCGGACTTTACCGGGTACCGCCGACGGCCGGTTTCAAATTCCTCCTCGTCCTTCGTCCGCTCAAGCACTATTCTAGATGTAACCGGCGCTCAACTGTGCTCGTTAGGCCATTTATCACTTACTGAACGTTAGAGGCTATCCTTGGACACCGCCTCCGAGATGCCCATGGCCACCTCTCAGCGGTCTTTCAGCGCGGAATCCAGCTTCCCGAAGCGCGGAATTCCAAGACGCACGTCACTCTCTGCATCCATACCAGCCTCACTGATGGCCTTCGGCTTTCCGCAGTCGACCATCTCCACCTCATGAAGCCGCTATTCCGTACTCCTGGTCATAGAAAGGCCTTTCAGACAAATCTTCGTCGGATATAGCCCTCCATCACCCTATGACCATGCCCAGCATTTATGGCAAGTTGGCGCCCTTGGGAATTCACAGCCTCGCGATGACCGTCTGACATTTCTATCAGTCTAAACGTGCGTTGGGTGGGATATTCCATCCCAAAGCGCACTCGTGAAACTTCCCAATGTAAGGATCGTCTCTTTCAACTCTTTCCCGTGTGAAGGGACTTACCAAGCTCAGACGTGGGTGGCGCCGGCATACACATTAATGAAGATGCCGCGGAAATGTCTCGCGCATAAAAGCGAGCTGTATATTGGGTTGCTGGACGCCACTAACCTCCCTACCTACTTCCTACTTCACCTGGCAAGAATCATGCGCTTAGCGTGTCTACTTCCTCTGGCCTTGGCCGCCGTGGTTTACGCTCAGAACACGGTAAATCAAGTCGTCTGTCGTTTCTGTTCTCCATGAACTAAGTCCTTCCCAGATCACAGTACAAGTGGGTGGATCGGCAACGACGAATGGAGGTATATTCCAGTTCATCCCACCTACCGTCAATGCAAGCCAAGGCGACATCATCATGTTCCAATTCACTGGAGTGTTCGTCCACTTTGATTTCCTTTCGACCCCAGAGTTGACTGACGTCCACCTCTAGCCCAGGAAATCACTCCATCACCCAGTCCACCTTTGACGACCCATGTGACCCCATGGCGGGCGGTTTTGACTCGGGCTGGGTCAATATTCCCACAAACGGCGTCGGCGAGACGCCCGTGTGGAATCTAACTATTACGAATGCTTCAACGCGTAAGTTATCTTCCTCTTTCCCAACCAAGAATAAACACATAACATGTTTCCTCCCAGCGCTTTGGTTTTTCTGCAAGCAGCTCATACCTTCTCCGCATTGTATCGTGGGCATGGTCGGTGCTATCAACCCACCTACATCGGGCAGCAATTCGTTCCAGGCTTTCCAAAGCAAAGCTCATGCTTTCTCTGGGACTCCCGGGGTACGTTGCCAATTCACTACGATTTTATAAGTGAATATTTACACACGATTGGCATTTTCAGCAAGGCGTTGGTGCTCTCGTTGGAAGTGGGGCGTCCGCGTCGACGATCCCAGGACCGCTTACCGATGGAGCTGCCTTGGCTGGGACGCCGGCTGCTACAGCAACATCTCCTGGTTCTAGCGGTGCTAGTGGTACTAGCACGTCCAGTGGGTCTTCTGCGGCCAATACGAATACATCAAACTCTGCGCTGGCGATGCAAGCGAGTTCTTGGTTGGGTAGTATTGGAGCTGCTGTCGTTGGCTTAGCTCTTATGTGAGAGACTCCTTCAAAGGACGAGTCGAATACAGGAGATGTCTTTCATGGCGTACACTATACAACTCAATGGACGGACTCGCATCCTAGAGCTAGTTTTTGACCTTGTTTATGCCATCATGCATGTTTACGCTATAAATTGTTTTGCATCTTGCTTCACGCAAAACAGCGAACACAGAAGAGTGCCCAGTGAACGACCAACGGATTTCTTATACTCGTTAAGTTGCTAAGTAGCTAGGATAGCGAAACGCGTCCTTCCTCATTGGTCACACGACACGAAAATCCGGTGTATCGATACTTCACCGGAGACGCCTCTTTGCTTTTGCTTTGATCATGTCAAAGACCTCCATGGAATTTGGCCGACGACTTTGGACCTCCCGTTATGCACGATACAATGTACACGGTCCAAGGACTCCTGGTCCCCATTTGAGCAGGACAAAGACCATGGCTGATTTGTACATCTGGGATGCCTATATAAAGGGTGTATGAATGGGGTCTTTCATCCAACAACATCCACTTCCTTCCTTCAGTCTATCAAGTCCTACAAGTCCATCTCATCGATATGCTTACCCGGTTACAAGCACGAGCTCAACAAGCCTCGTCTTCGACTGCGACTACTAGCCCTCAGGCTGTCCCTCCGGCGACCAAGAAAACCCGTGCCAAAAAGAAGGCGGCGCCCAAGAGTGCTAGTCAAAGAAAGTCCCAGGTCGCCATTACTCGGCAGACCAGAATTGACAAGGTATTAAAGAGTCAGGAGAAGCCCAAGGCAGTGAAATCTTGTATGTCCTCTACCTTTTTCTTTTCATGCTTAGCCCTAACTAGTTCGAATTTAGCTCCTCCCGCCACCCCAGCAAAAGTTCTGCAGACGCCAACGCGCCCTTCTGGCCATAAAGCCCCGACCGGTGCTCCTCCGCGTATCGCGCGCCGCCACAACGCTCCTCCCCCCGCTCAATCACCCATCCGAGGGGCTTCAGCGGACACGGAGATGATGACCATCGACGAGGAAGACGTCGACGAGGAACGCGAAGTTGCCACTGCGCTTACGCCACTCAACTTCCACGCGTCATCCTCATCCTTTCAACGATATAGCCTGCCTGCGAACTCGTTTTCCTCGCGCATCTTTTCTGCTGGAGAGTCCTCTACCGCTCCGCTATCTGCGACGGCCGCTCGGCCGCCTCCTGATCAGCAGCGCCAGCCCACCCCCGATTATGTCGCTAGACGCGCTCGAACGTCGGGACTTTCGCGACAAGAGACAGTTCCGTATTGGGTCGATATGGAAGGCTTGGGCAGGACCCCTTCTGTTGCTTTTTAATTCTTCTTTCCGTTTTATACGACTATGATTTATGTTCCTCTCGATATATGACCTCTTTTCCTTACTATGCCTTTCACTCCTAGATATTTCTCGCGGAACGTTCCTTCGGGGATGAGATTTGTACCTCTGATGTCACTACTATCCAGTTCATGTTCAATATCGGAAAAGCGGAAAAGTTCTCGCAGGAGACAGAGAAAGCGCGCAGTGTCCAGCGGGAGCCGCCTTGTCTTTCTTGGAAGATGAGTACGACAAATTGATTACTGTGGCGGCGCCGCGATACTATAGTGCGCGTACACTCGGCTCGTTTACTGTTTCACCCCACCGAAGATCGATTCCATCGATAGAACCTCCTAGCGTTTCAAAACCAAACCCCGCCACGACGATCCTGAGCCTATTCTGTGGGTAAGCGCCACGCGTATTCAAGTTCAACTTGCTTACTAAACCTCTCATTCCCTTCATACAGCCCATCCATTACCAGTCAATGATGACTCTTCTTGTCGGGAGCCCCGAGATACACGTCCAGACGTCGTCGAGTACGACGGAGGAGGCGAAGAGTGCCATATGTGAATGTATACACGACCTCGTCAAAGCGTCGAAGGATCTTGCGCAGGAGCCGCATCGTCAGAGTCTCAAGCTGGCTGTTGTTGAAGCCCAGGTATGCCTGAGAGCGCAGCGATACTAGCTTTGAGTTGTGTTGACAGGAGAGTTTAGAAAAAATTCAGGCAATCGCTGCAAAGCTGCCCCCGCAAAAAGTGGAAAATAACTAAAGGTAATCATTTCATGGACCCCGTTTTCTTGGAACCGCAGCCCAGTTCAACGCTTCTGCGTGACGGTGCATCGAAGACCAAGAGGAAGAGGTTCTGGACGCCGGAAAGTATGCTTGGGGACAACGAGCAGAGTTTCCAAACTGTACGTTTGAGTCTCCCTCAACGGATTTAATTACTGACTTGGAAAAGTATCTCGATCTCATCGCGAAATACAAATACAAGCCCAGCGAAGCAAGACTCAAGGAGCTCATCGCTCACCTAGAGGACCACAAGGAAGACCGTGTCCCAGCCAAGGAGGAAACACCCGAGCAGCTCTGGTGTGAGATGGTGTTCAGGGGAGTCCGCGAGACGCGCAATCGTCGGCTGGATGGGATGACCATCGGGCAGACGAGAATAGAGCAATGGGATGTTATTCCTGTTGCTGTAAAGAATCCTGTAAGTTTCAAGGGCTTCCATGTTGTATCTACCGTTGTTCTAATTTCGTTTCAAGTGCGAGCGCTGTGCCCAGTCGTCTCTAGACCTCGCCTGCGAATACGCTGGCAGACCGGGCGTCACACGCTGCAGGGAATGCATTTTGTCGAAAAGAACATGCTCCCTCTCGAACTCGCCATCCACAGCCTCGCCAACACGTCAATCAGAGCGCGCCTCAACCTATCGCGGTTCTAGGAAAGGAGCTTCCCAATATGATTTCCCGGATAGCGACGACGTTATCGTCATTGACCCTGATCACTCGCCTCCAAAGAGAACTGCGTCGTCCGTGTCGAGCAAAAGAAAGCAGGGCAGCGCCAGCACTTCCGGTGCTAATAAACGTCCTCGCGCTACGGCGAGTGTGAAATCTAGCTGCGGATCTTCTGGCTCACGCAGGGGTCGCCAGATTCCTGAGGACGACGATGAAGATGATGCCATCGCCGAAATGAGACTTGCATTAAACGGTTTGCAGGACCAAGTACAAGACCTGAGGACGGTTCAGCAGAGTTGGAAGGCGGTTCGTATGGATGCTGTCGATAAGGTTCAGAGCTTCCGGGACGAGATCATGGACATTTTGAGTCGACTTCCGGCATAGATGAGATAGAACGACCACTGTGACTCTTTAACACAAACTTCAATTTGACAGAATCCGAATTTCATATATGTATGAGTAGACAGTAGATGAGCAGGTAGAATTCGAAGAGAAGGAGTAATATCGAAAGGTTTCGTTGACCAGGGCGAGGTAGTGGTTGAGGAGAACACGGGTTCAACGCCATAATGGCGAACTGGGATTTGCATACACGGTGTGATTCCCCTTGTACATCGCCGGCGCGTACATAACGCGTCGTTCTACTTACTGTAGACTTTAATTCAATTCGTCAGGCCATGTGACGTGTGACTTGCCTGACGAAATTTTCGATTCGTCAGATTACTATATATAGTAATAGCCGCCGCGGCGGAGCTGCGGCGGGAGGACGGCGGGGGCCCCGCCGGGGCAAATTTCGCGAGATTTTGAGTGACATGTGTGACATTTCGTCAAATCGAGGTCGCCTGTGACCTGTGACTGACGAATTGATTAAAAGTCTAGACTACAGTACTGAAGTTCAAGGGTTCTTGAGGCTGGTCTTTCCGCTTTCCGGCTCTACCGCGGGAGGCGACACGGTTTCCGTGTAGTCTTACCGCGAGATTGGCCTTTGGGTAATGTGAGGGGTAGTAAGGAATTTGTACAGTACATTTGTGTCGTACTGTCCGGCGATCTACATAGGTCCGTGCCTTGATGAGAATGATGATGTCCCAATTTGGGGTGATCGAACCTGTCTTTTTACCATCATGTCCAAAACGCTCTCGTCTCGTCCTGCAAATTACGATACCGTCAAAACCGCTAAATGCAATGTAGGACCTGTTGAGAGACCTGTATTTCCAGTCGGTTCATCGACAAGTACGTTCCATCCACGTAGCCTTTAATTAGCTAATCGCGTGCAGCTTGAGGCCTGCTTTCTGAATCGACAAAGGTACGCATCCTTCTTTTCCTCCCACACATGATGTCCAAGTAAAAGGGTCGAGTCTCATCATGAACCGATGCCCATCCTCCCGAACCGCCCGCTTCCATTTCCCAGTTCGCCTTGACGAGAGTGTAGAGGCTGGATTGTAAGGCTGGAACAACATCATTCCACGACTCTACACATGGCCACCGCCCCTGGAGCGTGACGGTGCGATTGGCAAAGGCAGAGTCGAACATATATTCTCGTCCTAAGGGATGGTTTGGGTGCTGTAATGGGTATATGGGGCGTGTTACGGAGACGTATGAGATCACTGTAAACAGTGCTGACTTGCTTCTCTCTATGGTTTTTTTCATGTCTGCCACAATGCTGACCATTGTTTCAGATTCCAGAGGACTGGTGATCCGCTTGGCGCGTTCGCCCACTCCAGTCTGTTCCTTTTCGCGAACGTCAGACGACGATGCACGCCAGCAAGTATGAGCAACTTTCCATTCTCGTGAAATGATATTGACAGGTTAACGAAGACAAGGATAATGACATTGTACTTAAGCAGAAAGCCTTGTTTTCATTTGTGGCTGCTTCTGGGTCCTTGAACAACGATGGCACAAAAAAGAACAAGGGCCTCTCGGCAAGCATTTTGACCGGATCATCGCGCCTCGAACAATAAGGTCAAGGCATATATAATGGTGCGTCTAGTCGTTTGGTAATCTTGTTTCATTCTCATCGCGCCATGTCCAGATTCGTCTCGCTCCTCGCCATCTTCTTCTGTTACATTGTATCTCTCTCCCAAATATGTGCTGCCGAGGAATCACAAGAACAACACGCCCTGTTGATATCACCCTCAGGGTTTGTTCATGCATTCCTCTCCTGAGTCGGTTGTACTCAGCACCCATTTAGTGGCGATAACTCTGGCGTACACAATGTCATCAAGCACATAACACACGTCTCCCAGGCGACGCGTCAATTAGCTACAAAAATCACACAAATTGGTGGCGCTGCGACTTTGCAGAACGTCCAACACGAGTCGCATCGCCTAGGAGAAATGCATCAAGAACTTGGAAAGCAATGCCGCCACTGTAGCCATATCCGCAACTCAATTTCTCTCATCGCAATATACATGGATCTCTTCCCAATCGGGCTTGCTACATTAGAAACAAAGGGATTGCTGCTTGTAGCCTCTGCAGCGGACACGGTTCGGTTTTGTTACTGTCCATTGCCACTGTAGCTGACTGCCATGAGAAGATCAATAACATAGGCTCTCAGTCTGTGAGTGGCGAAAACTGGGACGAATTTAGAAAGGGCTTCCTCTCGGATATGAAATGGCTAGAAGGAGAGATCCACGCATTCCGCGACACCGCCGAGTTTATTTGCAACGTCACTACCGCCTTGGAAGTAGCATCGTACTTGCCATTATTAGCTGTCGGCGAAGCGACTGACGTTCTATCGCGCTTTGGTCTTCCGTTGCCTTTTGGCATCCCGGTGCCTACGAGTATTCTGTCGCCGTTCTTCTGGTCCTGGATCCCTGGGTATAGCTATCTTGTCGACGAGCATCAAGCGCTTCTCGCGTCGGTAGGGCATTATGGATATCGGGTCGCCACGCCGCTCAGACGTCGTGTATGTTCCCTGCAGAAGGATGTAGAGCGTTTAGAGGTTAGTGCATATGACCGCCATGGGACATCGGCTGATCACAGCCGTAGGCAGCAACGCAAGTGGGATACTCCCAGACGAATTTACTAGCATCTCGGTCTGTGACCGATCTTAGGAAGGAATTGGTGCTCCTCGAGGACTTGCGCCCCAAATATCACGATGTTTTCCGTCACTGGCTTACATGGAGATTCTTCGGCGTCGTGTTCACTTGCTTTATACGCTGCTTAACGGGACTTATGTGGAGAGAGTGGCGGACATTCGTGATTGTTGGCGGTTTTGTCAACATGGGAATTATTATATTAGTTCTTCATCTTGCAGGCTCGACGTTGTATAGGTGCTATAAGCGGTTTTTCTGTATGTCGTATATTTAACCGTTTCTTGTTTTTAGTATTTGTTGCTTTCACTTCTCTATTCGGCGTTCAATCAGGAGGGGAAGACACCATTCGGTTGTAGCTATTAAAGGGCGCTTTGAAAATGCCGGTGGAGAGGCACTATGTTGGATTGAGCACTGATACTAAGGCACCGTAGTCGAGTGGCTTCGGCGTCTGTGAGTCAATCTCTGAGGCAATTTTTTGTACAGGGTGGGCAGACGACGAAAGGCTATATCTTGTATGTCTACGGGACTTTTTGCTCGTACACACACGCGATCACTGGTTCAAACATGACTCCCAAGATCGTGACAGACTCGGCCTACGAAAGCGGTCACCAAAACTCTCGGATCCTGGAATCGGCGCAGCCATTGGATTCATTCTCGACGCAATTAGCACCTGCCACCAAGAAGAGCCGCACTTGGACGTCTGCATTCTCGGCTGGATGCTTATTTTCTATGCCAATCATGAAATGTTGGTGGCAGCTGTGAAACGGAGATTCTTGTGTGTGACACGCTCTTTCGTGACTTTTGGATTCGAGCGTGGAGTAGGTGCGCTATTTCTTATTCAATCTGGAGTAGCCGCATAGCACTCGTAACGACGACCGAATCCATCGCGTTTCGCGTACGTCTCTTATCTTGCCGTGACTGGGACTCTGAGAGTCGTCGTCGAGAGACATGCATATGGACACGAACATCATCGGTGACTAGAGCGCGTCATAGAAGCCCATCTGATGTTGTTCTAGTGGCGTAATTGAACTGGGGAAAGGTGGCAGCGACAACCTCCTTCCTTATTGAGACACTGCTTCTTTCGCTTCTTCGGCGACTCCCGCGCTTCGAATGCGTCAACGCGTATCATCGACTTGTTGGCGGCATTGTACTTAGTTGAATATCGTTGGCAATGGAGTTCAATTAAAGTCCATAGGAATAGAGAAGAAAACAATAGACATGTATCAATACTTAGTGGGATTCTTTCCAAAGTCATGTTGACAGATCCTTGAGGCCGCGCTATTGGTATAGGAACATAGCGGGAAGACGACGGCTCAGGTGATGCTACTGGGGCCCAATTGAATGGGGAGGTAATGCAGGAATGCCTACAGTTCGACCTTCGGGGTATTAGTCCTCGTGCAGCACAATGGATGTGGCGCAGATTGGCCAGTGACATTGCAGCACAGTAAGCTCTGCAGGCACGAGCCTGCTGCTCAATACCAGTACTTTTGGATGGCACTCTGGGTCAAGAAATGTATATTATGTTCGTTTACTATTGTACAGCTCAACGCACGACGCGACCGAATTACGCTAAGTTCAATGTCGCCGCACGTTGGTGACGCATTCGAAGCGCGGGAGTCGCCGAAGAAGCGAAAGAAGCAGTGTCTCAATAAGGAAGGAGGTTGTCGCTGCCACCTTTCCTTGAACTGGTACTGGTGCGCGTGCGCATACACAGTATTTGACTCCCTTATGCTCCGTTCCCCACCTCGGACGCTGTTTAGTTGCACTCTTGCCTCGTTTCCCTTCGGCAATGTCAGGCCATGCGATGCTTGCATGAAGTACAGCTTTCATCAACTTCAAGAAGCTTCACGTACAGTATGCGGTAGCAGTCGTAACCCTCCGGGAAGTTTACGAACGGTTGTCCGACTCCATGTGAAATGGTTTGTTAACGCTATGTCGAATTGATCCCCATACCTTACGGTACATCTACAGTTCACGGATGAGCATGATCAAGTACAAGCTATTCATATGCATTGAGAGCAGACAAGGATCCAAGATTAAATTTTTAAATCTTACCGGGGAGCGCGGTCTTTTCGGTGAGGAATAATGCGGACAAGAAACACCCTGCTGGCATGAACGTAAACGTGGAGACAGATCATCGTTCTGTACTTTAGGATGCAAGCATGTGTAAGACTTGCCTTTATAGAGAAACAACCTCACTTTGAGTATTGCAACACAGCTGGAAACTTAGCGCAAGACTTAGCGAGCACGTCTCTGGAAAGTGGCCCAAGAAATGGACGCGAGGGATGCGACTGGACAGCATCGCGTAATTATACTACAGGACGCGTAATACACGGCTGCACCATGTAGCAAAGAAGCCAAAAAGAAGCACGCTTGACTGGACGTGAGCTAAAAAGGAGTTTCCGTCCGGTATCCGGCTCAAGCGTTACCGGTAGGCGCACGTGTTGTGTCCCACGCCTTGACTACTTTTGGGCTACTCATCCTTCTTCAACGTACAACGATCTGGGGGATACTTCGCACCACGCGGGCTGTGTCTCTACAAGTGTCTATAGAAGGTATTCACCTTTCCACGTTCCCAGCGTGGAACGTTCAGCAGGACGAGCAGACCGATGACCCGTGTTTCTCAATGTCTCCCGAAGACCGATATGAGGAAACCGAAGTTCCTACTATTCTTCCTAACATCGACTGATTGGTGTTCAACAATAACGACCTCGTCATCTCTTATTCTTGTATTTAACGTAGGCGCCATGCCTTCATTCCGTAGCCCAGTCCTCCACCATGGTTACCTTCCGCCGCTTGCTGTTAACTGTGTTAATTCTTGTCCCAAGCATCTTGTCTTCGCCCATAGACCACCTTCTCAAATCTCGGCAATCTATCACGACTCTCAGCGCGAGTGAGATAGCTGCGTTCAAGCCGTACTCATTCTATGCCAGTACTGCATATTGCAAACCTTCCGTGACCTCAACTTGGACATGCGGCAGTAAGCTCTCCTCGTTCACATCGCGATTTCTTGACATCGTACGCTTGCAGGTAACTGCGATGCCAACTCGGACTTTCAGCCCGTCGCATCGGGAGGTAACGGGGATTCCGTACAGTTCTGGTATGTGGGCTACGACCCGAACCTCAAGGCCGTCATCGTAGGTCATCAGGGAACCGACACGTCGAAGCTGTAAGTATGAAAGAGACGACTTCTTCTGCATTTGACAACGTCGTAATATAGATTGCCTCTCCTCGTCGATGCATCTATATTCCTCAAAACTTTGGACGCTCAGCTATTCCCTGGTCTTGGTTCCGACATCAAGGTGCACGCCGGCTTCGCGGAGTCACAGGCCGAGTGTGTTTTCTTACAATTCATTTATTTGAAGGCTCACTATGTCTGAAGTTCCGCGGCACAAGTCCTCGCAGCAGTCGAAAACGCCATGTCGACACATTTGACGAACACAGTCACAGTCGTCGGGCACTCTCTTGGCGGTGCGATTGCGCTGCTCGGGGGTGTAAACCTCAACCTCCAGCTACCATCTGCAAACGTTAATGTCATCACGTACGGAATGCCTCGAGTACGCACTTCAATCATTCATCGAAACACAACTGACGCCGCCGCAGGTTGGGAATCAAGAATTCGCCGACTATGTTGACGCGCATCTGTCAGTATCACATGTAAATAATATGGAAGACGTCGTTCCCCTCTCTCCAGGTTAGCCGGGTGTCGAGCGCTTTTCATCATGTTAAATCTTCTTACAGCGCGTTTTCTGGGCTACCGTCAGTGTTCAGGTGAAAAGCATATTCTGGACTCTGGAGAATGGGTCGCTTGTCCAGGTGGGTTTTGTGACGCGCTCGGTTCATTCCTCCTCATTTCTGCTCTTGTAGGGCAAGACAACACCGACGCACAGTGCTCTGCTGGAGACGTTAAGAGCATCTTTCAGGGTAATTCCAGCAATCATGATGGTAGGGCTCGTGGTTCTCTGGCATATTAACATTCTTGATTGAAACAACGACAGGTCCATATGACGGAGTGACCATGGGATGCTGATGTCTGTAGCCAAACACTGTGTCGATCTCGTGACGCGGGGAACGTAATTTGACACATGTTCTCAACATGTTCTAGAGAGGCTCGTATATACAGAGAACGTTGACACTCGCAAAAGCAGAAATCATGTTGACGAGGACACCGAAACGAACCCTAAAAGCCTACTTTCTTAATTCCTCTAGTTCATCATGATGTCACAAGGTTGGTCCAAGGTTGGGGAATGTTGTACAAGAATTAATTGATGTGCGGCACAATGAATGCACGAAATGGGTGCGATGATATAGATGCCCGTCGACTCAAGGCGTGTTCGCTAACCCAACGGTACCGGCTGGACTCTTCCAAATGGATTTGTGGTCTCACTTTTCAGGTTGGCAAGGTTTGATTCTCGCGTCTTTCCCCGTTCTACACGAATGACTTTCATTCCTTTCTGCGGGCCGTCGCCTTGCGAAGAAACTGGACACCAGCTGAATTCCCGTTCAATCACTTACTACCGAGGCTCCCGTCTCAACGACGCACTTTCATCACATCAAGCACGCGATAGACCGCTCGGCGTGGCACTCTCCGTCAGGTGAGCATTTCCTGAAGTCATTTTCCTCTTCTGAATTCGATTTCTTTCGCAGTCAGAAGGTCGCGCACGCACATGCGTCTCACGGCGGGCATACACCCAACATTCAACCGTCATGTATTTTTGGCCATGGACATCACCTGAATGCTATTTCCTCGAACTAGCGAGTGTCAACGGTTCCGAAGACCGCATTATATGGCCACGTTCAAGCCACGAGCTAGAGAAGTATCTCTATAGTACCTTTCTTCTCCGACTATTCTAAATTTAAACCGTCTAAAGTTGTATCAGGCTAAAGTGGTAGCGACAGTGTAGGCGCGTCCACTATCCCCAGGAGCCCCAAGTCGTTCAAGTCTGCTTATGGCCACTAAAGGACTGCTGCAGCAAGTATTTCTTCAAGCCCACGCGAAACTATCAGGCTTTGGCGGTGCATGCTTCGTCGGGAGAAATCCGGAGGACTCAAAACTCATTGAACAACGAACCCAATGCCCGCATTCAAAACTCGCCATCCTCCTGAGGACCGTCGCCCCGTACGGACCGTTCAACGCTTTCTACGCTCCTTAGAAAAGGTATAAAGCCCTCAAACAACTGAGGCAGTGGACACAGCTCAACTTGCCTGAGTTTTCACAATCATCGTCATCATGAAGTGGCTCTTCTCCGTCATCGCTCTCACTGCTCTCAGCGTCGTCTCTGTACACACCCTCCTCATCTACAATGTCCTCCTGAACTGACCAGCGCTCGTTTACTAGGCGTTGCCCGCCGAACAGGGTCTCGTCAAGCGTGCTTCCGTCAGTGACACCGCTACACTCGGGTATGGCGCCGGGTATGTCGAGGCTGGCTATCACTAGATATTCACGACCTAAACCGCGTTTGGTATATAGAACGACTGGCGGCTCCGGCGGCCCAACTACGACCGTTTCGAGTCTTGACGCTTTGACTTCTGCCGTCACAGGATCTGCCAAAAAAATTGTTATTATTTCCGGTTCGCTAGTCCTTCATCGTACCCAGTGAAAGAACCAACACTTTAATGCTAGGTTCGATTACTGGCGATGCCGTTGTCAAAGTTGGCTCCAACACCACGGTCATTGGGGCTCCTGGTTCCTGTATGTATCTCCTTCTCTAAGCCATTATATTCTCAAAGTCTTCATCTCTAGCGCTCAACGGCGTTGGACTCCGTGTTCTCGAGGAATCCAACGTTATCCTCCGGAACGTCAAGATCGCCAAAGTCCTCGCCTCAGCTGGCGACGCCATTGGCATCCAATCCGCCTCCAACGTCTGGGTCGACCACGCCGACCTCTCCAGTGACTTGGATCACGACAAGGACTTGTTCGTGCTTTCCCTCTAATATCATCGTGCGACGGCCTCTCTGACATGGCGTACTTGTAGCTACGACGGTCTCCTCGATATCACACACGGCTGCACCAAGGTCACGGTGACCAACAGCAAGCTCTACAACCACTGGAAGGCGTCGCTCGTCGGCCACTCTGACAACAACGGCGCGGAAGACACGGCGATCACTGTGACGTTCGCGCTCAACTGGTGGCAGAACCTCAACTCGCGCACGCCGTCGCTCCGCTTCGGCCACGGCCACATTTTCAACAACTTTTTCGACACCGACAATGACGGCATCAACACTCGCGATGGTTTGTCTTCTTTTACGCTCATATACAAAGTCTTATTATGGTCGTCCTCAGGTGCTCAGCTTCTTGTCGAAAACAACGTATGGGTTTCCCCAAAGAAGCCTCTGTACGACACCGATGAGGGCTTTGCTGTCGCTCGAGGCAACGGTTAGTATTCCCTCTATCATGTTGATGTTTGCGCTACATTCAACCAACAATGTCTAGACTTCGGCGGAGGAGAGAACACTGCGCCCAACGGAACCTTCACCACCGCGCCCTACTCGTATTCCTTGCTGTCCGCGTCTGCCGTCGTGGCTGCCGTTACTAGCACAGCCGGCCAGACCCTCACATTCTAAGGAGCTTAAAAGTGTCTTTCAGTATGTAGTTCAGGAATTCTTGTAAGAGTAACCGTGCAAAAATCAAATTTTTTGGGACAATCAATACTACAAAAATGAGAAAGATGAGTGAAATAGTCATAATCATAAACAATGATTCAAATATACATGCAAGTGAGTCTTAGTGAAGAGTGAAAAAGTATTACATAGTTGGTAGGTGTCAGAAACTGTTCCTCCTGCTACGTTTATATCCATCACGCTTCTTCTCCTTCTTCTGCCCTCCACCCCACAACTTTCCAAACCTCGAAGCCAACGTCCTCTTCGGCTGCTGCCCATGCGTTATCAGAGGAGCCCTGACACTCGGAACCACAGGGATCACTTTCAACGGCGGCTCGTACTTTGGCGGCGAGGGATACACGGGTGGATCGCGCGATCGCGACGGCAGAGAGTCAGACGCGTACTGATAACCAGTAGGACTCGAGTACGAGTACTGCGCCTTTGGCGGGGAGAATGAGGTTGGCCCAGGTTGATACGGCGGGATGACGGGACTGGCCGCGGGGGTAGCAGGACGACCAAGGTAATCATACTGGTAGGTACGATGCGGGATCGGCACAGGTTGGTAGGCCTTGGTCGTCGCACACCACATACTGGGTGGTTGTGGGATTTCGTAGCGGGTCGGGCCGTAGTAGTTGTTCGGTGTGCCCAGCGTGCGGGTCGAATAACTAGCATACTGCATGTTGTACGGGCTGCCGAGTTTCGATGCCGGAATGTATGGCGTGGGAGTGGGAGGAACTTCAACACGCGGAAAATGGTGAATGGGAACAGGCGGTATTTGATTTGGGAGAGGAGGAACAGGTGGCGCTCGGGACAATGAGTGTTCGCGAGCTTCTCTGAGCCGAGATGTCTCGCGCGACCCATGGCGGGATTTATCACGATGTCTGGATTTATCGCGCCTCTCTTCGCTGTGATGCCTGGACGTCTCACGTCCACCGCGATCCTCCCCGTCCCGAGAGTGACCACGGTCATCGTGGTATCTGCGCTCATCACGGTCTCGCGTGGGCCGCCGCCCTTCACGTTCCTCAGGCTCTGGAGCTAGCATCGATCCAGTAATACTGGGGCCAGTAGTGAACGCGTCCACCAACGGGTATTTCTTCGTATTACGGGCCCAACGGTCAATGCTTCGAAGCTTTTGTTGGTATCTTTCCTCTGCGCCGGGAGAGAAGTCGTATTCTGTCATGTTGGTAGGCGATGAGAGGAGATCTGGTGGTGGGGATGAACGTTGAACAATGAGTGTAGTATTTGGTGTTACCGAATTTATACAAGCTTCACAATGGTCCAAGGGCCGGTGCACGTGGGGTCTACCGTGCCACTCGATTGTGATCGTGGCTGCCACTGAAGGTCATTGTCCAGGCTATTTGTGCTCCTTGTGTATTGGATAAGGCCAAAGGAAACGCGCGCCAAATGTTTGTTGATCGCTGATCTCCACCTCGTGTTGAACGCGTGTACGGGCTGCCACATACTAGTCAGTTTGCTGTGAAACCGTTGTTTCTTTATCGGTGCACGCACTACTAGAACGTCTCGCATACGCATGGGTCCTGGAATGAGCGTTGAGATTGCTAGCCCAGTAGAATAAAGCACTTGGGCAATAGACCGGCAAAGTGTCAGCGCCACTATCAATGTAGTCAGAACGACTAGACGTTCTCACACAGATCTACAGATATCGATACGCACATAATGAGGGACGCGAAAGCTTAAACATCTACCTGTCATTTGACATCTAATTGCTTTCCTACTCTTGAACCGAAGCCCGTAGGTCAAAGTGTTTGTACCGTACGTCTATATCAATGTCTCCTGCAACTAAAAATCAGAATAAGTCTTGAATGGCATAGAGACACAAACATGAAGGCGTCTTTCAAGGGACCTCGACCAAACGACGGCGCAAGGCTCTCCGAAGGGACAGAAGTCATCGAAAATGGCAGGGGCCCGGAAGCTCAGACTCAGCATTAAGATATTAAAAGTGAGGCATGCGTCAACCAAGGCATCGTATCGTGTCGAACGGCTGCCGGTGGGCTCGAGGTCGCGCTTTCATCGAGAGCTTAAACAAGTACTTTCATGAACGATTGCCTTCGGCGAGGGCGACAGGATGTACCCACCCTAGGAACGCTATAACCTTTCAGCCTTGGGTTTTCGCGGTATACGCGTTGTCGTAAGGCTCCATTCTTCTCCAGGAAGTATGGAAAGGGTAATTAAAAGTTGTACTTTGCATTCTCGCGAACGTCTAAAGGCAGGAAATGGTCAGAACACGTCCAAAGAGACGTACTACTTAGCTCGTCGGGCTTTTGCTGCACAATGATTCTGCTCGAAACTTGAGGTTGCTTGGAGTATGAGCACCGTCAAGACACATGTCGGCGGAACGCGTCGCGCAGCGAAAGCTTGTCGAAGACGACTGATTGCATGGCACGATTTCATTTCCTGGCGTGGTCATCCTCCTGCGTTGCCGATGGCGGTCAGAAGGAAAGCACTGCAGCTTGAGGCACGTTAACCTGGTTGAGAAAGAGATCCGAATGCCGATGGCAGCAGTTCGGCTTGGGCAGGGTGACTAGAGTCACTAGACCGTGACACAGTCCAGCCACCAGGACCTTAGTCTCAGAGTGGGCTGGCTTGCAGCCTCACAAGCTCTATACAAGACAAACCAGTGTTAATGGAACCTAAGATATATTACTTCAAAGAATACGCCCAGAGGAATGCACCGATACTAAGTATATGGAATCTTAATGTATGGTATACTTTACACATACAGACTTGCGACTAATTGGGAGACAATGCGAAATGTCCATCGTGCTATAAAATACGTGGTAGTCCATGTGTGTATGTATGTTGGCAAGAAAAGCAGATTCGTATATTCGTAAAGTCGTGAGTTGAGATATCGTCATCATCGCCGAGAGGGACTCGCAGACTTGCTCTTCGAACTTTCTTTGACTTTGGTGACGGCATTATTCATGGCAGAAGTTTGCGGGGGTCTGATACCACAGTCGCGGGGAGCGACTTCGCCACATTTAATATGTGCCCTTGAAGAAAAAAGGGGGGGTGAGTGAATGTATCTAGAGATCAACAGAAATCCTCACTTCATTCCACAATCATCGCACTCGAGCACGGGTTTCCAGCCTAGTCGCTTAGCGCATACGTCGCACTTGGCCACAAGGAGACCACTTGAAAAGATTAGGTCAAGCGGGTTCCATGTGGTCTCTCCTGAGCCAGTCGGTGTGAGCGCACCGGTGCCGCTAATGCTGTTCTTCTTCGGCTTCGCACCCGGTTTGAGTAGTGTGAACCGATGGACCATGGGCGCGACGTAGTTTCCATGAAGGGAGCGGATGGTAGATCCGCCTTCAGTCGCATAAGCACTGGAAATGGTGGAGCCAGCGGCGGTATGGTAAGAATCCAAAGAGTCGATGGACATGATTGAAGACGTTCCAAGCAGATCATCTTCCTCGTGATGATCTTCCAACATGCTCGACGGCGACGGAGAAGTGAGAGAGTCTGAAGCCGGGGGCATGCCTTGGTGGGGAGTTTCATCAGGATTGACGGCGGCACGGACAGTAAGGATAGAAGAAAGCGAAGGAGGGTGAGACTGCTGGGATGCATGAGATTTGATAACCGTCGTGCTATACTCTGACATCTCAGAGTCCGTGCCATCCAACAACGGTTGACGCCCTATAGAAATTCATGAATAGATATTCCCATCCGAAATTTCAAACTTACCGGCAGTTGTATCGCTCCAATCGCTGTCCACATTGACCTTGGACAGCCCCAAGACTGCTTCCATAAGCTCGTCGTCACTATCATCTGTAGTAGAACCGCTAGCGCGGATATCCTTTCCGACTCCCACTCCGAAACTCGGAATTCGGGGACCAGGAGTGGGCCGTTTTCCGCCAGTCATAAATTTGATACTGCCGACATGAGAATCCTCGTCCTCATTGAGACGTGCCAACACTTCCACCTCGATGAGCCTCAAACGCTCCAGGATTTCTCTGGTAGTTGGCCGAGCGGATGGCTCGACGGCACAGCAATCGATACATAGGGCGAGCATGTCCGGGGGACATCCCGGACTTGCAAGGCTGTGAACTTCTTCGGGACTAACTCCAAACGTGGGCGCAGTACGCTTAAAGTGATGATCATCCGCCAATCGACGCGCAATAATTTCGCAAAAGATGATACCAAGAGAAAAGATGTCGGTAGGAAGGTCAAACTCGTCGCCCAAAAGGATCTCGGGGGACATGTATGAATCTGTGCCGCAAAAGGTCAAACGCTTCGACTCATCCTCGCTGCGGGCTGCGATTCGGGCGAAACCAAAGTCGGTGATCTTGAGACGACCATTGGCAGTAACAAGGAGGTTCTCGCCCTTGAGATCGCGATGGATGCACTTGCGGGCGTGCAGATAGGCGAGCGCACGTGTGATATCTGTGGCAAAGGAGAGACGCAAGCGCCAGGGCATCGGTTTCGATTTGTCATGAATGTAAAGGCGCAGATTTCCGTTCTCGATAAACTCGGACACGATGAAGATGCGGTTGTCGGGATCGGGGGCGCGGGATAGACCGAGGAAGAGGACGATGTTCGGATGTCTCGACTCCTTCATGAGACGCCATTCGCGTTCAAAGTACTTGGCAACATCGTATTCCTGTGAGGGCAGCACTTCCTTGATGGCGACGTCAATGCCGAGGTATCTGCCTATGTACACACATCGTCAGGACATGAAACGATACAAGATAAATACTGACCCTTGTAGACGTTTCCGAAGGACCCAGATCCTAGCTTTTTCCATTCCCCTTTGATATCCTGTACAGTTGGTTAGAGAAGGGAATAGGATGATTTGGCTAAAATGACCTCGTATGGGATTACATCGAACGCATCAGAGTGCATTATAGGCGACGGTAGATGCAACAGAAAAGGCGGGCAGCCAACGTTGTCGGTCTACAAGAGAGCGGGATGAAACGTCAGGTCAGCTTTCGAGGTCACGTTCACGTCACACTTTCTATTTCACCAAAAACAGCAGTGTTGCGGCAGACAGCTGAGAGTACCGCGAGGTGTAGAGTATGCCTACGGCAGACTACAGACAGCTTGCTCAAGAGACAACAACAACTGAATACTTGATTGGGCATGGGAGGCACAAACCTTTCTTGTGCGGCGTTGATTCGAGTTCAATTCAAAGATAAAAAGAACGCCCGCGATGTAACTATCGGAGGAAGACCACTTTAATCGACCGGTGGAATACGGCTGAAGAGACTAGTTTAACACTTGAAGCTGTTTCCACCATTGAATGGACCTGTCAAGAGGCTGGAAAATCATGATTTCTGAGTGTGATAAGAAATGTGACCAAGGTATGCAGAAATGATCGTCTACTAATAAGTAAAAAATCCCTCAAGAGTCCGTACCACCAGAATTAAACTAAAATGAAAAGAACGATACCGTCTCATGTGTATACAGTCCGTGGCATATTGTGCTTTCAGATGCGTCCCCCGTGGTTTCGGCAAATTCATCTTTCACCGACGAGCAGCAGCTGCACCGCATCCAGTTGGTATCGCCGCGGCGGTGGCATCCCAAGGATCGGGATAAGCACAGCCAGGTATCGTTGTAGGCGCAAGTCCCGTATCCTGCGCGTCATACCAACCCGTCACCTTCGTCGCACCAGGAGTATCCGTCGGGCCAGGCAAGGTATGTACAGTCCCAGTCGACGTGTATTGCGGAAGCTCGCTGGCGGGAACATCAGCACCACTGATCTGCGCAGGTGGCCAAGGTGTCCCAGCGGCGGCGGCGGTTATAGTTCCAGCACCTGGGCCTCCAGTCATATACGGCTGGAAGTTACCATCAAACACGGGAATGTCGCCGCACTTCCCAGCGGCTTGACGAGGGTCTTTCAGAATCCACCCGCCCTCCAACCCGAGCTGGTACGACCAAAGGGGAGCCTGAACGCGTCCGGCGGTAGAGTTGCCGACCTTCCACGTCCAGAAGAAGTAGTCCTTCAAAGCGTCCATATACGCAGCGCTTTGAGCTGCTACACCGGCCATAACCGAGGCGTTCCAGGTGGTATAATCCTCCCACAAACCGCAGTCGCCCGCGTAGTTGTGAGTTCCACCGACCCCAGTGAGGAAGAGCCCACAGTCGTTATATCCATTAGTCCATTCCCCAGAATAGGTGAAGCCGGCTGTCCCAGAAAGTCGGACAGATTCTGCAGCCCATCCACATGCTGTGGCGACCCAGATGCCACCAGCGTCGGCACCCGTTCCCGTGGCTATAGGCTCCGTAAAGGTCCGGCCACCGAAGGACGTGTATGGATGCCTGTCCATGACGATGCGATCACTACCAGCGAGGAAGCCGTCCCATTTTGTCATATCGAGCTCACCACCATCATGTATGGAGATGTAAAATCCTTTGCCCGCGCCAATACCAGTGATACCACGAATCATGTCATGAGCCTCACGATAGAATGAGGTGAGTGCCTCACGACCAATCACGCGTATGACAGCCTCGTTTATGATGCCGAACATTGGGACGACGTCCTGGTATTCAGGTTGGGAGATAAATTCGGTGAGGATCCGCATGTAGTTGAGAGCACGCTGGGCGTTGGCGATACCCATAGTGCCGTACAGGAAGTTGACTTGACCCGTCTTTCCGGAGTGGTTATAGCCTGGTGAGTGGGCATCAGCATAAACGCAGAAATGTGAGGTAGGAAACAAACTTACCACTTTGCGATCCCGGAATCGAATGAAGGTCGAGGTTGACGCGAAGGCCATACTTTCGTGCCCACGCAAAAGCTTTGAGGACATACCTTCAATGAAATGATGAGTGCGCCACTCCGAGAAACAGATGGATCGGACGTACTTCCAGCAGACTTTATCCAGGAACGGTTCTCCATCCCACTTGTCGATAGCCCAGAATGGTATGGGCAGACGAACCCAGTTAAGCCCGGCCCCAGCCATCTCGGCAAAGTCCTTTTCGGTCTAGTGAAGAAAAGATCGGTGAAAATGTCGATGTGGAAAATAAAGACGTACGATGAACGTTTTATAATGTTCCTCCAGTTGTGCAAGACCGCCACTGGCTGTATCCGCGGCCATCGCTAAACTGAGCTCCCATTCATCGATCGTGCCGGGGTACTTCTGGAAGAGAGCTGGACTGATGAAGGGCTCAAGGACGAGCCAGCCACCGAGGTTAACGCTTGAATCTGATTCAGCTCGAGATACAAAGGAGATTAACAAGAGGCTGTACCCATAAATGCGATCCTTTCCATATGTCCATGACTCGTTAAGCGCCGGGGTCCAGCTGTTCGGTTTGGCGTAACTTGCAAAGGGATCGGAAGGATCTGAGACCCAGAAACCTCCGAACTGGTTGCGGTAGGTGAATGTAGATCCATCTTCTAAGGTCACCTGCGAACCGTCTCCGCCGGTGATGGCACCCGTCGCAGAGGGACCTGTTCCATTTCCAGCATGTCCACCATTATCTGTGCCGTTGCCGGTTGAAGGTGAATTCGATTTGTTGTCGTCGTTCTTTTTGATCACGGTGAAGTAGACAGGTAAGATTACGGCGAGAACGACGACGACGAGTGCTGCGAGGCAAGCAAGCCAGAAAACGAGACCGCGTTTCTTTCTCGCAGACCTAACAGCGTGTTGGCCGTCATGCTCTGCTTTGGGAAGTATTGAAGTAGAGTTTGTCGGCGAAGGCGTCTGCGAGTCATTGGAGTCCTGATTGATGAAGGAAGCTCGAGGGAGATCAAGGTGGCCATCCTGAGACGAGGACATGGTCGTGAAATAAGCACCTCAAAGGAAGGGAGGATGATATGGAGGCGGTCGAAACGCGCTTTTAAGCATCAACCATTGTGAGACATGCGGATAACATGGACATGCCGGAGGCTCTGTCTTGTGCGCGAAAGGCTTCAAGTAAGAAAAGGGCGCGAAAGGCTTCAATTAAGATAAAAGAGGACCTCAGACAGTGTCTGCGTCACCCATTCGAGAGAAAGCATCGCCCGAATTGAAAGACAATTGAGTAACGGGGCACGAGTTCTCGGGCGACAGCTCCTGGGGAAGATAAGTCGTGAATCAGAGCTCAGACGCACAGCTCGCATACCATACACGCACGCCAGAGTTTCAGAAGAGAAGGATTCCTTGGCACAGTCAGTCAGACGAAAGAGTAAATGTGGAAGTCGTCAGCGGAGGTCTAGTTCAAGGCGGATGATGCATGACGTCGAAAGTAGAAGTGGGCGTTATGTTTTCCAACCGTTGCAGAAGCTCACGGCGGTATCCTACATCGACGTACATTGCCAAGGAGTGTGTTCCACTCAAGTCCACGTGCTGGAGTTTACTAAGCACGCAGACTTGATATGGGACTCGGAGTACTCCGGAACTTGGCGCGTTTTGTTTATGCTCACAGGCGAACTAAATACTCTGCCCTGATATGGGTCCGCCCTTTCATCTTCACCGCCGCTGGATTCGAAAACAACACGACAGCGACAGCTCGGTTCGGAGCCTGATTCCACCTTGGACAATTTCTGTTACTGATGCTGTTACCCAAATGGTACTGAGGACTTTAGAGGTGCGTAGATGAGAATCTCGCGCGCGTTTATCTGGCGTACTATTGGCCTGCTTCCCTTCGTCCCGACTTCTGCATCCAGCTGTGTGGAAGCACCTTTTACCCTAACTATCGCGTTCTCCCGCGCGCTTGAGAAAAGATTCGTTTTGCTACCCGACTGGGTAGAATGAGTCTGAAAAGGTCGCTCCAAATGGATAAGAATATTCTGATAGTAATGGCCGCGTTACGAAAAGTGTTTTGTGCTGTTGAATGGACCAAGAAGCGCGCTCAGGCAGAAAATTCTGGCTGTGATCAAGGCAATGCGACGAAGATATGCGGAAAGAAATGTTATTCAAAGTTATATGTTACGAAGTGCTCAAGAGTCCGTGAAATTAAACTAAAATGAAAAGAACGAGGTAGAAGAATAACCTTCTAATAACAGTCCGTGGCATACAGTATTTTCAAACTTAACGAGTCGAGGGTATCACTTGGGTTATCTTCTCCGTCGAGTAGCAGATGCGGTAGCAACGCTAGACGCCTCAGTAGGCGCAGCAGCTGCACCACATCCAGTTGGTATCGCGGCGTCGACAGCATTCCAAGCATCGGGATAAGCACAGCCAGGTATCGTTGTAGGTGCAAGCCCGGTATCCTGCGCATCATACCAACCGCTAACCTGCGTCGCACCAGGAGTATCCGTCGGGCCAGGTAAGGTATGTACAGTCCCAGTAGACGTGTACTGAGGAAGCTGGTTGGCGGGGGCATTAACACCAAGAATCTGCGCAGGCGGCCAAGGCGTCCCAGCAGCCGCGGCGGTTATAGTTCCAGCACCCGGACCTCCAGTCATATACGGCTGGAAATTGCCATCAAACACGGGAATGTCACCGCACTTCCCAGCGGCTTGACGAGGGTCTTTAAGAATCCATCCGCCCTCCAAGCCGAGCTGGTACGACCAAAGGGGAGCCTGGACGCGTCCGGCGGCAGAGTTACCAATTTTCCACGTCCAGAAGAAGAAGTCTTTGAAAGCGTCCATCTGTGCAGCGTTGTAAGCTGCTACACCGGCTTTGGTTGACTCGTTCCAGGTAGTAGCGTCTTCCCAAGGACCGCAGTCGCCAGAGTAGCTCTGAGTGCCGCCGACCCCAGTGAGGAAGAGTGCACAGTCGTTATATCCGTTGCTCCATTCACCGGAATAAGTGAAGCCGACCGTCCCAGAAAGTCGGACAGACTCTGCACCCCATCCACACGCTGTGGCGACCCAAACGCCACCAGCATCGGCACCTGTTCCCGTAGCGATAGGATCCTGGAAGGTCGAGCCGCTGAAGGAGGTGTACGGATGTCTGTCAAGGACGACGCGGTCGCTACCAGCAAGAAAACCGTCCCACTGTGTCATATTGCTCTCAAAGCCATCGTGTATCGAAATGTAGAATCCTTTGCCCTCTCCAACGCCAGTGATACCGCGAATCATGTCGTGAGCCTCACGATAGAATGAGGTGAGCGCAGCTCGACCAATCGTGGGCATCATAGCCTCGTTCATGATGCCGAACATTTGTACAACGTCCTGGTATTCGGGCTGGGATACGAATTCGGTGATGATGCGAATGTAGTTGAGGGCGCGTTGCGCGTTGGCGATACCCATAGTGCCGTGGAGAAAGTTGACTTGACCGCTCTTTCCTGCATGATTGAAAGCTGGAGAGGAGCATCAGCATCAAACGCATCGTGAGGTGAGAAACAAACTTACTACTCTGTGCTCCTGGAATAGTATGAAGGTCAAGGTTGACGCGAAGGCCATACTTTCGTGCCCACGAGAAGGCTTTGAGGATGTACCTACAATGCACGAGTCATTACGTGACGCCGACAAACCAATGAATCAAACTTACTTCCAGCAAACTTTGTCCAGGAACGGTTCTCCATCCCACTTGTCGATGGCCCAGAATGGTATGGGAAGACGAACCCAGTTAAGACCGGCCCCGGCAATCTCGGCGAAGTCCTTCTCAGTCTAAGAAAAGGAGATTGGCACAATCTCGAATCAGAAAGCAAAAACGTACGATAAACGTTTTGTAATGTTCCTCCAATTGACCAAGACCGCCCCCGGCTGTATCCGCGGCCATTGCTTCGCAGAGACTCCATTCATCTGTCGCAGTGGGGTACTTCTGGAAAAGAGCTGGACTGATAAACGGCTCAAGTACGAACCAACCACCGAGGTTGACGCTAAAACATGAATGAGACTTGGTCAAAGATCAACGAGGTGTAGACACACCCAAAAATGCGATCCTTTCCATACGTCCAAGATTCGTTAAGCGCTGGTGTCCAGCTGTTGGGTTTGGCGCCACTTGCAAAGGGGTCGGAAGGATCTGAGACCCAAAACCCTCCGAATTGATTGCTGTAGGTGAATGTGGACCCATCCTCCAATGTCACTTGCGATCCGTCTCCGCCGGTGATAGCGGTATGGCCACCGTTATCTGTACCGTTGCTAGTAGATGGCGGATTCGATTTGTTGTTGTCACTCTTCTTGATCACGGTGAAGTAGACAGGAAGGATTACTGCGAGAACGATGACGACGAGTGCTGCAAGGCATGCAAGCCAGAAAATGAGACCGCGTTTCTTTTGAGCAGGGCTATCGGTGTGTTGATCGTCCTGCTCTGATTTGGGAAAAATCGCGGTAGAGTTTGTCGGGGAGGACGTCTGGGAATCGTCGGAGTTATGGTTGATCAAGGTATCATCTCGAGGACGATCAAGGTGGGGATCCAGGGAGGGAGACATGTTAAGGAGCGCGTTACTGGGGTGAAGTGAAGACAGGATGAAATAAGTGTTCACGACGCGCTTTTAAGGTATCAGTCATCTGTGAGATAGCAGCATGACCTTAAACAGTGCCGCGTCGATTCTGTTGAGTGAGAGCAAACATAGTCCAAATTGAAAGACATTGTTCTCTTCCTATTAATAGGAGGAACGAGGCTCGAAGTTTTCACCTGTGGGTGATCAGTCACGAATCAGAGCCAAGCTCTATACAAGATACCCACTGCACAGTTTCAGAAGAGGGTCGCGGTCGCATAGTTAGACGAAGGTTTTTAGGTAGTAAAGAGTTATAATGTAGAGCAAGGATCCATTAGAAGGCCGTGAATGCGTAGTGTCGAAAATAGATGTATCATGTGGCCGTTATGTATCCAACCGCTGCAGTCCACAGCGTACAGCTCCTGTAGAACATAAGTCGCGAATCAGAGCTCCGACGCGCAACTCGCATACCATGCATGAGTTTCAGAAGAGAAAAATTCCTTGGCACTGTCAGATGAAGGAGTAAATAGTACCATTTATAGAAGCCGTCAACGGAGTCTAGTACGGAGGATGCATGACGTCGAAAGTAAATGTGGCACAGCGGTATCCTACATCGACGTACATCGCCAAGGAATGTGTTCCGATTCAAGTCCACGTGCTACAAGGATTCCTTGTCGCGGTGGCTAGTCGCCCTGATGACCACGCTACGCGGTTGCATTTACTCATCAAAGTCAGAGGAAAGCTCCAGGTGGCGCAAAAAAGAGTAGGAGTCTGTTTTGCAGAAGTCGCGAGCAGAATCTAGTGCAAGGCGGTCAACGCATAGCGCGGAGGGGGCTGCAGAAGTACGCGACGATCTACGGTGGTATCAGTAACTCGATCCGCAACTGGCTATTAGCCATGCTAGCCACCGAGCGTTGCAGCCGTTGCTGATGTCGTGTCTAGTAATAACGAAAGAACTTGCGCGTCAACGTACATCGCCAAGAGAATGAGTTCAAATCCACGTGCTCACAATTACTAAGCAGAGTTGACATGTCCCACGCATTCCTGTCTCCTTGAGGACATGTCATCTACGGGAAAGATCCAATCCTACACCTTTGCCACTGGCCCCACTTGAAACGCGCCACTTATACGGGATTACAATGCCGGTGATACAATCATCCAAAGAGCGAATGTCCTTTGAAATGGGACAACTAAGCAGTCTTCCACTTGATCGCGTACATTCAACAAACTTCTCAGATCGTTTCAAGCACCGGGTTGGTCAATGCGCCACGCTTTGACCGACGATACTTCCTTTCAGCATACGCACATCATTACAGAAGGCGGAAGGTTCCCAAACTGGATGGCCATTTCTCGGATTGGACCACATTCGGTAATCGCGCCATTATTGATTGTTCAAAAGCAGCAATCTCACTAGGTGGTTTGTTGAGTCCACAATGGCGACCCTAGTCAGTGGACATTTGAACAATGGCGTTGGGATCTACATAAACGCGTCGCCGAGCTTTCTTCCGACCATTCTGTCTTTCTTCCAACGCGCCTTCCCCAATACTTTCTCTCCTTCAGCTGTGCTGAACTATTCCCTCATCTCATATCGTCACGATGCCTCCGGTCAGGACATCAGGGCCCGCTCCGACGCGCTCGTCACCCAGGAAGATGGTACCATCTCAGGCCAACGACGTCAGGTCTTCCGCCACTTCCCCGCCAACACTCCCCGCAGAGGTTCCAGCGAATGCTCCTTCACGCGTCATTCGCCCTCCCCAAGGCTGGATCCCGCCGCGCACCTGCAACGCCTTCTTCATGTTCCGCTCCTGGCGTGCTCAGCAAGACAAAGCTCTCGGAAAGGCCGAGAAACAGCAGATCATGTCCAAGAGCTATTCTGAAGAATGGGCCGACCTGTCAGATGAAGAGAAGAAACCCTATTACATCTTGTTCAACAAATCGGATGCGTTGTTCAAGAAGCGATTCCCTTGGTATAGTTACGCCAAAAAGCAGCGCGATGCCAACAAGGCGCTGCCGCGCGTCAAGATCGAATGGAGCCCGCAAATGGATCATCTCTTCGTAATAGATGACAAAGGCGCGGTCGTGTTTGACACGACAGCGGTACCACTTCTTAAACCCACCGCGCCACTCGCCAAGCCCTTCGCTAGTACAGCCAATGTCCCTGCGCCGCGGCGCGTTTCTCACACGGTTCCTCATCCTGTTAAAAAGGAGGACGTGGTTATGGAGGATGCCTTCCTGCCCTCCCCAGTAGCGTCTCCGAACCCCGGCCTCCCATATGCCAAAGAAGATCACGGCGCTGGTTCTCGCGCCCGGAGTTCCTACCGCCGCTGCGACATGTACAGTCGCGAGTCCTCACCCGATTCGTTTGAGGAATTAGATGCAGATATGGACTACTTTGACGTGGGCCGGCTCGTCCCAAAACCGATTGTCCAATCTCATGCTATGGACTACGAGGAGGCCAGCCCGACGTATGAACCGTTCTATGTCACGCCTTCCGTGCGGTATGAGCCTACAGAGTGGGCGGACTTCGTATGTCTTTTTCTCCGACGCCTAGTAAGTTCGAACTAATTTACTTTCAGCATGCGTCTCCAGAGGACAAGGTCTCCAACGAGCTTGATTACCCGGACTGCTCAGACTTCGATGATCTGAACCTCGCGATATACACCGATGAGGATCAGGAGAATTACTATAACAGCTACGTTGCATGGGATTAACGATACATCCATGTCTTTTCTTCGCATTTACCATTTTATTTCTTACTCGCCTTACGCCACAGTCATTATTCTGATTATTGCATAGCCACACTTTCATTTCTGCACTTACATACCTCATGTATCGCTACATCATCTCGCCTTCTATCTCTCTCAGCGTGTTGTCTATCATGTAGTATTGTTGTCATACAATTATACACTGGTTGTATTGTACACTCGTCATGGAGTGTAAGTCTTATCCCACAAACCTAAGGCTTGTGAATAAATTTACGGAATAATCGTTCAAAAAACATAGGAAAAGAAGTAATAAAGAAAGCAAGTAAACTAATTCCATCCGTGATCCAAACTAAGAGTATGTAGGTATTGCCCCGGGTCCAGGGGGTTTCTTCAATTAAGTTGCTCGTAAACCACGTCTATACCTAACCTACGCAAACCTTCCACATCCCTCTCCTCGACGCCGGGGCATTCGAATATGCGCACACTCTCGATCATGGCGGGCTTCACGATATCGACCTGAACCTTGAGCTTCGCAGGCAGCCTGCGAATCTTTCTATAGCCTTTGAGGTCGACCCCCATATACCTCGTGCTAAGAGCGCCGACCAAGCTGACGCCACGAAGGTCATCACATCCCAAAAACGTGATACTCTTCAACCGAGGACACCTCCCTTTTACCAACGCATCGAGCATGCTACTCATTCCCTTGCATCCATCAAGAGTGAGCGACAACAGCGATGGAAGATAACCAAGCATCGCCGGTACATTCTCCAGCGTGAAAGCCGTGAGCACCATATCCGTAAGATGGGGAAGACGGGGATCGTGGAACAAGCTTTCCATCTTCGGGAGGACGGGCGTCGTGGACTTTTTGGTATTGGCCAGTTCGACAGCGCGCAGGGTAGGAAAGGTGAATTTGCGCGCGATGTAGCTGATGGCTTCGTCGGAAGGGCTCTGCAGAAAGAGAGACGTGAGCGTTTCCAGTGCCGAGGAACGAATGACGGGTGTTGGATGTGGATGTGGCTGAGCAGGGCCGTGAAGATACAAGTCGAGCTTAAGCAACGCTGGAACACTCAGGTGTTGCAGAAGGACGAATACCATATTCCCCCACGGTTTGCTCCACTCTAGCGATTGCAAACGGGGAAGTGAGACGTCCGAAAAGACGGTGTTTTCAACCACCTTCAATGGCGCGCTGTGCAGTGACAGCTCGACAAGACGAGGCGTCCAGGACAGGACCTTCAACAGACTTTGCACGCTGAATTGATGTTCAGTCCGTGCAGGAAATGAAATAGATAACATCGTCAGGTGCTGATATAGGTGTGGTGAAATCGAGAGTGGAGGGAGAGCGTCGATGACCAAAGATGCAAGTTTTGAAGAATTACGGGTAGCAAGTAGTTGTTTCCTATTCTGCGCGTCCATATCCATAAAGCGCAACTCGCCGGTGAAACTGAGCTCCAGAGACACCAACTCTGGAGGCTCAGTCGTGTTGAGATGACACACGAGATCCTGAAGCCAAAAGTGGTCACTATAGTGGGCAACCAAAGTGCGAATGCGGTTGCGTTGGTCAAGCAGGAGGGCTTGGTCCCGAGTGTCGTTGGTTAAGGTAACGTCCAACAGCGCGTTCTTGGACCGCTTCAATAGAAGAGCGACGAGTGCGCTGTGTGATGTCGCTGAGACCGATGTCCATAGCGTTTGCGTTGAGACGGCGACGTCGTGCCATCTGCGATTGACGTGGGTGAGAGTGAATGGGCTCCCATCGTATAGGAGGAAGATATGGGTGAGGAGTTCGACAGGAAGCCAGTTGATAGGGTATTTCGCTGCCTCCAAGTTTGCCTCTATGCTCTCCAGCGACACTTGCTTTAACGTGGTCGCGTCCTTGGTATGCCGAAGTGCATTGAGATGGTGCTCAAGGTCGTCGATATGGCGCTCAAGGTCGTCTTCTTGGACACGCAGAATTTCGAGCTGAGCACCGACAATAGCGAGCTTGGACTCTATGGATGACAAGGATGGGCGGGACATTGGTTGACCGTTATGGTCAAGAAGAATATTAGCCGATCGGTCCGCATTCCGCGCGTCTATCACACGCGTGTATCTACATCGCTGGGACTAGCAGTATGTATGCCCATGGTCGATAAAACAAGATGAACAGGACTATCAAAAATGGCGTTGTATTGACAGTACATGTATCTAACCTTGAAATATGTACTTTACTACATCATCACTCGTTGGTCCAGTAGCATCGTCGGAAGCGGCAAGGTTGCACTGGTGAAAACCCATACTTGGTCTGAAGTTAAAGAGGACGAGATCATTCGTCTCCCTGTTCAACCAGTGCTGTCAGTTCGTCTATTCGGCGCGCAATATCGGACACTCACCAAGCATGAGGATAAACGAGCTAGACATGGAAATGGCATCAACAATAATCTCTGCAGCGCCACAAGGGTGAACTTGTAAAGAGAACTCATCGGTTACCTTTATCGCATCCAGGTATCACTCTATTGAACATAGTTAGCCACTAGGAAGGAACCACAAAAGAGAAGGCATACCAAATAATCATAGTACGGATGATAGTCCTTGACCCAGCGGAATGTAAATCCAGTAGTATCCAACGGCGTGTCCCCCCAATGCCGAGCGAATTCTGCCAACGACGCCTTGTCTTTATCGGTCTCTTGTGCAAACGGTGCGTTATCGGCGTCTCGAAGCTGGGACTTGCCCGTGTAGTCGACACAACGAATTGGAAGGAAGAATGAAGAGACTGCGCCGAATGTGTCGTCATTTTCAACGACATCTGATTCGTATAGGGCTGTACAAGATATATCATGAGAAGCTGAGAGATTGCGATGAACAAAAGGAAACACACGCATGATTCGAGGAGCTCGGAGCTCTCTGCTCCAGGCGTCATATGTGAAAATACAATTCTCAAGATTAGACGACGCGCGTAGTCTTGAGCCCGGCATTCGAACAACCATGTTCATGAAGGCCTGGCGCGACATATCGTATCCTGAGAATATTGCAAATTTGGCCTTGCGAGCGCGGCGGTAGGATGCCATGATGAAGGTAGAATGTAAAAGCGAAGTGGCCCGCTTGGACGCGAGCTGGCGGTTGAGGATGGAGAGGAGTTTAGAGAGGGAGGAGTTGAGTCTCGGTCGATGGTCACGGTCACGGATCAAGGAGGATTGCCAGACCGTTGCGTGTCCGCAGACCAGTTCCAGGTTGACACTCGTCTCCTTGTACAGATTGAGAAGCAATGCGTGAAAGATCGATATTAGTGCGCGTGTTCCTTGGTTCACTAATAGACTTAACGCATGCGACTTAACCTCGAGTTCATAGTCGAGGCTTGAAGGTTGCTACCGCCACCCACCAACTGTGCGAAAACAAATCGTTGATACTGAACAAGCACTGGTACTTCATTTGTGATGAAAGTCTACTCCGAATCCGAAGCAGACTTGGAGAAAGACGCCACCACGCCGACTGTTCCGAAAGATCAAACTTCATCTGCACACGATACTACACCCGGGCATCCTCACTCAAGAGTCACTCCCTATTGCATCCAAATGATCCATAGCCTTTCTGTTGGCACAAAAAATCAGTCGATCATGAAAGACCATGGCTTAGTCTCACTTGTAGGCGTTTTGGGTCTCACTGTGTCGCTTCCCGGTCCATTTGCCTTGAAATTGCGAGTGTATAGCAACCATATCGCGATCAAGCTCTGCATAACACGAATTAGCAATAGCCTTTCTGGTTACAGAAGGCATACCAGGAATCTCCCCGAACTTTTTCAGACTCGACAGCGGTAAACAGGCCCTTCACACGAGGCGCGTAAGAAGTTGAAGAACTTGATATTGAAGAACATTTCTTACCAGGAGTAGTCAAAGAAATAGATGATGAAATGGGGCACATGTGGTGTCTTCAAGCTTTTCTCTTTAAACTTTGCAGAAACAGGGATTGGAACCTGTAAGTTGGCGTCTCGGATGTCTTCGTCGAGAAACACGATTCCCGGATACCAGGGATACGACGCTGTGAGGCCGTGAGATCTGTCCCGAGGACTGGTTTGAGTGGAGACCCACGGATTTTTGCCCATGCTTGAGGGACATGTTGGGATATGATAGAACAAAGTATTGAAAAAGACACGCACCAAGTGTTCCAGTTTCCATAACGTAGTCATCGGGATAGTCACCCAGTCGTCGGTCTAGCACTTTGGTCCTGTCAATACTTTTCTTTGGTAGCCGCCGGCCTCTGCGATTTGCGGCCTGAGTTGGAGTACTAGGCGTTGGTATAGGACCGGGACTGGTATTAACACTGGACGGTGTGATGGAGCTAGATGACAGTGGGGGCTCTAACATCGCTGACCACTCTCCGCCGAGACTACTCCCCTGACCATTCTCGTTGGCGGCTTCGCTCCCTGAGGGAGGGCTGCGTTTACGCTTCTTGGAAGGCGTTGGTGTCACATTGTCAGAGATCGCAACCCTTCTCGCAGCCATGTCCTCCACGATACGTATTTGCTCCGTAATTTTCGCGGCGATGAGAGTAATGTCAGTCTCGCCAGCAATTTCCTTAAGGGATGTGCTTAGACCGATGAGTTCCAGATGTTGGTCGATCTCGCGCTGCTGGAGATCTAGCTGCTGCATTGTGAATTCATGGAGACGACCTGACGGCGTAAGCTTTTTTTTGGAGAATAGGATTAGAATATGAGATGTACCATTGAATTCCATGGTTAGCTGTTGGTTTTCACTCTGGAGATTTTCATTGGCACGATTCAGGGCGTAGAGGTCACGCTTGAGCTTTCGCAGTTCTTGTCGGTGTTGGTTATCTATAACGAGTTGACGTACGAAGAACGGACGAGACAGACAGGTTTACCCTTTTCAGTATCACCACCATCACCAACAGCAGTGGAAGCAGCGGCGACAAGCGGCGTGTCAGAGTCCATAGCATAGGCAGAGGCAGAGGTGCAGAGTTGACAGCTACAGGTCAATCAAGAGTGGTCGAGTCCGCAAGTACAGGAAAATAGTTTCTGGATACTACAGATCAATACATAGAGGTGTCTGCGTTGAAGACTAGTTGATAGTTGCAGTTCAAAGAAAGTCAAAGACACCGGGCCTAATGATAGCGTCCCCGTCCGGCCCGGTCTCCCATGAGAATGCGCAACCCACAGCAATATATCTGATGCGTCCTGCATCCGTTCCAAACGTTAGGTTAGCTAGACACTATTTGCCAGGCGTAACGAAAATCGACTTACGGTAAACTGTAACGTGTCATGCAGGATTTCGGGAGCCTTTTCCTGTCTGAGGCTGTCAACAGAGTCGCATCGACACTGCCAATGCTGCTGGCTTGGGTTATTTATCCAGTCGCCCGGCGAGTTCATTCACGTAAACATCGCGCCGTATACGCGAGTCAACTGTACTGTAGCTAATCATTCGAGTCGAACTCCATCAGAGAAAGCCCTGGTAAGTACGCGTAACGGTCGTTTACAAAACATAGCGATAGTCTAAATGTCGATCTCCAAGTACTGTCTTATCTTCTTCGTCTACAACCTCATCAATTTTCTCACCCTTTTCATCACCACTCGAAACAAGTAGGTCGCGCCGCTTGTTCTCCTTTGACATGGACACCCACAGATACACTGTCACAGCTATCGCAAAGACGAGATATCCAATCGCAATAATGTGGGGCTTACGGTAGCGATGTCCAGCGAAGTTGGGACGGTAGATGAGAACACTGAAAGAACTGCTTAGCCAGAAGAAGTGTGTTTGACGGAACAAGACGCGCACCCAGCAATGGCGCCAGTGTCGCCGATAGTTATTTGCATGGCAACAGCTACGGCACGCTTGGTTTGACTAGAGACATTCTCTCCAGGCCAACTAGACGAGATGTTTATAATGATAGTGTGCGGAAAAAAGGACCGTACCTGAGAAGTAGTGCATTACCGACATAGACACCAGCCGCGGCAAAATGTACGCCAACATATTGTCCCCCGGCTTGAAGACGAAGACCATTCATCCAATGAGAATTTTAACTGGTTAACAGGCTCACCAGTCGTCGCAGTCACGAGGACAATGTAACCTGCATGCAATAATAAGCTAACTCGAACAGGGTTCACAATACAAAAGAGTATACCTATGATGGCGACTACGGCGGAAGCGATAATAAAGGGAGCCCGGCGATTGTACTTCGAAGATGCCCACACGGTCAACCAGATCGATACACTAGCCAACGCATTCGGTGGTACTGTCATTCTACAAGAACATTTATACGCTGTAGCGCAGAAGGTTAAGGCACTTACAATTGCGCCTGCCAGCTCTTGAACCCCAGACCAGCAATAATGGAGGGCTGACGTCTACATTCAGCTTTGCTTGCTTTCGGAGTCCGCTGGGGCTTACCATGAAGAGACTCAGAGAGTAGAGGACAAAGGCAAACCCGTGAAATAGCAGAGCGTAACCCCAAACCAGGTGGTCTGTAACTGCTTGTCGAACGTAAAGCCACTCAAATTTCTCCTTTTTACCCGCATCCGAATCTTCGCTCAGCCTCGTCAAAAGGCGGCTACGTTCATCGTCGGTGAGCTACGTCGAACTGAATAAGTCGAATTCGGAGGGGTGGATGATGCCTTACGAATTTAGCCTTGTACGACCACGTTGGTACAATGAAGTACGAGACTAGGGAGACTGCGATTGTCAGGGTACCCTCCATAATGAAAATCCTGCGATAACGAGTCAATGGTTACTCATTGTCAGAGGATGTAAGGTGTACAAACCATGACCATCCTCTACGACCGCCAACGCCGTCCATTTTACCCAAGGCGAACGCGAGGATACCTGTCAGTGACCGCATGAGTTTCTCATCAACAAGGAGCTATAAAGCTCGCCTCCAAACGCCCCAGCCAAGGCCGCACCACCGAAGAAGATGGCCACTCGCCAGCTTCGCTCGCGGCTGCCATAGAAAACGCGTCAGAACAGGAGGTTGTCATTTGAGATTGTTGTGCTCACCGACGATAGTAAACCGAGAATAGAAATATGACACCAGGGAACAGACCTGCTTCGGTGACGCCGAGTACTGAAAAGCAGCTTAGTCGACAAGACTTGTAGGATGAGGAAAGAGACATACAAAACCGAACACCGAGAAGCCCTGCCTGATTCGTAATCAACCCTTGTCCGACACTGGCTATTCCCCAAGCTAGCGTAAGCGTTGGAAGCCAGATCTGAGGATCGAATCGCTTCAAGCTGCGAAGGATCTTAACAGAGTACTAAACGATACCGAGGATAGAGCACATACATTATCTGTGGGAATAAATGAGCATTTGTCAAGTAGAAGAACAGACTAACCGCAAACATTGGCAGGGACTTCAAAGAGAACATACGCCACGAAATAAAGCGCAAGGGACGTGTTGTACGCAGGTAGAGAGAGGTTGATGTCCTGCACGTCGATGCTGCGAGGTTAGTAGTGAGCGCAAGTGGAGCATGTATTATTCCTACGTCTGCCAGGCCAACGATTCTGTGGGTCGTGTGAATGAGGGCGGCTAGACCACGTTAACTGGAAAAACTACCTCGCATTTCCGATGTTGCTCCTAAACACGAACAGTCATTATATGAAACTTAAGAACAGAGGAAGCCGTTTACTAACCGATCAAGGAAGCTCAACAGGTATAGTAATGTGAGAATGGGAATGAGCCTATGATTCGAGGTAAAAGTAGCTTCTAGGGAAAGGAATCGAAGGAAACCAACCTGTAATCAACCTTTCGCAGAAGCTTCTTATCTTGCACATCTAATTCCGACCGCGACGAAGCTCGAGAGGACATTTCGTGCTAAGGAGGGATGATGATAGCAAGGAGCCATCGTATCACCACTGATATAGTCGTTTCGTCAGAACGGATCAAATGGCGCCATTATGGAGTTGGATGTTGAACGTGGCAAATGAAGCAATATCGTGAGAGAAGTATTCCGTGTATGCGACTGAAATAACGATATCGCACGTAGTGTGGCAACCTTTTCATCTTGGCTATGATGGCAGGTGGCAGAGTAGAGAGGCCGTGAGAAAAAAAAAGGATTGAAGGCGATCACATCAGCTGACGTGACACGTCGCGTCTTTGCTGTCAACGTTGACCAGGACAAGGTGAAGGTTTCTGCCGAACCGTTGTGTACGTTCTTCCGGTCCGCAATTGAAAAATATCGCCATGTGAGTCATTCGTTTTCGCGGGTACGCAAACTCACGTCTTTCTGCTCTAGGTTGCCAAATTCATCAGACATAGAAAACCGTCCGAGATTTCCACAATCCTATCCTATCTCTACCCAACAGGCATCCCTTCTTCCTTTACTCCAACATCTTTCTTCTACAAATGCACCAGCTACTCCTCAAGACGAGTCGATGGTCCAAGAATGGCGTCAGTCGTTTGACTCTCCCCTCTCAGAACTTGACCTGAGAACAGCGCAACTCCGGGAGGAGTTGGCTCTTCTAGAGGATCACCGAAAGGATCTGCTAGATCTACAGAGTCAGTTCGATGTGACCACTTCGCTGGTTCGCAGCGTTCCACCTGAGATACTGCAAGAGATATTCTCTGCTTATCTGCAGCTCTCCCCGGAGACCTCTGTCTTCGACACTACGCAAGGTCCATGGCTTCTGTGTCATGTATGCAGAAAATGGAGTGGCGTAATGTACTCATGTAGCGCCCTTTGGACAATCGGCGTCATGGGCATTAGTGTGGGGAAGGCACATACCCTTCGAGATCCCATGGCGCTATTGAAGTGCTTTTTGGACAGAACGGGACGCACCCGCGATATCCGCTTCTACATCACTGGTGTCTTTGATTTACCGGAACTCCCCAATGTTCTGACCGAAGAGCTCCTCAGCACCCTCATTGACATTGCTCCACGGTGGAGGGATGCAAAGTTCTCTCATTTCTCGTTCAATTCGCTTGCCCTGCTATCTGCTATTCGGGGTCGTCTGCAACGTCTACGAAGCCTCGTATTCCTGGTTGGAGAGGTGGACACTGAACCACCAATCCGCGTCTCCTTCTTTGACACCGCACACGTACTGGAGGAGCTCCAGTTCGCGGGCCTTCAACTTGTAAATTTTCAGCTTCCGGGGTACTCTCAGCTTCGGAGTGTGGTTGATCTAACATGGCGCTCCTTCCTTAATTCCCCACTCCAGGGGGTTGACGTTCTGCGAGAATGCCCCAATCTTCGATCGCTCGAGACGAATCCTGGGCATTGGGGTCGCTCTAGCTGGCACGTTACAAAACGAGTAACCCACTCGACACTCACCTCATTGACGACATCTGACGTCGATCTTCTGGGCGCCTTGATCCTGCCTAATCTCGTCAAGCTGGAAATTATCCCGCCCGAGTCTAACGAAGAAATGGACTTGGTTGACGCAGTCTTCCCCATCATTTTCCTGCTACGATTTTCGAAATGTGCGCTCCAGATTCTGATGCTCACCGACTGTCAGTTTGACAACGAGGACCTTGAGATGCTGCTCCCTCTCATGCCCGATCTGATCGAGCTCCATATCCGTTACACTGTACCACTCGAGCAATGCTTTCCACAAATAGATTCCGCGATGATACGGCTCGTGTCTCTGTTGCAAGCCTCAACCGTTGAGGCCAACTCGGAGGACGATGGTTCAGAAACTTCCGACTCCGAACACGATTCTGAAGGTGATTCAGAGTCGTCGCAGTCTGATGCTGAGGACTCGGTGCTGTCTGATCAGAATTCGCATTCTGAGGAGGGCTCGGAGACGACGGAGGGGTCTGAGGATGCGGAGACGCCTGTCCAGTCCAGTGCAACCATCAACACTGCTCTGTCCGACGATTCTTCGTCATCGCACGAATCACAGGCAGAACAAATTACCACCTACACAATGCTTCCCAAGTTGGCAGTGTTCTGCTATAGTGACTTGGCAAGTTCGAAGCTGCTCCGCTTTGTGGATATATGCTTCATAAGTCTGCTTACATTTCGCCGGTGGCATGGAGTTGGATTCAAGAGGGTGTGTATAGAGTATAATGCTCGTACTCCTGCCACCGTTACCCCCTTGACACAATGGGGAGTGGACCAGTTGAAGGAGCAGAAGAGCGCGGGTTTGGATATTGCTATTTTCAAAAGACCACATCTCCATGAACCTGCTTTCCACCTCGTTTGATTAGGTCCGAGTCGAAATAGTACAAGCAGTTTCTTTAGCTAGGTATTTAGTAGTGTACACGACTACAACAAAAGTAACAACGATGAGAGCAAAAGAAAACATGGACAATATAGACAATTGTAGAATGTAAATCATACTGACGGCGCCCTAAATTCTAATCACACATCTTCATAATATCCCAAGACACCGGCTTAAACATCTCGTCGCTCGATGCATCCCACATTTTACACAATAGCTTCTGTCCAGCATGCTTGATAGGTGGTATTGACGCCATCATCAGGAGGGTTGGGAGCCTATCGGCCGGCACCTTCGTTAGGACTTCATGATCAGGAGGAAGATCCAGTTCCTCCGGGAAAACGGGTTCCCTCTGGGTGTTATGCCACTGGGCAAACACCAGGTGAAGAACGTGCTTCACAGGTAGCTCGCGCGCGTACAGCGCTTCATTCGGCGCGAGCTGCTGTGATCGGAGATGCGGTATGGGAGGATGATAGAGCGTCATGCAGTTGAAGTCGACTGGCGTCGGCGGCGGGCGCTCGGCTTGTGGGATTCGAAAGCTTGGAGAAGCGAAGGTGACCACCGGTGCTGGTTGAACCTGAATGATAACATCAGTGAACGGTAAACGCGTGTCATCAGGAAAAGATCACCTCTTCAGCCTTCTTCTTGCCTTTGACGCGTCGCGTCGTCTCATCGCCCGCCGCCTTACGCTTAGATGCCTTTGCACGAGGAGTCGGCCCTTGTTGCGCAGCTTCCTTCCCAGCAGCGTGCGGAGGGGACGGTCCTTGGATCACAGATGCAACTTGTGTTCCAGCGACTCCTTCATCTTGACTCCTCCCTTGGACAATGGTCGGGGGTAGGAACGTGATTTCGTCTGCCCCGAAGGTAACGCCTGGCGGAGATGCATCTACCGCATTTCCGCGAACGTCTTGATACTGACGGAATGCGCGTTGATCACATGTCGTCGGGAGAAACACCTGTGTCACCTCTTGGGATATACCAGCCGCGCTGTTCTTGCGCGAAAGAGGTTCGGACTGGACGGCGGGGATGGCGGGTGGTTGAGGCGTTGGTTGCGCTTTGGAACCCTGGGCAGAGTTTTACGCCGTGAGTCTTCTCGGACTCGATGGTGGGGGAACACTGTGTGCCGGAGAATTCCGCACTAAGAGAAAACGGAGGAGGGGAGGTGGCAAGGATATTTTCTTTGTTAGATTGAAGCTCGTTGATGGTGGTGGTGGTAAGCTCAGGCTCGTCATCGTCGTCTGTGCAATCCTCTGTCCCAAACAGCTCCTCCCACATGGTGTCTTCCTTGGCTGCAGAGCCCTCTGAACCCTCTTGGCCAATGGACGTCTTTTGACCGACTCCATTGTCGATCTTGAGGTCGGCGGGATTGTTCAGAACGACGGACATTGTGAATATATGAAATGTCGGTCAAAGTCTGAGTCGTTGGTGAATTGACTTGACCAGAATTATCAACCGCTGAGAGAGTAGACGACAGGTAGGCGTCGGTGATGGTAGATGGTAGTGGAAAGGCAAGAGCGAGCTGTCCGCATATTTGTGGACAGAGAACAATGCGCGCGGCCGGAGGATGCCGGTAGTCTTTGTCCGCCAATTCAAGTAACTCAACGATAACGCTGGAGTCAAGCCTGAGCAGACTCAAGAAATTACCTGCAAAAGTCGTATTTGAGTCGATAACATGAAGGAGAGTAAGGGAACTGACGATTGTGAACCGAATTGTAGTGCGCCACACTTAGGAAAACTCGTGAGAAGCGTTATGTCCGTCCACCACGTGTTCAAGGTGGATGGGACAATTTCCAAAACCGTTTCTCCCTGGGCGGCTGTTCAGTGAAATGAGGACGCTGTCGCGTATCGTGTATCGGTTTGATGCAGAACGTGATCGCGTCGAGGTAGTCCCGAATTTGAGATAGAACTGCTGTGAGTGTAGTGCTGCAGACTGCATAAACGATCGATGATTTCAGGCCCGCAGTCTAGCAATGCGGCGACAGAGCTAAGGAGGACCATTCTTTGCTGAGAATGCTCACAAATATGGTCCCTTCTGCATCGATTACAACCGATGGGATGGCGACTCGATTTAAGAATTTGACACGAACCCTAGATCCAGATGTCGACGTCGTCGGTGTGTATCTTATTCAGGCGCATGTGCATGAACAGTTACGGACCTTTCCTGTCTCGAGTAGCAGGACTTATCACGGGATAGCAGAGCTTCTTCTCGGTGCCGAGTCGCGAATAATTTTGCGAACGTCCGTAGTCTCCCTGTCAGGCTGTTTGAAAAAGCGGATGGCGCTGGGGTCTACAGATACCAGGTCTCCAGGAGCTAGACGGGTGTTGCAGTTGGAGTGCTAGTTTAATGTTAGAAAAACACTAGAACTATGGGAAGAGGTAGACGTGCCTTTTGTCCGTTGAGGGTAACATAGTCGTGTATAACCAGTCGACGCGCTTCGTAAACGCTGTGCGCGAAACAGCAGCGAAAAATGAACACGTCTATTCGTCTTTCCTGGTCCACCAGTGGTCCACCGCGGAGAACATCAAACTACCGACAGGGGCTAGGCCATGCTTGGAGCCTTGGACTCTGCCTCGTTGTATTCGTCTTGTTTCAAAATTTTGCGACGGGAAAATTCCTCGAGAGCGACTTTGTCGTCTCCTTCGATGGCAGCACGGGGGCGGACATTGGGGAGGGTTTGGAGCATGTACCATCGTTTAAAGATTTTTTCCGGAATAAAGTCTGCATGGTAAGCTCGGACGAGTCTTGGATATCCAACGGTACTGGAAGAGACTCTCTCGACTAGTCTTCATCTTGTCCGTACTGTCCTTCAAAGAGCCCCCGGAACGAACCCACAAGTTGAATAGGTTTACAGGATGCCAGCTCGAGAAAGAAAGAAATAACTTGTTAGGTTGTTGGCAAGACGGTCGGGGACGCACCATACGCGGCAGGGCTCGCTTAATGTTGTATATGCCCCCATCGCGCATCGTGCTTGACCGCGATGAGCGACCGGATAGTCACCGTGACGGTAGGAGGTTGAGATGCCTGTATTTGGCAATCACCTCTTCACCGCGTCAATATCGGTGGTATGGACTATTACACGCCAAGAACGAAAACAGGCGCACGCCACAAAATATTACTTTCTGTAGCTCGCTCCAAAGCCATTAGACGTGTGGAAGGCACACTGGCAATGATATGTACTTACATCTAAGATGGATTAAAACCGGTATCGAACGTAAGAGTAGACGTAGACTCTGGCTTGGTGCAGCTATGTTTTTTTTATTCATTTTGACTCGATAGTACAAAGGAATCGTCGGTCTCGGGGACGAAGTTTGGCGCCACTGGCATACGGTTCGTTCCATGTAGTGTATCGGTAGAGTACAAGCTGTATGGTACACTGATAATGCAATCGGCTACTATATAGGTATAGGTACGCATCTAGATACTGGTATAAAACAATCCGCGCCACCAACATCTCAAGCCCATAATCCTTTATCAACCTCTTCTTCGTCTCCTACATCATGCTTTTCCCTAATCACCTTCAAGAACGTGCTCTCCAACGATGCTTTTTCAACAGTAAACTGCGAAAAGTCCCCAGACGACGAGAGAACGTGAAAGAGCTGCGCGAGAGAAAATCTAGCATGTATGGGTACCTCGTAGCGAGTGGCGACATCGTCGGCCCTCCGACTGCCTGGTATTTGAGACATCAACACTTGCGCTCTGAGTGACTCCTCCGGAGTGCGACAGGTGAAGTGAACCTCGTACGTCGCATAACGCGATGAAAGCGAGTCCACGGTCCCGACAGCTGTACAAAAATTGAGCGCGCTTTTCGAAACGGTTCCATTACGAGCACACCTAACATGCGCTTAGACAAGATCCCAACTTTGTTCGCGAGGACCGATGCCTCTTCCATCGAGTCTGCAGAAAGCATCAGTCAGCGTTCAGCAAGAAACAATTGCAAGCCCAGCACTCACGAGTCGTAATGACAACTGCCTTGCCCACCACAACGTTCCTAAGTGTTACCCACATGTCTCGCTTCATTTTCGCATCAACCCCAGTTGAGAACTCATCGATAAGGATGACGGATGGGTTTCCTACCGAAACGTGAATATTGCCCTTGCATGTCAAACTGAACGACTTTACCCATCAGTGCTATCGCAAGGGAAAGCTTCCTCTGATTCCCCCCGGAAAGCTTACTCGCCAACCGATCAGCGTACGGCAGAAGCGCAGTGGCGCCCAAAAGAGACTCCACATTCTTGTGAAGGACTGTTCCTGTGCCTAGCCCTTTGAGGCGCCCATAAATCTGCAAGTGTTCCTTTACGGTCAACTGAGAGTCGATGGCGGTGAACTGCGGACAGACTCCGAGAGAAAATCGAGCTTTTCTGGGATGGTACATGATAGATTCGCCAGCGATGAGTATGTCCCCAGCGTCAGGCGCAACATCGCCACCTATCGACATCATCAGACGCTTGAGCGAGGAACTATGATGATAGGCAAACATACGTATCATATTGAATGTTGTTGTTTTACCTGCGCCATTAGGGCCTAGCAAAGCAAAGATCGTGTCGCATGATGCGCTGAAGGTGACATTGTCAACGACAGTCTTCTTGTTAAACGTCTTCGAAACACCTAGCACGCGTAGAAGATCGGCGGAGGTCTTTGTGTTCCGTGCTTCCGTGTCAATGTCCGACATTTTCTCCGAATTTTGCAAGTCAGAGTGGCGCTTAGATCTGGGGGAAAAGCGAGGTAGAAGCGAACCGGAACTGGCTTTGATCAATATGCCCAGAAGCACCAATATGTGGACGGAAAGGTAGATGATGGGACCGCCGTAGCGTAGAATTGAGACATTATCGAACAAAGACGGCGTCCTGTTGTCGGCACATAGCAATGAGAATAGATTGATAGAAACGAAGGCGGCGCGCTCCTGGAAAGTAGTCAGCGCTGGCAAAAAGGATGGAACACAGAACCTACAACACTGGCAACAGGGGAGAGTATGGATAGGCAGAAGTGAATGATAGTAATGAGACGACTGGACTCAGATGCCTTGGCGTACGTCAAGGTAAGAAGATAGCCAGCGAGATACAGCTACTGTGTCATGAGTTCTAGTCCGCATAGCATATGAATGAATGACATACTAGGAACATGACCGCTTGGTAACCCGCAGACGCAGCGAATGCTCCAAGGGGACTTGCGACCAACAGCGAGAAACAGTACGACAACAACATTCCCGCAACGCCGTATAGTACAAGAACAAGCCACTTCAAACAGCCGTTAATCATTCGGTGCACCCAAACTTGAATAGGGAAGGGCTTACGAAGAGTCCAAGTCCATGAAATTGGTCGGAAGCAACAAACGCAAAGATCGAGACAATGATAGACGCAGACAGTATAGAAAAGATAGCATCGAAGGACAGGTGTCCTAACCAAAGTCCGATGGGATCGGAGAGCCCGTTGGAGAACTGCATCGCTTGCACTCCGGAACCACGTTCCTGCGCAACATACATGGCGAAGAATGCCGTATACACCGACTATTTTTCACGGTGGGTATACATCATTTATACAAGGAAGGCACATACCATCGCGGCACCGAAGAATGTTGCCCACTTCAGAGCTTCGAGTGTGTCTCCCAAGCTCTCAAGTGCACCAGCATCGACGAGCGGGAATGATTCATAGTTTGCCTGTATGATGGGCGAGCTCGCTATTAGTACAAATCCACTACTTCGTAGCGCGTCGTTGTACAGGATATTATCGACCAAGTTGAGCAAGACGGCGCCTTTAAGGCCGGGAGATGATGCTTCCCAAGCGATGAGAGATGATCCCGTATCCGCGTCCATTGATATGCCTCCATACCCGAGCCGAGGAATTGTGTCCGTTACTGTCTGTACGAAAGTTGCGTTGTCGACGACTTCCGCTATGTTCAATGTCGATGTGGAATCTCCGAGACTGGCGATCAAACCTGGAGGGAAGTTCAAGACCTGGGCCGTACCATTGACTGCTAACACGGAAGTAGCAAAAGGCGAGATTGGCATGTACAAAGGAAAACTCCGAGATTCCACAAGACGCGGAGTACAGGACGGCTCTCGACCGTTTAGAAAGATGAGTGAGATGGTGGCACCTGCAACGGCAACAACGACGGACAACAAAGGCGCAAGCCAGCTTCTGCGGGCCACAAGCGTTCGTTTGACGAAGATAGTCATGGCTTGGTGCCACGGTGACATGGGTCGTCCTGTGGAGAGCTCTAGAGGACCATAAGATGGTTTAGTGACCAGTGTATCCGAACTCTGCCACGGCGAAGGAATCACAGTGGACTCCTGCCGGTGTGTATTATGTTCAGACATAAGATCAAGGAAGACGTCCTCAATGGTGGTCCCTAGGATATCATAAGAAAGAAGACTTCCGGTCGCCACATTCTCCTCGAATACCCGAAGAACCCGCTGTACTTGATTGGGATCCTTTGTTCGCAAATGGAACAGCGCTTGTTGAGTTCCATTTCTCGACATTGACGCGTCTGGCGCGACTTCAAGGACACGATCCAATATCTCCACAAGCACCGATGAGCGCCAGTTCTCTCCCAATGAGCCTATGCAAGCTTGGATGGTATAACCATTTCCAAGCTCACGCTTGAGGGCGACAGGTGAACCTTGAGCCACAAGCTTTCCTGGTGCCGCGAGCATGGCGATGTTATCAGCCAAGAGATCGGCTTCATCTAAGAACTACAGGAATGAGGCACCTGTTGTCTTCGAACTGAGATGGCACGTACATGAGTAGTGAAGACAATGGTTCGTTCGTGACGGACAGAGGTCAATGTCCTCCATATTGATCGCCGTGATAAAGGGTCTACACCGGAGGTGCATTCGTCGACGAGAACGACTAAGAAGGATATAAGTCAGATTCTCCCATGCAAAGCTTCCACTTACTCTTAGATCCTCCTATCAATCCAATTGCGAGCTGCAGCTTCCTCTTCTGTCCGCCCGACAGGGTTTCTGCGATCGCGTGTATTTGATGGCCAAGATCGCAGTCCTCGAGTAGCTGTGCGATATCTTCATCATCCTCTGAGTGCTGCGACCTCTTGATCACCCGCCAAACACGAAGCGTCTGATAGCACGTCAACTCTGGAAACAGGACGTTTTTCTGCGGCACAATTCCCAAGGTACCACGCTCCGGATGGTCTTGTCCATTCTCGAATTGGATGATACCGCGAGATCGACCCGTCAAGCCCGCCAAAATCGAAAGTGTCGTCGATTTGCCTGCTCCATTCGATCCAAGCAACACAAATATGCCAAACTTGGGGATATCAAACGTGAGATCATCAACGGCTGTAACGGTATGCTTCTTTGGGAGGAAGATGGACGTGGTGAAGGTCTTCTTGAGGTTTCTGATGGCGACGGCGATACCTGGTTTCAAGTGTAAGGAGGTAGAGGTAGAACGTCTGGGGTTCCGAGCATCATACAGCCAAATTTCCCAGAGAACAGACAACCACGGCCAAAGGAAGATATCCACCTCGAGGGAGAGTTAATTAATAGAGCGATGCAAAGGGACGAAAAGCTTACAATAGCAGCGATGACCAGCGGTAACAGATAGAGACCATTATCCGGGTCGGCCTTTAACAGGTTTGCCGGAAGTCGGTTGTTCTCAAACCCACAAATAGCACGGATCGCGAAGATGTAGAATCCAGGAGGAAAGATGACGGTGAAGACGACCGCAGTGACATTTCCAGCACTTGTGAATGTCAAAGCGAGCATGGCAAACACAATCGCAAGAAAAGTCGACGCCACCGCGGCGAGCTGAGGACTTTTCCCGAATGGGGCCGCGACAAAGAACGACCAGCTCGCTAGAACTAGACCCAGAAGAACATGGACGAGGATGATCAACGCCACATGTGTTGCCGTGAATATGCGGTGGTGCCATATCAAGGCGACCATCACCCAGGCTGGGAGGTAGACGAGAGATAGGCTGAGATGCCATGAAATGACTTTGGCGGAGTCCAGGAGACCCATCGCTTTCATATGAGCCGTGATAAGGCTTGCGCGCTCTGAAGCTACAGCGCCGGGAAGTTGGTACGCTATACCGATATAACAAATGAATAGCGCCAGTACCAACAGCTTCCGTAGTCCCCGAATGTATTCTGTATACACATTTAGCAAGAATCAAATGTAGCCGAGGATAAACTCACTAAGACGGTATCCAACATCCTGCTCCTCGTTTGTCGACTGCGTGAAAGGCCATTGCATCGGGGTCTGCAAATTTTGTCCAGTTCTTGATTCTATGATCGCCTACAAGTCGTCGTGAATAACCTCGACCTTCGCTAGAAGGACAACACACCAACCATGTCTATAGCCCACTGTAGCGGTAGAATGCGCAATTCAAAGTCGCTGGTATGCCGAACCACGTCGATATGCGCGATTCCCGCATCGGCGCGAATCGTGTAGTTGATCGGCCCAAGGTCTGGTATGCTATGGAAGATCACCGCGGCGAAACATTCTGAGAGCAAGTTGAAGTTCTGGGGACAAGAAATGGGTATATCGTCAGGCGAGTCCACCTGTTTGACGGCGGCGAGCTGTGTAGGCGTGAAGTCGCGCGTTATGCGCGATATTATGGTTTGCGGAGAAGGCGAGGACAACGTTTCGTTGGTTGCGTCAGTCCAAATGAGTGTTGTTCGACTAGTGAAGGTAGTTTGGAGGTCGTATATAGGAATGGGATCGCCGAGTCCGTTCTAAGTAGAGCGCGCAGTTAGTTCCAGTGTGCCACGCCTTTATGGAGCGTACATTATTAGGTCGAGAAAGGAAAGTCTGAGCTACAGAAAGAAAGATCCCATAGCCCACCGGGAGCAGGAAGCATCGCACAGCATTCAGCTATACAACCGACATCAGCCAATCGCTTGAAATCGAGAACTCGGACTCACAAGAGGATGTCTAAACAAAACTACCCAGTTCTTCCAAAAGAGAACCGATAGCTGGCGCCAGAAAAGGCCCCAGGCCGTCATAACTGAATGAACGGGCATTTCGATACTAGCAGCTCTTCATATATAATTCGCACTGTTTTAGCTCCTTGATGTCAGTGATGTGTCGCTACGCAGACTTGCTGCTTGGGAACGGATGGCATACCGGTCGCTCGCGTAAGTGTATAAAGGCGATACTCGCCCAGATGACAGTGCTTGCAATACCGCTAGGAGTGTCGGGAGAAGAGCGCGCGTCAGTGATCACTGCTCTGATCACGAAAAGTGGGACAATTAAAGGGGCGAAGAACCCTTGTCTAGCAAAGGAATTTTAGTTTGGCCTCTTTTTCCAAGGTATAGTCGCCTCTGGCGTATTCCTAGTACGTGCACGCAGCCGGTACGACGACATTTCTGACCTGTTGATCAAAATCATCAGCAGAACTTGATGATTGTCAGAACGGGCCAATCCTGTACTTACTTGACGGGTAGTCAGCCAACATCGGTTGTGCCTGTTGATATGTGGGATTGGGGAAGGCAGTGGACCGCGCCATAATGATACTTGGATAACCATCTGCTGAGGAACAGTTTGACAGTTAAAACAAAGCAGCTGCGGACGCTGTTGCTGATAGCGACATCAGGATAACTCATCCCGCTCTCTTTTCTGCTAAATGCAGGAAGCCTAGCTTGCAGAAACGTCGTGGGAGGATGGAGAGCGCGAATTTTCCTTGTGTCCAAGCAGAGATGCCGAGATCCGAAACCGGACCGAGTGCCCCCTTACATAATGAGGAACGCTGAAGTCTCCGAGCCGCCATCATCAAGCCATCATCGCAGGAAATGTCTTCAGTGGTGAATAGTTGCTGAGTGCATACAGGTACGCTGTCTTTGCTCCATATTTCATTACTCTAACGACGTTTCATTCTGTCTATCAGATTCAATTTACGCTATAATGGATGACTTTCCATAACGTTTATGAGGAATAAAATGTGCAATAAACCTTGTTGCATTCGAACTCCGCAATTTCTTGACCTGCGTTTCAAACCATAACGCAGTTGTCAACTTGAGCATTCATAAATTCCAGCTTGACACGGCATTGATGCCGTTCAAGTGTCCCCGTAAGGAAATTCTGGTGGCTCTGATTTGCAGCCTTCGGGGCATGGTCATAGAACTTGCACTGACTAGAGGGTAGTTTCCCTCCACTTTTCAAGACAGTAGGAGCCGAAAGATGCGTAGGAAGAGCATGACAAGTGTACCCAGTGTTGGGGGACCCTGGCAACGGCGTCTGAAAAGTACATTTAGATAGCTTGCATTCTGGAGGAGGGGTTTGAACCCCTCCTCCAGATTGAACATCTGGAACGACGCCAACTTGATTCAAGATATTTCTTCCCTGCAGCCGTCATGCGGGCCGTCTCGGCTACCTTCCATTTCGAGCCGTTGCTATGCGTCTGGAATAAATTCTATCAACCCAAACGTTATGGAAAGTCATCCAATGGTTGTACACACATTTTCGAATGCTATTTCATTTAAGTATTCTACTTGTTCTCTTTGCGCAAGGCCCCAAAAGCGCACCATTGACCTGCCAAGTTTCGCGTCGAGCATCCCCACCCAGAACTCAACTCCATTGCCAGGCCTCTTGACGCCCCGTCCAGTACTGAACAGATCTTAGAACAAGTGTCGTAATGGGCATTCACTCGAAAATATCGCGATTTCCCGGGTGATGAGCACGGCGTAGATTTTCATCTCGTGAATGGCTCGGGTAAAGGAACGACTCTTGCAATCCTCGTAGCGACGGGCGGCACGATGACGATGTGGAGGCGACCAAGATTCAAATGAACATGACGCGTTAACAAGATAGCGTACTTTTAATTTTAACCCTCGAAGACAACCCGTGGAATCAATGCTTCATACCAACAGAACCACATCGCCATCCCTATCCAAATGGGGTGAAGTCGTTGGACTGTGTTTTCAGAAAAAGTGTGGCGTTAAATTTCCGATGGGTTGAAATTGGGATCTAAAGTGACTTCAGCTGTTGATTGTAGCGAGAAATAGATTGCCTACCGTAATGCGTATAGCCGCGCTCGCTCCATGGCGAGTCGTGAAGGAGTTTGCATGGGGATGGTTGGACACCAGATCGCCGTAGTATTCTCCTCTGAGTAACAGCGCTTGCTGGCGATGCTACTCCTCGCGGCTGGCATCTCGTCATCCGTGTAGGACGTGTACCATTTAACTTTGTTGACGCTCGAGAAAGATGTTTCCGGTCAACGGTCACGTTCTCTCTTCGTCCTTACCATCACCATGACCCACGACGCGGCGACTCCACTTGAGGATATTTTTATTGATGCCGCGTCCAAAAAGATTACCACTCCGATACCTTGTTACTGCTTCCAGACGTTCCAAGTGAGAGAATTGTTCATTATTAACGCCTGTTTTTTTCAAGGCATCCTTCAGCGCGATCCCCTCGAATACGCCTTGGGATACAGCCGTGGTGAGATGGATTTCCTGTTTGCGACCGAGAAATCGCTCAGTATCACGAGTGAGCACTTATCCCTCGTATTTTCTCACCGACGGTAGTTCGGCAGGATGTGTTTGAGAGCTTGATCAAGATGCACACTTGGGGGATATTGCCTTCCGGAGACCAAATTGAACGTATTCTTGACTTTTTTGAGTCCAATTACAAAGCTGGGGTCAAGAATCGCGTCTTTTATACAGAGGTATGTCCCTAATTCTGCTGTTGCGAGCCATGCTCAATATGGCGCAGGAATTCCCGACTCAGCCCTCGTATACATACCCCCTTTTCTTCGACGCGGAACTTGTACATCTGTACCTTCCCGACGGCAGGCCTTGCATATCGGGAGAGACACTTGTGACTACCACCCTCCATCCATGTATGGCTGCAATCCTCGCTCGGGACTTCGTAGTATTCAACAAACCATCCAACCTCGAGAAATCGAGCAAAGATAATCTCCGATGGATTGATTGCAGTCTCAATAGCCCTCTCTTTCTATCCTGGTTCCAGGATTGCCAGAGGTTGGCCCAGCCCCGTCCTGAAACTGAAGTGATATATGACTGCCCACTACGTGTGTCTGCTAAGTGAAGGTGTTACATAGTTTTTCAGTCTTGGCATAATTATGTTGACGATTTTCTGAATAGCCTGTCTTTGGAGCCGCCTTCCATCTCCGTCTCGTCTCAACAGAATAGTCACTTCAAATCCGGGGTCGAAGATTCTGTTATAGCATGATGCGTTGCGTTTTGGCCGGCGCAAAAGCGCTCTAAGAAACACAGAATCACCAACACAGACTCGCCTTGGAGATTCAACGTCAGGCTCACAAAGTCGGGGGGTATCCCTTGACACTTAAATATGTTCAATGTCCTTCTATCTCCTACTCCTAACAGGACGTGCCACGTTTTTCTACCACCATGATGGTCAGCGACATTGAGTTTCTGGTTCTCACAAGGAATGGCAATGGGTATGGTGTACCCCTTTCAATTTGGTTCAAGACAGGACCATTGACGATGACCAGGGCTTCGAATGGCTACACGGTCAACGAAGGCCCTGAGATCCTGCTGCACGACGAACAATATACTCGGCGTGCGGGTCGTGGGACTCGTGCTATTGCTTGTACCTTTCTTTCCTCTTCATAGCGCTTCAAGCCAGCACTCACACAACCTTTGGCGTAGAGCTATCATGGGCCTCAACGGCACTGACCTCAACCCGCTGGATCCTGCGGCTTGGTGGGCAAACGATGATGGACCTGTCTTGCAGAAGAGCGACGAGACCGTCCGCGTTGGACACGCTTCATTCCCATTTGACACGGTAGCCATTGCGTCTGTTCCAATATGGTGTGAGTGCTGATACGACGATATCGTAGAATGGTGTTCCGTACATCGTATACCATGCGGCTGACCAGCAGGCGGGCTGGGGCTCCAGGAAATCGCGTGCCCAGTAAGGACTGTTACACATGTGGCAGGTGTATAGTAACTAACTTTCCATAGATCGTTCTTCTTTGGCGACGATGGATTGCCTGTGTTGCCTTCTCCAGGTTTGTGTCTCACGAGTTCAGGCACTTTCACTGCTCATGCGATCTCTCCAGTCGCGGAAGGTGTCGAGTTACCTGTCGCTGCAGGTTACTGATTCTTGAAATCTCTAGTGTTCCATCGTCATCATCCGTAGTCAATCGAGCAATCTAAAGAAGGCATATAAGAGCCTGCTCAAGAACGATGGGAAATCCTGCGATCGCAAACCAGCCTGCTTGCCGTGTGCCTGCTCCGTCGTTCGCATCAGACACGAAGCACAGTTAAGAATGTAGACATGCATAACGATAATACGTATGTGTTGACAGTTCAAGGAAAGTATTACAGTAAGGTGTACGATTCTATTTATTGATATTAGCTTCATAATTCCCTCAACCCATTCAGAACCTCCCGCATATCCTTGCGATTCCACTGCCCAATCCATCCATGCTGAGCGTGTTTCTCATCTCGCGAGATATAAAAGCCCTGCGACTCAGCCACCAAATCCGCTTTCACGACGCCTTCCAGCGAAAGCATTTTTGGGGCAAGGGAGTCGGAAAATGGCGTATCAGGCCGACTGAACGGACTGCAGGCAAATGTGGAGACGTCTACTTGCTCTGAGTATTCGGACTCGGACTCGAAAGCGAGAGGGGCTGGAGACGGAGGGTCGGAGAAAACTATCATCGACACCGATCTGTTGTGGTGGTTTGAGGCCTCGAACTTGTCATCCACCCAAGCCTTCAGGTCGACCTCCGATTCGTTGTCTGTGACTGGCTCCGAAGATAAGACGTGCATAGGTATAGCGTCCGGAGCTTCCTTCACATCTAGTGTTTCCTTTGGCGTAACCGGCAAAACTGGAAGCTCCTTTCTCTCAGATGGTTTGCTGTACGCGGTGGAGAAATGTTCAGATGCGAGGGGACGAGAAGCTGCAGCATTGTCCGTTGCCAGCAAAGGCTTTATGGTCCTTCCGGACATGCGAATTGCCTCTCGTCGCGCCGCTTTCGATCCCCGTACGAAAACAAAGTTACCACCATCAGCGTAAGGATTCTCCCCGAGACTTTTGGCGAGTTTGAGTGTGCCTTTGCGGCGTGTACCAGGAATCTCGGAAATCTCGGAAGATGAAACCGGACTTGTAGGCGGAGGTGACGATGAGACATTGGGATCAACCAGCGTACCTACGGACGGGGATGGAGGAGGGTCATCATAAGCGGTATCAGTGAATGGTTGCGGGGGCGGCGGAACGGGCTTGGGAAGGGGAACAACGATGGGGGCAAAATGAATTGAGCTAACTTCCGAAGCATTATCACCAACAATGCAGTCCACTCCTACGCTTGAGTGACTGTCAGTTTGGGCACGCGATTTGTCCTTCCTGTCTTTCGATTTCCACTTGAGCGGTATCCTGAGCTCTAGCGCGGTGGCACTGGATAGTCTGCTCTTGGAGTTGACATCAACGTGACGAGGACGCGAACCCGCTCCTCCACGTCCACTATAGCGGACCACTTGAGGTTTCTCCGCGGTAGACTGGCGGCTCGAAGCTGACGAGGCTGATGTAGTTGTAGAAGTGAGACGAGGTCTGGCAGAGGACGTAGATGGTCCGGGTTCACCAAGTTTGGGAGGGTCCTTTGCCAGAGGTGGCGGAGGATATGTATGTGCTTCTGACAGAGAAGGAAGAGATGGCTTGCTCTTCACCTTCATAGAAGCTTTCGACTTCTTCGTTGAAATAGAGCGGAAGGAGCCTGCGCCTCCTCTTCCCGCGACCCGCACGACGGGTTTCCCGTCCTTGAGAGAAGGAGATTGGGCTGCGTGAATGCTGGAGGGGAACTTGTCGCTCAATGGCGAAGTAGATTGTATGGTGCCGTCAGAAGGGGTTACACGATGTTTCTGAGGTCTCGATCCCAATCCGCCGCGACCGACAACGCGGACGGCTGGTTTCGATTCTTCGTCGCCGTCGGCGGAGCCCATCGAGGAAGCTCCAGTAGACGAGATACTGGGTAAAGAAGTCGTATGCCTGTGCCTGCCGACTGATATGGAATATGATAAGTATCCCAATCATACGCAAGTCATGACGAACTGACCAAAGTCCGGTGGCCCTTCGAATTCATCCGGTATGCCAGGGATCGATGAATGGAAACTGCTTTGCGACACGTTGGTCGTGAAGACGATAGAGGAGCTCGAGGATGCTATCGAACTCGTCATACTGGCCCGGGTCAAGAAGGTATAAGGCGGAGAGGTTGGAGACGGTGTCTTCTCCATTATAAGAAACGATTTGGACTCGAGTGCAGTTGATATCATTGCACGAAATGAATTGCGTCGAAAGGCAGGTGTCGATGACTGAAGCATCACCGATCTCAGAACCCATCCGCGGGAACACGAACAACATGAGGCTCACCTTTGGTCTGGTGGCCGGACCCGCGTCACTAAACTCGGTCGTGTCTACTGACATGTTAAGAGTGTTCTTGAAGAAAGGCCGTCAACCTGGGACCAAAAATGTTGATGATTTTACATAGAATAATGGTATAGAGACCGTACCTTTTCGGATCCATCACTCGTGGCCGTACCAGTTGCTGATGCAGAGTTCTTACTGGGCAACGAGAGATACTTATTTCTCGGTGTAAATATAAACGGATCGATTTCCTGGCGTAAGGACACCGGGTAGGACTAGAAGGGGAGTCATTTTGACCATCATGATGTCGATGGTATGCGCAGTGATGTTTGACAACGCTGGGCTGCCCGCTGATTTAACGGGTTTTCGTGTTCGGCTCAGTAGAACTTGTCCATACGTTTTGGCGCCGAGCTTGTACACGGAATGTCGAACAAAGTTGTCTTCTGATGAAATGATGAAGCTTAGTGAGCATGAAATTGAATGCAGATCAAGGACGCGACGTACTAATCATGGAGTACCTTGAATCCTGACCATTTTAGGCTTTCCTTCACCCACCAGGAACAGGCATGATGTCGGCAAACCATCGATATGCAGGCACTCCTCTCCCAAACGCCCAGAGGATTAGGTTGGGAACTTGTAACCTCAAAGGACCAGATGATCTGATAGAGATGGTATCAAAATATTCCTTGATGGATTGCCCGAATGACCGAGGTAAGCTGAGAGCGAAATTGAGCCTGCTGTAGTTGTATTTCAAAGAGAAGCGAAGTCTATCGAACTAGAAAACGCAAGGCGCAACACGTCGAAGTCTATCGAAGTTCAAGTTCAAGAGGAATGACGTGTCACGTGGATGAAGACGCGTTTCGTTCTCCGCTCGAAACAGCGGAGCAGTCGCCGCCACATGGAGGCCACAACTCTCGACTCCAGCTCACTACATTCAGCAGCACACAAGACCTAATCTCAGAGTTAAAGGTAAACGCAGGCTTTCTATACCAGAAAAACCAATTTGATCGCATCACCCTCCACAGGCTCAGGCTGGTTGTGCTACAAATCGTCACAAGAAGTCGTCAAATTCGGCTTTGGCGGGAGCTTGAATGCGCGAGCGAGCGACACGCTTACCCGGACTATGGGTGGGATATCCGCGAATGGAGCAATTTTTCGCGTCTGCAGGCCGCTCAACATAGCCATCCCTAGTGTCTACGTCGAACGAGACGTGCGGTCTAAGTCACTCGGTTGAAAACTCGCACCGCCGACTTTCATGACGTAGCCCGACGCGTCCGCTTCACAAATATACCAGCATCCGTCGGACACTCAACATCTGACGTCCTCCGCCTTTGAGTATACGGCTTGAGAGACCGATCCCCGAGCGAGGAGTTCAAGCCCTTCAGGCCTTACCGGCTTCGGTTCCTTTGATGGCCGGTTTCTTTGTTGAACTTCAACAAGCTGATACATCGTAGCGGTCTCGAGTTGACGCGTCTATAGCCTGCCACTAGACGCGTCCAAGTTGACCCAGTATGCGAGTCGGAGGTTCTGGTCCTACAAATCCTGTGGTGCGCCACGTCCTATTCGTCAAAATCTTAGATTGACGTATTCTTAGTCACCGAAGCACTGTGCGATCCACGCTACACTTCCGATGTTTTTCGAAGTGGTGCAGGTATCACGTCGATGATTTGTGCGCTGTGTACGCTGATGTCGGACTTCATGGACATGACGGAACGGCTCGATTTCCGCCCCAGGTTTCATCTCGTCGCTCTAGCACGAATACTTGCGGCATTGCGAGTGAAATACGCCGGACGACGTATTTGGCGATCCAAAGAACGTACCTGACATTCTTCACTTGACGTACAACTTCGGGCAGGAACAATTGTGCACAGCCACATGCGATGTTTTGTTTGACCAAGAAAGGTTGCACGCATCCGTCTTACAGGGAGTGCGATGAGTCGTTACTGGCTGTTGGTCTGCGTCGGGAACAAATGTTTGCCGTGTGCAATATCCGAGACGGTATAATAGCTTGCGCGCTGAGTGTCTAAACCCAGCATCACTCTATCCACACTTCCTCCTGCCCTGAACGTTCTCCCCGCAAACATAAGCTTAGCTTCCATGTCACGCTCGACATCGAGTCCTGCAACGCCCGGCCTTCAGAGAGGCCAAGCCTGTATCTATTGTCGGCGACGCAAGATGGTATGCAGTCTATGACTAGCCTTTGTTTTTTTTTTGAATTTTTCGCCCTTAATGGTGACAGCGATGTGATGGTGCTCGTCCGATCTGTGGACAATGCACTCGTTCTCGAAGACCCGACGACTGCCAATACACTGATCAAGGGCGCTCGAGGATGGAGATCTTAGAGGAAAGTATCGCGAGAGTGGAGGCGCGAATTCATGATCTCGAGAATCCAAAAGTTTCAGAAAATATTGGTTCTCCCATACTCCTTCATCAACCCTACGTACAACGAGAAACTGGTTAGTCTAGACTTGACCTATTACTACGTGTTGCTAAGTACATTGCGTGTAGTGCCCGTGTTTGACGACGTGCCTCTTGATGGCTGGTGGACGACACCGGAGCCTCCGGTCCCGATGAGAACGCGATTGTGAGTGAACATATACATACGGGGGGTTCATTCCAGCGTCGACCACTTTATCCTAGAATCGACCACTTTTTGACATACGCGTCAGAGCTTGGATTCTTCTTGAATTCAGCCCGATTTCGAACAGCCGCACTTGGCGCACATCCATTGGGTAACCATACACGTCCCGTACCGGCGCTGTTGACCGCTGCCTATCTATGGGGCATTCACTTCTCTGCTACGCCCTCCCTGATTGCGCACCAGGGCGCTTTTCTCTCCCGTGCTCTCACCCAAGTCGTCACATCGCTTTCTGGTTCGCATCCTAGAAGAGTCATGCAGACCATCCAAGCAGAGGTCCTACTCTCGCATTACTTCCTTGCGTACGGTCGTTTCTTGGAAGGCAGATATCATATATCCACCGCCCTGTCTATCGGAATGGGTGCTGGCCTTAATAAAATAAGGAGCAGAACCCCGCAGAGCGTACCCATCACCGCTTTGCCCGCCACCCCAGATGCCGTTGAAGAGGGCGAGCGGGTGTACGCCTGCTGGACCGTTTTATCGTTGGATAAATCTTGGGGGGTCGCTCTGGCTTCGGGACCTAATCTGCCATGCCCCACCAGCGACGAGAGCGGCCACCTTGATACTCCGTGGCCACTTGAACAGGAGGATTACGAGAAGGTGATATCCGTACCCACCCATTGACTGGCGCCGTGACTCATATATCTCACAGGGAGGCTATCCAACGTACTTGAGGAGTAGCCTCACTTATCAGAACTTTCTCAACGGTGTTCCGGCTGGAAGCGAAGATTCGTCGACCATGTCGCAGTTTAGCAAGGCGGCCTTGTTATGGGAGCGGGCGAATGATTTGATAGGAACTTGGCATGCAGGTGACGACACCAGCCATTTCCCTTCGACTCTTAATCTGAACCAGCCCAATGTAGACATGAGCGCGGGCGACTCTTCAGTCTTCCAAGCCGCGTTCTCGGCCCTGGACAGTCGTATTGAAGAGTTGAAGAAAAGTTTGACGCCACCAACCCAATTATCTAACCGCACACCTAGCAAACTGCGAAGACTTTTCGTGGCGCATAGCTTGACGCACAGCGCTATTTTGCAGCTGCATGGTGCCTTTGCTAAGACCAGGCCGGTGTCGAGACAGAAAGTATTGTTTGCAGCGAGGGATATATTCCGTATGGTTTCTGCTACTCATCTGGGTTCTGTGACTCAGTTCATCAACCCGATAATGGGAGTGAGTGATTTCTTCTCCTACGTTTTCCTCTTGACTAAATTGGGCAGACAATTTGGGTGTCTGCCAGTCAGTTCTCTTCGAGGAGCTAGAGCACTTGAACTCCCTTAGAACACCATCTGGCGAAGCAGAGGGTGTAGCCTCTCTGAAGGCACTGATTGAGGGCGGCCTGACAGACATGATGCCATTCCAACGGAGCTGTGTCCTCATGAGTACGTTTCTTCTCTTACATCGCTTCGAGTCCTCACGTTTTCGAAAGAATACCAGCTCAGTCAAATTCAGACTGCCTATGCAGAAGTTAGAACATAGATGTTGTGGAATCGTTGGCTTAGATATGAGGATCGATATTCGTTGCTATGACTTGATTTGCGCACCCCATACTAGATAGTAGGGAATACTTAGTTACTATAGAAGTTACTGTACCAATAATCTCTCTGAAAAAGTCAACAGCCGTACGACTGAAAGGAGGCACACGACCTCACACGACTCGCGGACTGTCGAGGTAATTGAAAACTAATTGCCGACGTGCCGGTCTCAACCTTGGTTCGTTCCCTCTCCTTCGTTCAGCGTAACGATGCCCACAAGGATCGCAAATGACTCATAAAAAGTGTCTGTCCTGATAATCCGATGATCTCAAATGCTACAAATTGCCGCCAGGACGAGCGCGTTTCCAGTCAGTATCGTGACCCGGTCTCCAATGTTCCAGACCCGGAACAAGCTGCCGATCGCGCAAAAATGGTTGTGGTTACCTTGCGTTTCATGAGTTTGTTATTTTTCCATGTAAATACTCGTCAACTTCACATCCTTCATGGTCCCCATCCACTCTCCCTTGGTACGCTATAGCTGTATGGATTGCGGAGGCATCACAACTAACCTGATCTTCGTCCAGACAATCAATGTCATCGCTCGGTATCGCAGACATACCTCCCGAACTCTTGGGGGATATATTCTACCACTGCGCCCATTACTGTCCTGATGCCCCAGTCATATTGTCAATGGTCTGCAAACGATTCCGAAGCGTGGCACTCAGTACTCCACGCGCCTGGACAAGTTTGCGCCTCTCTGTCAGTCAGAGAGAAGAACGGGAAGTGATACGCAAGGCGGGGCTTTGGCTCTCCCTTGCTGGTGCATGCTGCGTCGACTTGTATATCGACATCGAAGGGCAGACGACCAGCATCGCTGAGTCGCATCAATTTTTGGTCGCTTTTCTCCAACACAACACGGCCCGCATCGGATACCTCAATGTGCGTTCGCAAACGGAAAAAGCCGCACACTCCTTTCTTCGTGCACTATACTGCCCTCTCCCTTTCTCCCCATCCTCATCGCAGCTTCCTTTAAAAACTCTCCGCATTCGCATATCTGGCGATAAACCGGGCCTTCCTGCTGCATCGGCCGCGTCGTCCGTTTTCCATTCCCTCACACTCCTTCCTCAGTTGAAATCCCTGCAACTGACCAATCATCTCCTGCCGTCGGTATATACACCGGATCTACACAATCTTCAGGCACTCAGTGTCGTCCGGCCCCTCCGGGCCCCACCGATATCATTGACGCAGCTCCTGCAGATCATACAGGCTGCACCGTGTCTACATGAATTGGAGGTCTCCGCTCGTGTTGTGGACAGCACACATCCCGAGCTGCCATCCGAGTTATACTTGCCGACGCTCAAACGCTTGTCCTTGCGGACGAATCGCGTCCCTCTGCTCCTGGAGGCGTTTATCCTCCCAGGGCTCGAAGAATTGCGCATAAATGATCTTGATGGCAAACGCGTTGGGGCAACTTCGGAGCTCGTACGCTCCCTCGAGGTGCTCAACACCAAACTTCTCGCTCACGGATGCTCTGAGTGGTCCGTAAAAATCCTCGAATTCATGGGTCTCACTCTTCATTGGGAGAACGAAGATGTGCAGACGTGGGAATGGTGTTTGGGCCGAATGAAAAAGCTGGAGGACATTTACCTGACCAGCAGTGACGATGGCTTCCGTCAGCTCGTTGAGTTTTTGACGAAAAATTACGGGGAAAGCTTACCCTGCCCTGTTCTCCATACGGTGCACCTGAACGGGTCCTACTGCGTCCATCATGCGAACCTGTTGAAGGAATGCCGACCCGGTTTGGATGTTATCTTCGACTGCAGCGCACATGAGCAGCGTCTTTGGCCGCCCGTAAAGCCTCGTATTGGGCGCGGTTTCGGCTTTGGATTCGGTTCGCGATTCGCTGTTCAGAGGGGTGCCTCTCGAACTGCCTCGCCAGACATTCCCGACCGCAGACAGTTTGCTCTTGTGCCGGAAATTGATGACTCGTGGTAGCTGCATGTTCTCCTTCCGCATTTAAGTAAGTACCATACTACGCCTAATTATCCTTATCGCACGAGTACAATCTCCACGCCATTCCTTAAAGATCCGTTTACCATCGATTACAGCCAGAGTCGTCCGATTGCCCTGATATATAGTGAACTTACTATCTTGGCGTCTTCCCTTGGTTGACGCCAGGTAGGATACCAAACTAGCCATATTAGTTTTTGTGCAATGCAACGATACTTTGGTCCATTCGACGTCGTGCACAATTAATCTGGATTATGAGGCCTAGGTAAACTCATTGCCTTTCCATTTGTTCTTCAATACTGAGTTTTACTCGACACCTTCCGCGACTGTGTAGAGGCCGCATGAGCAGTGAAAGCGCTGAAATCGTCACACACAGACCTGGGAGGACACACGAGTAATCCATCCAAGGTGTGGTCGCGAGTAAAGCCAAATAATGTCAAAGAACACGACTCGCGTGTGGACGTGTTTGGCGTGGGTTTGTTGACGACGTCCACGATATAAATAGGTGAGCTCTTGGTCCCTCACTCTTTAGACGTCGTAACTTCAAGGACCCCAACACGGTTCAGGCAGATTAACCTGCGCGTCTCCGGGAAAGCCTAGTGCCAGTACCAAAGCAGTTCGCTGCGCCGTCAACACCCTCATGTTAACTGTCCAACTTCAAGCCAAGGTGCGCTATCCTCGTTCGTCCCAGAATCATTCTCATCTCGTCCTTACAGGTACACCACGGCGCTTACGCCTGGCGACGACGATACCCAGTTTACTCTCTCCGTTAATGTGCTCGGTGTGGCGACTACGACTGGGTGGATGGGGACTCCCTTCTCACAACGTCCCAGCACGGTTTTACGAGAGACCCATGCATCAGGGTCGACAATATATTATCGAGAGTGAGCTATCAGCACAAGGGTAGCTTTCTACTTCGTTTCTTTCATTTATGGTCTGACGACCTTTTCAGTGCACGAAAATCGACGGATGCTAATGCAGATTCCTCATGCGAATAGTTGATACGCGCGCAAAGGTTCTTCAGCCTGATTTGGGAACAGAGGATTGGATCTTGCGTATACCGGAGTATCCGTCTTGGTCCTCAGTGCCGCTTTCCGGGGCTCAGATTCGTTCGGCAGACCGCATACTTCGTATTCATGGCAAAGGTGAGAAGATCCATGATGAGGTGTTCTACGGCTGACGATGTTCTTAGTCAACGACAATCCAGCGTGAGTTTTCCCATTACAGTGCACGTAACTGGCTTATATCCATTGCTCAGATATGTGGTTCTGGATGATCCTTTGCATCAACACAAAAAATGATACCGCGAAATGCTTCGAACTAATTCCTGTGTGGCGTGAAGATCATCTGGGCGCATTTCCTCTCAATCTGTACAAGGAGGTGAATGTCAACCTGGAACTGGTCTGCGGATACACAACGGTCTGGAAAGTCGTTGATCCGTGACCGTGACCATCGACTGAGACTCGACTCAACCGCCAGCTCACGTCCAAGCAGGCCACTCTTACATTCTACCTTCATCATGGCATCCCGCCGTCGCGCGCGCAAGACCAAGTTTGCCATATTCTCAGGATACGATATGTCGCGCCAGGCCTTCATGGACATGATTGTTCGATTGCCTGGCTCAAGACTGTCCGCGTCGTCTAATCTTGAGAATTGTATTTTCACATATGACGCCTGGAGCAGAGAGCATCGAGCTCCTCGAATCATGCGTGTGTTTCCTTTTGTTCATCGCAATCTCTTCTCATGATATAATATATCTTGTACAGTCCTATACGAATCGGATGTCTTTGAAAATGACGACACGTTCGGCGCAGTCTCTTCATTCTTCCTTCCGATGCGTTGTATCGACTACACGGGCAAGTCACAGCTTCGGGATGCCGATAACGCACCGTTTGCGCAAGAGACGGATAAAGACAAGGCGTCGTTGGCAGCATTCGCGCGGCATTGGGGGGACACGCCGTTGGATACTACTGGATTTACATTCCGCTGGGTCAAGGACTATCATCCGTACTATGATTATTTGGTATGCCTTCTCTTTTGTGGTTCCTTCCTTGTGGCTAACGATGTTCAATAGAGTGATACCTGGATGCGATAAGGGTAACCGATGAGCTCTCTTTTCGAGTTCACCCTTGTGGCGCTGCAAAGTTGATGCTCTTCCTGAAGCGCGCTGTACCCTCATGGCGCCCATCTCACCGATTTAGAGGATCTTAGAGGACTGTTGTATCAGACGCAATGTCCAGCAATTGAGTCTGGATGCCTCGCTAAGGTTGACCATTTCCATGTTTAGCTCGTTTATCCTCCGGTATTGCGCGTCGAATAGACGAACTGACAGCACTCGTTGAACACGGAGACCTCGTCCTCTTTCACAACCGCAAGATTCTGCACAGCGTAGTTGGCGCTTTCACTTCAGACCAAGTACGGATTGTTCACTAGTGCAATTTTGCCGTTTCCGATAGACCAACGAGTGATGATGTAGTAAAGTATTTCAAGGTTAGGTACTGTACCGTCAATACAAACGCGATTTTTGATAGTCCTATTCAAGTCCTATTGATTTTGTTTTATCGACCATGGCCATAGATACTGCTAGTCCAGCGGGTAAGGATGTAGATGCACGCGTGTGATACAGACGCGGAATGCGGACCCGGCTAATAACATTATTATTTCTTCTTGACCATAACGGTCAGGCAATGTCCCGCCCATCCTTGTCATCCATAGAGTCCAAACTCGCTATTGTCGGTGCTCAGCTCGAAATTCTGCGTGTCCAGGAAGACGACCTTGAGCGCCATATCGACGACCTTGAGCACCATATCGATGCACTGCGGCAGACCAAGGACGCGACCACGTTAAAACGAGCGTCGCTGGAGAGCATAGAGGCAAGCTTGGAGGCAGCGAAATACCCTATCAACTGGCTTCCTGTCGAACTCCTCACCCATATCTTCCTTCTATACGATGGGAGCCCATTCACTCTCACCCACGTCAATTGCAGATGGCACGACGTCGCCGTCTCAACGCAAACCCTATGGACATCGGTCTCAGCGACATCACACAGCGCACTCATCGCTCTTTTATTGAAGCGGTCCAAGAACGCGCTGTTGGACGTCACCTTGGCCAACGACACACGGGACCAAGCCCTCCTGCTTGACCAACGCAACCGCATTCGCACTTTGGTTGCCCACTACAGTGACCAGTTTTGGCTTCAGGACCTCGTGTGTCATCTCAACACGACTGAGCCTCCAGAGTTGGTCTCTCTGGAGCTCAGTTTCACCGGCGAGTTGCGCTTTATGGATATGGACGCGCAGAATAGGAAACAACTACTCGCTACCCGTAATTCTTCAAAACTTGCATCTTTGGTCATCGACGCTCTCCCTCCACTCTCGATTTCACCACACCTATATCAGCACCTGACTACGTTATCTATTTCATTTCCTGCACGGACCGAACATCAATTCAGCATTCAAAGTCTGTTGAAGGTCCTGTCCTGGACGCCTCGTCTTGTCGAGCTGTCACTGCACAGCGCGCCATTGAAGGTGGTTGAAAACACCGTCTTTTCGGACATCTTACTTGCCCATTTGCAATCGCTAGAGTGGAGCAAACCGTGGGGGAATATGGTATTCATCCTTCTGCAACACCTAAGCGCTCCAGCGTTGGTTAAGCTCGACTTGTATCTTCAAGGCTCTGCTCAGCCACATCCTCATCCAACACCAATCCTTCGTTCCTCAGGGCTGGAAACGCTCACGTCTCTCTTTCTGCAGAGCCCTTCCGACGAAGCGATCAGCTACATTGCGCGCAAATTCACGTTTCCTGCCCTGCGCGCTGTCGAGCTGGCCAATACCAAAAAGTCCACGACGCCCATCCTCCCGAAGATGGAAAGCTTGTTCCACGATCCCCGTCTTCCGCATCTTACACATATGGTGCTCACGGCTTTCATGCTGGAGAATGTACCGGCGATGCTTGGTTATCTTCCATCGCTGTTGTCGCTCACTATTGACGGATGCAAGGGAATGAGTAGCATGCTCGATGCGTTGGTAAAAGGGAGGTGTCCTCGGTTGAAGAGTATCACGTTTTTGGGATGTGACGACCTTCGTGGCGTCGGCTTCGTCGGCGCTCTTAGCACGAGGTATATGGGGGTCGACCTCAAAGGCTATAGAAAGATTCGCAGGCTGCCTGCGAAACTCAACGTTCAGGTCGATATCGTGAAGCCCACCATGATCGAGACTGTGCGCATATTCGAATGCCCCGGCGTCGAGGAGAGGGATGTGGAAGGTTTGCGTAGGTTAGGTATAGATGTGGTTTACGAGCAACTGAATTAACGAAATTCGTGTCGTTTAGGCCTCTTCAGCAAATGATTTCGTTAGTAGCTCAAGGTAATTAGGCGGAAACAATGTCCGAATTCCTGTACTACACAGCGCCATTCCGGCGCCAAGAAAGTCACCATCACTAATGCTCTTCGCCTTGTCAGCTCTGGGCTCCCTTCAGGAGTTGCGCGTCGAGCCAGGTGATATATCTGGGATCCTGGTAGGTTCTGATCTTGGTTCAACGGTCGTCATCATGTGTGCTGGTGTCGGCATCGAGCGTCCATTTCCAGATTCATCCGCCTTGCGGTTCTCAGGCTTTCATCTGAGCCGGCGTGCAGCATTGATGTTTTCCCGCTTGAACGTCTTGACCATCTACGGCCTAGATCTTCCTGAGACTTGGCCTTCTGATATCTGAGTGCGCGCAGAACGACCGGCGAGTTCTCCAACTTCGCCGCCAGGTGGTCGGGATTGTGTGGCGGGTGGCCGCCAACGAATCGCCTCCGACTACTGGCGAGAGCTTCATTTGCCTGGAGAACGCATAAATCATATACACGTAGTTCATGTGCTTCGGCCTAGGTGATGCCAACAGCTCTTTTTCTCTCAGTAATGTTGACGGTCTCGGATTCTCTTTCCGAACTGTTATCAGATTCATCAGCTAGGTCTATGGAATATCTTTATGTGACAGTACGAGCATGCGGAATGTTTTCTACGACCGACAGTTCTCCGTTATCCGTCGAAACGTCTTAGAAAGCTTGCTTTCCGAGTTCTCCTTTGCGGGAAAACAACGGAGATTTAAAGCCGGTCAACCCGGTTGCTTTTGGAAGTCGAAGATTTGCTTCCACGACAAACAAGCGATCAGAACATGTCGCGGGATATGTATGTTAGCCTACTACGAGCGCTATCTCCGCAGGCACTGCGCCACACTTGTGACTTGGTCAGAAACACGCGGTATATCGGGCCAAGAGCGGGGACGTGGCGATAGTTCTTGGTGGTTTCTATCTTGAGTTTGGACGACATCTAGCCGCCAGGCATACCGCGGAGCGGAGCGACCTCGGTAGAGGTAAATTAAGGTGCTTGTGAGTATAGTGTCGGGATGGCAATCTTATGGTGCTAGGTAGAATATCGCGTAGATCTCGCGTCTTTTGGTTGGAAAAGCTTTCTTGCGTGTATGGACGCCATTTCGGGCGAGAGTGCACGCGAGGAGACTCGAGGTTCGCGATCGAAACGCTCCAGATTTGGATCTAATTATTACGTCACGTGGTATGGCTTCGTCTTGAGCTTCTTTCCGACCCTTGCCCCACACACCTGACCGAAGATGTTAAAAACGTTGCGACTTGAAACGAGCCATCATCCCTTCCCTCCCTTTCCTTCATCATGTCCGTACGACTATTGGGATGGCTAGCCTGCCTCCCGTTCATCTTGGCCCAGCTGCCGTCTGACCCGTCCAGCATTCTGTCCAGTTCAGCGCTGAGCACCGCCGAATCCTCCTCTTTCATTCCATCATCCTCGGGTCTCCCAACTTTGACCGCCTCTGCGTCCTCGCTGTCGTCGGCATCTCCCACTTTATCTTTGTCTGTGTTCCCTTCGTCCGTCAACGTCTCTGCCACGACGGTCGAATCCACCACACTCGCTTCTTTATCTTCGATCCCCTCGAGTAATGTTACTTCCGTTCCGTCATCTATTGCCGCGTCTCCCTCCACCACCACAAGAAACACGGTCCCGATCATGTCATACACGTTCACGCCATACCCTTCTCCTACGGCTACTGGCGGAGTTCCGACCGATCCGCAAGCTCCACCGGAAAGTGGGCTACTCGACTTTTCGGGAGCGTGGACTGCAGCTTTTGAAAAAGCCAAAGCAATGGTTCGTGAGATATGGCGCCTGTTCGCGGGCCGTGATCTCACGTCCGACTCACGCGCAATTATCAGGTGGCCACCTTTACGCTCGAGGAAAAGGTCAACGTCACGACTGGGGTTGGCTGGGAGGTCGGTCGCTGCGTGGTGCGTTACCTCATTTTGTCATTTAACATACGATGACCTTTTTTTTCGAAGGGAAATACACCACCTATTGAAGGAAAAGGTTTCCCTGGTCTTTGCTTGGAAGATTCACCTTTGGGCGTACGTTTCGCAGACTTCGTTACTGCGTTCCCGGCTGGCGTAAATGCGGCTGCAACGTATGTCGCTCTGATGGATCAGATCCTCACGTAATTCTGATATACTGCTTTCAATAGCTTCAACCGCCGTCTCATTCGTCTTCGGGGCCTGCTGATGGGTCGAGAACACGTAGGAAAAGGCGTCAATGTCGCTTTGGGGCCCATGATGAATATGGGACGAATAGCTCAAGGTGGAAGGAATTGGGAGGGATTCGGCGCTGATCCCTTCCTTACCGGCGAGGTTGCATACGAGACTATTCTAGGCATGCAGGAAGCAGGTGTCCAAGCCTGCGCGAAGCACCTCGTTGGCAAGTGAGTGATGGACGTCTTGACGTGATACTCTGTTCTCATTTTTCTTAGCGAGCAAGAACATCGTCGAACACAAGAAAGTTCCGACATTGATGATCGCACTCAGCACGAGATCTATTCTCATCCTTTCCTGCGTAGCATCATGGCCGGTGTTGCGAGCATGATGTGCAGCTACAGTGCGTCGCCTTACTTGTTTTCACACACCAGAACTCAACTTTATTAGATCTGTTGAATGGTACTTACGCTTGTGAAACGGACAAGGTCATGAACGATATCATAAAGCGAGAATACGGATTCCAGGGGTGTCAGTCTCCTCTTTGCACCCCAGATATCCATCACTCATTATCTTGGCAGATATCATGTCAGATTGGCAGGCGACTGAGTCCACCATCTCAGCGATCACGGGTCTTGATGTAAGTTTATTCTGGACGCGTCCAATGGATGGCATTCAACCAATACATTCTAGATGACTATGCCAGGAGATGTAACATTCAATTCCGGAGACTCTTACTTCGGTGGAAACCTGACCGCTTATGTTCACAATGGCACCATCCCCGAAGCTCGTGTTGACGACATGGGTAAGAGCGCAGACAATAACAGGAAGTTCCATCTGACTTTCTTGATAGCTACGCGTATCATTGCAGCATGGTACTTTTTACACCAAGACAGTCCTTCTTTCCCGCCTACAAACTTTGATTGGGTGCATCCCGACAGCGACGAAACCAATGAGCACATCGACGTGCAGGACGACCATTATAAGCTTGTACGCGAAATAGGTGCTGCAAGCACAGTTCTCCTCAAGAATACGAACAATGCACTCCCGCTTAATAAACCGCGGACGTTGGTTTTGTTGGGATCTGACGCTGGCCCTAGTCGGATGGGAGCGAATCCGTTTGGACCGGACCAAGTAAGACCGTTGTATACAATTGACGTTCATAGAACTCACCTGGTTCTTGCTAGGGCGGTAACGATGGCATTCTCGCTATGGGCTGGGGCTCCGGGTACGTTTTCGGGGATTCGTCTCAAACGTCGCGTCGCTAATCGCCTACTCACACTTGTAGCACTGCAACGTTCCCTTATCTTATTTCGGTACGAATCTGCTGCCTGCAGTAATCATGTGTCTTACCGCTTTTCCAGCCTCTTGAAGCTATCCAACACAGAGCTCGGAAAGATCATACCACCATTACATGGATGCTAGACGATTTCAATCTTGCCAGTGCCAGTTCTATGGCAACCAGGCAATCTGCCGCATTGGTCTTCATCAACTCTGACTCCGGTGAAGGATATATCACTGTCGATGGTAATGAAGGAGACCGGTACGCGTCTGTGTTGAAGGTTGATCTGATCACTCAACCTTTACAGCAAAAACTTGACTGCCTGGCACGGTGGCGATGCGCTTGTGCAAGCGACGGCGGCCGTAAATAATAATACGATTGTTATCGTTCACAGTGTTGGTCCGTTAATCTTGGAGCCGTGGATTGAACATCCTAATGTAACTGCGGTATGTATCCGAGAATTTTTTCCCGGATTTTCGCTGATGTCGTTGAAGGTGCTTTGGGCGGGAGTGCCAGGACAAGAAGCCGGTAACTCGATTGCCGAGGTCCTCTATGGGGATTGGAATCCTTCCGGACGTCTTCCTTACACTATTGCGAAGAGGCCGGAAGACTACTCTGCTCAATTGGTCACCGGTGGAACTGGAAATGACATCCTCGATATACCCTACACCGAAGGGTGAGTCCTTTTAATTATCGCAAGAGCGTCTTCAAGCATCTGATAACCATCAGACTATACATTGACTACCGTCACTTCGATGCTGTTCGTATTCTCGCCGCTTCTTGGGGGAGTAGGCTTATTGATTCTTTTCAGGCAAACATCACTCCTCGTTTCGAGTTCGGCTTCGGACTGAGTTATACCACATTCGAGTACGACAATCTATGGATTGGGAGGACCGGCAACGTAAATGATCCCATGGCTGCTGCCTGGGAAGCTGGTGAAGCTACAGAAATCTTTGTCGGATCGGGGACGGCGGCTTGGTATGGGCTTGTTCTGAGGATATGACCTTTGCTTATCAGTGGCTAGGCTTCACGAGGACGCCTTCAAAGTAACATTCGATGTGCGGAACACTGGCTCAGTGTATGGTGGTGAAGTAAGATTCTTTTCTTCGCTCCTGTCGAAGTACATTCATTGATTTGTGTTTCCCCAGATCCCGCAGTTGTATCTGAACATGCCGGCTTCCGCTGAGGAGCCGCCATCCATCTTACAGGGCTTCACCAATGTCGAACTCGCGCCTGGGGAGAGCACGGAGGTGACAATCTTTTTGTCACGCTACGCTGTGTCTATCTGGGATACTGTTGCCCAAGGCTGGAGAAGGCCGGAGGGAAGTATTGGTGTCACTGTTGGTGCCAGTTCTCGCGACGGGCGTCTCTTCGGTTCACTGCCTTGATACCAAATCACTTTTGAACTTGTCGTTAGAAATTCTACACTCCTTAAGTACAAGTGCTTGCTTTTTGGACATATAGTTATTCTCGTTGTTGTCGACTACTTACATAATGGCACGTTGTCCGTTGGATGCTGTGAAGGAGGATGCTCTGTCGTGTGAGTGACATTCCGAGCTTCGACGACATCCACCGGGATCCAGACTTGAAGGTTCAACCCCAGTGAAAAGTCCACCTGACGATGGCGAGGGAGATCGTGTACCAGTGAGTGCCAAGCAAAATGGGTCGAGAATTTTCGGGCGTCATCGAGCTCTGAAGAATCTGATGAGATCATGACAGCTCCTCTCAGGCTCCTCTCGAGGACTCTCGAATTTATGCGATTCTCCTTGCTGACTTTTGCTCACTTTCGAAGGTACATCAACGCAGCCCCTTGATTCTCTTCTGAAATTATTTCTCTAAGTCAGGCGGGCCCACGGCATTCCCCCCAAACATAAAGGAAACCTGATCCCATTCGTGCCCTGCACTTCTTTCCTTCCTTCCCCCACAAGGATGCCAGTCAAATTGTAAGTTGTCGTTCTGCATTGTGTCAATCCCTGTGTCTCGCTAATGTACGACAACATTCCGTAGGGCACGTACCACCTGACTATTTCCCCGCGCCGTCGTCGTTGTCGTTTGGCCGTCGCCATCACAAACGTTCCAATGTTGCATCGGATTCCGTGCGTGTTGCCGCATTTTCATTTGCTTTTGCTGACGTCCTCGACTAGCGTCAAATCCAACGAGCAGAACCAACGTCGGACTAGTGCCCCCCGATAGCCCGTAAGTCCTACATGTTGTTGTGGGACATCCACTCATCGTGTTTGCAGAGACTCGATTCACGCCCAGCCTATTAAATTTATCGTTTCTCCTCACCGCCTTATCCGTCAACCGGGCGCCAGAGACCCACGCACAAGCGCGCGCGATGGTAGAAGGCATTGGTAATGTGCGCGGGATGCAGGAGACGGAGGAATGGATGCGCAGGGGGACGGAGTGGCGTAGGCCGTAGAGTATTGTACATGTTGTAGTGTACGACCAAATGCAATTCTATTGATTTCATCCAATCCTTGCGACGCGTGTCGGGCTGCCCCAGGAAGAATAACGATCGCCGAGGCGGGCTAATTTAGGTTGCTAGGTAAGGCACCAATACATCGTAAGTGGACAATTGAGCGCGACGAGCCACGAGCTGTCTCGATCTGACGTTATTCTCCATCAAACCCTTGCGCAAATTTCGCGCATTTTAGCCAAATATCTTGAGTCTGCGAGTGACTCGCTATCCCTCGATTTTCCACGTAGATCTGCGACGGACTTTTCACTGGGGTTCAACGTTCAACGTTCAAGGGAGGGTGGGTTGATGTCGTGCTCGGGATGAAGCTCGGCGACGCAGCGAGGCGCATCAAGCCCGGCTGACTGAATCGTCAGGACAAAGTCCTTCTGAAATGGTGCGTCTGAAGCGAGAGAAACACGGGCATAGTTCGCAATAGGAAGATCCTGCGCTCCGGGCAGTGAAGGATCTGGACCAAGTTCTGTAGAAATCGCATGTGAAGGCGAACCAATTTTCCTGATGGGAGACACAGCTTCAACGTCGACGCTGACGTTGATGAATGAGGAGACATTGTAATTCAACGAAGTCGGTGCCCGACCATAGCGGCATCCAATGTGCGCTGGGAGGAGCAAACGAATGGAATCGTTTCCCTCGTCCTCTGTAAGCTCAGTCGCGTAAACGAGCTCAATTTGAACCTCTTCCCCAGGCAAGAGATTGCCAACGGAAACTTGAAACACTAAGGGGAATTTGGATCAGTCATTGTTGACCGTGGGCAACGAACATACCATCAGCTGTCTGCTGAGTCGCCAACGAGGCGGTCTTGCCTTCAGCCAAAGCGTTATCGTACGTCGTGCGAGCTTCCGTTTTCTCTTTGACTACACCCTGAAGTTTGGTACCATCTTGCTTCACCATTGCGAATGCACAGACGGCAGCGCGTGCTGGTACTGGGAAAGATCAAAGGGAGAGAAGACTTTAACGGCCAGTTCAGACACAGCCGGCTTACAGTTTGTCTAGTCTCCCATAGGTACACTTCGCAGTACTCGATGTTTAGCAGTATGTCGCCCAGCCCGGTATGACCGCAAGCTGTGCTTTGCCCCACCCTCAACTTGAACTACAGGTGCTTCGGGAACACGATCCGATCGTTCCGACAGTGGCTGAGGCATCTATTCCTGTACTTCACTATGATGCATGACCTATGGCGCCAACTTTTATCTCTCCATGCTCCGCGTTCAGCCAGTGCCGCAACCGCCCACTCTATGCTTGGCAGGACGCGTAAGGTCCACCATCAGTGTCAGCCCTGCTACATGGTGATACTCATCAATAATCCCTGTTTTAGTATTACACAAGTTTTACATGTCCTCTTCCCAGCTTCTAGCCATGCGTACAGATTCTGAACTGTAACCGCCACGCAATGATGGCGAGAGCACGCTCTGAGGCTGACGACAAGAGTTCGGAGGAAGCGTACGTGCTGATGTCGTTGGAAAAGCTGTGGTTGGTTACTCATGCCTTGTACAGACATGAGCTCTTTGAAAGAAGCACTTCAAGTCTATTTGAGCCCAAGGCTGGCAGGTCCCCAGCTCCTCGATTTTCCCGACGTCTCTTCATCGTGCACCTGCTACACGGTCTCATGCTATGTATCAATTTCTCCATCCTGGTCGTGTCTTTTCGTCACTGGGAGCATCGCGTAGGCGTCAGGTTGGAGAATGTGAGTCGTGATTTTTATCATCACAGCAGTGTATCTCACAAATTTGGCGCGTAGATTGGGAATGTGAACAGTTACATCGCGGTCTCGTTCCAAACATTCTTTACTGCGAGCATTCTCACTCTTTATCTCTTGTCGAGTGCCTCGGCCGTGGATATGGCTATTCGTCATCGTGCGTGAATCATTGGGCGGATTCTGTTCCTTCGTTGACTAGTTCTTGTTCAGCAACGACTTTGACTGACCTTGACTTCCGCTTGCAAGCGTGGACGGGCTTGGGATCTTCGTTATCGAATATCTTCTTCCAACTTGGCAAGTTCAAGACCATCCACAAGTCTATCACGATCGGAATTCCGCTCTACTTTATCTCTGGCGAAGTGTTAAAGATTACATCGTCCAGCGTCGTAGGTAGTAAAGAGTTTCCTCTTCATTGATAAAGATCGCTTACAGCCTAGGTGTCGCAACGTATTATGACAGTTCGACGACAACCATGTCGTCTGCTGCTTCGAATCATCTGGAGGCGTTCACCTACCAGTCGCTTCAGCACACAGACTTTGCAGATCAAATTGCTTGCGAATACACTCTACCTGGCACTCCTTATGGTTTATGGCAGGTAATAGAGATGTGCTCATGAAGTCACCAATACATCACAGCTGAGTATTTGTACAGGCAGCGAGAATCAACATGTTTCTCGCAGACATCAATGACACCACGCGCCCTGGTCTTCAAGGCAGGTAAGCTGTTTCATCTCACATCCTTGCGAAAAGCTCTCATCTTCGTTACAGAGTCCTCCATGACATCCCTAAGGCAGGCGTCGACTCGTATGAACTCGGTCAGTTGCTTGACGTTTCCTTTAAACATCGATTCTGATACACACACTCAGTACACGTCAATTCGACTAAAATTGAGGTACAATGCGCTCAGGTCACGGACGCGTCCGTAGAAATCAACCTTCGCCCTTTTCACTCCTATTCGAGTTACCAACCCGGCTGGGATGTCATTTCTGCTACTCCGTGGCCCATTGCGAATACGACGGGCCCTGTTCTTCGAGCGAATGACGCCGGTTTCACGATTGATACCACGAATGCGAACGATGACGACGAGTTCAGAGATATCTGGTTAAATGTGTCCATGTCGCTTCCGCCGTATTGGCTTTCCGGGCCAGGCACTAACTGGTATTATGTTGACGCGTCGAACTTGACATTTTCCAACTACTGGCAGGCCTTTACAGATACGAAGAATGGTATTTCTTTCAAAAAAGCCCACTTTTGTATACGTGCCTGACTCTTTTGCTACAGATACCGCCGTTTTCCTTCAACCGTGGGGACCGCAAGACAATGCGCTACCTAGTACTGCCTTGAAAGGCTTCCCCACCAAGAAAGCTGGGGTTTCCAACCAACTCATTTTCGCTCTGGTCACAAGAAACGCGACCAATCTCATTCGAGACGCCAGCAGCTCGTTTGGACATGTGTACAATTCTACAGCGATCTACGGAAGTTGTGCGACGCAGTGCAAAGACGATGGAAACCTCACCAACGCGGCTTGTATCGCCTCGTTGTCGGACCAAGATCTGAGCAGATGTACGCGGACATTGCATACGCAGGTTATCGGTTGTACCATGCACACGAGCCAGAGCACCGTTTCCCTCACCCAAGAAGGACTCCTGTCGAATGCGGATACGGACACTGCCATCAACACGTCCTCTGCGCACGACTGGGGCTCCTCCTTCGAGTGGGAAAACCCGTCAGAGTCGGACGACTTTCTGGCCAAGGAGTTTCTGCATATGTTCGTGCCCACGATATGCAACTCGGGCCCCAAAGCGAATCCGAACTACCTCGTGCAGGACAGCACGTATATGCAGACTGTGCTCCGGAGCTTCGTGAACCGGACGACGGAGCTGGGCGCGCTGGAGGACGCGCTGGAGCGCATGGCGTCTAGTTACCTGTGGAACGTGTGGCAGTCGTGCAACTCGCCGTTCCAGTATGGGAGTGCGTATACGCAGTGCAATGCGACGAGGGCGCAGGCGCAGGCGCTGAGCCTGAATGGCGCCTCGTTCACGTGGTCGCGGACGCTGGCGAGGCTGCAAATTGTACAGTGGAAGGCGGTGGTCACGATGATCTGTAGTGTGATGCTGTTCGGGCTGGCGGTGTGGCTCCTGGGTGCGAAAACGGATCTGGAGAGGGAGACGCAGTTGCAGGGGGCGAGGTTTGTGGATGTGGCGTTGATGATGAAGGATTCGTCCATTCCGGATGTTATTTCTACGGGCGGGACGGAGCGGGTTCATATTAGGTGTGTTTCTCTTCAGTTAGTATGTTGGTGTGGCTAACGGCGACATAGTTATCGTGAGAATGGGAACCAACCACACTTGGATGTTAAAACGATATACGGCAGTTCTGAGTGGCTTTGATGACTGCTTATAGGACTTGGGTTATTTATGTGTATGATTATCTGTATGTATTGTAGATTGATTTCCACAACCTTCGACGAGAGAAGGGATTCTACGCGGTGTAGATGTGTGAATAGTGCTGGATTCTATCTATTGGGTATACAACGCAACTACAACTTTGTGTCTTCATCGTCATATGTTTCCTTAAGAAGCCTACAAGGAATTTAATGTGAGGATGTAACCAAATCGTGAAAAACACACCGGTATATAGACGATGGCGGATGATCCCCACTGCAGATACACGTTAAGACCCTTGTCTGCTGATCAAGACCATGCACTCACTCATTTGTAATGTACGCATCGACCAGCTCCGGCGGCACATAATCATAATACGGATTCACCACATCTACCTTCTCAACCAAATCGCCCTCCTCGAACCCTAGCACCTTGCTCGGATCGCTGAAATCCAAAGCGCCGTACTCGTGGTATAGATTCCATAACGGCGTGACCTTGAACTGCCCGGCGCACACGACGACAGGCGTACTGTGCGCCCGAGCGGCGGTGACAGTGATCATAGACCCCGATGTGGCGAACATGCCCCCGTTGGCTAGAATGGCGTGGGCGCCGATGATGACTTTGTTTACCCTTGACATGAGGGCGTATATTGAGGAGTCGGGAACGAGGAAGGTGGAAATGCCCGCTGAGGACAGTGATGCTGCAAGATCGCGTCCACCAAATCTACAGTCTTTGTTTAGGAAGCAAAAACGGAGATGAACACAAGTTGACGAACGATGGCGCTGTTTCCGCCACAATAACAGTGTACTTCCTGTAATGTGCGGCAGTTTTGAGAAACGTTTCTACTGTTCTTGAGGCACCGAGGGTTAATATAATTTCACTACGCCGAAAATTAACATATAGACCGCAGGTAAGACGAAGAATAGGACTCACTCTGAATGTATATGATCTTTGGCGTTTTTGGAAACATTATCGTAGACGGTTTCTAGCTCATCAAAGGCATCTTGGATGGCCTCCATCAACACAGGCTTTAAGCCACGAGCGAATGAATCTGGGTCATCTGGATCATTCTCCTTGAGAGTCCCTTTATTTTCAGTCTTGGCCACAGAAACCTGCTTTCGTGGCTGCCCCTGCAAGACGAACTTGGCTATCGAGAACGATCCAGCCGTAGATGAAGCAGCAGCCGTGCCTCTAGTCGCCGTGTGATATTCCTCGCGTATATGATGCAGAACCTTCCGGACAGTGTTACCAACAGAGTGTTCTATTGACTTGATAAATGAACAATAACCGTGATTTAACTGCCCACCTTTTGGCTGGGCCTCCACCAATTTCCTCCCTGCTGCGCGAATAATATCCACTAGTTGTTCGAAATTTGTAAACCGTGCTTTCGCGACGACTTGGCGAATGACGAGCAGGGTTTCTATAGCTGAAGCGCGTGAGCCTACGACCTGCCTGTGAAGTTATGAGGGTGGATATTGTTTGTCTCCGCTGCCACAACTGACCGCCGTCGCAGTCTTGACGCCAAGTTTTCAACGATTCGCTGGTCCGCTGCTGGATGTGATTCTGATGCCATCGTCAAAGTCCAAGTCCAAGTCAAGCGATCAATCGATCACGATCGAGTCAAAGTACCTTCCGGCGTTCGGCCCGGTTAATCGAGATTAACCTGTTGTACTAGCGGCCCCTGGAGGGCACAGTCCTTGTGCATGGTCTACAGCGACGTAATTCAGCCTAAGTTCATTCATTATGTTAGAGCTACAAGAAGGTTCTGAGTTGCTGCCTGTTTCTCCCAATGGGCACATCTTTTTCCTAAAGCTGCAACAATGCTTGCGGCCGATGGCGGCTTCGTAGGAAAAAGATATGCACTGGAACAACGGTACGCGATGGAAATAGGCAGTGTTTTGGTGTTCAGAACATTCAACCTGCATTCAACATTCCAGCGAACAATATTATCAGGTCAAAGTCGCTGCCAAACCAGACGGCCCGAATATGCCGTGACCTTCCTCAGCCTGCTCTCAACCATGACGGTCACTGTTGATGCAGGCTCAAGCGCACGTACACAGGCTACACGCTCTGAGCGACCATAAGTAATGCCGCATATATTCGGCCTGAATCACCCACCGCGACGCGTCGAATGCCAGTGGTTCTTGGATCAAATTTCTCTCCTCGTTCGGGGTACTATGAGAACAGGAACGACTGTTGTCACGCCATGGGTAAGTCTCTCTCGCTACGTGTCCAGCATTCGATGACATTTGTATAGCAGTGGACAGCCAAAGTCTTCGCGCTTTTTTACCTGCACGAAACATTCCACCCTACTCTACTATCTTTGCGATAGAATCGGGACGTGGACTATTCTGTTCGTCCACATCGACGATAACACCACCTTTTGACCCGCGTGGGGTCCGCACGGCTTTGAACCACTGTTCTCATGTACGTTATTGAACTTGATCATTTATTTATGTTACTTGAAGCCGAGAAATCTGACCGCATAGAAGCTGACAACGTCTTACGACGCGGACTAGCGCAGAAGGTCACTGCACTGCGATCCGACCTCGACAAGATGAAGGAGCGACGTCACTTCCCGATACCATTGAGTACACCGGCTTCCCCAGCACGCTCCATAACAAAATATAATAGTGTTGTTCACCAGCAGATACCGATGTCTGTATCCTTCAAGACAAGGGCTGCAGCTGCGTAGCGGAGTGGGAATAATCTTATAAAATGAAGCTGTGCCAATATATCTGCTCCTGAATTGGACATGGGGGCGTTACATATCTTCGGCTTTCTCGCATACGCCTCCCACGTACGCGCCAGTTCTTATACTCTGTGGCTTCCCAAGAAACCGTCGTCTGGAATTCAACCCGGTCTATTTCACAGTGGCCCGACCGACTCCATAATAAATCCGCGAGCACGACTATGTACCACCGACTATGCCATAAGTCTATTAGCGCCCAATCATGCCTGTCATTCGGACGTCTCTGGACCGGAGTGATTCCAGTGCCACTCCAAGTCTCCGACTTCCTTTCTCGGAGGGACCCAAGCAGGATTAGCGCCAGGAACCTTCAACGTGCCATATCAATGTCATGATTCTGTCGTCAAACCGTTCTTGCTGTTCCCAACATGGATCCTGGGTATGTCTCTTCCATGTTCATCTCGTACGCCTTTTTTTGACCTTGATAACTCAGCCCGAAAGTCGCGATTTCTGGTGAGCCCTCCAACAAAATCTTGCTGTTGACTTTGATACTGATATGTTCTAGATTTTGTTCTGGAGTTCGCCCAAAACGAATCAAGCACGTCTACTCTACCTACTCAACTCAAATTCATCTTCACAACTGCCAATAAACCCTTCATTTATGTAGCATCGGCGGTGAAGGTTAACTGGCGCTGGGAAATACCCGTCCGCTTCACACTGTAAGTTCTGGGTACCAAACTGTGTCAATGTGTCTGCTGATCAAGTTGATTTCAGGCTAATGGCCAATACTCTCATCGTTAGGGTTGTGGATATGGCCGCTGATAGCGCGACAATCATAGGTTCTGTGTATATCGATCTTGAAGAAGTACACGACGCGAAAGGAACTACTTGTGAGAATCCTTGTTGTCGATAAACCCGTAGCTCAGTGGACATTAGGTGCTTACGTTATGCACGATGGTGTCATGGAAGAGCCGAGTGACTCCTCTGTCATGCAGTTGAAGTTCGTCCCGGCTTTGTTTCAACCCGGCCATTCTGCCTGTCATGATGTCGACGCAAGCCCTCATTACTTGGTGTTTGAAATGTGCTCAGGTACGATAGATTTGAGCATGTTTGAATGCTCTTAAATTGACTGAGTCATAGAGCGTGCGACAGCCGTTGATTTTCACAAGTATGCTGTGGATCTCAAGAGCATGTTAGGTGGAGGAATATCCCACTCCGTTCCAGCCGCCGGGGGTCGTCGTCTTCTCATCACGCAAGGACAATTCGTCGAACTCAGGCAGAGATGCCTTGATATCGTCGACTCGGAGCACGCCCGAGATCTTATCTCTCTCTTCGCTGATCTCTTTGAAAACGAATTCTCTGCTACCATGAGACAACAAATGTACGAGCACTCGCGCCTCCTGTATCATGATTTAGCTGTTATGGTTGGCGAGATGGGCAGGCCGACTCGGCTTTCGTCTGTGAACGCCTACAGAAATCGGCCGAAATCGATGCTGGCTCTCTATCTACAGTCGATGGGAATCTTTCTTCTCCAGCGCTATCGTACATTCCATGAGCAAGATGACCTCGACCTATCCGTTTCCTTGCTCACCGAGGCAGGCGTGCTACGCCTAGAGGCTGTACATGTTTCCATCGACCAATTCTTATTGTGCAGCTCCATCAATGAGGCGTACTACGCCCGTTACGAGTTGTCAAAGAGTATACCCGATCTCGATATGGCCGTTGCGGCTGGGAGGCAGGCAGTCGATTTACGTGTTCCGCGTTACAACTCACCGGACCAGAGAGGGTTTGGGCTCGCTGCGTATGCGCGGAGTGTAAAAGAGCGATTCATGCGCTTGGGAGATCGCCGTGATTTGAACACTGCGATGGAGTGCATAACGGAAGCGCTTGTGGATATTCCTTTGGAAGATCCGCAACGCTTGCTTCCTGTTCACACATACGTGGACACGTTGGTCTTGCAATATTTACTTTTGGGAGACGCGATGTACTTGGACCGGGCAATAAACACCCTCGACGACATCCTTCGCACAACCCCCGACTCGTCCCGTCATCTAATTCTACCGACAATTAAACACCTGCGCGTCCAATTGCTTTTTCGTCGGTTGGGAACCAGACACTCATCGTCTGGTATTAGTGACAGCGACAGTTTGGAAGCCAGTAGGAAACAGCTTCTTGCACGCATGCGCTTCTATCACAGCACGCCCGGCCAGCAACTCCAGGTCAATTTCACTGACCCTTTGGCACGCTTGAATCAGACCAACCACTCGGATGCCCAACAGCTTACAAAGGCAGACGAGGCGGACCTCGAATGGGTAGTCGCCACTGCTCGGGAATTACTGGACACCCTGAGTCTCAACAATCTCGGCGAGGATCACTGTCTCATGCTGCTCGCGCAAGCTCTGCTCCTGCGCCACGCCTTTCTGGATGACAAACCAGATTTGGAGGAGGCCATTGCAGTTTTATCCACTGTCTCCCCCCAAGTACCCACTAGGGACTTCCTCTTGAGCTTCGCGAACAATTGTCGATACAGAGAGCACGGCAGGAATACTAATGATCTGCACCTCACTATAGAGGCTTGTGAACGGGCAGCAACTTCTCCAGCTCTTTCGTCTATGCAGAGGTACTGGGCCTCGCGGGATTGGTTCTACTTCGCAACCCATCTCACGGGTGGCGAACAGGTCTCTGTCCGCATGGCTGCTCTAAAGGTTACCATGTCCATTCTTCCAAATCTAATCTGGATCGGGATGCCAATGGTGAAGCGGTACGAGATCTTGAGAATGTCAGATACTTCGCGTATGCCGTTTAGCGCGAGACCAGAGCATTCGCTTCAATCGCTAGGGTCTAGTATCGGACAGGGGCCAAGTAGAGCAGCAGCGTTCGCCATTCAGTGCGGGGAATATCGTACAGCGATTGAGTGGTTGGAGCAGGGGCGGTCGATGATATGGGATCAGCTTTTGCAGCTGCGCGCGCCATTAGAAGGTCTTGGGAAGGCGGATGGGAAACTTGCTGAGAGGCTCGAGAGGACCAGAAAGCATCTAATAGCCTCCAGTGCAAAGACACATTCTCGCGATGGAGTGGACTCCGAGGAAGTTCATGCCGCTGAGCAATTTCATCGGATGTTCGTCGCTGATTGGGAGGAAGGAGTGGGTGAGGCGAGAGGTCATTCAGATTTCGAAGACTTCCTCCTTCCAAAGGACTTCAACTATCTCGCTGCCGCCACCGCCGATAATTGTACTGTTGTGATCATCAACGCAGACCAGGAAAAAAGCGACGCGCTTGTTATTTTCCCTCTTGACGGCGCCAGCGAGCGAAACGATATCCTGCATGTGCCTCTCGGCGACTCGGATGTTCAGTATATCCGCGATGTTGGCACAATGTTTGTTGACTTGATGAAGACCACTCGGTCATCGCCGACTGTACGCAAACCTGTTAAACTCCCCAAGGAGGGGGTCGAGCCGCCAGAGACCAGATTTATGGAGATTTTATCCACCCTCTGGTACAAGATTGTCTTGCCAATCTTGGTTTCCTGTCAGCAAGAGAAGCCTTTGTTATTCACGGTACGTCAGCTTCTTGAAACTTCATGAACGATTCTCAACCAGACTCCTTATAAGGGTACAACTGGTGGTGCAAGACCGCGAATCCGATGGTGCCCAACAGGGTTTCTCGATGTTCTGCCGATTCACGCCGCCGGGGACTATTCCACGTCGCATAGTGGGCACAAGGTGTACGACTTTGTCATCTCGTCCTATATCCCGACTCTCAGTTCAGTCATCCGCCCTCCGAGTCCATCAGATCTCAGGAAACAACCCAAGATCCTGGCAGTTTCATGCGCCGCGCCGAAAGGATACAATGTGATCATTGGGACCCAACGGGAGCTAGCAGAGGTGAAGAAACATGCTCGCTTAGCGAAGTGCGAGTTTAGTGCGGCGATGGAGGATCAAGCGACCACCCAGCGCGTTGTGGTGGACATGGAGAACGCGCACTGGGTCCATTTCGCGTGCCACGGCGTCCAAGACCGAGAATTCCCGACTGAAAGTGCGTTCATTCTGGCAGATGGAACTCGCCTCGCTCTCTCTGACATTGCTGTTCTTGATCTTCCTCATGCTGAGCTGGCGTACCTATCGGCGTGCGAGACTGCGACCGGATATGTCGCGATTCCGTCCGAGTCGATCCACTTAGCGTCTGGAATGCTCTTGGCGGGATATCGGAGTGTTATTGCGACGATGTGGCCCATTCAGGATCTATATGCGCCTGATGTTGCTGGGGCGGTGTATGGGTATTTGTTAAGAGAGAACTTGAGTGGTACTAGACCGGATTATAGAGAGTCTGCGGTTGCGTTGGATGTTGCTGTTGAGTGTTTGAGAGAGAAGGTGGGAGAGAAGGCTTTCTTCTCGTGGGTGCCTTATGTACATTTTGGTGCTTGAATGAGGAAGGATTAGAGATCTTGGACTGGATGTGATATACGAGTAGTATTGGAGCGGTCATTGCAGTTTAGCGTTTTACCATTTCGGCTCGAACTTGGTATGATGAGAGAAATGCCAATATCACACCGTCTTAAGTGCGTTCCACCAATTGACGAGAACTCATCCGCATTCATGGATGAAGCTGGAAGTTGCGTCAGGAAGTGAGCGTAAACTTCATACCGTCACGGATCACATACGAGTTTGGAGCAGGACTGGATTTTGTCTTACAGAATGGAAAGATATATAAAGTAAAAGCGTTCTGGATCAATGCCAGTACATACGGATAAGTAAAGAGGCGCGCGAAATGATAAATGACAGAAAACTTGTAGAGCGACCCCTCTGACATTTCAAGTCCTTCGCACTTCACAACCCACAATCGACCGGTTTCAGAGCCTTCGTGACAATGTCGACGATACCATAATCCAACGCGTGCCCACCCGTCAAATCGTCCATAGCAGCAATGGTCGTAAACCACCCCTCTTGCGCATGGTCGATAACAGTCACCTTGATGCTGTTCGTCCTGCCAGTATTGTCAGTGTACGACAAATTCCAGCAGGCGCCACATTGGGGGGAGTTCCATCCTGGAACGGCGTAGGAAGACGTGACGTAGGGGTACGTGGGGAGCGAATCGAGGGTGGTATAACCGCGTGTGATGAGACCGTTCTCCCCATTGGAGCACGCAGTATTGTTCAGCGAAGTGCTGCCTATCCCGTAGTTATAGTCGTATCCGAGCTTGCTCGTGCTGGCGAGAGCAGAGGAAGCAAGCGCGAGCGTAGCGGCGATTATAGATGTGAACTTCATAGTAGGCACTGCTAAGAGCTCGAACAGTCAATCACAAGGAACTACAAAAATATGAAAAATGCATACCCGAAAGCAAAAGACTGAGGAGGAGATTCGGAAGGTACGGGCGAGGGTATGACGGGACGTCGGAGAATCAAATTTAATGCACTTTAGTCAGTGACTCAAGCAAAAAGGAAGCGAGCAACGTTGGCGCGGACAAGGATAAGAAGAATAGCGATTTTATGCCTTTATAACGGCAGTCCCCGGAGAAGGATCGCGTCCGGAGCATGTTCGACGGAAACTAAGGTACTTGGCACATAATTCAAACGGGGTGGAGAGGCCGCCATTCACGCTGTCAGTCTTCAGGAGCAGTGGTCGTCTGTGACGATGAGGTCGGGCTAGACACTCTAGCCGTCCTTACGATAATCTGGAGACGATTCCCGACGTCGACGCAGGATAATCCAGAGCAGGTGGGCGCTGTCAAGACGAACTTCCAAGAAGGTACCGGGAGATGCAACGTTTTACCTTCGACTCGGGAATGGACATGATCCGGTTTGAGTTCGCAGAAGAAGCCAGAGGATATTGCTAGCTGCGGCATTCAGTACCCGGCGAGGACCACGAAGATCCGTTCGAGCCCTTGAAAGAAAAAGACTGAGGAGCGTTTTGAAGTTCGACTTTTTTCCGGCAATAACCGAGAGGCCAGGGCAAACGCCAGGTCAGGTGGTTCGTGCTCTTGTTTTCTACCTCCTTCCTCAATGGATTTCTCCCCCGCTAAACTGAAAGAGACTTAGATACTCGAGCGTACTGGATCATTTCTTTATAAGCATTACTCTCCGTCTTTCCTCAATTTTCCGTAATGACCGCAACGTCAACTTCACAAACACGCCGATGTTGACGCTGCTCTTGTCAGGTGTCGTTTACCCGCTAACCGTACCTCACGCGGCAAATTCTCGACTCGCTACATCAGTGGAGCTGAAACATCCTGGGTCTTCATTCTGGATGGTGCGACGGCGAGCCTCCCCGGTATTTATTCAATCTCTAAAGCTGCCTCGACAAGCACCTCGTCTGGACGCTTCTTACGCTGGGAACCTTACTCCTGTATAAATATGAGGAATACCGCGCTGTACATGCTCTAACAACACAGTCGCTAACAACATGAGAGTCACCTCAATTGTCTTTACCCTTGCTTGCACCATCGCCACCGCCGTGCAGGCCGTTACTCTTGGCTACGACCCTACTTATGGAGTCGGGAGTAACTCTCTCTCCATTGTCGCTTGTTCCAATGGGGCGAACGGTCTCATGACCCGAGGCTATACCACATTCGACTCTCTCCCGACGTTCCCTTACATTGCCTCATCCTCTGTTGTCGCTGGCTGGAACTCACCCCAGTGTGGTAGCTGCTGGAGTTTGGTGTACAAGGATGCTAAAGGAGTGCCGAAGAATATCACGGTGACAGTAGTGGATCATGCCTTGAATGGATTTTATACGTCCCCGGCGGCGATGGATTACTTGACGGGTGGGCATGCTGTTGAATATGGAGTGGTGGATGTGACGGCGACGATGTTGACGCCAGTGAATTGTGGATTCCAGTTTTGACATGGTTTCAAAAAATGGGGGTGTTTGAACGGACTCGGGACTTGGGACAGCCTTTTGGATTTGATCTTGTGGCGCTGTAGTACTTGTAAATGAGTACAGTCATATACTGGCGGTCGCAATTCGAGTTTAATTTTTTAGATTGTCCAGAGGCCACGTATCGCCGTCGTGTCCGTGGCGTGTCGAAATGAACGTGGCAGCAAGGATATGGTGTAGGGAAAATGCCGCACTCGGCATAGCTTGGCGCTTAGTAATGGAACGTGCAACCATCTTTCGCGTTCCACCGGCACTTGGCCTGGTCGGCCCCGGCATGTATAACCATCTCTTGCAGTGATACTTGAGTCATCTCAACAAGTATATATGCGCTCAGTTCAGTTCATCTCAACCGTTCATTGACAAGTGGGACGTGTCCACCTCTCGCTTATACTTACCGTGATTCGTGAATGAGGATCTGGCACTGGTTCTCGCCACCGCCCGCTCCCCCTGGGTTTGGTCGCAGAAAGGTCTTGCCAGAAGAAAACGCCTCGTAGGGTTTTTCTTGATTAACTGCATCGTCTCATACCTTTCCAAGTTACCTCTCGCGTCTGGTCTTTCAGTGGTTGAGTCCTCTTCTGAGCGTAGGATTTTCACGGCCTCTAGAGAAAGACGGTTTGTGCGCCACGTATACATAGTGCTGTTATTTATCGGCTTCAGATTTATGGAATCTTCCAGATCCTCTCTCGACGGGCGCGCTGACTGACAGCTTCGAAGTTAACTTTTATTCGCGTTGCCCTCCGGAGGAGAGGCCAGTCTCTGTGCGGCATAAGATCCCCGAAGAGTCGCAAGATCAACGAACGACTAACGACGCGTCTCTGACGCCTCCAGCTTACGATCGGTCCTTCCCAAAGGCTATACATGACACTATCCGGTTACGCTTCTGGGTTTGTGGAATACTGCTACTTATCGGACGCAAGTAGCTCGATTTGTCTTTTTAGTTAACAAGCTCAATATTGGCCGTGCAGAAACTCTGATGACGACCACTCCCCTCGTTTCCAAGGAGCTTCTGACTTGGCTCGCAGAGTCTTACGTCTGGCATCGTCTCTCAGACGAGGAAAGGGCGGCAGGCATCATCTCCCAGCCTCGAGGTCCGGGTTATGGCATTGGACTTGGTTTTACCATCTTCATCATGCAAGGTATGTCGATCTTGTGTTTTTCATCTCTGGCACTCAATCGTCTTTAGAGGTTGCCAGTCTGGTATTGTCGTTTCCCTAGACTACAAGCCAAGTTACACGCTGAAGACTTGTTCAGCTCGTAAATCACTACTACCAACGTACGCTCCTCGGATTGTTGTCTTTTCGCTCCCTCACATTTGCATCAGGTGGAATGGGTCTAGGACTGTCCGTGCGAACTCTTGTAACCGTTTTTCTCTTTCGGTCTCTAATGCTGGCTTATGTGCCATTAAAGGTGATAGGGAGCATATTTCGGAAGTCCTTGAGGTTGTCCGGACGCGCCAGAAACGAACACAGCGTCGGACAAATCACGACAATGATATCGGCCGATTCGCAGAGACTCGACGCCTTCACCTATCTTGCTCATATGTGAGTAGTACATAAATCTCCGTAGCTCTTATTAAGAGTACCCAGGTTATGGGTCTCCCCGATCCAGGTATTAGAACTACGTGGATGTCGGAGGCAGCTTCGTTGATATGCCCTAACAGATTATTATCGGTATCGCTCTTCTAATCCATAACGTGAGACTTAACTTTACTATCCGGTTCTCATCTAACATGGTTGTCTTCAGTTGGGTTATTCTGCTCTTGTTGGTGTTGGGGTCAGTACGAAACCGCCTAAAGTGGAAACGACATTGACAAACTCCAGGTGCTAGTGTTCAGCCTTCCTGCTCAAGGCATCCTTGCCTGGTGGTTGTTTGCTCTTCGCAACAAGATGGTTAAGGTCACGGACGATCGTGTCAGGCTGACGACAGAGGTAACCGAACATTCATGTATGTACGAAGCAATCCGCTAACAGGCGCTAGGTTCTTCAAGGTATACGTCTCATTAAATTCTACGCCTGGGAGGCTTTCTATAGTCATCGAATTGGGGAGCTCCGAACAAAAGAAATCGGCTTTTTGAAGGACACTGCGTATGCATCATGATCATGTCCCGCATATCCACTGAAAGGTCAACAGCGTCGCGTCATCTCTCATGCTGGCGATGATGGGATTTGTCCCTGTACTTTCCGCTGTGCTTTCCTTCGTGAGTGTATTATATGAACGCTGCGCTTGGCTGATAAAGACGTCTGCAGATCACCTATGGACTCACGGGGCATACTCTCAATGTAGCCATCATCTTCAGTTCTTTGCAGTTTTTCAACGTTCGTGGCCTGCTCTACCCCCCGATCCACCTCCAATATAGTTTCACAGGTTATCCGTGCTCCCATGGTCATGTTCCCGCTGGTCCTTGCGTTTCTCGCCGATAGCATGGTCGCGGTGGGCCGTGTCTCCAAGTTCCTGCTCGCTGAGGAACTTCCCGAGACGTATCGAATCGATAAAGACAGCGACGACGCGGTGCGATTGGATGCCAGCTTTACTTGGGAGGCTATTAAACCGGATGACTCTAAACCCGCCACGGAGTCCGACGAAAAGCAGCCTGAAGTAGATGTAGAAGCAGTACCTCCACCACCGTCGGATAAAGAGGAGCGCGAGCCATCAGTTCCACCAGACGAAGCTCCCTTCGAACTGAAGGACCTTCATCTGAAAATCTCGCGAGGTGCGTTTGTAGCGATTGTCGGGCGTGTTGGATCTGGCAAGGTGCCGTGCCACAATCGCAGTGTTTACTAAATATTAACAAGTCTTAGAGTTCAATCCTCCAGGCCCTTATCGGCGAGATGCGCAAATTGAATGGCGAGGTATGTCGCATCCCGCGAGTATCATCGGGTTGGGCTGAATCAATCAAATCAGGTTGTTCTCGGCGGTTCGGTTGCCTACGTTCCGCAGACACCTTGGATTCGAAATGCTACCCTCCGCGAGAATATCTTGTTCGGCCAGCCCGACGACAGTGATCGGTGTGTGATCCTTTGGTTCATGTTAGCGACAAACTCAATTGTGGGCAGATTGGACGATATCATCAAGGCCTGCTGTCTGGAGCCCGATCTCGAAATGTTGCCCAATGGCACCATGACCGAAATTGGTGAGAAAGGAATCAATCTCAGCGGTGACTTTCTACACTAGACTGCAGCTCGTTTGTATTCATGGCAGTGAGATAGGCGGACAGAAGGTAATAGTACCAAACGGATCCTGAAAACCCGACTCTTATATAACGTCTTAGGCACGCATTTCTCTGGCTCGTGCAGCATACTCTCCTTCCGACATCATCTTGTTGGATGACCCCTTGTCGGCTGTGGATGCCTACGTCGGTAAAAAGATACTCGAGAACTGCATTCTTGACGGGCCTTTGTCGAAGAGGACTAGAATCTTGGTGACCCACGCTCTACATGTCTTGGACAAGGCCGACTACGTATATGTTGTCGATGGCGGTCTGATCAAAGAAGAAGGTCATTTCACGGTAAGTCGTCCTAAGAGCCTTTCATCCTTTTGTTACGATCGCTATCTGTAGGATCTCATGAACAATGGTGCCGTCTTTTCACGAATTATGGACGAGTACGGCAGTCTGGAGAAACAGGGTGTGGCGCCAAATCAGCGCGGGACGAATGTGGACGATACCAAGGGTGAAGCGTTGATGGACAAGAAAGACACGTTAATGCAGGAAGAGGAGCGATTTACTGGCGCCGTATCCTGGACAACATACCGCGACTACTTTCGATTTGCGGGCACTAGACTTTGGGGCCCCCTTCTTCTCGTTTTGTTGATCCTCAACGAAGCCTCGTCAGGTGAAAAAATCTCCTGATTGTCGATGTGGTCGTTCTGATATCTTATATCTCAGTTGCGAACAGCTTGTTCCTGGGATTTTGGACGGGTGAGAAGATCAACGGTTTCACTCAAGGCCAGTACATGGCCGTGTACAGCGGACTAGGAGCAGCACAAGCTTTGTTCACGTTCCTGTTCAATCTGGTGGTATAGTATGTGGCCCATCCTTCTCATGCTTGCCATTGCTTATCCTTCTCAAGTGTTGCTGCATTAATGGCTGGCTTGAGCATGTTCAAATCAAGTCTTGCCCACGTCTTGGGGTCACCCGTTTCTTTCTTCGACACGACTCCGATGGGTCAGTACGCCATTCTTCGGCATCTTTGCGTTCTGACAGGTTTTCTGAAGGACGGATACTGTCGCGGTTGTCCAAAGATCAAGACACCGTCGACGTAGAATTGTCGCTAACCTTGACGCAGGTAACTTCCACGTCCATACTCAATCCAGCTGCATCTCTAACTATCGTTTTAGTTTCTGGTCATGTTTTCTTCAACGATTGGCACTATTGCGCTTGTCTTCTACACTTTCCCCTACCTTGGAATCATCTTCGCACCGATGGCAGTCTTGTACTACTTTGTACAGGTGTATTACCGAAGGACGTCCGTGGAGACGAAGCGTCTGGATTCGCTGATGCGTTCAGCCTTGTACAGCACCTATTCTGGTCAGTAGCGACCGTGCCAGAACTGTGAAAACACTGATCTCAAATTAGAAACGCTCACTGGGCTTTCGACTATTCGCGCATATCGTGAACAGGTATGCCACCGAACGTACCCACCTATCAGTCTTCCTGATATCCTGCAGGATCGTTGTATTGGGGATGCAGAGCGCGGCTTGGACCTGGAGAATATGGCGTATTACATGACTATCACGATCCAACGTTGGCTCGCCATTCGTCTGGATATGTTTGGAAATATCCTCATCTTGGGCATTACTATGTTCGCCGCCGGCGCCAGAAATACCGCCGATCCCTCGAAAATCGGTGTTGTCCTTACCTATACATTGAGTGGTTCGTATTCCAGTCTGCCTTCTGATTATGGGCTAATTCCTACTCCTGACAGTCACCGGACTTTTCTGTGAGTCGGCCTGCGCACGATTAACTGTTTACCACCTTATATGTATTCTAAACAACAGCTGAGATGGTCAACATGTTTGCCCAGAACGAACAGAACATGAACGCGGTGGAGCGTATACTGGTTTACACCCAGTTGCCCACCGAAGGACAGCAGGAGGAAAGCGAGCATCCTGATAAAACCTGGCCAGATCATGGACAGATTACCTTTACCGATGTGGATTTGGCCTATCGAGAAGGCTTACCTCCTGTTCTGAAAGATGTTAGCTTCCAGATTCGTCCTGGCGAAAAGGTGCGTCATTTGTTCGCCGATCTTAAATTCGTCGCTCACCTCTTTGAAGGTTGGAATCGTTGGAAGAACCGGAGCGGGGAAAAGTTCGCTGCTTCAAGCTCTGTTCCGGTATGCATGGACGTCGTGTTTCGATATCTGTCTCACTCTCCGTAGGATCGTTGATGTCCAGAAAGGACGCATAGACATTGATGGGATCGACATCAGCAAGCTCCGCTTGGACACGCTTCGCAGTCGTCTGGCATTGGTGCCGCAAGACACGACGATGTTCCTCGGAACGCTCCGCGATAATCTGTGAGCGTAGAATGGAATATGACGTTCGGTCTCTCATTGCCTCACGTACTAGCGACCCTCACGGGTCTTGCACAGATGCGGAATTGATCTCGGTGCTGCGACGCGCATGGCTGCTCCCTTCGGTTGAAAATCCAGACCCTGCTGTGGATGCGAAATTTAGTTTAGACGCGATTGTAGGGGACGAAGGTAAGTGCGGTTCCTAAACGCTTGATATGGCTGCCAACCACCTATCCAGGTTCGAACTTTAGTGTTGGAGAAAGGCAACTGCTAGCGTTGGCTCGTGCGCTTGTGAAGAATAGTCGTATAATCATTCTGGTCAGTCCTTCTGTGAATCCACATGACATGGAATGTTGAGCTCGCATAGGACGAGGCCACAAGTAACGTCGATGTCGAGACCGATGCGAAGATCCAGCGTACGATCCAAACCGAGTTTGCATCCTCTACGCTGCTCTGTATCGCGCATAGATTGAACACAATAGGTGGGGTTCATTTTTCAGAATCAGAATATTGAAATCGTAAGGCTAACCCCACTGCAGCCTACTACGACCGGATTCTCGTCATGGACGCCGGAAAGGTCGCCGAGTTTGATACGGTCTTGGATCTTTTTGACAAGGAAGATTCTATCTTCCGTTCTCTGTGTAACGAGGCTCGCTTGCAGCGGGCGGATCTCGTTCGTATCAGAGCAGACCATTCAGTCTGAAGGACGATATATACCACACCCCACTCAGCTACGCTTAATACCCGACTCATTGGATAATATATAGAGAACTTTCAAAGGACGATTAGAGGTTCAGTGCAAGGTCCCATCTGCTGGTGTGCATTTGGTGGCAACTAGTCAGATAAGTATGTATCACCGTCTCGACTTCAGCCGCGAAAGTATATCCTCATCGACCTGTATTTTCGTCGCTCTGTGATGAGGGGCTTGCCAATAAGTATCGTCGCCGTCACAACTACTGAATACTCAACCTCTCTAGACAAGGAACGAGATCCCGCTTTGGCTAAGATGCTAATAGATTATTCTCCCATGTCCGAGAAAGAATGGTACGTATCACCTTGGCGTGAATGAAGGTTTGGCTATGTCGCGCGACCGTGAAAGTAAAGCAAAAGTAAAGCTAGAGCCGCTGTCGTCCTATCTGAACAAGCAGTCTTTAAACCAGATGTCCAAATTCAACCCGACTGCATTCATCCTGGCACTTCGCACTTGTCACTAGGAGATCTCAACGCCCACCCTCGTATTTTAACCTGTTTTTGTATGTTCCATTGCGCTCCAATCAGGTGGTTACATGTAAATGCGCCGTACGTATCTACCATGTACGAATTAATGCCAAAAGCTACGCGCCGCCGCACCCCATTCGAATCGTAATAACGTATGGTATGTATGAGTATGTATACAGTCTTCAAAGCTCGAGCTCGCTCTTCAAAGTTCGTCGTGGTCCTGGAACACATCATCGTCATCCTCGGATGAGGGCGGAGCTCCTCCTCCGCTGTACAATTTTGTCGTTATGGGGTTGACGATTCCTTGGACCTCTGCAAGACATTGTCAGTATCACCTTGAAATGGACGCACGAAATAAGACGTACCGGCCAACTTCTCCTCTAGATCCTCTTCCGTCGCCGAAGCGCCGTTCTCGTCAAGCCAGTCGGTGGTCTCCTTGACGGCGTCGAGGATAGTTTTCTTGTCCTCATCACTGATCTTGCCACCGAGACCCTCCTGGTCAGTGACCTGGGACCTCAGTCCGTAGACAAAGGCAGACAGCGAGTTCAAAGCCTCGATACGCTTGCGCTGAGCCTCATCCTCAGATGCAAACTTCTCGGCCTCGGCAACCATACGGTCAATCTCCTCTTGAGTGAGACGTCCCTTCTCGTTGGTGATCGTAATTGACTCAGACTTGCCACTATTGATGGTGCGTCAACAACATGACGAGGAAGGATGTGAAGAGGACTTACGTTCCCTTGTCGGAAGCGCCAACCTTCATGATACCGTTGGCGTCAATCTCGAAGGTGACCTCGATTTGAGGGACACCGCGAGGAGCAGGAGGAATACCGGACAGCTCGAACTTGCCGAGGAGGTTGTTGTCCTTGGTAAGCGAACGCTCACCCTCAAAGACTTGGATGAGGACAGTAGGTTGGTTGTCGGCGGCGGTCGAGAAGCTAAATAGAACCAAGTCAGCAAGGCATGTTAGATAGTGATGACAGAGACACGAACATCTGACTCTTGCGGGTGGGAATGACAGTGTTCCTGGGGATCAACTTGGTGAAGACACCACCAGTGGTCTCGATACCAAGAGTGAGGGGGCAGACATCAACAAGGACGACATCGGCGGTGCCCTCGGCACCGGAGAGGATACCACCCTGGACGGCAGCACCATAAGCAACAGCCTCATCGGGGTTAATACCCTTGGAAGGCTCCTTGCCACCAAAGTACTCCTTGAGGAGCTGCTGAACCTTGGGGATACGAGTGGAACCACCAACGAGAACGATCTGCAAGGGTTTGTCAATACATGCGTTGTGAAAGTCGGAATGAACGTACCTCGTCAATGTCCTCCTTCTTGACGTTGGCATCCTTGAGGACTTGCTCGACAGGCTTCATGGTCTTCCTGAACAAGTCCATGTTCAACTCTTCGAACTTGGCACGGGTCAAGGTCTCGGAAAAGTCGTTGCCATCCTCGAAGGACTCGATTTCGATACGAGTGCTCTGCTGGTTGGAGAGTGTGCGCTTGGCCTTCTCGACCTCCCTCTTCAGTTTACCCATGGCGCGGAGGTTGCTGGTAACGTCTGTGCCGGTCTTCTTCTTGTAAGACTTGACGAGGTAGTCGATGACGCGGTTGTCGAAATCTTCACCACCAAGATGGGTGTCACCAGCGGTAGCCAAGACCTCGAAGACACCGTCGTCGATGGAGAGGAGAGAGACATCGAAAGTTCCACCACCAAGATCGTAGACGATGATTTGGGATTCACCGCCCTTCTTGTTAAGACCGTAGGCGATGGCGGCAGCGGTAGGCTCGTTGATGATACGGAGGACCTGGAGACCAGCGATTGTACCTGCGTCCTTGGTGGCCTGACGTTGAGCGTCGTTGAAGTCTGTTCACTGTGTCAGCCACGTGCTCAGCAGAGGGCAAGATAATACTTACAGGCAGGGACAGTGACGACGGCGTGGGTAACCTTCTCGCCGAGGTATGCCTCAGCAGTCTCCTTCATTTTGGTCAGAACCATGGCGGAGATCTCCTCAGGAGTGAAGTCGCGGGTCTCGCCCTTGTACTCGACCGAGATGGCGGGTTTGCCGTTCTTCTCTTGTACTTTGAAGGGCCAGTGCTTAACGTCGCGTTGGATATCCTGGTCGTCCATCTTGCGACCAATGAGTCGCTTGGCGTCGAAGACGGTGTTACGGGGGTTGGAATGGAAGGCGTTCTTGGCAGAGTCACCAACCAGACGTTCGTCGTCGGAGAAGGAGACCCATGAGGGGGTGATACGATGACCTTGGTCGTTGGCGATAATTTCTACACGTCCACCGCGCGTTACACTAGTAAAAGTTGAGCAACGCGTATGAAATGGTGAGCAAGAGGCGAGCATACCCAACGCAAGAGTAAGTGGTTCCAAGATCTGCAACGTATTGGAACCAGTAGAATAGAGAGAAAAACGGTGCTCACCGATACCAATGACAGTGCCAAATTCACTAGTGGCGTCGTCTGCTCTGACTGAACAGAGAAGAGCGAAGAATGCAAACAAGGCAAATGAAAGACAGGACGCCATCCTTCTCGTCGGCGACATGTTGGAGAGGTGAAATATTTTGCGAAGCCTTTGCTCAGCTTAGCCCTTTATAAGGGAGCGTGACGTGTCCGTATACGTGGCATGCCCATATCGGGTATCCATTCCCACGCCTTCCACGCTTCATCTGAATCACCAGTGCCACTGCCAGTGCTTTCCATACACGTACACAACTGACAATTCTCTTTATTTCTCCGAACCTCGTATCTTTCTTAGCTGTCTCACCCCATCTGCTAACAGCGCCCTCGCGTACATCCGATGTGTCCATTCTCCGAACGGAGGTAGTGTCTGGGCATCACAAGTTAACCGTGCTGATTTACTGTTGAATCAAACTATCACCTTGCCATCGTTGTCTAACACCGCGTAGTCATGCGCAGCTGAGAAACCGACCAGCACATCATCACCGTCCTCTACTACGGGAAAATCGTGTCGCCCGCCTTCCATCAGCCGCCACGGATACCCATACTTTGCTAATGTTTCAAAGAACGCGACTGGTTCTGGTGGGACCTTCCATCGCGCTGTCAAGTGCTCAGCCACGCTAGGTGGCTCTATTACCTCCATCACTCCCCCAGCGAGCGCGTCCCTTTTGCATACGGTTCATCTTCCGATGCTGTAGCTTGACCTGTAAGCCATTCAAAAGCCTTGCCTTCCCAGAACATCAGAGTGCCCTTGAAGAATGCACGCGGCCAAAGATTTCGGGCTTCTTCGATCCGAAAAGGCTCTGGGAATGTGCTCTTGGGGACTCGCGCGTAGAACGTGCATGGTGAGACGTCTGGCACGTAGAGTTTGCGTTTCGGATCACTGGTTTCGTTGGGAATCCAAAGACGCGAATGACGCGGAGGAATGTGTATAGGGTATTGCGTCTCGAGGTTGTTGGTGTATCTGATCGAACCCAAGATAGCGAGTGTACCACTAGCGATACCCATAGATGTCTTTGTGAGGCGCTGCATGATGGAGTACAGTAACTTCACTAAATAAATGGATCTTGCCAATTTATCAAGCAGACATCAGCTTGAATAATAGTAGGAACGTAACTCGCTGTCCTGCCGGCTCAAGCCGGAATCAGGGCGACGTACCCGAGTACGACCGAAGAGCAGCTTACTTGTTTTCGTTGTTGACGACGTTCTTAACATGCTTTCACGCTTTGTTCGCGGCGCAGCGCGCGCTCCTGTACGCTCTCGTCCTCATATTTCTACCTCTATTCTAACCACCTTTTCAGCGTCGCTACGCGAGGGGATTCGCAACCGTCCACAGCGTCCCGGGTCCTCTGACGGAAATATCGACGCTTTCGAATGGTCTAACCGTCGCCACCGAGTCGCAGCCCCACTCGCAGACAGCGACGGTAGGCGTCTGGATTGACGCGGGCTCCCGGGCAGAGACGGACAAGACGAACGGTACCGCACACTTCCTCGAACACATGGCGTTCAAGGGTACCGGCAGGCGCACACAGCAGTCCCTCGAAATTGAGGTGGAGAACATTGGCGCTCACCTCAACGCCTACACGTCCCGCGAACAGACGGTCTACTACGCAAAAAGCTTCAGCAAGGATGTCCCTGTCGCCATGGACATTATCAGTGACATTTTACAAAACTCAAAGCTTGACAACTCGGCTATTGAGAGGGAGCGTGGTGTCATTTTGCGCGAACAGGAAGAGGTCGATAAGCAGCTCGAGGAGGTCGTCTTTGACCACCTGCACTCTGTCGCCTTCCAGGGTATGTTGACTTTTTACCAACTTGGCAATGTATCTGACCTGCTACTTAGGTCAACCTCTTGGACGTACCATTCTTGGTCCCAAGAAAAATATTCTCGGAATTCAACGTGACGACCTCTCTTCCTACATCAAGACCAACTACACCGCTGACCGTATGGTCCTCGTTGGCACTGGAGGCGTCGAACACTCGGCCCTCGTCAAGCTCGCCGAGAAGCATTTCTCCACCCTCCCCGTATCCCCCAACCCCCTTCCCCTCGGCGGTCTCTCACACACCAAGCCCACATTTGTTGGCTCCGAAGTCCGTGTCCGCGACGACCTGATCCCCACCGCCAACATTGCCATCGCCGTCGAAGGTGTCGGCTGGAGCTCGCCCGACTACTTCCCCATGATGGTCATGCAGTCCATCTTCGGCAACTGGGACCGCAGTCTCGGCGCCTCCCACCTCCTCTCTTCCCGCCTCTCCCACGTTCTCTCGGAGAACAACCTCGCCAACTCGTTCATGTCCTTCTCCACCTCTTATTCCGACACGGGTCTCTGGGGTATCTATCTCGTTTCGGAGAACTTGGTCAACCTGGACGATCTTATGCACAATACGTTGAAGGAGTGGACGCGTATGAGCATTGCACCGACTGAGGTTGAGGTCGAGCGGGCAAAGAGCCAGCTCAAGGCGGGCTTGTTGTTGAGCCTGGATGGATCGACTGCTGTTGCGGAGGATATTGGGAGGCAGATCGTTACCAGCGGACGGAGGATGTCTCCTCAGCAGATTGAGAACGCTGTTGATGCTGTCTCTGTCGCTGATATCAAGCGCGTCGCACAAAAGTACCTCTGGGACAAGGATGTGCGTCTTCTTTTTATTTTGTCATTTTATGCAAGTTGTTGACGTTATTTTCTAGTTTGCCATGGCTGCTTTGGGAAGCATTGAGGGATTGCTTGACTATAACCGTATTCGTGCTGACATGTCCTCCATGATTTATTAGAGTTGCGCGGTTAATTGTTAATTGTCAAATAAACTCCCGCTTTAATTGTTTTAATGGCCTGTGTAAGGACACCGCTGGTAGCCTGTAGGGCACTGATTGATTGACTGCAAGTGCCCAATTTGTGTGCATCGTGATTTACTCTTGCGCTAAGGTGCTGTGGTGGCGAATGGAGAGCTTGTGGCGCCGTTCCTACGGGGGCGTTGAGAATGCCTGTCTATTATGCTCGGTATCTTGGGACGTACTTGAAGCGACGTCAGCATGGGGATCATCCGACACTGTCGCCAGTGGCCAGTGGCCACAACGCGTTTTTTGGGGAGACAGCGTGACGATCACGTGCGTTACCTTGTTATGCGTTATGCTCTGCCGAAATTAAAAGTGGCAGGCGAGCCGTCGCCACGTCTTCTCTTCCTGCCATCATGTCCGAGGTGATGTACCGCCAATATATCGGCGAGCCCGACCTGCCCCACGTCATGGCCCTCGTCCAGAACGAGCTCAGCGAGCCATATGTCATCTACACATTCCGCTACTTTCTCCATCAATGGTACAGTCTAATTCCCATTTTCGCGCATGGCGGGTCGTGTGACTGACGATACCCCGCTGAATAGGCCCCATCTGTCCTTCCTGGTTAGCCTATTATCTTTCAAATGTTTACGGATCCCCTTTCTGAGACCGCCGCTCCAGGCGTACCCAAGCGATGCCTCCAATTCGGACCCCATCGGTGTCATAGTCTGCAAGCAAAGCATGCACCGCGACATTTATAATAGGGGATACATTGCCATGCTCAGCGTGGACAAGGCATGGCGCAAACGAGGGATCGGTTCGTCTTTACTTTCCTCTTCATATCCGCTCTCACGCGAACTCTCAGATACTTAAAACCATCACCATTTGGTGACGGTTTTCTGTTTTTTTCTTTTTTTTCCAGCTAGTGCACTTGTCCGCAACTCTATCGACGCTATGAAGGAGGAAGGGGTCGAGCAGGTGTGTGGCTCCGTGACTTGCAGGGGACTGTGAGGAGGACTGATCGGTCTCGTTTGGCTAGATTGTTTTGGAAACCGAGTACGACAATCATGCAGCCCTTTCGCTGTACGAGTCCCTCGGCTTTATCCGCGAGAAACGTCTGTACCGATTCTACCTCAACGGCAAAGACGCTTTCCGTCTCGTTCTCTCGGTCCCCACCGATGAAGCCACCCGCATGGCCAAACGCGCGAACGTATACCGCGCCATTCAAGTTTCGGATTACAGCGACGACGACGACGATAGCGTTTCGTCGCGTTAACTTGCTTCTCTCTCTTTCCAAAGGGTCTTAATTGCTTGCTATCTATTGTTTTGCTAGTCTTTCCGCCTTGCCTCCTCTGTATACCGTGTATTCCGTGTACTTGTAACGTTACGACCTCTCTACTCAGTCTGATAAAATACTTTCTTCACCTCGTTACAATACATATAGATCTTGTTGATTTAACTATTGAACACCTTGTGCATGAAAGCGTACATGTTCTCCATCTTGACATCAGGGTTCTTGTCGAAGAGATGGTTAACTCCTTCCAGCTCCTCGTATTGGACCTGTGGTGCAGCGGCGACGACATCCCTCGACTGCCTCGCTGGGACTTTGTCGTCGATACTCCCGTGGACGATGTACGTCGGCGGCAGGGTATACTTGCCCGACTTGAGCGCCGGCGCCACGCTATACGTCTCTGGGGGAATCCCCGTGCCTCCCAACAACAGCTCCGCCTCGATGCCTCTACACAAACACATGTCAGCTCCTCTCCTCTTCCCCCACCTCGCTCAAAAAAAAACACCACTCACTCCTGCACCATATAATGATAAAACATCGCCCTCGGGCTGTCCAGCGCCGAAAACGCCACCTTCTCCCCCTCCTCATCCAAATACGGGTCCAACTCGGCCTTGGTGATCGCCCGGTCGAGGTAGGACACCGTAGGCCGCTGGGGCGTCGTCCAGAACGCGTCGCGGAGGTCGGTGATTGGGTACAGCGCCGCGATGCCCTGCACCTCCTTTGCCCTTACACCTCCCGTAAGACTAAGACCGATGCCAGAGCCACAGAGGAGCGCGAGCCACCCCCCCGCGGAGCTCCCGCTCAGTATGACGCGGCGCGGGTCGACGCGGTGCGCGGTGGCGGAGGCGAAGGAGGGCGAGGAGAGGAAGGCGAGGGCGTCGGTGCAGTCGGAGAGGATGTGCGGGAGCTTGGTTTGTGGCGCGAGGCGGTAGTCTGCGGAGATGAAGCAGATGTGGTGTTGAGAGGGGGAGGAGAGCTGGTGTGGGGAGGTTCCTAGTATAAAGGGAGGTGGGGTGGGTGGGTGGGTGGTCAGAGATAGATAGATAAAGCGGACCGTACCTTTCCGAGTGCCCTATGTATGAGTTCAGATCTAGAGGGTGAATGGGAGGATATGAGAAGGCATACCTGTAACAAACCACCGCCTATATATCTGGCGTTAAAAGAGTCGAGAGGAAGTAACGGTTATGGAACGCACCATGCCACCACAACACAACAGGCGCCGGACTCTCAGCAGTCGCCGACTCGGGGATGTACACATCCATAACAATATCCAGCCCATCTACATGCTTAAACACCAGTTCCAACGGTGTCGGTGTTGGAGAAGCCATGGTCAAAGATAAGAGCCGCACTCTCCCTGTCCATGAGAGCTTTATACGATCACCTGCTGATAACTATCTATCTTAGTATCTATCTATCTCTCTCGGCCGTGGCCGCGCACAGTGCGGGAGTAAGTATAGCTACAGTGTCATTGAACCCAATAAGTAAGTAACACGCGCGGTTTACACAAAAGCAAAGTCCGATTACCGAGGCGTATATACAGGCGGAAGCTCATCCAGGATATCCATATCCTCCTCCTCTATGTGCGAATGAGAACTGTCACCTTCGCTCGGCTCCGGGGTGTACATCCGAAAGCCGCTATCGCGATGCACGACAGGCGCCCGACGCGTGGACCCAGACGTCGAAAGCCCGTCCACCGACAACACCACCAGCCCATCAGGTCGCTTAACATCGCGCTCGGACAACGACCTTCCATCGTCTGACCGCCCGTACTCTGAGGCTTGGTAACTTCTGGGGTCAGGAAGCGGCCTGGATGAACCACTAGAGGATGTAGACAAATGTCGATGGGAAGAGCTTGCAAAAGCAGGATTAGGAGGTGCGTATGCAGACGAAGCTGTAGCTGAAGATTATTAGACGCAACATGAGACATAATAAAACGACACCATACCAGGGTTGATTTTGGAATTACCATAGCGAGTCGGTGGGAGGAAATAGTCATTATACTCGTTCAAATTATGGGTCGGAAGTGTGCGCTTCATCAAATCGGATAGCGGAGGGAAATATTCTTCTGACGGGTCCATAGCTGTTTGCCGCGATGTCGTAGACATGTCGGAAGAGGAGAAATGAGAACCCCCAGATCTCCCCGACACAGAGGTTGGGAAGCGAGTAGCGTATCCAGGCGGGCCTGTTAACGTATGTTTAATCAAGAACAACGTCGGAAGCAATGGAAGAGCTCACTCGGGAGATCATACGACAGATCCTCACTACTTGTCACCACACTCTGCATCTTGGATTTCCTCCTCGGCACAAATGCACCAAACTCGGAAGGAAGGGAATCCGTCCTTTGACCTCGTAGCAGGCTGGTCTTGCTGCTAACGGATGGGTGGTGAGCGGTGGTTGGAGAAGGAACATGGACTAGGGACACGTGAGAGGATATAAGACGAAAAATAATGGGGTACTTACAAGGATCGTCGTATACGGCATACACGTCTGCTTCCGAGTCCTGAGCCGATGAAGCTAAAGAACTTGCACCCACAGACATATGATACTCTCTTCTTGGATCAGAAGATATCACATCCTCATCAGAACTGTGTTTGTGGACGCTTCTCATCCTGGCATGCCTCTGCGAAGTCGAATGCCGAGCTGATGATGAATAAGTGGTCGGAGGGTCCAGGTCGACGTCCTGTTCCGTAGAATAGTGATATGTCGCGCCAGATGGGGTTGGGGGGTAAGATGGAGTATAAACTGTTTGATAATCAGGATACAGGACGGACAGCTGGAATCGAAAGACGTACAAGAACCAGTGTCCTCCGACTTCGACGTGGCCTTTGATGTTTGGGCTTTCCGTTTTCGCCAAAAGAACCATGATGCCACAGCGAGGACTACGAATAATACTGCGCCTCCCGCAGCAGCCCCAATGATTATCGAAGATGAAGGGCCAGAATGCACATCCGCCACGCCAGGATCGGTCTTTCCGGCAGGGTTCGAGCGCACAATGAAATAATCGATCGAGACTGGCGCGTCTGACCGTGCCGTCATAACAAGGGTGTGCTCGGTCTGGTCCAGGGAATTTGAAGAGAAAAATTCGACGTTGTGCTGTACCACGCTGGAGGAAGGCGCATTGAAAATTTCTGCATCTCCTCCATCAAGAGAGAAGGCGGCCTGGGTTGTGACGTTGCTATCCACTCGGCCGTAAACAGATGCTTTGGTACCTAAATTTTTGTCAGTAAATGAGTATTGACATAGGAACGATTGTTGCCGCACCTGTGAACTTGAGCCGTAATGACGCATCCTTCTGGAGGACGTGGCGTGTCGAATTGAAGTCCCCATCTTCGCCATTTTGTGTCCATTGGCCGTTCCATTCTACCTGACCACTTGTGTCGTCGATGAAGTACTTGGCTCCGGATGGCACGTTACTTGAGGGTTCGTAGAGAATGTAGTCAAACCATAAATATGGGTCTGAGCTGGAATTGCCCGAGCACGATTCAATGGAATAAAGGAGTGTGTGATTGGTGTCCGCTAAACGCGTCGAGGACCAGATGGTCTGTTGGTGGGCGGTCGCTGTGACATTGGGGGAATCGAATTTGTGTTCATCACCATCGAGAGAAATGGCGACAGAGCAGGACCCGCCAGCGTCAAAGTTGCCAATTAATGAGACGGACGTCCCTAAAGATGTGTATCACGGAGAGCGCTGAGGAGATAGGGACGAATACGGACCAGTAAAACGGAAGGCCATCGAGGATTCGGAAACATTCGAAGCGTGTACACTCTGGCCATAATCCATACCGGCGCCCGCCACAGACCACTGCCCAGTGTAGTTGAGTTGGGCATCGAGGTCATCGACTATGATGTACGCATTAGACATGAAAATAGAAAGCTAAGGAAAGGGAAGGGAAGGTAAGGTAGCGAGCGTGAAGGAAGGAAGAAGACAAGATCACGTACCGTGTGTTTTGGTTCCCTGCCAGCTTCCAGGGCGCTAAAATAGAGAAGAGGGTGATGATGATACGCTGAGGTGACATTCCCCGGTGATCGAATCGTTTCATATTAACGTGAATCAATAATCTTCTCTCTGGCCACCGTACTCCGACAACAAGATGAAGGAGACTACGTGCACTATTGTCGAAGAATCGGAGTACACGGTAGGGGTAAGCACGGGAAAGCCGCGGTCGGGTATCAATTTGCAGCCGGTGTGTATGGCCGTTCCAGAGTAGCAAAATAACGTGGAGTAGAACGAGAGGGGCGTCAAGAGGCAACGCTTTACTCGACCAAGAAGCAAGTCAACAACAGGAATTATTGCCAAATGGTCAAGGTCGAAAACAAAGGAGTTACGGCATCTGCCGCCGGCGCCTTCAAGTTCACTGAGGCTTCAACCCGCCCAACGCGCAGTAGACATTCTTCTCCCCGGCGCGCTGCATTCAAAAGTCCAAATACATCAATCAACGTTGATGTATCTCTCGTTCGTGTTGCCCGCACCAGTTGTCATTCTCACATCACTGGCTCATGCAGACACCGAAAGCCTTCAATCACCGACATTCATCATGATGGAGATACTGGACGACGCTTCAAGTCCATGGTGAGAGAATATACAGTAATCTTCGTGGCGCCATTCGAATATGAAAGGTAAAGTCTGTCAATGGTGCAGTTTGTGTTGTGCCCGAACCGTGAGAACAACTCAAAATGCAGCCCTTCCACCGACTACGACGCGTCTTTTGCTGAGCTCACTATCTCCCTACTTAGGTTTGCATTTCTGCAACTCTCGTACAACTTAGGTTGACGTTATTACAGTTCCCACATAGCTCCTACATCCCGCACCTCATGGCGCCTATTCGCGAACGCGAAGGCTCGGACTCTTCCTCAACTCTATACTCCCCATTCCCATACTCCCGAGCTAGCACCGCGCGCCAAACACGAAAGGAATATAACCTAGAAGGCACTCCATTCGAATTCCAAATACCAGACATTATCATCCCTCCCAAGCTGAACATCGACTTACTAGGTCCACTCTCCCCGCTAACTGACAGCGACGTTGACGCGGAAGGAGAAACAGACGTAGAAGAGGAAGAAGATCTAAATCAACGTCAACTACAGGAATCACTCGCTGAGCTTGAACCCGACGACGCAGAAACGCCAGGCTCGTCCGGATCCATCCCCTTCCTTTCTGCTGTAACGGCACCATTACACGACCCCATCACTGTTAGAGGACAGACGCTTAGACCTACTATAGTCTACAACATTTTCCTATGGCTTTGTGCTGAACGGCTCGGCATTACCAAGAGACGATGGTCAGGACTCCCCGCGCCGTAAGTCAGCTTTTCGAACGCACAGACAGTTATCAACTTACGCCGTAGGTGGACAACCAACAAGCTCCTCCAAAGAGAGTTCTTTTGCAACACATTCCGCGTCCTCGACCGAACGTCTCAATACCTCATCACGGAGGTTATCGAGAAAGGCTCACAGGAACCGAGGGACCTGCTCTTCCGCACCCTTCTCTTTACCACGTTTAACAAAATCGCGACTTGGGAGCTGTTGGTCGAGGAGATTCCGTCGTTGACTTGCGCTGCCTACAAGCGGAGAAAGTATGAGAAGGTTCTAGATGCCGCAAAGAAAAACGGCGTGAGCCTGTTCTCCGCTGCATATCAAAAGCAGAATGGATTCTCTCAGCTGAAGCGCAAAGGCGACACCGTCGATATGTGGAGGCATCACCTCGATATTGTCGAAGAGATGATGGAGGACGACGTGCTCTTGAAGAAGCTCCAAGCACCAAATGTCTACCTAGATGATATCTTCGATTTCTGCAAAGAAAACTTTTGGGGATTCGGCGACTTCAACTCGTACCAACTCATCTTGAACCTCGGTTACACCAACCTCCTCCCTCATTCGTCTTGGGACTTTGTCGTTGTCGGTCCAGGAGCTCGATCTGGTCTGTACAAGATGTTCGGAGAACGCATTCGCGCCGCGGAGAAGAAAGAGGATGATATCTTCCAGGCTGTGCTGCGCAAGATCGCCAAGTCCCTCCCCGACGATTTGGCGCGGCTCGGGTACCACTTTGACGGCGTTGATGCAGAGCATCGGACGATGGAGCTTGCCGACGTCGAACATATGCTCTGTGAAACGGACAAGTACGCGAGAGTGGTGCTGCCAGGGATAAAAGGACTCGACAAGGCGCGCGTTTTGAAGTTCCGGGAACAATTTGGGAGACGAGGCCCGCCGGGACGTGCTTTTCCGAAGGCTTGGGATGTGCGGAGGGGCTTGAAGGATGTGAGGATTCGGAAGTGGGATGCAGAGATGGGCGACTTTGGGGTGGATTGTATAAGGGACCATCGGCTGGCAGCGGATGGGTCTGGGTCGTACGAGTTTTTGGTTTCGTGGGAGGATTATCCTGTGGAGATGGATACGTGGGAGCCGGCGGGAAACTTGAAGAAGGTGAGTATTTTGGAGTATCTTGAGGATCGTGGTGTTGCCCTTCCGGGATTTTGACTGGACTGTATTATATATATGTTTATAATGTCTTGGTACCCCGGTAATCGTGTAGTGTAGTTGCTATCTAGTGTAGTTTAGCTTTCTTGACAATGTTCCGGGCTTTTTATCCAGATGAACGGATTCGTCAATGCAGATGGAACGCCATGCGACCTACCCAATGATACGGAAGACTTCCGTCGATTTGCGGCGGTGGAAGCGCACGACATAATGGATAAGAGCGATAGATGTCTTTGCTTCAGGTTCAGGGGCGATGTGTAATGGGGAGAACAGGTCGTCTAAAATACCGGTGGAGATTTTTGCTGGGGGAAGGGACCGAATGAAATGCGCCACACAAGGATATGAAGACGAGCAAAGGCGGCTGGGATGGAAGGCTCGACTGAACCCGAACACTGAGGCTGACACTTCAGCATGAGATGAGGAGACGAGGGTGGGAAGAAAATATTCTCGCGCTGCCCGACACGCGAGAAAGTCTATCAGTCGGGCCACAAATCACATGTCATGTTGTACTTCTCTTCTCGCCACCATGTACTACATCTGCAATGGTGGAAAGCAGAGAAAGTTATGCATCTCTTCTAGCAATTTGGGCAATGATTTGGCTGTCTGGCGCGAGTTCTTGTGGTTGTGTTGAACCTCAGGGGACTTTTCACACGGTACAGTTATGGTGGATCGTTTGTTAGCATTCCGGAAGGGGTCCTAGGTCTCACGCCTCAATTTTCGCTGTCCAATGTGCATCAAGCGACGTGCTTGTTGGACTATGTCTTGTCTTAGCTAAGACTCGCTCTCTCTACTAAGCTATGTCCGGATCACGTCTCCCCCAGTAACTGGCTGTCTGACAAGTTACTCTCGCGCGAGGATGGAACTATCTTACCTTGTACGGTCTCTCGCGTACGTATAGATCTGGTATAGGCTGTCTGCTAGTATTCTGCGGAAACTTCTGGGCCTCTTGCTTCGGCTTGCGCGTTACCGTCGAGCTACCTGATTCCTGGATGCTATCCTCACTCAACCAGCGACTTACTCTCCTTGCTCTGACCATCTATCGTCGAGTAAGTAGTTTTGATCAATCATTGAAGAAGCGCCGAGGTTCATCAATCTATCACTCAACGCTAAAAATATGTACAAGTATAGAAAAGCCTTATTTGGCTATGTACACTATAGCGCGTCGTTCGACGCGAAGAAGAAAAGCTGCTGGACATATCGCGTCACAGTAACAGTGCCGAGCGTCGCACCCATGCGGACCTACACTTTAGCGTGGGGCGTGAGAACCTTGGTTTCAGGACCGATTTTCAACCCTTCGCTCTTTCAGCCTTTTGGCGCGTCTCTTCTAAACGTTCTAGCACTCTCCAAGGTCACTCTTCTCTTGCTTTTCGTGACGTATTTCCGTACTAACAAGCGTTGTTCCAGAACGACTATAGCTAGTAAAATTGGCTTATGCCCCCCTATCGCACTCACGGTCGCGAAAGCCGCTCGGACGCCACCGCCTCCCTTTACGCTACTTCCGGACATTCTGCGCGTTCTATCAACGCCAAAAAGGCTCACCATGTCAGCAACAACACCTCGGGACACGAGCACACCCCCTCCTCCTCGTTTGGCACGCGTTCAGCCTCCCAATTCTCCTCCTCCCTTGATGCCGACGCCGATTATGATTCAGCCTTTGGAGAGCCTGATGATGCCGTCCATCCTCAAGGCGTCCCCGGTTCCATTCCTTTCACCGTAGCCACCGAAGCACCCCTACGCGAGCCCATCATCATTCAAGAACAGGTCCTTACTCCAACAATAGCGCTGAACGTTCTATGGTGGTTCCTCGCAGAACGAAATAATGCTTTTCTGTATCGCCAATCTGGGGTGCCTGGTCCGTGAGTGTCACTTTTAATGTGGACATCAGATGGTGATTGACGGATCCTGTCTCTGTCTTGATTTAGGTGGACCGACAACACCCACCTCCGCAATATGTACGCCTGCAATGCTTTCCGCGTCCTCGACAAGGCGTGTCAATTTCTCATCAAGGAGGTCATCGAGAAGGGCTCTCAGAAACCCAAGGAAATCCTCTTTCGCATCCTCCTTTACAATACGTTCACTCTGCCGGAGACGTGGATCTTGCTTGAAAAGGCTCTTGGACCTCTCACTTGGGAATCGTACGACCCAGAAGCATATCGTGCCGTCCTGGATGAAGCTAGAGCAAACAATACTACGCTCTTTACCGCCGCATTCCAGAAACAGCCGGGAGGCAGAGGCACCATCATGCATCATCACCAGCTCTCCATCCTTGAGAAAATGATGGCGGACGATAATCTGTTGCGTCGTTTACAGGCTCCCGGCGTTTATGCCAGAGATATCTTTGACTACTTGAAGACATATCCCAGTGTTGGCGACTTCAACGCATACCAGCTCGTCCTCAACCTCGGTTATTCGAAGCTTCTTGTCTTTAACGGCGACGACTTTGTTATTGCTGGATGCGGCGCATCTTCTGGCTGTCTCAAGCTGTTCGGCAAGTCGATGGCCAAAGCCAAGACGGTGGAGGGAGTCAAGGACACGATTGAAGAGGAAGTCATTCGGTGGATGTGCGATAACCAGGAAGCGGAGTTTGCGCGCCTGGGGATTACCTTTACGGGGGTGAACAAGCATCTTCGTCGTTTGGAGCTTGCGGACTTTGAGCACGCCATTTGCGAGGTGGACAAGTTCCTTAGGCTCACCCATCCTCACCTCAAGGGGTCGGACGACCGTTCGAGGAGCAAGCGGTCATTCCATGGCAGGACCCGAGCGATGCCGCCTGTTGTTCTGCCCAAAGTGTGGGCGCGAAGGCGCAAGATGCCGCTGAGGATCAGGCCTGCGAGGGGGGAGGACGAGCCGGTGTGGGTGATTGAGAAGATCGTTGACCGCGAGATGGTGAATGGGATCATGATGTACCATGTCTTTTGGAAGGGGTGGGAAGAGAAGGACATGACATGGGAACCGGAAGCGCAGTTGTTGGAGGATATTCCGGAGATGATGAAGCAGTGGCTCAAGGAGCATGGACATGCGCCGACGACGGGGAAATAGATGGAACAATTCACGCTTTCGTATTGCTTTCGTTCTTTGTGTACTGATAGTATCTATCTTAGGAGCGACGTAACCTATTTTATTATTGTATATACGTGTACTTACTGTGCCTCAATGTTTATTGTACTCATATTTTGCTGATCGTCGTCATACTTGACTCCTTTGATCACGAACCACCACCACCATCCATTATGCCCGCACCGTCCAACGAATCGAACTTCCGCGCCAACCTCTCGCAGTTCCGGTGGGCCAGAGGGCAGACGGACGACTCGCAGCCGCCACCGCCGCAGCAGGCGTCTGCGAACCCATTTTCTCGCTTCTACAACGCCGTCGCGGGAGACTATGTGCCGCTGCGCTCCAACGAGCGGACAAACGAGGAGGAGGCGTGGTTTGCGCTGTCGAGCTGGGAACGGTGCGCTTTGCCAAAGGATGGAGAGAAATGAAATGCTGATGAAATTAATGGGGTAGACTACTGGGATTCGGGGCATGTCTCGTCGGAGCGGCGGTGTGTTTCTTTATCGCGTTCTTGACGCTTATGAGGTGCGTATTTAAATTGTTGGGAGGCTCATTTTTGATTTTATGTTTACTGTAGACCGTCCAAGTTTGCGTTAGCGTTTAGGTGTGTGTTCGTGCGCATACGCAATCACTCACTCATATTGATGTACCCTATTCAGCCTAGGCAGTCTTCTGGTGATGTTTGGGTGCGGAAACATCCTTGTTTTGCTTTCTTCCGCCTTGGTTCAGCTTTGAGAACAGGTTCTCTGTATTAATAGGACCCATAAATCACCTCAAACATCTCGTCTCAAAGGAGCGACTACCGTTCACAGCGGTGTATTTTGGAAGTCTAGGTCTGACTCTTTATTTCTCTCTTGGGGTGCGCGCGTTTGTTTCCTCATTCCGCCCGAAATCTGACTTTCTGCTCCAGCTTCATTCATTCCTTGGTTCTCTAATAAGCGGCGTCGTTCAAGTATGCTCTTTCCTATCCACAAACTCAGTTGACCTCAAATTACCTTTAGGTCGTCGCGCTTATTGCATACGTTCTTGCTTACTTCCCTGGTGGCACTTCCACTCTACGACTCGGTGGACAGATGGCGATGCGTGGCGCAAGCAGCCTCCTACCACGTTAACACTACTCACTCTCCCTCTTGTTTATTTGTGCATTAATACATTACTTGGATGCAAAAATACAGTGTACATATACTCAAAAACAATCATGAAATCATCGACATATCGTCGCCCTCGTCGTTTTGGTGCAGACCGACAGTGTCCCGTAACCGTCGGTCCATAATCTCCATGTACGCCTGGTTATCGCGCCAGTCCTCGCCAAGTCTCTGTGAACGGATCAATTCGAACCCAACGAATGTAGTGAAACAAACGCACAATAGCTCTTAACCTTTGTAACACAGGCTGTAGGCTCTTTCCGAGCTCCTGTCGGAACGCGTCTGGCTCGGGCATCGATAACAATCGTATCGCGTAGCTTTTGCCTTCGGCAGGCTTGCCTTGATGGCCATCGCAATAGTACATCGCATGCCTCCACAGCAGCAAAAGCACCATCTCAGCCGTATGGATCACGATTCTGACGTCCTTTTTAAGCCCCTCCTCCAATCGCTCGTACTCCTGGCACACAAGCGTCCGCTTTTGGTTGATATTAAGCTCCTGCAAAACTGCCGGCTCCAAATGAACGACCTATACACACTCAATAGTCAGCATATGAAACTCTTTCCCGCGCGAGAATGCCTGCCACACACCTCTTGGATATTTTCGACAGTGACGTGCTCCCGCGCAGATAGCTCCGAGGCGATGAAGGCCATCTGGTTCAGCATTGCCTCAAGATCACCGAGAACGTCATTGAGGGCTTGGATCGCATCGCCCAGGGAGGGCAGTGTCGCTAGGCAAAAAAAAACTTGTTTAGTAACGGGATGGCTCGCTGAAACTATCAATAACGCACCAATGAAATGCGAGCTGCGCTCATCCAACCTCGGAACTGCCGTTGAAGGCGCTAACATAACATTGATGTCTGGTTCTGCCGGCACACACAGGGATGAGTCTCAAGCACAAGGGTGGGTAACAACACAGCGAACTAACCCGTAAAGTCACTAGCTGCGCCCAGGTATGCAACGACGGCTTTTCGAAGCAGGCGCTCTTTTTGGCGAACAGCCGCTTGGAACTTGGACTCTGATCCGAAACCTACAGTGATTGCATTTTAGTACATTTCACGCGGGAAGAAACAAACTTTTTAAAAATATATACCTGATGAAAGTGCATTCGAACTGGCGATTTCCGCGTCCGTTACTGGTTTCACGTTTTCAACCCAATGCCCGGTTCGAAGATACTGCGTAGAAAGAGCCAAAATGGCAGCATGGATGGCGCCGAACCCAGAGCCTGTAGATGCCTATCTCAAAAAGTCAGTTCTTTCAGCTGTATCGGCCGAAACTGAAAGTACAAACCAGATCCGTCTTTGGAACAATGTGCAGAATGTTGGTGGACAGAGAGATCAACAGATGAATCTCCTCCAGAAGTGAAAGTGACAGGTCCTCGGTTTCATTTTTCAATAAAATGACGATTGTCGGGCTGTGCTTGGACAGAAAGTCTAACGCCTACGCCAAGTGGGTTAGCCACCGTCCATCGATAGTAAGTACAGAATTAGGTACCTGGTTCGTGGCAGACGCATGCTTGGAACCAAGGGTGGCAACAATAGCATTTACAAGTTCGACAGCGGGCATAAAGAGCTGATGATATCGCTGGACCGCAGATGGCAAAAAAGTGTCTTGATCTAACGAAAAGGAGGAACGTCAACAACACACGCGTAGAGCATCCGTAAAAAAAAGTAACACATACCCATAAAGTCCTGATCTCCTTCAGGTCTAGCGTCAAGATAGTCGCATCTGCCCAACACTGAGATAATGTTGGCATCCAACAATCGTTCCGCGCCAGCCCTTGAATGCGCTATCCGAATAAAGAGTGACATTTTCGACTCATAAACGTAAAGCGCGTTAAGGTCATCTATTCAATCATGCCGTTAAGTAAAAACTGTGCATATAACGAACACAATTAGAAGCTTACCAGGATCGGGCTTGAGAACAGCCTGCAGATTCAGATCCGACTCCCTGACACCGTGAATGAAGTTGGTCAGGATCCCATGTCGTACGAGATAGGTCAAAACAAGGTATTGCTTCTCAGCCGCTGATAGCTGACACAGAGAAGTCAACAACATGAATGCCACCGTCTTCCATACTTCCGACCCATCAATGGCGTCTCGAGCAATGGTTGTAACAAGTCGCTCAAGACCACCCTTCATCAGAGCTAAGCTGTTGGCCTGGATCGGCGAAGACGAAGCCGGTCGAGCTTGGGGAATGAGAGCCTGACTATCGTCGAAGAAGGTATCGCGGGCAGTAGCGGCCAGGGACATGGACATGGCAAGACCCTTCGGCGGAGAGGGAGTGGAAGGAGAAATGAGGTGGATATAGTTCGCAATCGACGCGTACAGATTGCCTCGCACGAGCTCCAAGCGGCTATTATCGATGATACACTCCAAGATGTTCTTCAAGATAGTGTACAGCCGCTCGGCTGGGAGAACATTGCTTTCTGGATCTCCGGACAGCGAGGAGAGGATGATTTGCTGCTGTCGATCTTCACGAAGTTTAGTAATCGCGGAGAGTGTCATTTCAGCCAGGACCACCGCCGTAGAATCCTCCACTTCTGACGAGTGGAGAATGGTCGGTAGTATTTGGAGAAGATCGAAAAGCGTGTTCTCCCTTAGATCGTGAGGCAGACGATGGAAACAGCGGATCAGCGCCATGTCCAACATCTTTCGCCACGACTCAAAGCCCGTCGCCGCAGCGTAGACAACCTCCCGTCGGTGGTTCTCGACGGCACAACTCTCCAGTATGTACTGAGACTCGAGCGCTACCTGTTCCATATTTGCTGGAGTGGCGACTTTGCTCTGCGCTACTAGTGAACGCCGAGCAAAAGTCAACAATGAAAGGAGAGCCCCCCGATCGATGACCTCACACCCCGAGATGTCTTTCCGAGTACACGAATGGAGAGGGAGTTGCGCAAGGTATTTGACATCGACAGGCTGTACGGTCAAATGGTCGGACCAGTCGAAAGCCAATGAATGCAGGTACTCGATGATCCGCATATTCGATTGCCCAACTTCTCGGAACGTGTCGAAGATAGTGTCCTCCCACTCCGGATCCGTGTCATAGATTGGCTGAGTACTGAATAGAATCGCGAGCAGATCATCAACGCCCTTATGCTGATTCCGGTTCATGAGAACTTGCAACTCCAACGCCACGAGGTTGAATATCCACGACCGGGACCTCAAGAAAGCACTGAACGTCGCGACCGTCGTCGGCAGACGCGTTCCATCGGAATACACAACCTCGATGAAGGGTTCAGCTTCAGTGCGAGGTCCCTGGGTTGGAATTGCCGCAAGATGGCGGGCAAAGAAGTCTTCTCGCGTCCGAAGATATCGCATCGTCAGCTCCGACGTCGACGAGTCGAGACAAAGGGTGTGGATAATATGGTAACACCGCTCCGCAAGGGCGGGAATGGCCATGAACATCGGGGTGCCGCGAACCTCTTGTTCCTTCCCCTTCCCCTTCAGCCTCGGTATGCCAATGTTGAGCAGTTCGATGACGAGATGGACGCAAGTCTGCTGAGAGCCCAAAGCATGAGGATCTTCGATCTGTTGACTCCGCTTGGTGCTACCGAAGAGCAACCAACGAGCAAAGCTCTGATGGGAATGATTGGTCTCGGTGCTTTGAATCAACAAGTCAAGAACTGCGAGCCTTGTCGCCTGGCTCAAGTCAAGACTTAGATCAACATCAGGCGCGCCGGCCCCTGTACTCTGTTCTGCGACAGTCTCCGCACTCAAGACGTCGTCCACCGATTCGGATTGGAGTATATGGATATACCCGGCCATAATGCGCTTCGAGTTTTCGCTTCGCTGAATCAGAACAGCCATGCTCGACAATGCAGGGGACATCGAGAGGGCGGACATGATCTTCACAGAAAGCAAAACGAGTTCCGAATGGGCGGGATATGCGACGTATGACGCGATGGCGGGAACATAATGGGGACCAAAGGAGAGAGATTGGTCGAACCTGGTGAAGTACGAGCGAGGATGAACCACACCAACAGATGATGCGCCTTCAAAGTCAGAGAGTACAGGAATAAGAATGTCCAGAAAGAGGTCCTGAATCTCCAGCACGCGCTGAACGATGCGCAAAGCCCGAACGATGGTGCTTGCAAAGAAGGGCTCCTCGTCCGCGAAACCTCTTTCGAACGCATCGACGCCCTCAACGATATATGAGGTGATGCTCTGATGGAGAGGAGTGGCGGCCAGCAGCATCTTCGTGATATCGTAACCGGGGTGTGCCAACAAAGAAACGAGGCTCTCGGCTTTCAACGGCCCCGCCTCTGCAGAGGCCAAGATCGACTCGACATCGAAACTCGCCAGCGACCGCTCGATAAAGCACAAACAGAGATCGTTCATCTGCCACCGGTCTGAAGGACGTGCGTAGTCTCGGGCGGGGATTTTAGCAAAAACGTTGTCAACGACAAACGCGACGAATGGCCCAATTCCGGGAAGTCGATAGGGCTGTCCCAGATTCTCCGGAATGGTGCTTAGTGTACCAGGATCCGTTATACGATCACGGAGAGAAACGCGTTTCACGGTGTGAATGAGAGTACACAAAAGCTGGAGAAAAGGAATCGTGGCGGGATATACGCCATGATTTGATTCAATCTCCAACTCGACCTCCAAGCCCTTGACGTTCATGAGGTTTCCACCAAAGCCCGACTGCGAGGGCGGTCTGACATTGATCACCTCATAGCGCTCCATTAGCGTCCATACCGCCTTGCAGATCTCGACTCCGACGCTCCCGGCACCAGGCTGACAAAATGCAGAGAGCGTCTCAAACAGAGTGCCTTTGAGCTCGAGAGGGATGCCCAATGGAATGAGAGACACCATCGTGGGGATTGCGCGGAATTGATGGTGAGACGTGATGGCAGCGCGAACGGATACGGAATGGGTAACCACGACTGCGAGCAAATGGAGGAAAGCCTGTGCCATGATGACATCCCTGGGGTTGAGTACAGGATGCTGGACGGTCTGCTGTGGAGGGTTGACGAAGCCATGGCCAAGAGATTGGGTAGGGGGAGCGCGGGTAGAGGCACCACTTGAGGCCCAGGTGTCTAGCCTATTGAAGATGATCTCCCATGATAGAATTCCTCCGCTTGACGATGCGGGTGGCATGGTGCTGTCTGGGACGACTTCAATGCCGCCGCGCGCCATGAAATTGTAAGTCAGCTCGCTGCACTGCTGTCCCGTTGCCAAACCTGTCAGCATGTCGTATAACGCCGTAATCATAGTGGTGTCCTGGGGTGCGACTGACCAAACCGCCCACTGTAGGAACGCGGGCAGTTTACCGGCCATGACTTCTGCTGCCTCCATATAGGATAATGAATGTCGTGGACTGGAACCCCAGAAAGGAAGGGCCGAATCGTTGGGTAAACTGGAGTAAAGGATGCCGAGTAGGGAGTATAGCATTGCAACATCATTCCGGGGAGGTGACGATGGTGTTGGTGCTGCGAGAGGCGTCGCATAACGGGCGGGGCCACCGCGAGTACTGCCGCGCGCGCTGGCGAGGACAAGATCCTCTTGGCGCTGCTTGATCTTGCGTAGTTCAGATGGCGCAAGAATCAAACATGTCTGCACCAAGGTTGCAAATGACTGAAGAACGATAGACTTGAAGTCTTCTTGAGGGATATCCCGCTTGTCGAGCTTCTCGATAGTCAGAGGTTGCAGCAAGGCTGGAAGTTTTGGGCTTCCTTGCTTCCGCTGCAGATGAATTACGGCAGTTGACATGAACGCGAAAGCGTCGCCCTGAACAGCACTCCATATCTGAGCTTCCAACTGATTCGACATGAAACCATCAACGCTCTCCAGACTCGCATTGCGACGTCGAATATCCGTCAACAACAGCGTCCACTTCATCAGAAGAGTGGCCTGTAAACCTGGCTCCTTCCATCCTGGCGAGTTTAGTTTTGTCTTCATGAAAGCTACGGTGGGTGGGTGCTTTACGATTATGTCGCGACGTGCGCCGGGCGGGGAAGCGGGATCGACGATATCCAGCATGGCCATTATGGTGGTGAGCATATAGTAAGTCATCGCGTGGTTGGGATTGACAGAGAGCCACTCGACAATGGTTTTCACGTCCACGGGTGTTAAAAGACCATGGAGAGAGATGAGGTATAGTGTGATGGCGAGCTGACGCCTCTCATACTTGAGGGATTCACAGCGGGCGTTTAGAATATCCGCGCCAAAGCTACCACCATCTAGTCAGAATTAGCGATGCCTCTAGATACACGCGACAAAGTGCTCACTTTGTGGGGATGGTGCGACTGTGTTGGTCTGAGCACTTCTTCGGGCGTTCTCAGTCGCTTCCAGCGTTGTACTCAAGAAATCAATCTCTCTGAGCAATACTGATGAAAATGAGCTCTGGGAAGGCGACGCAGGCGCAGCATTCAATTCTGTCATCGCGTAATGAAGCATCCGGGAGACAGTAGGGTTGGCATCAGGATTTTCGAGGTTGACCGCCTCAAAAATGAGGCGTAGGCAATCGCTTAATTGGCGTCGTCGGAGATGGTACTCCAGAAGGACCATGTCCACATATCTCGGCGCTGTCAGATTGGGATTCTCTGCAACAACGTCCAGTAAAAGTCCTGCAACTATTCGCTCGGAACAGTTGAGTTGTTGGGAAATGAAGTTGACTTGGTTTGCAAAGTCCGCGTTGATTGCCACTTGCTTGCCATTTATTGAGACCTTTCCTATTGAAAGTGAGGAATGGCAAAGCTAATTGACGCTGAGACGTACCAGACTGGACCTCTTTGAGTTCGTTTGGATTTCGTGACGGTATATCGAAAAGCTTGCACAGCGTCGTCTTGTGCAGCATGAGTTGCTCGAAAAGAGCCTGCTCTCCCTGTATGAGGGGGCGTCCATTGAGGAGATCCAATAGGTCGTGCCGTAGGGAAGAAAAGGATTCCATGTCGGCGACGGTGATGGACGCGTTCAAAGCGCGTAAGTACTTAAACAAGGTAAAAGTCAGAAATAATCTGAATCCACCAAAAATGGACATGGCCTCCACGTGCCCCATCAAAATAATTTCGACAATCGACCGTCATCCGTATTTCACTTCGAACGATGGGCAAAGCTTCCAAGGCTACCAAGAAGTTTGCTTCAAGTGGTCAACTCAAGAAAACTATTGAGGCGCGTCGAAAACACCAACAAGTGCGGAAACGGATACAGAGCAAGAAAACCGGCAAGGGCAAGCAGAAGGCTGTCGAAGTCCCCGAAGATGAGGACGTTGAAGACGAGGAGGAGGAAGAAATATCTACTTCAAAAAAGAGGTGCTTGCCATAATCCGATCCAAGATGTCAGTGCTAAATCTTTCAATTTGCAGGAAAATGACAGTCGATGACTTCCTTGGTGCCGGTTTCATGGACGGTAGTGATGAAGACGACGAACAAGTCGAAGGCGACGGAGCCGACAGTGACAATGTTAGCTACTATCAAGGTCTTCTTGCTTGTATTGATATCCCCACGTTAGGACATGGACGAGGATGAAGATGACATAGACGACGCCGCATCATTTGCCGATGTAGACGACCTAGACGACGGTTCGTGATTCCCATTCTCTCGCGTCCTATCTAAAGTCCTTCCCAGACGAAGGCCAAAATCATCTTCTGGAATTGTCAAAACTTGCAGAAACCGATCCCGAATTCTACAAATACCTACAAGAAAATGACAAGGAATTATTAGACTTCGATGCCTCAAAATTGGACGGTCCCGAAGATCAAGATATGGAAGACGCTGCCGACATAACCGACACACAGAGACGTCCTACCTTGACCAACGGCATAATACGAAAGTGGCAGAAAGGTCTCTTAGAACATCGATCTCTACGTGCCCTACGAAAACTGCTCATTGCTTTCCGCGCTGTTGTGCACATGAACGACGAGGACCAGGTTCTAGCCTGGAGCATAGATAGCTCCTCAGGTTAGTTTATCCACCTATTCATACACTTGTCTATTTTCTGACATTCAGTCAGTCTATAATAAACTCGTTTCCACAACACTCATGTACACGCCCGTTGTTTTGGAGCATCATGTTCCGTTCAAAAAGCTTCCCAACGGCAAATTGTAAGTTGGCGCGCGTTCTCAGGTTTTCGTTTCCTCAACAGTTCTTAGTAAATCACCCACGCAGACGAAAAAGCTCAAGGCTCTCCAGAAGCTTATCCTATCTTATTTCCACAACACGATACAACTTTTATCCCAGGTCACGGACTCTGAAATGATGCAACTAGCAATCACGGAGAGCGCGAAAATCATCCCGTATGTGGTTAGCAGCAGGAAGACGGTAAAGGTTTACCTGAAGGTACACTGATCTTGTCGCCGGGAAGCTTTAAACTTAACATGCTCGTCTCAGAAATGTCTCGAGATTTGGTCTGCAGATGCCGATGACAGCACACGAATTGCCGCCTTCTTAGCGGTCCGAAAGTTAGCTTCCGCGACTGATGTCTCCATCATGGACAACGTACTCAAGGTAACGAATTCCATACGTCCCATGCGTTATAACTTATACCCCTTCCAGGGAACATATCTGACACTCGTTCGGTCCTCCAAATCCACCAGTGCTTACACCTTGCCTGCCATCAATCTGATGAAGAACTCTGCCTCTGAAATATTCAGCCTGGATCACACGGTATCGTATCAGCTCGCCTTTGGCTACATCCGTCAATTGGCTATTCATCTGCGCAACAGCATGAAGATTAAAACCAAGGTCGGGCTTATCATTATTTCCAGAGGGACGCGTTTTCAATACAGGTCCCCGTCGATAGGAAGCCTACAAACAGGTTTACAATTGGCAGTATGTGCATTCCATCGATTTCTGGTGCCTTGTGCTTGCTCGAGCCTGTGACGCTGAGAGCGAGAAGCAAAACGGTGGCCAGACCAGCGAATTGAAGCCACTCATTTACCCCGTGGTCCAGATTAGTCTAGGTGCCATCAAGTGAGTGTTCCCATCGATTCTTGGCTGACGTTCGCTGTTGAACTCACACCAATTCTATTTTAGACTCATCTCGAGCAGTCGCTCGTACCCTTTCCACCTGCACATAATTCGTTCTCTTCTTCACTTGATTCGCCACACTCACACCTACATCCCTATATCCCCTTATATACTTCCCATTCTCACTACCACCCTCTCGGCTCCCTCCCTGAAGTCGAGCACCCTGCGACCGTTGGATTTTGAGGTGCAAATCCGAGCGCCGCAACAGTATCTCAAAACCCGCGTTTATGCCGAAGGCCTGATAGACGAGGCCTCCTTCCTCCTTGCGGAGTGGCTCGCTAGCACGGCGGTCCAAGGGCAGATCGCCTTCCCCGAGGTCGTTATACCAATCGTTGTCATCTTGAGAAGAAGTCTCAAGAGTGCCCGGACAGGGTCGACAGCTGGAAAGGACCTTGCCCTGCTGAAGACGTTGATTGAACGCGTGGAGGAGAGCTCCAAATGGGTTGAATCACGTCGGAAGAATCTCCGGATAGCACCAGCCCAACAGGACAATGTCGCAACGTGGCAGAAAGAGATACAGAGCAAGGTGGATGAATCCCCATTAGCGAGGTATGTGAAAGTGCAGCGAAAGGCCAGAGAGAAGCGGCAGAAGCTGGTGGAAAAGGTAAGAATTTTACCTTCAACGTGGGATTTGCACACGTACTCATTGTTCACTCGCGTCCCAGGCTCGGAAAGGTGAAGATGAAATTCTCGAGTCGGATTGAAAGGGCGAAGACCGAGGTTTGGTGTGTAGTTCCCAAGGTTGTTTTGGGAGTGGTCTTCGTCTCTGGTGTATCATGTCGGCATCCCGAAATTCAACCGCGAGCGATGGTGCCCTTTAATTTCTGCCTCGGTGCCTTAGCCGTCATCGAACTTGATACGCTGAGTAACAGGATTTGAATGACCCCCTGGCCGTATACTCAAATGCGTGAGTGTGCGGTATGTATTTCTGAGAACGGCATCTGGTTCTCAACGTAACTATCTATTGGAAGCGCGCCAACATCACAACGTCGCTACCATATGCCGAAGAATCGCTTCCACCAGGGCCTGCCGATTCCTTTGGCACTCTTTTCCATGCCTTCCATAAGCCGTTCGTAATGATGAGGTACAGACGCTGGTTTCAGCATCTTGTCGGAAAGTTGATACTAAGTCATCGGAGACGCGTGCTGTGAGAACTACGCTCAATCTACGGAAGAAGTAGCAGATGCACCTTTTTCATCATGACGTTATTTTGAAGAGCTTTAGCCGCGTCGACTGCTTGTGGGGTTAAATTTGGGTGCTGAGCTAATGACTCCAGAAAGCGCCCAAACTGTATTTGGCTGCGCAGAGTGTCTGGAGGCCATTGACGCGCAATTTTGGTGAGCTTTTGTGAGAGTGCGGCGGCCTTTGTCGATGTGGCCATGGTCGTTGAAGGAAGAGAAACAACTCGGCTCAAAACAGTAGTCACCTCATTCAAACTCCGATCGGAACTTCGCGCGATCGCGTTCTCCTTCGTTTGCACCTTCACGACCACACCCTCTCTTTGTTGAATCACTCTTTCTGTCTGGTGTCTTGATCTTCAGCACTAATGTCCTACTCATCGCGCGCTCTCTGTATCTCTCTGATGACAGATGTTGTCTTCTCACGCATCGTTCGGATTTCGGCACACATTCAAGTGACACAACTGACGGCAAACACGACATAATTACTTCCCAGCGATTCGTACGACCTCCCTGGATAGAATCTCGGGATTTCGTGTATCTGACTTCTGCCGATTTATATGTCGCGAACCACTATCTGACAACGGCCGAAAAATCAACTGATAAATTGAGATAAATTGTGAATGCATGATCATAACATCACACACTCTGGAACACGACAACGGTAAGCTCAAAGACTTCGGCACCACACTTCACATGTCCACATGCTTATATACACCACTCACGGTCAGACGACGAGTAGTCCACCAGCTTGGTTTCTGGACCCGTCGTTCCAGCGGGACATCGGTGTGGTTTCTCACTGAAATCTGGTTCTTCTAAGCACCGTTCTCTCACTTCTGATGTGGCTGCGAGTGCTTTATCTTTATCCCCATCACTGTATCCTAAAGCAACTAATCCATGGTTATTTTGCGACCTTGAACCGGTTGACTTGTATCCGAAATCGTACACACTGATCCTTGACCAATCTGTGGTAGCTCGTTTCTAAACAAATACACCAGTCGGCGGATACTTTGCATCCCCCTTGGGATGCACCGCGAGGATGGCCTCTTCTGGACATGAACTATTCTACTACACTAGGCTATGATGATGTGATTCTCTCAAAAGGATCCGAATCTCGAGCCTCCAGGTCTTCGAGCTGAGGGGCTATCTGTTACATGACCGAATGCCTTCAGGCTACTTTGAGGCGATGTCCGGATAACATTGTATCTTCGAAATCCTTCTCTGTTTTTTAAGGTTGGAAATCCCGCAATCACGCACTGGACGGCACTTGCACACCTCGTTCGTATGCCTCATTTGGCAGTGAGTTCTGTATCTCCTCATTCGAATCCATTAGTGGACTATTCAACAACCGGTCGTCGACCATGAGCACCTATCCCTGAAGACAGAGTTGAAGGAAGACCCTAGAACGCGCTCGAGAAGGAGTCGTATGTACAAGTGCCTTGGGAGGGTCTCTATAGCGAGTCTCATCTTAAGTTAAGCTGTGTAGAACTTTTGCTTGGGCGTCTACCAAATGTCTCGGAGTTAGCCTCCTAACAGTGAATGAAAAGCAGCACTGCCACCTGCAGGGCCATGTGTTCCATTTAGCGCCCACCTGTCTGCCAGTGTGTCAACATTGTTGGTCGTCGTTCCACTCTCTTACCATGAGCTGCTGTGGCGAGCCCAAGACTGCGAACGACGATCACAATCACAATCGGCCGGTGTCGCAGCGCAATCCCGTGTTCGTCTCTCAGCAGCCAGGGCCGACTCCAGATCTCACACCGAAAACACCATACTTTCAACAGCCCATTCCCTCGCCTCCTCCTGTACATTATCAGAATGGGTACCAGCCACAGCAGCAGGGATGGGATGGGCGCCCGAATTCGCCCCCAATAAGCATGATTAATGGAGGGGGCTCTCCTCGGCCACCCTCAATCATCAACGGAATGAGCGGCTCGTATTCCATGAACGACTCGATACGGAACAGTACGATGAGGCAGTCTGGCTATGGAATGCAGCCAAGTCTCTATGCGCCTTCTATGTCTCCGGGATCTCCTCCACCAATGGCAACATCGCCAGTGGGGAGAATGGAAGCAATTTCTTCCCCGATAGATGAAGGGAAGATGTCAGTCTCTATTGATTTCGGTACGTGACAGGCCTCTTCTGTCGGAATATACTTACACTGACCTTTCCTTGATATATTCAGGGACTACTTTCTCCGGTGTGGTATGTTTCGTCGTTGGCTGGGCTCCGACATTGTCTGAGGTCATCATTTAGGCCTACGGTTCTTCACGGATAGCAGGAGGAAAAGTACAGCAAATCCTGAGCTGGCCAGGTTCATTTGAAAACTTCAGAAAGGTGTGGCGCTTATGTTTAGACTGCTCGGTTGATCATAATTCTCAGATTCCGACGTGTTTATTATATGACGAGGAAGGCAGAGTGATAGCATGGGGTCTTGAAGCGAAGAATGCAGGGCCTCTAGCCGATACCATGAAATGTGAATGGTTCAAACTCTTTTTGGAACCACACGCTCTGCGAGATCAGTCAGCTGTCGATCCACGTCTACCACCCCTTCCGGTACGCGTCAAGACTCACTAACCACCGACGTCACTCAACACCATTCAGCCAGGGAAAAAAGCAGTTGATCTTATCGTGGACTTTCTCGGCTGTCTCTGGGAATACGCTAAAGAGCAGATTACACGGGAAATAGGAGCCATCGCTGATCTCAGTTTGTTTTGTTCACACCCAAGTTTTTCGGCGCTGATATACTTGCACAGATACTGCTGACGTGTGGCTTACGGTTCCAGCTGCTTGGGATGCCAAAGGCTGTGACATCATGCGCGATGCGGCCATCGCAGCGGGCCTTGTTCAGAGCGCTCGGTCGGAAGACAGAAACTGGCGCGACCGGTTGCACATAATAACGGAGCCCGAGGCTGCTGCTGTGCACTGCGCGCACCTCACCGATCTTCACAAGCTAAAGCCCTCGCAAAACTTCATTGTCTGCGATGCCGGAGGCGGAACTGTTGATCTAGCCATCTATAAGGTTTGTCTCGGGATTGCGCACCTTCCGCATATTATCTCACGGAAACCTCGGTTCAGATAATTGGACAAATGACGAATCTGGAGATTGCTGAGATTGCAGCGCGGTCGGGTGCAAATTGTGGCAGTCTTTTCTTAGATTTGCGATTCAGGGAACTTGTCAAGACGGTGCTTGTCACTTTCTTGTACTAGCGTAAATCTGCCTAACGGAAGAATCTGCACAGCTCCTTGCGGATCACCCCGCTCATCTTGATCCAGCGTCTCTGGCAAACTTCAGTAGGCACAGCTCAAAAGTTTCCTGTTGTGTTCTCATGACTTTCCTAGTGCACTCATTTAGTGAAACGGACAAACTGGACTACGGCGGCATTCGTGATGATGGTACGTCAACCCGTGTCCATACACGTTCGCGTATGAATTTTCGCATAGCAAATATGTTCCACTTTACGTGCTTCAATGTCGAAGATCCCAATGATGTATCCGTGGGTCTGGTGGATGGCCAACTCTCCATTCCTGGAGCCCTGTTACGACGCGAAGTGTACGTCCTTTCCGGCAGTTTACGATGAACTCACCTAAGTTTCGTAAAGCTTCGATCCCGTTGTTGAACAGGTACACAGTTCATTTACTCTCCACGTGGAATCCTCATAACACTATACCTCAGGTTCTTGCTCTGATCGAAGAGCAAACCAGAAAGATCGATCAGCGGATCGATGCATTGTTGCTTGTCGGAGGATTCGCGGGAAGCGAGTATTTGAAACAGAGGGTCGAGGTGTGGATGACGGTCTCTACGTACACGGAGATCTGACTTTAAAGCCTTTGCCTAGGAACGATTTTCTTCACGTATCAAAGTCATTGCACGGCCCGTAGACGCAGATACGGCTACTCTTCGAGGAGCGGCTCGGTATGGTTTGGCTCGTAAACCCCTCGTTTCTAGCGTGATTGCTCCACGATCCTACATTATGAAGGTCTGTCCGTTCATTAATTGTTTGTGGTACCCGAACATCGAGGACATTCGTTAGGTAAAACTACCTGCCGACCAAGAAGATTGGCAGAAACGCCCGGCCTACATCAAGACTAATGACGCAGGAGTTCATATCTGCGAAAACCGGTACGCGCCACTCGGGTTAAAATGATGCTTCCAGGCTAACCGTAACTACTAGTTTACAATATCTCGTGCAGAAAGGCGCTATTCTTCGCAAAGGGTATGTAACTTGCTTTGATTAATTCGTGCTGGTGCCGTACTGACCGCGCTTGTGTAGACAACGTCTCACGACTAAATTCTGGTACGAAATCTCAATAGAGGTGATTCCCGACGCCGCTGATATCAACATCGTGATGCAGCAAGTTCTCGCACACAAACCAAGGTGTGCCGTATGTTCTCCTTCACCTAAGCGCGCAATTCAGTCTTGTCCGATACGATAGACTCCGCGTTCGTCGCCGTTATGTACACTAGCGAATCCGATAGGATCATGCGTTATACTGATGAAGGGGAGACTACGGAGCTTTGCAAATGGACCGTTGATCTGTCCTCCCTGCCGGCGTTCCAGCAGGGCGCCTTGTCCGGGGGCGGGTTCTACACTGGTACGCACTATCACGTTCTCAAGTAATGCATACTAATCTCCTCCGTCCACCTCCGCTCCTCCGATAGAATTCGAGCTTGGCCTGGAGTTGGATAGTGCGGAAGTTCGTGGGATCTTGCTGTACGATAACCAAGAGTGGGGACGGTGAGATGCTCCTTCTGCCTTTCGATTCGTTCTCATCCTTTATTCATAGGGTTACGTTCGATTTCCTCAATTAGTGGAGTATGTGATGGACAGATGTATATATTTTAGGCTATGTTTTGGTGAATGGTATGACTCTTCACACGTACGGTTATCCGTGACCGAGAAGACCTATGCTCGTCGCGGCCTCAACGCTTCATCATATGATGCATACTTGCGTGGATTTGATCCATCCGTCAGTATCGCACTCATCTGGCTTTTGCTTATGTGGGCAATCGGTTAACAACGTGCTTTTGGAGGCAGTTCCTGAGATATTGCGCAATGATGGGGATCGCACCGGTTCCCACCGTGCTCCATGCTGTGGGTCCATTCGGGACCATTCGCCGCTCCTATTTCTATTACTGATCATTCCATTTGCAGAATATTTTTTTCGAATTTGCGAGTGTCTTGGCTTATCTACAGGCAGGCACCCTCTCGGATGGACCGCCAACAGCCAGCTTGGAGATTTCGGATCCGGGCATTGCCGTAAGCTTCGGTCTTTGCCAGATACTCCCGATCTACAGATCAAATGGCGTTCAGTATAAAACCCATGGCAAATTCGGTTTTCTCGAGTTTGCTCTGTCATGTCCCGGCTCACCAATACTCCCCTCGCTGACCTCTACTCTCTTCTGCAACCTATCACGGTTGCCGGTCATGCCTCCTCTTTCCACAATTGGGCCCAGACATTCCACTGCACGCCGTTAACTATCTTCGAGCCCGAGAATGCCTACCACTGTGAACTTGTCTTGGAGCTTGCGCGTCGGGAGAAAAAGGTGGTACGCGCTGCCGGTGTGGGGCATAGCCCAAGCGACATTGCCTGCACAAACGAGTTCCTGTTACGGACCCAAAAGCTTAATCGTTTATTATCGGTAAGCCTATCTATTTGTTCTTGTTTTATCTCCCTATGTCTGATCTGACATGACAGGTCGATGTCGAAAAGCGACGCGTCACTGTCGAAGCAGGAATCACACTTAACGAGCTACATGCCCATCTGGCGCGTCATGATCTCGCGATGATGAACGTTGGGTCAATATCAGATCAGACTTTGGGCGGGGTCGTGACAACTGCGACACACGGCTCCGGAATAACATACGGCGTTATTTCCACGCACGTTATGTCTCTAACTCTCCTGCTCGCCGATGGCACATACGTGTCGTGTTCGCGACGAGAGCACCCAGACCTGTTCACTGCGTCCATCTGCGGCTTGGGAGCGACCGGTCTCATTATCAGCGTCGAGCTCGAGGTGGAACCTGCGTTCAGGTTGAAGGAAATCGCAGAGTCGCGACCCTTTGACGATGTGCTGGACAACCTGGATGAGATTGCGCACTCGGCGGAGCATGTGCGCCTGGCCTGGACCCCTTCCGCCGATATGGTAAGAGTGGGGATGATGAACCGTACGCAGGAGGTGCGTCCCAACAACCGAGTTAGCCTGAAGCAAATTTCCTCATCACAATCTTTAGCCCAAGACAATCGATGGCAGCTGGTTTTGGGACACGCTCATGGCCTTTCATGTTCTCCAACTGATCCTGTTTATCGGACGCTACATCTCGGCTGTGACCAACTTTGCCGGACACTTCATTTGTTGGCTCGGAGGTCCTAGATCCGTCAGAGTGGACGACAGCCATCGCATCTTCAATTTAGACTGCCTCGTGAGACTTCTTCTTTTGATGACGCCCCCTCACTTTAACGCCGTCCATATACAGTTCCTCCAGTACACTACGGAGTGGGCCGTTCCTTACTCAAACGCTCAGGACTGTCTTCGTGACCTACACGACTGGCTACACCGGGAATATCAGGATCCGTACGGATTACGACCTCATTTCCCCATCGAAATCCGGTTCTCAGCGCCGGACGACATTTGGCTGAGTCCCAGTCGAGGTCAGGAGACGTGCTGGATTGGAATCGTTCAATTCAAGTAAGCCATCGTTTCTCCTTGCCGCTGCTGAGTCCTGACGCGCAGACAGACCATATGGTTTAAGCGTACCTTACAGAAAGCTCTTCGCGGGCTTCGAAGACATTCTGGCAAAAAACGGTGGCCGTCCGCATTGGGCAAAGGCTCATTCCCTTCACCGCGACGCGCTGCGCAAACTTTACCCACACTTTGACGACTTCGTCCAGGTTCTGGAAAGAGTTGATCCGCATGGTCTATTTCGCAACGAATACATTCAACGGCATTTCTTCGACATTCCCATCCCAGCAAGAATGTTTAAACTACGGCAGACGTAGTGTTCGGTATAGACAATTACATTCGCATTCTCATCGTACCAACTGTATAATTGCTACAACATTTTCGCTTATTACAAGTATTAGCTATCCCAATGGGACGTTCAGGCGTCTCTCATTTATAACTTTACAATCCTAGTTGTTCCCTGATAGATTCGCGCACAATGCGTTCGTACTCTGCGCGGTTGTCACGATACAATTTACAGCAATCAATATTAGCGCCACTTTCGAGGTTGGGTTCTGCGTGTGAAGTCATTGAGAAGCAGGTGTGAACAAAGTGGAAGAACGTACCCGCGAGCATGGAAATGACGCTCAGAATGACCTTCTCGACGCTTTGCACGGGGCTCCATCGCTCCGACGCTTGTTCGTACATGGTAGGATCATCCCCAGGTGTGTGTAAGATGGAGATGCAAACGTTCCCGTCTGCATATACTGGTGCAAGCGATTAGTGGCCCCGTCACGTTGACGCCCTCAAAGACCGCGTACTGTTGGGGTGGAACAATGGGGGTTCGAATTTCATCTTGAATGGGGTTAGTACATATGACGACGACGAGAGAGGCAACTTGCAAACGTTAATTTCGCCGAAAATACGCCCCCTTCCTGTAAAGCCGGGACAAAAATGATGACAAGCAGTTTGCGATGCATATCAAAACAGACGTACAAACGGTGTGTCTTTCGGGCCACAGATCAAGGCCTCCCAGGTGAAGAAATCTGTCGAGATACGTGTCAAATCGGAGACTAATATGGGTTATCAATTGAGTGCTGACCTGATTCTGAAATGGGACCTTCAAGTCGAGAAACTGAGCGTAAGAAACGGATACAGCACACGATGGAGCCGTACCGTACCGGCCGTGAACATCCCATCCGGTGAACCTGAGAAACGATGCGTTCAGAACATCCATTGGGGCTAACCAATCCCAAGCTACCTCCAGCAGTAAGCTGTTTGTATTCTGACATAAGTCTGCGTAAAGCAGTCGCACTTCCTAATCCTCTGCCAGCCATTTCAGTCGGGGATGATGGTGGTCACGGGTAAAGTCGCTGAGACGCTCAACTCAACTCCGCGTAACACAATTCGCTTTCCGCCACTGCAGTAATTTGTCCATTCGAACACAACGTCCCGACATGAGTATAAATTATACAAGTTGCAGGAATTACATATGGATACAGCTCATTAACTTCCCTAGGTTCGTCTTCACATAGCTACGCGTCTGCCAAGATCAGGCGCGGTACAACATTCATCGCCATTAACTGTAGCTGTCTGAGTATTTCTTCGACAAATGTAAAGAGGGACATCACCTCTTGGAATAGCAGCTTTGCTGCGTACGGAATGGTCAGCTGGGCCATCGTCTTCGAACTCTTGCAGTACGTGCACCAGCCGTTGTATCCCATCAAGCCACATTTCTGGCAAGCATTCACCTCAAACTGATCAGAAGATATCATCAAACGTTCAAGCAAAAGCTGGGTCGCCCCGTAGCCGATCAAACAGTCACGCTCCATCTCTCCGAGACGAAGACCGCCTTCACGAGACCGACCTTCGGTGGGCTGTCGAGTTAGTGTCGCTCGTGGACCTCTGGCAAAAAGGACCACGGTAAGCAAAGATCGATGAGATTGCAAGGGACTGTTCTACCTTGCTCTGGCATGCATTTTGTCCATCACCATGTGTTCTAGACGTGAAAGAGATTATGCTGAGTATGAACAACCAAGGCAGCTGCCGGACGTACTGAGTTTCTATGAGAGCTGAATTCAAAAATCGGAGTAAGAAGACATCGATCAAGCTCTTCTTACCTGGTAGTAAATAGGCCCGAAGTACACATAGGCTTCCATGGGTTCACCGGTAATACCACTTGTCAGCATATCCTTACCAGCATAGCTGAATCCATGTTCGACCAAAATCCGACTCATGTCCTCGACCTAAGGAATACGCGTAAGAATTCATTTCGGTTAATAAAGCAAAGAGATAACCTTAGATCCACCGAAGGCCGTCCCGTACTGTAACTTTCCGCAAAGGGTACCTGCCTGCGGGCACAATCAGGATAACGTGGAGTGGAGCAAGATCGTATACAACCTTTCCTGCCAACAACTCGATCATCTTCCCTACTGTCATCCGAGAGGGGAACCCATGCGGGTTCATGATGGTGTCTTCGGAAAGTCAGTGGCGCGCTTATCACGAAAGCAGTGTAAATGATACCTGGATTGATGCCTTGGTCATTGAAAGGCATATCCTCTTGATTAACGATCAGGCCACAGACGCCTTTCTGTCCGTGTCTTGACGAGAACTTGTCGCCCAGCTCCGGCCTCCGGGTTTGCCGGATCAGAACCTTGATAAGTGTCTGCTCGTTTTCGGTGTCGCTGATCATAACTTTGTCGATGTTCCCCGCCACTGGCGACTTGTAGGTCATAGGCGTGTTCTTGTAAGGAACCGAAGCGGCATGACCAGTAAACGAGTTGTCGGTAGCATTGGTAGGAGACTGTTTGTTGATGTACACATCTCCGGGATCAACACGTTCACCAACACCAGCAAGGCCGTCGGACTGAATGATATCGTATTTCTTAGCAATTTGACCTGTCTCATCGCGCGGAGCATCCGCCAACCGGTCAAACCTAAAGCAAAAATTTCAAAGGCGCTAGGGAGAAAGCGGATGAGAGGCACATACGTCCCGTTGGGATATTTTCGAATGAGCGTCGCGTTTTTGCGGAAGACCTGACATCGGCCATAACCACGATCCAAACTAGCCTGCAACAAGTCAGAAGACCGAACTTGGCACAGTTGAGCGTGACTGAAACCTTGTTCAAGATGAGCGCGTCCTCAATATCATAACCGGAGTAGCTCATGACGGCGAGGGTGGCATTTTGTCCTGCAGGTAACCGATCGTAGCCGACAAGTTCTATCGTTTTGGTCTTGACCATGGGCTGCTGGGGATAAACAGACAGATATAACAGCGTATCAATTCTGTTCAGCTGATTGTAGCCAATGGCTCCAATCGCTTGTTTACCCATGGCGCACTGATAGGTGTTTCGAGGGGACTGATTGTGGTGAGGATAAGGGATCAACCCCGCCACGGCTCCCAGTATCGTGAAAGGTTCGATTTCAAGATGAGTTGTTGTCGGAACGATATCAGATTCGTAGAGTGCGATATGCGCGTCATTCTCCTCGTTGACATCCAGGTATTCGACCAAACCTTTCTTCAGAAAGTCATCAAATGTAGCAGTTCCCATTTTCAGGTGCTGAAAAGGCGTGATAAGCATGCCTGGATGGTGGCAGAAAGTGTAGACATACCGCTATATGGTCCGACATTATGCGCGGGTGACCATTCTCCACGATAACAAGAGGTCGACAGATGCGGCCTCCATCGCTCGCAATATGCACAGCAGCATGATGATGGTTAATGTAGATGCTGACGAATTCACTAACTCTTCTGGCGCGCCGCAATTTGCGAAACTGCGACACAAAGCGATTCGGGTATCGTGTGAGGCCAATTATGGTTCCGTTAACATTAACCACAAACGTATGAGATCCATAGATTTCCGTCCCTGTGGCGAGCGTTATATCTGTCAACCAAATTTAGTTAAAACGACGCCTATCAAGAATAGTGCACACCTTCTACACCGAGCATAAAGGCGAGACGGACAATCGGCTCCTCTTCCACATCGGTAGTAATATGAGTCATGAGAGCGAGATTTTTGACCAGTCCGCAGGCCTCGCCTTCGGGAGTATCACTCGGACAAAGCATACCCCACTGACTGGGCTGTAGCGCTCGAGGTCCGCTGACTTTCCGTGTCTTTTCAAACTGCGAAGCGATGCGAGTCATCATACCCAGTGCGGAGATGAAGCTGAGCCGACTGAGGACGTGAGTTACGCCTGCGCGTTCCATTCTGAAACGCTTGAGGGACCAATTGCCTGTCGAGATAGCGCGGACAAATCCTGCAGTGATGTGGTCTCCCATAAACTGCATGGTGGTGAATGCATCAAACTCCGTGGTGCGCGAAGCTTTTTTAAGAACTTTATCGATACCAGATTTCAGGTTGCTGCAGTACGTCTTGAAGAGATCTTCGAACAAGAGAGCAAGAAGCTGACCAGCTCTATAGAAAAACACGTTACGAAAGAAGCCGATCCACAGAGCAGAAGCACATACAATTCTAAACGCTTATTTCCCACATAATCTCGATCGTCCACCATCTTCTCGTCATCTATCGCCATCAAGACGCGGCGTGTCATGGTGGCGACGAATATGGCTTTCGCTCTGAAATCAAGTCCTTGTATAGGCACGTGCGCAAGGATGAGAGTAGCAAACGACTCTAGAGCCTCCTCCCAGGCGGGCCGCCGAGCGCCTCCTGCTCGTCGATTGATTTTGACCCGACTGCCGACGTACTCGAGTGCTTGATGTCGGGTGAAGATACCAAGCTTGGCAGCATCTTCCAAGTTTGCTGCAAATTCTGCCTTGTACGACTCGGTGTTACCAGCAGTAAGTAAGAGAATTTCCTTGTCAGATTGAACGCCGAGTGCCTTCAAGGCGATGGCTATAGGAATGTCTTCGGTGACGGAGTTGTGTCGGAGGTAGATACGACCTTTTTTGGTGATCACGTATGTTTTCGACTTGATGCCTCCATGAGTAGACCTGGTAAAGGCTCAGCTGAGTCACGGGAAATGGGGAACATGCGCGTACGAAGTACAGGATGCTTGTACAACACCCTTTACGGGATCAGTCTCGACGATGATACGATTCTTGCTGAGCTGCTCCTGAACGAGAATGACCTTCTCGGTGCCCTTCACGATAAAGTACCCTCCGGGATCGAGCGGACATTCCGTCATGCGAGCCAGCTCCGAGTCAGAACGATTGGTCAAGACACATTTACTGCTCCTCAGCATGATGGGAAGACGCCCAATGGTGGCGTTCCGCTGGACAATGTTCTTTCCGCGGGTGTACATTATGGTGACCATGATAGGCGCACTGTACGTGATATCGCGTAGCCGACATTCGTGTGGGGTGACGCCTTTGTTGACAACGTTCATTTCATTGCGGTCGGGGAAGCCAACGTTGATATCGGTGAATTTGAACCAGAAGCGGGGGTCGACATCGGAGGTGATTTTGTTATTGGCCTTGACAACATTCTTGATATCGGTGTTGCAGAAATAGTTGAAGGAATCGATATGCTGCTTGACGAGTCCCTTGACTTTTAGAAAAGCAGGCAGAAGGAGCCATTTATCCTGTGAAAAATCAGTTGGCCTTGTCGCGCCCATACCGGAAGAGTCACGTACCTCAACACTGCGAATTGGATCGCTTAGGCCCAAGCCGCGCCAGTTGGACTTGTTCAACTGGTCCCAGTCCTCTTCCCCGTCAACTTCCATTGGATATCGTCGTCAATCTACGCGTTTTGTTCACAGAGGGGGACGCTACCGCATCTCAAATGAGCGTTCAACTTCAAGATGAAGATAAAATTTGGCATCACGTCATACCGCAATCGGCCACACTTCCGCGCAAAAGAATGAAGTCCAAATAGTATACTGTAAATGCAAATTATTGTACCGAGCTTCTATTGTATGGTACTGTACTTGGTCTAATAGATCCCACCGACATTGAGATGAACACCCCGAAATATAATCATAGAAAAAAATCCTAATAGTAGCGTGTTTGGTGGAGGAAATCGAAACGAAGAATACCGCGTCTGTGACTCTCCGGAAACTTGTGGCGAAAATACTTTTCTGAAGGAGAAGCAGTGGCATAATGCATGTTGAACGTAATTTCCTCCACATCTGCAAAATGAGGAAGCGTCAGACACCTCTGAAAAGTCGCCCAATGTTCGTCTTGGAGCCCCTCCAAAACGTCTACACTCAGAGTGAAGACCAAAGACTTCATGTTCGTAGAACGTATCTGAGAAAGCAGGAGGAATATGGTGGATAGCTTGGTGCAGTCGCAGGCCTCCTGGCCGATCTGACGGACGTGAAGAGTAGTAAGGTTTGACAGGCTGGAGATGTTGACATGTCTGGCCACCTCAACTAGAAAGCGCGTAAGACACCAATACAAGCATAAGCAACAGGGAACTTACGAGACGGTAGAAAGTGTGTCAAGAATGAGATCGTCAACTTTTCTATCGTTTTTCCAATAGATTCCAAAAGGATGCCACACGACTCGAGCTCATGAGCAGTGATGGAGTACAGGCTGAGGTCGCGGATGCAAAGGGCAGGGGTGAATGATGCCATCCAAGAAAATATTTCCTGCCGTGATGAAACGTGCAGCCCAAAGACATCAAACAATTGGCCTTGGGTAAAATGGCAGGAATGCAGCGATGGCCACCCGGATAGTGGGTAAGGAACAACCAAGGGGGAGGTTACATGATCTTCGACATCAATAGATGTATCATGACCCAATAGCAAATCCGACATCGCGTCCTCTTCATCCTGAAACAGGCCCTCGTCGATGAAGGAGAAGCAGATCGCGACAGTCAGATGTCGGAGATGGGGAAAGTTGCATAGAAAGGCGAGGAGTTGGGGAGTGTCGTGAAAGGACACGTTGGACAGACCGAGGTTCGTAACTGAAGCGAAGGTGTAGAGCACCGACGATGACCATTTCAAGTCATCGAGCAGACCCCAGGACACCTTGCTTAACGTAAAGGAACGCAGTCGAGAAAGGTGGGAGAGGTATGAAGCGATGTGGTCCCAGCCATTCCAAAACTTGTGATAATATCTTATCTCTTTGAACGCGTTTTCGACCTCGAACGATTGTATGTAGGGCAGGAAAGTCGAATGGTTGGAGGATATGAGAGAGAGGAACGTGTCGATATTGGCTGGGGTAAGCCGAATAGAGGTCCACATATGATACCGACTGGCGGGAATCCAAGACCTGCATACGAGACTGCAGCGGGCGAGCGTTTTTCTTCCAGCATGGTTGAAGTCGATGATCATGTCGCATAACTCTGCAGGTAGGGCAGGCATATCCCGAACGAAATGAGGATACGCCTTTCGCAAAGTAGAAGGAGGTTTCTGCCGTGAATGCATGTTGCATGAAAGGTATCGCCAGCGAACGTGAGAGCAGGGTGCAGAATGAATATGCCCCCGTTCCGCCACTCTTTAAGGGTAAGCTTTTGCCACGTGAAAAGCTGTGCGATTAGATTTGTTCTGTTCCTGGGTAACATGTTTTTAGCTATTTAGGTATACACTACAGAGTATTGGCTAGGCAGTTCCACTGCACGATTACTATTAAAGACAAAGATCTATCGCTCATCAGTAGCCATGCCTTGCTCCTTCCATGTCGCCTGTGCTTCATCGTACGCTCTTTTAATAATCTGCTCGTGTTTCTCCGACCTTGCCTTGAAAGTAACGTTGTACGGCAGAGGAATGCTCACGAACCCATCACTGAACGTCTTGTAGTCGTCTGCAATATCGGGAATCATAGCCTGGCCGGAAGTGGGGTCAATCGGCGCTTGGAAATCTATACCCCAAACCAGTCTAGACAAAACGATAAAGAGCGATGCTTCCGCGATGGCGTAGCCTTGACAGAAGCGCCTGCCCCAACCGAACACATAGCTGTGAACCATTCAGTCCTTGCAGATCAGAAGGTCTTTTTACTCAACTGGTCACGATCTGTTGGTCCACTGCCCCATCGTGTAGGTTGGCCGGGAACGAACCAGCGCTCAGGGAGGAACGCAGTCGGATTACTGCCATATCAGATTGAGTCAATAATAGCTTCGATGGGTGCGCATCTCGCTTACGGATATCGCGTAGCATCCATGTGCATAGCCCAAACGTTGCCGATTACAGTTGAGCCTTTTGGAATGATATAGCCGTTGTAGACCTCATCCTGGTCAGCGCTATGAGGGATACCTGAACAGGCGACGTCAGTTTTAAAGAACTAAGAATGATGGAGTACAGCATACCCATGATGGTGGGAGGCCTCTTCCTCAGAGTTTCCTTGATACAAGCTACAAGGTATGGTAGTTCGTCATCGAAGCCAGGCATACGATCGGGCCCAACCACGGTATCAATCTCGTCGCGAACCTTCTGTAAAACAGCCGGATGGCTCAGCATGAAGAGGATGAAGGACTGCATAGTGCTAGCGGTCGTGTCAGATCCCGCTTCTAGAACGGTTCCTGCAGTATACGCCAACAAAGTATCTTTCAGCCAACCGTCCTCGGTGATGCCGCACCCTGGAGCTTCTGCATGGCCATGTTCTGCGCGATCTTTCAAGTAATCACCAACAAAGCATGGTGCGGCTTCGCCCGCGTCAATGTCAGACTGGATGTCTTTGAGCAGTCCCCCCCACAGTTCCATTTCCCTGAGCATTCTTTCAGTCCGGAATTTCTTGAAATTTACGTGAGTATGGCTCACCATTCGTGCATTTTCCTTCCCGCAACGCGCCATGGTGCGAGGACATCGGGTAGTTTGCGGAAAATAGGAAAAGCGTCAGCACTAGGATGATAAGCAGATGACTTTGTCAGATACTGAAAGCGCTTACAGATAGTTTCCGGGTTGTCCGACGATGGTAAAATTCGCCAGAACCTCGTATATCTTGTGGCTATGACCAAGAGTCAGTATTACAATTCATGATTCATAAACTCCATGACTTGCAGTCGAGGATTGCCAACTATCTTGTGCGCCCGCTTGCCATAGGTAACCGTCATTACGACGCTGGTTGTCTAGAAATCTTGTTCAGTGATAATTGATGCAAGATATAGAAGGTGCTCACGTAGCGACGAAGTAACGAGAACCAGTGAGTTTCTGCGACATGACCATCAGGAGTATCAGATAGCTTCTCCTCGACAGTCTTGTTTCCATGTTCCATAATGTCATGAAGGCATACACAGGACTCGAGATCTTGGAATGGGCGCAGTTTCTTCGCTGCCATGGGTCCAATCGAGTTTTGAAGGCTCTTCCTTGCAGCCTTTCGTGAAGAAATGAGATATAGTTTCAGGATAGTGGAGAGATAGACGTACTTTCCACTCCTTATCATAAGGCAAAAACACCATTCGCTGACCTGCGCTCATAATGTCGTGTGCTACATGGGGACCTGACCTGCTTGAGAACGACTTGCTCCTGTTAACGAACAACTCGTCCGCAGCTTCCGGTGTGTTCAAAACGATCACATTCTGGGGGCCCAATCGCAGATGATAAATTGGACCGTATTTCTGAGCCCATTCTCGGAACTACGTTCATGGTAAATTCAGTGAACTTGCGTTAGGAAGGTCGACATACAATTGGGTAGGGACGTAGAGCAGGGACTTGGAATAGATTTCCGAAGAACGGTATTTTCTTCGGCCCAGGAGGGAGAGGAAGGTTGGACTTTGATTTTGAAGGCGTTTTGAAGAACAGAAACGCCACTAGACAGCCGAGAGCTACAGCGAAGAGGTCGAAGACAGAAGGCATCTTGAACGATAGGATGGGGGCGGAAACTTGAGGGGGACTATGGCGAGAAGAAAGCGTATTTAAGAGCTTGGCTAACACTAGAGGGACAGGCGTCATCAAACTAGACTAGTCGACCGGAGTCTTGCGTGGATTCCGAAGATTGGCACTCATGGCCAGGTAACTCCAGGTTGGACCAACGTGTACTACGATCAGCTTCCCAGCGAAAGAATGGAGTGAGAACAGTTTTACTAGTGATTCCGTTCCGTCGCGCGGGGTTCTTGTTCACCGCTGCCCGTGAGGCCATCATGACGGTCTGTGGATCGTGCCAAAAGAGGCAACTACACCAAGGTTGCCATTCGGCATCATGTGGATCGCTCTAACGACATGTAGCAGCCAGGATTAGATAGTATGTTCACCACCACGTCACCTAAATCCGTTCATCCGTTCCCACTATGGCACGAAAGTTCCGCGTTAGTCTTCCCCTGCTTATCGAGCATGCCAGGGAGCTTTTAACTCTGGCTCTCCCTCCACACTTGTCTGCGGCTGGTCTTCATCACGAATGTCGAACCCACATGATGCCAAAGACGAGGAATCCACCCTGCCTCCTCAATTCCATGGGTTTGACGCCGAGGAAACGGGAGACGGAAAAGCCCCACCGCTGACTCCGGACGAGTTCGCTCCCCCCGACGGTGGTTTCAAAGCCTGGTCAACCGTACTGGGCGCTACACTCATTTCACTGAGCACGTTTGGGTACGTTGGTCCATGTTATACTTAGTGATTCATTCCAGTTGACTTGGACACATAGTTTTGTCAATGGCTTTGGCGCGTTTTCAGATTATTATAATGAGGCCTACCTCACAAACTACTCTGCTACGCTCATCTCGATGATAGGAGCACTGCAAGTGTTCCTACTCTACATTCGTACGACAAACCATTAGTGACTCGATGACTGGGCCGGTTTAACATCTTTAGCAGTGGCTGGTTTCTCTGGAGCTGTCTTTGATGCCATTGGACCACGCCTCCTTATTCCCTTCAGCGGTATTATCGTTGTGTTCTCGATATTCATGCTTTCCTTAACAAAGCCACAACAAATTTGGCAACAGTTCCTAGCCCAAGGTGTCCTCTTCAACCTTGGCGCGTCGTTCGGGCAAGTCGTCCTTCCGTGTAGCCCGTAGCTCCCTAACTTGTTCTATTTTAGATTCTTTCCGTGCCTCGCGGTCGTCTCGCACTGGTTCCGACGCAAGAATGCGTACGCAATAGGGTGTGTGGCTGCTGGTGCTAGCGTTGGAGGCATTATATTCCCAATCATGATCCACCGTCTGATTCCTAAGATTGGATTCGGATGGACGATCCGCGTAATTGGCTTCATTGCACTGTTCTGTTATAGCATCGGTGTTCTAACAATTCATGCTCGGCGCCCTACCAAACCGTTACCTCCGTTGACACAATTACTGGACTTCGGTGCTTTCAAGCATCCTACATATACCTTCCTGGCCATAGGTTCCTGGATATCTATATTCTCCATCTTAAACCCATTTTTCTATGTGGGTTTATATGGAACGGTGGCGTTCGGTGAATCAAACCTTACGTCTTACTACCTGGCGATCCTTTGTGCTACATCTATCGTTGGCCGTGTTGGACCGGGACTTATCGCGGATCGTTTGGGACGGTGCGTGACTCTGGCACATTCACAATTCATAGACCTGAACTCTTGCAGGTATAATGTCATATGCGTCGGTACATGTATTTCATCGGTCTTAATCTTGGCTGTCTGGAACACATCCAGCACCCAAGGCAGTCTTGTCGCATTCGCCGCTCTCTATGGATTTATCTCGGGCCCATTCTTCTCACTGCTTCCTGTAAGTACCATTCCCATGTGATCCAAGTCTGTTTAATCACTGTTCGATAGTCTTGCGTTGCACAGATATCACCCATCGAGAAAGTCGGAGCTCGCATCGGCATGATGTACGCGACGATGTCATCCGGTGCATTTGCTGGTACGCCCATCGGTGGCGTCTTCATTAAGACGAAGACGTTGGACAACTTTCATCATCTGATACTCTTCTCGGTACGTACCCACCCGCGCAGTTAGAGCGTGAGGTCTGACCGGCGAATCATAGGGTATCGTCGGGCTTGCAGGATCCTTCTTTCTGTTCCTTGCGCGATTTAGTTTGGAGCGTCGCGTGTTTGTGAAGATATAGTCTTGGATAGAACTACAGAATATGTTGATACCGTAATTTCCTTTAAGATTGGCGGCTGTAGTGTGCGCTCTGAATGTTTCAAAGTCATACGGCTTCTGCCGGCCTGGGCACGTGACAGCCATTACTATAAATATGCGGCTCAGGAAAGGTCTCGAAGAAAGTGCCCATCGCCTTCATCGAGGAATCGTTTGCCGCCGTCCGCCCGCCATGTCCAAGCCTGGCACTCCCAGTCAACCCAACTCCAACACTCTTCTTCTGCGCCGCCAGTTGCAGGAACTAACGAAGCATCCTGTTGAGGGATTTTCCGCTGGTGCGCCTCATCGCGAGCTGTTCAAAGGCATGCTCATGATCTGTTAGGCCTTGTTGATGATGATAATATGTATGAATGGGAGATTCTTGTCATCGGGTACGTTGTCCATGTCTTTCATGCGTCCAAGCCACTAAACAGTCGTCTCAGCCCTCCCGACACGCTATAGTAAATAACACGATCTACCCGTGTATACTACTTGGGATAACACTTTTCTGTAGCGAAGGTGGTTTCTTCAAAGCACGTCTTACGTTCCCTCCCGAATTCCCGCTTCTACCGCCGAAGATGCGCTTCATAACCCCCATGTGGCACCCCAACAGTGAGGACTTTACCATCCTTGTTGGAGATTCCTTCTGAAAAAAGTGATATAGTCTACGCTGATGGTGTCGTTTGCGTCTCTATTCTTGTGAGCTTGCCCTCTCATCCCTACCCCCTCAACTTCCTCACTGTTCAAATTAGCATGCTCCCGGAGACGATCAGTATGGATACGAAGATGCTGGAGAGCGATGGATGCCTGTGCACACCGTGGAATCGATTGTACGCGACTCATCTTCGCCATCTCACATTGACTCACGTTATTGCAGCTCATAAGTGTCATCTCCTTGCTCTCCTCCGATACGCCAAACCTTGACAGTCCTGCGAATGTCGATGCCGCCAAGGAAGTTAGGACCGATCCTGAAGGTAACAGATTAGCAGTGTTGCGAGGACCTGCCATCTAAACATTTGAAACAGGTTACAAGAAAAAGGTTCGAAGATTGGTACGCCGTAGTGCTGAGGAAGCTTTCGATTAATGGGAGGCATCGTTCTGTGCCATTGCATTGGACCGTGTCGTGTTAAAACTACTCAGCCCAATCCTGGCCTTTTCCTGCTATTTGATGTCTTATAACGCTCTCGCATCCCACCATACTATCCTGTCATCTGTCCTTGTCCGTATACATTAGGTTCCAATTTGACTCTGCCGATTACATTCTCTGAAGTTCTGCTTCGCTGTGAGCCTCGTTGCCAGCACTCGTCCAGTCATAGTTACTTCACCACGTGATCCTGGACCGCGCGTTTTTCGAAGTTCGGACCGGAGCCGAATCCCGATCGGCTCCTATTGTCCTTTCCCTCTTACTGGTCTTTGTTCGCTTACCATCATCATGGCAGCTACCACGAAGGTATCTGCGTATGAAAAGCGTGCGTTATGGCTATTATTCGCCATGAACCGTGTTTAATGTAATTCCAGGCAATTCCATGGGCACAACGGTCCCAATGGGTCTGTGATGGTTTATACTTCACGATATTTGACGCGAATTCTTGCCAGAAATCGACTCAGATCCGGACTTTAATCCTGGGGCATATGTCGAGCCCAAGCAGAAGAAGAAAACCAAACGGGCACCCAAAGGGAACGGCCGAAAACGAATGAGGGAAGAGAGTGACGACGAGGATGAATTTGACTTCTCCATGTCTAGACCTAGGAAGAGTACGCGTTTGCCTAACCATCTTCGGCTTGTTCTCATCGCTTTGTTAGAGTACCGACCTCAACCCGAAAGTGTTAACCCCCTCCTGCAATACTTTGGCGAGCCTATCAAACATGTTAGCTAGTACTTTACTTATTTTGCGCGTAGCCGAGGACGAGGATCTTGCGCTACATAGCGCTTCCGAAGCGGAGGACGACGATGAAGATGACCGCCAGGATGGCCACGATCCCGAGGACCGACGTCATCTAGAGATTATGCAACGAACTTTGAGGGCCAATGTCAAGGCGAAGAAACGTCCATCACCACCGCCGCCCATAGAAGATGATTCGGTCACTGAAGACGACTCAGATACTAGTGTGTGATTGAGTCATTTTTCTTGCCGTTGGCTCTAAACATTTGCTAGACTCCGATGATTGTAACAATAGCAAGGTTCCTCTGAAGGTCGCTAAACGTAGGCAACATACTCTCTCTCCTTTTCACGCCCGAGGTACTTATTTCTTCATAGCCATTGAAGAAGAAGACGACTCTGCTACAGAGTCAGAACCCTCTGACTGGGACAAGGACCCCGTCCCTGCTGGCACGAAAGCCAATAATGACGCGTCTTGTTCGGAGACAGAATCAGACGTTGACGACGATGAACCGATCCCAGTTGGTTGTGTACGTTTCCCCTCGCATAGGTAGTACTCTTATTGATTTTTCAACAGAGTATGAAACCGCGCCCGGGTTTCCCGCTCAAAGATAACCAGAAAGCACTCGGTGCGCTGGTCATCGATGAGAAGGCTGGACTGAAAATCCCTGGGCCCATCAACACATACCTTCGAGATTACCAACGACAGGGTGTTGAGTTTTTTTACAAGCAGTACAGTGAAGGACGAGGCGGACTTCTCGGTGACGACATGGGCCTTGGTAAGACCATTCAGGTCATTGCCTTCTTGTCTACGATAATGAGGAAGGACGGCGTTATTACCGACGCTGACCGTCGTCGGGAGTATGTGTCCAAATTGCAAGACGGGGAAGGCTGGAAGAAGCGGAGAGAGTTGCCGCCTGCCAATACAAAATGGCCTACTTGTCTGATTATCGCGCCTTCTACCGTCGCTCAGAATTGGGAGCGGGAGTTGGAGTTGGTACGTTCTATCGCTTTTGTTGCATGACGCGCGCAAACTTTTTTCAAACAGTGGGGATACTTTGAGGTCGGGATGTACACTGGGAACGCCGCAGAGCGCAAACAGGTGCTCACAGATTTCAAGTTCGGTCGACTGGATATCTGTACGTCGTCATTACCTTGTCACCTCATTTGAGTATTAATCGTTTATTCGTCTAGTGGTCACGACGTTTGACTTGGCGCGAATGGACATCGACTTGCTAGACGATCTGCCCTTTAGTTGCATTTTCGTGGACGAGGCTCATCGTTTGAAAAATGTGAACTCCAAGCTCACCCAAGCCTATCACCAATTCAAGTGCAAGGCACGATTCGGGCTTACGGGAACCGCGATCCAGAATTCGTACGATGAGTTGCATACTATCCTTGACTGGACCAATCCGGGGAAGCTGGGAACGATCAAACAGTGGAAGGGCTTCATACAGAAACCTTTGACCGTGGGTCAGTCTGCTAATTCAACACCGGAGGAGGAAAAGAAGGCTTGTGTGAGTCAGAATGCTTCATTCATAGTGATAACACTGAAAACTGTTCCAGACCGTAGCGGTGATTCTCAAAGATAAGATCATGCCGAACTTTTTCTTGAGACGGTGAGTGCCCTCGATTTTGTTCGAAGCGCGTCCTGACGCCGAAATCAGAACAAAGGAGATCATCAAGGACCAGGTGCGCTGCTCTCTTGACTACGAGTCTCTTGACTGACGTTCCGCGCAGTTACCGAAGAAGATTGATCAGGTCGTGTTCTGTCCCTTGTCATCTGAGCAGATTAAGGCATACAAAAATATCATCGGGAGCGACATCGTCCAGAATCTGATCCACAAGGACGATCCTTGCATCTGTGGCTCGAAGAAACCGTACGTCCTGTCTTCGGAGATGGCCGTATATAGTGACGTGCTTGCAGGAGAAAGAAATGTTGCCACCCCTATAGACCAGAGGACGTTCTTCGGTATATGTCGATTCTCATCAAGCTATCAAACCATCTTGCTCTAATTTTACCTTGTGAGTATCGTTTTCTCGCCCCTCGACGATTGACACCAACTTCCATACAGCCGAAAAGGACTCTGAAGAACAGGTGAGTTTCGGAGCGATTTGAAGTTCTTCGTCTAACATTACCGATAGTTAGCGCGGAACCGCGAACTCTCGCGACTGATTTTCCCGAATGGTGCCCCAAAATTCATAGAGGCCGTAGTAAAGTCTGATTACTGCGGCAAGTGGGACGTACGCGACATTTTCTTCACTATCAAACTCGCCATTGAGATGCACGTAGACGCTGAACTCCTTGCTCGCGAAATGGAAGCGAGACCCGACCAATAAAGTGCTCATATTTACGAAGTCTGTGAAGCTCATCGATACACTTGAGTTCGGTATCAAACAGAAAAGTCATATTTCTCATTTATGCCTTCGGAAGTTCGCTGATTGGTATTCGTTAGACTACGGGTTTTTGAAGCTTGACGGGTCCACTAAGCAGAGTGATCGTACGTTGCTCTCGTATTATCCACATTCAGATCCTTACCGGCTGCCTTAGGAATGGGTATCATTGATCAGTTCCAAACCGACCCGAACATCTTCATCTTCTTGATCTCTACCCTTGCTGGCGGAACAGGTCTGAACTTGACAAGTGCTAATCACGTCGTTATCTTCGGTCCGTTTGGCCTCGCATCCCACTGTGCAAGTTTCTGACCTTTCTCTTCATTCATAGATCCCAACTGGAGTAAGCAATTTTATGTTTCACGTCTTGAGGACACCTTTCTTAGTCTATGTAGATCCGGCCCACGATCTTCAGGCAATGGACAGGTAAAACTTCACTAGGCCAGCTTATCCTTTCTCACCTCTCCTCTAGGGCCTTCCGTTTCGGGCAAACTCGCGACGTTCACGTTTTCCGGTTGCTCGGTGCTGGCAGTCTTGAAGAAATGATCTACGCACGCCAAGTATACAAGCAACAACAAATGGCGATCGGCTACGATGCCAGCATCCAGACAAGATACTTCGAAGGTGTTCAGGGTGATCCTTCAAAGCAAGGCGAGCTCTTCGGTCTTAAGAATATCTTCAAATTGCACGAGGGGACTCTGGCTACCAAACGGGCCGTCAGTGGTTTCTCCTTGACATGACGCACAAAATTCACGTTCCCTTTAGATCGAGAAGGCGACCAATGCCGAAATGGATTGGGCCCTTTCGAATATGTCGCCCAAAGGACGGAAACGCCCAATCTCTTCAGAGCAGAAGAAGTTAATCGAGGCCGATAAGTCGACGAAGGAGGATGTACGCCTTTCACGAAATCAACTCTTGTTGTGACTAACATTCCCCCAGTCGCTACAGGGTCTAGGGACACTGCTATTTGATGATGGTAAGTGCCTCTATGTTTGTATCTAGTTCTAGCTCTTATTCGTTTTCAGCTGTCCCCGAAGCCCCGGAACTGAACGAGATACAAAAGACTTTGAACGATATTGGTGTACACTATAGCCATCGGAACGAAGATATCCTTGCACCAAGCAAGATTCGTGAGCAGCAGAACAAGGTTATGCTCTCTGTGCGTTGCAAACTGGCTCGTGATGTTACAGCTAACCAATCACACCTTAGAAAACGGGTCGAGCGAGGCAGCGAGCTTCGCCCAGCAAAGGGTCTGGACGAAAAGGAAAACAGGTCGAGCCAGCATGGCCATCCCTTCGGCCTCATCATATCCGCAAAAAGCTGGCTGCCGAGCAGGCTGCTGCCGCAAATCCGCCTGAAGATGGAATGAAGTACGTCTCCTCAGCATGCCGCCGACTCGTCCGCCTGACGGGTCTAAATTCAGACTTTTCAAGTATTTCAAGGCGCTAGTTGAGCTGGAATACGTGAATACGCTCGAAGAACTGCCTGCGTGGACCGTCAACGTATTGTGAGTTCATTCTTCTCTTCTCGATAGAATGGAAATTCACGGCTACTTTAGTAGCAAGGAGTCAAAACAGGCGCAGGACACTATAATGGAACTGTTGCGCGAGGCTATGGCTAAGTTATCTGACGACTCGGACTGAACTCTGTGTAATGTTTGTGCTTTGTATTTATCTTGTTTATGATATGTAGCGCTGTGTAATTTATGTATATTACATCGTATCAAGGTCTCAATAATGACATGCATTTGGAATGGAAAGCTCAGGCGCTTGCGAGCCACGTGTTAAGAGCGCTTAAGCGCGTCATCAGCTCAACAAGGCTCTTGCTTTACGACGGTCATGGACAATACAGGACTCGCGAATTCTGTGCCTCCGACCCGTTAGAAATTCGTTCTATATGCAGTCGTCTAGAGACTGATTTGCTGCGATCCACGTTTAGCCAAGCTGCATACCACAGCACTCCCCGACGTTGCGGACGAACCGACTACAGGATCTGCGGCGCCAGTCACAGGCGAAACAGGTGCGGGATCGGTCATTTGGCTCGAATCTCGTATAGGCAGTGCACTCAGCCCGGGCTTAGACCTGTCCACTTTGACAACAGCGCAAGTGTATGACTTGAACCAGGTGTGATTTAATCTCCTTCGATCGACGAATATCTCTGATTTATTTTCGTAGAGCTTATTAGAGGAGGCTACAGGCGCGTCGCGCCCATTGATAGATGAGATCGCACCGATATCAGCTCTACGCGCCGAATACGAGAACGGCAATCCTTCGTTCCTCCAACAGATTGATTGGCTCGCCGAGAAGGGCTACCATTACATCCGGAGAACGAAAGGTAGGGGTTCTCTTCCTGACGTGGAGAGAGATGGATTAAGAACCTTCTTCAACAGGTGATGGCGACTGCTTCTACAGATGTGAAGTTCTCTCTTCGCGTGACATATTCGGTATCCTTGACATGAGTCAGCTCTGCAGCTGTCGCATTCGCATATGTTGAACGTGTAATGTCCGCCCTCGACCCGCTCAAGGCGGCTGAAAGCAGCATCAAGACACTTAAATCAACTATGCCGATGCTTGAGAATGTGGGATTCCAGAAACTGGTCTTTGAGGACTTTTACGACGTCATGGAATCGATGATCACGAATGTTGTCACTCCGAATCCTATCACCAACAAGACGCTGAATGGTGTAGGGCTAGTTGAGGCGTTTCAATCCCCAGAAGGTGCTGTACATTTCTGAATGACGTCTTGAATCTATCTCTCAAGTCCGTACTAGTGTCCAACTCCATCGTCGTGTATCTTCGGCTGCTTACGGTTCGTTTTTCATGGAGAAATTTCCTGTATTTTCACTCATAACTTTCTACTTACTAGTCTGCTCAAATCCGGATGGATCCGGAGACGTATGCTCCTTTCCTCTTTCATCCAGAGCTTGGGGAGCAAATGGAAGTCCGCGACTTTTGTGAGAGTTTTGTGGAAGCAGTTAGCAAGGAGGCAGGTACGTTCTTCAGAACTATGTAGTATGCCGACTTGTGATGGCGAACGTAGATCATGTACAAATGACGGCTTTGTCACGGGCGCTGGAAGTCAATGTCAGTGTTGCGTATCTTGATGGACGGAACCCGAATGGTCAGGTTGACTTTGTGGAATTTCGCAATCCGCCGGAGTCGATGGATGCGGCTATAACTCTGCTTTATAGGTCAGTAATGCTCCGGTTGTTGTGGTGTTAACTCTATAACGTGTATCTGTAGGCCCGGGCATTATGATATCCTTCTCAAGATCGAATGATTCTCGTTAACATTAATCATACTTCATTGTCCATGTATTTTGATAATTGGTGCTTCGATGTGTGGCGCGTATTGTCGTAATTGATTTACTATTTCTGCATCATCAAAGTGTAGAATCTTGGGAGGACGCCGGTGTTTTCATTTGCTCTTCCAAGCTCTCATTTCCTCCCGGCCAAGGCCAAGTTGAGAACCCACGATACGTCCAGCCGCCAAGACTGAACGTAAAAAGAGTTAGGAAGATGCAGCAGATCAGTAAGCTGATATAGAGTGCGACAGAGCGCATAATCTATCACGGCGCGTACGACTCCACGAAAGAGAGAACCTGGAGACCCGAAACCTAGTATTAAGTATGCCATCGACGCAAGTTAAAAGGGGAAGATCGTCACATCCCCTTTGGAACTGGAAACAGAAGAGCACCAGTAGAATGGCCATGAGCCTCCAATTGAGGGAGATGGCGATCATCTAACAAGTTTTCTGTCAGAGGAGGGAGATTGCGGGCCCGACGTGACGCGTCGGCTAAATTGATCACATGATCCATCTTGGCCGACTCCTCGACCACCACCACCGTTCGCTGTTTTCGCCCATTTTCCTTTCATTTACTCTAAACATTTACGAAAATGACGAAGACATACCTTATGAACAGTCTCATTGAAAAGGTGGGTGTCCAGCTCTACGAATTGGACTGGAATTAACAGCTTTACAGATGCAGTCGCCAGACCAGGATTTTCGGTGTGTTGTCAAAGGACGAAGGGATTAGATGGCTGACGTTGAGCAGATTCATGGGTCTGAACGATCTGATGAATGAAATCAAGCAAGATCCTGGATGCTACACGGGGGACGAGGCGTCTGAAACGAAGGTGCTCAACCAAGTGCTTTCGTTGGTGGAAGACAAGATATCCGAGGTGAAGAATCAGGCAGTAAAATGGTTGGTGTTTGAAATGTAGCTGTGCTTTGCTCACCAGGCTTGCAGTCTAGGGCAGCTAATCAAGATCATCCGGGAGCCACTGATGGAATCTGTCGTGGACAAGCTTATCGAGTTTTCTGGTGGAAAGGACGACGAGCTACGTGATATTTCTGCGCTAGGTCAGTTGCTGAATATCGACGGACGACTCTTATTGACTTTCACTGCAGCACTCAAAACAATCACCGCAGAGCTGCCCTCTGATGGTACTGGCAGGATAGCCCAATCCGCGTGTTACAAGCTGACGCCAAAGCTCCTGGGTCAGATCCAGAATGTATGTTATCCAAGTCCAGTCTGTTCCTGTCTAATAGATTTTTACAGACAAGTACGCCACCAGAAGCACTCGTTGAGACACTGTCGATATTGTCCATCCTCATCGTCCGCTTTCCTACCCACTTGGCCACCGCAACAATCGACTCTCAACCTCTCAAAATCCTCGCGCCCCTCCTATCCCATCCTCGCCCTGTCGTTCGCAAACGCGCGATCGTGACCATCTCCCAATTCATACCCATTTCCCAATCCCAGCTGTTCACAGAACTCCTCCAGACCAGCGTCTACCCTAATCTCGCCGCAGGGGCCAACCTCGACAAACAGCGCACCACCGTTCAGCTGATCGCCGCCGTGGCTAGGCATTCCCCCTCCCAGATCGCGCCCGTTCTGGGCGATGTCGTCAATGGCATTCTGAAAGCGGTCCAGAGGGACGATGATGATCTGCGCGAGAGCTGTCTGCAGGCTCTGGAAGCCATCGTGTTGCGGTGCCCAGGTGAAGCCGCGCCCTATTTGTCGTCGTGTATTCAGGTCGGCACCCGGTATATTAAGTTCGATCCTAACTATGCTGTCGACGACGACGACGAAGATGAGGAGATGGCTGACGCGGACGATGATGAAGACGACGGTGATGCCGAGGACGAGTATGTCTACTACACGCTGTTCAACTCTTATTCATCGCTTTTAGGTACTCTGATGATGAGGACATGTCGTACAAAACGCGTCGTTCGGCTACAAAGCTGCTCTCCGCTCTCATTACCACGCGTCCCGAATTGCTCAACACCATCTACAAGGATGTCTCCCCCGTCCTCATTTCCCGCTTCGGTGATCGAGAAGTTACCGTTAAACTAGAGATTTGGGCGACGTATGGCCTATTGCTGAACCAAACTTCGGTGTATGGTGGCATGGGCCTTTCCAAGGACGACGTTACGCGCGGAAAGAGGAAACGCGACGCGGAGGCCATGGATGCCGAAGAGGGGCCGTATGCTCTTCTCAAGGCCCAGGTTCCTTCGCTTGCAAAAGCGCTTTTGAATCAAATCAAATCCCCAAAAACCCCTGCTGCGACGCTACAAGCTGGGTTTGGTCTGTTACACTCCCTCCTCGATGTCCTCCCTGGATGCTTGTCCAGTCAAGCCACAGTTATCATCTCAACCTCCAAGTCTGTTCTGTTGCACTCCCTTTCCACGTCGACAGCCACTCTCCATTTGACATGTCTTTCCTTCTTGACAGCCTTTTTTGGCACTCATACTCCCACCGCGTATTCGAGTTCCCTTTCCACCATCACTCCAAGCCTTCTCAAGCTCGTCGTGGACAAACACCCTCGTGTTGCCGCCGAATCCTTCCGAGTTTTCTCCGCCCTTCTCAGTGCTCTCAAGCCTGTCAAGGGTGCAAACTGGCCCGAGCCTCTGTATAACGCGGCTGTAGAGCGTCTGTCTAATCACGATACCGATGCAGATGTGCGGTCGTGTGCTGAAGAGTGCATTGCGGATCTCTGGATCTGTGCGACCGATGTCGTCCAAGCCAAGGACAAGAGAGAGTGGGAGGCTATCTGCAGGGCGACTGGCAAGACGGAGGGCGCCGTTCGCGTGATTATGAAAGTTGCAGCGGAAGTATCTGTTGGTGATACCTGGGTTAACGGCTGTTTGGATTATCTTATTGGCTTGCTGAGGAAAAGCGGACGGGCGGGTAAACCTGAAATCTTCAACGCGATTGATGTTCTATTGAAAAGGTATGTTTCCCTCCTTTCTTGGTTATACTACTTGGCTAAAGATGATCCTATTAGCTATACGGGAGGGATACCACCAGCCGTGGCGCCTACGCTGATCGATCAAGTCAAAGTGTATATCTCTACTACGGATATCTCGTTGCTTTCGCAGGCATTGAATGTTTTGGCGATCCTTCTTCAGGTCACGCCGTCGACGTCGTTCCCAGAGATTGAAAAGACGTTGCTTGGCAACATATATACAATCTCTCATTCTATTTTGGTGTCGGGCGCTGCTCTCGACTCGCTGCTCAACTTTTACGCTTCGCTCGTGCAGGCGGACAACCAGATCGCGACGCACGTTGTGCCGAGCCTCGTGCTCAATGTGGAGAAGGCGCCCAAGGCGGAAGCGAGCCCCGCGAACGTCGCGCGATGTGTGGCGCAGGTGGTCAAGAGCCAGAATGGCATCGCAGCGGGTGTCATCGCTGAATACGCTAAATATTTGAATGTCAAGGTGGGTGCATTTATCTTCATATTCATATTGTGATATTTATTTGGTTATTTTCAAGAAGGCGGCCAAGACGAAGCCTTCTATGGTGGTATTGAGTTTGCTCATTGTGGGCGAACTGGGACGCTTTATGTGCGTTTTCAATCATCTGAGTACTTACTGGGGCTGAATAGCATTATGACAGCGACATGTCCCCGCAAAGCGAAATCTTTACGCATGCCATTGAACAATTCTCTTCGGAGCAGGAAGATATCAAGGCAGCTGCTGCATTTGCGGCCGGTATGCGCATTTCTCCTTGGTGTTCTCTCATGAAACTGATCACCCATGATTTTCAGGCAACATCGCTATTGGGAATCTGCATCAGTTCCTGCCTGTAATCGTCAAGATGGTCGAGAGCGACCCAAAGAAACGTCTGCTGTCGTTGCACGCCTTGAAGGAAGTCGTGACGCACTGCTCGCAAGGCCATCTTGAGGGCGTAGCGGACCTGTTGTGGGTGCCACTGTTTGAGAACTCGGAGAATTCGGAGGAAACGACGAGGAACGTTGCGGCTGCCTGCCTTGGCAAGCTGGCGATAACGCATCCCTCCCGGTATCTGCCCCAGCTTCACGTAAGAACCCATCAAACGCGTATTTTCTAGGGTGCTGACAGTAACGTTGGTAGGCACGGATTCGCGATGACAACCCAGCTACGCGTGCGACGGTGGTGTCTGCTATTCGCTATACCTTTGCGGACTCTGCGACTTCGTATGATGAGTTGATCTCGCCGTATATTGTGGACTTTTTGTCGCTGATGGCTGATTCTGATTTGGTGAGTGGCTTTGAGAAACACGAATGTGTATATTCAACTGATGATACGCGGCAGACTGTCCGTCGACTGGCGTTGTCTGCTCTTAATTCGGCAGCGAGGACGAAGCCGCATCTCATCCAAGATCACTTGGGTGCCCTGCTTCCCAATTTGTACAAGGAGACGAATGTCAACCCGGAACTGATTAGGACGGTGCAGATGGGTCCGTGGACACACAAGGTGGACGACGGTCTGGAGACGCGCAAGACCGCGTACGAGACCATGTACACTCTGGTTTGTCTTCTCGGCCTTTCCCATGCCTCTTATTTTCTCACTTTATTGTTGTTGTTGTAGTTGGAGACGTGCCGGATGAAGCTGGACATGCACGAGTTCTTGAGTCGCGTTCTCGCGGGACTTTCTGACGAGTCGGATGAGATCAAGGTTATCTCGTACATGGTGCTGTTCCGGCTCTCGCAGGTGGCGCCGGCGGCTGTATCGCAGCGGCTGGATGACGCGACGCCTCCGTTGGAGAAGACGATGAAGGGGGCTACGGTGACGAAGGACACTGTCAAGCAGGATCTGGAGCGCGCGGCTGAGCTGCAGCGGAGTGCGCTGCGCGCTGTGGCGGCGCTGAATAAGATTGGGGCTGGTGTGTCGCCAAAGTTTGACAACTTGGTTGATGATTTGAAGAAGAACCCGATGTTTAATGCCGAGCTGAAGGATTCGACGTAGATGTAATTGTATTTGGGGAATTGTAGTTTGCATTTCTTTTCTTGCTGCGAGTTAATTCCTGTGTGGCGTCGATCCGTCCGAAATGGGCGCGCTGGCGGCGTTGGACCCACTTAGCAGACGCACTTGAGCAGGGATCGGTCGCCCAGTGCTTCGATATACAGTGGCACGTAACGGTTTTATTGACTGACTATTTCTCCATCATCAAACTCTAGAATCTTCGGAGGACGAGGGTATTTTCTTTTGATCTTCCAAGTCCAGTTCCTCGGAAATCTCTTCCACTGTCCTTTCATCCCGCTCTTGGGGCAAGACTAGATTGAGCACCACACCAATGATACCAGCCGCCAAGACTGAAGAAAATGAGTTACAAAGATGCGTGCATCTCTCAGTAAAATCCTCACATGGCGTGCTGAGGACGATGGTTATGGAATTGAACAACCCTTGCAAACCGCTGTTTGGGTTGTCGACGCCGTCGAAAAGATGTGTGAAGAGCTCAGGCTGCAGTAGGTCAGCAAACCCGAAAGAGAGCGCGGCAGCGAGCACAAATCTATCACGGCGCGTGAACGACACGAAAGAGAGAACCCGGAGACCCGAAACCTAGAAGTAGACGAGCGAATCAGGGTATGTAAAGTTGATATTACTGCAGTCGGCTCACGGCCACCGATGCAAAGAGGAAGGTTGTCACACCCCCTAGGACTGGATTTGGGACTGGAAACAGATGAGTACACACAGAACTTGAAGGCCCTTTCCTGGAAACCTACTAGCAAGGAAGGCCCCAGAAACTTTCCCGAGAACACCAAATAGGATGAGGAAGCAACAACACCATCTGCCAGCAGCCCGGTTAGCACATCGTGTGATAGCAATAACACCGTTATTCTATAGGAGGGGCTCTGAGTGCCGGTGGCTTGTATTTCACTGCGCAATTCACCTGGGCGAATATGGACAAGGGAGTAACAGTGAACAGGGCAGAGAAGAAACCTCCGAGTCCATCGCTCTAGAGTACAACTGATCAGAGTGTAGTGAGGGTTATCCTGAAAGTACTGACAAGAATTCCGCCTTGGATGCGAGAATCGAAGTCTTCGCCCTGGACTTCGACTCGTGAAACTTCTGCAGAGGCGGTTATATCACCGATGGCTTCCATGGTCAATGACACTAGGGTAGAAATTAGAAGGGTGCTATCGAGCAACCAGGAAGTGCCGTACCATAAACAGCCAACATAGGAAGGATGGCCGGAGGGTAAACACTAATTTTGAACGTATGTACCCTGAAACACAAAGTGTCGGTCGCAATCGTTCCTATGTGTTTGGACACGACCTACCAGAGGAAAGTGATCGCAGGAGCCGAAGTAATACTCGAACCATCGATGTACCCCGTCGCACCCGCAACGATGCATCCAACAGCGAGTCCGACGATGACGCTGATGTTTTTTAAGAACGGAGAACCGAATATTTCGGTCAGAATGATGCTGAGGAAGGAGAGGAAACCGAGTCCAATAAACTCTGGCGACCCCCAGGGAAGCGGCCTGGGAGCAAAGATTGTCGGACATAGCTGAAAGATTCCACTAGTCGGGCGGGACTGACAATCGTTCGCACCGCCGGCCCAGTTCGGAGCACCAGAGTCGCCCACCAGAGATGCGCCAATCATGAGAACAACAGTGCCTAGAAACGAGGGAGTATCGGTATTGAGCCTGTATTAAAGACGATCCACGCCCTACCTGTGATCATAGGAGGAAATAAACGTTTCAGGACGCGATGTGGGAGAAAGGAGAGAAATATCTCTAAGAATGAACAGATAAGAGAGGTACCTGCGAGCATGTAAGTGACTCGCGAACGGAGCTCAAAGACCAGACGAACCAAGAACTTTCCCATAAGCATCAGGACAGGGACTGCGAGTGACCGTTCCGTCTGCCGCAATTACGGAAGAACAAGTGCCGTCTCGGTACATCGCATCGAAAATCTAGCAAGTACGGCGTGAGAGAAGTGATTTTACAAAGAGGCGTGGATGTCGTACTGCATTGGCTGTAGACAACGCCGAAAAACTCGTGCCAACCACTGCGCTCATTAGCGGCGCCACTTCTACCAAAGAGGGAATCATACTAACCACTGATCAATCCGGTTCCAAGATAATGTCCGCCAAACAGCTTGATACGCGACATCTGCACGAGACTCAGAATTCCTAGATAGACAGTCAAGTAGGGTTGCTGCAATGAAGAAAGTGCATACCACTTCCAATCAGCGATGCCGAAATCATATATGAGGACGTTTGACTGTCCAGATTCAACGCGCTAGCGAAGATGATGGGAGGCGTGATCAAGCCTTTGTTTATCTCAACGCTGGAAATCCTCCATGAACAATGCACGCCTACCTGCAAGCATCGCCAGGGCATGCTGCAAGCCGCTTGCCGCAGCCAGTAGCAGAGGCATGTCAGCGTCGAGGGCATAGAAAGGCGGAGAGTGCGTGTGAGAGCTGTGTAAAAAGGGAATTGTCGGCAAACAAAGCCAGGCATAATCATAGCCGCCAAACCACCCCGCCTTGGTAGTTACTTTCTGCTTCATACGAGACAGTCTTGCACTTGAAGAAAGGGTGGGTGACATTTCCGCCACCGGAACATCAGGATTGGTCGGATGCGCCGGGCTCTGGAGGACGTTGTCTGGAGAAGGCATGACAGATGAAAGCAAGGACGCAGTCCAGTATCAGCAGCTTCTACCCACAAATATACGCATTCCGTAATGAGTCCTGAGGTGCTAAAGCGGGTGTGTGAACGGAAATCCACTGTTGCCATCTTTGTGATGGACTTGTAGGGAAGCCTGCTCGCAGGTGAGGCCACACCTTCGATTCTGTTTGATGAAACTTTGAAAGATAGATGTCAGTGATATTGGAAGGTGTTCGCCGCGCGTATCAAGGAATCGAATCCGTCCATTCCCACAATTTTTGATATTTTGACAAATAATAATCGCATAATGACATAAACATAAGCCCCACAGGACGAAAAAAGTGGAGAGGCTAAACTGCTATGGGTAACATGCTGTTCGAGTCCCGTTCAGTTACTAATTGACTCTTCTGTCAATAGACAAAATCAGTATCGCGTTCGCAAAGTGAAGAAGGACCTTTAAACGGACTCCAAAGTCTCTGAGCGGTATGCCAGCGTCATCCCGAGCATCCATACTTTGTATAACTTCTACCTTCAGAGCCTGATTGCGTCTTGGCGCTGATGGCAGTTCTGGCATTCGAAAACTTTGGAAGTTGCTGCTCCCTGTACTCGTCCCGGATCTGGTCCCCGAACTACCCAATTTCCTGTTGTTCAGGACAGCCACCAGGCAATTCGTGTACCTAGGACGCTTATTCAAAGAATGACTCTAGTACCCCAAAGTGCACCTACAGTTTTCCGATGATCGCCGTCCTGGACAAGGTAGAGATGGGTTCAGCAGGTTGAAATCACAAGGTCGCTCAACTCACGGCGGAACCACGAGGGTCGCATGTTGCTGAAAGTGCCATGGCGTGAAGATGCGTCGCAAATGTGTTTTTATTCAGGCTCACCGGAACTCCAAGAAACAGAATGAGGCTTATCACCGCCACTCCAGCTAGTCAAAGCGCAATGACTAACGAAGTCAAGGGGAAGGGAAAATGATGCAAGTACCGGTCAGGCAATTCGTTTCCACTGTCAGAGCAACAATGCGGCCAATTCTGCGTCCTGAAACGGGAAGAAATTGTGAACGAGATCGCAGGACGAGACTGTAAGTATAATGGATTTCCTCAGAAAATCGTATTCACCGTCCAGGAAAGGACAACGGTAATCAAAACATCCGCCAAGGCACTCGCGACGAGCCAGGTCTGAGAGAGGCCGTATCAAAATGTGGTTTAAGCAGTGAATCGGAATACACTGACGGTCTGCTCTGCAACCTCAGTACTGATCAAGGAGAGCTTGCCGAGCCTATGGGCCTAGCGTTTAACGTTGGTATCAAAGTTATCGTGTCCTGCCACGCGGAGTAAACCTACAATGACAGCAACAGCAACGCCAGCTCCGCATTGACACAGGGATACCTAAGGAATATGAGCAAGGTCCAGCGGGCGAACCTACATCGACACTTACCAGCACGATTAGCACCGGAAAGATGAAGGACTTCTGAAGGACATAGATACGCCAGCTGTAAAAACACTGGACAATCAGGGCAATGACAGAGTCCAGCAGGGGAACATCCCATGAGTTCAAAAAAGTGTCGTCGAGCCTATTCATGTCACCGAAACCGAATACAAACCAATGAAAGGCGTCGGCGGTGACGAGAGCAGTTTGGAGAATATCCAATACAAACAGGCCGTAAACTGAGAGAGAATGAGTCCGTTATATTGCTCGTAAAACAATTGTCCTACCCAAAGACTTGATAGTAGCACTATCCTTGGGAAAGCTGACATGGTAGAAGACTGTGGAACCGGTATGTGAGCCTACGCGCGAAGGTTTCTCGGTTATGAAACATACACATCTGCACCAGTAGAACACCCATGAGCCCCCAATTAAGGCAGATGGCGATCATCTAGCCGGACGGTTTTCTCTAAGATGCAACGATTACGGTGTAAGCAGGGAAACGAACGGTGGGGCCGGTACTAACAGAACGAGATTGAGAAACAAAGAAGAGGGGAGTGGAGGACAGGCTGGACGTACATGAGAGAGATATCGGACGGAATTTCAGGAAGCTCTTCTCTGAGGAAAGCCATGCTGAAGTGCGGGATACCACTCTTTTGCACGGGATAAGACTTTAAGGCAGAATGTATCCGTGGGTCTACGAACACCGCGTCTCAACGTAGCCACCACTTGCCACTGTTCCAATCATAGTCGAGACGTAGACTCAACACATAACGCTGATGATCAAATGTCCGAACATGTAGGCGAACTGGTATCGCAGGTGCGTGATATGATTCAGTGGGCACAAATACACTTGTCTTGAGATAACACGTCGCACGAGATAGTTGACGAGGCAGTACATAATCCCGCAGGCGCTTGTAGCGTGGATCAAAAGTGCTTGAGAAAAAGAACCCAATCCTATATGAAGAATGTAGCCTGCCGGGAACGTAATGTAGACTCAGCGCTAAAATTCAAACCACACTTGGGACGTTACCTTGTCGTCCATCAGACTGCTTTAGCGCCGAGATAAAGCACTGGTTTTTGGGATACGGTATTGGGCTTATGCATGGGACTATTGTGGTGGCCGCAACCTGAGCTTAAAAAATTACACTGAGAAGGTTGATGAACTCCCCCGACTTTGCCTAGACTCGATACCAGTCACTTCGCCAGTTCGGTCCGATCAGACCCCTGGCGAAGCGACTGGAAGATTTCGACCCCCTTTTGGCGGGGTCGGATTTTTTTCCCACGATTTAATGGGACTTTGTCGTTTTGCCACCACCTGAAAGTTACAACTTTTTCCTTTGACCACAAGCTTGTGTTATATGATACTACACATCAATACAAGTCGAAGCACGTTTTTATTTTTCCGAAATTCGCGTTTCCGCCTGATACAGGACGTGATCTTTCTGGACAAGTTACCCCTCATCCCCAACCATGCCATTTACTCCTGTACGCGAAATAGACCCCCAGCGGGCAGCGAGAACGCGAACGATGATGTCTCGAGTGTTTGGAGTCCCGACACTGCGCGATTTCCAGGAGGAAGCGGGGCAGAACGTGGTTAAGGGGATCAGTACATTTTTGGATGTACCAACGGGCGGTGGAAAGACTCTGGCGCTGTGGTATTCGCTCTTTTACCACATGGCCGGTGAAAGCGACGACAACGAAGGTGACAAGAGGATTGTGGTGGTCGTGGGTCCGCTGTCAGCACTGATGGAGAGTCAGGCGAAGGAATTGAACGCGCTTGGAATACCGGCCGTTGCATTCACCTCAAACACTAAAGACATGGACCAGAAGCTCGAGGTGCATCAGGAAAAGACCAAAACCCGAATTCCAGCGAAATTCGAAGGAAAAGCGTGTTTAAGAGGATATAAGGCACTACAAGCTCTGATATGGTCAGTAAGTGCGATGAAGGCTGCAAGCTTAGATGCGTGTACCCTCCATTCACCACGACCACACCCTACCTTATCTCACCTGAGTGCACATATGGTAAGCATGACAAGCCTGTTTAAGTCATGGGCTCACCTTATTAAAACATTTCGTGTCAAATAAGACTCTCATACACTTACCCTTACACACGAACATTATTGAGGTGATTCCAAGCAGTTCTGAACGGTCACAAATGGTTGGTCAAATCATATCTATGCACGGTTGCTAGGTCATGAAACAACATGAAGGTATATATATATCACACAGGCGGAACACGTCGACGGGAGGAGAGAGAATGCGAAGCGATGAAAGAAGTATAAAGAATCGTCGAGAGCCTGAGGAAGACACAGTTAGCACTAGAGCAATTAGGGACACGGAAGGAACATAACTAACAGGATGCTCCAGCTCATTCGTTGGGGTTCGCAAATAAGAGGCAGGAAAAATACGTACCGTCAAAGAAAGCGATCCTATTCGCGTCACTAGCAGGGACATTCGGGGGTGGAGGATCGACCTGTGATGTTCGATCGGAACTCGTCCATTGCGCTTCCATCTTATGGCCCAGGAATGAGTGTTCTCGCCGCTATATCCAGGCCTTAGACCTATGTTGGGGCCAGCGTCGTGTCAGCCTGCGTGTATGGCTACAGGCCGTCAGTTTAGCGGGCTGCACGACACATCACAGGGCGACGAAGGTGAAAATACGTGGAGGTCCTGGCGGTGGAACATGGAGGGGCAGAAAAAAAGAGCGGAGTTCGAATAAAACCGAACATGGACATGGATGACGTGATTGCGCACGGACCAGCGGGACTTGAAACAATTCCTGAGTCCTCTTGCTTTCCTCTTACTTTCCTCCATGGCCATCCGTCCAATCTCCCATTGTCTGGTTTGAATGGCTCCAAGTCACATTGATGGGCCAGCTCTTACTTACGCGGACTCCAAGGCGGCTTCTCTCATCGCACCCCGGACTCAGCGACGGGCTTGAGCGGAGCATATCAGGTCACTTGCCCGGGACGTGCTAGTGCTGTATTTATTTCCTGCCGCGGCGCGTCACAGAGACTTCGTCCGTTCAACGAATTCACTCATACTTGTACTGGAGCTAATTCGCCCGTACAGACACACCCCCATTCGCGCTTGCACTTGCGCAGAAACGGGAAAGCTCTGTACAGTTAGTGTTCTTTCTACCGTTATAAATGTGCCGCTGACATGTTGGGATCAGGATCCCATGAAACTAGGCAAGAAATATGGCTTATGAGGGTTCCTATCACGGCGCGTGCATTTTGCATATGCATGCAAATCCGAAGTAGTAGTTTATCGCGAACTATTTGTGTTTTTGTACTATGCATGTTTTCTCGCCCTTGTCTTTCGCATTTTGGAGGATCAGTAACTGTTAGTGACCACCAAACCTCAAGCCCATACATTTCAACATACGATTACTTATGTTTCTGACCGTAAGTATATGCTGTGAAATATCCTCCTCAGTAAGTGTTTTTAAGACAGGACTGAGTGAACGAGTTACTTACATAACCTTACAGCGAACAAATCGGCACTTACCTGGTCTTATATGACCTTGCCCACAGCAATAGCTCAAAATGTGTGTACCCCCGATTCATTCATGCTCATCTATGCAGATTTCATTTACTTTGTTAGATAAGCCCAGATTCGCTGAAATTCGTGTTTTGGGCTTTTCCTGATGTGTGTTCTCTATTTCTAACTTTGATTCATTTAACTCACGACTGGTAGGATTTCGCGAAGAACAAATACCGCGTTGGCCTTCTGGGACCGGAAATGGCGGATGATCCCCGCTTCAAAGCCGTCGTTCTCGACTCGCCCACTTTCCAAGAAAACATCATCCAGGCATCCATTGATGAAGGCCACACCATTACAGAATGGGGAACTGATGACTTTCGACCCGAATTCAGCAACTTGATCACTCTCCTCCGACGCATGCCTACAGGCGTTCCTGTGCTCGTAGCCTCCGCGACGATGCCACCAGAAGTCTTGGATGATATTCGCTTCAAGTTACAACTTGGGAGCAATGCAGCAATCATTGCAGTATCGAACGAGAAGCTGAACGTTGCGCTTTCGATCCGCATCCTCCAACATCCACAAAGTACATATGCAGATTTGGTCACCCTCTTCCCCCGTGATGGAACTTCACCATCCGATTTCCCTCAGACCCTCATTTACGTGAACAGCCGCAAGGTTGCCGAGGAAATACAGGACTTTCTTCGCAAGCACGCTCCCGACTGGATTCCTCCCGACGCGTTCGAATTCTACCACCGGCACATTGACGAGGAACGGAAAGTGACCGTTCAGGCGCGAATAAAAGATGGCCGTGCTCGCGCTGTTGCAGCAACTGATGCTCTGGGAATGGTTAGTTCATTTTCTTTGTGGCGTCTTTGTATACTCACGGTTTGAGTAGGGCATGGATTTCCGACTCGTCAAACGCATTTTCCTCTGGACCGAGCCACATACTTTTCTTTCGCTCATCCAGAAAATTGGACGATGTGTACGCGATTTCAGAGAACTCGGAGAGGCGACAATGTTCATAACGAAGGCGGCATACAATCAACACTGTTTGGAGTACGAGGCTGAGGGCGGGGATGAACCCGGTGATCCTGAGGAAGAGCAGAGTGACGAAGAAGACGACGACATGGTTCCTCGACCAGATCTTCACCACATAGACAGGGAAGCCGCTATTGAGGATGACGAGGATGAAGACATCACACCCGTGGTACCACAAAAGCGCGTGGCGCCAGCGCAGGGAGGCCGAGGACGCAAACGCCAGGCTAAAAACTTCATCGAGACTCGTGATCGCAAGTTTCTTTCAGCCTTCATCGCTACTGCTGCCTGCCGTCGTATTCCCTGGAATGTTTTTTTTGCGAACAAGGATAAAGGTATGTTGTCTCTGTTGTTTCTCAACATCTTGCTGATTCTTCTTAACAGTCAGTCTTGGAATTACCACACCAGCCGGTGCTCGCTGCTGTGATAATTGCGAGCCGAACCGTTTCCCCATAGAGACGGTTGTTTTCGCGGCACCACAAACCTTCAAGCCTCGCCGTGCCGCCAAGCCATCTGAGGAGCTCAGTGACGCTGTCGAGACCGCACTTAAACGCTGGCGTTCCCGAACTATATCAACTGATTTCTCAGGACAACGCACGGTCACCGGGAAGATCCTTCTCAACGACGTCCTAATCAATCAGATGGCTGGGCGTGCACGCAGTCTTACTGACGTGCGAATCTTCGACGCCAACAACATCTCATGGGCGTGGGGCCGTGCCAATAACTATCGTTACGGCCGTCAGGTTGTTGAGGTGATTGGTGATTTATTGATAGAGTATCCGGATCCACAGGCTCTGGCAAGGGAGCAGGAGGCTCGTGAGCGCGCATTCTCACAGTTACAGACAATGGCGCGCAGCGAGCATCATGCGAAACTCGTTGCAATCTTCGACGCGTGCTACATTGCAGTCGAGTCGCAGACGACGGAGAAGATGATCACCAAGGGCCGTGGTGCGAACCGGGTGTCAGAACCTGAACGCCGCTGTCGACTCTTCATGCAGCTACCCAAACGCAATGTATGTCCTTTCTTTTATCTTCACGCACCGGTTCTCAGATGTCTTCTAGCATTGGCCAACATACTACGATGTCATCAAGTCTCCGATCTCCATGGCACACATCAAGAAACAGATTCACGCGGGCACGACCAAGGGATACAGTTCGATAGCTGAGTTCTGGGCGGCGTGGCGTCTTCTCTTTGATAATGCGCGTCTCTTCAACGACGAAGCATCCCAAATCTACGATGATGCAAATACTTTACAGGCAGTCTTGGAAGAGAAACTGGTATCATTAGCTGTTGAACATGGATTTGCTGCTGAATTAGAGCACATAGATAATACAATTCAATTATAGATTCATATTCGAAACGAATTCCTCGGCTTGCCCCATCAACTGATCACGATGCTCGTATGATTCTCTTTCATCAACATCCATTGCTAAATCATCCTCATCAGCTTCATACTCCTCATCCTCATCCTCGGATTCTACCTCCTTATTCGCATCAACCGTGGAATCTGTTGGTCCAGCAGTACCCATATTCGTAGCACGGCGATTGTCATCACCGAACTTGGCGAATGCTGTCCGTGTATTGACATACTTTGAACCCTCGAACAATAGGTCCCGGGATTCATCAACGTGAGCGTTCTGAGCGCGATTCCGGATGTATACCTGGATATTATCAGCAGCCAAGGCCTCAGCAAGCGCGTCGACCTCCTTGTCCATATTCGGAATAGTATGCTTCTCGCCATAGAAAGGGATCTTGTAGGCTTTTTCGACGGTACGCATGGCATCGCGCAAAGAGAAGATGCAGACGGTAATCATGGAAAGCCAATCCCAGCTCCGATTGACACCTTTCGCATTGTAAATGACCTTTACTGAGGTGAGTACTTGTGTGGCGTGTATACTCCGATGTCTGACCTTGGCCCAGAAGTTCTGGTGTTCTTGAAGCAGGTCTACCTCTTTGAAACGATCCCAAAGGCCAGTGATGTTTACAAGCCAGTTGTGAAGAAAGTAGGCTCTGTACCAAATGATATCAGTTCCTCTCCGTGAGAATAGAATGATGAACATACTTTAGCTTAGGATCATAAGAGTCGAGCCGTGCAAGGGTCTCAAAAATAGCATCGGCATACTTGGGCATCGTCTTGGGTGTCCGCATCATAACCATCCACATCCGTAGCACCAGAATCACTCGGCCAATGTCCCCGCTCTTGATTGCGTAGACCAGAACACTGTACCAAAGCATGTCACGGTTTTGAAGGATAGCATTCTCGAAAATTGTATCTCTCTCCTCCTCTGGCTTGTCGTGAACCTCGTCGTATGCAGCCGTCGTGAAAAGCTGATCGAAGGCTTTCTGGGCTACATCGTCAAACTCCTCCATTGTGGCGTCTTTGGCCCAAGCGTCGAGATCCTCCTGTCCGCAAAAGATTCGAAATGCATCCTTGATATGCCCCCCGAGAGAGATCTCTAACAGCTCGTGTGACGGCTTCCATCGCGTGGATTTCTGCTTCTTCCATCCCGCGGTCATATTTTTGCGCTTGAGTAACCTATTGTTCTCCCACCACAAGCCCGATGCAGCCCCAGTCTTATTCCAATGCTCGTTGACAACCATACGGCAGCCAGCCATCTTGGCATGGAAGAGTCCAAAGCGTCGTATGACCATCTTCAATCCTTCGATTTCGCCCGGTGAGTTTCGTCGTGCTGATTCAATCTGCAACGACTTAGACACTATGCGGGATACAAAGACAACAGAGAGTACCTTGTCGATGAGTGATGCAGTCAGTAGATCTCCATCCGCAAACATTAGTCCATGAGCACGAATCTCCTCGTTCGTCACGCCTAGCTGCTTGAGGATCGTAAGGTAGACGCGAATGGTGCCGTCAATACTAGACTCGTCCTCGTGCATTGCTGGGAGGGGATATTGCTCCGTCTTGTGAAGAGCTATCTTAATAACCTCGGGGCACTCGCGAAAGCTCTTCTTCAAATGACCTAGACCGGCAATAACATCAAGCGCGATCTTCTTCAACTGCCAGAGACTGCATTCCTCCAACTTGACTGCATCATCCGGTGAGATCATGGCCTGCTCCGGTGTCCAGCTCTCTAGCGACTTGGTTGAGGTACGTGGCGGTTTCATGTCGAGAGGAAGTGTGCCGTGGGGAACTTTACCGCCTGTGAAGGGATTGTGTAATGGAATGAGGGTTGCTGTTGTGCCGTTGTCGAAATGATTGGCTGAGTTGAAGCGTTGAGCCTCAACGTTGAACGCGATGTTGAGGTTATCCCAAACGATCGAGCACATGCACGACTTGATGACTTCTTTGAATTTGCGGATTCCTTCCAATGAAAGTGTCTCGACATGGTCAAGGATCGCGCTGTATGAGGTGGAAAGACCGGCGTGTGACAGAACTTCAATTTGACGTTTGGCGGCTCCTGAGCCCAGTAGGAAGAGGCCGATAACAGTCTGAAAATTATTCGAGCGTTGTGAACGTAAAACAGCTAGCATTGCGCAGATGGTGGCGAAGACCTAAGATGCGGGGAAGAATGCGGGGTAAATTGATGGGATCAATAATGACTTGAACTGAACTCTCACCAATCCTTTCTCGCGTCGTGTTTGGTTCTTCTTTCCTGTCTCCGTTCCAGGCTCCGCGTCTGCTCCAGTGACCGTAGTCAGAATCTCCCAAAGACTGGGTGCTAGAGTTGGCAAAAGGCCGGCCAACTTCTCTACGGAAAACGTCGACAACAGCTCAGTGACCGAAGTCTTGGAATCGCGAGCAAGGTGCATTTGGATCGCCTTTCCTTCCTCTGCAAGGGTTTTCGACAGCTTCTCTGAAATAAACTCGTTCATACACCCCGGTGACCGCTGATCCATTTTCCTCGCCAAGTCGTCTCCGTGGTCGCGAAAGAATCGCGTGACGTTGGCGGCTACCTGCGCGTCGCCTTTTCGCATAAGGAGGGAATCGACAAAATGGGTCATGCTATTGAATCCAAAACCGCCGCTCTCAGTGGGAGTCGTGAGTAGCTTGAAGACGCGCTGAGCAGTGTCACGGTCTTTGGCGTCTTGGGCTTCCCGTTGTGCTGCCGCTTCTGCTTGCACTCGGGCGTCGACTTCGTTCGATTTCTGCTGAAGAATAGTTTCTGCTTCCTGCCATCTCTCTGCAACCATATGTGCCCCACCAGCAGCTTGTTGCCGAGCCTCGTCGTCAGCCCAAAGTGCCATAGGCTGAATACTCTGTAGGCCCGCTGGATTCCGTCGTCTTCCTGCACTTCCGCGTGGCCGACCACGACGCTTCTTCTTGGGGGAGTCTAGGATGCTCCGTCCTGAGGTGGGGATACCCGGAGAGTGTCGCTGATTCGGAGGAGTGATGGTGCCGGGAAGCGGGTCCAGAGGCTCAACAGGAATGGGAGTCGTTTCACGAGAATTGGCACTCCAGAATTTTGGAGATGCAGGCGCACTGCTGCTTGGACCGGCGATTGGCTCTGCTTCTTCCTCGTTTTGGTTCTCGGGAGGCGGTTGTGGCGGCAGAGCAGGCTGACCTCTCTGTGACCGTGTACGCCCACCCGTGCCGCGTAATCGCTTGACATATGTTTGAGGTGTGTATGCTGGGTCTTCGCTGCGTGCTCGTTTGAATCCCCCGGCCATGTTTCGAAGGTAGAGAAGGAATAGGAGGATTGGTGTCTTACTTACAATGATCGGCTTCTCTGCTGACGAATTTTGCGAATTTAAAAAATCTAAAAACATGCCTGTCCTTGTATTTGCATTCTCCAACATTGTAGTGACTCAAAATAATTATGGGAGATGGTTGTAACTTTGACATTTCAGAAAAATCGTGAAGTCCCATTAAATCGTGGGAAAAAATCCGACCCCGCCAAAAGGGGGTCGAATTGTTCCAGACGCTCCGCCAGGTACTCGATCGACTGTCATCGGGTATCTTACTGGCGGGCGTCTGGCCTCGAGACTAAGACTTTGCCGGGAACTCAATGCTTCTTAAAATATTCCAATACATTAGCCTGTGCTCCAAGCCACACTTTGCGAATTGGTTCCCATAACCATTGCAAGTCTGACGCCTTCGCCCTTCTAATTCCATAGCGACTCTATTTCTGGGGTTCTCAAGTACTTCACTCCTCATTCAATCATTGCCCATCTCAAATGGCCATCGAGCTCGTACCGCTTTCCTTACCGCCGACTGCGGATGCGTCCAAGTTCGAGCATTTCGGCCGCGAAGTCAGAGGTGTAGAACCTGGCAACATCAAGCCTGAACAATTTCAGGAAATCAAAGAAGCCTTATACAAGGTCTAGCATACTACATCCACAGTGTCTCGCGATCTGACCTTCCTTTAGTACGACGCATTACTCTTCCGAAATGCGATCCTGAGCCCAGAGCAACAGTACGCGTTAACTAAGGTTTTATGCACTCCCGTCACTCGATGTTCCATATACTGATCTACTTATAATGCCCAGGCATTTGATCCCCAATCTGAAAGTTACGGGCACGGCAATAACAGGACAGAGAACACGAAGAAATCCATCCTTCATCCCGATCTCAAGACGATTCCCCGCATTCCCCAAGTACAGGTCATCGGAAATGGTAAAATATCCAACCACGAAGGGCTCGTCGAAGCGACGCTGAAGCACCCGAGCCACAAGACATTCCACAGGACCATCGTCTCGCCCGAGGACGAAGCCAAAGGAATCACGCGCTTCTACCGTTGGCATATCGATGCTGCGTTATACGATCTCTCTCCTCCTCGAGTCACCACTCTCTACGGGCTCGAGATCCCTCAGGGCCCCACCCAGGTTTGCCGCTACGATGATGGCACGGGGGATGAACTCCCGGTTACACTTGGAACGACTGCGTTCGTTTCTGGCAAGACCATGTTCCAGATTCTGCCTGATAACTTGAAGAGCGTTGCTGTCCGCGCAAAGGTCAAATATGCGCCTCATCCGTATGTCTGGATGGCGCCTGCCCGTGCCAAGCCGACGGGTCTGGGCATCGAATGCGAGGGCTTGGAAATGCCTTTCGAGGAACTCCCCCCCTGGGAGGAGGGGAAGAGGAAGACGTTTCCCATGGTAAGAATTGATCCTTACATCGCATACTCACAGCCGCTCATGCTCTTTTTCGCAGCTCTGGAAGAATCCCGTGACTGATGAGCTCTCTTTTCAAGTTCACCCTTGTGGCGCTGCAGAGATTATTGTGGATGCTCTTCCTGAAGGAGCTAACCGTGAAGGCGCGCTGTACCCCGATGGCGTCTATCTCACCGATTTAGAGGATGTTAGAGGACTGTTGTATCAAATGCAACGTCCAGCAATTGCTCCTACGGTAGGCACATTCAAAGTCTGGATGCCTCGCTAAGGTTGACCATTTCCATGTCTAGCTTGTTTATCCTCATGCTTGGTGAGCGTCCGATATTGCGCCTCGAATAGATGAACTGACAGCACTCGTTGAACAGGGAGACGAATGATCTCGTCCTCTTTCACAACCGCGGGATTCTGCACAGCGTGGTTGGCGCTTTCACTCCAGACCAAGTACGGATTTTTCACCAGTGCAATCTTGCCGCTTCCGACGATCCTACTGGACCAACGAGTGATGATGTAGCAAAGTGGGCATAGGCCACGGATTTCAAGGTTGATTGTAAAACAGATACTGAACATGTACGGCCAATACAAACGCGATTTTTTGATAGTCCGATTCATCCTGTTTTATCGACCATGCCATACATACTGCTAGTCCCAGCGATTAAGGATGTAGATACGCGCGTGTGATACAGACGCGGTTCAGTAGAAATGCGGACCGATAACGTTATTATTTCTTCAGGTCTGATCGCAGCGTTCCATGAGCCAGTCAGATTATTATACTCACAAAACTAATACATCAATCACAAAGGATACAACTAACGTTAAACAAACACATAAAATACAGTAGAGTAATCACTCCCCCTCCTTCTCCTCCACCTCCCCTACAAAAGTCCTCACAACATCCAGCAACTCCCTCAACAACCCATCCCTATCCCACTCCGCCCTCTTCCGCCACACCGCACCCAAGCACATGGCACGCAGCTGCTCAAGCTGCTCAACATTCAACGAACAAGTCCTTTTGCACAAACTGTCTCGAAGCTCCGTTAACAGCTCCTCGTCTATGTGGAAATCGGGTAACGGCGTAGGGGTACGCGGCGGTGGTGGTGGAAGAGGCGTCGAGTCAGGCTCCGGCTCGTCGACGACCATCGCCTGCGGTTCAGGAAGTTCCATTATAGGAGCTTCTGGCGGCGATGGAGTACGTGGCAAGGGTACAGGCTCCGACGGCTGCTGTATTCCAAATACATGCGTTGGTATCGAAAGCGTACGACGCAAATGCACAAATTGTTGAGGGGGTTGGTGCAGGGGTGGTGGCCGCTGATCATGAGAATGTCGAGGCTGCGACCATTCATCACCCATAGTGTTTGAATGTCGTTGCGACTCATCCCAACGAGACCACCGGTCATCTACAATGTCGGGATACTCCCGAGGCGCCGGCCGGCGCGACCACTGGTCACCCATATCGTTAGGATATGGTTGTTCATGAGCGGATGGATAACGCTGAGGCTGGGGAAACTGCGACCACGAGTGCCTCTGAGGCGGCGACCACATATCCAATGGACGAGAATACCCCGATCCAGACGCAAACGACGACGGACCCGCATGTTGTGAGCTAGAAAATGAAGACTGTTGAGATGGACCAGGCGACGGCTGAGGGTGCCGGCTCTGCGAATTCGGCGAATAGACATGGAGCGATGGATTAGGTGACGTCGGATTGAGAAGAGAATTGACATTCGAAGGATGTGGTGTTCCTCCGTACCCATTTGACATGGATCTCGATGGAACTTGAAGCCGAGGAGGATGTGACAGCGGCATGTCGTTAGGACCCAACGTGTCCAGTGGATCATCATCAGAATCCGCGTCCGCGTCGACTTCGCCAAGTATCTTAGCGCGCTTCGCATCCCAACTAGCGGTGTCCAAGCCATCCAGCTGCACATCCGAAAGCTTGCGCTTTACCCCGTGGACAGGATTAGAGACCCGTCTCGCGAACATCTCGGGTTCTTTCTCTTTGGCCTCGCCTTTCTCGTTATCGTTATCCTCCTTCTTTTCGTCCTCCCGCCTCTTCATCTCTCTCATCGCCATCTTCTCACATTCCATCCTAAACTGCGGCTCAAACTCCTGAAGACTGACTTGCGCCGCGGTAAACATTGACTGAGCCCTCCGCAATCGCTCTCGATCCTCTTCCTCGTACACCTCGGCATTATGGACTATCTTCCGTAGGTCATTAAGGAAGTGCTGAGGAACTAGGTAGCGATCTTTATAGAGCTCAGCATGCATGCGCTCGAGATCCATATCGTAGAGTTGAGGTATGGGAGTAATCGCAGGGATGACGGCCGGAGGAGTTGCTTGCCCGTTGGTAATTGTTTTCTGAACCTCGATATGAACATCTGCATCCTCTGTAGTGGCTTGAATGGTCTGAACGACGGGTGCTTCATCCAAAGCATATTCATCCTATTCAAACATGAGCATAGTTCCCGACCTCGAATGCGAGAAGACACATACAGCAGCCTTCTTCGTAAACCTCTTATACTTCTTCTTCAGTTCCGTCAAAATCGGGCCCAGGCGATACTTCAACAATGTCATGATCCTCTCATCATTCTGCTTCAGCGCCGCCAATTCCGCAGGGGTCGGCTGTTTTGGCTCGAGAGGCGGCGCAATAGGAAGAACCTCTAGGACCCTCTTTCTGCGCTTGACGCCATCCAAAAATTGATTCGGAGGTCGTTTTATGTCCTGGATAAGCGCTTCGAAAAACTTGGCCCGCAGCTCATCGGTAGGCGCGCATAACTCTACACGGTTGTCCTTGGAGGCTCCGAACCATGCTCGGACATCGGGTGGAAGGTCTTTAAATTGGCCATCAATTATTGCGAGGAGAAGAATGGGATCGGTAGGCGCCAAGGTATCGAGCATGGCTTTGACCGTAGAGCGAGCAGTCTCCGATACGGTCGCACACCACCCTAGGAGTGAGGGTATGAAAACAATCGAAGGTTGAAGTCTTTTCGCTTCCACAAATAACTGGACGACCGCTGCTTCTACAGTCTGAAGCAAATCAGTGATGAACAACTAAAATCAACGATATACGCACTCTCGTCGAATCGCCAAGCAGTGTACCAAGTTCTAGGCTTTGCACATGGTAACCTTCTAAATGATGTAGTAGGGCTGCTCCGATGTACGCTTGTCCCATTCCGGGTGCACCGTGCAGAAGTATGCGGGGACGATGGACACGCATGGTTTCCATAGCTGACGTCTAGTCAGCTTCGTTCAATCCAACATCGAAGGACATACATTGCATGAGCAATTCGCGATCTAGAGCGACAGCTTCATCGTCTTCATCCTCAAACTCGGCCTCCTCGAGAGCAGTAAGCCTCTTCTCGGTAGGAAGGACGCGTTGTAGCACAAGTTTTGCCTTATCTAGCACGTCGGACAGCAAAGGCTCGAATTGCGGAGGAAGAGGGCTCGCAACCGAAGCAGATGACCTGGCCGAGGATGGGACGAGCTCTGAGAGAGTGTCACAACATGAAGATCTCAGACGAAGCAGAACGCACTCTTGATGGAAATCATAAAGTCCCTTAAACCGACAGAAATTGAATCGGGTTTCAAGAGCAGTCGGTCATTCGACTTGTAGATCTGAGGGTATTTGCGTTGCACTGCATTTAGAGCAGCTTCCGTACACAGCGCCTAAAAAGACGATTAGCCTGGATAGCAATAAGCATACGATAACTTACTCTGAGGTCGGCACCGCCATAGCCCTTGGTCATTTTAGCCAAACCCTTAATTTTACTCTCGCCTTCTTCACCAGACCAGCCCTGCCAGCTCGTCGTCATGATAGACAGAATCTTTTCCCTCGCCTCCAGCTTGGGCAAGGGAAAGTAAAACTCCCGGTCAAAACGACCAGGTCGGCGCAAAGCAGGATCAACAGCGTCTGGCCTGTTCGTAGCTCCAATGACGACGACTTGGCCTCGCCCATCCATACCGTCCATTAAAGCGAGCAGGGTAGAAACGATGGAAGCATGTATCTGATCTTGCTTTGAGGATCGCACTGGCGCTAAGCCGTCGATCTCATCGAAAAATATGATCGAGGGCTGAGAGTTGCGAGCTTCCTCGAATAAAAGTCGTAGTTGGCGTTCGGCTTCTCCGACCCATTTTGAAAGAGCGTCAGCGCCTTTTCGCATGAAGAAGGCTAAGCCGAATGTTAGACGGACGCTTTAAAGAAAAAAAAAGACTGCCACGAACAGATCTGTTTGCCGTTAGAACGACAGCTGGCCGCTAGCGCGCGAGCCAACAGAGTCTTTCCAGTGCCTGGTGGTCCATGAAAAAGAACACCTCGAGGAGGAGTCACGTTAAATTGTTGAAAAACTTCGGGATAAAGGAGTGGCAGTAGAGTCATTTCCTTCAAAGAATGAATATCTATGAACATTGAGATGACCATTAGAGTCTCAAGAACACAAGACCTACGTTCATCGAGACCACCGACTTGGTCGAAAGTAACGTTGACGTTAACACCAAGAGGGTCCGCATCGGCAAGACCTGGAGCAGGCATCAGTAGGTGAATGCTCGCCTGGTTTATACGCACTGGCATCGGTGACCTTGCCGAGATTGGAAGGCGTCGTAGTGGCCCCAAAGTCAGGCTGTATCAGGTTTCCGCCAGCGACTCCCAAGCCAAAAGGTTTCTTCGGTGTCCTCGTCGGGGCATCCGAATCAGAGTCGTCTCCAGCCAGACCCATCCATCGCCCAAGCTCAGCACCACCCGCACTCCAACCCGGACCTTTCTTGCGCTGATAAGGACGTCTTGTACCTTTGGGTTTCGCAGGAGGTTTAACCATTTCCTCGAGCGGAGGCGGTATAGCGTAGTTTACGGGTGCTCGTTGTCGCAGCCTGTAGCCCTTGCTTTCCGAGTCGTCTTCCCCCTCCTCGTCATGCGAAGCGTCGGCGTTGATGCCTTCAATGTCGTCTGAAAAGTGAGAGTCATCCATAACGAATGAGCTGTCATTGGATGACCCTTCATAGTCTGTGTCTCTCCTAGCGGCGCGTTGCATGGCTCTACGTGCGCGCGCCTTTGCCGGGTCTGGTTTCGGTTTCGGTTTGGGCAGTGCTCGTCGTTTGCCATTGGGTTCGTCGTCGACAATAAAGTCAGGAAGGTCCCTCTCCTCTCGCTTTGAGATTCCTTTCCGCGCAGACCGCCTAAGCTGGCCGGTGCCGCGGCCATGCCTTCCATGTCCACGAACGTCTTCGTCACCATCGTCAAAGATATCCGCCGCACCGTAGTCGTCCGGATCGCTTTCAACGTATGACTTGTGCCGGACGTTGCGACCGCGTCTCGTGGTGATCATGACTGGGGCGTCATCGTCGTCGTCGTCGTCGTACCGGCCATTCGAGTGACCATGCTGAGAGCCAGAGCCGCTATTGTCGACTCGAGACCCGCTACGAAGAAGCACCATTAAGTGCAGCAACTTTCAAAAGGTAGAGTGTGAGGGCACACCTTAGGTAAGCAGCTACTTGAGCGGCCGCGGGTAACCCCGAACCTTATATCCAACAATCCTCCCTCCCACTCGATGCAATTTCTCTCCTTTTCCTTGCAGCCCATTTTCCACCCGATAACGGTCGTGTTTTGTAGTGCCGAGAATTGTCAGTCTACCGCCATCTTGAAGACTTTTTGCTCGAAATTGTCAAGGGAATGATTGGACATGCAGCAGAGGTGATGTCTTGCCATCCAACATGGGAGTTCGGAAGCAAGAAAGCGATTTCGTTGACTTTTTGCAACTCGTAAACCCGTACGTGACAGCGTCACACGTGACGGGCGCACAGACCATGGCGCGTGTGTCATCCAAGGCGGCGATATCAGATGTTCAACGTGATTGGAGTGGAACGACGCGTTCGAGAGAGAATGGTCGACGCAGCCATTACTGTCCTCGCTGTTATAAAGAAGTCAATATTCCATCTAACCCTACACACAACGAGTATCGTATTGGTGTAGGCACTTCTCGTTCGTAGGTGACTGCTCTTACATATAAGATTTTGTGACTCGTCGGATTTCCTCTCTTGTGACTGATAGTAGTGAATGAGCGGGACGAGGACGGGACGAGGCGGGAAAATGATATCATCCCGACGCGATCAAGATAAGCTGATAGGAGGTCTTCCACAATCCAGCACGTCCATGGGTCGATGGCGTAGTTGGTTATCGCATCTGTCTAACATGGAAATGTCTGACGGATAGTCACCTAGAAGCGGTTAAAGCGCCAGAAACTCCTTAAATACACCGTTTTCTGGCCCCGACCACGCTGGCCGGTCTTGAACCGCGTGCACAAGACAAGGTCCTCAGTTCGAGCCTGGGTTGACTCAGACATATTTAGCGAGTTGTTTTTTGCGGCGCCACACTTGTTTTATGACTTAAATGAAAGTTCAATCTTAAGTTCCAATTTTAGGGTGGTGAAGTAAACCTACCCCTGGTAACTTACCGGTAAGATACCAGGCCTCATGGGAGGCCTGGGTTTCAATACCGTTTCTTCCCGTACTTACCCAACACGTGAGCTTTCACGTGAGAAGCGTGGCGCAATTTCTCGTGGATCTTCTGAATCGTGATTTTTTGGGTGTCAAAATAAATTTTTGCTTGAAACCAAAGTTCAATTTTATCTACACTTCAGTGCCTTTTTTACTATCTGTAACCTACTTTCGCACAACTTTTCACCGCAACGAAGCTATGGACTGGAATAAGATCAACCGCGTCGACCTATGCGACAAGTACAGCGCTAAATCATTGTCCCTGCGTGACGTCGCGCCAGAACACGCCTTATACACTCCCTATCGAGCTGGGTTGCCTGTAGCTACACTTCCTCCTCCCCTCCATCAAGCCTCAGAGTGCTCGGATCTCCTGTGGCAAACACCTCTGCGTGTTCCTTCACATACTCTTCGCGGAGGCGAGCAATCCGCGCCATGCCGGGGTAGTCCATCCCGCCGTACTCGTATAAAAGTGCCGGGGGGTCGATTTTCCCTTTTTCAAAGAGTAAAACACAATATAGGGCGTGGCGGAAGTAACGAGTTCGTACCTGCCTCCACGTCAGAGAAGACTTTGAGCATCCCCGGGGAAATGAGGCGTTCGCGCGCCTCGAGGTCATCGGCACTCTGGCTGGTTCCAAATATCATTGAATGAATGTCGCCCCTTCTCACATCCGTCCCCGTATCAGATTCATTGCGCTTTCTCTTCTCTAAGCAGTACCGGAGAGGTCAGCATTCTAGAATCAAGGTGTACAAACATACTCGGGCTATTACACAAGGACCACTCTGGTCGAGGCTTTCTCCTATCTACATCGCAAGGGACGCACGTGAAGACTGTCCACGCAAAACGGACGTATAAAGCAAAGGGGGATATCCGTGCTGGGAGAGAGAGAGCGCGGAGGTGGTACTCAAGGCCGGCGCATGTCGTTCGAGGAGACATGAAGTATGCGACAAAGACAAAGGTGTTTGCACCATCTGTATCAGGAACGGGAAATAGACAGAACAGTCCATCGTCCATGAGAAGACGGGGGAAAGGGTTCATTGTCACTAGGAACCGAATATCGTCGATGACTCGCTCGGCTGTGAAAGGGAGTCTTAGGATGGGGACTGGGCTGATGCGTCGTATAAGTTGATTTTGCGCTGCCTAACGACGACATGGATTCAATCAAATTTCAGACCTACAAAAAACTGAGAAACACACACCCATTCTGCATGGTCCTCAGGCACCACATGTTGACAATCTACAATATCCCCGTTTCCTGTAAGTATACAAACTTCATCATGGATTTTCACCCAATTCTCAATCTTGCTGGCCGCGCAGTCGGGATTCTCTGGTATTTTGCGTTGATTGTACGTCTCGGTGAGTGTCTTCCACGGCTCGGGGAGGTCCGCAGGGCACGAAGGGGGCACCCAGGCATCAAAGTCTGCACATATCACATAATCGGCGAGAGCGGAGTCGGCGGTGTGGAAGTAGTAACTGGCGGAGGGGAGGAAGATGTCTGTTTCCGGTATGCGCGCCCCCAGGTCGTTTCGGTCCCGCGAGCGGGAGAGGAATCCGGAGGTCTGGGCGACGATGGTGGCGGCTTGGTGTACTAGGAGCTTGGACATGGCTAGTATGGACCCCCGCTGTGTTCTGCAACCAAAGGCGAGGATGGTGTGGTTGTTTGTGGGGTGGCGGACTTCGAGGGGTGCGACTGTTTCCATGGGTGGTGGTGCTAGACGTGGTTTGATGGGCTCGAGGTGTGTCAGGTCGGCCATGGCGGTGGTAGATAGACCTTGATAGGATGAAAAGATGAAAAGATGACGGAAGAAGGCAGAAACTTGGTCACTGTGAGACTTGATCGCGTTGTTTCACGGTTGTGTCTAGCCAGAGGTATAAGACTACGCGTTGTGAAAGCAGTGGATTGCGTTGTTCCTTTATGAAGTTCGACGGAGAACGCGTCGAGTGTTGCGCGAAGCTGATGGTGGAGGATCCAGAGCCGCCAACTTCAGTGAGGCTGAATAGGACGCCGACATTTTACCATGAGGCCAGCCCGAGTCAAGGTGAACGGACAGTTCGCATGTGTAGTTTTTCGCGCGGTGTGAAGCCTTGGCATCACCCAGTGACTCGACGCGAATTGACTTACGACTTTCGCATTCCAGTCGTGTCTGAGGTCGCGGCGGCAAGATGGCCGCACACCGAAGAGGGAGAACCAAGTCCGAGGTTGAACTAAATCGTCAAGCTAGTCAACAGCGAACCAGCGCGTCGGTGCCGGGTTAGGCATTGTGCAACGCCACGTGGAGGACTCAACGCGCGTTTCTCCTTTCACCGTCAATCAGTAACTGCCATTACTCGACAATCCAAGCCATCTTGAGTCTTTTCCAGTCTTTTTTGCTCTCGCTCGTTCTTTCCAAATTAAAAGTCGCCTTTCTCTTATCTTATCGAGCCTAGTCGGACCCGAACTTCTCTTTCTCTGCCGTGTGCTCACAAACTTTGAGTTGACCGGATATCTATTGCACGCAAATTTCTATTTTCGTTGCGATAGGGCTTGGGAAGCTGCATCGCTGGGGACGCATCATGAATGCAAGTTCAACAGGTACGGATGAACCATGGATCTGCCGAATTCCACGACGCGATGGGTGCACATGCGCGGCCACACTGAAGGACGCCATGGTTGGCTACGGCCTACGACAAATTCCTCCGCAATCATTTTTCAAAGTCAATTGGGTGCTTTCCAGGCCCTTTCAGCAGTCTGGTGGAGGGCCTCTTACGATTGAACCACCAACCATCGGTTTTCCGCCTCGGTTTTCGTGCATGGTACCTGGTGAGAACGAGTACGGCATCCCAAGCGGCATCCTTCAGAAGGAGATAATGAAACGACTTACCACATTCAAAGATAAGCGCGAAGCTGTTTCATTGAGAACTTGTTCAATAATGACCGATGCCAAATGCGTGAGCGCGTCTAACGATTACAGGAACCATTGACTTGTATCGAGGGGACATCGACAGTGAGGCAGGACTGTTCAAGTGCGGTAAATTCAACCCGTAAATTCGAAACTACATTGTACTGACTACTTACAGGGCTCAACCTACAAGTGCATGCTATAAATATCAGTCAGAGCCATGTTTATTCTACAGCGAGAATGGTGAGTCGGCAGGAATGAATGCGAGTCGGTAGTGATAGCACCGGTGCGCCGGCATCGAGAGGGCCGGTATTGGGTGCAGCGATGCACTCGATATTCGAACATGAGTAGTATATTAGTCTTGGAGGGTATGTGGGTTGTCTGTTTTCAGCGCATTTAATCAAAGTGGTCCTCTAGAGTCTTCTTCGAATCTTTGGTTAAGTACTTATCAACCTGGATACACAACGACATCCTACCCCAAGCCCCGCATTATGTACCGCCGTTATCTCTTTGCGTTTATATTACACTTACGACATTCCATCATCTAGATCACCTTCCCGCTTCAGATTTCCCAGCGAAGGTCGTCTGCCATGTAGGGCTGCCTCGGAATCGGTGCTGCTGTCCATAAAAGCCGTGATAGCGACTAAATCTCGTTTCCTACGGTCCCGTCATGCTCCCATGGACGTCCCATTGGCACTCTCGATTCGCATTGCTCTGCCTCGTCTCTGTATGCCTCAACAAGCTATTTGCAGATGCCGCGCCTCTCACGTCTCGCGATAACGCAACCTCCACATCCGCGACGGTCCTTATCCTCGGCGGAGGCGTCACAGGTGTGATTGCTGCACGTACGCTCCACAGACGCGGGATCGACTCTTTCATTATCGTCGAGGCTAGAGACGAGCTGGGTGGTCGCATGCAGAGCCACAAGCTTGGGGGCGAGAACGGATACACTATAGAGAAGGGTGCCAATTGGATACAAGGGCCCGGCGCTGCTCAAGACGAGAAGAAGTACAACCCGATATACGAGCTCGCGATGAAGCATAACATCAAGGCACAAGTGAATGATTTTGACGGGAGCTTTAGTGAGTGCGGATGTTGTCCTTGAATCTTTGTATGGCTCCGGCTGAACTGACTGATGTAGCGACATACGATGGGAACGGGTTCATTGACTATAGCGATGTTGTTTTACGCGCATCTGATCAGTATGATATGCTCAGTGCGGCGGGAGGTGCGTCTCCTTTCGGCGTTTGGTTTTGCTTATTGAAATTATTCTCAGTTGAGCGATTCGAGCAATCTCTAATTGACCTCAATTCCCGTACTGGATATGCCTTGATCAATTCCAAACCGAGGAATCGGTATGAAGACGTTGCCGAGTACTTCCAGTTCGATTTGGAATTTGCCCAGACACCTGAAGCGACGTCCTGGGTGGCGCAGTCAATGGTACGTGTTACGTCTCGTAATTGCTACATTGAAGCCTAACAGTCATGCCCGTTACTTAGAACGACAACTTCACGTATTCGACGTCTACCTTTACGGAAGATGGCGATCTCCTTGCGCTCGACCAGCGTGGTTTCAAGGCGCTTATTCAAGAGGAGGCACGCGACTTCCTGAAGCCGGATCAGCTCATGCTCAATTCGCTTGTAACGGATGTAGCTTACAGCGACGACGGAGTAACAGTTACACTCCAGAGTGGAGAGGTCTTGACAGCGGATTACGCGCTCTGCACGTTCAGTGTTGGTGTTCTGCAGTATGGGGACATCGCGTTCGAACCGCAGTTGCCCGGTTGGTGTCGCGTTTATTCGAGACTCGCATAACTGACACAATTCATTTGACAGATTACAAGGAGGAAGCCATACAGAGTATGGTAATGGCCACTTACACCAAGATCTTCTTCAAGTTCAAAGAAAAGTTCTGGTTCGACACCGAGGTACTGATACTTCCTCTTCTATCACGTCCTGTTATCCCATCACGTTCTCGTTAGATGGGAGTATACGCCGATCCCGAACGAGGACGCTATCCTATCTGGCAAAGTCTAGATCACCCACTCTTCCTTCCTGGTTCTGGTATCATCTTCGTCACTGTGACGGGCACTTATGCTATTCGCGTTGAAGCACTTCCCGAAGCCCAAGTCAAAGAGGAAGCCCTTGGAGTTCTCAGAAGTATGTTTCCCAGTGTTAACGTTGAAGAACCGGAGGACTTTTTCTACTACAAGTGGCATGCCGATCCGCTCTTCCGTGGCTCGTATAGCAACTGGCCGGCGTCGTTCCTCCCTGCCCATCACATGAATCTTCGGGCGAATTTGGGACGACTATATTTTGGTGGGGAGGCGACAAGTTTGAAGTATTTCGGTAGGTGCCTTTGAGTTTGGGTTGAGGAGACAACGGCTGATGGTGTTAAGGCTTTCTGCATGGCGCGTATCATGAAGGCCATGATATGGCGACACTCATCGGCGACTGTGTGGATGCGGGAGGTACATGCGAACCTCTGAAGCGGGTTCAGGAATTCAGTGTGGTGAGTACAAGCATGGTCTGAGCTTGCTTTCGGCTGATGGTGTGGTTTGTTCAGGATGCGAGCGTGCATTCTTTCCAGGAGGTTTTGGGGATGTAATAATCGATTGAGCTTAGACTTGAGAGATAGTGCGGGACAATCGATGTCCTTCTGGTCGTTTAATACCTTTCGAAGTATTGTAGTATATATCTGAGGGATGTATTCATGATGACGTCTCGACGGATCCCTACTTCACATGTCTTGGTAGGGCCCGTTTTAATTCTTTACCCTTTCTGTTAGCCTCAAGTTAGCCTCAGCGTGCACACTGGATGGCGATTTCGGCCGACGCTTACTTATAAGTAAGCATTGCCCAAGTGCATCCATCAATGTCATCTTTTACTTCGGTAAAATCAAGTCGAGTATGTTCACAGCATACGACAGAATCTCTACGATGTGTGAAGCTTGTTCATCTCTGACTGGTTCTCATTGTCTCTTGTGCGCCACAGAGTACTCGCCGAGTTCAACACAAACCGAGATTCCCGGATTGATATCTATCTTTCTCCCTGACAGTGATTGGAGAGAAGAAGAGATTTGCCTGCTTATCCTTGGCAAAGTCGAGAACAAGGCACTCTGGCCCCCCATAGGGTTGGAACCTGTTGGAACACAGCCATATGTTCGGGACAAAAGCGCCTTTCTCCGAACGGGACCGATGCTAAGGATTTCGGCCATAAACCTTCTACCAAACTAGGTATGATGTTCTCACGAACTTTGCTTGGCCATTGCTCGGAACCTTTGTCAAGATGACTTCGTTTGGCCACCTTGCAGCCTCGGCCCTCTTCCGATATCAGATAACGCCAACATGATCTCTTCCTGATACTTGGCGTCCTATCCAACGTGGCGTGGTCACGATTGGGGATTGTGCATCTCCATATCCAATATGCCACCCTGCATGCAGTTTTATCTCGGCCGTACTATTTTTTGCACCTTCCCTCCCTTCTGCGCTAGTGCGTCGCGTCGTCGACATGGAGCACTCGTCCGTAGTCACTCCATCTCTCCCGATCGACATCGAGAACGAGCGCCGGCCAGGCCGGCCCATCACGGGCGCACGGACCTCCTTGGAAGCGCTTAATTCGCAATTGGCTCATGATGGTCCCTCCGTACCCACTCCCCCGGTGTTTACCAGCTCCTCGGTTCATTTCAATCCTTCACCCGACACTTTGGGTCCTGCGAACCCAGAACACGGTCTCAAGAACAGCACCGCGAGCCCCATAACTATTCACGATGGTCCTACCACAGACTCTGACCCACGTCCGACATCTCCCGATGCGTCGGCAGCTGCAGCGGAATCATCTGAGTCGCGGCAAAATAATGACTTGAGCAAGAGGAAGACAACTAAGGTGGAGGTGGAGGTGGAGGAGAAGCTTACTGGGCATCGTGCGGAACTGCAGCAGGACGTGAACTTTGACCCCGCACCGTTCAAGTTCAAGCCCTTTGAACTCGCGCACATGCTGGACCCCAAGAGCTTTGACACGCTAAGCTCGTTCGGCGGGACGGCAGGACTGCTTAGTGGCCTAGGTACCAGCAAGGACCACGGTCTGAGCAAGGCCGGGAGCGTACAGCCAGTCGTTGAGGGATCAGGCGCGTTTTCGGCGTCTATCGAGGAACGACGACGCGTGTATGGCGACAACATATTGCCTATACGTATCAGCAAGACCTTACTCGAGCTTATGTGGATCATGCTCAAGGATAAAGTTCTTGTACGTCTTTTTTGCGCGTTGTGGGTATATCATTAATTGTGCGTCAGATCATGCTTTCTATTGCCGCTGTAATTTCTCTTGCCTTGGGTTTGTATCAAGACTTTGGGGTGCTCAGGACGAATGACGAGCCTCCTGTTGACTGGGTTGAAGGTGTGGCCATCATGGCTGCTATTGCGCTTGTTGTACGTGTATTATTTCTTGAATAGATCGATTTTCAAATGTGTTCATACTCTAGGTCGTCGTGGGCTCCGTTAATGACTGGCAGAAGGAAAAGCAGTTCAAAGTTCTTAACGAGAAGAAAGAAGAACGCGGCGTTAAAGTCATTCGAGATGGGGTAGACACCATCGTCGATATCAAGGCGAGTTCGCCTTTTGTCCTCTGCGATTTTTGCCGGTAATCATCACATTTTACAGGAAGTCGTCGTTGGCGACATTGCGGTCTTGGAGCCTGGCGAGATTGTGCCCTGCGACGGCATCTTCCTCGGCGGCCACAACGTTAAATGTGACGAGTCTGGTGCAACGGGAGAATCAGATGCTATCAAGAAAATGACTTTCGAGGAATGCATCAAAGTTCAAAGCGGTGAAAAGGGCGAGTTGTCGCACACGGATTGCTTCATCATCAGCGGGTCCAAGGTTCTGGAGGGTGTCGGAAAGTACGTTATCGTCGCCGTTGGGACCAAGAGCTTTCATGGTCGTATCATGATGGGTTAGTTTCGTTTGACGTCTGTTGACTTCTGTCTAATCATCTCTTCAGCCCTACGTGGGGGTGGAGAGCAAACCCCTCTTCAACGTAAACTCAACGACTTGGCACAGCTGATCGCGAAGCTTGGTTTCGTTGCTGGTCTTATACTGTTCACGATCATGATGATAAGATTCTTCGTTCAGCTCGGTTCTGGAGAGCCTAAACGGTACGTTCGATTCTCCTTTGATATCGGGAAATTGATTTTCGACATGCGTAGGACTTCGAGCGAGAATGCCATCGTGTTCGCAAATATTCTTGTGGTGGCTGTGGCGCTGGTAGTTGTCGCTGTGCCTGAAGGTTCGTTGACTTCTGTTGCTTGTAGACTCTGAATTCATATTCTCTATCTGTAGGTCTACCACTCGCTGTTACGCTAGCGCTCGCATTTGCAACAAAGAGGATGACATACGAAAACATTCTCGTTCGTGTGCTTGGATCGTGTGAGACTATGGCAAATGCTTCCGTCGTCTGCACGGACAAGACCGGTACACTCACGCAGAACGATATGACAGTCGTCGCTGGCGCCATCGGGGTTCATGCCAAATTCGTTCGCCAATTGGATGACAACCAGAACAGGACCAATGTCGACGAGTTTGACCAGCTCGACCGCAAGGACGGCGGCGACTTCTCCCTCGACCAGTCTCATCTCAATGAAGTTATGTCCCCTGCTCTCCAGACGCTTATCAATCATTCCATTGCAACCAACTCTACTGCCTTCGAAGACAGTGACCCGGAGACTGGCGGGAAGATCTTGGTTGGTAGCAAGACGGAGACTGCATTGCTCAAGTTCATTATGGAGAATGGATGGCCTGGATTCCAGAAGATACGTGCAGACGCCGAGCCAAATATCGTGCAGATGCTTCCCTTTTCTAGTGAGCGGAAGGCTATGGGCGTCGTTGTCAAGGTCGAGGATGGCAAGTGGCGGCTGTATATCAAGGGCGCGAGCGAGATTCTCACGGGCAAGTGCACCACCCACGTAGTTGTTCATGGGCCTGGCCAAGCACCTTGGTCGCCTTCGGACGACGTCGAAACAGAGCTCATTGATACTGCCTCCCTGGACAACATTACTCGTACGACCAGCTTCTACGCTAGCCAGATGCTCCGGACTATCGCTCTTTGTTACCGGGACTTCGAATCGTGGCCTCCTGTTGGTGCTGCCTTCGATGACCAGAATGAGGTACTTGAATTACATTTCAAAGATACCTGGATACTAACAGTTCGACTAGGTTGACTACGAAGACCTGTCCAAGGATCTAATTCTCATCGGTATCGTTGGTATCGAGGATCCACTACGAGATGGCGTTCGTGATGCCGTGGCCAAGTGTCATAAGGCTGGTGTCACTATTAAGATGTGCACTGGCGACAACGTTCAGACGGCACGATCCATTGCCACACAATGCGGTATATTCACGCCTGGCGGCATTATCATGGAGGGTCCTGTGTTTCGCACCCTGGAGAAGAGGGATATGCAAGATATCGTTCCTCGCCTTCAGGTTCTTGCTCGGTCGTCACCCGAGGACAAGAAGCTACTGGTCGAGACGTTGAAGGAGCTTGGCGAAATTGTCGGAGTTACTGGCGATGGCACCAACGATGGCCCGGCGCTCAAGACGGCTCACGTCGGGTTTTCTATGGGTATTTCGGGCACCGAAGTTGCAAAGGAGGCCTCTGACATCATTCTCATGGACGATAACTTTGCGTCAATTGTCAAGACGATCATCTGGGGGCGCTGCGTTAATGATGCTGTCAGGAAGTTTCTGCAGTTCCAGATCTCGACGAACGTCACTGCCGTGGTGACGACTGTGGTGTCAGCGGTGGCGTCGTCGGACGATGATCCAGTGCTCACGGCAGTCCAGCTGCTCTGGATTAATATGATCATGGATACTTTTGCCGCCCTTGCGCTCGCTACGGATCCTGCGACGGAGACGCTGCTGGACCGAAAACCGGAGAAGAAGACCGCGCCGTTGTTTTCGGTCGACATGTACAAGATGATTCTCATCCAGTCGGCGTACCAGAGCTTCATCTCGCTCATCTTTCATTTTCTGGGAAATCAGATCCTGGGTCTAGACGACACAGCGCATAACAGGGATATCATACAGACTTTGGTTTTCAACGCCTTTGTCTTTGCTCAGGTTTTCAACTCGATCAATTGTCGGCGCTTGGATAGGCGCCTTAACGTCTTTGAGGGGATCCATAGGAACTACTACTTTATTTCGATCACGCTTCTTGGTAAGTGACTCTGACGCTCGAATCATTAGTGTTATTAACAAAGACGTCTAGAAATTGCCATTCAAGTACTCATTGTCTTTGTCGGGGGAACTGTGTTTCAAGTTGTGCGGATACCCGGCCGGGAATGGGGCATCTCGTTGGCGCTGGGCTGCGTTTCGCTCCCGCTGGGTGTTCTCGTTCGGTTAATGCCCAGCGAACCCTTTGAGCGGTTCTTCAAGGCGACGAGGTTGATGCGACGAGAGGAAGTCCTCCCTACACGGAGCCCAGAGGCCGAGGGATGGGGTAGTGCGATCACGATTGTTCAGGACAACTTGGGCATGTTCGCCAAGTTGCGCGGTGGGCGTTTGCAGTCGGCTTTGTCTGTGTTCAAAACGCGATCTGCGAAGCTGGAATCTGGGAAGGATACTAGTGCGATGGGAGTGTACGCCTCTTCTCTTTTCTTGTCACGATACTACAGGAATAATCGATCTTCTTGTTAGGTCGAAAATGTTGACAATGGCGCCAACGCTGATGGCAGGCACTGTCGCGGCGGGGCACGGTTATATCCAAGGCAGTCTTTCGGATCTTGCTCGTAAGGATGCGTCTGCTGCGTTGTGGGAAGGCAAGCTGCAGTTGCACCCCGATACCCTTCAGGATAGTGTTGTTTTTCAAAGATATGGAGGTAAATCGCGTGTAGTATAGTTTACTCCGTCCACTAATTTACATCTGCACTCTCTCACCTTGCGCGAGTACGATATTGATTGGGACACTCATCTGGCGCGTGTGTATTCTGCTGCTTTCCATTTCGCTTCTGGCTTGCCTTTTACATTCAGTACTTAAATTCTGTGAGTTTCCCGTCTCTCTAGTTGGTATCGTCAGTGAGGCGAAATTGTTTGATAGATAGATATGTTGAATACCTTTAAACTGATGCGGACCTTCAATGGACGTTCTGCATGGAGCTGAAGCGAAGCGAGTTTAGCCATATGCAGTTCCCGATTCTGATAGTTGTAGCCCTCTTTTCTGTGATAGACTGCAGTGACGTAGATGTCGATCTCTCGGAGACTTCGGCGTTTGGCTTGGACCAAGTTGACAAGATGCTCCACCCAATCGAACTCATCCCTGTTCAAATGGTCTGTCGCTAGCCACACCTTCAACATGGTCAGATGTGGAAGTGTTGTGGATAACATAGTTATCAGTGTCTCCATCCAATGCCCCAATCCAGAGTAGTCTGACCGCACCCGTACTGAGAACTCTTCTAACTTGGGGCACGATGCATCAAGGTTGGATATAAATTCTAGCAATTCGTCCCGAGACGGATTTGGGGCAAAGGCAATGAACAACTTGCGCAACGGTGGGCGCGCTCGCGTCAACATATCTGTCAGGCGGCGGAGGTGTGGCGCTTCCTGTGGCGTCGGGTGATGAAATTGTTCTTGACGTATGTAGAATGATAGGTCTTCAAGCGCGTGAAAGTCGAAGTCGCAAAAGATGTACGACGCCTCCACAATGAGCCTGCGAATAGATCCTTGATGCACAGGCTCACTAAGGGGGGCGACGCTCATCCTAGCAGCATGCCATTTGAGCATATTTAGATCAGATTCGTGGCGATGATAGACTATATAAGTGTCTAGGGCGCGCGCCGATAGAAGGGCATGCTTGTCGTACATATCCGTGATGATTTTCTTGAGACGACGCGGCAGGATGATGGTCGAATTGATACAAAGACCTTGAAGGCGAAGCAATTCCAATCGTGGGGCATTGCCAAATATTGCCTTAGGAAGAGATACTAGCGGCTGGCCGCCGCCAAGACTGGGATAGTATCGCGCGTCAAAGCATATCGACTCCAACATCGACAGTTCCGGTGCGGTGCCCAGAACTGAGAAGACAGTCGAAAATTCATTGGCTGTGCCAACCGCGTTCAGCACTACGTGCTTCCACTGAAAACAACGATCGGCCAGGAGATGAATGCAGCTTTCCTTGGGAGGCGTATTTGGTGCCTGGTACACATTGAACGTGAAGGAGAATGGACATGTAGTTCCAAATTGGCGCAAGATGTAGCGAAGAGGCGCCAGATTCGCGGAAGTGCCTGGTTTAGCGATTCGGATGAGTTCAACCATGAAATGGGACCACAAGGTTGGCTGAGACTTGAAAATGTCCCTCCAGCGTTGACAGACTTTCATCGCTATCCAAGGGAATGCTTTTTTTGAAAAGACAGAAAAGTCCTTGGATAATATGGAGAAAATTTTGATCAAAATGTCGTCGGGAAGGTGATCGAGGGGATGGAGATCATGGAGTTGAATTTCTCGAGTCAGACTTGTGAGGTGGATCTGGCAGGCATCTCGTATCTCCGAGATCTGCGCCACGGCACGCTGGAGAGGCCTGATATCAACCTGGCCATCTCCCAAAGTCTGTGCGTTGAGTAGATCGTGCACATTTCGCGATAACAGCGAGACGATATCGCCCTACGGAGATCACGATGATGAACTTCATAGGCTGGGACGATCGGAATACTTACTAGATCCATATTCAAGCCACTGCGGACCACCGAAAACGCGCGACACAGTTTGACAGCCTCTGCAAAGGGTCCCGTGAAGTCAGCCCAGAAAGCGTTAAGGATTCGGATCGGCACAGGTTTTTACGCCTCTTGGACCAAATGGATGGAACTGATCGCCTTTCCTACACTGTAACAAGGAAGAACGACAGTGAGTTTCGTAGAAGCGTTCGCGAAGTACGTGTGACGCAACGCTGAGTCATATAGTATGTCACGGTCTGTAGGGCGGCGACCACTTTAGTCTACAACCACAATGTCCTCTGCGTCTCTCACGAAAAAAACGCGTACATTTCGCATATACCTAGATGGAATCAATTCAAAGTGTAGTAAATCCTAGAACTGCCGGGCAAGTACTTACATAAACCAATGGTTCAAAATCTGAAATCAGAGATTACCAACAACGCGTAGCGGAAATCTTTTGTTTTCATTGACCATGAATCAAACAGGGTGAGGAAACTTGAAGATAGCACATGGACATACTGGAGTACCTATATAGTTACAACCACACCTAGATGGTGAAAATCTTATCCAATTCTTTCCCTTCCTTTCATGATTCACCAGAACTTGCCAAACACCCACCCAAACGCCTTCTCATGCACATAAAAAATACCCTGAATCAAGTAACTCGCAAGCGTGTCCGACACCGCCTTGTCCTGCACACCGTTAATCCCAATCTCCTGCGTGCTACTATTCACCCCAATAACGAAAAGCGCATCCGAAGGCTGGTCGATGATCGTAGCAGCGACCTTGGACACCACGCGAAGCGGCGTCGCGCTCCCGACCTGGTACACGACAGCGACATAGTCCGGGCGCTGGATGAGCCCCCACTCGGTGGTCTCGACGATGAAGCGCCCCGAGCGCGCGGGCTCCTCAGCGCGTGGATCAGAGGAGCCCAGCTGATCCAACTTTGTCGCCCAGACATCCGGGTCGTTCGGGTCGACGGTTGGAGGTTTTTGATCGCCCGGGTCAGAGCCCTCGGGCTTCAAAGGCGGGTGCTCGACCGTGTCGTCCGGGTCGGGTGTGACCTCGGAGTCTGGATCGCCAATCCTGCTGGTCGGCGTGCCGGTCAGCTTCCAGAGAATCTCGAGACGAGCACCAAGGCTGTTGCTATAGAATAAATCAGTATCGACTAACGAAGTCGATAGGGCTCGGATGTACCTTGGAAACGCATGCGCGCCGTACATCTTGACTTCGCCGACGTAGCCTGAATTGACGCTGGGGTCAATGGTGAAAGGAGCATACTGGGGGAGTTTAGTCTTAGATGACAACTAGAAACTTGTCGATACTTACACGCTGACTCCCGGACTTGTCGTATAATGTCGCCCGCCATTCCTTGGGCGGGTCAGGTGGCAGGAGATTGAGCGCGGTGACCGTCATGGTCAAGCCCTTCGGGACGCCCGTGACGTAGAGCTGTTGTTTAATCGTGCCGACCATATTTAAATGCAAGGGTGGAAGATGAGGATCGCAGAAGGTTGAGGCGCACTTTTATATGTCGTAGGAAATTCAGCATTGTCGAGCAAAGCATCTCTATTTCGAAAGAAGTTTGTTAGTAAGACACCAAACTCACGTCCCCCTTCTCAGACCACGATGAAATGTTAAGTGGCGCCTTGTTCAATGGATGTTGGTGACACCTTCCATTCATCGCGTACTGTAGTTCGTAGTGAGGCGTTAGAATACATCGACCTGACATGCCCTAGACTCCGCCGGGCATGTGATTCCCTATTCGCTTTCTTGTGGAAAGATGAACGAACTGGAGAGAACCCCTTTAACATCATATTCACCGTTTGTGATCTAGCGTGCCCACTCTGTCGCCCACCAGTCATATTGTCGTCTCCATCCACGAACGATAATCTGCAACTGTCGCCCTGAGCAATATTTATCACGTCCCCAAGAGCCAAAGCCAACACGTACGCGCGCAGTACCATGACATGCTCGAGTGGAACCGAAACTTCTGCATCATTACTCAGTGACGAGGATACCGCAATTCATGAACACTGACATACTGCGGCTTTCATAGTCCAATGACAACGCCACTCCGTGCGCGTGAGCAATACGATATCGCGACGACCAAGGCCTGAGAGTGCAAGGGCGTCTTACGCCCAGCTGATGTTTCCAGAAGACGTGACATGGTATTGGACTGCGCTTCAATGAAGTGATCGAAGTGATCATAAGACGCGAGTGTTGTAAGTACCGCATAGCACTCAAGATAGTCGCAAAGCATTCAATCGCATGCACCAGACATGGTGTCGCAATTCGCCCTGTCTGAGAAACTAACGGGCGCGTGGTCGTTGTTGGTCGCCTTGTTTCCGCCAGAATTGTAGACGTCATGTTAGTTCCAGAATTGACTGTACCGAAGTGTCCAATATCCACCTGGGCAAGGAGTCCGACAAAGACTACGATTTTGCATGGCTACATTCGAGTTTCCGCAGTGACAAACCGTTAAAGCTGAGCATGCGGTGTCGAGCTCGACGTCCTCATTGCTAGCCCATAGGTACTACGCGTTATTCCATATCGATAACGCGCTGGAGGGTGGGGGAACTGCAGGTACGCCAAGAGATAAGACTGGCATCAGGGGCATGACGAAAGAGTCTGAGTACTAGTACCGGAACGAAACCTTGCGGCGCCACAATTCAGTACGTAGAATGACAGAAAGAACGCAGGCGTGAGGATCTGAGGATAACCCGTGAGTAGAGCTAGAAGAATTGACTTCACCAGACGCAGGTGGAAGAGAGATCATCGTGGTGGAGAAAGAAATCCCCGATTCTTTCTCTTGAGAAAGAAAAGGGTTGATGGAAACGCTATGTAGCGTTTCAGCGCCAACATTCTCGTTTTTCGGGCCACCCGGTTTCTGCCGTTTTTTCTTGATATGTACAGTCACGTGTAGACACGTGTAGAATTAAAAGCTGATTGTCATTGGCGGGCCGTGTCCCGTTCGTGCTTCTTCTATATCGTTTCCGTTTTGCTCCGTAACACCGCATTTCTTGGACAGCCGATGCACGCGGATCATGGCTATGCTTGCCTGGTAGTCCAGTTACGTGTTTCTGATGTTTCATGTCATGTCTTTGGCCGTTTTGCGCTCGCCCGAGCCTACATAATGGCATCGATTCTTTCATTTACAGGTGAGCGGCCTCCGGTCATCATGGAACCTCCGCTCACTCGATCCTTTCCGTTGCCAAAGCAGCCGTGCCAAAGAGCGCGACTGCTCGATGAAGCTCATGTACCCAAGCACGATGACCCCCATACGACCACCGACTTTCCCTTGTACTATGACCCGCTGTACATTCCTGAACAACGCCCGGATGTCTTTGGATCTTGGCAAGGGACGGCAAATTGGCTGTTGGGTGAATATCGAAAGGGTGCGCCTTCTTCTACTCATGTGGAATGTCATTTTGTGTGTGATGTCTTTATCCTAGATGATTTCACACTGGATATTTCTATACTCGTCTTATATGATAACATTATATTATCCAATTTCAATCCTGCGCATATGGCGAAGGTTATGCAGCCAGGTACGATGTCTTCTAATCCTCCATGGGCATACATGACACTCGCGGATGTGCAGCCCAGGGCGCTTATGTGTACTCGTAACGACCTGCGTCGCATCCGCGGCCTTACACGCACCGTTCGGTCGACCAAGCATGAGATATCGGTATTCCTCGCCAACCTATATATCAGTCATGTCTCGCGATATGTCAAGATGAGTGATGATGAATTGTTTCTCGAGTATGCTGCTGCAGGCCATGAAAGAGGAATTGAGTTATGTCGGCGGACGGCTATGTGGTCGTTGATAGCGGGTGAGCTGAGTGACTCTGTGTTTCGTACACTCTTACGGCCTGATGATCCACTGTCATTCCTGCAGTATGCCGCTAGCCCAACTTGCAACATAGCGTTGGGCGATGTCGATGTCAATCACGACTTCTCCATTGACGTCCTGACTAGGAGACTTCGTCAGGTCAAGGTGTCTGTGCTACGGTCTGAACTCGCGCCGCGTCTTCGTGCTGCGGGCATGGTTGACCTTCGAATCTCTAAAGCTAAAATTATTGAATACCTCAGTGTTAGTCTCCGGATGCGATGGAATATTCTCATCAGGTGTCCTAATTCGGTGGTTGGCGACGCCATGAACTGGTATGAATGTCATGCTGACCTTTCATCATCGTTCAACATGCTACATTTACTTAAACATGAGTATGGTTGTACAATCATCGACTCTGTTGTTGATGTGTTGCGGAAACAGCATGTGGTATCGTCGGCGAGAAAGCGTCGACAAGAGGAGCGTTATGATGATATGGATGAGGTTCACCGTGTATTTGAGACTGTTAAAGAGGAGTGGCCCCAACCTATATCACAAGAGAAAATATTTGATCGATGCCGACAGTTTCAAGAGGAGTATACGTGGCCGGATCGTACGTTGTGTGGCGTTTGTACGCGTGAGACCCATAAGGGTCGTCCCCTCAAGTTCAAGGACGAGTTACTTTCCGGTCTCTTAGATCGGCCGATAGGACGAGCCATGTGCGATGTTCTGAGAGTGTCCCAAGGAGAACAGTTTAGCAATAGGATCGACTTACCCGTTCTGAGAGACTTGATGCTGGACAACAGGGCATGTTCTGCGGATCATATTCGGATATGTATCATGTGCCACAATGCACTTAGTGCAGGAAAACTACCTCGGCTTGCACTACGCAACCATCTGTATCGAGGCGAGCTACCTGAGGAGTTCCAGGATCTTACTTGGTTGGAAGAGATGGTGTGTTCTATCTACAGGTGTTCCGCACATGTGACCCGACTGTATAATTCGGCGAATCCTGGAGACCCCCGCATGTTGCACGGCAACACCTGCGCTCATGATATGAATGTTATTTCAACGGCCGATGTTTTGCCACGCGTACCTGAGGATGTACTGGGTATGATCAGTGTAGTATTTGTTGGTCCGAAACATGGATTGAAGCACGCGTTAGGCGGGCAGTTCACTATACGGAAGGATCTTGTTATGAGGTTTCTGAGGTGGTTGTCCGCAAATAATCCCTTGTACCAGAAGATTCGCATAGTCCCGGGTTTGTTCAAATTGTATGGCGACGATGGTGCAGTCCTTCCCGGTTTGGAGGAAGTCATTTTCCATGATGAAACGGTGAACGCGACAGAGGTATTCGCTGAAGAGACAGCCGGCTTCGAGGATCATTTCGCAGGTACTCTTGATCCAGATCCTGATGAAGGAGTTTGTTTGTTGGAGCGCATGGGTGTGTCGGATATTGAATCTGTGAACGTAACTGGAAGGTCGTTCACAGCGGCCGCACTTGAGAACTTAGTGCGTGCTCCCGATAAGGCCCCTGGCATGACTATGATTCGCGGTCAGGATCTTGTTACTGACTATAACAATCCTAATCTTTTCCCGGGAATGTTCCCTACTTTGTTCCCATTAGGCATTGGTGGCTTCGACGATCCTGCTCGTAAGGTGGCTCTTAGTATGCATTCACAGTCGAATTATCTCTTGGATATCTACGATCGTCAGTTCCGCTATCACCATTCGTTCATATTTGTTGCTATGAACGTGATCCAGAGACACCAGATCAATCTCCATACTGTACTATTACGACGTGGTCTTCACATAACGCGTAACGGCGAGGTCGTTTGATCTTATCGGACCCCGCCGATCACCTGGAAATCCTAATCGGGCTTCCATCAAATTTTTTTTCACAAAATCTGTGAAGACTAGATCGAAATAGTACAGTACTCATTTCGCAGTGGAAGGTGCCCGTTTTGATGCTGTGTCGAAAGTGGTGGAGAGTATTAAACCAGAGGCACTACGAAGCGTCGCTCAGTATATGAAACATGGGGGCTCCGCACATGATTTGGGTGCAGATGGGCAAGCGGCGCTCGCTCTGTTACGGGAAGTCAATACGGTTGCTGCTCGAGTGACTGGGTCCGAAGCATCGAAAATCACGTACCGCAATGAAATTCGCGCGTATGTAGGACATTTCGGAATTCCGCACTTGTTCTTCACTGCTAATCCGAATCCTATGGATAGTCCGTTGTTCCAACTGATGTGGGGTGACGAGTCTATTGATTTGTGCGAGCATTTCCCTGTGTTGGCAGAGCCGAGGGAGCGCGCGAAGCGACTAGCTTCCGATCCTGTAGCTGCACTTGACTTTTTTAATCACGTTATCCATGTAATCTTCAAATGCTTGTTCGGTTGGGACTTCAAGGAGGGGAGATCAAGCGTGGAAGGAGGCATCCTAGGTTATGTGGAAAGTGTGTACGGTATATACAAGTTAACAGAAAGAGGTTGTTACCACGGGCATTTCGTTATCAGACTGAAAGGAGGACTGAACCCCATTGCTCTACACCAAAAGTTAGATAATGACGCGGAGTTCACTAGGAGATTCTTCAGTTACGTCGACAGTACCATTGAGCACCACTTACCTAGTGACGTTGCCTGGGACGAAGAAGCGAAACCAAGAACACAGAATTCCCTGCGAGTTCCGCCTGCGGATGCCAGCGACGACGATGTTCGCGATTTTCTACGTGATTTGATTGTGGACCTGAAGACACTAGGCGAGAAGTTACAGCGTCACATTTGCATGCCGGTATGCTATAAATACGGACATAAGACGTGTCGGTTCAATATGCCCCTGCCAGAGATTCCTGAGTCCATATACGATAAAGCGTCTCGGAGCGTCCTGTTCAAGTGTCTAGATGGGATGGTTAACTATTTCAACCGGTGGATCCTGTTGATGTGTAGGTTCAACCATGATCTGAAGTGCATCCTATCAGGCAAAGCGGCTAAGGCAGCTATATTCTATATCACGGACTACATCACGAAGTTGAGTTTGAAGACGTACGAAATGTTGTCTCTTCTATCAGATGGCATCATCAATGCGAACAGGTCACTTGGACTGAACAACAACCTGCTTCGTGCACGCGTCGTTCTGCAAAAATGTTTATCGCAGTTTGCGCGAGCGCAGCAAGTCCATGCCCAGCATGCCGCGCGTGTCCTCCGCGATCAACCTGAAGTGTTCAAGACACATGAGACTGTTGTAATGAAATCAGGTACATTAATGCACTACATCCAGAGCAAGTGGCCCTACCGTCTGGTAGGCGGAGACACAGAGACAGAGCCTGAATATCTGGCTATGCATGTTGATCGCGATGGTAAGCTTCTGAGACGGTCGCAAGTCGAGGATTACTTGCATCGAGGGATGGAACTGTCAGATGTCACTTTCTACGACTTTGTGACCCGATATGAGGTCGTGCGTGTGAAAGCGAACAATCGAGATGAAACTGATCAGTACATTCACGGTGACCGTCTAGATAAATTTCAACGGATACAATTCATTCCTGGGTATAGGTGGCGAGATACGTACGAAATAGCAGAGCACTTAACTGAGCGGGAAGCTCTTATAAGAACTAAGGTCGTTCCCCGTATAGTTGGGCATAAGCTCCCGCGTGCTGATGCACCTGGATACGCCGCATTCATGTGCGCGCACTTCATACCATTTCACGTGTATACACCTTTACTGGAAGATGGACAGACATTCGAAGACAAGTTCATGGGCTACGGTTTCAAGGCTAGAGCGCAGTCGTGTATGAACAATTGGGAAGAGATGCATGAGTGCGAGGACGAACGTGATCGGGAGCGTTTGCGGAAGCAAGAAGCTATGATGGCGGATTCGCAAGTACTGACACACGCCATTGATACGAGGTCGGCTGACGAATTGATAGACTTGGACAAAACCCTTTCGAAAAGCGACGCGGAACTGAACGCCGAGTTGCTTGAGATAGAGATGTCGAACTGGTTCTCTCCAGATGTCGATGATATACGCCCGGACTCCCTAGGTGTACGAGTAACGCGGGCACACATGGATCGATGGAAAGAGGAAGTGAAGGTCTTAGAACAACATATCGTTCAGGTGAGAAATAACGCCGCTAACATTCAGAATCAGATTGGGAGGACGGAGGCACCGGCTTCTCAACTTACCACTGATATGCCAGTACCAAAGGAATATTTTAATGTTCTGCCTCATTCTGAGCTAGGAGCATCGCATGGAAACACCAGTTTGGCAGATCTCATGGATAAGACGATCAAAGAATTTCATCTGAATCCTGAACAAGAAGACGCTTTTCGTATTATGGCACGGTGCTACGTACAACGGAAGGTGGCATCTCGGGTCGTTCCTGGCGAGGCTGTAGTTAGCGACAAGGCGAACAGCGATCACGGTGAATTACGCTTATTTTTGACTGGGCCGGGAGGAACGGGCAAGACGCATGCGGTCAACGCGTTGATTCACTTGATGGCTGAGTTCGGCTCGGAACACGCTATTCGATTTGCTGCTTTAACGGGAAGTGCGGCTTCGAATTGCGGCGGACAGACAATACATAGAGCCTTTTGTATCTTGGTAGCTGCGAAGAAGTCAACACAACACAATTCGCGTACTCTGGGAGGCGACGAACGGTATAAATCGGTTATTTCTGTGAAGGACCGAGAACAACTGCAGGCTGCGTGGAAGGATGTCGATGTCTTGGTTCTGGATGAAGTCTCACTGATTTCGCAAGAACTGATGACGGACATTGATGCCGCATGTCGATATGGCAAGGATGTCCAGAACAAATGGTTTGGGGGAATGATAGTAGTTTTCTGTGGCGATTTATATCAGTATCCCCCCGTCATGGGGCATCCGTTGTATTCAAGTGTTCTGGGACTCACGATGGATGCAACAACTCTTAAACGAAGATTAGGGCGTATGGCGTGGAATTCGGTCACAGACGTCGTTGAGTTGCAGCGTCAGCAGCGTATGGAGGCAGACAACGAGTATGCAGAGGCTGTGAGAAGGCTACGAACACGTGAGTGTACACAGGATGACGTTGATCTCTTCAATACACGTGTGGTGAAGTCGGGATACACCGAAGACGGCTTAGATATGAGTTATGGACGCCGCCGAAACGCCGTTGCAATAGTGAAGAAGAATGCGCTGCGTCACGCGATGAACACGATCAAGGCAAAGTCAAACAGTAAGGAAGGGGAACTGATTTCAATTGCAGCGGAAGATGTTGTCAAGGACAGTGCGGTGAAGCTGAGAAAAGAGGATAGGAAAGATTTATTAGAGAAGGATATATCAGCTCTGAGTAAGGAAGGTGCGTTACCTGGTATCTTACATATGTACGTCGGGATGCCGGTCATCATGCGCAATGTGAATTTATCTACCGATCTCAAGATCACAAATGGCGCTCAAGGTACTTTACGCCATGTAGAACTTGCCATCGATGACTTTGGGTACAGTGTTGCGAAATGTGCGATTATCGAGTTCCCTGACAGGACGTTCCAGCTGGAGGGACTGCCACGCGGATGTTTTCCTATTGAACCTACGAAATGGGCATTTCAGCGTACTCTCCGGAACGAAGCAGGTGATATGGTCACCGTCGCCGTGACGAGATATCAGTTACCTTTCCAAGGAGGGTTTTGTATGACAGGTCACGTTGCACAAGGGCAAACGATGGCTGAGGTGTTGATATCAATGGACGAAGGCGGATTCGCAGCGTATGTTGGGGCGTCACGAGCGACGTCACGACATGGTCTTTTCATCCGTCGTCGTGTTCGGAAGGAGCAATTGAATAAGCCAGTGGCATCCGATCTTCTGACAGAGATGCAGCGGTTCCAAGTAATGGCGGGAAATACGCGTATTAAGTTTGGTCTGTCGGACGGTGAAATTCAGGAATTGGAGTACCCGGTCAGTGGGGCGCCGTACCAAGTGGACTACGTCCATAAAGAGGAGAAGTCTAAAGTTGAAGATGTTTCCGCAGAGAAAGGGCGCCGACATAAACGTGGTGGTGATCCATTGGACTGTAGTAGTCCAGTGAAAAGACAGCGTGTCTGCAAGACTACAGCTACGAAGAGTTCAAGTGCTATACAAGCATTAGAAACTACACCAGCGGAAAGTCAGGACTATAGCGCTGAGGTTATGAACGAGCGAAAACGAACGGGTGATGCTGCGGGTACCGACATGCAAATGCCGAATCTGTGTTCCGATATGGGAGTAAGGGAGGAAGCTCGTAGTGGCATTGAAAAATGTCAGGTTACCACGAATACGGCGGGCGTGTCGAGGGAGTCCGATGGGCCGTCGCGGATTAAACGCAAAAATCTGTGGGATGAAGGTGATAGATCAAAGAAAACGCGTCGGATCCAGGGTCCCTCACCAGCGGGAACTACCGATCAATCCCGTTTGGGTGTTGGTATTACACCGTCACTCTCATTTGGCTGTCAGTGGGATTCTCAAGACTGGTGGTCGTGCGCGTACGATGTGTGCTTCACTGTGCTTTATTACATCCAAGCCAATCTACCTTTCGACACGCGTCTTGAGTTGTTTGCTTACTCCGATCTCATGGCTGATTTCTTGGATCGATGCAGCACCATACCTCTCGCGGTCGCAGGGTCATCGTCAAGGGCATTGGACGATATGAGAGATGATATTCGAGATATTTTATCGGTTTCGAAACCTGTACTGTTTCCTCGGACTGGTAGCAGGATGGCGGCTGTTTCTGATGTGTTGTACGAGCTAACCCAAGGGCATAAGCAGAACGTTGGATTCACTGTGATATGGGTTGCGGGCTGCGAGCCTGTGTCGTCCACGAATATCTCTTCTATTTCTGCCCTATGTGCGCCCTCATTCTATCACGACGTACGGCCGGGAACCGATTTGTCTGTCATGCGGACGACACCGATGTCGGAATGGATTGCAATCATGGTACGTTCTTCAATTATCAGAAGTCGTAGGGCTGTTGATGCTATCGATGCGACGATGAGCAGACATGCAATGGGTTGTAATCAACGTGCTTCTCTACGTTTGACACTCTCAGAAGCACCTCCGATACTTTGTCTGGAGTATAGTCTGGAAATTGCGGATGGCGCTCAAGTATCATCTTCCTTTTCAATCGATGTGGGTGTTACATCTATCGGGTATGAACTCGCCGCCATTATTTACCTCTCTGATAATCATTTCACAGCGTGTCTGAACCTCAACGGTGTTTGGTACGATTATGACGGACAGCGCGGTAGCGGTGCCCTTGTTCGCGCTAAAGGGTTTCCCCCTTCGTCAGCCAGAGCGGGCTTGCACTACGTTATATACGTGCGAAACTGAGTGACTCGGTAGGCATACTTCACATTATAAATCGACCCCAGTCTTAGTTGAGTTTGTTTGCACAGTAGGCACAATTCATGAAGTATCGGACATATGGGAGTTCATTTAAGCCCCTCGTGTATTACCTGGTGTCTCAGTTCAAATTGAAGCCACTGTTGCGAAGTCGTCTTGATTGAAAGAAGCAGTCGGCCAAGCAAAACGACGCATGGGAAGGTCATCACAAGAGCAAGGGACGAGTGGCAGCCGCGTAGCATGACGGGCAAAAAGCAGCGGCTCACAGAATATCGAGAAGGAGCAAATCTACAATCACACATCCACCCAGGATTTCAAAACGGTAGTAAGGCATTACACACTATCACATTCCACATCGTAAACCGAGGTGACGAGGTAAACCTGTTTACAATCATAACCATAAAGCGATCACTGAGTACAGTAGCCACAATCAGACCGACACCCACTCTTGAAAGGAGACTGCTGGGCCGATGTTTGCCCCCGCCACTACGAAGGCTTGAATTAATGTGTCACGCCACACTGCATTTTGCCGTGTGAAATATGTACAACGTATGATTTGTGATATTCTATGGCTGGGCTATCAATACTCCTACATGAAGCATCCAAGTCCTGCATTCAGTAGTTCGTCAATACGTTCCATTAGACTTCCCCTGAAAAGGTGACACCATTCTACGTTTATCAGCTGCGCCTCTTGAATGTTGAACGCCGGTAACACCTTGGCCGGGTTTTCAACGAACTCTCGAGGCACAGCAAGTAGGCGAGGGCCTAAGAAGGTAGATGGCTGACTCGACGTAGGCCGACGCATAAGCAGGAAGATGTGGATTCCCCGCAATGAAGTGAAGTATCCAGTCACCATGAAATCGCCTATTCTTTCAGCACAGTAGCCATGGAATCCTACACCAATCTTGACGGGTGTGTCAATCAGGGCGAGGATAATAGAGTCCGTGTCTAGATGTAAAAAGTATGATAGGTCCACCTTGACACCCTGAAATTGTCTGGTGATAGATGTGTGGCGGGGTTCCCGGGGCCGGCATGAACTAGAGAGGGGGATGCACGACCAGGTACTGCGCGTCGGCGTTACAGCAGAGGTATGGTTGGCATTTGCAGGCGATACGCGAAAATCTGAAGGAAGCGGTCGACGTGGATGAGCGATCTCCTCAGAATCTGCAGTGAATGGACGGAATATAAGAGGTGGTGAATGCGCGGATCGCTCAAGAGTCGGAAGGTACGCTGGCTTCAGCTCGCGATACCGGTCGCGTAATGACTGGTTAGATAAGGAACGCAGATTTCGGATAATTGTCTGTTCTTGCAAAGGCGATATGTTAGGCGGAACACAGACAACGTCGTCCACCCTAATGGCGGTGCGCTGAATCACGGTATTGGCTGAAGGCATGGTAGGGAAAGTCCATCCAGTCCGCATAGCATCAAATATGTATTCGGTGTCCACTGGCTCAGTAGCCATGTCTTCCTACCATCCATTAGGTTTTTACGTACAATGAGAAGAATAACGCGGACTCACTCGATATTGTGTATGTCCTCGCTCCCGCATTGCCGCGTCTAACGCCACGGAATTGACGACAGTAGTGGTTGTCCGGTCACTCGTCGTACCGTTGGTGTTTATACTTTCAGATCGTGACCGAGCCGACATAGTAGGATAGTCGGTAATACTGAGTCTGTTTGTCTATGAAGTACACTGAGTATAGTTGATGTATGGTAAGATGGCTATGCGTACCTCTACCTCGATCGAAATCCTAGGTGGGTCGAGGTGCTGAGAGTGGATAGTAACCCTTGTCGCGTCAGAAGCGTCGGAATTGACTGTAGTAGTGGTTGTCTGGTCACTCGTCATGGACATAGTACTGGCGGTGTTCATACTTTCAGGTCGTGACCGAGCCGACATAGTAGGATATTCAGTGATATCGAGTCTGCTTGTCTATGAAACACGTTGAGTATGATTGACGTATGGTAAGATGGGTATGCGTACCTCTACCTCAATCGAAATCCTGGGTGAGTTAAGGTGCTGATGGTGGATACTCCTGGTCGCGTCCGAAGCGTCGCTTTGCGCGTAGTCGCTTCGAATTCGACATTGATTACTTCGCGGGGTAAGTGGGCGTAGCAAGTGAAACATGATTGTTGGGTAGTGTTCAACAGCCGGTGTGAAGATAGGCGGGCTGGAGGCTATCGGACGCGCGCAGGAAGTGAAATTATTACGCTTTAAGGATAACTACATCGCGGCTACTTGTAGGATCAGATCCGACGTTGACTAGAAAGGAAATTCAGGTTTGATGATGTTCTTTCCGCATTTGTCTATGACCGTTCCATCAATTATATGGGCTTCTAATCAAGTACAAGTTGATGCCTTCATGAGAAGTTGTTCACATACCACTCAGTTTGTGGCACACGTAGATATTTTGTGGTACGCTGTATGTCGTGCTCAAAACATGCTGTAATTTGTCATTGGTGCGCCGTTGTATATGTCATAAGGGGATACGGGTTTCTCATCCGTACGTAGGTCTTAAGCTTCCGTAAATGCTTCCCCATCATAAGACCATGAAGCGTCGGATATGTATTCGGCCTCCGATATAGTAAGTGTATCACCTGCAACTTTTGTACCCCATAAAAGCTGTTGCGGCACTCATCACGTAACTTTCTTTCCCTCCTCATGGTATCTGCATAGCTGATTCAATTGAACGAGCGGCGAACTCTCAAAGAGAACTATGCTAAATGCCGATAGTTTGTCATTCCTTAACGCCATTGATGTGGAGTGCTTAGCACCCGTCCCTTCCTTCATATATCTAATTACGGTGGATAACGCTTTCGTCTTAGCAGGAAGCAATCTTCTGCTAAAAAATGCATGCATTCTGGTTTATTCGCTACTTCAAACCCCTCGGTCGCCTCAAGGCATACAGCTGCAGTAAGTGAATTTCTGTAGGTTCAAGAAAGTTTATTGAGCGACGTACCTTAGGGTTGTGCTTAATTTGGTCGCGAACCTTCGAGATGTTGGCCCAGGTAACCTCCGCGGTGACTTTACATTCTAGAATGTCCTTCTGAGGTCGTAAACAGCCATATGGCATGCCTATGCAGAATACATTCCATGGCGCGCAGTCACCTCGGATCCAAATGACTGGGTCAGCTTCTCCATCTAATGTAGTGAGTAAAACTTTTTTTTTTCACTCTTGTAACATCCAATCAACTCACCACGCTCTGAAGGCACGGCGTTTCGATGACAGTCCAGCACCATCAGAGATTCCTGTTGTGATTCCAGTGCCGTCGTTCGGGTTTCGGTATCCGCATGCTTTGGAGGCCCCGCCCGTTTTTCAGGATACTTACACTCTGCCTTATGAATACCTGCACGCCCTATTCTTTCCGAAACCTATTCTTGAGTCAGGCGGAAATCATGGTGATCAATCTCCCAGCCGCACCTTGGCGATTCACATTCATCGGCACACTGTATTCCCACATTACAATCCAACTTACTTCGATCCCCCGGGCATGGCATGTACGTTCATGCGACCCCTTCACCCTGCTGTGCCACCCAGGTTCCAAAACTTATACCGGCACAGTAATAGATCGAGCGCTGGGAGTCCAACGGTCATGACTTATCTTCGGGACGGTGACCCAGTGTCTGTGAATACAGTGGATCCAACATTGCGATCCGCTCAACGCGTGTTTCACGCGTATGACTCCTTTCAGGTTCCTTCATACCCATGTGGACTTTCTTGGTATTTTCACGGGGCTAGTAAATATGTGTTTCTGGTGATTACCTATTGTCCAGTGATACTGTGTACGGGCATGTCGATGCGATGCGAGTCCAGGCTTGGAGACTTCGTCATCGGCCATTGTATCGGATCTTTGGATGGTCTATTCGTGTTCACTGTACACCCGCGGTCTCGAACAGACGTCGATGAGTTTAGGAGTCCTCGATACGTGTGCGCCGCACGCGAGTTTATCGAACCTAGTTTCCTGTATGAGACAGGAGATCGCACAGTGGAACTTCAGATGTTGCGTTGGGCGTGGAGGCGCATGACGGAGGGATATGAAACAAAGGAGCTCGATGACAGTAGTCAGGCATTCGGTTGCGTGACAGTGAAGATGACGGTGGCGCAATAAAGCTTGAAGATTTCACTCGTAGGATACAACGAGAACTTTAGAGCTTGATTCGTTTATGATGCCTATATTTTATGTTGCTGCGTAGCGGCAAGCGTCACAACGTCGATTTGGCTTGTCTAAGACCACAGCTTGATCGTCAAACAAACTGGAGTATAATCAGATGTTGTCGTACAGAATATGGAAGCGACGTACTTCTGGACGCATAGTTTCTGACATGGATGTTTGTGTTGTATGTGAGATGCGGAGTGTTTGCAGCGAAACTTGTTGCAGTCGACCTTATGAAGTTAGTCGTGAGCTCTCGAGAATATAGCGGTTACCTACGCGCTGGCGCTTTACGACGATTTGGTGTAGGCACGTAAATTCATGTATGATATGGAGTAGAAAACACATTGTCTTTGCCTAGAGAAGTAGAGCAGCTGTAGGATTGAGTCTTGTCGGGAACACGCCACATCGGATGAAGTACCTGAAGCAGATTGAAAGGGTCTATCGACATTTTCGTGCAGCGTCGCCTCTTAAGGCCCTGATTGTCCATGGGAATGGGGTTACTGAGTACAACGTAAGCGATACATTGAAGGGGGTTCCTTGCCTTCGTTTGACTTGCCTATGGCACATGTCATGTGCAGTGAAGGGTTCGTTTTATCTTGGACGCGCTCACGGTTTCGTACGTGATTCATGGTATCTAGAACGAGGATGCATCATTAGAGTGTTCATGAGGGCTACCGTGTCATCTGTATCACCGACACACTCACACTTTGTTTCGGACATCATAAGAACGATAATTCCCGATGAGGAGCGGGTCTATTTGTGGCGGTAAGAAGGGTGGCTTGAGTCTATAGGTACCGTGACCATATTCCCATGGCGTCTTGCTTTAATCTACTCCATCATCGGCAACGCTATCACCCCATTTGACAACAATGCGTGCCAAACGATGCTTGTCGATTCTTTCAGGGAAATTGGTATCCTGTGTGCCGACTTTATATGCAGGCATGAGCTAATAGCATGTAAGTATGAAACTCGCGCCGTCGCTTTTTACATGGAGTCTGCTTACTATTGTCCAGCGAGCAGTACCTGTCATGATGACGGCTTTCGTCGTTACCAGTCTACGCGGTCTGTAACCGGCGGCTCAACCACAGCGTCGGGCTCCTGGTCTTCTGAAACATCCTACCCTTCGGTCGATGTCTTTGATGGTACATGGTACTATTCGGAAGACAGCCCAAATGTACGCATTTATCTGCCACTCCTTTACCTCATAAATGGGTTAGTCAACAGTGGCTTCACTCTTCTAGGTCGATTATGATGACGCTTTCGAACTCTCGCTCTTCGCGCGCACAATGAAGGAACAGGATGACCTGTTCTACTACACGTTTCCAGATGCTCGCCCTAACAACTATCGATTTCTGCCTGATTTCACCCCTTCGTCGTTCTTGGCCTCGTCACATCCGGATTATGTGGCGCCGATGGACACCCCCCCAATACCCCCAGAAATCAACTATCCCACACCAGCTACGAGCCCTTTGCTTTCTACGAGCTACGGCCGTAAGGATTCTGTAGCCTACGACGCTTTATCTCAAGCCGCTGGCAATCCTAATCACGTTTCTTCACGGACCACTTCAGATATCGTAAGCCCCATACTTACTCGGCGGTAGATGCCACATTATTTACATCCCGTTTCCCTGCAGGAGGCTCCTCTCGTCAGTCATCCGGCAGTAGTTCCTTCGCAATACCAAGTAAACACTTCGATACACACGCACTTCAGCACGTCGTCGCATCCAAGAGCTCAACTGGATGGACGTAACATCTCGTCTCAGAATGACTTCGCATCCACGCATCATAAATTGCGATATGTATCGACAGGAGATACCAGGCTTAACGCGTCATCTCCAAGCCACATCCTTTCGCTGACAGACATTCCAGCTACCGCATCTCGCAGGTTACCGATGGCATATGAGCATGACGATACGGTGCACCCGCGGTCAGAGGTTGCTGAGCAGTATCCTGCTAACCCGCCCCACCATATCCCGCCCTCGCTGTCAACGGATGCCGAGCTGCATACTATCCGAGGGTATCCATTCCCTGCGATTGAAGGATTCGATGAAGTTGTACCACCGAAGCCGGACCCAATGATACGTTCGGTTCGTGGGGGAAACGCCAAGATGGCATGTGTAAATTGTCGTCTCAGGAAGCGACGCTGTGGACCACCTAGCGCGGGAGGCTCGGCTACTGCTTGCAAGTAAGTCGTTTCTTTCATTTATCTCGCGCCTAGTGCTGTTTTGCATACGCTTTATGTTTCCTACTACAAAGCTACATGTTTTGTACTGATTACTCCTGTTTTCAGCCAGTGCCGCGAAAGGTCTATCGAGTGTGAGTTCCCCAGCGAACCCAACCGCCGCCGTGGTCCGAAGCTATCCCAGAATGTACTGTCTCGAGAGAATTAGGATATATATCACATGAGTATTCGGTTTGTGCCTTCTGAGATGGACTGTTTGTTTAAAAATCACTGTCATGCATGTAGGTCTCATAGGGAGTACAAATATCAAGAGTTCCGCGCACGAGTAACTAAGTTGGAAATAGTGTCCCCGGTAGCTAAACAGGCCGGAGCCCAGCGTTCGGACATGGAGTGACCCAGTTCAGGTCTGTTATTTCTTACATATGCCCATTTGGTTTACCCTTCTGTCTATTTGACGGGTCGTACTATCGTGGTCTGGTTGCACTCTCAATCGGATGCCCCTTTAGGAAGGCCACCCTTTATTCTAATTGCACGCGACTACAAAAACAAATAAAAAAAGTACGTATGAATGGGTTTGTTTAAACACGGGTAGATCCTTTAGCTTGACTCTACCGCCTGTTCCGCGTGTTCTGCTTTCATGCGCGGTCGCAAGCGCAATGAGTATCTTCCCCCGAATCGTATCCGCGACAATCATCGAGCCTTTCGTGCTCGACGCGCCGCCCACCTGGAAGTTCGTCATTTCCTTTAGGAAGTATCACCGTTTGCTCACTTTCACCTTTTTCTCCGGCCTTAGACCTTAGAGCAGAGAATAATGGAGCTCGATGAGGAGAATAAGTCCTTTCGCCAGGCGCTCAACCTGCCTCAAGTATATCGGCCTCCGCTTGGGAAAGGGCCAACTGGCTGGTACAAATCCATTGACCGACCCAGCAGTGTAGACGGGGATTCGTACTGTTCGCCCAGATCGACATGCGCCACTTCATTCCCCTCGAGTAATCTCGGCTCGCTTCTGCCATCGCGCTCCGTACCAGATACCGGCTACAGAGAGTGGGAGGAGACATCCTATCTTCGACGTCCCAGCTCTACTATCTTACAGTCGCATTTGCTCTCATCAACAAGCACCGAGTCGTCCGAATTTTACCACTCGTGCCCAAGTCCTCGTCCGCGAAGCTTGTCACCTGAAGCGTCATACATTTCCTCCCAGTCCATTTATTCGCACTCTCCTCGTCAGCTCTCCGCAGACTGCTATTGGAACGAAGTGGGGTGTCCTCGATGGTCCGATACAGGCGTCGTCCCCGACATGTATGAGTATGGTGGACTCAATGCGTCCTCAACATCGCAGCGTATGTCGCTTTTTTAAAAAAGATTTCCATTTTGGAGGCTCACTCCATTCACAGTGCCTACCTTCAATGCGGCATGTCCTCCGCACTCCAGCCTATACGAAACAGAAATACCCGGCAGTTCATCTAGCCACATTAGAGACGGACATTCGATATACATGCGCAGGGACGAAGAAACGTATATTCAGAAGGAAGAGCAGACTACGAGTGCCCATAGAGACGACACGACGGCATACCAGAGAGAAGGGGAGCCAAGATGTGTGAGACCTACTACCTTGATGCCTCCACCTCTCCACCTCGCCTCCCTCTCGCCTCCTCCGAGTTGGGCGGCCCGGGAACAACGTGAGCGGTGGTACGAAGACTGTCTGACATTGCCCGAAGACGATGACCGGGACGTCGAGTACAAACCAGTAGCATCGTCTCGAACAAGAGGTAATAAGCGTGCTGGGGATCCTCCAGATCCAAACACGGCCAAGCCAACGAAGACTGCCAGAATCGAGAAGGTTAACATTGCCTGTGACTTCTGCCGCAGTAAGCATTAGTATTCCTATGGCGAGTAGACTCAAATTGGTCGCACAGATCGTAAAATTCGTTGTGATGTCAACAGACCCAAGTGTGACAACTGTGTAGCGCGGAATCCAGGGAAGAAATGTGTGCGTCGGGAGGAAAGGTAGAATAAAGACGGCGACGAATGTGCCATAGAGTCGTCGAATAGTCTGTCATACACATTGCCAATACTTCGAATTTGTTTCGTACACGCTACTTCTCTTACTTTAAATAACCACAAATCCGAACTTAGTCAAACATATCAGGAAGTTCATTGCCCCATTGACCGGCTGTGACACCTTGCACATCGGTATCCGCACCAGGAAGTTCATCCCCCCAGTGACCAGCAGTAGCGCTTTGCGCGTCAACATCCATAGGGTTATCCATCTCCGATACACTCGCATCATCATCTTCATCATCATCACCGCTCTCCCCCGTGTCAGCATCGTAGTTCGCATCCTTAGGCGGAAAAGGCAACGGCGTGTGAAACTTGCTCTTCGAACGAATTTCTCGCAGAATCTGTTGGATGTGGTGTCAGTTCATAATGTAGGTTTTGCTTGATAGTTACCTTAGGCCCTTCATCATTGAGTAGAGCCAGGCTGTGCAAGTGAAACAGTATTTTATAAGAGTGGTCTCGAAGCCTCAGTAGGCGTAGGGTAACGCCGACTTCGACAATGACGCCGGGGCGGAACAGAGCGGGAGTCACGTTTTCAGTGCGGAGCCAGCTACGTTCCAGTCATCAGTAACGCTCTAACATGAATTGAAGGGTACCCACTCTCCGTCTTCGTTTCGTGTGAGCCGGTTGAACGACACTTTATTGTCCTTAGAGACAACGAAGTTCCCCTTTGTAATTTCCTCAGCAAGCACATCTCTCGGGTCGATGAAATCAGATGCTGCTATGATGTCGGAGGGATGAACGCGGTTGGGGGTTGTTATGAGTGGTGTTTTGAAGCTGAGGAAAGGGAGGCGGCCCGAGGGACCTATGATCATATGCCTTTGAACATGGGTGGGTACCGCATCTGTCAACATATCCAGGATATTATCGATGCCGCGAGCGCTGTCCATGAACACTTGATCGGTCTTATAGCTCGTCAGCTTGATGTACTGGTACAAGCCACTAGCGGTAATTGGACGCCTGGGTATACCGCTTAGCATGCTGAGAAAGTATGACAGACAACATGAATCCTTACCCTGCAATTGGCTTGCGCACCGGGGGAAGCGCAACTTCGGACAAAGCTCCTCTGAGCGTAAAGACTTGCTCTGCATCCGAGTTAGCGCGTTTGACGAAAACGAACTGTTCACTAGATTCAGTGTCGGCGACTAAATTCTGAGTGACAAGGTCCCATTCGGCGTATGAGTTGAGAAGGCATAGACCCCTCGCCTTGCGAGCATGCGCGCGTTGCATGGCGAACCCTAATACATGTGGATATCAGTTTTCAAAACAGCGAGGTCGGTTTTACGCACGGTATCTAATGTCCGACTCGAGCTTTCGCATATCTTCATCGTACGTCCTGAATGTATCGAATGACATTGTAGCAGACGATGGAATGCTGAGGGAAGTTGTGTTAGAATCCAAAAAACTGCGTCCCCTTTAATACTTCTGTCAACTACCTACGCGCATGAAGCAAATAGATACTCCTTACGATGCGCGCATTACAGTGTGTATCGCTTAGCATTGATATGCGCGATCCGGGTTGCTCTTGAAATCGTAGGTGTACGTATGCTGGTTTACCAATCTAAACAGATTTGAGGCTGTTCACCTGCAAGGAGTGCATGAAACGTACCGTCAAAGTAATGATTTACCTCCGTGGATGTAAACACCTATCAAAGTGCCTGACTGTTTGATGTTCTCGTAAAATAGGGTTACATGTCGTCGCAATTTGGGCATGGATGGTCAGCAAGCTGATGTCCCACACAAATTGTCTGTGCGGGGTATGGGGTAAAATACTCGGAGTTGAGCGCCCATCGAAACTGAAATGACAATCAGCGTACTCGGCGATATTGGTTACGCTATAGGCGGCTCGTAAGTCAGTGTCTTACAGGAACGGGAATCGTATAAATAGGAAAAGACGATGTTGAAGTACAGCACCTGTCTTCCTCCCATCGAGCCCACTTTACCTTCCACACATACATACAGGTGCATGAAGCGAACTGCCTCTCCATCCATTGAAGCCCAACAACGCAAACGTCGCAGCCCGCGTCACCTATCATCAGACGCTCCTCCAATTTCAGATACAGTGTCTGAACCTACAACACTAGGCAGTGATTCAGAGTGAGTCCCTTTTTACTGCTAGTACACGCCTGATGGACTTTGGGTTAGAAACATTTCCGAAGACAACTCCGAATCCAATTTGATGACGCAGCTCTTTCCCGATCTTTCGGCCGAAATCAGTCAGAGCCCGGGCTCAGTACAGACTGAAGGACATACCGCAACCTCCATCGAACAAAACCAGTCGAACACCAGTATTGGCAACCTCTCCGCTAGTGGAGGGGATGTCTCCGCTCACGAGAAGGGGTCCGTTGTCGCGTCCTCCGCGGTAAACATCAACCCTGCTGCAGTAGACGTCGCCCCCATCCCTGGGGCAGTAAATGACACGTTTGTCAATGATACCTCTGCTCGCGCTGCTGGGTCCGCCGTTGGTTCCGACGTAGACAAAATACCTATCTCGGAGGATAAGTCTACCAAGCCGGGCTCGAAGGATAAGTCTGCCAAGCCGGGCTCAGAGGATAAGCCTACCAAGTTGAAGAAGGACAAGGTTCCAGCCGTGTACGCATCCCTTCACATTGATATTTTTCTGTCTGATTTTTGTTTATCTAGACCGGCCCATATTCTCGCACGCATTGCTGTTTTGAACGGATTGCGGAAAATTCCACGCGTTCGTGCTTTGCGCCTCGCTGGCGAATTCGATGTTGAAGAGGTCGAGCTCTTCGACTTTGTCCGCGCGTATCAAAATAATCCCATCGCTTTGGAGTACGTGATCCGTTTATTATAGTTTTTATCTTATATCTGACATTGTTTTAAGGCGCCTCGTCAAGGCGGCTTTCCTGCCCGCACACGACACTTTGTCCAACCTCGCTTTAGCGGACGCTCAGAACTATCAGTACGTTGTGCAGTCGCCGCAGATCAACAAAATCATCAGAGGATCCGGGCGCTACGCCCACAGCTTCTTCATCATCGGCGCCTGCACGTTCTCAGAGTTGATCACAGCTAATCCTGGCAGTCGAGGCCGACAGCTGTGTATTAGGCCGCTGCAGGGATTCTTTCCTAGGGGTGCCGCGGTTTTGAACGCTATCTTCGGTCTGGCCAGTAACCAAATCCGTTTCGGCACGTACATGAACGGCATCAGTCTTTCTACTGTGCGCGCTCCCGCCGCTGGTCATGGAGTACAGACACCTCGTAAGTTTTCACAATCTACCACTATTGTTCCCAGCTTACGCCATTATTAGAGAGAACTGTCGCTCGGCGCGCTGTTAATGGGATGCAGCATGGCGAAGGTGAACATGCCTTGCTTGTTGTTCATTCTACTGTTGACTGATGACTTGCATCACAGCTATTCGCCCATGGGATGAGGACGGTACGTTGCATAGTATTCATGAAACGCCTACTGATTCCGTTATAGTTCCCCTGTTCGATGGTCGTTCAGACTTCAAGTACAAGCTGTATCACAGGTTGCCCCGTCTTGTAGAGGAGCCAGATATCGACGACATCGTCATGGTCATTTTCACCGCGAACCTCTGGGGAGATCCGAGCGATCGCAAGCCGTCCCTCAATGTCCAGGTAGTCATCAAACTTCTTGATGCAGCCACTGAAGAGGACGGAATGGCGCCATCGAAACGCCTCCCGGCTTACCTCGAGTCCCTCAAGGACTTCGGGCTCGCCGGTGAAGCTCTTTCTCCTGTCGTACACGAATACGCGGATAGCGATGATAGTGGATTTTAGGGAAGAATGTTTGCGGCTGAGCGCGATGTACCACCAAACTGTAATAGTATAACACTGAAGATCCGTGTATGTCGTCTTTTACGATTCAAACAAGCAGACAAAATGTCGCATTATTTACCTCCGTGTATGTGTGACAAGTAGTGCACCAAAGTGGATGTGGAAAGCGAGCAGGGCGAGCGCAGCAATACGAAGTGTTGCTGGCCATATCCACGAACTTGTCAATGTCCATGGCATCCATGCAATGGACCGAATGCGGGTAAGAACTATGACGATACGCGACTAAATGAAGACAAAAGAAAGTGCTATGCCATCTAAGAATCCCCCCCCTCCGGTGCCCTAATAAACTCCATATCCAAGCTCCAACGCGGCATCAAGACGAGCAGTGTACTTCCCTTCTGGGAACATCAACCACTCTTCCCTAATGATGCGAGCCTCCTCTTCAGCGAACTCGGTGATGTTATGCTCTCGCTCGACTAATGCGCGCGGTACGAGCAGAAGCCTTGGATCGTAAAATGCGGTTGGTACTCCATTCGGGTCGCGACGCTCGATAGAGTAGGCGAAGAAGCCTCTGTACCCCCTTTCAAAGGCCTTGATGACGAAATCCCCAACGCGGTCCCCGCAGTGGGCGTAAAACGGCGTTGAGATACGATATCGCGCATCTACAAGCAGTAGATAGATCGACTTCGTGAGGGGATGAGCGATGTAAGCAAGGTCTACGCGGGTGCTCGACTCATAAAGCCGTGGATAGGGCGACACCACGGAATAACCAAAGATCATACCGAGGGGAACACTGTCCGTATAATCACTGGACCTATGGATGGAATAACGTCCGTTACCAAGCGTGTGAGTCGAATCCGAAGTCCGCCTGTGAGTAGAATACGCTGGACGTTTGGAAGAAAGAGATGTATCAGACCCTCCTCGACTAATAGCGAAAACCAGGCGCTGTAATGGAGAATGGCGGAGGGGAGGTGGCACATTCGTGCGATCTGGAAAGGGATGCTTGCGTAATACTCGCACTGGAACGAAAGTATCCCGACGACCTGCAGTGGGCAAGTCGCGGGTGAGGGCATCCGCAGACGTCTCAGTCATATAGGGAGGAAGCTGTACGAAAGTGTGTTCGCCGACACTATTACGAGGCACATGCTCGTTGTCGGGCACCAAAGTGGGCATCGTCCATCCGCGGAACTTGGCGTCCAACAGTTCCGCCTCATCAATGGGCTGAATAAGGGTATACTCCTGATAGAATAAAATCAACTCAGACTAACCCTGTCTGCGATGATGATGATGACTTACGAGGTCCACGCCCGCGTGGGGAAGCGGAGTAGTGGATTGCGGTACCTCCATCATGCCGCCACATTCTCCACGGCCGGATGTAATAGAGCAAACGGAAGCTGCGACATCGGATGAAACTGAGTGCGAAATGTACGGATGAGCAAAAACCCGTTCAACGGATACAGTAGTCTACACGCCATGAGTGTTAGCGCCACATGTCAGAGACTTGAAGATTAGACAAACAGTTACGGATACCTGAGACATTGGGGGTTCTGGCAGAGGCGACATATAGTTTACACGTTTTTTTCGTTGAAAGGGATTGTATCGTGCAGTTTTGTGGAGAATCCAAGGCATTTCAAGAGTGTTATATACCAAAGCAAAAGCTAAAAACGCACCAGCTTTTATTAGATGAGTACCCCAAGACGGATGTTCAGGTTTGTATATGCCTGAAAAAGTTAAAAGGGTGCCACAGCATTCAATCATCTGGGCAAAAGATGTAGACGTAAATAAAATTAGGATAAACGGCTAAGAAAACACGGGATAAATGCTAAAGCCGATCTCATGAGACTCTTTAAATGTGCAGTACCCCAAATATCCCAGCACGTAATGTTCCTCTCACCTTTGCACCTTCAATAATGTCGTAACATTGTATTGAATGAGCGGCCAACTCCAGAATACAATCATATCGAACATTACAATGGAAGCATTATCATCCAACGGTGTGGACTATGACATGGTAAATACACTGCTTCCTTTTAAGTCAAGGTTACTTAAAAGCAGGTAGAAACGCACCTCGACACTCATTTGAACAGTACTATCCATACCGATGGAAAACGAAACAGCATTCACTTATATGAAGCCTGCAAAAGGTAAACAAAAGAGTCTATATACCCTTGAAAACTTACCTGACGTTTCTTCACTAGATGCCGAACTATCCTCTTTCAGTTCTGTACCGCCGAAGGTAAGGTCATTATACGTTTCCAGCGTATGTGACTAATATGCTATGTGAAGTTGTTCATTGCTACAACAGCGGGCTCACCTATCAAGGATCAAAACAGAGAAGGACGTAACGATAGGGACGAGTTCCGAGCGAACATGCCTGCCCCGCCAGTCGGTCTTCAAATATATGGGCTCTCAGCAGCCCCTCAGACATTTGTTGATGCGTGTGTCATGCCGCAAGAAACTCGGAAGGGATTGGTTTTTCCGAGACTCATCGGCACAAACCCATCCGCATGCGAGATCGTCTTAGCTGCACATGCTCAAGGTCTACCCCCCATTTCATATAGAATACCTGACATGCCACATATATTCGCTCGGCCGATGCTTGACAAGCGGCCTTCGAAATTCGATGACATCGTGGTCGACTCTACCCAAGCCCTCTTGGAAAAGAAGGATGGCAACAGAGTCGTCTTTGATGAAGGAAATGATCTTGATATTCCAAGACAACTCGATCGATCCGGAGGGGTGGTACCGGATCACTGAGTACGACGAGTCGCGCATGCTCGACAGATAGCGAGGTCTTCAGGTGCCCACCAGAGCAATACGCGCAGTACCCTGTAGCGTAATCCGTACGACGTGAGAAACTGTCTCTCCAGTGTAAAATCGTAGTCTTGTGTGTAGCGCTTCGCTTGTATATCATAGACAGCTGTGATCATAGTCCTACACTTAGCATATTAAGACTTAGCAGATACCAACACGCGCTAGGACACGACGACGACGTTAAGTAAATGTCATGCAGACCCAAGGACGCCGCCCATAGCATACAGAGCAACAGATCATAGTTCGAAAGTCTATGGCACAACAGAAGCAATATTGTATATCGGTCCCGCGTATCAAGGACGAGACGTGGACACATCGAGACGCGGAACATCCAGCAGGTGCAGATTTAGGCAAAGCGAGCACATGGTCTGTGGAAGAAAGTGAAGTATCTTATCTTATCACACCTGTGAAAAGTCCGGAAAAGTCCGGGACAAAAGCAGCGGCGTCTGCGATCAGACTGCAGACTTGACATAAGACGAACTTCAATCACTTCGGTATAAATATTTTTGGCATACAATGTTTTAATCTTCTACGATCCCATCCGTTCTCGAACCGTGCTTAACTTCGTACTGCGTCACATATTATCCTCTGACACATAACTTTCATCCACCCTGGAACGGTGTAAGGAGCCACGAAGCTTAACATGAGTAGGTGACCACTTACCACGCAGGTGGGACTTCTCTCATATCAATCAATTCATCATCAGCGATGCAAAAATCATCCTCGAGCTTGCCGGATTCGTACACCGCATAGTGGAAATGATAGTCAGGATCTGGGGTGGCAAAGTCACAGACAAGCTGCCAGCTGTTTCGCGAGATGGGAGGTTCACCCCCATTGTACGACGGCCCAGATATGAGAGGAATAGTCCAACAATGGTTGTCGCCTACATGGCGCACCTTGTCGCGCCTGTCAAGCATGACGTCTGACTCTGAAACGTCGATACTCTCGAAACCGCGGGCCTCGTATTTCTCGATGGCAGCGTCGACGCTATCCGTCATATAATCACCGCTGCGAGTAACATTGACTTTCTCGACAATTGTGGCGCGTGCGTATAGGCAGTACGCGTGGGATGCAGTTATTAGGTTCATCACGGCAGCTGAAAACACCTTGTTTCAGTAAGTTACACAGGTACATATGGAAATATACTCACTTGAGTGGAAGGAGAGGATTGAATCGATCGCATTGTACCTAGGGACGATGATCTGAACGACGCGGCCTAGCGCATTCTTCATGTGGATGACGCGAACAATGTTGCTTGGCGCGTACGCATCGGTATGGAGGGTGAATGACCGGCCAGTAGTGGGCTGCAAGAACGGCTTCCAGTTGTCGGTATGGGGAATGGCGAAATCCGTGTCGTGTTCCTTCGTGACTTGGTATCCAAAGGAAAGCATGGTGTCTACTGCGTCCTGTACGACACCCCAGTGCTGTTGCGAGCCCACGTACAAGTCGAGGTCGGATCTACCGTAAACAACACGGAATAGAAACGCGACGGCCTGCGAGCCGGATATGATCAACCCAGTTCGGCGCATCATGGTGACAAAGTCCCGCACGCGCTCATGCGTATATAGGAAAGGCAGTAAGATCTTGCTGTGTGTGTACGCGCGACTGATGAAGTCGGATACGAGTGCAAACGCGAATGTCGATGTGCGGGATAAGGCAATAAGCTCCGCAGGCTGCATTTCACAGAAGATTTGTCCGTTCATCTCTACAGGACTACGCGTGGATGTTAGCATGTCTTGCGACGCCGCCATATATGAACACTCACAGCCGATTCATGGCCAATGAAGGACGAATAGTCGTATGGAAAAGCTGTTACATGTTCGGTTTTTATATACAAGGCAACTGCAAACAACAATTATCATCAGTTGCTAGAAGCCATCAGCTTCGCGTTGATAAGTATCGCTTGGAATAAGCTGTATGACATTGGTCTTACCAGGGTCCTTCGTCTATCTCTACGGGCTCTATGCTTTGAATTGCCGGGGCTGTCCATGCCTCATAGCAAGGCAGTAAGACTCCTGGATAAACAAGATCAAAACGGTCGTGCCTGATCGATTTACTCCGCTCTCCTATTTGACTCATTTCTCCTCCATCATCGCGCTGTACCCTTTGACTCTTGACACCAGGTTCGCGACCTTATGGTACAGCAATTATCTCGGCGATGCAGTATTATATTGATGATAGTCTAATAGCACTTGCGTCAGTATTGACTCGTGGTTGATGCTGTATGTCGCTGAAGCGCTCTTCAGCATGGCGCTGTACGTGATATGGACCACCTACCTTTCTCGATGAGATGGACGAGCGGTCACTATAGTCCGAGTACTACGAATCTGCCGTGATCTGACCGTATTATGGTTAGTAAGCCTCCTCTTGGTATATCCATAGTTATATCCTATAACTACTCCTTCAGCTTCTTCCTGACAAGCAGTCTGCGTCCTATCGATATGATCACCCTTCGTCGCAACTGTCTTAGAGTGGACATTGACCACATGTGTCCACTTGTTGCTACTATGGACTCTTCTTCCCCCGATTACACGGCTTCATCTCTTACGACGTCGATGGTGTTATCCGCGCCGGCCTTCCGTCCCCCTATTGGAGCGTTCGTGTTTACGAGCCAGCCACTTTCTCCGACAACCACTGTTTCTGATGACACCTCACCCGCGCCATCTGAAAGCGGAGATAGCTCTGATGAGTCCCGCCAAGATGATACCCCGCCCATCCCCTCCCAGCACATTCCACTCCCTGGGTCTGCATCTGCGCACGAGGGCAGCGGCTCCACTCGTGAGCAGCGCCAAGATGACCCCCCCACGATGCCCTCCGATCCTCACCCGCCGTTCTCTGTATCTGCGCCCAATCCCGGACCACTCGCCGCTGATCCGGTCAGCGGAGGCCCCTTCTTCACTAGAGATTTCTTATCTTATGCGTGGCACATTATTCAGTGCTCGCGCTACGACGATTACGCTTCCGCTGCGTCTCAACTATCACTCACGCCGGGTGGCGTGGGCTGCACAGCTACCCATTTACGTGTGGAGGCATGCGCGCGTCCGGTTAAATTCTCCATTCTTTCTCAATTGTTACCATCATTGGCCGTACTCGAGGTTCGCGGCGTCATTATTCGCAGAGGGCACACGACGGACTTTCATGCTCCAAACCTTTACGCCTTGATTCTTTGGAACTGCAAGTTCGATGCATTTGCCGTTGGTGCTATGTTGACGGGTTCCCCCCGCCTGTCTGCTTTAGCCATCGGTGGTATGCCTGCGGACAATACGTCGTGGTATTTACAAGGGCGGGGTGTCCCAGTTCCGCGCTTCGGTGCCAGCCTTCGCTGGCTTTTCGTTGATATATCTCGCCCCGCCTTGACGAATCACGTCAGGAAATGGGCACGCAATACACGTTACGCCGTTGAGTTACGTACCCTACGACTCGTCCTTGGCGAAGGCGGGATCGACACTTTCTGGGATCTCGTTAGCGTTTTCGGGGCCTCACTTCGCGTCCTCGATTTGTATTGCATAGGTGACTCTCCATGTTTTGTACGCTATGATGACCTTCGCTCAAGTTTGGTTTACAGGCGATGACTGGGAAATTGACGACTACGATCCTATCCACTTGTACTTCGAGTTGCTCAGAGATCTCCGTTTCCTGCGCCTGATGTTCCATCACACACTTTTAATCGAGATGGTGGGTAATATGGTTAACATGTTCGTATCTGCGCGCCACCTCTTCACGATCTCGATATCCGTTATCGTGGATACTCTCACCGCTTCCTTCGAACGTTTGTCCGCGCTGGACTTCTCGTATCGAGGCGGCGATTTACCATCCCTTATGGCGGTAAAAGTCTTCGTTCTCACAAGTGCTGCCCTCGATAACATCGATGCTGATGTTGTCGAAAGTACGTATGTCCCGGCTATCCGCAGATATTGTGCCGCGCTCCACGATAAGGGCATATTAGACGTTGACATCGACAGTGTGAGAGCGCATGAAGCATCGTTTCTAGAACCTCGTGGTGAGTGCATACGTGATGTATTAGGATCTTCACTAAAGCTGTCTTGGTAGTCCCCAACTGTACTCATAGCAGGCAGTGAATGAACAAAATGTATTGGCTTAACCTGTACTTGTACTTGTCTTTCATGAGGAAATAGCAGTTTACTTGTAATCCTCTTATTTTGGGTGAACTTCTACATTCTGGCATTGAATGTTCCTCCGGTCGTCGCGGACACGGCAAGCTCCCCACCTTTTTTTGGGATCCGGCGGCCTCGCATTTACTGTACGTTCTCCGCGAAACACCGCCGGCGTTTACTATTCAAATCACCGATGTTTGTGTTCCGAGGCACGCAAGGCACGAGGCACTGAACCTCCGTCTTCTTCCCGTTAACTACATCATATCCTAACAACCCACACCCATTTCTAGGCTATATACAACCGCCTTATCAATTCCCTCTCTACTAAACAAACTCGCTTCCTTCACATTACCTTTGTTGCTGTCATGCTACATATAATAGAGGGCACTCCTACTTTCCGAATCGACCATCGCTGCGTGTCCAGTGGGAGCAGTATGCGCGGACGTATTCTCTCTTCTGCGCTCGTGCACGCTTTGCGAGCCGGGACGTGCGATATTGCCTTTCGGAACGCCATGCATACCGAATCCAGGCCTTCATTCTCCGTAGAACCTGCATCTGCTATCTCTCATTTGCAGATACAGGGCCCTGTAGACATGGATATCGGTGACATAGTACGCAGCCTTCCCCTACTGTGCTTGGTAGAGGCTCGTACTATCTACGTTTACCCCCGCTATGTACCCATTTTCCAAGCCTCCGCGATGTCCACTCTTATCTTATGGGGGTGCGCGTTCGATGTATCCGCGCTTTACGAACTCCTGACGATCTCGACACAACTGGACGTTCTTGTCGTTGGGCGTTACGAGTGCGACGTGCAACGTCCATTTCATGTACTCCCTGATCGCCCAGCGCGAGGCAGTAACCTGCAATTTCTACAGATCGATACTGCCTCGCTATCTACCGCTTATCCTGTTCTCCAATGGGCACGCAGTCTTACATATCGGGTTCCACTCCATACTCTCAGACTCCAATTCACCGTAGAATCCACGTCCGTTTTACGGAATTTGCTACGAGTATCCGGTGCGTCAATTCGCGACTTACAATTGTTCATCGACGATTCATGTAAGTGTACTTTACTTGCTGTGAAGCACATTATACACTGACACACTGTATAATGTAGCTCGCCGGCTCGATCATTTTGAAAGGATGTATCTTAGGTTGGACAGACTCACCAGTGTGAGACGTGTGCGCGTCGTTGTGTACGCGTCCATACTGGCGACACTTGTCTTCAATCTCATGGATCTGAGCGAAAGACCTATCTGCGATCTAGATATTGGTATTATCGTACAAACTGGCTCGGAATCTATTGCAGCTGTTCGCCATATCGACATCGCATACAGTTGCGGTGAACTGTATGCTTTGAGGACCATGCACCTGACCGTTCTTATCGAAGACCGTCAAACCGACTTGGTCACCGGCAGCAATGCCTACGAGGACGAATGTTACTCACTGTGCCCAGCCCTCCATGCAGATAATAAGCTGCGTTTTGCCACCCGATACCTCGAGGATTACGTTCATGATTTTCGGGAACCGCCGAGTATGTAGTTCCCTTTCCACTCCTACAGTGTCGATACTGATTAATCAATACCAGCCTTAGCCTGTTCGCAAATGTGAACAATGGGTGTCCACGGTACACAAAGCACATGTACTTATTTCTTGCTATCGTCACTCGGTCTCTAAATCATCTCCCGTGTTTTCTCTGTTATCCTCGCGGGGAAGATTGGAGCGCAATTTACGCGTGGGTGGTTGTTCGTCTGCAATAAGGCAGTTTATCATAAAAATGTGTGACTGGGCGATATAACTTACCGTCAGCGTTATCTATCCATTTTCGTTTCAAACTGGAACGAAACTTGTCGGATTCCAACCGTACCGTCGGATCTGGTGACCCCCGGCCACTTTCATTGGATGATTCAAACGACACCTCTGAATCTCCGCACACGAATGTATCTTTTTCGGGATGTTGGGCCATGTTAAGCAACCTGATCGTAGACATGCTACTCACCGTAGCTATAATCACTGCCTCCATCTGAGTCATGGCTACTGTCTGCATTCTTGTCAATTATGTTGATGCTGTGAGGTCTACCTCATTCACCATCGGTAGTTTCCCCATCCACCACAGATGCACCGTACTCATCGACGGAGTCGACGTCACTGTCCGTACTCGATGCATCCGACTCTTCAACGTAGTCGCTCGACGGGTCGTTGTCTTCGATATGTGTGACTTGTGGCGCGCCTTCATCCACGGAGTCCTCCTCCTCCAGCGTACATTCGCCTGCTTGGTTGCTGAAAGCGGCACGTCCAAGCAGTTCTCCGTATTCGTCGCTACCTAATAATATTAGTGAATGGATTGTTCATTGAACACGTCGATACATCAACTTACGAATAGATGTCGCATCCATTGCGCTACAATTGATTATCACTTGCCAAATCCCAACTTTTAAACATTCCAGGCATCCAGGTCCCAGTCTTCCAACGCGATTTCATCAGTCAGATGGGCATGATAATGTACGCCACCGGGTACAGAGCACGTACGCAATCAGACTTACACTCTACATCTCGAGCACAGACCGACCGCCGGCCCGAATAGCGATGTCAATATCGCTGACTTCATCATCTACCTCGGCCCACACAGCATTTCTACTTCCAGACCGACAAGACGCGTATCTCGGTGCGAGTGCCACATCTAGGAACAGCGGAGATCTTAATGGGGTCAGTTTTTAGGGTCCTGCTTCCGCGCATCAAGTGATTCAAGTCCTTACCGTGCACTGGATAACGACTAAAACATGTTTACGCCTTCCACTCCGTTTTTCTTGTCATATCCGTTCAAAATAGAGTGAGCTCACATCCCTAATCCTCCTACTTCTCCGTCTACCCTAGATTTATCGTTAACTCGTTCTGTAGGCCATCATTTCGGTCAGTTACACCGTACCCCGGATTCATACTGGCATGTTCTGATATCCACAACATAGATTCTACATCTTGGACTTCCGTGACTTAAACGAGCCCAGTGGGCAGAACTTCATGTCACTTCTCATGTCGTTCATGGCCAAATACGAGCGGGTGAGTCCACTGCCGTTTGCCGCTGATTCGCGTTCACTCATATGCAGGTGTCGGAAGTTCTAGAGGTATCATGTGGCGTCTTTCTGTACTGTTTCCGGTCTATATCTATACGGTAACCACTGAGGGAGTTTCAACTAGCGTCACATTCTCTATCACACTCGCTTATTTGCCTCTTCTGATGCGATCGTGACCGAAAATCCCCGGATGCGCTTCTGCTCGGAGGTCAAACAAAGCGATGTCACCCATGATGGAAAACATGCATGGCGCGCTGTTGATTGATACCTTGCTACGCGATGGCTATGACAATATCCCTTCGTGCCGCGAAACTGTGGAGTCCGTCAGGCTCAAGGTAGAATGGGCGGTCAATCATCATCGATGCCGCTTTTATCCAGAGGTTGGTCGTTTTCGGCGCGGGCTAATCCTGGCCAACGACTTCCGTAGTCCCCACGAACGACGACAACACGTCACGTCAAACATTGCATAATCGAACTTGTGTTTTCTCGCAGTGACTACAAAACTCAACTTTATACGGGAGACACTACTTCGACTCGACTCAATGTACGGCCCCACTCCACGGCTAAGACCTCTTTCGGGTTTACGGAGTTTACATCCCTGGAAGGGAAGTCCTACTTGTTCGAGCAACGCGTGTCAGAATCTAGGCGAAGAGGAGTAATGATGAATGGTAATAACATCACCGATACGTTTACATTCTTGTAAGTCACTTGATCCTCCGCATACCGCGCACTGACCTTAACTCCATGCAGTACAAGTGATATTGATTCTTGATGTCCTAATCGTGCGGACGTGGACGTCAGACGTGCCCTTCAGTAGGCCTTAAATATGTACATCAATATATTCTGATTTACTGCAACCCAACATCCTCCCCGTGAAATGAGCGTCGGCGGTATGCTCGACCCATATGCCTTATCTCCTGAACAGGCTACCCAAGTATTGGCCATCTTTGTAGATGAATTCTGTCGCCAGCTCGATTTATGGCAGTATAACAATTCACAGGTAATGTGTTCCTCATTTAATTCCATGTTCAATCTTCTGAACGTAAAGTTGCATTCATTCAGCAACTCATGGATGGATGCGTGGCATTCATGCGGAAAGAATGCATGACGAACATCTTGCCCCATCTACCGCTTCTACCATCTGCCTCGGAAGCCGCATATCCCGCTTTTCACTACGACGCCAATAGCGTATTCGATGACGCTATGGATATCGACATCTACCAGTGGCCCATTCCAATGGTACGAACCAATTGAACATCCTCTCTTACTGTACGCGACGCGTTTTGATTCCATGCAGACCACACGTGATCCTGAAGCACCCTGTTCTTCGTCGTCTAACATTAACGAGAACAAACAACCACGTTCTCCTCAGATCACCGACACACTCGAGCAACTCCTCAGCGCGCCCTACCACTCCCCGTCTGCTTCGGCCAACAGCCACATCACTCATCACACGAGTACTGACTATCAATCCCTGCTATATTTACGCTTCGTGCTCATTGCTTGCTTTAGCGCTGCCACGTCAACGGGCGCCATCCGCGGTCCACCAAGAATCGAACAGTGTTAATCTTCGGAACGACAAGTGGCTTCGGCTGTGCCGCAAGTTTGTACGGTTACCGTTATCAAGTTTCATCCTCTTCTGACATGGCGCCTCTATCCAACATAGGGAATCGAAAAACCCCACCATACGGAGCGCCCCCGCGACACCCTTCCAAGTTCTGCTAAAATAATGGAGATCAACAAGGCATGTCATCTTCCGATGATCCGCTGCTTTACTGAACACCATGCAGCTCATAGAGGCAACCTCGATAAATGCTACATCAACGTCAGAAAGATCCGAACCGGAAATGCACACTCTGACCGGGTTAACCCCAGAAGAGAATTGGTCCGAGCTCGCTCGGATTGACCTGCGTATGTTGTGGGTCGATGGTCGTATCCACGACGCCTTGAAATTTGCCCAATCGAGGAACGCTATCGCGTTGAAACAAGCTCTTACATCCCTCCTTCGTGATCTCATTAAGCCAGTTAAGTGTCTTCTGCTCCGAATACGCCATAGCTTACAACAGTTGCTAGGGCTCAACTATGTCTCGAGCTGCTTTTGTGGGAGAGAATCCACCACCTGGCAGTACGACAGAGTGGCCGTTCACTGCTGATACAGATAATCGCTTGCAATGGATTGAGGATCGTCTGCGCGACACTGCGCATATCATTCGCTTGCGCCGAGATCCCATGATATTGAAGCGCGCTGTCGTCTCCATCATACTGGACTTGCTTCAACCAGCTCCAGTTACTGCTTAGCACATTCTAGTATCGACCGGACATACACTTATAAATCAACTGTACTATTTCATATTAAAGTTCTGCTTTTCTGTTCTGCTCAACCTGTTTGCCTTACATTATTGGGATTGTAGTGTTGAAGTGTACCGATGTGACTAGGAAGATAAGAATCGGGGACTAGAAGCCATCAGCTTCGCTTTGATAGTCAATACGGGACACGTGCAACCGATCGTTGATCCTCCATGTCTCGGTCCTTTACCCGCCCCTAGTTCAGCAAAAAGGCCATTTCACCCAGTTCTGTGATTCCCTCTAGCCGACTTGAACGACTGACCTCGTCATGTTGCACAAGACTTAACTATTCATACTAGTGACGCGCTCTACCACTGAGCTAAGAGGGATGCAACGATTCTGAGTATGCGTTACAAGCCGGCAAGGGCTGGTTGGAGTCTGTGGGTTCTCAATTCTGACCCGCTCTTCAAAGCGTTCTTCTTGCCGGTACCAAGGCCGGTACGCGCATATACACTTTATGGTAAATATTCAAAGTTTCATGTTGAACCTCTCAAGACTGCCAAGTTGTAGTAAGCTTTTGAATGACACTAACATGGTAGTGGCGACGAGTCTACTAATTGCGAGCCACATCCTTCTTAGCTGCTACATCCACACGCTTCAATTGTCGAAAGTCGGTGTCATACTCGACCGCCTGCCTGACTCCTCCTCCAATCCTCACTCACTCTCCACTGCAACGCACTACCTACCGTCATCCTCGCCGCAGAACCCCAATCAGCTCTAGTCCACACCCTATCCGGTACCTTCCCCTTCTTATCCTCACCAGGAATCCCATTAAACGAGATCACCCTCAATCCCTTACACATCTCAAAAAACCTCACCGCGCACTCTCGCTGCTCCTCGTCAAACCCATCATCAACAGGATAATCCATGCGCCGCGGGCGATTGCTCCACTTGTGCACAGAAAGAATGAGGATCTCAAGCCACGGCAGATGTGTAGCAATCAGCGTGCGCTATACGAACATTGTCATTAGTAACACTGGGGGGGAAGAATAACAAAAGGCGAACATACCAGCTCCCCGACGTCCACCGACCCTCCAATCTCCAGCGAACGCACCCCCGGCCAAGCTTCCCCCACAAACCGTACATTCTCACTCAACGTCCCCAGCAGCCCCGGCCCAAGCAACACCGCCTCCGGCTGCCCTAGCCCTCCCCCACCCGCCTCGCAATATATCCTCCGCCTGACCGACACAGTCTTAACCGTGCTCGGCAACCTCGTCCCCGAACACATCACCATAAACTGCACATGCTCCAACCGCGGCGCGGACACCGCCAGATCAAGAGTACCATCTTGCATCGGCCCATATTTCATGTTGAGCGAGATCAAGCTGGGGAAACACCGGAGCAGAAGCACCTGCAGGCCGGCGGACTTGTGAAAGATCGTCAGCTCCCGCACATTAGGACAGGCAGGGAACCGCCTCCACTCGTCTTCTTCGATCAGCAGCGCTTCCGGCATGTCGATGTGCAGAGACTGGAGCGTCGACGCCGAGGATGCGATGACGTGCCGGTATACGTCTAGATGTATAGGCTCGAGACGCACCGTGAGGCGTCGCAATGACTTCCACAGTGGCGGAAGCGCGCTGCAGTGCTGCAGTTCATTACCATGCCGTAGGCGAAGGGTGCTACGCTCTAAACCTATGAGATGCAAGGCTGACAAGCCGGGAAACAAACACGCGAAATCATATAGCCCATGACGATACACTTGCGGAGGACTTGGATCATTCTGGATGTCTCGTCGAGTAATTGGGATATACCCACAACTCGCGTACATCTTCCAAGGAAACATCGCCGAGAAGATCTTGGAGAAAGGAAGCTTTGTCGGCTCCCCAAAAGTCTAATGCCGGCACGGCAATATGAAGGCAGCGCAATGATTTACTGGCACTTGAATTAGACGTCAACGACGAAACAAGCCTAGGCACACGGCTCTGTAGTGCCAGATCAAACACTGTCACAGTGTTTTGGTCTGTCAAGTGAAGCTGAGGCAGGATGGCGCTCAAGGGATCGGCGTAGAGAATGGGAGTGCAGACCGTGCGCAGTTGTCGAGATACCCGGACAGGAAGGAAAGGATGTGGATGTGTAGTTCCGGAGGTAATGAGATAAAATGAGATGGTTTGAGATCCATCGCTTCCACAACGTCTACCGTGGGAGGAGCTAGCATCAGAGGCGGCGCATCCACTTTGAACGCGGAACAGATGTGCTCCAACTCATCCAAGACCATCTTTATAAATTCATTCTCCCCGAAAGCAGGAACTTCAGTGACACCCAGTGCCCAGTCTCGAACGGCAGCCTCGCGCATGATGGCATACCATGATACCATGAAATGAAAGCAACGCTCAAGGTAGCGTTGTCTCTCAGTGGCGTCATAAACCGAGTTGGGATTGGAGATCCAGAAAGGAAGATGCAGCCGCTCGTCTGCGATGGTTTTGTCGCGATAAACGGCAGCTACGTGCCAGGCTCGTTCCTGCTGCGTGAAACCCAAGATTCTCTTCTGCGTACCTTGGAGACCAGACATCGCATCCATGAGATTGACAAAGAGGTAGCGAGCGATCGTCTGTGAGGCGTACGCACCGAGTCCGGCTAATCCGTGACCTACAGAGACAGAGAAATGTGTTAAGATACAGCTAGATAGATGGATGTCATGTCCTTACCAAGGGGGCGTAGATCTTGCGATTCCGAGAAACTAACACGTGGATGCTGGGCGAGGTATAGCATGGTGGGTAGATACTCGTATGGGTTCTCCGGGTAATTGAGCGCGAAGATTATGAGAAAGAGGGCGTTGGCACCCCTATTCGGGCTGTCCGATATCGACCATGCGCGTAGTGTGGAATAGTTCCCAACGATATTTCCCCAAAACATTTTGCTGATGAGGGAAGGAGGAAAGAGTTGTTCGTCGTCGACAAGACCAGAGGTGTGCCATGCGTCGGGCTTTGGGAGAATGGATGTACGAGCATTGGCGTGTTCAACGATTAGCGATACCAATACGCGGGCGAAGTCGAGCGTCGCTGTCTGTCGCGTTGCGTCGTTGGATGTGGACCGCACTTGGAAGTCTGGTTTGGCGGAGGGAAATGGTTTCCCCATATCTGTTATGACTGAAAAGATGCTGAGTATAATTTCCCATGATAAAAGGCGTAAGAGACTCACGACGCGGTCTCCGGGGTTCAGCAGGTGTTGGCTCAGGAGCGAATTGGATGTGCTCTAAGAGATCTATTCAAGAGTTTACGGCTATTCATCTGTTGCAATGAATATTTTCACCATTCCATGGTATCTTTGACGCTAAATGAGGCGGGCTCATGGTGGTTGTGTTCCAGGAAAGTTCTGGGCATACTGAAGATGATTGTCAACAATCGGGCCGGTTGTACGAAGCCGATGGTACACGTACTTTGTGCTTGGCAAAGGCTAGGGTCGCATTCACCCAAAAGTCAGCTCTCAAGAATAGTCGTGATGTGCTGGAGGCACGAGCGACGAGTGAAGCGAAAGATGAAGGATGGAGAGAGGAGAAGTTGAATGATCGACGGTGACTGCCTCTTTCGGATCACAAACCTCAATCTCCGCTCGCACTCGTACCTTGTGCCCCCAGAGATATCGAACTCTGATAATTTTGTGACAATGTCGAACGTGAGATGATGGTACATCATCTGTCGAGGACCGACGACGAGAGGTGATTATTGAAGCCGAGTCGTGGGTATGTCTTGGTCAGAAGCTTGTCGTACTGAATGCAAGCTTGACCTGTACCAGAGCAGGTCTGCATATTCCCTCCTTCCAAACTGCCGCCCGAAACGCGTCTCAGGGACGTTTACGCACTCTCAAACGACTCCCAAGATGGTCTTTGGCTTTGGCAGAAAAGCGGAATCCAGAGGCATTGGTGCGCTTGCTGTGTGACACGCCCTACTTCCCACCTACCATGTTCACGGGCTCTTACGAGGAGGAAAACATGAGCAAGCCGGCCATCACGAAGGAGATTGAAGGCGCCGACGATGGTCAGACGGCGGACCAAGCAGCACAGGCGATGTGGCGTGGCTTCGAGAGGCACATTTCTGCTGACTTGTTGACTAATATCTTTAGGGCGGGTCCGCGTGGAACAGCACCGAAGAATAACTGGATTGTGGACGCGTTTTTGGATTGGGTGTCGTTTGTAAGTTGTTATGCTTAGGTTTGAAACTTCGTACCGGTGTGGCGAGCGTCTGTCGATCGGAAGGTGAAAGCGCATGCGAAGGAACATGAAAAGTATCTCCAGGATAAAGGGTTCTTCGAGAGTTGATTACCCGTACTTGCCGAGTGAGCGTCTGTCTACTGGCCTGCGAGTGCTTTACTCATATGGAATATTTAGTGTAAGTATCTATGGCGACCAATGAAAAGGTCTGGAACGATCACTTTAATACCATAAGCTCTGCGATCCTTCTCCGAAGAGCGGTGCAATACTGCATGCTGCGAAACTCAGCATGGCGTACTCAAAATACATTCGGGGTGGTTCCCAAAGGTACCAGCTCTAAACCCGTATCGAAAGCTCGCCAGAAACCCTAGTCCGGAACATGTACACGCTCGTCAAATACGGCAAATTTGGACCAGGCGAAAACGACCGTGCCGATGTCTCTGCTTCAGTAGTGGACAGATCGCGCACGGATTGATCCCTGCAGGCAGTGTCGGGCCTATGCGCCGTCTTAATCTGGGCTACCCAAGCTGCCTTCTACGACCACTGAGTTGGGTCAGGTTTAAGTTATACGTGTGGCAAAGTACATTGATTGAATTTATGGACCTTGACTTTCGTTTCCAATCCTTCAGGCGCGCGCTCTTGTTCTGAGTAGGTAATCCATGATTTCAATTCTCTAGTCCTAATATTTTTGGATTAGTTTCGCGTTCAAGTTCTACAACAGGACTAGGCTTGGTTTCGAGTTTGCTAGTGCGCGTGGACGACTTTGGATAACCGTCCTCGTTCAGGCCTTTAACGAACATCAGTTAAAGTCCCATATGAGGTACAAGTTGACGCACCAAGTTTCGGGTTAGCCACCATCCACAAACAAGAAGAGATCGTAGCCATCGCGGTCAGCTTATTAGAACTTTTCGACAAGCCTAAGGACGTGGCGAGGTTCTCGGAATACGTATACGCCACGAAGGATTCCGGCAACATCGCAATCCCCGCGAAATCCATCAGGACCGTCTTCCCGTGCTCGTCGACGCCAAAGTTGCTGGCGTGCATGTCGGACTGCGTGAACATTAGGCGTTCACCGCTGAGACTGACAGATTCCACTGGGTTCTTGGCCAAGCCCGAGAGTAACGTGCGCCCCTAGTCAGGTTAGAAGTGAGATGTTAGCGCATGCTCAAGAAAAAGGCGAGGACGCACTTTTGCTATGTAACGCTCTAGGGCCTCGATGCTCGAGAAAACTAGAGGCGCCGTATGGTCCTTGAAGAAGCTATGGCGGATGACACCGCCCCCTAAAGGACCAAAGACATGTCCGGGAGGCGCTGGGACCCTCGAAAGCCATCTGACAGCCTCTGCCGTCCTCTCGGGTAGGTCTGCCGGAGGGGGGTCCGCGAGGGCGATGTACTCCATGACCATATACATCATCACTTGGTCTTCAAAGTGGTGTATCACTTTCGGAATGCGTGGCGCATCTAGTTCGTGAGATGATTGCGCATACTGGGAGATGTACGACTGGGTTTCTATTTCGGGCAGGAGATCCCGGGGGTGGTCGAACTTGACAAAGTATTTTTTATCGATGGATATGCAGCGGCGGTAGTCCTCTTCCATCCAGTGCGCCTCTTCGTGTTTTGTGCAAGTGTCCACGATGAGCGCCTCGAGATCGGCTTCAAGTTTGGTAGATGGCATTGCAGATGAGCTGGATGATGTGAGAAAGGGCGAGGAAGGGCGGCAGGAAAATACGTACGAGTCTCGTCTCAGTGCAGCGTAATGCCCCAGGTAGAAGAACGAAGGATATGTACCCGAGGATCGAGCACGTCGCCCTAGCAGAGGATACAGACACGACAAAGTGAAAGACAAAGTGCAAAACGATATGTCTTGAGTCAGGCAATGCGCGACGCAGTGTCTTAGATGAAGATAACGGGATGGTACACGGCGCCAGGCGGTAGAAGGTCGAAGGAGAAGTTTGGTCGAAGGAGATAGATAAGCACGACGCCATAGGCGAAGACACTTGAATGAAGGTAAGGAAGAGCGGTAGGAGGATACACACGATGACGATTATCGAATTCAAGATTTGTCAATCTCAAGAAAGCAAGAACCCCTGTCAGGACTCGAACTTGTTCAGACGAAGCTTCGCAGAATTCTTGTGCGAGTGCTTATTCGGAACAGTACCTTCAAATGTGTTTCGATGCTCCTTTCTCAAAGCTACTTGGCATGGCATCATCTTTCGCGGCGCTCTCAAATTTGACAGTCATACGCGTTTCCATCAATCCAAAACATGCTCCTGGAAACCCGGGAGGGAAATCGTGTAGTGGCCCAAGTATGTTCTACTGCTTGAAGAAAATGTACTTGTCGTACATGATGGCGAAACATAAATTCTTGATGCGCTAGAAGTGTTGGTGCAGGTGTACTGTTGAGAATGTGCTCACCTTGGGTCCTGCATTCACGCGAAGAATCTCGCCTGCTTGTACTGCATGTCGGTGGGGTCGATACAATGTATAGGAGATTAGAAGAAACATATATAGTAAATATAGGCCATTATACATGTATGAACGGCACGAGGTAGTGTATAGCGGGTCCCATCGTCATGATGATTTACGAGAGGAGGTGGAATAACGGCGCCAAGGAGCCCGACACGACCAGGTAGTCGATCATGAGCCCTCCCCACACAATCCACCCCAGTTCGCCATTTCGGTTGAAGTTGGCTGTGAAGAACGAACGGATCAACAACACGCTTGGGCCTTCTAGAAACAAGACTCACTCCAACAGCTCTTGGGAAGATCTAATCGCACAGTGCTGAACTGCCACACCAAATGCAGTGTCGTGCCACCGACGGAAACGATGAAGAAGCCCATTCCCTGACTATTCAGGCGTCCTACGACGTAGAGCCCCGACACGAACACACAGGCACATCCGATGAGCAGGGGCCGAATCCACGTCCCGAAGAGAATCGCAGTGGAGTGGACGCCGGCTTTCAGATCGTCGGCGATGTCTTGGCAGGCGTAGATAGTGTCTGCATGATATCATCATAATGAGCTACCCCTGCTGGAGATAAACACGACGCCGGGCTTACCATATAACATCGTCCAACACCAACACCCAACAAGCGCACACCTGAGAATGTGGTAGTCGAAGCTGTCCGTTATTGATACCCAGGCGCTGATGAACCCAAAGTTCATCGCGAAGCCGAGCCAAGCCTGCGGCCAATACGTCACGCGTTTTAAGAGTGGGTATATCGCGAATCTAGGTTTTGCATGCATTAGGTTTAGCCGATCACACTAAATTATCGAGTGCCTAGCTTACAGTGGTAGGAGCTGGAAGACTGCGACATAGAGCGCTAGGCCTTCTAGTGTGAAGTAGAAGAACGCCAGTCCGAGGAGGTACTGGATGACTAGATAGATGGAAGCCGCGAGGACGGATATGCGCCCGCTTGCGAGAGGGCGGGTTTTGCAGCGTTCTAAAAGTATGACTAAGAGTCTGTGAGGCGGCGGTGGAAAGTTGACGAACCGACGCTAGCGTCCATTTTTCGGTCAAAGATATCGTTGATGGTGCATGCCGAGCTGCGCATCACAAAGGCCGCAACGAGGCACTGGAGCAGCTGGCAGCCGTACTGCAACAGCGGCATGGTTGGTCTGGAAGAGTACACGGCCATGGTGAGGCCCCAGGCTAGAAGTAGAGTTAATTGAGAGGCACTTCGATGAAGTATGGAACCCTCACCGTAGGGCCAGAACATGAGTTTAGTGCCAGTGGGCTATTCTTTGGGTTAGACATTACCGGTGTTGATAGAACAACCATGGGACTGACCTTTTCTAGTCGTATCAACTCCATGTAGGGATGCAACAGTTCCGGAGAGATACTGAGCGGAAACTTGAGAACAGTCGCTGCTGGTGCGGGTACATGCTTCTTTTCATAAACAGTAGGAAGCAGTGACTCGGTCGAAGGGGTGTTGAAAAGTTTCATTGTGGTGGGTGAAGTAGCAGTGAATGAAGAGCTGTTGAGGTGGAGGAAGTGAAGTTGATGTCGAAATACATCGAGGGAGCGCGCCTTATATACCTCCGATTGCTACCACTAAATATGAGTTAAAATCGGAATGAGAAGGAGAACAGGTAGACGCTTACCGTGCACTACACGAACAGGCCAACGATTAGCCTAGGATCAAGCTCACGGAGCTCGGATCAGGACGATGTCGTCAGATCGAGTGGAGAGAAGGTGAGTGTAGTGCCCGTCAGCTCGATAACCGTTGTAAAAATGTAGATTGCTGGGGGGGGGGCCCTACAATCTCCATTTCCCATGCGCCGCCTATTCAAAGTCGTTCTTACGATGGCAAACCTTGTTGACCATCAGAAGATCAGGACGTATAAATCGAATCGCGACGATTGCTTTTTCGGAGACAACAAGAACGGTCTCTGAACACGTTTCAACGTGGGATTTAAAGTATCGTCGTCATACGCCATCGACAGAGTGAATGGGATCTGGCCAGGTGTTTCCATTCATGGAGCACTACGTCGAATCGACACGCGAAGTTGCAATCGAAGGTCAACTTTCTGCTCTGAAAAAAATCTCTATTTGACGCAGTCTATCAAGTTCAGTCAGTTCTGATCCGAGTTGAAAGTTATCTCCAAGCAAACCTTGACTTGCCTCCGTGGAACAGGCCTGCTACGATTGAACGCCTAATCTCATGCGGATCCGAGCGATCCGGAAAGATTTAGTGTTGGATTCACTGCTATCTCGGTGATCCGAGAATCCTGAAAAACCGGACGCGAGTATGGCTAGGGCGGGAGTAATGTGCAACGCGAAGGAGTCGGAGTACAGAGTGGCAGGTACCAAAGACACGCGGAGTTCAACATCTAGAGACACGGCGTTGATGGTGAAGGTAGGTGACCGGCCCATCAGATCCTCAATTGATTCTGAAGTCATTTGACACTTTATACGCCGAATGGTTTACCGACTTTTCCGCCACAATTCGAGCGGAGCTCTCATAAACGCCTTCAGCTGAAGAGGGAATGCACATATACACTAATGCGCGAGTCTTCAAGATATCACGCCACCCGATGGAAAGCCATAAGCAGGAATCAAATAGTCGACAGGCCGATGTGAGCCAAATGGACATGGCGATCCAGTGGTATGGCATGATTACGCCTCTGTAAGGGTTTAATTGACGGTCAAATGGTACAAAGAGGTCAAACCATACATACAGCACGTCCAAAAGGGGAATCATTCACAACCAATTCAACGACCAACCTAAGACTGGCAAAAGCGCCGCGTCACTTTACACGGTGAATTTCAGGAAGAATCAGTGGAACCAAAGAGATTGAAACGTTGTTTGGACCACGCATGGCAGAAAAATTCTGGGTGCACATTTTGTGAATCCAAATGTGCCATCTACTTCAACGATGAAGGCTCGCACCTTTTGGAAATGCGAGGGTACCTCGCAGTTCGTCGTGGAAAGCAGGAGGCGCAGCTTGCCGACCTGCCGAGCACAGTTTCTCACAATCACGTGATCTAAATCTGAGCGCGTGCCATTTGCCCACTGACATATAATCCCCGAAGATACCGCGTCCCGCCCACTTCTTCCCGCAAACTAGTCCTGTTCCGAAGTAAATGTTGCTATGCACACTATCTTCTAGCTCCAAATCTGATGAACTCCTCAATGCTCATTACTCCTCTTCGTCTCCTCTGCGATTATCCTCGATGTGGCTCGATTCAATGGAACCTACAGGAGCTGACCGTAAATGAAGGGTTGATGAACATGCAATAATCGAGAACCAGTGACTTGGATCTCTATTGAGCACATATTCTTCCTACGCTGTGCACGATGCAATGTTTTATGTCAGCCGCATCGAGGGACCAAACACGCCCTTGGCATGGGCGTTCAACGCCAGAAAGGCTCATGGGTAGTTAGATCACTCCCTCCCGACCTCCTCTCCAGTCGGGTCTGCTAGCGGCCATCTGCTTCCGCATCCATTCTTCCTAACGGACTGGACGAATTCTAGAAACTCTTCTGATTTACTTTGCTTGCTGTCTCGAGACTCCTACCACGCACCGATAGACTACTGCCAGTCCGTCTCACGTTACTGGCTGGGCGTATCCATGTGTGGTCTTCTCCTATTCAGTTCTTCTGCCATGGTGTCCTCACTTTCGTAAACGCCTTTTTGTTTATGCCCATGACTTGTCCTTTCAGCATCCCACCAAGGTCCTCATATATTCAGACTCGGATACTCTCAAGTGCCTGTTGCCACAATCAATCTCCGCCAACTTAGCGCTATTTCCGAAATGGACTTCAATAGTAATGTTGCGCAAAACGCCAAGATACCTGAGTCCTACCCACTGATTCTGAGAGTCACTATCAACTAAAAACCTTCATCGAATCCCGAATACCGTCCAATTACCCAATCGGTGAGTACGGTTCTACTTCATAGCGCTGATCCACATTCCGGGCAGGTACATAATGCTGTTAATGATGAATGGATAATGGATAATACCGTGACCGATGGTTTGTTGGTGACCCATGTTGGAACAGCGGAGTGGTACTAGCCATCACAATATCAGCTATCACATGTACGTATATGATCCACCCTCATCGATAAACATTTCGACGCGCAATGTCTCTCCATCGAATGCGTATCCTCCTCAGCAATGAAGACAGTTCAATCGCTGCCTGTGCGTTCGAGACTTATTCTCAGTCTGGTTCCGATCCTAAAGATTCCGAACAGGCGGAGTGCCACGTGGCAATGGAGGGGCTTCGCTTTGTACCACTGAGTCGTTTCACGTATACGATGCTTTTCCAAGGTACTGGGTCAGTCCTCCTCGCTGGGTCCGTGGCTCTCCGCTACCCTCATTCCTCCTTGGCTCTCCACCATCACCATGTCCATTGAGCGCACGAAACGTACTGCTCTCCTCGTTCTTCACCATGCTAAAAAGCACACCGGCGTCGGAATCGTCTGCGCTGTAGCCTACTTTGATCCGTAAGTCCTCCGATTTAATTATGCGCTTTTTTCTCATGTCCACGCTCGTAGAGGTAACTGGGGAGTCGATCTTCAGGCCGGCTCGCAGTTCGGGTATAGACTGCTCTTCGTCGTCCTTCTCGCCGGCATTTTTGCCATCTTTTTTCAAGTTCCGTCATAGACCCTGCTTTACTGCTTCGTGATCCATGAACTGACGAGGTGGGCAGGTGTCGGCCAGTAAATTAGGCTGCGTGACGGGACTGGATCTGGCATCCCACTGTAGACTGCTTCTGTACGATCGCCCAAAGCACAAACTGCTGTACCGATGGTTGCTCATGTACCCCCTGTACGCACTATCCGAGGTGGCCATCATTGCCACTGACCTTGCAGAACTCCTTGGGTCGGCTATAGCGTTATGCATGCTCTTTCCTCGACTGCAGCTCTGGCATGGTGTTGTGATCACTGCCTTCGATGTGATCTTCATTCTTGCCCTTGGGGACCCACTACGTGGCCGACCGGTGAAACTATTTGAGTTTTTAATAGCTGCGCTGGTCAGTTAACAGTTTCCGTGATCTGTGGATGTACTAAATTTAACAAGGTTCTCGCTGTCCTGGTTTGCATGTGCATTGTCATCTCGCGAGTAAATGTCCAATGGGATGATGCTTTCTTGGGATTTGTGCCCTCAAAATACATCTTCCAGGCTGGAGGTCTCTATACCTGTGCGTATCGGCAAGGATGGGAATATATCTGTACTGATAGTAAATTTAGCGGTTGCAATTATAGGCGCAACGGTTATGCCGCACTCTCTCTTTCTAGGTTCCGCGTTGGCTACGCAGGACCGCGTCTCTGCCAAACCTCTGCCTGCGGACAACGACACAGACAACTTGTCTAATTCAGGCTCGGCCCCGTCCGACAAGATGGCGCAGACATCTGTATGCCAAAGGATTGGGCGACAGATGTTGACGTCCGTGACGTCGGCCTTCGCGATTCCTCCTCCAAGTTCTTACTCTACAACTGTCACTCGTCATGGGGATCGGGAAAATAACACGCTGTCCTTTGTTTCGGCTCACATCTACCATGGCATCATCGACATCGTCTCGTCGCTTCTTGGTTTCGCTGTATTAATTAATTCATTGTACGTCTCGTTTGCGCTATCGCGATTCCTTGCTTACTTTTCGCTCCCAGAATCTTGATCTTGGCGGGTTCAGTGTTTTTCTTCAACGACGTGAATCGAGACGGAGCTGCGAGTCTATTTGATGCGTACGATCTCATCCGAGACCTGGTTGGGCAATCGGCCGCTACATTGTTCGCTGTCGCTCTACTCGCTGCAGGCCAGAGTTCCTCTATTATCGCAACAGTTGCAGGGCAAGCCGTATCAGAAGGATTCTTGCAGTGGCGCGTTAGCGTATGTCCGTCCTTGAATTACTTGCCAGCCTCATTGACATGTACCCTTATAGCCTGTGGTTCGTCGCCTCGCGACCCGGCTGATCGCCCTCATACCATCTCTTGCCGTCGCAGTTGCTATTGGACGTTCTGGTATCGACACCCTGCTTGTCGCCAGTCAAGTCGTGCTCTCGATAACCCTCCCTTTCATTACGCTACCCTTGATCTGGTTGACCAGCAAGTTCAGCGGAGTCATGCGCGTTCGTGGACCCGACGATGCAGAGGGCGGCCAGACGTGGGTTGATTTCTCGAACGGATATGTGGTCATAATAATTAGTGGGATAATATGGATGATAGTGGTGGTCGCCAACGTGTACGTCCTGGTGGGGCTGGGACGAGGCGCATCGTAACGATTTAGAGTTCGTGATCTTTCAGTTGTATAACGTATCTTGTCGTAGTTACTCCATGGACTTCTTGTAAACTTAATTACTATACTACGTAGCCCAATTGCAATAGATTGTAAGATTGACATCCTCGTTCTCATCATTCTATATAACAACTAGTGTCAAATCGCTCAAACACCGCCTTATGTGCAGTGTGTGTATTTGTACTCACCTTGGTTGAAAAATCGGAACGAGTTGATCCTGGCAGTAATACAGCGCGCAGAAAACTTGGCGCATCGCTCTTCTTCACACTTGTTGGTTGCCCAGCCAGACCTCTACACCACTCGAACCATCACGCAAGTCGAATTCCATCGGATGGACCTTACTACTTACCTACAACAAGTAGTAAGCTCATAACGGATGATACCGTGATTCCGACTCTTTTCAAAGTAGAGGGCATCTCCCTCGCGTATTACGCCTCGCCTGAAGTGTTTAACTTGAAGCCTGAGAGAATCGAAGGCTACTAGCCTCGGCGGCATTCCATAAAGCACGTGCTTTGCTGAACCGTCGCTCAGAAGTCGAGCTGCTCCCCGGATGTTAATAAGCTCGACTGTCTATCACGTATTCTTACCGTTCCAGTTCGTTCTCGAGGTGACCTGACCTGGCTGAAACGAGTTGCAATGCAAACAGGATGATGAGTTCATAATACAAATCCGTACAAGCTGACAAAACAAGGCAATAAGAGTCGAAATCAAACGGCGTCCGTCCCAAGCCTACATGTCTCCTGCAAGTTCTCCCAAGGCACGAATGCGGAATCCCGAGACTTTAACGACCCGAACGAGTCCCGATGCTTCGACATCGGCGTCAGTTCAATACCTATATCGTTACTCCCTGGACCAGAGTCAGAGTCGGCTCTCAATTGAGAATGAGGCTGAAGGAGAAGGGAGAAATGAAGGAAGACTGAGAGCAAGTAGGAGCACGTACCGTATTAATCGCATTCTTTGACAGTCGATTTGACACTGATAGCGTCGTACTCCCTCTACTATTATCTCCCGTGGCGGAAGGAGTGGTCTCGCGCACGTTAAGACTGCTCATTAAGGAGTTGGTGTAGAGTTTGCAGAGCGGAAAGTTGAATATCAAGTGGCTGTCAACGAACAGTGTGAGTCAGATTGAGCAGGTCGTCTATCCGACGTACACTCCATTATTCTAACGATCCGTGGCCAGATAAATAAAGCAGGTGAGAGCCAGTAAAGTGCTTACCAAAGCTAGGAAAGTGACGAGGTCTACAACTGCGCATACGGATGTGATGAGTCCAGTTTGGACGGTCACTGTAGACAAGGATGACGAAGCGAATTACAGAAAAGGCTTGATACTCACTCCTGATAATCTTGTCCACGACGTAATCCGTGCTCTCAAAGCCAGTCTTCTTACCTCGCTGTATAGCGCGTTATGCCAAGCAACGCAATGGATAGACGTCGCTTACCCTGAGCATCGTCGTCATGAGTGCTGGCTCGGCGACATAACAGCTAAGCAGCTTACAGATGTAGGACCAGGAAGGTCGTGATGAAAATGTCACAAACACACCCGCACCCTAGCCAGACGATAACTACCCCCTACAATCGATACGTAAGTTGGATGTACGACAGAAGCGGCGTGAATCACTGACTTTGAATTTGTGGAATTCAGTAAATTCAGGGTGTATCCCACCCACTTCCACGGCGGTGGCGAGTGCGCCGGCTGGGGACATGGGTCAGGAAACTTGGGCCAGGAGAGAGATTTCTCTTTACCCAATGACAAGAGGGATAAGAAAGTGGTTATAATGGCAAGCCAATTCTTTGCAGTGAGAATCCTGATTCGCCACGCGAAGAACAATTGAACGAGCGTGGTAATAATTCCCTGCAGAAATGATAGTTAGAAAAGAAAGATACGTGAACGAAATGTATTGACGGTCAAGGCCGGATCTTGAATGAAGGCTGGTGAATTCGAAAGACTAAGAGAACTTGAAGCGGGGTCATACCTGTAGCGAAAACTGATCGGGTGTTACCCTCAGCATGAGACCCCCATTAAACAGTAGACGTACGCACCCCAAGTCGCTTTAGCAAGGTACGTAACGTCCCCTTGTACAACGCGTCGGAAAAAGGCGTGTGGAGAAGATGAAACCCCCTACCGTAATGAGTAATAAAGCATTCATAGAGGTAGACGAAGTCAAAGACAGTATTAGCAGTGTCCAGGAAAAATATCAGCACGACCTTGAAAACTTCGATCAGACGTTCACGGCAGATGAGAGTTGCCCACGAAGGCCTTGAGCCAGAGATTATCGCTTTGACGAATACCAAAACTTTCAGGACGCGTCATGAAATGAAGAACTCGCGACTGACTGCTTGTAGGTCGCGAAAAAGAAATATATCTGGGCAATCATAATCCCATAGAGAACAGTGTTTATCAGCAGTCCGAGAAACATGGGTCCATGGCTGTTGCGCAGTCAGCTCTTGTTGAGATGATAAGGCGCGCGCGCGCACACGCACACGATGGCGGCGACCTCTGGCGGGGTCAAAGCATCCATGGTCGTCGTCGTGGTCGAAAGGAAAGAAGGAGTATGGCTTCTTTCGCTGACCCACTTCCCCCGACATCTGCCGTCCGTGCCATGAAGTTGTTGGAACCAAAATGGAAGTCATCGACAAGGCTCCACGTGTTTTTACACCTTGACGCGTACCATCATTTCGCCGATCCCGGATGTCCCTTCAGTGGCCCATTCATGAGAAAGAAAAACTCGTGGTCTTGATCACATTAACAAAATTCCACTAATTTACAGACGTATATTGTCATTACTACTCGTTCGTAGGTATCATATTTTCTCAGAAGAATCGGTACGTGAATCCTCAACATGTTCTGCCATGTCCTTATTGATGCTAGGCGCGCCATACTCCACGTCCTTCTGTGATGTTTGGCGGAAACCGAATATAACGTCCATTTCTTCAATTGGTATCTTGGCAGTCTCGGGCTGTCATGAATCTTGTAAGCAATACCTCCAGGAGGAGTTCGCGAAGAAACTAACCATCATAAAGTAGACGTAGACAGCGCCGACGAGGGTAAAGAGACCAAAGAACAAGTAGGTTCCATAGCCCATGTCCTCGAACATGTACGGCGTCGCGCGGGCAATCACGAATTGCCATATCTCCAGAAAAGTCAGTTTTAATCGCCTATATCAAGTTTGTGCTTACCCATTGACTAGCAGATAGAAGCGCTTGCGTGAGCGTGCGCACATGCTGAGGAAAGACCTCCGACGCTACCACCCAAGGAGTACCGTTCCATGTTGGACCGTATGCGGCAGTCCAGATATAGATGAACGCCACAGCAGAAATACCTCCGCTGGTAATCTTGCCACTCGTATTCTGCTCGGGCTTCCCAATACCAATGTATCCTCCAACATAAGTCATACACAACCCAGCAATGACAGCACCCCACAGCAGCAAAGGACGGCGGCCGAAGCGATCAATGAGGAACAGCAACCATATGAGGGTCGCGATGTTCTTGACGATACCAAAGATACCAGTCGTGAACAAACCAGTGCTCGTGCCGGTGAGACCGATGCTCTTGAAAACAGTGGGCGAATAGTAGTTGATCGCGTTGATGCCAGTACCGTTTTGGAACAAGAAGAGCACGAAGCAGAGGAAGAGGCGGTTGCGGATTCCAGGAAGGAAGATTTCACGCAGGCGGGCGGAGATGCTTCCGCCGTGTGTCTTCTCGGCTTCGGCAGCGAGTTGGGCGTCGGTCATGCGGTTCTCTTCAACGAGGTACGGGTGTGCTTTGAAGCGGTTAGATTTAACTGCCATGTTGAACGCGATGCGACTCACAAGCTTCCAGGTTGCGCAAGATGCTGAGGTTCTTATCGGCCTGTTCGATTCGCCCTTTGGATCGTAGCCAACGTGGCGACTCAATCAAAAGTCCTCCGGCAAGAAGGAGCAGACCTGCCGGAATGACTTGGATGGCCATCTTTTTCAAGATGTCAGCTTTGCGAGGTCGTAAGGCGGAGCAGTATAAGACACACAGGTATCATCCATTGTTTTTTAGAAGAGGGAAGTGTTTCGTTGACGGCATAATTACTAGATAGAGAGTGAGAGAGATTAGCGACACCTACAGAAGTTCAAAAGGGTACTCACATCCAAAATCCAACTAGACCTCCAACCTGGAGCAACATCTCATACAATCCCACAAGACGGCCACGAATAGCAGGAGGGCTAATTTCGGCGATGTAAATTGGGACACTCAACGACACCGCGCCAACCCCAAGACCAGCGACGACACGTCCCTAGATGATCTGTTGAGCACCGCAGGATGTTACCATGGTGCATCCGACTTACAACGTAGAGTGGAGCCAATCCCCTCTTCGCGTCGGGCACGAGATGCAAGCAGGCACCAATGGTGAAGACAAACGCGGCCAAGAGCACTGACAAACGTCTTCCATAGCGTTCGCAGAAGGGGAACGCGACCAATGCGCCGAGGGCTGCGCCCGCCTGGTACCCAGATACAACATTCGCGGAGATGGCGGCCTTGTTCGCAGCAGTGATCCCGAATTCCGTCTGAAAGGATGTGAGGGCGATGGTACCACCGATGAACGCACTCTACATGATCGGCACGGTTAGCAAGATTACAACCAGGCCAAAAGAAAGGCGTACATCGTAACCATAGAGCACGGCGCCCCACGCAGCGCCTATCGAATAGGCGTACACCTTCCAGTTGTAGACCTCTGGCGGAGTAGGACGGTCTTCGACTTTGGAGAGGGAAGGCATGGCTCTGATGGGAAGACGGTGGGGAATCAGGAAAAAACCTGAAGAAGCTTTTAAAGCCCAATCAATCAATTTCCGTGCGGGGTCAGGGGTGTGGGGAACTGGGGAATGAGGAATAATGTTCTTCCTTGAGATAGGAGCATCATAACACTGACCCTTGCCCTGGCTGACAAGAACATCCTCCGGAACCGTGACCCGTCGGACCTCTTCCTCTCCAATGACCATAGCACCGCGCATTGTTCCCGCTATTGCGACGCTCTCCTTGGGTCGTCCAGAATGCGGGCATAGTCTCCCATCCAAGATTCGTGCGGCTAAAGCTGTTGGATTTAATGCCGTCGAGATTAGCTACTTCTGTCTTTCCTCGTACGCGACCGGTACAGCGAGATCCCTTCATGATACCGCGCGAGAGATTCGCGTTCTCTTGGATGAATTGGAGATGGAAGCCGTGTCTCTTGCGCCTCTGATGAATTTTGAGGTAAGTAGATCCATTTAACTTTCAAGGCCGATGAGAGTTGAACTACTCTGTAGGGCGACCGTGATCGAGCAGTTCATGCTGAAAAGTTGAAGACTGCGAAAGTTTGGCTCCAGCTGGCACATATTCTGCAAACACCTCTTGTTCAGATCCCAGCGGTCATGATTTCCTCCGGCGACAGCTCATACGATCTTGCGATCCCGGACCTTGTCGAGTTGACGGATCTCGCAGCTGCATTCAATCCTCCTATCAACATCCTGTACGAGTTTACGAGCTGGAGTACCTACGTACGTACTTGGCAAAGGTAAAGTTTTTCCTCCTCCAGCAAACCCCGCTGCGGTTTACCCTGTATTCGCTAGTGCCCTCAATGTCGCCCTCAAGGTGGATCGGCCGAACTTTTCGATATGCCTTGATGTATTCCACATCGGCACTTTTCTGATTCATGAGAATTCGATGCATATCCCTGCACCTCCAAGTTCACCCTCGGACCACCGCCAGGATCTTTCAGATTCATTGAAAGAGCTCGTCGAGACACCGCACGCGTCTAAATTCGCGCTGTATCAGCTCACAGATGCCGCGCCTATTCCGGACCCGCTGCCTCCCAACCAGCCCGCGCAAGACCCCCACGCGCCCGGTCTCCAAACCATGTCGCGCACCAATCGTCCTTTTCCTTTCGCGGAGGGTGGGCTACTGCCAGTTGTCGAAATTTCACGCGCTGTACTGGATATGCAGCGCGGTCTGAAGGACGGGACAAAGTGTTGGTGGAGTATGGAGACGTTTGTTCCGCGGGCGTGGTCAGAAGACTCAATAGTTCCGGAGGAATTGGCTTCCGTAGCTTGGAAGAGCTGGATACGGCTAAAGCAGGAGCTGAACCTATGATAGAGACGCGACGTGATTGGTGGATCACAGGTTTGGTGCCCCGGAAGTTAAATATTTCCTTGTACCTTAGCGGAGAAACAGTATGAGATAGTATGGGGTATTACGGGGTTTGTGTTTGACTCCTGCTTTCTCTGCTTCCTCCCTTCCATGTCGCCCACGAAAGTTGCTCTAGTTACTGGCGGTGCTGCTGGCTTCGGTCTCGCCATCACGGAGAAGCTCCTAGCGCAAAGCTATCGCGTACTTGTCGTGGACATATCCGTGCCATCTGATAGCTCCGAGGGCAATAGGATCGTGCTAAAAGGCGACGTGACGAAGAAGGGGGATTGGGAGCGGGCAGTGAAGACGGTGCTCGACGCATGGGGCCGCTTGGATGTCGTCGTGAACAACGCTGGTATCAATATGACTGGGAAAGATACGCACACCGTGGACGAAGCCTTCTTCGACAGGCTGATCAATATTAATCTCAAGAGTGTATACCACAGCATATCTTCTTGTGCACCGGTGTACGTTCTATCTTATTCTTCGCCGGCGCTTTGAGACCAACGAGCCGAATGGGATAGCATGCTTCAACAGAAGTCTGGAGTATTCATCCATATTTCTTCTGTTGGAGCTCTCCGTCCGAAGCCCAAAATCGCGTACTGTACGGTCACTTCTAGCTCTTGATAACGCGACCATCGCTAACTCCGTTTTAGACTGTGCCACTAAAGCAGCCATAATTGCAATCTCCAAGTCCATCGCCATTGAGTACGCACCCTTCGTACGCTCCGTCGTGATTGCTCCTTCCATGGGCAACACTGGGATGTACGTCCAGTTTCAGCTTGTACTCGTTGTCATGTTATTGAGCGCACGTCTGCGGTAGGATGCAACTTAACCTAGGACCCGGTGTTGCCCCTACGCAGGAGAACATTGCCCCTATGCTCGCTAATATTCCCGTACGCTATAGAACACCATTGTCGAATTATCTTTGCTGATCTCTTATAGATGGGGCGGGCCTGTGAACCATCCGATGTTGCGGCTACCGTTGCATTCCTAGCGAGTGACGAAGCGTGCTATATCACGGGAAATGTCGTTGAAGTAGATGGTGGGAGATGCATCTAAGCTAGCGTTGCTATGAGGAGAAGTCAATCTCTATATCAGTATTACATTCGAGGACATGCGTGCACCGACGGGATTGTCATCCGAACATCTGACCCATACCCGACTTGAGAAATGGCCAAGTGTCGTTGAATCGTCGGAAATGCCATTGAACGAGATAACGTGTAGGCCGCGACACGCCCCGAAGAACTGTACCGCTAAACCCTGTTGAACTTCATCAAGACCATCCGGCATAGGATACTCCATACGTCGTGGGCGATGAGAAAGTGCTTTGACATGAATGATAAAAGTGTCAAGAAGCGGACATGAAAGAGCTAGCTGCAAGGCGACGCGGGGCTGTATGCACAGTCAGATAACGCAAACTCTTCAGGGAAAAGGAAGAGAACATTACTGACCAGGTCCTCTACGGTGAATGGAGTTCCGACCTCGTTCTCCTTAATAACCACCTCGCACTTCGACCGTACCAGCTCAGAATTTGTCCTTCAAAGAGCAGCAAGTACGCAAGTCGATACACCAGGTAAGACTTCTTTTAATGCACGGCCGCCTTTAAACGGACTGAAATTATGTCAGATCTCAAACAGTACACCTTAGGCTCGAACATGAGGTGTTGGAAGTAGAGCAGCGCGATGTTGCTCGCCACAAAGCAAAAAGTTCGTTAAAATTTGCTTCAAGTTCCTCGATCTGTCGAAACTGCTAATATTGGCGTTAGTTTCTCGGTGCCATATTTCAACTCGCAAAAGGTAAGTTTTACCTTCTCTTAGAATGCTGTCTCGCCTCAATCTGTCCAGAATTGCATTTGGCGGAGTTGCTGTATCTTATCGCATAACGCGCTCAGTGGCGCCTGAGTCTGGAGGAGTCGCTCGCCGCGGGGCTTGAAGTTCGTACATTCCCCCCTTTGCGTCTGGTTCAATTCTGAGGAGATTGTATTAGTTTCAGGCCTCCCGACGCATTTAGCCTTGACATGAAATGTCGGAAATCGGGCTTTGGGGTCGAATATCGCAAGGTCTTACTACGGGGCCTGAGGTTCGCTAAATTTTGACTTCTGTGTCACTGTATTCTCACAAATCCTACCAGTGAGTCAGAGAAATATTCCGGAAACGGGGTCGTGACCCTTGAGGAACGTCAACCAACACGACCCCATTTGGACTTGACGAAGATTCAGATCTGGACAAATACCATCGTGAATTCCGCAGGCTCAAATGATAGAGGTACGTCGTCACCTTTCAATAGTTCAACTTTTAGGTTGAACATCCGAGTCCAGGCAGGAGCTTCAAGCGAGCAAGGAAACAATAGCGCGGGGCGAGCACGAATACTCCCGATGGTTTGGTCTTCATCACACATGCGAATCCTGCCCCATCGCAACATCAAGCCCTCACACCGAAGTTTCCCCACCAAAAGACAGCGACAAGGCGAATGACCGAGAAAAAGGTTGATCCATTCGCTATCATGGTCCATTAACAGCGCTGAACAGATCGTAGAACCGAACATGACACGACCCGCTGGCGAGTTCGCTCCATTTGGGACCTGATGCCGATCTGGGTCTTACGCGGTTAGTTACGAAGTCCACGGTCTCCGCTAAGAGCATGGTATTCAACATACCAGCTAGGAAATAATCAAGAATACGCGCAAGAGCTGTGTGCTCAGAGCGATACGACTTACCAGGACCTCTCTTTGACGTCGTTCTCCGTCTTTCTCGCGCCCAACGCGGCACAGTCCAACATGAACACCGCACCATCATTAAACCACCGAGTTCACCCTCGCCTTCATGCCGTCAGGAACGGTGCGACTACATGGCTCAAATGGTAGGCTAATCAGCTATCCCATGATCGTATTTCTTACACCATCCTAGACCTGCATACAAGTCGAACCAGCTATGTAGTACCGGGACGACGCCACACTTCCAACTCAACCAACAAGGTTGTCCCATTCGGACATCAGAGCGATCCGGGTCTACAAATGCTTTACATTTATCCCGCAGAATTCTCCAGAGCAGAAACGAAGGTACGTTACCTTTACTGTTGTCATGTTCAAAAGTTGAACATGACGGTTTAGGGAATTATGCGGGACTTTCGCTGGGGCGGGCTCAGAGAACAGACCAACTTGTCGGCGGGGCATCTCGTAACGGACTTGCATGGCCCGACCCACCCGCTCATCGATTCACCTCCAGAATTGGCGCCAGACTCTTCCTCGGTGACTTCTCCGACGCATCGTGTTCCAGATTTGAGAAGCTTACCAGGCCAAGGCGAAAATGACTCGAATAGAGTTTGTCGAAGTAGATCCAGATCTGGTCGACTTCCGTGAGCCGGAAATCCGCGAAAGAAATCAAAGGTACGTACTCACGGTTTCTTGTCTTCATTCATTAGAAGCCTGCCGACAAGACCAGGGGCTCTACAATCAAGACCGAATTCTCGTGGAACGATGGCGAATGAAAGCAAGCCAGTCCAAGTCAGCAAGCATGTATGTTCCAAGTTTGTCAGCGCCGTGAATGAATCTAATCTCCTTCACAGAGAGATGTTGTAGTAGTGTCGGTCCCAGGACATTTATTGACCGCCCGTAACAGCTGCGCCACGTCCTTGGAATTCAATATCAGGTACGTGTTCATTTTTCAAGCGAGGTTCGGAAATGACGCCGGAGTAAGATCGCCAATTGTCTCGTCCTCTTTTTCCTGGCTTCGGGAAACGTTCGGAAGGCTGGCGATGAACTCGGGTTTGAGGTCGGGAGGGACATAGTCGATTTGGGGAGTCGAAGACGCGTCTTCAGCGCCGTACGCGCACCAAGAAGGTGGAAGACAAGTCGAATATCAGTCCTACAGTATGTAGATGTACCCATTTTAGTATAGCGAATGTACGAGAAATCTAGATTTTTTTCAGAAAAACGATATGGAGAGTCAAGATGGAGAGAAAATACCTTCGAGGTCAAACATGGCAACTGTTCAGCGTCACTGCATGCATCCTCGACAATGATAACACCGCCCCAGAGCACCACAAGAACGCCGAAGAGCCGCACTATATTCCTGGACACACGATCTCAATGTCAACAAAGTTCAAAGTTGCCATAAGGTCGGATCCGCGCTCAGCATAACACGCGGTTCTCTCTTTACGTGTCTGTCGCCTTCTTGAGCACGTCTCCACACAGAATACAAAAAACCTAATTCGAGGTGAGCCGAAAACCATTTTGGATTCGTTTCAATGAAACCTTAAAGTGTTAATGACGGCAACGCTATTCCAGTGCGCCATAACAACTCCGCATAGTCCGCGGTCCGCGCAGAATGTCCAGACGTCGTTGTCGCTGTCGCAGAACCTGGGAGCAAAGGTCGTGGTAAGAGCACAAGTCCTAATTCGGGCAACGCCGAGTGATCGAGTGCACTTGGACTTCCACTCTCAGTACGCCGACCTGGTTTCTGGGGTCAAATAAATTCCGGTCTTCTCTCCACTTGCGTGCACCTCTGCTGGCTCGGGATATAACCTTCAAGAATCTCATTAGAGATCCCGACGGTCGCAGGGGCTCGACAACACGTTATACGCGTCTTATTCCACTTTGTACCTTGACTTCGCGTTCTGTTGTCGTCAATTTCGACTTCTATTATCTATGACGAGCACTATGGGTGCCTACTGAAGGCAATCTTATCGTGTCGAGACCGACAGCCTGGGAAGGGTGACGCGGCCTTTCATCCTTGCCTCCCTCCCCTATCCCGTTTCAATCTGGACGTCTTCTTTCTTGAAAATCCCCTCTACGGCGTTAATCGCTCGTCTTTAGAGCCTACTGGGTGTCGTTTATTGACGGCAAAATCCTCTCAGAATAGATGAAGCCCTGGAATTCATTCCTGGTCTGCATGCACAGGTTTACATTTAACAAAACAGGTACGCGCCCCGTTTGTTTATCGACGGCGTTGACGCTATTGAATAGGCTTTACTCCTGACAACATGGATCCGCAGACTTCGCGGTCTCATGATTCTGACACCATTTTGGAGTTCGCGCTGCGGAACCCTCTTTCGCCCGTTTACGATTTCTTCGTTTACGTGGTGGCTTTACCGTGTCCTAGAATGCGGATACGTGTAAAACCAACGCGACGCTGGTCTTAATATCCGTCGATATTCGCTAGGCAACTGGATAGGATTGCGAATCGAAGGAAAACAAAAGACAAGCAGGATGGTAGTGGTAAGTGGTAAAGTTGTATCTACCCCAGTCCGTAGAGATAAACATAGACATATGGTCAAAGTAAGCATAAGTGTGTAATAAAAATCATACGCGTTACAATACGATAATTGCATGGATCCGCGAGCGTTTTAGCTGAGGAGCCCTTTCACGTTGAAGAGATCTCGATTTCGACTTGGGCATTTCAACGTGGTGCGTTCGAGTCTTGTTTGCTACTTTGAATTGCCGAGCTGATATTTGTTTCAGACATTCTCTCAACATTAATCGACGCTCCGTCGTATTGTTCGGCTCCTTATACGTTAAATTCAACAACGCTCGAATCACCAAGTTACGTGTGGCGCCAATTCCAACATTCCTCCAATTCGGTTGACAAACCAACCGCGAGTCCTGCTGCTAGGACTAGTCGCCTTGGCCAAGGATCACCCGCAAAGAAGACACCATCCATGATATCTTTGAATCAACTTAGATACGTCCTGCTGTCTTCAACTATGCCTATAATTGTGCATAAGGACATTTCTGGGAACAGCATAAAGACCACAGGACCAATAGAGTGGTATGCAGTGTTCATTCATCCCAGAATGGCTAAAAAACCGTTGTTAGTTCCGTAAAAGAGTTGCTCAAGATGTTCCGTACACTTCGCTGAAGATCCATACACAGCCTCTATCGGCTCCGAAGATGTCGTTCTCTTGTATGTCGGTGAAGGTGACGACACCATCGAGCCATGGCCCATTAGACGGTAATCACGACAGGAGCAATTGCCGGATAGTCGTGGTACACTGTACAGGATCAAGTACTTGTCCGATCGTCGCATCAGGAATACTACGCCAGCCACGTGAGTAAGCACATTGTCATTTCTTCCCGTCGGCGATGACCATTTAAGCCGCCCATCCACTGGCCAGGCAGGCGCCTCTTCGCTATATTCACTGCCAGGATCCAATCCGCGGATGACCATGATCATGGGGGTGGCGCAGCGTGGCAGCAACGATAGTGTACCGTTGACATATCCGGTATCTCAGCCTCAGCGTACCCAGTGGATCAGCGTACAAACGGCTCAAGCACTCAAGATTTCTCATAGTGTAGAGCTATCATTGTTTACCATAGTAATTAGAAGCAAAACGAACTCGCGAGTTTGACAAGTACATTGTGGCGGTAGCCCCATTGATGTTGCGGAAAGTGAACATTGTTGCATGACTTGAGTCGATGCGCGACAGGCAGAGACAGCGGTGAGAGGCCGGCAGGCGGGTGGCGGGCGATGGGCGGGGCGGCGGTGGCCAGCCGACGTGGCTTGACACAGCGCGCTTACGACACAGTAGGATATCGGGTCAGGAACGGCATTTTCCCGCGGTGGATTCGATAGACTTGGTACTTCAGTTTTCACCCGGCTTCGGTGAGGACATGGGTGAGTTAAGAGCTACTATCACACTTCATCCTGCACCGGGCATGTAAGTAGTATAACCGCCATATACGTCAGCGTAAGTAGAGCATCTTCGCGAATGGCGGGAGTGTCATCGTTGGGCAGTGAAAATGGTTTGTTTCTGTGAGACTATAAAGCCTAGAGGTTGGCACTGGCAAGATACACCATCGTCTCCTCAGTTTCTCACTCTACACGTCTTGTACAACCTTATCCTTCCTTTCAAAAGTTCGCGCCACCAGTCCTAATGTGCTGCCTTCGCCAGTACGTATGACATTGTCCTCGAGAGCAATACCGATGAACTCACGGTCTTGGAAGAGTTCGTAACATTTACACCAAATGTGGGCACGGGGAGACCTTGGTATGTTGTCTCCTACAAGGCCTACTTGATTTATAACGCGTATTTACAACTAGCGGGATGACATCGTAGGCGCCGCATTCTTGCACACATCTTTGAATGACATTCGAGTTCATAAGATTTATTGTGAAAACTCCAACTGTCGCTTCAGTCCCTTCCACCCTACAGCATGTACGCCACCAGACTGCCTTAAGACATGCAGGCAATAGTAGGTGTTACCCTTGTTACGCATGCTGTAGGCTTATATGTGACTCTACAGCAAGACGTTCCCAGAACAGTATAGTGCGTCGTGTTTTTTCCCCATCCCAGAGACCCTCTCCGAGTCAGACATCACAGATCCGCACATTGATGCGTTCTGCACCTACTGCGCCGCTTACCAGCAGCAACAGCAGAGCCAGGCCCCGGCTTAGTCCACTTCGAAACCCGGATGTCTCCCTTAAATCGTTTCTCTTATAGATGTTAGTGTGCTTAGTACTTCATAGAATACAAATACATTATTGATGGTCCATACGCGTTACTGGTTGACAAACGGACCTGTCCGACTAAGAGTGTCGAATTTTTCCATTATCCGCCGATGTACTCCATACAAAAGTCGCCATTCTCGATGTCGGATTCATCTAAGTACTAATACACGCAGTGAGAATAGAGTCCGCCCTTAGATCTAAACGGCCGATTCGGCATCCGAAGACTTCTCTTGGGAGGCCATTTGATGCTTGATATTGTACGAGGTAATCGCATGCTCGTATTTTGAATCAACGTCCTCCATATGAACATGCGTCTCGTTCGTGACATCCACCTTCACAACGGGAACTCTGCTCAGCTCGACGTCACTGTTGCCATCGCCCGTCTGCATGAACGAGCGCTGAATCCGCTCAGCGCGTCCCATAGAAGGTGGCCAACGAGAACGCGAACGTGACGTTGAAACATCGCGTGGTTTTGAATCTTGAGTAGAAGGAGCATTGACGATGCGCTGCGATAGCGAAGTGACTGAAGGACGACAATTAGGCTCGGTCTGGATAAGCACCTGAAAACGTACTGATGCGCTGAGAGAGAATGATAGTGATTGCTAACGTGAAGGTCAGCAGAGTGCTCTGCTTATCAGGATCCTGGAAAACATGAGCAGTCTGACGGTGGAGGGATCCCGAGATAGGAATGCTCACACGGTTCAGCAAGAAAGATAAATTCAACGCTTGACAGAGCAGCACGATGAAGAGATATCCCAAACCGCTGTATTGACATCGGTGAGTGCTCATCATTTGAAACTAGAGACGACAGACTCACTCCCCCAATAGGATTGTAGATATATGACTACACAACGAACGTCAGTGAGTGAGATGCGGTCAAAGAAACCTTGGAACGAACCTCTGACTGTGCCTCAGATTTTGGACTAATCTCCATGTACTCAGAGAACATGCGAGTGTATCGAACAGCTGACGATACAACAATCAGATTTCGAAATATCACTCACGGCAGGTATTGAACTTACCATGTTGGCCAATGCAAAAGGCCACTTCGCGCCAAAGACACCAGTGCCAGCAACACCCGTACATACGCCATCCGTGGTGACGGCTGTCTGGTGGAAAACGGACCCCCAAGTGAAGATACTCGTCGGTATAAGTGCGATCAACAGGACGATGAGTATATTCTGAAGATAGCGTTAGTTTGGTATATGGCCCGCGACGTGGCCGCGGATACGTACACGCCTCTTATGCCAAATTGCCCAGGTTCGCCAGAGAAAGATGATGGACACAAGAGATGCGCTTAGTGCTCTGAATGCGCCTCCACTAAGTCACTGAGAGATGAGGACAGCAATAAGAGGATCAACAAATGAACTGACATGGCAGGAATGCAAGTCGCAGGTGTGAAGTTGGAGTTGAAGAAGAAGAACGTTGACAAGGCGACGGCTGTGAGTCCGATATATCTAAGAGCCACGACCGTCAGCCTGAAATAAGGCATGAAACGATAAAATCTACCTGGTCAAGATGAACAAAATGCATGCGACCGATGGTTTGTACCACGTTCGCTGTCTTCTGTACAAGCGATACTCGCTGCATGAGGACTTTAGAGACGACGACCTGGACTAACAAAGTTAAGCGAACCTCGGAAGCGTCATGAGGTAGTCAAAGAACAGGATGGCCGCTCCCACAATACGCATCGCCACCTGTAAGAATATTAGTGCCGTTGGCGAGAACACGAACGAAAGCGTACCTGGGGGTTCAGAATGATTGTGCGAACCATAATGGTAAGCGCTACCAACAGCCGTGTGCTATGTTGAGGTACTTGTTATTATAGCTCTGGAAAAGGGGGATCTGTCGATTGGTCCATCCTGGTCGAAACGCGGAAGGCACATCGTCCGTGATCAAAATGTGGAGGAAAGGGGTCGCGTGCTGCCAGCTGGAAGTAAACCTTGACAGAGGAACGCGTGTAAAGAGGAACGGCAAAAAGGCCTTAGAACGGGGATCAGGGAGAAGTCGTCTGCATTGAGTCAGAATCACGCTTGAGGCGTGTAACCACTACTAACCACACGTGTAGTTTGCATATCGTAGAGAATGTCACTGAGACAAGCCGCTAGCGTTGAGTTAGCTGTGCCTTGTTGTTGATACCAAGTGAACTGTCACACCTCCTTTCTCGTCGTGCACTCCAGGGACCAGGGCGTATGTACACCCATTTGACCATCCACTAATGAATTGAAAGGCTGCCACCATTTGCTACACTTCATCGCAAACAGTAAGCGAAGCAGGTCGAACAGCAGCCGTACCTTCCTAGTTGAAATTCTGTAAGTTTGGGGGTCTCTTCACGTTCCGTTGCATACCAAATCCCCCTCGCGATAAGCGCTTACATAGGCAAGCAAATTGAAAGTCAATCCGCAGTAGCGTTTAGCACACTGAACTCTATACCGTCTTTGTCACTGTCATGCACGACGGGATCAGGGGGTAGGGCCGTTCGAGTCTATTCGTCCGAGTCCGGAGGGCATTGTTCGGTCATCGCGAAACACATTCGCAAAATTTTAGAATGAATAACTGATCACGATGGAGGAAAGCAAGCCGAGGGGTTACTGCATTTGGAATGGACCGCAACGCGATCAGCTGACCACGGCGACGCCTGTCTATAAGCTTTCTCCTGCCAACACCATACAATACGATAGTCTAAGAAAGTGAAGAATAAATGGGTAGTTCAAGACGATTGTCTTGGGTCTCGTCGTCACGTCTTTGTCTAGGACAGGGTACGTCCTTCGTCATTCAAGCTGGAACCCAGTAGGTCTTCTCACGACGAGGAACGAGCGGCTCTCCAAGCATTCTACAGTAATCTTTGCCTTCCTCTGGCTCTTCGATGCCATGACTGCAGAAACACAATCAGGAATTGTACAGGACAGCATTGTGAGAATGGATCACATACGTCCAGTCAAGATGATCTCGCACCCCATAATTGTCGTGGCCATCGAGTTCCTCGCTCGGAAGGTCGCGACAATGCGTACACTCGAAGAGTATCGGCACGTCTTCTTTGTGGGAAAAACGGTATTTCTCCGGAAGGGCATCCGCTTCATTCAGTGCCTCGACATGCTTGTCCACCTTGTCGTAGTCGTAAAAGTGTGACTGAAAAACATGCCGTATCTGAAAGGCAATGAGAAATTCAAACTCAACAACAAGGAGAATATGGCTTACGAATATGCGCCAGCTGAAGAATACCCTGTCTGGTAGGCGTTTCTCCTCTTCGTTGTTATCATCGGCACTCAGCGCTGAACACCATTTACATTCAAACATACTTCCACGCGCATCCATCTCCTTTACTGTCGCCTCGTCAGGATCAAGGCCTGCCAAAATGACAACCTTTCTTGCGATTGTCGAAAGCACCTCAGGCTTCCTCAATCTCTGGGCAAACCAGGGCACTCTCATATGATTTTCCTGGAACGCCACCCTCATAGCTGCGTCGGGCATCTTCTCCGTAAAATCCGGATCGTAGCCGGGGTCGAAATCGGAGCGAGTACACGAATGTGTGATTGTTTCAGGATAGAAGAGCAGCTTTGCGCGAATGATATAGTCGAGACGGCGACGGCGTGTAGGATTATCGGGGTATCGACTGCATGACTCGCAGAGGAGAACATTGGATGCCAACTTTACGTGTTGCATGCTTTGAGACTTGGCGTGACCGTTCGCGACTACCTTTACGAGTTTCTGGTAGACGCCTTCCCTCCAAGTTTGGCACAACCCCGGCATGAGCTGTAGGACTGTGTCAAAGCTCTTCGCCGTAACGGTGACGTCGCCAGGTTGGTCCAAGATTGCTTCAACTGGCGCCATAGCGCAAAAGTCTGCAATCGAAGGATACGGTTGGTCGAGGGAGATATCGGACTTGAAAGCACGAAGTACGGATGCGGCGACATGCTTCCGGGAGTTACACAGAGCCACGTGCTCTTTCTTGAGACGCGTCGCCCGAAGATCCTCGGCGTATTCTATCATAGACTCCTCCATGTTCGCCCACACTGGATCATATGAGCAAAAATGTCGTTAGACTATAGGAGATTAGATACCTCGATCTGTAACGGGCTGTGTGCCTTTCACGAGCCAGTGGCGTTCGAAATGCCACTGTTGTCCGATTCTGTCCATGAATTCGAGGTCCTTCTTGTAGCCCAGCTTTGCCAGACGGTCGTGAATGCTAGATATGAGTCGATGAGATTAAGGAACTCGAAGATGGGATATGCAACTCACGCTTTTTGGCGTTCAATCCTGAGTTGCTCGAGGATACATTTTCGATTTGAAACACAATTCTCGACCCATAGGTCGCACTCGATAGCATCCTGAACGATGAATATCTTGAATGACGTCGAACGGAGATTCTCTTACCGCCTCTTGCTCTTCCCTCTGAGTAACCAAGGAATCAAGTTCATTCTCTTCACGAAGAAACGCAGCCTCGTAGTCGATTACTCGAGCATAACAGTCCTTCTTTTTCCGCTGTTGATAAACTAGGCTCATAATAAGTAGTCCGATACACACAATAAAGAAACATTTATGCTTACTAGCGAAGTGAGCGGGAATAGCGGCGAATATCTTGTCAATTTTCGGGTGCTCACTCTGCGGGAGGCCTTCCTTGAGCAGGGACTGTCCTACGAGACTGAAAACCTCCTCAGTAAAGGAGGAAAAGCCATGTTTGTAGTTGGACACGCACTGGGTTACAGAGCATGAAGGACAGATTCGACAGCGTAGATGGAAGTCGGGAGTCGGAACGCTTTTCTTCCAGCAAAACTGCGGCAAGGTCATGAACACAGAATTGACAGTCAAACGACCAAACAGTTACATGGCATACTTTACAAATGCCAGATGCACCCAGGCCGGCTCTGACATTCCGGTAAACGATTCTGGGCAACCCTCCAAGTTTCTTCGGGCCACGCGCCATGCGCCGGCCGATGCCTTGGTCATAAACGCGCTTCGTAGTAGCTTGTTGACGCGCGCTAGGTGCAAAATGTCCAATGGCAGTAAGTAATGAGCAATCTGGAGCGTGTCAGATACCATGTCGAAGGGCGTAACTCCGCGCTCACCTCTAGCAAGACGTCGAAGGGAACGTCGGCAAGCGTGGTCCCGCCCAACTTTTTGCTAGTCCGGCGGCGCCGAGCAGTCGTGGTCGGAACGTTTTCCTTGTCGACAGCCACGGCGGTCTTGCGTCGTTTCGAAGTAAGGGCGGCCATGATGGTGGTACGAGGAAGGAACGCAGAATTTGAAAACCGACTCACGTGGAGCGCACGTGCGCGTATTGCCCTCACGTGTACGTGTCAAAGCTGGAGCACTCAAGCACTCAAGAGTCAGAATGTTGCCAATAAGAAAGGAGAAATAGTCGCATGTGAACAGCTAAGAAATATTCAAAAGAGAAATGAGAGAAATCCGGTTGATTCAAGGTATGGCCGATACATATGGTAATGTTACATTGCATTGATACTTAAATAATTCATAGTTTACTTCCTCAAGTCGAAAACGACGCGTCCAGCAACAGTCCCAGCAGTCAAGCCGTCATAGGTACTGAAAATCAAGCATTAGGCCAGCAAAGAGCCGAGGGTCAGGAACGTACGCTTTCAATTCTTTCAAATCCTTGGTAACAAAGTGAACCTTGACCTGTCCGCGAGCGGCGAGCTCCAAAGCTTCCCTTGCGTCCTGTCGGTTTCCGACGTAAGAGCCGCAGATGCTGATGCTCTTAAAAACGGTGAAGAAGATGGACGCGTTAAGAGTGGCAGTTCCAGGCAGACCGACTGCCATAAGAGTAGCTCCAGGGCGGAGATAGTCGAGGGCTTGGGTATAACCGCCGCTCTGGGGCATGTGAGCTACAAGTCGGAATGGAGGACAAAGAACTCACAGAAGCAGCGGTGACGACCGCGGAATGCGCACCAGGGCCGCCAGTGGCCTTCTTGACATCGGCGACAATATCTTTCGAAGTCTTGAAGTCAATCCAGGCCTCAGCACCAAGCTCCTTGCAGAGCTTGGCCTTGTGGTCGCCAGTATCGATGGCAATGACTCTTAGGCCACGTGCACGGGCGTACTGCACAGCCAGATGTCCAAGTCCGCCGCCAGCACCAGGAATAACGATCCAGTCACCTTGCTCGGTGCGGCTGTTCTTGATGGCGCGGTACACAGTGACACCCTATGCAATCGTGTTAGATCAAGAATGAATAGAAGTGCGTGACAATCGTACAGCACAGAGGATTGATGCGGCGGCGTCACTGGGGAAGCCTTCGGGAATGGGGGTAACATGGTTGACAAAGGAAACCTTCAAACTGGACGTGAATGGCTGAAATAAAATGTCGGCGAAACAAAAAACGTACAGCATATTCTGCGAAAGTGCCGTCGACGGTGAAGCCGCTGAGCTTGGCTTGGGAACAGTTCTGCTCGCGGCCCTTGCGGCAGTCCTCGCAGTTCAAACAACTAGAAGTTAATTTAGTTACACTTGGAGTACTAGACATAGACAAGGAAGCAACTTACGAGTCTGCGAGCCACTTGATACCGACGCGGTCGCCCAGCTTGACGGGGCAGTTGTTGGTGTTGTTGCCAATGGCGACGATTATGCCAACGCCTTCATGACCACCGATTAACGGGGTCATCGCCTGGACGGGCCAGTCACCGAGCGCCGCGTGAAGATCAGTGTGGCAGCATCCTTCAAAAAAGCATTAGATGACTCGGCCGACGTGAAAAACGCGTCCATACCAGACGACTCAATTTTGACCAAGCACTCGCCCGGCGCGAGATCTTTCTGTTGCTTGACCGGCCAGTCGGTCTTGATCTCGATGGTGCCGCCAGCCTTGGGAACGACAGCGACTTTCTGGGTAGCAGGAATTTGGAATTTGGACATGGTGGATGAATGAGCCAAGCAGCTTTGGTAGCGAGCCTTTTCAACGATATTTTGGCTCCATTGCGGAACGGCGCGTCTGAGACACGGAATGGTACTCGAGCGCGCTGCCCCGTGGGGAGCGAGAGGGGGAAGGCATGTGACGGATCGAAGTAAATCGGGAGTGGCGCGTGCGCCAGCGCAGCTTCAACTTGTGCGAAATTGGTTGTGTAGAGGGCCGTCTTTGAAGGTCTTGAAACTCCCATTTACCTCGTGTTAGAAAGCTATGTTTTGGTCGACGGTCGTGGACGTCGTTCATGCACGGGAGCGTCTCTTTCTTCAACGGCGGGAGAGTCTTGTGAGGGTAATAGTCAGATGGGGCGTGGTTGAAGCAGATTCCCCAAGAACCCCTAAAATGGGTCATTGTTGGTTAGTTTCTGCATTTCGACGCACTGATTGGTTGTCTTCGAAGAACAGTGACAGCGACGATGTCTCGCACTCGCTTAATTTGATCACTTGCGAGAAAGCCTCCAACGGAACGTCAAGATATGCTCAAATAAACTTGAGCATTCAGAACATAGATATCGAACTCTGAGGGAAATACGAAGCGATTTGGAGATACAGGAAGTACCTATAGATGAATATTGAGATTATGTGAGCGGTGGCAAGGCGGCGACTCACCTTCGTAGTTTCTCCAGCTAGCACTTGTTACCATGCGTGACTCCAATGCGGGGCTCCATAAGACAATTAGAAATTCGCGGATCAGCTCCTTCGCAACGCCAAACGGTTGCGTTTGCCACTCGTTCGACATTCGACAACCAAGACCAACGACGTACACCTTGGTCTTTTCAGCTATCACTTGTCCCCGTGTCTGAACGGCATGTCAGTCACAACTGGAGAAGCGAAGTGCAAGGAGGAGCTGGCCTGTACTCCGCCGAACACTAATGGAGCATTCAACAGATGCCGGGATATCCGATATTCAATTGGACCTCGCGTTGGCTTCAGGACGCCGCCATAAGAGACCAGGGTCAAATTAAAGTCGACTGTACGAGCAACATGAACGCTGATGATCTTGAACAGTGTGGATCCAGTATTCCGTATCTATTATCACTATCACATCAATACTTTGGAATAGAAGGAAGTAACATAGGTACTTACCAGCTCTATCGCCGTCCTTTCAGATATGGTTCACGAAACATAAGAGCTGCGCGATCAGTCGTACACATCCCAGTGTCGAAGAATATTCAGGCCCGACGTCGGCCACAGATGTACGTTAACTGGCTAACCCGCCAGTCAAAGCGCCTTGATGAGCGAACACATGAGTCTCCCTCGCGCCCGAGAGATCAGTGTGATGGCGTCTGTCATGAAAAGTCAATCAACATTCGGTTGCTGAGGGGAGTGAATGCCTGACCATTATCTGACAACGTTGCAATTAGCGCATCGATTGCGGTCCGTAGGGCGACGAAGCCGCGCAACCAACGCGACGAGAACCGAACGTGTACCACATCGAGTACGCGTTTTTCAATGGTCTTGCGATCGGTATACACAAAAGAGAGACGTCCGAGCCTGCATTCAAAGCCGAATTACACGCAGGTCCAGTACGGAATATCAATCGTCCATGGCAGGTGGAGTCCGGGAGCGTTAGGCCAACGTTATGCAGAAAGCCATTAAGCGAGTCGCGGAAGAGTCTCATCCCTGCTTCAATCACGTCTGCACCGGCATACGGAACGAACTGCCTATGATAAAGCTAAATAGCTGCCCGTTCCCTAACGAAGGAAAGCAGCGGCGTTGGCATAAATATAACCATGACTGGCTAGCACCACCTACCTTGTTAGAAGTAAGGTCTGGCTGAAGATTGGAATGCCGTGAGCACGACAAGTGTCTGAAGGGTAGAGAAAACGTGCCTTGGAGTATCGGCGCACTAGAGCTGTCACTGTTTTCAGATGTCCATCCGTCAAAGTTGAAAGTAGAGAAGAAAGAAGGCCACGTGTCCCAGGCATCGACGCGTTGTGGTTTGTTTGTCCGGCGCGGTCCCAATCAGCCATATACCTACAGAACCTTCTTTCCTTCCTTCCGGCGTAGCATACCACAGGCAGAAGATGCTGTTCTCGATGCTTCACATTCATGCTACTGGCCAAGGAGAACATGGAATTAAGTCAACTGATAGCTTCGCGATACTGGATTACAAAACCTCTACAAGGTTGGCAAGTTTTAAGGTATAATTAAAAAGTATTATGCTGGATCTACGTATATACATGAATCAACGAAAAGCCTGAGAAGCGACAGTCAGGGACTGAAAGGGACCTGATTACGGAAAGCATTGAGAAAGCGTTTGTGCTCAACCAGAGGACTGGTTCTGCTGCTGTTGGTGCCAAACGCAGACAGGACAGTAGGCGTTAATGTGGGGATCTCAGCATTTGTTAGGCACGCGGCAGGTGGCGAAGGCATTGACGGCTCACTGTATTGCTCAGGGAATTTCTTGCTGAAAATGAAACGGGTCAATAAATTGACTACGAGAAAGTTATTCGAAAAGCTCACTATTGCTGGCAGGTCCTCAGGCACTTGGGAGGGGTACAGTTGACTGAGTGGAATGGGCTCCACCGACACTTCGAATCCTCGCAATAAATCTAGATCACTGTTAGTACACAAGGAGGCGCAAAGGACGCGACACGCACAAATTCATCGGGCTGTGGACACGTATGTGAGTGTTGGAAACACTGATGAGGGCGGGAAACGTACCAGATTCTCCCAGTGTCCACATCTGGTGTAGAGCTTGCGAACTCTGGCAATGCAGTCATTTCGAGAGGAACGAGACGATAATTGGCCTGAACGTACTGGCGAAGACAGCACATTATCAGTAGCAAAGAGAAGAACCGACAATGGGATGATCAGAGAGGCCACGAGGGTGAATGAGAACTTATCTGCCACGGACGCGATGGTTTTATACATGTGTGGATAGTTGTGTGGCACCGCGCCGGATCGAAGAGAACGGAACACAATTTATGCTCCCGTGTTTTCTATTCCATAGCCCAACGTGTAAATTTGTTGCGATGCAGTGAAGTACTCAGGTCTCAGCCCAACGCCCAGGTCCTTCCTCGTAACGCTGTAGCTGGGGATGAGACATCGGAGCCTTTCCAGGGTGAGATGAGGAAGTAGTTAGCCTCGTCGTATGTGTGTTGCGAGTCACCATGATTCCAAAGGCTTGACGTTCAACATTCAGTTATCATCAGAATTGCACGGCCCAAGTACAGGTCCGCAGGGCTTCGTAACGAGATGCAGGTGAGGCGCAGACGACACACACAAAGATATAAGTAGTTAGAAGTATTTCCAGTAGCGAGAAATCTAGGGTGCATGTCAAACGAGTTGTCGATATTTGTGGCGAAGGTCAGTAAGTAGTTCGAGGAGAAGCCGAGGGCTTCAGCTCACGTAAGGCGGCACTGGATCGACGGATACGCGGCGCTTGATCGCAATCTATTCTTAGTTCATAGGCAGGCTCCAGACTGTCATCAGCTCAAAACGGCAAGGTAAGTTCTGTCTCCCTTGTCTCTAGGTAATCTACCAATGGCATGAATGAAAGAGATAGGCCAGGACCACTTCATCTGGATTGATTTTTTCTTCAGTGTGACGTTCTATTGATGGTCCACTCTTTTGCAGAATGTAGCTAACCGCGAGTTGGCGATGCAGCCTCTTCGATGATCAAGAATCAACTCTCTATTCAGTACGGACTGTGTAAGCAGTAGATCTGATCCGTTATATGCAGGGCTCTCGTCAGTTCAACAGTTGAACGTATGTTCATCGCGTCTCGTAAGTGATTCTCTCGGTTTCGTTGCAAATTTCGGCTCCATCTTTTCTACGAGGCGCGCCTCCACCACCACCGAAAGCTGAGCGCCGTGATCAACTGATTATAGAAATGACTCCCTGCACATGAGCGCTGACCTGAACTGACTCTCGAATCGCACAGAATCAAACTTGGCATCACCTGGAGCTTCAACCCGACTCGGACAACGTGAACGAGGATACTTCAAAGTGGTAATTGCGGCAGGCGGCCACCCATCCTTACATGAGCGACGACTCCGAACGCTACGCCTATCCTGTTCTTCTGGGGACCGGTTGCAATTCCAGAAACATGTTTCACTCCTGGTAATCTGATGTTGGTAGTTCATTTTCTGTGAATTTATCACCATTATAGCGTCCTTCATTGCATATCTGAGGTTCGCACGGAGGTGGCGACGTCGCTGACGGAAAGTTTGATAGTAACATTCGTTACGAAGACTTGTCCGAAAGGAAGGACTGTCGTGACATCAAGTCCTCGACCGCCGAGGACACGATTTCGTTCTTGGCGGTGCTACTTTCTAGATGTCATCGTACAACTGGCTCGAAGGCGGAAAACGTAACACTGAACACCATGATCTCGCTTACCTTGGGATTGAATCAGAAGATTGTTGCACTGACTCAGTAACCGCTACCAGGATGTTTCGACGCTGAGCCATTTCCTGTGTGCTCATCGTTTCATGGGCGGAAGGTAATCATTCGTCAAACTCATTTATGTGATGCTTACAACGCCACATCCGCGTGGTGTCGATGCTGTTTTGATGTTCAGTTACAAAGATATGACGATGTTTATTTGACAGCCTCATTCTTACGTTCCATGAAGTTACCGGATTCTCTGTGGCGCCTCCCTCTCACGGCTCAGTAAGAGCTAGGTATACACAACTGGCGTATGACTCCATTGTCTGCCTAGCTCAATCGGACAGAGCATCAGAATCTTAACGGCTGACCGTCTAGGCATCTGAAGGCGGTGGGCTATTCGCTTTTTGCCCCTTGCGCCACATTCCTCTTCAGACTTCCGAAAAGAATCAAGAGTTGGGACTTGGCTAAGCCCTAAAGCTCGTCGCTCGACGCTCGACAGACTCAGCCTTGAGATGTTCTTCAAGTAACAAAGTACCAGGCCAAGGTGATGGAGGTCGGCTCGGACATGGAAATATAATCTATTATGTAGCATCTTAGCCAAAATAACAGCGGGATCTCGTTCATTGTCTACAGAGGCTGAGTATCCAGTAGTTGAGACGGCCGACGATGCTTATTGGCAGGCTCCGAAATACAGAGCGACGAAAATACAGCTCGATGAGCATACAGTATAGACAGTGGACACAACTCTTGCATGGCCTCGAAAGTGACGAATACCATTCGTCATACACATTGTATCCGTGTTAATCATTGTCAGTGAGTGGTTGAGGTGGGAGGCGCTTGAGTTCCGCCTCATACGCACGTCTGAGGTGCTTTGTCGGGATAGAAGCTATCGGTACACGCGGCGCCCTAGCCTGCCAGTGATCGAGTGGCGGCAAATCGAATTCCTTCTCAGCCCATCGGTCAGGCTGACGGTGGGGCCTTAGGAACAGGATGTTGGAGCCCACATCATTCGGTATGTCCCCCAAAACGCTATAGACGAAGATCGCGTCCGGGCTCTTGGCTAAAAGCGCGGCGGCCGCGTGGACCGCGAGCTGGTGCTGCTCGAGGAGGATGGGGCTTCGCGTGACTGCGACGGTGGTGCGGATGCACGGGCCCCATTTGCCTACATGGCCGAGCGTCGCAGACACGTCCAGCTTGAGCTCTTTTCTGTAGCGGGTTGAGTCAACAAACATATCCAACGAACAAGCACAAAAATCACTGCTTACAAGACTGCTGCGATCTCCATCACCGTGGGGAGGTCCATGAGGATGAGGTTGGCGTGAAACTGTTTTCTGAATACCTTCCATCTATCGGGGCTCGGCGGCGGCGTCTGGATGACGCGTGCGGCGTACGCTAGGATGGCAGCAGACACTCGATCAGTCCCACTCGGAGGTCGGCGATAACGATAAGGACGAGCGGGATGACGACGATGACGTAGTTAGCCTGCTTCCATTTTGGCGGGATCGGATTGGCGGTTCCCAGTTAGGTAAGGGTTCGTTAGGTTCGGGGTCGGTTAGGGTTGGCGGGGAGTTAGGTAAGGTTTGTTAGGTAAGGGTTTGTTAGGGTTAAGGCGGTCAGCGGTCGAGAATAGTATATAAAAAAGTGGCGGCAGGTGGCGGTTGGCTGCTTTTGGGTTCGGTGGCGGGTTTTTTAGGGTTGGCGGGGGGTTAGGTAAGGGTTGTTAGGTCAGGGTTTGTTAGGGTTAAGGCGGTTAGCGGTCAGAGAATAGTATATAAAAAAGTGGCGGCAGGTGGCGGTTGGCTGCTTTTGGGTTCGGTGGCGGGTTTTGATGGCTTCGCTGTCACGGCAGACGTGCTTAGTAAAGCTCGCCATCGTCATCATCCTCCCTATCCTTATCTCCGTCTTCCGAGTGGGACTCATCGAGTCTGCGCTCCTAGGATGGGCTGGCACGGGAAGATGGTGAAGATATTGCTGTCGCATAGAGCCCAGCACTTCCGCAGGCGCTCGTCGTACCCCCAGAACCCGACGGCGTTCACCGCCGCGCCGTGCTCGTCAAAGATGAAGTACTGCGTACTCCCCACTTGGATAGCCGTCGGAAGCTTGCGCTCGAGACGATACAAGAGGAGGTATATGAGGAAAAAGGTTTTTCCTAAGTAAGAGGGGGGAGACCAAACAGAAATTTAAATCAATATTCAACAACTTGAGAGAGAAAGAAAGATGGGCCCGACCGATTCCTGGCTGACCAGTTACCACAAAGGACTTATCAGTCGAGTTCTCCAGCATCTTGCGAACCGACTCGTATTCCTTCCGGACGATGATGATGTCCTCAGAGTACACAGGCGCACATAGAGCCAGGAGGAGGTCCTTTATCCCGTCGAGGCACACATAGTCAAGACGGTCGACGATACCTCCGTCAATGTACAGCCCGTCATCGTCGCCTAATTGACCGATTTGGGTCTTGCAGATGGTACCGTAGTGATGTGGCCACGAGCGACCCCAAGCTTTATGATAAAACGCGGCCAAAGCGGCTCTCCCCTCTGCACGGAGAAGATCGTGAGGATCCATTGAGGCTCCTGAGAGATTCAGAATGTTGAAACTAGCACTCTCCATTCTGATCCTCTTGAATTCGAGCACAAACACAAAGGAGAGAAGTAAGTAGCATAGGAGGAGAAATGCGCGGTCGGGGGTGAAATCGAACATGGTAGGTTTGGAAAGAGTCTCAGACTGTTTACGATTGTTCCTGTATTCGAATCAAGCTCATACAGCTGGACTGGAATTGTTCTTGATTATGCGTTACACTTTCGTGGCTAAAGTCGAGACGGTGATACATATTTATCTGACTAGTTGCCACCAAATGCACACCAGCAGATGGGATGTTGAACTGAACCTCTAATTGTCCTATTGAAAGTTCTCTGTATATTATCGAGTCGGGTATTAAGCGTAGCTGAGTGGGGTGTGGTATATCGTCCTTCAGAATGAGTGGAGTGTGGTATATCGTCCTTCAGAATGAGTGGAGTGTGGTATATCGTCCTTCAGAATGAGTGGAGTGTGGTATATCGTCCTTCAGAATGAGTGGAGTGTGGTATATCGTCCTTCAGACTGAATGGTCTGCTCTAATACGAACGAGATCCGCCCGCTGCAAGCGAGCCTCGTTACACAGAGAACGGAAGATAGAATCTTCCTTGTCAAAGAGATCCAAGACAGTATCAAACTCGGCGACCTTTCCGGCGTCCATGACAAGAATCCGGTCGTAGTAGGCTGCAGTGGGGTTAGCATAACGATTTCAATACTCTGAAACATGAACCGCACCTATTGTGTTCAATCTATGCGCGATACAGAGCAGCGTAGAGGATGCAAACTCGGTTTGGATCGTACGCTGAATCTTAGCATCAGTCTCGACATCGACGTTACTTGTGGCCTCGTCCTATGCGAGTTCAACATTCCATGTCATGTGGATTCACAGAAGGACTGACCAGGATGATTATCCGACTATTCTTCACCAGCGCACGAGCCAACGCTAGCAGTTGCCTTTCTCCAGCACTAAAGTTCAAACCTGTATAGGTGATTGACAGTCATATCAAGCGTTTAGGAACCGCACTTGCCTTCGTCCCCTACAATCGCGTCTAAACTAAACTTCGCATCCACGGCAGGGTCTGGATTTTCAACCGAAGGTAGCAGCCATGCGCGTCGCAGCACCGAAATCAATTCCGCATCTGTGCAAGACCCGTGGGGGTCGCTAGTACGTGAGGCAATGAGAGACCGAACGTCACATTCAATTCTACGCTCACAGATTATCGCGGAGCGTTCCGAGGAACATCGTCGTGTCTTGCGGCACCAATGCCAGACGACTGCGAAGAGTGTCCAAGCGGAGCTTGCTGATGTCGATCCCATCTATGTCTATGCGTCCTTTTTGGACATCAACGATTCTACGGACGATTCGTCAGGGTGAGAGAGATAACGAAACACAACGTTCATGCATACCGGAACAGAGCTTGAAGCAGCGAACTTTTCCCCGCTCCGGTTCTTCCGACGATTCCAACCTTCAAAGAGATGAGCGACGAATTAAGATCGGCGAACAAATGATGCACCTTTTCGCCAGGCCGAATCTGGAAGCTAACATCTTTCAGAACAGGAGGTAAGCCTTCTCGATAGGCCAAATCCACATCGGTAAAGGTAATCTGTCCATGATCTGGCCAGGTTTTATCAGGATGCTCGCTTTCCTCCTGCTGTCCTTCGGTGGGCAACTGGGTGTAAACCAGGATACGCTCCACCGCGTTCATGTTCTGTTCGTTCTGGGCAAACATATTGACCATCTCGGCTGTTGTTTAGAATGCATAAGGTGGTAAACTGTTAATCGTGCGCAGGACGACTCACAGAAAAGTCCGGTGACTGTCAGGAGCAGGCATCAGCGCATAATTAGAAGGCAGACTGGAATACGAACCACTCAATGTATAGGTAAGGACAACACCGATCTTCGAGGGATCAACAGTCTTCCTGGCGCCGGCGGCGAACATAGTAATGCCCAAGATGAGGATATTTCCAAACATATCCAGACGAATGGCGAGCCAACGTTGAATCGTGATAGTCATGTAATACGCCATATTCTCCAAGTCCAAGCCGTGCTCCGCATCCCCGATACAACGATCCTACAAGACATCAGGAAGACTGATGAATGGGTACGTTCGGTGACGTACCTGTTCACGATATGCTCGAATAGTCGAAAGCCCAGTGAGCGTTTCTAATTTGAGGTCAGTGTTTTCACAGTTCTGGCACGGTTGCTACTGACCAGAATAGGTGCTGTACAAGGCCGAACGCATCAGCGAATCCAGACGCTTCGTCTCCACGGACGTCCTTCGGTAATACACCTGTACAAAGTAGTACAAGACCGCCATCGGTGCGAAGATGATTCCAAGGTAGGGGAAGGTGTAGAAGACAAGGGCAATAGTGCCAATCGTTGAAGAAAGCATGACTAGGAACTAAAGCGATAGTTAGAGATGTAGCTGGATTAAGTATGGACGAGGAACGTACCTGTGTCAAGGTTAGAGACAATTCCGCGTCGACGGTATCTTGATCTTTGGACAACCGCGACAGTATCCGTCCTTCAGAAGACCTGTCAGAACGCAAAGATGCCGAAGAATGGCCTACTGACCCATCGGAGTCGTGTCGAAGAAAGAAACAGGTGACCCCAAGACGTGGGCAAGACTCGATTTGAACATGCTCAAGCCAGCCATCAATGCAGCAACACTTGATAAGGATAAGCAATAGAAAGCATAAGAAGGATGGGCCACCTACGACGCCGCCAGATTGAACAGGAACGTGAACAAGGCTTGTGCTGCTCCTAGTCCGCTGTATACGGCCATGTACTGGCCTTGAGTGAAACCGTTGATCTTCTCACCCGTCCAAAATCCCAGGAACAAGCTGTTCGCAACTGGGATATAAGATATATCAGAACGACCATATTGACAAACAGAAGATTCTTTCACCTGACGAGGCTTCGTTGAGGATCAACAAAACGAGAAGAAGGGGGCCCCACAGTCTAGTGCCCGCAAATCGAAAGTAGTCGCGGTATGTTGTCCAGGATACGGCGCCAGTAAATCGCTCCTCTTCCTGCATTAACGTGTCTTTCTTGTCCATCAACACTTCACCCTTGGTATCGTCCACATTCGTCCCGCGCTGATTTGGTGCCACACCCTGTTTCTCCAGACTGCCGTACTCATCCATAATTCGTGAAAAAACGGCACCGTTGTTCATGAGATCCTACAGGTAGCGATCGTAACAAAAGGATGAAAGGCTCTCAGGACGACTTACCGTGAAATGACCTTCTTCCTTGATCTGACCGCCGTCGACAACATATATGTAGTCGGCCTTGTCCAAGACATGTAGAGCATGGGTCACCAAGACCCTAGTCCTCTTCGACAAAGGTCCCTCAAGAATGCAGTTCTCGAGTATCTTTTTACCGACGTAGGCATCCACAGCCGACAAGGGGTCATCTAACAAGATGATGTCGGAAGGAGAGTATGCTGCACGAGCCAGAGAAACGCGGGCCTGAGACGTTATATAAGAGTCGGGTTCTCAGGATCCGTTTGGTACTATCACCTTCTGTCCGCCTATCTCACTGCCATGAATACAAACGAGCTGCAGTCTAATGTGGAAACTCACCGCTGAGATTGATTCCTTTCTCGCCAATCTCGGTCATGGTGCCATTGGGCAACATTTCGATGTCGGGCTCCAGACAGCAGGCCTTGACGATATCGTCCAATCTGCCCACAATTGAGTTTGTCGCTAATATGAACCAAAGGATCACACACCGATCACTGTCGTCGGGCTGGCCGAACAAGATATTCTCGCGGAGGGTAGCATTTCGAATCCAAGGTGTCTGCGGAACGTAGGCAACCGAGCCACCGAGAATGACCTTATTTGATTGATTCAGCCCAACTCGATGATACTCGCGGGATGCGACATACCTCGCCATCCAATTTGCGCATCTCGCCGATAAGGGCCTGGAGGATTGAACTCTAAGACTTGTTAATATTTGGTGAACGCTGCGATTGTGGCACGGCACCTTGCCAGACCCAACACGCCCGACAATCGCTACAAACGCGCCTCGCGAGATTTTCACATGGAGGTCCTTCAGTTCGAACGGAGCTTCGTCTGGTGGAACTGATGACTCGCGCTCCTCTTTCTCCGACGGTGGTGGAGATACTGCTTCAGGCTTCTTTTCGTCGGACTCCGTGGCAGGTTTAGATTCGTCCGGTTTAATAGCCTCCCAAGTAAAGCTGGCATCCAATCGCACTGCGTCGTCGCTGTCTTTATCGATTCGATACGTCTCGGGAAGTTCCTCAGCGAGCAGGAACTTGGAGACACGGCCCACCGCAACCATGCTATCGGCGAGAAACGCAAGGACCAGCGGGAACATGACCATGGGAGCGCGGATAACCTGTGAAACTATGACGAAGGTAGATCGGGAGGTAGAGGAGGCCACAAACGTTGAAAAACTGCAAAGAACTGAAGATGATGGCTACATTGAGAGTATGCCCAGTGAGTCCATAGGTAATCTGCAGACGTCTTTATCAGCCAAGCGCGGCGTTCATATACTACACTCACGAAGGAAAGCACAGCGGAAAGTACAGGGACAAATCCCATCATCGCCAGCATGAGAGATGACGCGACGCTGTTGACCTTTCAGTGGATATGCGGGACATGATCATGATGCATACGCAGTGTCTTTCAAAAAGCCGATTTCTTTTGTTCGGAGCTCCCCAATGCGATGACTATAGAAAGCCTCCCAGGCGTAGAACTTGATGAGACGTATACCTTGAAGAACCTAGCGCCTGTTAGCGGATTGCTTCGTACATATATGAATGTTCGGTTACCTCTGTCGTCAGCCTGACACGGTCGTCCGTGACCTTAACCATCTTGTTGCGAAGAGAAAACAACCAAAAGGCAAGGATGCCTTGAGCAGGAAGGCTGAACACTAGCACCTGGAGTCTGTCAATGTCGTTTCAACTTTAGGCGGTTTTGTACTGACCCCAACACCAACAAGAGCAGAATAACCCAACTGAAGACGAGCATGTTAGATGAGAACCGGATAGTAAAGTTAGGTCTCACGTTATGGATTAGAAGAGCGATACCGATAATGATCTGTTAGGGCATATCAACGAAGCTGCCTGCGGCATCCACGTAGTTCAAATACCTGGATCGGGGAGACCCATAACCTGGGTACTCTTAATAAGAGCTACGGAGATTTATGTACTACTCACATATGAGCAAGATAGGTGAAGGAGTCTAGTCTCTGCGAATCGGCCGATATCATTGTCGTGATTTGTCCGACGCTGTGTTCGTTTCTGGCACGTCCGGACAACCTCAAGGACTTCCGAAATATGCTCCCTATCACCTTTAATGGCACATGAGCCAGCATTAGAGACAGAAAGAGAAAAACTGTTACAAGAGTTCGCACGGACAGTCCTAGACCCATTCCACCTGATGAAAATGTGAGAAAGCGAAAAGACAACAATCTGAAAAGCGCACGTTGGTAGGCGTGATTTACGAGCTGAACCAGTCTTCAGCGTGTAACTTGGTTGTAGTCTAAGGAAACGACATTACCAGACTGGCAACCTCTGAAGACGATTGAGTACCAGAGACGGCGACGAAGAACACAATCGTCATACCTTGCATGATGAAGATAGTAAAACCGAGTCCAATGCCATAACCAGAACCTCGAGGCTGGGAGATAATGCCTGCCGCCCTTTCCTCGTCTGAGAGACGATTCCAGACGTAAGACTCTGCGAGCCAAGTCAGAAGCTCTTTGGAAACGAGGGGCGTAGTCGTCCTCAGAGTTTCTGCATCGCCAACATTCGGTTTGGTAGAACTAAAAAGACGAACTACTTGCCTCCGATGAGCAGCAGTATTCCACAAATCCAGAAGCGTAACCGGATAGTCTCATGTATAGCCTTTGGGAGGGACCGATCGTAAGCTGGAGGCGTTAGAGACGCGTCGTTAGTCGTTCCTTGATCTTGCGACTCTTCGGGGATCTTATGCCGCATAGAGACTGGCCTCTCCTCCGGAGGGCAACGCGAATAAAAGTTAACTTCGAAGCTGTCAGTCAGCGCGCGCGTCGAGAGAGGATCCGGGAGATTCCATAAATCTGAAGCCATTAAATAACAGCACCGTGAATGCGTGGCGCACAAACCGTCTTTCTCAAGAGGCCGTGAAAATCCTACGCTCAGAAGAGGACTCAACCACTGAAAGACCAGACGTGAGAGGAAACTAGGAAAGGTATGAGACGATGCAGTTAATCAAGAAAAAACCTACGAGGCGTTTTCTTCTGGTAAGACCTTTCCACGACCAAACCCAGGGGGAGCGGGCGGTGGCGAGAACCAATGCCAGATCCTCATTATTCACGGTAAGTATGAGCGAGAGATGGACACGTCCCACGTGTCGATGAACGTTTGAGATGAACTGAACGGCAGCCTCGTTATGATGAGGGCATATATACTTAGTGAGATGACTCAAGTATCATTTCAAGAGATGGTTATACATGCCGGCACCGATGAGGCCAAATGCCGGTGGAAGCGAGAGATGGTTGCGCGTTCCATTACTAAGCGCCAAGCTATCGGCAGCAAAGCCGAGTGCTGCGGCATTTTCCGTACAGCGCTGCCACGTTACTTGTGGCCCGCCCATTTCACTTCGAACGACGGCAATACGTGGCCTCTGAACAATATAAGTAACCGACAAAAATCAAACTCGAATTGCGACCGCCACGTGCACGAACGTATGGTGTAGAACTGTAGAAGTATATGACTGTACATTTACTAAGTACTACGGCGGGCGCCACAAGATCAAATCTAAAAGGCTGTCCAAGTCCCGAGTCCGTTCAAACACCCCCATTTTTGAAATCATTTCAAACCTGGAATCCACAATTCACTGGTGTCAACATCGTCGCCGTTACATCCACCACTCCATATTCAACAGCATGCCCCCCCGTCAAGTATGTAATCCATCCCCGCGGAGGACGTATAAAATCTATTCAACGCATGATCCACTACCGTCACCGTGATATTCTTCGGCACTCCTTGAGCATCCTTGTGCACCAAACTCCAGCAGCTACCACACTGGGGTGAGTTCCAGCAACAACAGAGGATGAGGCAATGTAAGGGAACGTCGGGAGAGCCAATAGCCACGGGTCATGAGACCGTTCGCCCCGTTGGAACAAAGTTACTCCCGACTCCATAAGTAGGGTCGTAGCCAAGAGTAACGGCCTGCACGGCGCGCGGTGGCAATGGACTCGAGGCTGATGAAGTGTTAGTAGATGTTCTTGGTAAGGAGTGCTGTATAGGTATGAATATATGTACTGTACTTAAGAAGGATTTATTCAATGACCGACGTGTTTTGAGTAACCTAAGCGAGGTGGCTGACCCGCCTTCTCTCAAATAGCCTGTCCAAATCCTTGACCAGCTCGGAAGTTCCATCGGCTTCCACCGTTCGGCTCGCTCCGATTTGATTCTCACTGAGATTGAGATGTACCATACTTGATCTCAACAAGTTGAAGGACGGTTGACTTCGCAGCGCTATCCTGGCAGTGATGCGAGCGACACGGTATTCCCACGGATTCTGGCTCCTCTGTGACTCCCAGCTTGATCCCAGTTGTCTGCGAGGTCTGTGCGGCGATGAAGATAGTGGACGACCAACGATCTGATTGACTTGTACAGAACTGTTTCACGTTTCCTTCGTTCCCTCTGCTCAAGCTCTTGCACAGCCCGTTTTTTCAAGTTACCGGTGTCGGGACTCGCGAATTCACAGATTGCTCCGAATTGGACGGGTGGATTGGTACCATTGCAAGTGATTGCCCGGTCGAGCGACGCTTCGATGGCGGTGTATCGGGTACGTTTCGGGTTTTCTCTCCTCCTGCTGTTGAGTGTTGGTACTGATGATTGATCGATAGGGGGGAAGACCAGAGATTCATTCATTCATATCTTGGTGGCGTTAAACGTTCATTCTCACCACCTGTTCGATTTCTGTGGCGTGATCTGTCTTGGTCTTGGTCTAAATACGTTGCTCGCTTCGTAAGTATAACCGTAACCTGCGACGTGATCTGCGAGTCCCAACGTCAGGCCGCTATCAAATCTAATGTATGTGATGCTGATTCCACACATAGCACCCTAATCTTTTGATGCTCGATGGGATGGCTTCATTATCTCTTTTGATGTTCGACGGGATGACTTCATTGTCCTTCGCCCCCCTATAGATCGTTATCAGTGATTTTAAGCAAGGCTACGCGATGAACGGGAGGCGGCGCTCGCAGATTACGACGATAACCAGCCTCAGCCTGATGATCAGGCTACGTGATTCGATGGGGGCGCGGCCCGTTTCCAGATGGGCTTTCATTTCATTTCGTGACCGTCTTTCCCATCTGTCAAACTTGCCGCGGAGTGGACCGCCGCCATCTTTCCGCCTACATAACCGGGGGCCAGTGGGCTTCTCTTGCTTCTTGTTCCCATCGTCACTGGTGACTGGACCCGAACTGGCTTTCTTCCCCCCTCGTGTTTCTCAGGCTAGACCTGTCTCCTCTTGAACATGACGTCGAACTACTGGACTGCGAGACGATTCAAGCTCAAGCTCAAGTCCTTCGTAAGTCCCCCCCTCCATCCATCCTTCCTCGTGCTCTGACAAGACTACGTATAGTATACCCGAATTACCCGCAATCGTTTAACTGCTACGTTCTTTCTTTTTGGGTTCTTCCATTGCTGGGCGCAGGGCATTATCCAGTCTCTGCTCTACTCTATCGATGCCGAGTACAGCACGCTCCTGTCCAAAATTGAGCATGCGGCGCATATGGACCCACATAACCATACATGGCTCGAAGGGACGAACGAGCATTACCGGCTGAGGATGTGCAATTGGATTCCGCACCTGGACCAAAACTGTTCATATGTTTTCCAGTCCGATGTCGATAGCGGGGGGCCTCTGACGGTGAATGATACTCTGAATCGAGGAGAAGTGGTAGGTCCTTTGACTTAGCACCTCTTTTCTTCGCTTTCTCAGAATTGTTTTTCTGCAGCTCCGGTCACAACTCTCGGTTCGGGATCCCATCTTTGTAGATTCGAATTCGAGCGCGCCTTCTTCCAATGTTGTCATTGTCAGCAAAAACGAAACACAAGGAAACGTTACTCTTTCGATGCAATGTACCGGCATACTGACGTTCCCTGCTCAAGAGTCAGTCCCGTCTTTTTTCGCCTAGTCCTTGCACTTTTATTAACAGTTTTCTATCAGTCTGAAAAACAACGCTCGGGAAGACCTCGCCTTTGTGTTTCTACAATTTTGGCTGTTCATCATGTCTGTCGTAGCGATGGTGTACGACTCGGTTCCCCATGTGTAAGCCCGACAACCACCACATTGATTGTATTAGAAACTGATTTCTGCCGTCAGTGTGGCAGGCGTTATGGCTCGCACGCTTTTGACTGCTTGGTCCGCCTATGCCATCTGGCGAACGCAGTCAAAGAAGGAAATATATCAGCAACTCATTGCTAACCCGGGAACCCCGTGTTCGGTCGACCTCTTTCCCATCTACTTTAAGGTCAGATTGAATTACGAGGTGGGGAGTTTTTGACTGCCACAGCATGGTGCGATGCTGACGACAAAATAGATTCCTGATCTGGTTCTGAATGTTACAGCGCTGTATATTGCAGGTCACCTTTCCTGGACGCTCTTCCGGGTGAGTTGGCCTCTCTTCCTGTAAATTATCATTTCGTCTGACATTGTTTTTGAAGGAATACCAAGCGCGGTCTTTCACTACTGTTGGGGCGCCGCTTAAGATTGTCCGAATGTACAGGGTGAGGCGCAATTTGCTCTTCCAATCCACCCATGCATTAATAGGATATCACAGTTCTATTTGGCAGTTCAAGCATGTCTTCAACTCGAGGTCTATGCCCTCATCGCAGGCATGAGCCTCTGGATAGACCAGCTTCTCAATACGTACATCCGGGTCATCTCTGAACATACCTTCTGGTACGTGGCCGTATTCGTGTTCTTCAATGCGGTAAGTCCTTTGTTTCCTTTTATTACTCTCGTCACTTCATTTCATTTATTTGAATCCCGGACAGCTCGTACTTCCATGGTTGATATTGGTGAGTACGTCCAGGCCTTTACGACAACTGCAGGACTGATGTTTAACAATATTCACAAGGGGTGGTATTCGATAAGATGCGAGAAGAAGCTCTTGACGGCGATTTTCATCTTCACCGCGTTCGTTTTCTTCTTCACGGAATGCATCATGTTCTATTCCCAAGTATATCGGTGGTAAGCGCAAGTCCGGCTTCGTATGCTGAAAGGGTAACTGACGCCCTTTCCAGGACTTTCGTTAGCTGGGCAAATCTCGCGTGCTTTACAGTGGCATCGATGCTTCTCATCGCAGCATCCTTCATACTCGGGATCATCTGTATGCGCAACTTTGGCAAGGGACTAGCGCAGTACCGTGAGTCAATCAAGCCAACCATCCAACATTCAAATCTGACAACACGACTTGTGAAGTACACGCCGAATCAGTACTGGAATCGATGGACTTTTCGCCGGAAGTCTTCGAGCACGATGTCACAAAGAGCCACATCACACTAGTCGAGACGAGACCCAAACGATTGCTTCGAAAACATTCCTACGCATCAGAATACGACAGTATAAGCAAAAAGTCGCCCTATACCTTTGTGATGGATGATTGGATACGTCAATAACCTTCAACAATCAACACAGTTCACATGTATTTATACAATCTATGTACAATACTGCAACATTTGAACTTGAACACCTCCGCCTAAGTAAATGATGATTACGGTAAGTGTTTAGAAACGAGTCTTGAGAAAATGAATGCAACGACTAGGTCGGTACCCGGTACACAACCAGTCTCTCCTAAAAGTATCCTTGCTTCGGCTGCTGCTGGACCCGCCTGATATTCACTGGGGATCCTGGCCGGGGGTTCGTTGGCAGCCCACGGACGGGGCTGCTCGCGGTCGGTGAAGACGAAGGACTACTCGACGCTGGAACAACAAGAGGCGGGACGGGCTTGCGCGAGACCTGGGAAGCCGTTCGCTGGACGGTGACGGCAGGCACGGGTGGCACCTCTTTCCTCCACATTCCTTGCTGTAAAGACGGGCTTGAGGGCATAGAAGACGACGCGGACGACGTGGTGATTCTCGTCGATGTCGTCGAAGACGAGAATCGGGACGACTTCTTGGAGATGATGCTCCGCGCCACGGGAGGCGTGGTCGACAATTTCATGGTGGGCCTCGCTGCGTCCGAGTAGATGGAAAGGGAATGCATGCCGCGGACCGACACGCCTTGAACACTCGGCGCTGGCTGGCGAGGCTCGTCCACGTAAGGAAGAGTCTCTACGTCGTACTTCTCTTTCATAGACGACGAGAACGACTTGTCGCTGAAGCTGCGTTTTAAGCTCGCATTGTCGTTCTTCGAGAAGTTGACGGGTGTGAAGTCCATGCCCTCCAATGCATCAGTGACGCGCACTATCCTAGGTTTAGAGGATATGCATCGATGAAACGGCGAATTGACGTACAATATTCCTTGAGCCCTTTCCCAAAGTGAAGTCGACAAACGACCGCGAGGAAGGATGTTACAACAAGCAAGATGTACGCCGTAACTGTTATAGTGGCGAAAAAGGGCCAGCTATTGAAGATGAGACGATACACTGCTACGGTCACATCACTAGTCAAAAAGAGAAAATGGACAGACATACAGTTGCTTGCAAACATGAACGATGATACACCCAAAAGAAACGCCGAGAGGATCCCAAAAACAATGAAGAGTTTGCGGTATTCGCGGCGCACAGAAAGCCACCCCTGGACCAAACGTATGGGTATACGGATAGTTCGTAACAAGCGAGGGACTTACGAGGACAACCCAGGGAATCTCAACCTGACCGAATTGCCCGACGGTGAGTATGGAGAAGTTGGTGTTTCCTAGGGACTCACCACAGCCGTAACCGCAAACGCTGCCAGGTACAATCCAAGGTGCCTCGCCATAGGGCGTATGCTGCTGTTGGCGATTTTGTCGATCCACATGCCAGTAGACGCCAGGCTGAAGAACCCAACGAGTTGCAGGAAGACGGACAACAACAGGACGGCCTTGAAGCGCTATCATAATCGTGCTCATTGAATTCTGGGGAGTTGGCGTACTTTGTATATGTTATTGATCTCCGTGGATGCTCCGACACGACTGAACGACTGGTTCGCGTAAACCTGGAAGACCGGGCGTGAAACGCGTCGAATAGAAGGGCCAAGATGCCTACCTTGTAAATGCTCGTCGAAAGGTAGAGATAGATCAACAGAGCGGCGACATGGATTGCAATGATGGGAATCTTGACTCCTTCGTCAGACACGAAACCCATCTGGCGTGTGCGCGACGACTCACCGTATGCTGCGTCCGAATATCCCACCAGTTGCCCAACAGATCAATTCCATCACACGTCCCATCCACAATCAGGTTATTGTACCGCTCCTGCAACATCTTCGAGTTTGAAACCCTGTAGCCCGCCCATGCAGTACCTAGAACGTGACCGGCTAATGAAGCCCCAAGATGTGGCAGCGACTCGTTCAATATCTGTCAAATATAAGTCGACGAACTGTGATGGGATATGCGCGAGGCTCACGGTCACCGCGGCCAACGAAAGCATCCATATCTGAAAAAGGAGCGTAACGACATCCTCTCGTCTAGCGTCGCGTAAACTGCCGAGACACACAAATCAGTCTAGTTCTCACCATCAACACGCGGACAACACGCACATATCCCGAATATAGAGTAAGGACTGGAGGCATGGAATGGGCAGCACTTCGCCGTTGCTGATTTGAACGCCAACTGTTGATCCCGACCGATCAAACACGGGCACAGCAGAAAAGTCACGCTGCGATTTCTGGTCAATGATAGATGGGCAACATTGAACATCAAGACGCACCCCAATCACCGCCGCGTTCATGTCAAAGAACGTGGAATTCCCGAGGCGTATCTCTTCACAGCGCGCGTCCGGTGCGGTCGGGATGTCATAGCAGAATTGAAAGGCATTGTTATCGAAAAAGGTCGATCCACTGGTGATGTTGGACTTGCTCAAAACGATGGAGATCAAGTCGGCCGCCTCAGAGTTGTCATGATAGGCGACAGCTTGGAGGCTGGAGAGGACGATACAGCTGATGACTGCCACACCAAAGTAGAGCGTGGTGAACCGGTTGAGAGTGATCCTAGCATACTATAACGGATGGACGAATGAGACGTGTCGCCACCATTTCCTGACCGATCGCAACGCACCACGAGCTTTATTCGCGACCACCAGAGGGCCTGCTTCACGAGTTTCCGGGACCACTGCCTGAGCATCGCGAAAGACGACTACGAACCCGTCGTATAGGTACTGGAAGGAAAATGAATGACCCCGTCAGAAACGCACCCAAGGCGTTGAAAGAAAAGCCCTTCAGCGTAAAAGTAGCATAAAAGGGTGGATGGAAGTTGGAAGAAAAACAAGGTGAAATAAAGCCTGTCTCATGAAGATCGACGGAAATTCCAGACGGCAGTCGGGGCAAAGGCCAGGTATGGAGTCGCTTGGCAACCTGGATCACTCATCAACTACGCCTCTTCTTAGCAACAACCCTCCAGGCGCCAGCAACCCTCCGTTGGAGTCAATTGAATCTGCACAATGCACTGCGAGCCTATGCGTTTTGCCGCACTCGAGTTATTCTCCTGGTCCTCATTCTTTCCATCGCCTTGACCCCGACACACTGTCTACGGTCTACACGGTGTACTATTCCTGACAATCACAAGAGGAAACCTTCTTCAAAGTGCTTGAACCGAGATATCGGTGCTGCGGGCACCCCAACCAAGCGCGTCCGGGCACGCGATCCGGAAGTTCGCGCAGGGAGGCAAAATTATCGCGATAGGTGATTGGATTTACACCGCAGAGGTGGTAGCTTTCCTTGGCCAATGACGACGTGTGCAGCTTTGGCGTTGGCAGCGGTCGACATCCATCATCGTACCCACTGGCACTCCAGTTGAATGTGAAGAATTTCAACGTTCCACACCTATGGCGAGGCTCAGTCCCTTCTCGCCGTCCAATCGCCCTGAGCACGCTATTTCAGTGCACTGCTGAATTCCCGGAAGAACAGCAACCACAGCAACCGAAACCGAAACGAGGATATCATAGGGTCCAGACCACTGTAAGGAGTCAGGACAGAAGGTTGACGCTCGTCGCTGTCAGTGTTCAAGTCTCGTCAGAACGTTACAGACAGCAATACATTTTGCGAACAGGTGTCTGTCGTGAAGTAGAATGAATCGAGCTTCGTCATTCAACCACGACTTTGATCATGAGGCATAGCCTAACCTCATGTGTCTCCGACGACGCCAGCCAATGAAATGTTGTTCGTATACCTATTAGTACCGGTGCCAGTGGGGAACTGGAGGAAGTCGTATGCGGGACCAAGGGTGCGACACTACCTCGAAACTTTCATTAACGTACATGTCTACGTCTCCTTCTTACCGTTCTAGACTCTAGTCAGATTTAGCACTGAACGAAATCAAGGCGTATCTTCGAAGCACATATCAGTATCAGTAAGAACCAGAACGGACTGCATACCGTCCATTAACCCGCCATTTCTCGTCACTTGCATCGAGCTTGGCAGCGACCTCTTTGTCCACTCCTACGACTACATCAGCCTTATTCGTTCGTAAACTTAGGAGCGGGAATGAGCCAGTGAGAGGACCTATGTCACATTCAAAACTGTTGCTCCTGTTGATAGTCTATTCAAAGCTCACCAAGAGCGGTTTCGAAGGAAGTATCGGCGGGCCAAGCAATGTCACCGGTAAGCCTATCAAGCTTCAGCGAGGACACCGTTGGCTTGGAAAAGCGCATACTTGCGATAACTATTCAGTTGGTGAACCAATCGGTTAAATCCATCCTGTACGTGATGCAATCACAGACACTCACTTCAAGTCGCCCTGCGCGAAGGAACAAGACAAATCAGTACACTGATGGTGGCTGAAGACACGCATACCTTGAAGATGACCAAGGAACTGTTCTCGTGCAGGTCTTGCCACAGAGCCGGTGCGTGGATTTTGATATCCCAGTACGGCAGACTTGTGGTCCAGAAATCGGCGGTTGTTCCCGTTCCTCCACCCAAGGGCGTCTCTTGTGGGACAGAGAGACTGAAAACTCCTTTCTCAACGTAATCCTTCCAGCGCATGACCATGTGCTGGAGATTGTCCTTTTCGGCTTCCGAAGGGGACGAAGCAGAGAGGAAGGAAGTGTCGAGTAGGAGCTCGATTGTTTGTTTGAAGTCGAGAGGCGTCACGTCAGAAACAAACCAGGGAATGACCTTCGGGCTGAAAGGAAAACCTGAATGATGAGCTAAACGGGACGACAATGGACCCACTGGAAGACGACCTTCGCAATATGAGGTGTATATGTAACCAAGAAATCGGCAAATACGATATCGGTGAAGAGCTAGAAGAAAAATTTAAATGGCGCAAATCCCTGAGCCCAACAGTAGTACCTCAAATCCAGCTGTAAAATGTTAATGTATTACAATGGAGGCACGAGCCATTCTCACCGTTGTCGAGAATAAAATCTACTCGCCCATCCGTAACGCTTTGAATTTGTTTCCAAACCGTGTCTTGGTCGTCCTTTAAGATGAATGCCTGTCTCGCTGCTTGGGCGTCTTTGCCAACAGATTGCAAATGTTCGATATCCGATAATGAAAGATTGGTTAGTAAGGACAGATCCTAAAATCCTTGTAGGTCGTACGACGTGACGGGAAGATAACAAAACGGCCTACAGTGGCATTTCCCCTATAAAATCGTTAGTTGTTTTCATTTGAAAACATGGAAGGTCCTCACCATAAGCACATCTGGATCATCTCGCGAAATAGAATCTTGAGATTCTCAGGGTCACCTTCAAGCTTGACCTTCTCGTCCTCAAGCTCCCTAATACTTGTTGCAATTTCTGTCTTTCGTCAGCGATGCGCATGTAACTCGAGAGAGAGAACACACTATGGATTGACACTCCGGACTTTTGGAACGCGTCAACTTTCTGGGTCAAAAACGGATCATAGGCACGCCAATGCTTTGTTTGCGCTCCAAACGCGCGTATAAGGCGATAACTTGTGAGAAATTAGACCTCAGAACATTCATAATGAATGTAGGGGACAAACAGGTAACACCTAGAAGTATATAAGAGTGTGAAGTGCGGTCATGGACAGATCATACTCTGCAAAAAGCCAGGGAGCAGTGTACCAGGTGTTCTTGGAAAGAGTAGCCAGTCGGTCTAGTTCAGTGTTGTATGTGTCTACGTGAGCTTCATCCCCTGGAATACGCCTAATCTGATTAAAAAACACTACAACAGAAGACCAACACTCACTGAAGCGCGTGATCCCTTGCCATCTCGTACTTTAGTCTACTTATCTGCTCAATGAACTTTTTCCCTTCTTCGATCTTCTCTTCGTGGCCACCACCGCTAACGAAGAGATCGTGGTTTTCGCGATGCAGTTGGTCGACTACGCCAGCGAGAATGACGGGCCATCGTTTGAGAACAGTTTCATATCTTCGTGAAGGTGAACGTCCTGAGAATGTATAAATGAATTCGTCTGCTCACGCAAATCTGGATGGTGAGTGAGCAAAGCAACGTGCAATGTGCAATAACCCTACCCAGCCTTGTCTGTCGGATCGTATGGCGGGTAAGGTGCTTCGAACATTGTTATCTCGCGCCCTGGTAGCCTTTATTTCCAATGAAGAAAAGGAGGCGTGGATCGGGTGGTGGTGGTGGTCGGGAGTCGAGAAGGATAGAGCGCCACGCAGCGGTCCGCGATACCGGGTATACTAATCACATGATCAGATGACCGCATTTTGATCCGATTCCAATTTCCCACCCTCACTCTTCTTGAAGTTCCATACCAGCTCCATACCAACTGCATACTTATTACCAGTACTTGGCCAGTACCCCCTCAGAGAAATGCGATTATCATCATACTTATGACGACGGCGTCCCTCGGGCCACGGCTGTGCGCTGAGCCTTTGAACAAGTATATACCCGAGAACATATTCAACTAACTTCGAGTGTTGGATTATGTCGGAGACTGAGACTGAGACTTCCCTTCCCCCAGAAATTCTACTGAATATATTCGAATCTGTTGCAGATGACAAGAATATTGCACGGACTCTGGTCGCTCTCTGCAAAGCAACAAAAGAATGGTCAGTCTCCCTATTACTTACACTGTCGTCGCATTCTGGCTCATACCATCACAGGATAGAGCCGCTTCTATACAAGAGTCTCGTTGTCTTGACCTCTCAGGTCGCGGATCAGGTTGTGATGTCTATCGAGTCGCGCCAGGAACGCCATCCTACGTTCTTCGCGACTCGAGTCAAGGAACTCACCATCTGCTGGCAAGGTGACGAAGCTTTAACGAGTGTTACCTTTGGGGCATGTACCGGAGTCGATGGGCTTCACATTATTGACATCAGACAAACAAGGCTGCAGAAGGACCATACTACTATTGACGCTGTCGAGCGTTCCGTTTCCCTTATGCGCCCTACACACGTCACCCTTCATGGACCTCTGAATCACACACACGTCCTTGGTGCATTGCGCAGTGCAACTCACTTATTGTGGGCCCATGACGGTGACGACTGTTGCAGTGCCAATATACCCGAAGGTCGCAATGCCTACGTGAACACGTTCTTCCCAGCTCTCACGCATTTCATATATTACTCCCACTGCCATTGACGGCTCCTAGTCATGGCCGCGCGAGTGGTAACAACGTCGCATTGGGGCCTGCAGCTGCGATGTGCGAAGATATTCTATCCCTCTACCCAGCCATCCAAGTGATAGTTCTGCTCCCATATCCAGATCTTGTCAACACCTTCGCCAGGTGAGATTGGGTGCACGGTGTTTGAAGACCGTCGCTGCGTTCTCTTACTGCCGGATACAAACGTCCCTGTGTGGGATTTGTGGAAGGCGACACACTCCATCCTTCTGTCATTCCCACCATGGCGACAATCGAGAAGGAAATTTGGAAATTTGCAGAACGAGTGATAGACTCTGCGCGAGCGTGAGGGACTGTCGATCCCGAAAGAATACATGGAGCTGGATCGCAGTTGTGTTATTGCGTAGCAGTACCTTTTCCGCACGTCAACTTCCTTCAATTACTGTAGTTGTACTGCGATCCCTATAAAGATCATAGATGAAACTTGTAATGATACGAATCCCTCCGCGGCTATGCAACCAACAAAGTTGAACAAGAGTTGAAACGACTTTGATGTTTGTGGTCTTAACTCTATCACTAACCATCACCACCACACACTGCCCTCAAGTCTTGATGTCAGACACCGTACTTCCACCCGAACTGCTGCAAGTCATATTTGAGACTGCTACAACGCTTTCAGAAAGCGTATTCGTTGCTATCAATCTAATCAGTGTCTGTAAAGCCACAAAAGAATGGTATGGTTCCTCTTCATTAAATAAAAGAGCTGTGCTCATATGCCCTCTCCACTAGGATAGAGCCCTCACTATACCATACTATCGTTATCCTAAACACTGAAACGGCGTCCAAATTCTGTTCATCCATCCAGTCGCGCCAGAAGCGCGATCCCTCCACCTCATTCCTCGCAACTCACGTGAAAGAACTCACTCTCAACTGGGACCTCAACGATGCCTTGCTCATCCCCATCCTCGAGGCATGCATAAACCTCCAATGTCTCTACATCACCCGCCAAACCCGGGAACCAAAAGACCACACCGGCATCGACGCTGTCGAACGCGCCATCGCCTCCCTCCGCCCTAAACGCATCGCCTTGGACGGCGTAAACCTCACACACTTCCTCGCGGCACTTCAACACGCTACCCACATCTGGTGGGACACCGACGAAACAGCGTGCTGCCGGACCTCGTTCCTCGAAGACGCTCAGACCTTGCACGACGTCTTCCCCTCCCTCACGCATATCATGCTGCCCATGGCTAGTTCGGCCTACCACAGCGCAGAGAGCAACCACAGTGAATCATTGCGTATTACAGCCGGCATATGCGAAATTGTAATGTCTTCGTGCCCTGCATTCGAAGTCCTCGTTATACTGCCATACCCTTACCTTGTCAACACGCTCGCGATTCACAAAAACTGGAAAGCGGACTGGGTACGGGAAGTCAAAGACCCTCGCTGTATCCGTCTTCTTCCGGGTACCGACTCGAATGATCCTCACGTAGGATTCGTAGATGGAGATCTTCTTCCGTCAGTCCTTCCTAGGCTGTCGAGGACAGACAAGGAACTTTGGGAGTTTGCAGAAAGGGAGGTGGCCCTTCGCCAGAGCGAAGGTCTGTCTATTCCGCCTGAATACATGGTGCATTCCACGAGAGACTGCGTCGTAATGTAGCACAATTTCGAATCAGGATACACGGAGGCCCTTACAGGTCTGTGCACGTTAATTCTATATTCTAGCGACGCTCGAGTCATCAAGCGTTCATACATTCTTCACGAATGCTTTGACATCGGCAACTTTTTCCTTCTCTGGAGATTCAGGACGTGATGCGAAGCGGTCCTCTCCATGGTCTGCTACATCCAGATACGTCTCCATCGCTGGGAAGAACGAGCTTAACCCCCAGTACAAGATAAGTGAGACAAAGAACTTTGGACGGCGTTAATCAGGGATCGGTGAACTGAAGAGAGGACGTACGCCGTAAAGCCAGGCAATGTCAAAGACGTGGGAAACGTTACCAACAGTGATGTTGTTGTTGATACTGTGTATCAAACCAGGAAGACTTGGAGGTACCGAAAAAAGTAAGGCAACTACAGCACGCCAGTTCTGTTCAAACGTTTCAGTGGACGAGAAAGATATAAATGTAATAACACACAATGCCGTTCCAATACCGATATCGACCATGGGGGTTGTACATTGCTGGAACATCGACCTTGCATTTGTGTACAAGCCAGTACTATCGTGAGGTTAGTTGTCTACCATAAGCGCCAAGCATGAACAACATACATCCGCGACCATTCTGTTATGTTGTTGTGAGAAAGAAGGCATAAAAGGGACTGCGCCGAAACACTCACATTCCAGAGAACGGACCCAAGAACACCGTGTATCCCGACATGAAGGTCAAGAAACCCTGACCCGTCGCGAGGATTTCCCAAGGACAAAGAGCCCAACCACCAAGAATAGCACAAATGACCTGGCCGCGTCGGATGTTGATGTACCTCGGGAACAGAACCGTCATATCGTTTGCTGCGCTCAAACTATTGGCTGAGATGTTCGTGCCCAATGTGGCGAGGAAGAAGCTAAAGGCAGCAAAGAAAGCTGCAGCTCGGTTGTCCCAACGGTCGATGAGTTTTAGTGGATCCCATAATGTTTCGCCATAAAGAACTTCGCCCGCAGAAGTGACCGCAATCCCGCAAAACCCGATAAGGGTGAATACGGTGGGAATGATGGCGAGTTGCACGTATTGACTATACCCAACATCAGATGAGCTACATACAATCTCTCGGAGGAAGCCTTACGCTCGTTCATTTTTGGCATAACGCTGCACATGCAATTAGAACAAAGAAAAAACGTGATGATTAAGAATCTCACTGTGAAATCGGGAATGTTTACCGCAAGAGTCGCGTAAATACCGAGAGCACTATTGAGCGCGCTTAACCATGCCCAACTGAAGTCGCTGCCACTGATAGTGGCGTGTTTGGGTTCTAAAGAGACTCGTGGGGGAGCCTTGACCATAGCCCAAATGAGGATAGCCAGCCATGCGAACGGAACAATGATAGCCTTGGCCATGAACAGATGGCGAATCCTTTGCGGAGAGACTAGCATGAATGGGAATTGAAAGAGCCAATATCTAAATGATACGCTTAATGGGGGGCGTTTAGAGTGATTATTCGGACGCACAGGAAGTAGCACATCATTCCGACCGATGTTATCCCAGCGCCTTCAGCAAGATGATTGGGAATTCTGGCTGTCGAGGGCCAGATCGCCTTGAGCATTTGGTAGACACATTCTGAGCCCGTATACGTCTGGATACCGAACCAGAACATGGCCAGAATGACTCGACTAATGACACTGAAATAGCTGAACCAGAAACCGAATGAAGATCGATTGAGCACTGTTGACAGTCAGATACACAACTTGACTTGTTGGACTGGACCTCACCAGGAAACGCGACGTGTAGACGTGCCCCGACAGTTCCGTTAAGAACCATGACAATGGATATGATAACATGTCCCACTGCAATGGCTGGAAGCGCCTGTCGCCTATCCAAAATCAGCACTATAAACAGTGATCTTTTCTAACGACATACCAAGAGAGCCCAACAGCCAACATGGAACTTGCCAGCTCCCAAACCGCAGTATTCGTCGCGTCTGAAATCCAGTACGCAACATAGTTCCTCGTCGACCATGTCCGGTCCTCCGGAGCGACTGGATCCATGTCCTTATTGCTCCATTTCGACGTGGGCGCAAACGTAGAAGGAGACGGCTCCAGCGCCCATTTTGACGGCTTGAACAATCCGGGCATGGTAGCGGTCGAGACAAGGGAGATCGCGAAAAAAAAGAAGTCAGAAATGGCTTCCGAGCTTATATACGCAAATCAGTCCATCTGGAGGAGCCAGACTGATCCGCCATATGCTCTGCTGTGGGCGATAAAGAGGAGGAGTAGATAACGAGTTGGAATGCGATAGGCTAGCTGTCGTGTGATGAAACGCGACTGAAAGGCTCGATTGAGACTGGACATGTCAATTTACCGCTATTGCTGTTAGAGACCGACATTTGTGTCGTTGAGGAGGCCTATGATATCGTCGAAAAAGGCGAGATAGCAGGGTCGACCAGAGGTTTGAAGCGATGCCGTGTTGTCGCCGAAAGGGAGTACAAACCGGTAGTGCCCGGCGGCCTTGCTATTTCACTTCGTTCGCATCTGTATAGAAGATTTCGCCGTACCAGTAGCGCATTACTGGTGGCGCATAATCAAGTAATAGACATTGTATCGTAAAGCACCATCCTCAAATACGACAAGACTTTCATTACGTTCTTACGTTTGCTTTCGAAAATATTCTCGACAAGAAGGGCGCGAAAGCCAGCGGAACATCCCCTCTAGTGACATGGCAAGGAATACTTGTTAACGAGCGGGACCTGCCCCCAAACTGGATTGGGGACGTCTATGTCCGCAAGGCCTGAACGGCCTTGTCACTCCAGTAATGCTATATGGTGAATGACGGATATCTGAAGAGAGCTTCCAGTAACCGGGGCAATTCATTGAAGCTTCCAACTAAGATTCAAATCTACCCACAGTTGCGCGCTTGATGTACGACCGAAACGTTCTGATTTCAATCACCACCATTTTACTTTGGTTCCGAGTACGAACACGCCATGTACATTCGATCCTCAGTGATGGAATACCACAGCATTATCGTTTATGAAAGCGATCTGCTCTTTCCGATAGTCATCTGGTATAACAGTCAGGTTATCGCCATTCAGCTGCATCAAGACCTAAAAAGTAAGGTCAAAAACACAGCGGAGAGAAACGAAGCGAATGAAAGATGAGTTACCGGATTATCTGATGTGTACTGGGGCCATTGTGGGCCTGACGGTCGATCAGATTATGAAGTGCATGTGCAAAGTTAATGCAAGGACGTACGTTCAACTCCCAAGCCGTCGTTGGGGTCAAGACTGCTAGTAAAGGAAATCCAATAGTCAATCATCACACGGCTCAGTGCGCTGGATGATGCCGTTTCGCCCTCAGGAAGAGCTCCGTATACGAAGGGGACTTCATCACCATGAGTGACTGCGCCACATTAGACGAGATTCAGGATGGCAGGATTTAATGTAAAGCCTACCTCCCAAGAAAGCAGGCAATTCCAATAAACGCTGGTCAAACAGATAGCCGTACGTCTTGACACCCGCCTTGGCAGCCGTTTGCGACAAAAGCCGTCTTTGAGAATCAAAACTGAGATCGCCAGCTGAAAGCGACGATAAGCGTTAACCGTGCTAGAGTGAAGTTCGACTGACCGAGACCCGCCATCCGTTTAAAGCTGTCCGACAAGCCGAAGGTCTCGTTGCCCGTATTGTGAGGAGCACCGAAAGCAGGGTCGTTAGGATATAGCTCGAAAAGTCTGTCCAGCAATCTATTGGGAATACCCGGCGGCGAGAAGTTCGCTACGACGTAAGCCTTTTCCTCGTCCTCAGTGAGATTTATCGTCGATGGCACGAATGAAGTGCCTACGTGAGATGTTTAGTGACTACGAGAAACGGAGGAGGAGTTCACCCCACCTTCATCTAGGTTTGTTCCGGCAATGAAAGGGATGCGAGCAAACCTCCCCACGCTGAACAGTCGAGAGGGAAAATCCGGAAAGAGACCGAAAGGCCCATCGAGGGTAGGTCCAAAGGGGAACATCTCATCCGCTACTGCAATCGAATTCAGCAGACCCTCAAATACTTCTGATGTATCGGCACGCCGTATACAATCAAAGGTGACGGTCGTCTTGACTAGTTTCTTGCAACTGGGTATGCCAGCTACAAAGTCATCCCAGCTCTCTTGACGAGGACCAGCACGAAACGTCACACTGGATGCAGCCGAACCGGATTCGAATATCTGAAAGGTATGTTACCGATTGGAGGAGTTGATTTGCGTGTAGCTTACAGCGCCTCGGGCTAATTGCGATATCAAAGGATTCAGGAAAAGCACCGCTGTCATAATGGATCCTGCGCTTTCTCCAAAAACGGTCACCTACAGGGACCCTTGAGCGCCATGGAACGCAGAGGAACAAGCCTACGACCCACCTTGTTCTTATCACCTCCGAAGACTTGTATGTTTGCTTGTACCCATTTCAGTGCGGCTATTTGATCCTTGATACCGAGATTGAGTTCCCCAAGAAAGTTGGCTTCGTTTCCCTCAGGAAATCCGAGAGGGCCGAGTCTGTAGTTGAAGTTCACATAGATGATGGGCGTTCCCTATGAATACATGTTACATATAGCAAACAATCAAAGGCATATTCACCTACCCTTAGTACACTCTGGGCTACGATGGCGCTCCCATTGAATGTCGAAGATTTGCCTGCAATGAAGCCCCCGCCGTATGTCCTAGTTACTCATGAATAAAGCGCGCCTTTGACGGAGAACACGCTCGGACCAGAATAACACTGGCAACGACGCGTTCGCATGAATTCCAGAGGGACGAAATATATTGATGGTAAGGCAGTCTTCCGAGCCTACAGGACTTGAGTTGTTCTATGAGACAAAGGGATTCGGCGTGAGTGAAAAAGCCTTGCCCAGACCACGTACTAGTTGCAAACAAGCTGGTCCAAAGTTTGAGGCGTCAAACACGCCGTTGTCCAAAATGAACTTGTTGACGGGAGCCTTCAGACGGAGCTGGCCCAGCGGAGGTTCAGCAAAGGGAATTCCTATTCGCAGTCAAGTATCGAATCAATGTGACTTGAATGTGCTCAAGCACGAAAGACACTAACCTCCGAAGAAGTCCTGTTGTAGAATTGTAACATCGCGTCCGATCAACGTCGTGTTCCCAAGCCGTACTTGGGGAGCGCAAAGCGCCAGTCCCACCAAAGAAACAAGATAGAGGAGAATCACCATGGTTGGAGCGTCTATCTTTTGGGACCATCGCGCTTGCTTTTAAAGAGTCAAGGCGACACATGGGCGAGTTCGGCTCATTTGAACAGCCTGAGGAACCAATGAGGAACTATCAGCTTCGCTGAAGAGAATGGCCTAAATCAAGCGCTTACTATCTGTACCTGTGCACGATCAGCTCATAAGAGGTTTTCATCGTTTCAAATGCAAGGGAGAAGATCATCAACGGTGACGGAGAGAAACAAACGCCTTCAGAATCAAGCATTCGGGAGATGATCACGGTCAGCAACGCAGTTGCTTGACAATGCGAGGAACCAAGCGCGCCGCAGATGTTGTGTGTACCCATCTCGGCCACAACGCCGTCGCCCTTTCATGCCGCAGTGATTAAGCCATTGTACTTGCTGGCACTTCGAATGGACCGACTCCGACGCTGACAGCGACCACAAGGTTTCGGCTTCTCTGGCGAATGACTTTTTATTGAAGGTGAATGAGTTCACCGACATCGCCATGGGCACTCATGGGCAGGAACATCTGTCAGTATTTTTACATGGATTCCGGACTTCTCAGTGTTCGTTATCCATAAACTAAGAACGGACCTCCATGGTGGAACCTCGGCTGGTCAGGCGTCAGCGCGTCAGCTCTGGTAAGCGTTCAGGGCGACCTCTTTTCAATGTGCGAACATGATGGTTGAGAAATAAGAATTGCGTTACGTAAGTGCCGTCGGCGGCTTCCAGAGCGCCACACGACTCCCTCATTTATACAGACAACTTGCTAGACGTCAGCGCGCTGTACATATCGACAAGCTCCGGCTCTCGTCTCCGGTTTAATATGTGGCCTGACTGGAACGTACTGTGCCTCGAGATTGTACACAGGACGCAGTACCACATGTCTTCATGAACGCTGTCGTATCACGAACACGACAGAAAAGGGGTATGTTAGTGTTCCCCAGCGGTCATTCCCCCTTGTCCGAGGGGCGAGAGAAGAGTCCGTTATTCCGACGGGTGGCCGTGAATGAGAAACGTATATACTTGTTCTCTCTCTCCGCTTAGCGAGAGCGACCGACGACAGGTCGGTATCCGAGAAGTATGTTCTCTGAACTAGTGGCGAGAGATCTATTGGGACCTTGTGCTGCTACCTACCGGAGTCTTACTCTCCGGTGACTGGAGCCTGGCATCGCATGGAGAGCAGCGTGACATGTAAGAGACGCTTCTATTAAAATTACTACGACTTTACTTCGATTTTGACATGTACCCTTTCGTCAGTGGTGGAATAACACAGCGTTATCGTTGATGAAGTCGATCTGCTCTTTGTGATAATCGTCCGTTGTAGTAGTCAGATTGTCGCCATTCAACTGCATCAGGACCTGGCAAGTAAAGTCAGCGTAAAGAACAGAAGTGGAGGCAAGACGATATACCTGGTTATCGAGCGTGTACTGGGGCCATACCGGACCTTTTGGTGCGGTCAGACGACAAGATGCGGGTTCAAAGTTAATGTCAACACGTACGAGGAACGCCCAGACCATCGTTGGGGTCAAGACTCGTGGCAAAGGAAACCCAGTAGTCAATCATCACACTGCTCAGCATATTGGACGAGGCTGTTTCGTTCATGAAAGGAACGAGTCCGTATACAAAGTAAACGTCATTAGCATGAGCGACTGGGGGATTTCAGCCTACGGTCCGGACGAGACGATTTAAACTTAAAGCTTACCTCCAAGGTACGGCGCTACAGACAACAAATGCTGCTCAAAAAGATAACCGTACGTCTTGACTCCGGCTTTGGCAGCCGCCTGTGACATTAGTCTCCTTTGAGATTGGAAGCTGATGTCGCCACCTGAAAGTATTTGTAAATGTAGAGTCAAATGGGAGCGAAGATCAACTGACTGAGAGCCGCCATCCGTTTAAAGGTCTTTGATAATCCGAAAGTCTCGTTCCCCGTATTGTAAGGCGAACCAAGGGCGGGATCGTCGGGATACAGCTCGAAGAGCCTGTCCACCACGTCATCTGGCAGTCCTGGCGGCGAGAAATTGGCTGCGAAGTAAGCCTTTTCCTCAGCCTCAGTGAGATTTATCGTCGACCGAACAAACGTAGTGCCTAAATTAGAGTCTTAGAAACCATGATGGGAAGCAGAATAGCAATCTCACCCTCATCCAGATTCGTTCCAGCAATGAAAGGGAGATGAGCAAACCTCCCCTGACTGAACATTGTAGACGGAAAATCCGGAAAGAGGCCCTGCGGCCCATCCAGAGTAGGTGAGAATGAAATCAGCTCACTAGCTACTGCAATCGAATGCAGCAGACCCTCGAATACTTCCGATGTATTGGCACTCCGTATACAATCAAAGGTGACGTTCGTCGTGGCTAGTTGCTCGCAGCTAGGTATGCCAGCTACAAAGTTTTCCCAGCTGTCTTGACGAGGAGCAGCATCGAACGTCACGCTGGTTGCAGCCGAGCCAGATTCGAATATCTGATAGAATATGTTACTAGCCAGACAGGACAACCTGCAGATGACTTACGGCGGCTCGAGCTAACCGTGAAATTGAAGGATGCAGAAAAAGAACAGCAGTCATGATTGCCCCTGCGCTTTCTCCAAACACGGTCACCTAAAAGCGACCATTGAGCGCAAATCGACGATGAGTAAGACTACCCACCTTGCTTTTATCACCTCCGAACGCTTGAATGTTCATCTGCACCCATTCCAAAGCCGCTAGATAATCCTTGATAGCAAGATTGAGCTCCCCAAGAGAGTCAGCTTCGTTTCCTTGAGGAAATCCGAGAGGGCCAAGTCTGTAGTTGAAATTGACGTAAATGACGGGCGTTCCCTGCAAATCCAAATTAGACATGAAACAACAACGGGTGCATTCATGTACCCTCAGTACACTCTGCGCGACAATCGCGCTGCCGTTGGCTGTCGCGGACGTGCCTACCAAGAAACCTCCTCCATACGCCCTAAGATCTCAATGAGTGACGCGACTCGGACATAAGAGACAGATTGTCACCAGAATAATACGGGCAGCGACGCGTTCGCAGAAATTCCAGAGGGACGGAAGATGTTGATCGTGAGACAGTCCTCCGAGATGGGGAAGGTCGCTACCTATGAAAGAACTAGGCTCATTGTACGAGAAAGCCCTGGCAGGAAGCCGTACCGGTTGTAGACAACCCGGACCAAAATTTGAGGCGTCAAAGACATCCTCGTCCAAGAAGAACTTTGTCACAGGCGCTTTCAATCGAAGGTCGCCCAACGGAGGCTCAGCAAAGGGAATGCCTATTCGCAGTTGTTGCATCAATATACCCAAGACTGAAAGACACTAACCTCCGAAGAAGTCTTGTTGTAGAAGTGTAACATCGCGCCCAATCAGCGTAGTGTTCCCAACCTGGACTTGAGGCGCGCATAGAGCAAACCCCACGAGAGTAGCAAGATATAGAAGAGTCGCCATGGCTGGGGGCGTCCACTATTCGGGAGCAGAACACGCTCGCGTTTTAAAGTCGGGACAGATTCCGGAGCAACTCAGGCTCATCGGGGAAAGAAGGCCTAAATCACATACTTATTAGGTACCTACGACGGTAGTTGTCTATAAATAAGACGTGAAGCACGAAGTGGATGCTGCGAACGTCTCGTCAAGTTGACGTGCCTGATTAGTGGAGCTAGCTGAGGAGCAGCTGAGGAAGAAATGTCAGCGTTAGTGGAGGTTAGTGGTCAGTCCGACGCAAGTCCGCCGGCAGACCAATGGCGATCCCAAAATGGCACGCCAATGATCGTCGTTGCTCTCCGCGTCCATCTCGGCTGCAGAGCTGTCGACTCTTGTTTCCTGTTTCAACGACAAGCATGACTGCATTTAAAACGCTTCGACGAGACCAGACCAGAGGCGTTGTCTATCTTACCCACGCATTCAGCAGGAGCTGGGACACCTTTGACCGCCTCACAAGGATGCTTGGAACTCCCGGAAATTCCTTCGATCCAACATTTCACTCCTGCAGACAATACAGACATTACCGTACATGTTATTGACCGTCGACATCGACGAATGCATTTGGAGCGTAACAAATTCCTTGCAGCAGCCAACGGGTATTCGATCCCCGTCGTCCACCCTTGTACGGCTAGGCGGGAAGTGTAGTCATCTAACCTGGGTATATGGCAACATCTGTCAGTCTGAGCCGCGTTCAAGGCAATGAAGGATAAAAACGTTTTCAAAAATCGACTAGGCGGTGCATTCAACCGTTAAGCTAGATCGGCCGCATGAAACGGTTGTTCTATTACATCCACAAGACGTGGGTTTATCCATCCATCCATCCATCAGTCCATCAGTCGAGAAGTCACATAAGCTTGGACTGATTGGCCTGAACGCAGGGAGCTTGTTGTGCACTTGGCAGTAGTTTGTCAACCCTGCCATTCAGCCTTTGCCAGAGGGCGAGCGCGCCGCGCGACTACTTCACACGGCGGCACGGGTACGAGCTCGGAGTAGCCTTAGCTCTCGGCATGGTTTTCTAGACGTAGTCGTACTCAATCGTGCAAGTTGATTACCTATGTAGATGAGGAATCAGTATGGTCTCAGCATTCTTCGATTGCCGTGACTGAGACGTTCGGACTGAATTTGACATGTACATTTCTTTGAATCTTCCATTCCTCCTCAATGGTGGAACAGCACAGCATTATCGTTTATAAAGTCAATCTGCTCTTTTCGATAATCGTCCCGTATGGCAGTCAGATTGTCCCCATTCAACTGCATCACCACCTACGAAAGTCAGCGCGAAGAACATAGTAAGCAGAGGCAAGATGACCGTACCTGGTTATCAGGCGTATACTGGGGCCAGAGCGGACCTGGCGGTACAATCATGTATAGGTGCATGTTCAAAAGTTAACGCAAACACGTACGAGGAACACCCAGGCCGTCATTAGGATCAAGACTTGTGGCGAACGAAACCCAATAGTCAATCATCACACGACTCAGCGCAATAGACGAGGCCGTTTCGTTCAGTAGCGGGACGAGTCCGTATACAAAGAACACATCATTGGCATGAGTAACTATGTGTTTTCAGCGGAGAGCCTCAACTCAAAAGACGGACGTGAAGCTTGCCTCCAAGGAACGGCGCTCTTGACAACAAGTGTTGTTCAAAGAGATAACCAAACGTCTTGACCCCGGCTTTCGCAGCCGTCTGCGACAATAGTCTTCTTTGAGACTGGAAGGCGAAGTCGCCGCCTGCCAAAGCATGTGTAAATGTACAGTCAAATGTGGAGTGAAGAACAACTGACTAAGAGACGCCATCCGTTTAAAGCTCTTTGATAAGCCAAAGGTTTCGTTCCCCGTATTGTAAGGAGACCCAAGAGCAGGATCATCGGGATATAGCTCGAAAAGCCTGTCCACCACCTTATCTGGAAGTCCAGGCGGCGAGAAATTTGCTACGACATAAGCCTTTTCCTCTTCCTCAGTGAGATTTATCGTCGGGGGCACAAACGAAGTGCCTACAGAAAAATTTCAGGAACTACGAGAAACGGAGGAGCAGCCCACTTCACCTTCATCCAAGTTTGTTCCCGCAATGAAAGGGATGCGCGCAAACGTCCCCTCGCTGAACAGCCGAGAAGGAAAGTCCGGAAAGAGACCGAAAGGTCCATCCAGAGTAGGTCCAAAGGGGATCTCCTCATCGGCTCCTGCAAAGGAATTGAGCAGACCCTCAAATACCTCCGACGTGTTGGCACGCCGTATACAATCAAAGGTGACGGCTGTCGTGGCCAGTTGCTCGCAGCTAGGTATGCCAGTGACAAAGTCTTCCCAGCTATCCTGACGAGCACGAGCACCGAACGTCAAGCTCGATGCGGCCGAGCCGGATTCGAGTATCTACAAGAATAAGTCACCAGCCAGCCAAAATAATTTTACGAGTGACTTACAGCGCCTCTAGCCAGCAAAGAAATTGAAGGCCGGAGTAAGAGCACAGCGGTCATAATTGCCCCCGCGCTTTCTCCAAATATAGTTACCTACCATTTGACTCTTGAGCGCGTGGGCATGACACGCGCAGACAAGTTACCACACACCTTGCTCTTATCACCTCCAAACGCCGGAATATTCGCCTGTACCCATTCCAGAGCTGCTAGGTAATCTTTGAGGGCGAGATTGAGCTCTCCACGCGCGGCCGCTTCGTTTCCTTGAGGGAATCCCAGAGGGCCAAGCCTGTAGTTGAAGTTGACGTAAATGAGGGGCGTTCCCTAAAAGACCGTAGTATCAGAAGTATGAAAGAATTGACAGGCGCGTTGATGTACCCTAAGTACGCTCTGCGCGACGATAGCGCTGCCGTTGTATATCGAGGACGCGCCTTCCGAGAAGCCTCCTCCATACGCCCTAAACCGCCAATGAGTGACGCGACTCAGACATGAGGGACACGTTTGTCACCAGAATAATACGGGCAATGACACGTTCGCAGGAATTCCTGAGGGACGGAAGATATTGATCGTGAGACAATCCTCCGAGATGGGGAAGGACGCCTCCTGTGACATAACTAGGTTCATTGTGTGGGAAAGCCCTGGCAAGAACGCGTACCGGTTGCAGACAACCCGGTCCAAAGCTTGAGGCGTCAAAGACGTCCTCGTCCAGGAAAAACTTGGTCACAGGGGGCTGCAAACGAAGCTTTCCCAGCGGAGGCTCAGCAAAAGGGATACCTACACGAAATCTTCAGAGTAAATCGCGGACTGGAGTGTCATACTCACCTCCGAAAAAGTCCTGTTGAAGAAGCGTAACATCCCTCCCAATCAACGTCGTGTTCCCAAGGCGTACTTGAGGAGCGCCGAGAGCAAATCCCGCGAGAGCAGCAAGATACCAAAGAGTCACCATGGTTGGGGCGCCTGCCATTCTGGAACAGAACACGCTCGCCTTTTTAAAGTGAGTCAGGAACGGCTCAGGCCCAGCTCGTCATATGAAACTAATCAGCATAACCGGGGAAAGAAAAGACCTGGTTCCAAGGACGAGGACAGTCGACGTCCCGAGATGAAATGCCACACGAATCTGCCCTGGAACCTCAAGCTGCCTAATTAGCTTACTTGTTGACGAGTTGAATCGGCATAGAAGATAAACAACGTCGAGTTTCTCTACGTCTTCCTTGATGACAGGCACTAATGTCATGTGTAAGAATCTCCGTATGAACCAAAACCATAAACACGTACCTCGATTCAACAACACTGGAGTACAGTAAAAAGAAACTAGTCGTTCGCTACATATGAATGAGAAACCTGTGCCTTCAAGATGTGGGAATTAGAAACATATGGTATATACAACAGCGCTCGTATAATACACTACACTACACAAAAGTCAGGCTATATCAATCTCGAAACTTGTCACCTGCGGTAAGAATGCAGAACCTGCAAGGTCGATGATAAAGACCTCGTCGAACGCTGTCATGCCATTATATCCACCAAAGAAAAAGAGACGACTGTCGGCAAGTAAACAGACATGGTAGCCCCGCTGAGACGGAGGCTTGCCGCATACTGGGCGGTTCTCGTACTGAAGATTTACTGTGAAGAAAGTGAGTACAGCAAGGGTTTCGACAACAATCATACAACGAACCTAAACTAAAGCACTTGATGTCTGAAGTATACTCTGCACCATCATGACCACCTTGCACGAAGATGTAGGTGCCCACTTGAGTAGCAGTATGAGAGAGTCGTTTGTACGATTCGGATTCAGGAAGGTCTACGAGTGTCCATTCTTTGGTTTCTGATAGGAGCGTAAGAACACACCGAAAGGACTGAAACTAATCATTGCATACCCAAATTCAAGAACCATATCTCGGAAAAACAGTCGGAACCATCGCTGCCTCCGATGATGATCATATGGTGACCAGACAGATTGGCAGTGTGATATCCGCGAGGCGTAGGTTTCTTTTTGCCTACAGTCGCAACCTTGTCCCATCGCATCCGGTCCGTATTGGACACATCCAGAGTCCAGACATCATTGAGTGCTGTCATTCCATTGCCGCCACCGAAAACCCATATCTTGTGCTGGTAGAGCACCGCGGTATGCGCGCGTCGTTGAGGGGGATTCTCTCCTGATATTTTCGGACGCGACCATCGACGAGTGGTGGTGTCAAAGACATATACAGCGTCATAATATGTGCCGCCTTGCCCGCCGCCGTACACGACGAGTTTCTTGTCGACAAGGATGGATGTATGCGCTCGAGAAGGGGGTGGCGCATCGCCTACAGTTTCAGGATGAGTCCACTGCATTGTCTCTATAAGGCAGACGCGTCAATGAAAGAGGGTCAAAAGGACAGACACCAAACACTCACCAACGTCAAAGCAGTATATGTCTCTCGCGGTGTCCTTGTCATCGCAGCCGCCAAACACCCAGGCTGTATTATCAAGCAGCGTGACGGTGTGGCCGCGCATACTCCGCTGGGGTATCGTCCCATATACGGGAGCCCGACTCCAGTACATCACCGCACTCGGCGCATCCTCTGCGTCCTTCTCATGTGGCAGACGAGGAGTGCTACGTGTCCGAGGCAGCGTCGCCGTCCTCGATGGTCTGCTATCTTTGCCCGATGTGCCCACAGTTGATATCGCCGATGCATTCGACAGCGTTCTCCTCGATGTCTGATTGCCATTGAGGTTGTCGGTCGACGAGCGGCCATTCAGAGACCTCGTGGATGATTTGCGCGAGCTTGTGGAGCTCCTGGACGACTTTGTTGGCGGCTGGAGAGTGGAGGTCGATGCTGCTGCCGAGCTTGAAGCATCGAAATAAGGTGAACTGGGCGTAGAAGGCGAGAATGGCCCTTCTTCAGGAACGTCACTGAGGCTGCGAACTGAGCTCATATCGTCGTTGACCTCGCCGTTCCCAGCGAGGAAGATGGAAGGCGGAGGATGGCGCGTACTCATTAAATTGTTAGAAAGGAGTTGGCTCCCACGTGCCACATAAATAATCCCATTTTCTTTCAATTTTTCCCGCTTTTTTAATTTGAAAAGGAAATACATTGCAACCGCGTAGGTGGCGTAAAATATTGAGAACATTGAGAGCACAGCGGGAGTCTCACAGAGACCCCATTCTCGAACAGCCGTTCACCGGCTATCAAGAGGACACACACCCACTCGCGATTCTACCAACAACGTTCCCGTTTGCCGTCCATCGACGTGGTAGACTTCTCGTATACTCTAGTATTGCAATAAATTTATACGATTCCGAGCGCGAGTCGCGAGTCAGGTCCCTGGGCACTAATTGCGTTTACGGTCCTGAAGGAACGATCGCGAGGGCACCCTGAGAATCATCATCATCATGCAGTGTACAATGGTTGGAGGCTCAAAGGAGCAGCACTATTTGCATGACCGCGAATACCGTGGACCGCGATTCGCGAACATCCAAGCAGTCAATGTCATGATTCAACAGCTCCATCCAAATCTAGCGTTTTGGAGGTGATTCGGTCTTCGACTCCCTCAACAACACTCTAAGCTTCATTAGCGGTGAAAATAGTGCTATGGAGACGAATGATGTACCGTATGTCTGGCGTCAGCACTTAGATCATGCAGCGCATATTCGTTCTCCGAACTAGATGGTAAATCGACACAGATCCGGTTGTTGGGAAGGTAGTCGGCGCTTGCTGGGGTTATCGCAAACGACGTGGAAACCATGCTCCTTGGTCGTCGTCCTTCGGACGTCAAGACCCTGTTGTTCAACTAGGCGCATCATGTCAGCGCTGAGACCCGCTATGGGAGAGAAGAACTGACGACTGCAAGTAACGCATTGGTATATCTTCGCGTTGTTCAGACGGCGTCGACAAGACAAGGTCTGTACTTACAGTTTGGGCAGCATGAGAGATCTAGGATTTTGCCAGTTAGATCTCCAAGCTAAACCAAAGTTGTCCCACTCACGTAACATCGTGAATCGTGTTAGGCTGGACAGAATTAAGCGTCGGCCATCAACAATATGCGAGCGCCTCACCGGAAATACAGAAAAAAAGATGACATCCAACACAGCGACCGTCGCTATGAGTTCTTGAGCAATACTGCGTCAAACTACGAGAGGATTACTGTACAGGTGACGATGCCGGTCTCCATGAAAATCAAAATCAATCTGGAGATATGGTTGTCGGTACTTCGTATCCCGGTCTTTAGTCCAAGGAGCTTGAACGGGCGTCAACCTTCCGTTAACCAGGAATGAAGATCGAAACAAACATGATACGACATAGCAAGTGATATGATAACGTCGGCGACAGCTTCACCAACATGAGTAAACTGAAGGCGGTTAAGAGTGGCATAGTAAACGAAGGAACCACCACGAACCGTTACAAGACTTGAAGTAGAATCTAATTCGCTCAGGGAGCCCATAACGCGGACCTTGGAAGTGTTAGCATCCTGGTACGAGTGCGCTAGGGCTGCTATATACTTTTATTCCACTGACAATACCGGTACATGCGTGAGCGACAGCAATCTATGTTTTGAGACGATTAGTACTGAATGAAAGACCGGTAAAGTTCGGCGCACAGCAGTCACAAGGCTGTCAATAATGTAAATTACTCGAGCATGTCGCGTAGAAAGTGAACAAATCATACCCAGGTATCCAGTATGACCCAGATAACGCCCGGATCTGCCACGCAAAGAACATTTGCACAAAGCACGAGATAACTGAGCTCATGAGCGGCACATCTGGGCTTACAATATCAGCTCTGAGCTAGGGACACAACTGATGACTCGGTCTTACTTAGCCAAATGAGCGAGACGTCATTCAAGGCATCGTCGTTTCCCAAATTATAAACAAACCAATGGAAAGCATCGTATGTCACAAGCGCCGTCTGCAACCATTCGAATGCGACCAGGCCGAGAACCGTAGTAAGGAAAGCATGAGCGGGAGGGTACGCCACCACACCAAGGGGAAGGCATACCAAACCACCTGACCCTCCGACGAGGACCAGAATCGCGGTAAGAGGAGACAGAGGACTGACTTAGGTCGAATAAATCTACACATAGTCTTGGTTAGACGATACCCTTGTAGTTGCACGTGGTAGATAGGTGTAGACTTACAAGCTTGCATGGTCAAAATACCCAAGAGCCACCACGCCAAGAACATTCCCAGTAACTGTGAAAGGACGCTGTCAAGCCAAGCTTATGGGAAGTGAAAGTCGCAGCTACATGAGGCCCGGTTCTTTCCAAATTCCAGATCTCCAATTAATGCATGTTCCGTGGTCGACGCCGAGAAACACTCGTACTCACAGCATAGGTATGGACGCGTCCCCATCCCTAGGGACAGCCTGAAAGAACATCGCCAACTGGTGGCTGTTGTGGTCTGTGGTAAAGACCGCAGTGATGATGGGAGTTGACACAACGCGGCTGTTGACTGGTCATGGTGTAACTGTTCCCGTTAACGACACGGCCTTCTCGTCATGTCTGAATGCTATATATGTTCACGACATGTGCGGTTTGCGGAACAGGAAGAATACTCGCGCGAATTATGCGGATAGAAGAGTAGAAAAGAGCCTTCTTGTTCCCATCATGGCATTAGAAAGGCAAGTCGGAACTTGAAGCTTGGTATGTGGACAAAGGCCGAGATGCCGCTGCCCAGAGTAAGCATGTTTCTCTGTACTCGACCACGAAGTTGTTCAACCGCCACTACTTATACCAAACTTGAACACACTGACAGTCGTCTACTTCATTAACAGGGGAGTCCCGGACGTCGTGATGTCGGCGACCCTCTTCATTAACCATGAGGAGAAGGAAGTCAGTCTCGCGAGCATGATGGCCAAGCGAAGATGGGAAAGAACTCCGCAGGCATCTGGCTCCCAAGAAAAAGCGAAGGGAGGGAGCGATGGCAGTAGTCGAAAGCTAAGGTTTTAAATCTAGGACTGTACAACATTCACACTCTTGGTAGAATGACAATTTATAGCTCAAAAATATATCACGTCTGCTTAAACGCCACCAGAGACCTCACAGTCCCTCTCAAAATATTTCCTATCTCTAGTCGCGACTCCCATACAGGAAGAAGAACCGAAAACGTGCCACTGAGAAGGACCCAGATACTGATACACCGTCATAACCATGCTCGGAATGAATGAGTGACTTTGACGTACATGCTAACAGAGACCCAAAACTTGTAGAACGGCTTTCCATAAACATATTGCGAGAAGAACATTGGCAAGGGGACTACATAGCGAGAATATCAGATCAAGCGAAGAGCGTCTCAGTTATTTCTTAGAACGCACCGATGACGGTCACAATCACCGTTAAAGCAAGAGAATACCACATCACCCTTTTGAACGAAGCAACGAGCATTTTTGTATCATCGTCGACTGCGACTTCGTTGCTTCCAACTTCCACGTCGCTTTTCTTGTCATTGGCGTGGTCGTTGCTTACAGAGGCCGTTTCATTTAGAACAACATCCAAATTAGCAATCGCCCTAGTACCACTGAAGTCATAGTTGTCAGGACCTTCAACAAGGCATTAAGTAAAAGGATACGAAGCAAGACAAGGACCGCACTCCACAAAGATACCCCAACAGTAATGATCCCAGAAAACAAGAGGCCCGTGAGCCCGCTACACACTGCCGAGTACGGGTTCGCCAGATTGGTAATCGTTATGCTACCTTCACGATGGATGTTAATCGCATCTTCGAAGAGACAAAGCGCACTCGCCGTATATCTTCAAACACCCAACCATCCACGCAGTCATACCCAACGCTGCACCAACGACTGAACCGGCGATCACACCCACTCGAGTTAGCTTGCGCCACATCACGGTGAGACCAATCGGGATAACAGCAGGGCTCAGGACAACGCCTCTGACGACTGATTGGAATTGAGAAGTTCAGACTTTACGGAAAGAAAGCTCACTGGACGTAGAACAGCTGTAAGGGACATGAGAAGTGGACTGAGTAAGGATTGAATTTACACACCCAGCCTAGATCAACACCTGCTTTGTGGAGCTATGTTATGCGTCAGACATTTCTATGAGAGATACAGGGAACCCTTACGATGACCGCCCAACATCCCATCCATACTGCCCAAAAACAAATGAAGTAGTGCGACATGCGCACAATCTCTGGACCCTTAGCGTCTTGACGAAAGTACGTCTTGTATATGCTGCAGAGCGCATATTAGCTTTGAAGACCGTGCGAAAGAGTCTAGCATACTCATAAGAGCTAAAAATCCGAGTCCTAATCAAGATTCAATCGAACGAGAGCACAACAAATGTTGCATACAATAAACTTGACACAGCAATCAGTTCTGCGCTTGTAGCAGACGTTACAGCCATGCTACATAATCCCACTCAGTGATTCACAACAAGCACAGAGAAAAATCGACTCACAAGACAACGAGCAGAACCGCAACAGCGCCTCCCTTGCCCATCAGAACAGCCGCAGCGGCGGGTGCGGCAAGTCCAGCACTTGTCTGAGAGGCCGAGAGCGGGTTAGGGAACGTCGGGAAGTTCGGCTGGGGACAGTCACTGAGCCACGAGGAACAGAGAATGGAATCAAAGCTGAACCGACATTGTGGAGAAGAGCGCGCGCTGAAAGTCCGAGACACGACGCAAAGGCGAAGGGAACTGCAAACCAGGAGATTCCTCCGAGCATCTAGGATCGGTCATGCAGCGGTCATGTGGAGAATCCGAGAAATAGACCAACGTATGCTTTTGTAGTTGTACCCGGATTGCTTGCGATCGCCTGGTGGAATGATTAGGCGTGCCTTCAGATGTTGGGACTCAGACTTACCCGCTGCCAGTATCCTGCCTTCATTTTAGGCAATGACATGATGCTATAGAAATTGGCTTACCTTGGTCGCAGAAGATGCCCGAAAAGCCGCTCAAAATTGTGGCGGCGCCAAAGACCAAACCTTGATTGCTCTTCATCGTGAGGTAGCTCCCATTCTGATTACCGTCGACCGGCACTTCGTTGCCAGCTTCCACGAGAAGATCGTACAGTCCTGAAATCCCCCCCGTTTCGTCTGAGGTGCAGCTGTTGGACATCAGAACCCCCACACTGGAGAAGATAAGAACGGCGTACTAGACTTTGAAGATGAACTACACATAGAAATCATATCACTACCAGACGGCGATGGTAGGCAATAGCGACTCACGATGTAGATGATCACAAAGAGAATGATTGTATGGCTCCAGTCACAGATGAACGTTGCGCGCAGACCACTGAGGGACACAGTTAGTCGGCGATCCGTAGAGCTATTCGAAAGGCCTAACCCTACGAGGACGTATACGGCGATACCAATTGGGAGCAAGAAACAGGCCGCGACTGGGATGGCGTTAAATTCGATCGTCAAAGCTTACCAACAAACGCACTGGTGTTCATCCCGGTAAGAGCAGTGACGGTTGCCGCTCCGCCCACTAACAATATTTCAGTCGCGCGCAGTAGAAAAGTCTATCACACTCACACAAGAGAGATCCGCAAACTACCATGTTGCATAAGAATGCATAGAACATGTACAGCAAGTGCGCGCCTGTGCCAAAGCGAACTTGTACGATCTACACGGTCGAATTAAATGGGTCCGATATAATTCGCAAACTAGTACCTCAAGAAAGGTATGTGCCCCGTTGGCGTTCATCTTCACTTTCGCAGCGACCATGCCGAAGATGGCGAGTTGGATAGTCCCGCCCACGCCGTACCACCTGGGGACAATTGAACACTTAGAGCTTGCACTATGAATCGGAGGAGCGGACTCGCCAGGGACCGCTGATACCAAAGGTGTATGCCGCGGTACTCGATTGTAAAAGTGTTGCACTCCAGGTCCACGCGCTCACGCTGTACAACGACGATCAGCTGCAAGTCACCTCGATAAATGCGCACTTACATTCCACAGCAAACAAGCCCAGGCTGTGAAAAGGTTAATTGAGAAATTACATGTAAGTCCTGCGAACCTTGACGCTTCTCGACGCGCTCTAAGATAAGACGATCAGGCACTCGGTATGTCGACGGAACGAGGGGCGCACAGTGAATTCCTCTGACGATGATGGTGACATGTCTGTGAACTTGCTTTGGAGATACGTCAAGACAAGCATGATGCCCGCAAAGAAGAATCCGACGCCTGAGGAGCGATTGACAAGCTTCACGTAAATCCAAACTGAGGACCCACCAACGACGACTCCATATCCCACGCTTTGGTCTAGGAAAGTGTTGTCAATGATATGCGAGGATGTAAGTCAAACGGAGTGGTACCAAGTAAGGGCTTGAAATCGGACGACATGGTGCACAAAGGCAAAAACTACATCTGAGCCATCTTTAGCTTCAAGATAAGAACAGTCGGTCACATTCTGTCTTGTGCTTGATGGGTTATGAGAAGCGTTGGGGCGTGGACACTGCATTCCTGAAAAAGTCAGTCAAACTCCCATTATGATCCCAGGCGTGAACGAGTTCTCAAAAGAGAGATCGGGTGGCCATAACACGGAGCTCAAAACAGGCTGGAGAATGATACGGTCGGACGAAACTTTCGAGTTGCAACTGAAAATAGGGCGGATGCTGAGCCGATTGACACGCCGTACGGGCTGGAGCCTCTTTCCCTCCGCTCGAAACAAATGGTTCTGTCCTATCCCAAACGAGCAATCTTTTACTGCAACCAATCTTGGCTCGATAGCGGTGTTGAGGGTCGAATTTTAAATAAAAAAAGAAAACCATAAAAGGAAAGAGGGAAAGAGAGAAGGAGAGAAAGAAGGAGAGTGGGGTGTATTAGTCTCAGATTGAAGGTGCCATATCAATGCTACATCACCATTACAACTCTTGTGTACTCGAACCAGCCCGTAATACCCCGCGCTGGTCACAGAACGCGACTCGACCTCGCGAGTAGGAAAATCGTGGGAGACTTCCTTTTATATTCGCTATCCAGCGGCGTTCGCCGCTATAGCTCAGCATGCCGAGATGCCGACGCTATCCAGCGTACCTAAAAAGGGAAAATCGACGAGGCGCGAACACGTTAGGCTCACATTTCTCGGTCAACGAGCCCAGAACTACGTGTCTACACTACCCCAAAGTAGGTTACATTACAGTAGAAGCTTTGTTTCACAATGGGGCCTGCATGCAAGGCAAAATCCATATAAGCTCCCCAGACCGGGCACTACTGTGGGATCCATACACTCACATCCTGTCAGCCTACCATGAGAGCAAATCCTTGGAAGGATTCACATCTATTCTTAAGCTCAGAGGCCAGAGACTGCACCAGGATGACTGCTGGTAGTAGGAACACCTCATTGTAGTATGCAACACGGCAGGAAAAGAGACAATCCAAACTCAGGAAGAGAGCCAGAAGAGGAGATCACACAGCAGAATATCTTCAAAGTCTTCAATTGAACATGAGAGCAACAGAGAGTGTACGAAGCCAGGCGGCGTATTTACAGGTGATGGTCAAGATCAGACGCAGATACTAGAGATAGGGGTACTTGAACCAAAAAAGGTGCCGCTGACTAATTGCCGCAATCGCTATCCGCTATCTGCCCTCAGCATGAACAGCGAGCCCCAATCTTAGACCTTTAGTTCATCAGGAGACTGACAGGAAGTGATGACTTGCTCGGAGAGACTGATTTAGGCTGGGCGTGAGACTCATCGTAGGTTCGTAGAGTCTGGAGCCTCAGATAGTCCTCGTCGCGACAAGGTGGTGAGACTTTCGAATTTGAAACAGCGGTACGGTCACGTTTCCCCTGTGACGCAGTTACTCTGGTCCCCCGACTCTTTGACTCACGACACCGACGATCGTTTCAAGTGGCGAGGAGCAACTTACCATCTCCCACGACATGATACTGTAGCATTTCAATCAATTCGTCGGTCACACGTCACAACGGCCGAAAAAGTCCTCGCCAAAAATCGCCTAAAATCGAAATAAAATTTTTGGCACTTCGCGATCCGGAAAAAATGACGAATTGATCGAAATTCTACAGTAACCCAAACCAGTTTAAATCTTCGTCAGCTGCCCAACAAGCGAGGCTCTCGCCTTCGCCGCAGCCGTTCGTCCTCTCATCTCTTCATGACTACGCCCACAGTTGGCCTGCGGCGATCACGTTCCAGCTTCGCTTTTCAGAGAGCTGGAACCATGTCGTCTTTGACTTTTCCATCTACGTTCGATATAGAGATGAAAGAAACTGCACAGGTTTGTAATGGTCTTTGAGCGGCTGTAGGTTTCTGACACGTCAATCTAGGATACTCCGCGCCCTCCTTCCCCGACGCCTACCGAAATCATCCCCGAAGAGGTGCCATACAATCCCGACACCCATGCCACAACCCTCGCCACCTTGGGCATCAAAGTTCGTGACTATGCCACCTCCTATAATCCCCTTCGCGCTCCGGAAGCCTTCTATGTCCAAAGTGCCATGATGGAGCTTGCTGACTGCACACGAAACACCGACGCGAAAAGGGCGCCCATGTCCTCAAAACGGTTACATCGCCTCATTGCCTCGGGTTTCCTTCCCGAAGATGAAGTCATGGCGCGCTGTTCACCCAAGGACATTGCCGTTCTTCGCTCGTATAGGACGTCGCCTCGCGTCAACTACCCTTGGGTCATCGTATGTCCACCAGAGGTTGCACAGGCCAGATCCTGGACATCTTCTCAACGTGATACCTTCCTTCTTAACCCAGAGCCTACCTTCACCCCGCCTCAACAAATCCAGCAAACACCCAACGATGATGATATGATTATTGATTCCCCAGCTTCACCCACTTCTGATCCTCCTGCTTCCAAGGTAGGCTTCTGCTCCAATATCGAATGCTCTAAGCTTACTATCTGTCAACTAGAAACGTAAACGCGCGTCATCTACTGATGGTAGACGCCAAAAGAAGATGTGTCGTCGAGCCAGTCGTTCCGGAACCGACCCGCATACCGCAAAACCTGTCTTGACGAAACGGCCTAAGAAGGTGAAGCAAGTCAACAATCCAGTTTTACCGCAGGAGGTCGCCAATATCGAGGTACCTATTTCGCCAAGGGCGGTCGTCCTTACATTAATGGCGGTCAGGGCGCGCAGTGGCAAGTTGGCAGGACCTCGGCGACAAGACATGTGGGTACGGACAGCCTCTCCACTGAGGAATGAGGTGCTTCCTAGCTGGAGGTTGGCAATGCAGGAGAAGGTCTTGAGCGACGATTACTGGTGATGGGAGTGTTTCCATTATTTAACTCATTCGATGTTGTACTTCATTCACGGTTGCCGATAGACAGCAAAACGTCCTTATTTCTTTATTATATTGTTGTAGTTATCATTGTGTGTAAAGTCTGGTTGATTGTATTGTAGTGAACTTATCCCAAACTTGGAGTGTTATCGCTTGTTCCACCAGTCCGAATCCTATATTTGACATCCTTCCTATATAGTAGGGAGAAACGTGCCACAAATCCACGTGGCATAAACCACGCGAGCCAATGCCTGCAGGCAGGTCTGCCACCCTCTTGCTCTTACCACCATCGACGCCGTGTCATTACTCGCTCAAATACCTGCATATACTTGCATATGTAATTATACCTCAGGAATCTACTTTCTTTTTCCTTTGTGTCGTGTGATTTTGCCGTCTACAGTCCCTCCAATGTTAACCCGCTTGCGGAGATGATTGGACTCTCCGCATTGGGGTCTGTCGTCGATGCAAGAATATTGTGGAACCTTCGAGTAGTGATCGGCCCGCTGGCGCTATAGATTACGCGGCCGATGTTCTAGCATATACGCGCCTACACCGCAAAACGACACCGACCCAAAGAATTCGACAAATCTTCTGGTTATCTGTACCATCTAAGTCTTTTACTTCTAAGCTGCAATCTTAACTATATTCTCATTCTATTCTAGGTCTCAACACGAAGACCACCAAGCACACCGCCGTCAAGAACATCCTCATCCGTCCAGTCCTCGCCGCCGCCGCCATCTATTGTTCCCAATGAAAATAGTCTGCCATCACAAATACCTGTCGAAGAACAACAACGCAGGACTGCTTTACGGAATGACCTCCGCCGTTTCGAAATAACGGATTCCCGAGCGACTTGTAGCCACCGACTCTCGAACCCCTTTGGCACCAGAGAACACTGCCTCAAACGATTGGGATGATCCTTTCATTGACAGAGATGTCATAGCTGGCAGTTCAAGAGAGGCATGTCAGTACTGTTTCTTTTGGCAAATATGGCAGGGCCACGATCCGCTACCGGTACTTACACCTCCGTCAACACAGTCAACCGGGGAAACATCAAATTTGATGCGACGACAGCTTGCTCAGCGTCAACGAAGACAACGCGAGAAAGAGCAAGCACAAAGCTGTAGCTCTTCTACAGTGGTGAGGTCCTTATGACTGTCTGAATAACTGCCAATGTCTTTCAGCCCGGATCTCAAATTCTACAAGGGCAACAAAGGCATATCTGCGACTTCCCTAGAATTGACCTGCGGAATCCTCACGGAATTTTGACGCCCCCTGCGACACAAAGATCACAGACTCGAAAGGATCATCAGCATGATGCAAGACGACAAGCTCAAATACTCCGGCGCCGACGAGAGCGTGAGGAGAAGGAACGAGCTTTGCAGAAGGAGCAAGAAGCCGCGGCGCGAGAACGACAGGAACACAGGAACGACAGGAACAAGAAGTGCGAGAACGCGAGGCGCGAGAACAAGAGGAACGTCAGACGCGTGAGCGAGAGGTGCAAGAGCAAGAGGAACGACCGGCGCGTGTGCGAGATGCGCGAGAACGCGATTTACAGGAACGAGCTATAAGAGATGGCTTGGAACGGGCTGGGCAGATCAAGCAGCATTTTGCTCTTCGATGCCTGTCTCTACCTCCACGACGCGCAGCGAACCACAAATGACCCTATGATTAGCATCTACTTATTTCCCAATGAAGGGTGACGAAGAGGTTTTTTGATGAGAGCAATGTGCCAGAGGTCTTTGATATCAGTGCAGAGGTGCGTTTTACACTCTTCCCGTCAGACTGATTCTAAGAATAGATCATGGCGCTTCCTAAGGACCTTTCAGATACTATGAAGGCGCGTCTTATACCATCCGGCTTGGCGTATACCGATTACCACTTCATTGGAGACATTTCTCGGGTGCGTTAACTCTTACAAAGTTCTGGCGGTAGCTACTACTAGATGGATTATATAGGTTCCGCGCGCGAGGGCTAGTTGACCTCCGACGACGTCCCCTTTTCTCAGTCGTGGCTTCTCTCGACGAAACAGCCCTGAGGTGCTTCGAACTCTGTCCAACACCATATACGCGTGTTTCGAAGGAATACTCGACCAAGTCCGAATTTCCTGTCAAAGCCCATGTTCCGAACACGGCGCGATGGTCGAGTTGGCCTAAGATTCCAAAGGTTCAAGTTGGCGGGTTTGTGACGATTAATGAATTTGGAGCCTCTCTTAGCTTGGACAAGGATGGGTATCTCAAGCATCTGTTATTGGAAAGCGACAAGATCGTACTTCTTGGAAAGCCCGAGAGGCCAGTTGTTGAAGCTGCTCTTGGTGAGTTGTCTTCTCTGCACATTGTGACGATATTCATGCCCTCAGCAGCAACACCTTCGCCAACACCAGGTGCCAAGCGAGCTGGGTTCAACTATGCCGACTCCACGCCTTCCAGGAAGCGATCAAGCCTCAATGTGCAGGCTTCCGCCTCGGGCATTGACTCAAGTTCCCAGTAGAAGATCTATTACCTTATCATGCCATTAATACTATCTGTTTGACATTTTCTATCTGTGTGTGATGCGCCCAAACCCGTGAATTCACGGGCTCTAGCTTGCTAGTCATTACTTACTCGTGAAGTGCCGCCTAGGGCAGCTGGAAATCTTGCTTGAAGCCTTGAACAACTTTGGTACTTAGGCAAAGTTGTGGGTCAGGAACAAAATGTTTCTAGCTGAGACCAATCCATGCTGGTTCCCCTCACAAATGAAGATCCTCACCGCGCCCATCGTTTATAGGGGGCACTGATGGAAAAGTTCTGAAATCAAAGGGAGACAGAGAATCCACCTGAATCCACTCAACTATGCTGTCCACTTGAAGCTACGCCATCCCACCAGCAAATGGGCGGCCGTGCAGGGAAAAAAGGTAGCTGTACTCAAGACACGTATAAGTAGTAGAGCAGGGAGGGATCCACTTTGGACCTCACGGGAGTCGTGCATCACAAAAAAAAATCAAAGCTGTAATCGCCTTATATCCATGAAGAGTCAAGCCGCTGCGCCATCTTCCTGCCGCAGGAATCAGTGCCTCGTTTGGGTGGGGGACAGCGCGGATGCGACCATCAAGAGAAAAAAGTCAAGATCATACTAAACATCTAAGAGGTAACAGCAGCCAGCTGATCTGCTACTGCGCCCTGTGCACCTGCATCGAATATCCAGTCTTGATGTTCACGGCTATGTAGTGAAGAAAGAAAGCGGTAATGTCCTCAACGCCCCGGCACCAGAATCAATCAAGATTAGGAAAGACCATACCAGACAGCCGCTAGGCCATGCCATCTCTGCGAGGGCGAAATCTTCCTGATAAGAGTCGCCTTGGAGAACATCTCGCCTGGCACTCCAAGTATAGTCAAAACAATGACAAGCAAGGCGATTGGCCCCAGATGCGTCTCACTTGCGCGCGCTATCAGCCTCTCCGTCAGGCAAAGAACACTAATAACACCACACGTTCACATCCATTCGCCTTTAATCGGTTCTGATGTGAATACTTCCTTATCCAAGCCCAATTCGCGAAAGACATCATCAATTGACTCTTCGCTCTCTTCTTCTTCGATTTCCTTCAATGCTATGTCGACAAGCTAAGGATCACTGAACAATATCATAAGCTTGAGGGACATACCTTCTCCACGATGATCGCCCAAACTAGTTTCAAGGCCCTCTTCACCTCCCCGTGCCGCAATGAGAAGCATCTGCGCGCCCTCATAGTCCAACAGCTCCGGAGTCTGACATGGTGCGAAGCGAAGACCGTACGACTCACGGCCTCTCGATCCCCGTCCGAACACCGACTTCAAGATACTATCCGGATATTTGGCTCCTTTCGCGGTGCTCTGCCCCGGGGCCGTAGCCGGCGCAAGTGGATTCTTCACCTGCAACACAAACGAAGACGCGATCTCGATACCTAGGTCTTGCTGAACCTCGCCCATCTCCTTAGGGTGTGATATATGGTAGCCAAAGTGTGTCGACGATCCCAAGGCATTCGTGACTATGGCGTATCCGCCGCGTCCTGCTAGACGCGCGGGAGCTTCGTGTCGGGTACCTTCTAATGGTTAGATCGCTAGCTATATAAAGCTAGAAGAGCGTACTAACCACGCGTCTTGGTTTCGTACGTTTTCTCTCCCAGCGTCTGTTCCAAAGTCGAGAGATCACCGCCCACTTTGGTGACAGTAGCCCAGAACGTGTCCTTCCGTCCTTTGCCGGCTCCTCCGTGTTCTGGGTTGGGGAGCTTCTTTTTCCCAATGATCGCTAGGCGGTAGGGTTGTTTCTTTGTACTGTCTAGAGGCTGACGAGAGGGCACGGCGTCTGCTCCGGGTTGAAGAACCTTCATCTCCGAGTCGGTTTCCTCGTGTTTAGTTCCCCCAGAATCTTTGTCGCTGGCGAAACTAGGCGGACGAGGAAGGAGGAGCATCTGGAAGTTGCGGATATCGTCTATCGAGTGCACTTCAGTGTGCTCGACCCGAGGGCGGAAGAAGAAGTAAATGTGGCCACGTTCAATTGTGGTTCCTAAAACAACAGTCAACTCAAAGTTCAACTTGAGTATGATAGACTGACCTCCATGACTAGGATCCGGTTTCGATGTATCCTCGTCCTTCTTGACTCTGGTTACCTTCTTCTTCGGCTCCTTGGTAGGAGGTGCTTCCGCTTTGCGTTTCGCTGATAGACTCTCAAGGTGGGCAGGCTTTTCGTCACTTTCCTTGTCAACCTCAGCGGCTTGCTTGCGTGTGGTGGTCATGGTTCTGGTAAGAGATCGTGTCTAGGGCAAGTCCAGATGGGCAGCCGAATTTTTTGACGTCATGTTAGACATCAGTGTGGCGCAGAGTTACGCCGAACGGGGCGCTATCATTTAGGCGGGTATCGAGCGATGGAGCGGGAATCAGGTCGTTTCTGAAGGCGAAGTTAACGCTTCTTCACTGTATCGAACCCCTATGACTCTCCTAGCATGTTCAGGTTAACGCGAGCACCCAATTTTACAAAGATTAAGTCATATACTTCTATATTATTACCTTTACTACTAGGTCGTTGTGTGATGTCTGATACCGCGGATCTGGTCGCCCAGTTCAAGTGCTCGCTTCCCCTCAAGCCACAGCATCGCCTCTATTAAAGATGATCAGGGGATCTGTGCAACGGAAATGCGTCAAGTTACGTACCTTTGTATGTCCTAGGGACCACCTTTCGTGCGAGGGCTTGAGGTTCCTCTTCGGTCGCACTATCTTTGCACCAGGTAAATCTGAACTCATTCGTCGTGTGTTCCGCGCCGGTCTTAACGTCAACGACGTTGGCAGTCACGCCGACGTGCTTGAAAGGTTGGAAATCGATTCAGCGACTCCCTAGGAAAATACACTCAAAGCACTGACCACTGTCAAAGGGTGCTCCGGTGCCGGCGTCGTAGAATGCAAAATGGTCGATGTAAGCCGCAATATCGAGCCGATGGGCACCGGTTTGGCGAACGAAATACTGTCCAGTGATAAAAAGTGCATGGGTCCTCGCACGAACATGCTCCCATTCGTGAACCCAAGTTCGTATGCCAGCCTCATGAGGTAGCCGCCGAATACTTTTTGATGCACGCTGTAATGCGTTAGAAATCGAGCACGTGAAGCAAAAGATAGACTTACTTGCGCTCTTGAGGGAACATCAACATACACTTTTCTATAGATGTATCTCCCATCCAAACACGTCCGGCGTCCAACTTCTTAGGATGATCTTCGTGCTGCCCGTATGTAAGATAGAACGAATGGAGTTCCTTTGCTTCATCTGACGTGGGCGGAACGCGGTCCAGGGAACGCTCAGCGACAGATAGACGACGTTGTTTGATGCCTGATCCATTATCAAAGATATCAGAACTATGACTCCTGTGATGGATTGAGCTAGCACACCTTCGCCTAGAGAATACAACGCGTGTTCTTCCGGGGTGCTGATGCTAAGCGTATTGACCTGGCGTGCTTTGTGGGTGTTCGCATCACGGCAAACCATTGAGAAACGCCCTATGCAAGTCTACATCAGATCTCGTTCCCAGCACGCGAATGAGGTGCCATACCCAGTAGGACAGTCACTTCTGGCTGATGCCCGCCAATGCTCTCCATTTTGACCACGACCTCCATCGAAGACCGACCGGTGTATATGACTTGTCCACTTAGCCGGAGATCACGAGAAGGGTCAAGGTTTGCTAGAATGTCCAGTCTCGGACACGAGGTCAGCATAGGCGTTACACGCCAAGGCATAGCACACACCTGTCAACGGAAGCTGTAACGATATAGAATCCCCGCTCGTGGATGCGTCCCAGGGTCTCCACTGTGGGACCGAGCATATGCTTATAGGCTATCGAGCCTGCCAGCGAATCCAGATGTTCCATGAGCCTAGTCGATAAGGATGTGGTCATCCAAACACACACGAGACTCACTTTCCCGTTCTAATGCCACCATGCGCATTCGTGTACTCCTCGAGTAACTGAACGGAGGATCCGAATGGTAATATGAGCTCCGTGTAGGAATCGTACATATTCCTAGGAGACAGGTCCGGCGGAGGGGAAGCTTTTGCTTCTTCTTCGGATTGTGGGGAAGTGTTAAGAAGGGCTTCGGACCATAGAACGGGACTTCTCATTGGCATGATGCTACCAGCGTTTCTGAGTGACGCCAGCTATCTCTAGAGGAGCTAGAACGAACCTGTGGTACGCAGGATTGGATCGTGTTCCTGTTTACGCGGTATTGGAATCACAGTAATGGAGAACATACAAAGAACTCACGAACCACCTTGAGGAGATCATCCATGACTCTGATGTCCTGCGTTTCTTCAACTACCGAACGCCGAAGAGGAGCATCGCGAGTAAAATGTGTGGTAGAAAAAGCGCATCGGCTCCAGCTTCGTAGAATACTTCTCTTTGACGCGAGTCTAAGCATTTAGCGTTAGGATAGTAGTCGTTCTAGATGAAAAGCAGCGGAACGGGATTTTTCCTCGCGGAACTCCGGACCGGGCCGAAATCCGCCTCTCTTTTCACTGTCAGAACCTGGTCAGAACGGCGACAGACTCAACACCCTTTATTGAACCTTGGCGTACTTTTGCGATGACCGACACCAACCTGTATGTTTCGCATGCCGGAGAATCTGCTACGACGCGGCACATAACCTGCGTGTACACCTTTGTTACTCGGATTACTTTTACCGTAGAATACCCGTTTGTACGGTCTAAGTACTCTACTCTAGCTTTCTTATTTACTATACTGAATTCAGGCCGTCTATTATAATTCTACTTATGCTACTCGGTCCATTCTGATTAAGTATACTTTTTGTCCTCTCAGTCTGACAACACCTCGTCCTGGCTCTGGTTCTGGTTCTGATTCTCCTTCTCCCCGCGCCGGGGCACACTAGCCGACGCGACGCGTCGCTTCGTCGATGCACGCGTATTCGGCATTTGCGTGGCCGCGGCCTGATCAGCGGAAATGACGCGCTTGTGAAGGATACGTTTAGAAGAGCGGCGCTTTTCGGGACTGGCAGGGGCAGGAAGAGCAACGGTGACGGTGCGTCTTCGCGAGCGGCGCGGCATGGATCCGGACTGATTCTGAATCTTCTCGGGCGTTTCCTGGGGGTCATCATCAAGAGAAGACGTGTCTAGCAGCTCCTGGATGGTGTCTAGCTCTTCTGATTCGGTTTTGGGTGACGTTGGCGGAGAGGATTTAGACAAGTCGACAATTGGTTGGAGTTGTTGGGCACTGTGAGGAGGGACGACTGGAGATGGCGTGACTGGCGCAGGGAGTACGATGGGTGCAACGGTAGAAGATCCAGGTTGTAGAGCATGTTTTTGTGGTAGGAAGAGCCGTATACCGGCCATTTGCACTGATGGAACGCGTTACATTGACGCCACATAACGGGGAAAAGGCGTACACATGAGATCCCATTGCGAGTGCGTCGAAACCTTTTCATCTAGAGCGTTGAAGAGTTTCCAGACGATGTCGCTACACGTCTCATCGGAGAATGTGGACGACAGGAATACGGCGTGCTCCAAGAGATGAACCATCTGCATTTCAGCCCGGTTAGCACAGAGCGTAAATGGAACTACATTCGTCTCACCGATGCTTGGAACGCCGTCGATTCAATTGCAAAGTGAGACTCTACAGCACGAAGGAGCTTGTCGCAAGAGTAGAGAAAAGAGTGGCGTCCCATGGAAGTACACAATTCGAAAGAGGCGCGCATACGTTGCATTTCTAGTGCGCTGGTAGAAGTCGTCATGAGGTCAACAACAAAGGCGAGACACAGAGCGCTGGCGAGATATTTGTACTCAAGCAAGTGAAGGCAAGAAAGATGTTTTATCAACTGCGATCGGCGAACCGAGGAGCGCGTGATCGCGGATCCTTTGGTACATACAGACGTCTATGGTACTATGAAGAGAAACTCTTACATTTTTCTGGGTCCTCGTCGACCTTTTCCTCGTTCTCCACTTCACTAGTCATCGCCTCCACATCGTCATCGGGCTTGCTCGGTAAACGCGTCTCCAAATTCGGGAACAGAGTCGACAACGTCCAATACACGAAGCCGCCCGCGAAGAACTGGGGCAAATGCCACGTTAGACTCTCGACGCCAGTGAAAGGCCTATAACTTACACCGAATAGCGAGTCGATCTGGAAAAGATGCAACGCTCCGCCGACATTTACTTCTGGACGAATAGAAGCGATCAGTCCTGGGATAGCAGGTGGTACAGTCAACAGTAAAGCGACCAAGGCTCGATAATTCTGGGGGACAATCAGGAGACTCGTTCTCGGATCCGGTAGTCCTACTCACGATTCCATGCCAATATCGATATCTTCCCTTAGGATTGTACATGTCAACAACATCCACACGGCCGCGATGGACGAGCCAATACTATAATACTCTGTATGAAAACATCGATACCGGCTGGGCTTTACTCACGTCTGTCGCCATGCTATGAAAAATTTGTGAATCAGCAGTGTATTCACGAGCAGACAGGTTTACGACATCACAACTCACATCGCTGCAAATGGGGCTAGAAAGATGGTGTACCCTGACATGAAAGATAGGAAACCGGGTGCGCTATCCAGTATTTTCCATGGGCACAAAGACCAGCCACCGAGAATCGCACACAAGACTTGTCCGCGGCGGATATTGATGTACCGCGGAAGAAGAGCTGTCATGTCGTTCGCCGCGCTGAGACTGTTGGCCGAGACGTTCGTTCCAATGGTGGCCAAGACAAAGCTAAGAGCCACGAAAAACGCCGCAGCGCGGTTATCCCATCGGTCCACGAGCTTCAACGGATCCCAGATAGTCTCTCCATACAGCGTCTGCCCTGCAGAGGTCACCGCAATTCCGATGAAGCCGACCAGCGTGAAAGCTTGCGGAATCACGACAAGCTGAATTAATTGACTAGAAGGTCGGAGACTGCCGATCAACGGTGGATTCTACAGTGTACAATCAGAATGACACGCACGATCTCTCATGTTTCGCGTATCTCTGCGTGTATCATAATGCCGATCAGCAGGTGCTAGTTATTTGAATGAGTCCAAGAACACTCACGCTGAAGTCCGGAATGTTCACGCCGACAGTAAGCCATACGCCGAGTGCACTGTTTATCGCACTCATGTATGCCCAATCGAGCTCGGCTCCGCTCAGAGCGGTATGTTGAGGCTCCAGGGAGATCGAGGTCGGAACGCGGATGATAGACCAGATGAGCATCGCGAGCCAAGTGATAGGCACAATGATGGATTTGACGACGAAGAGCCACCGGACTTTCTGAGGCGAGAGAAGCATGAACGGGAATTGAACAGTCCAGAACAAAAAGTATGTCAGCATACCTGAGCACATCGCGTCAGAAATAGTCAGCTTGACAGGCATGTTCACATACTCGTAGTTGTTATCCCAGCATTATCCGGGAGATGATTCGGGAGGTGGACAATAGACGGCCATATAGCCTTGAGCATCTGATAGACACATTCACCTCCCGTATACGACTGAGACGCGTCATCCTTATGAATATTAACAAGGGTTGAAAAGCCTACCTGGATACCAAACCAGAACATAGATAGTGCTACCCGGCTGATGACCGCAAAGTAGCTGAACCAAAATCCGAAAGAAGACCGGATAAGAACGGGAAACGGTATGTGCAGCCGTGCCCCGATGGTACCGTTGAGAACAATTACCACAGAAATTAGGGTGTGACCGATGGCAATGGCAGCCAGAGCTTGACGCCTATATGTAGCCGGTTATTGACATCATGTCTTCTTCGAAGGGAAGCACACACCATGACAAGCCAATGGCCAACATCGAGCTCGCCAGTTCCCATGCCGCAACATTTGCAGCGCTAGTTATCCAGTAGGCGACAAAGTTCCAGGTCGTCCAGGTCCTCAGACTTACTGGCACGGGATCCATATCGGCGTTGCTCCATTGTCCACTGGGTGCTACGGAAGACGGCGGAGGTTCAAGAACCCACGAAGAAGGCCGAACCCAGCTGCGAGAGTCTGGCATGACAAAGTTGGGAAACGTTGACTTGCGCTTAGGACCTCTATTTAAAGGAGGCTTCCGGGTGATGCCACGGCCCTAAAGAGAAATCAATGTTCCCTGGTCGAGGATCACGCGTGAATGTTATCAAGAGATTTATGGCCGCAATTCATACCTGGTACGCTGGGGGTAACGGAAACATCCATCGGTCCGCGTGTCGCTGGGTATCTTCGGAGGAAGGGATCAAGGGACAGGTGGAATAGTAAGTTACCGCTTCGACGATGATGAAATGCTTCGATGGGAGGAAACACTTTGGACATATGGAACAAATCGCGAGTTGCGACCGCCCGAGGGTGCATTGTTGTTGATCGGCGAAATGTCCACTGCTGTCTCGTCATTTCTTGTGCCTAGTACATAAAATGTGGGTGCATGCAAGGTGAGAACTGAGGATCGACCCAGACACTGGCGAGAAGCAACGTCGACAAGTCATCTGGTTTTGCTGGTTCATTAAGGTCCATCACTGTCAGCTACCGACGTCCTTCCTTATTTGAGGACGGTGCTTTTGAGTACTCCAATCTACAAGATTGCAGGGCAACCTGCAGCAGTCATACGCCGCGGCGGATAGCCTCTACACAGGTAAAGGCATGACCTAGAAAGAAGCAAGAATGAGAGACTTACGAGAGAGTACGAGTGTATTGCTGTTCCGAGTTGGGGTTCCGGTCAAAGTGGAGATGGTTTTGGTGAAATCCGCATTACAGTCAGAATAAGACTGAAAGTTTCTGAAAGCTGAAAAGATGCCGTGCGGCATGGAATGGTCAGGACACGGCTCATCGGACCGATGTCGATCAGAAATTTTGCAACAGTAGCTCTTGGACCGGAACCATCATTCTATATGCGCCACTTTTATGTTTAAAAAGGCGCTGTTCCCTCGAAAAGTCGCACCATCTTGTCGCTCGTTTTCTATTTCTCCCTCACAGCACCGCCTGCCACCCAATCGGTCACTTCTCGCGTCGCTCGATGTACTCGATAAATTGCTGTCTTCCCCCAAGCCTGAGACGAGCGAAGTTCGCGCGTACACGGAACAAAAGCTGAAGGACCCCAGAGCTTATCAGTCCCTACGCGAGCGCTCCGCCGTTTACGAGAAATTGGCCCTTATTCTCACCCGCCATCGGCAGGTGAACGAGGCGTCATGGCTTGTTAGTCGCATGGAGGAGGAGGGCCTGCAACCACGGCCGCTTACCCGCGCGCGTCTTATGGTCGCAGAAGTCCTTCAGTGTCCACCTGAGGAACGCGAGAGTTTATTCTCCTCCTTGAAGGACCTTATCCAGCAGGAATCACTCAAACAGGACGACCTTCTGGCACTGGTGGATTCCTTCGACTGGTCCGTTGGCAAGTCCTACTACGTCCCCGCCCGTGTAATTCGCGACTTTATCGACTGCCAGAAAGAATCTTTCGTGCCGTCGGCGGAAGTAGCTACACTTCTTGTGAACATGCAAACACGAGCCGGCCTTTTGGACGACGCGTATGTCACCCTGCGCGACTTGAGGCCCACAGCTGCCGCCCAGGAAGCCTCCCGTCCATTTGCCTCCACCATCTCCAGTTTGGCAGCAGCCAACCCCACCGACGACGTTTTCTTCGGCAAGGTGATGGGGCTTATGCAAGACAAAGCGGTCGGCGGGGATGCTGATACGTTCAACGCGCTCATTGAGCGGGAGCGTGCCCTTGGTGACCACGAACGCGTCCTAGCGTTCTACGACCTTCTTCGACAACTACATGCGGACGGCGCCGTGTCTCCCGATGGCATCACCTTTATAAACGTCTTCACTTCCATGGCCCTCGCCAAAAAGCCTGGCAAGTTCACACCCCGTCATCTATTCCGCGACTTGTACTCGTTTTATTTTTATTCCGCCGATCGCTCTCCCCCCATCGATACCGACATGATGGATTTGGACCAAGACATCCTTGACCGTGCCCTCCTCGCGTTTCTCAACACGAAGGATCCAGCCGCTGCTTTGGTTTCTCTTCGCATGTACGCGCTCCTCGGCCTGCCAGTCACCACCAATACGTTCCGCCGCATCGTCAACTACGTTGCGGCAAAGATTAAATTCTCGGGCGTATTGTGGCGGAAGCCGTTTTTACGGGAACTCAATTACGTGCCACTACTCCTTCCAGATGCCGTCGCCCAGCTATTGCAACCGCGCGGTCTGGATCCGAAACTTGTCCAGCTCGTCCTTGATTCGTTGAGGAAACGAGACGGGGCGCGATACGTCGTGCCTTCATACGGTATGATGCAAGGCACGGCGCCTAGCCCGAACAGCGCACGATGGGACGTCATTCCCCTCGAGGACATTATGACCCTCGTCATCCGGACGGATTTGCGTGTGAAGCTAGAGAAAGAGTCGGATTTCACGGAGGAAGGCTTGGAGGAGGAAACGCGGGCGCTTGTGCGACAGACCCAGACATCGATGATGCTTGGCGGGGTCACGTTGCGGAATTGGGGCAATGGTCCGCGACCGAGAGGTGTAGGTGAAAGGAAGAAGGATTATGGTCGACGGTCCAGGAAACAAGGTACTTGCAACTCTATAAGTCTGGAGGTAAATGGATCTAACGCCCTTGTAGCGGGAGGAAGTTGATAAGGTTTCTGTCTGCTGGAAAGGTTCGAACGTGACGGTAGACGCTTGCTTGTTTCACCGAAAAGTGCATCACCCTGTGGACGGCCCATCTGAGTGGCGCACGGAGGTTGCTTCTATCCTCCCGAGAGAAGGAGGAATGGGAAACTTCGCGAGGGGAGAATGGCAAAGGGGAAATGAGCGCACTGAATGCGCGCTGCATACGCAAGTACTTATTATCGCTACATAATATCCTAATGTATCCATCGCCCTGAACGCTTACAAGAGCTGACGCACTGACGCCTGACCAGCCGAGGTTCTACCATGGAGGTCTGTTGTTAGTTTATGGATAACGACGGAACACTGAGAAGTCCGGAAACTCATGTAAAAATACTGACAGATGTTCCTGTCCATGGCGATGTCGGCGAACTCATTCACCTTCAATAAAAAGTCATTGGCCAGAGAAGCCGAAACCTTGTGGTCGCTGTCAGCGTCGGAGTCGGTCCATTCGAAGTGTCAGCAAGTACAATGGCTTAATCACTGCGGCATGAAAGGGCCACGGCGTCGTGGCCGACATGGGTACACAAAACATCTCCGGCGCGCTTGTTTGCTCGCATTGTCAAGCAACTGCGTTGCTGACCGTGATCATCTCCCGATCCGAAGGCCTTGGTTTCTCTCCGTCACTGTTGCTGATCTTCATCACAGAAAGTGTCCGCCGCATGTACGCGATTACATGGCCGGCAAAGATATACACAGATTTTCGCCGAATATACGTAGGCTTACAGGCAGCCTTGTATAATACAACAATTCAATTTATGAGCCTGAAATCTGTGTAAAGCATTGCGTTGAATGTAATGCATTGTATGTACCTTTGTATGTAACCTTGTATGTACCTTTGTATATTCGTATGTATACGGCTTTGTATATATCTTGAATTTAACTTACATACGGTGTATTTTGCCCTTCGTTCGAGCTCCTGAGGTAGGCGTTGTCTCGGTTACAGCTCAGGCTGCGAGCGACAGGCGCAGTAAGTGTGGAGTAGCCCGAATCAAAGACTGTACATTTTGGCAAGGCGGCTCTTCGCTTAAAGAGGCAAAGACCAATAACTAGTCCGAAAATCTGGATCTTTACTGCAGAGTAGAGCGTAGAAGCAGATGAACGAAACGCCCTTCAACAATCGCGGCGTCAACTGCGCCGTCGGCTCGACGTTCGGTCCAGATGTTACTGGCCGCAACCTCACGAGAGTGTTTGCCTGCTACCCGTTGTGCTGCAGATGCGCCTGTACGAGATGTCCAGCCGCCGAGGCACTCAGCAGAGACAGCTCGCCGGCCATAACACCAGTAGTGAGTATCCGAGCGAGGCCTTGCGCGTTCTGCCCTGGGGACGTTGGGTGGACGCCTTTGACTCCACCCAGTATTTCCAGCACAGCCTGCTGGGGAGCCAATATCGTTCCACCGCCAACAGTCCAAAACTCAATCAAAGGCACATGGGCAGGTCTTTTCCGTAATTCCTTCTATCAAAATCGTCGTCAGAAAAAAGTAAGAACATGAAAAGGAAGTAACTCACAGTTCCATGAAAGTCATACAGTTGGAATTCTATGCCGGATCTTGTCCTGTAGCCAAAAAAGATCGCCGTCAAGATGTTCGCCCCGTGCGCACTGCGCGTGGAATCCAGGCCGCGGGTCATCGTCCTGAGTGATGACGGTCGTAACACCTCCACCAGCGTTGAGAGCCTTGCAGCCACGAGACGTCGACGCAACCAGAGTAGCTTCGGCGGTGGCCATCGAAATGGGGCACAGGACGCCATCCACATTCAGAGGCCAGCGATACCGAAAGGAAGGGGAATATAACCAACAACGTTTTCGCAGCAAGCACCGATAATCGTTGAGTAATCATAACCCGACAGGGATGTTCGAAGTCTCCAGCGCGCTTATCCTCGAGGTGCAGGCTTAAGATAGAAAGACAATTGGCATTCATTTCCCTAAGTGGAAAAGGAAACTCACTAATCAGAGCGGTGCAAATCATAACAGCCCATTCCAGTTTTTAGCTGCCGAGGACCTTCTTCAAGGCGTACGCAGCCATCTTGCCATTCTGGGCGAGCATCATCGGTCACTGTCGTCAAAGCAAGTGCATAAGTTTTAGGCTATCCCCGTAGAGTTCAATTAATTTCTCGAGAGCGAGAAGGAAGTCGGAGACCATTGAGTCTGAAGCTGAGGAGCCCATCGAGTCAGGGAAGGCACCAGCTGTCTGTCGACGTCATCGAGAGTGAAAGTCGCAGGCTTTTTGGGAGAAGGAGGAACGTTAGATGGGTTTTCGCATAATCGCGCGACAACAGGAGCTTCCATCCTTGTGATAGAACCTGACACCGCCCCTCTTGACACCATTGGTCCTGCCAGTGACGCTGGCATCAATGGCCTTGAGTAGATACCTGTTTCAAATGATGCTCAATGGCGAGAATGACGACGATCCACTGGGAGAGGAGCGGATCGCCGACGAGACGCGACCAGGCGGACATGAAGCTCTCGACGAGTTCGGTAGTCGTACGAGGGGACAATGGAAACGACGACGGGAGTGACAGCCATGAGCATAGCGGGTGAGGGAATGACACGAACGTGGAGAGGAGGGTGAACGTTGAAAAGAATGCTCACACGTCAAAGGCAGTGAGCTTCTCAGCGTCAACGAACGAGAGGCTAGAATGACAAGGTGGTCATCATGAGAATAGCATACGCGACCTATTTGCTGCTTTTCATGTCGCCGATGGGCTCCTGCCCATGCACCTCGAGGTCAAACCGTACGTCAGAATCGTCAACGGGGTTTGACTTGAAGAGCTGCGAGGAAGCAGTCACAAAAGCCTCCCGAGATCCGGGCGTGAATGAAAATGTCTGGGTGAGCGAGCGAGGTGTAGCAGTACCAGAGGGGAAGGAGGGTGGGTGGTAAGGATCTCTGCACAGATTGTTTGACATAGCGATAGAGGGACGGTGGCATGCAGAGCTGTACTGGCGGCCGGAAGCATAAGTGAGTGAATCCTGCGCGTATTTGGACATGAATAGGTAGATTTTGACAGTGACGAGAGTTCAAGTGAGATGGAGGAGGGAGCAGCCCTAACAGAGCATAAGAAACCGTTAAACAACGTCGAGTAAAGTTACTCACATGCTAACAGGAAAGTGAGTAGACAACCTGCTGTAATTCGACTGGAATAAGCGAGCTGTCCGCCGCCGACCGCGGGTGGTGCCAGGCATGCTCGCGGACATTAACCTATGTTAAGTGCACAGCGTGTGCGACGGGCGAAGGGTGATTCGATCGACATCGCGAAGAATGCTGAGTGCTTTATAAAAGACAAACATGGAAGTAGGCCTACGTTCCAACCAAGGAGAAGACAATCGTCGCAATGGGTGAATATGAGGCGTGTATCACGAATGGCTTGAGCGCCGCGCGTATTTTGGGTGATCGTCTTGTCGGAGGAAAATAGAAGGGTATATAGCGGACTAGGGCAATGCAAGCTGGAGAGCGACTTATAGGTCGCTAAGCAATACTGCGACCTGAAGTCGGACAGTAGGTCCTAGCCGCCGACTTGTAGTCGCGTAGCATGGCGGTGAAGAGCAAGCGGGACTTGCCGATTTGCCGATGCAACGCTTAAGCCAAACAATGCCAACAAGACTTGGCGCGTCATCGCGCCTTCTCGCTCTCTCTCTCTTACCACCACCATCTCCAGCTCGGATGCTGTCCAGCGAATGGCCCGCGGTCGACTTCATGTCGCCGCTGCGCGCGACAGCCGATGCTCGACTATGTGTCGGCGCTGTTACTAACATATCGCCCGGCTGCGCGCGCAGATACTGTCTGCACGTCGCGTGATGGCGCCTGCGATAGCTCCGATAACACGTGCGTTGCGCCGCCTCGATGGCAATGCTGTACAGCTAACGACGGCGACAGTGAAGTCACGCTGTTGGGACCAGGTCGGTGAACTGCCTGAGGATTGTCCTGGATGCGCCGCTGATGGCGTCTGCAATAGCTTCGATAACATGGATGTCAAGCCTGAGCTGTTGAGAGGTGTCCGTGCGTACAGGTGAGCAGGCATCTGTCTTCGCCCTTTTCCCACTCGCTGACGGCGCCGCTAGTTTATCGCGTATATTCTATGCCACTAATGTGTTATTAGAACGTCTTACTCAGCCTGCATTCCCCAGTGAATACCTCGGTGACTTCTTCCTATGGATATCTCTATCGCCAGGTGAAAACGCGATGCCGAGAACCACCACAAGGCTGACGTTCCCGTCCCCGTACGATGACGTCGAGAAGGTGAATCGCACAGAAAAATAACCACCATTCTGACTGGTATTAGGATAACGGCGATGCTTCTCCCAGTTTCCGTCGCACTTGTCAAGGAAAAGAAATGTCACGGTCTGAATTAGAAGGAAGCTCTCTAGTGAGTTCGGTTCCGATGTCCATGTCATAAGGTCATTCTCCCTACATCGTTTTTCAGTCACAGACGTATCTAGACCGCTGTCGTGCTTGAATGGTCGCCATGTCAAGTAGCCTGAGATCCAGTGTCAAGAGGAATTCGACACCATGGTTGGTCGCGCATGCCCACGTATGCCAACCGTGAATTCCTGCCGTACATTTCGGCTACCGTTCAGGAATGCCTCCGCTGGAACCCTGTCGACCGGTGAGCATAGATCTTCACGCGAGGGCTGCCCGACTCTAAACAATGTAGTTAGAACTTGCTCATCGGCTTACCCAGGTAGGATTTGTGGTGCCGAAGCGAAAGATCGGTGTTCTTCCGTGTACATGCGGATTTCGCTGATGAATCCGCCTGCCCCGATGATTATCATGTTGCTGTACTAGTAGTATACATGAATTTGATCCTTTTGCTTATTTCAATGTGTGGCACGTCTAAGTGAAGATTGTGAGGAGTGGCAGGGCTAACCCCTGCTACACACGATATATATTTGTGTTACATTTTGGATACATTCAATATACATTTGTTACACAAAGCTTGATGCAAGGTTATATACAAAGCTAGATACAAGGTCATATACAAAGCCATATACAAGGCTATATACAAAGGTCAATACAAATGATATACAAAGGTCATACAATCGGTGTGTATTTCAATATTTATACTTTGCCTCCTTCACTTACACGTATGTACAAGTCGACTAGAGGCTAGGTCGGGCTTTGTAAGTACGTGTAACCGATGCGGGCGCATGCAATCAGCTTACATGCAGCACAGGGTTTCTGTGATGTTCTCCCTCGTATTTGAAACGATGAAAACCTCTTATGAGCTGATCATCCAACAACGCACAGGTACAGATAGAAGTGAGCGCTTGATTTGGGCCATTCTCTTCAGCGAATCTGATAGTTCCTCAGGCTGTTCAAATGAGCTGAAGTCGCCCATGTGTCGCCTTGACTCTTTAAAAACAAGCGCGATTCTCTCAAAAGATAGACGCTCCGCCCATGGTGATTCTCCTCTATCTTGTTTCTTTGGCGGGACTGGCGCTCTGCGCTCCCCAAGTACGGCTTGGGAACACGACGTTGATCGGGCGTGGTGTTACAATTCTACAACAGGACTTCTTCGGAGGTTAGTGTCTTGTGCTTGAGCACATTGGTTCAACTCTTGACTGCGAATAGGCATTCCCTTTGCTGAGCCTCCGCTGGCCCAGCTCCGTCTGAAGGCTCCCGTCAACAAATTCACGTTGGAGAAAGACGTGTTTGACGCTTCAAACTTTGGACCGGCCTGTTTGCAACTAGTACGTGGTCTGGGCAAGGCTTTTTCATGCACGCCGAATCCCTTGGTATCATAGAACAACTCAAGTCCTGTAGGCTCGGAAGACTGCCTTACCATCAATATATTTCGTCCCTCTGGAATTCATGCGAACGCGTCGTTGCCAGTGTTATTCTGGTCCGAGCGTGTTCTCCATCAAAGGCGCGCTTCATTCATTAGTAACTAGGACATACGGCGGAGGCTTCATTGCAGGCAAATCTTCGACGTTCAATGGGAGCGCCATCGTAGCCCAGAGTGTACTGAGGGTAGGTGAATGCGCCTTTGATTGTTTCCTATATGTAACATGTATTCATAGGGAACGCCCATCATCTATGTGAACTTCAACTACAGACTCGGCCCTCTCGGATTTCCTGAAGGAAACGAAGCCAACCTTCTTGGAGAACTCAATCTCGGTATCAAGGATCAGATAGCCGCACTGAAATGGGTACAAGCAAACATACAAGTCTTCGGAGGTGATAAGAGCAAGGTGGGTCCGAGTAGGCTTCTTCCTCTGCGTTCCACGGCGCTCAAGAGTCCCTTTAGGTGACCGTTTTTGGAGAAAGCGCAGGATCCATTATGACAGCAGTGCTTTTCCTGAATCCTTTGATATCGCAATTGGCCCGATGCGCTGTAAGCTACACGCAATTCATCTTCTCCAATCGGTAACGTACCTTCCAGATATTCGAATCCGGTTCGGCTGCATCCAGTGTGACGTTTCGTGCTGGTCCTCGTCAAGACAATTGGGATGACTTTGTAGCTGGCATACCTAGTTGCAAAAATCTAGTCAAGACGAGCATGACCTTTAATTGCATACGGCATGCCAATACATCGGAAGTATTCGAGGGTCTGTTGAATTCGATTGCAGTAGCGGATGAGATGTTCCCCTTTGGACCTACCCTCGATGGGCCTTTCGGTCTCTTTCCGGATGTTCCGTCTCAACTGTTCAGCGTGGGGAGGTTTGCTCGTATCCCTTTCATTGCGGGAACAAATCTGGATGAAGGTGGGGCGGACTGCTCCTCCGTTTCTTGTAGTCACTAAACATCTCACGTAGGGACTTCATTCCTGCCATCGACGATAAATCTTAGTGAGGACGAGGAAAAGGCTTACGTCGTAGCGAACTTCTCGCCGCCGGGTATTCCCAATAGATTGCTGGACAGACTTTTCGAGCTATATCCTAACGATCCTGCTTTCGGTGCTCCTCACAATACGGGGAACGAGACATTCGGCTTGTCGGACAGCTTTAAACGGATGGCGGGTCTCGGTCAGTCGACCTTCACTCTAGCATGGTTAACGCTTATCGTCGCTTTCAGCTGGCGATCTCAGTTTTGATTCTCAAAGACGGCTTTTGTCGCAAACGGCTGCCAAGGCGGGTGTCAAGACGTACGGCTATCTGTTTGACCAGCGTTTATTGGAATTGCCTGCTTTCTTGGGAGGTAGGCTTTAAATCCTTCCATCCTGAATATCGTCTAATGTGGCGCAGTCACTCATGGTGATGAAGTCCCCTTCGTATACGGAGCTCTTCCTGAGGGCGAAATGGCATCATCAAGTGCACTGAGCCGTGTGATGATTGACTATTGGATTTCCTTTACCAGCAGTCTTGATCCTAATGACGGCTTGGGCGTTGAACGTATGTGCTTGCATTGACTTTGAACACGCACTTCATCATCTGATCGACCCTCAGGCCTACAATGGCCCCAGTACACATCAGACAATCCGGTAACTTGTCTTTCGTTCACTTCGTTTCTCTCTGACCTTACTTTTTAGGTCTTGATGCAGCTGAATGGCGCCAACCTGACTACCATACCGGATGACTATCGGAAAGAGCAGATCGCCTTTATAAACGATAATGCTGTGGTATTCCATCACTGAGGATCGAGTGTACATGCCGTGTTCGTACTCGGAACCGAAGTAACAAGTGTGGTGATTGAAATCAGAACGTCTCGGTCGTATGTCAAGCGCACAACTGTGGGTAGATGGCGAGTTTTAATCTCAGTCGAAAGCTTCCCCTCCCATGAGGATTTCGAAGAATCGCCTCGCGTACAAAGGTTTTCATGAATGCCGTGAAATGCCCAGATTCTATCCCTCGTTGGGCGAATAATAGGGAACAAGACAACGTGCTTATTGGTAGCAGAAGTGCAGCTGTCAGCTGAGCCTCTATCGCGTGAATCATAATGGTCATTAGAGAACATCAGGAGTTTGTATGCTAGCGTTTGACGTTCTGGTCACCACTTCCACACTCACCATTTGGGACGCGTTGCCCGACGGAACGATTCCTCTTGCTCCCTATCACGTCTTGTAGCCGACTAGCACTTGATACTGGGTAGGTTGGCTTTGCGTAGCACTTGCATGTGGCGCCAGTTGAGGGTTATAAAAGCCAAGATATTGAAAGTCACATCGCTATGTCACCGGGTGTATCAAATCTAGCCGTCGAGGATCTATTCCCTCAAAATTTCTGCTCCTAATCCGCCTACTCTTGATCTCGTTCTTCTTCAGCCGTACATAATACGCATGCAAACAGTCTTTGGTCTAAAACAGAACAAGTCAGTGCTTACAACTCTATCAATACGTGCACGTACAATACAAAACAACCAGAACCCAAGAGCATTCCGGATCCTACATATTTACATTAGCATCAATTAGGTTTTCGGCGAGAGAATGTGCACACCAAACAGGATCGACAGCCTCGGACCACAACCACACGGTGAAGCGTTTCCAATAACTCACATCCGTCAATATGTCCGCGCTAAGAGTTATCCCAATACTCGTCATCGGGGATCTTATCCCCAGAACCTGCTGAGCAGGCCGCCAATAACCAGCCAAGCGCTTCAACACTTCACCTATTCCTCTCGTAATCAGAGGAAGGAATACAGCCTGTTGAGTCCAAATCAGTGTATCCGCATCAGTGTTTACTTGCACCGGCTCAGATTCAGGTTCAAGTTCCTGAGCCGGGACAGGTTCTGGTGCTGCTGCAGGTGGTAGTTGCGCAGGAGCCGCTGCCTCCTCTCGCAGCATCGCCTCAATATGCTCTCTAACATCTTGTCCATTATTCGGCGCGCGCCGCCACACCCGATAAGCGAAGGAAACTGCCCACAGGTCCACTAGCATTGAGGTGTGACCTGGGAGCAACGAGGACAGGCGCACGGTGGGGATCGTAACGAGGTCATACGCGAGATTCGCGAGGTAGAGGCATGCCCCGAACTGCACGCGCGTCGGCGGCCAGCGAGGCGTGAAGATCTCAAACGGCGTTGTAAATGTCTTGACGAGTGGGTTTCCGGTGTCAAGAGCGCTGTGCACGAGTTGGTTGCGGATGTAGAGGGGTGGTTCGGAGGGGAAGCAGAGGACGCAGCTGAGGAGATGGCGGAGGTCGAACGGCTGGACATAGAGAGCGCGTAATGGGAGGATGGGGATGAAGAGGCGACTTGACCACGACCAGTTGGAGACGTCGTCGGTTAGTAGGATGTCAAAAAGTCTATTTCACACAGTCATAGCCCGCTGCAAGTGATGAAATGAAGACCCCACGTTTGACCGAAGAAAGATTTTAGATAGTATGTCCCACCAAGTCGCATTATGTTGAAGAAACCTATATCAACGTTAGAAGAGCGTGTTATTCAAGTGGACGCCCTACGTTCTGCCGCGTACAGACACAGAACACCGCCCACCCCATAGATGAAGAACTTTCCCGCAGTCAATGAGAGCGAGTTTGCCAGCCTTAGTAGCGCCAACGACGCATATGGCGTCTTCTCAATCTCATAGTAATGTTGACATATCAGACATTGCGCCCGATCGTTCATGCTCGGCCGCGAGTCTATCATTGATATCAAGCACGCCTGATGCGCAACTAATGTGCATTTACACGGATGCACCCATCCGTCGGTATTGTCATCCTGTCCTGGTGGAAATGAATTAATAATTATGCAACGCCGTGGCACCAGAATAAACGCTCACGGTGGTCAAAGTGGGCCATCGTATGGCACACGAAGCAGATACGACTCTGGAACGCGATTTGGGTCAGTAGACTGGCGTTCAATGGATACGAACCCGCAGGTCCAGCACTGTCGGTGCAGACATGAGGGTGGGAGGAGAAGGATTGACCAGCACGTGACGTCATGTCGCGATCTGAACTCAGAGCTACTCAGAGTCAGTGTCAAGCCCGGAGACAATTCGCATTCTAGGCCAGGCTAAACCTAGGCTATGAGAAGCTTAAGATCCCGGCACGCCACCTATCACGAGGGCCTTCATTCCTACTGTGCAAGAAAAGATATCACCTATTTGGTCTACAGGAACCTGCACGAAACTCATAGAGCGCGCAACCACCTCTTGTCCGGCACACTGCTCCACACACAGAAGTAAAAACCCTAATAAATAATGTGCCTGCCGAAAACACCTCTCCTCCGCCTAGTGATCTGGGTGGATGAGTGGGACAAAGAAAGAGTTGAGCGCTAGCCCAGTAGCGAGATCCAGAAAAGAGAGGAACCCGACAAGTGGAGGCGTGAAAACGCGTTCGGATTCACGCTAATCTTCTCAGAGCTTCGACAGATCGAACCTCTTGGGGTCTTGCTACTACGCATTCAGTGTTCTATCGAAACCATCGAATTGCAAAAGGACTATGATTATTGTACGATCAAGGACCCTCGAACCGCGTTTCCAGGAACTTCAATGATATCCAAAGGCAAACTTGGAGAACATCAGTCTCAATCCTGAGTAAGTACTAAAATGGACTAGACATACACTCTCAGCTTTGCATGAATCCTTCGCCCGCTTCAAATCCCCAGGCTCACTCGAAGAGCTCCGAGTTTGCCTCAACCCACTCCCGGAACCCAGTGGCAGGCTTCCCCGTATACTTCTTCACATTCTCCACGCCCTCCCTATAATGCGCCAGCCACGAACCATCTTCCAACTCGGGGTCTGTGTCCCCCAACGACCGAATCATATACTCCGCCATTGGCTTGGGAGCACCCTTAGCAAGGTACTGCGCCAGCGCCTCCTCCGCGCCAATGCCCGAAACCTTGACGTCCTTCCCCAGCACCTCGCCAATAATCTCCAGCCCCTGCTTCTGCGACAGAATCTGCGGGCCATACAAAAAGACCTTGCGCTGCCCATCCCGCGGCGGCCCCTCCGCCAAAATCGTCCCGATCACCCCGCCCATATCCACAGGCGTAACGCAATCAATCTTAAACCCAGCCCCATACATCTTCACCGCCCCGGCGCGAATCCCCTCCTTCTGCCGCAACAAATTCGTCGCAAACCCCCCGGGACGCACAGCCACATACCCATCTGGCCCGTAAACCTCATCCAGCGCAACCTCGACCCGCGCATGCGTGTACGGAATAGACTCGCTCGCCTGCACGTCCGCCGGCTGAGTATCTCCGATAGTAAAGCTGCTTAGCAGCACGACGAACGCGACGCCGGCGGCCTTGAGCGCCTCGGCGGTGCCCTTCATATGGTCGGGCGTGCCGGAAGCGACGTAGATGAAGGCGCGCGTGGCACCCGCGGTCTTGACGGCCGCGGCGACCGTGTCGGGCTTGCTAAGGTCGGCGTGGACGCGCGAGTAGTTGCCGGCTTTCTCGGCTGTAGGGGTGAGGCCTGGGATGGCTTTGGAGGGGTCGCGCATGGCGAGCCAGACTTTGGCGCCATTTTGGTGGGCGGTTTGGGCGGCGACGGAGGCAATGTTACCTGTTGGGCCGAAGACGATTACGGTGGCCATTTTGGGAGGTTGCTGTTAGCTAGAGCTACGTGAGCTTGCGAACGGCTCAAAGAGTATTCGTAGTCTTAGATGCCGGCCAAAATCGATGACAATGTCGGGATGACTGTCAGATCTATTTTGGGCCGGTGATTGTGTTGCGACCACCACTGGCAATCCGAGTGTATCAGTCACTCGGTGGCCCACCTCTCCTCACTCTCCTCATTTGGATCCCCACCCACCATCCCTTTTCTTTTCTTCATGCTTGGTATGTTTGGGTTTACTCTCTCCTTCCCTCAAACCCATTCTCCTTGTGTTACATGTACTGGACACGACATCACCCTCTGCCTTATCGAGTCGGGCGTTCGCTGCCACACTTCGACAGGCAGACCGCCACTTCGCGGCACCGTCGTGTTCCCCCACAACCCACAAAGCTAGCATCCATTCAGATGCCTCTCACGCCCTCTCACGCACAAGACGAAATGCTTGCGGGTTGTGCTGACAAGGGAGCCAATTCCTCTTCTTCCCTGTCACGATATTGATCAGGTTGGCTTCACGTAGCACTTACATGTACGTAGCGCCAGTCGAAGGTTAGAAAAACCAAAATAATGAAAGCCTTACATCGCTATGTAACCGGGCGAATTAAATCCAACTCCCGAAGATCCAAACCCTCAAAATTCCTACTCCTAATCCTCCTACTCTTAATCTCATTCATCTTCAGCCGTGCATAATACGCATGGACACAGTCTCTCGCCTAAAAACAGACCAAATCAGTACAGCCAAACCTATCAATAGGTGCACGTACAATACAAAACAACCCCAACCCAAGTGTATTCCGAATCCTACATTGACATCAGAACCAAGCAAACTTCGGCAAGGGAATGTACACACCAAACGGGATCGACGGCCTCAGACCACAACCACACGGTGAAGCGCTTCCAATAGTTCACATCCGTCAGCATGTCCGCGCTCAGAGTTATCCCAATACTCGTCATCGGAGACCTTATCCCCAGAACCTGCTGAGCAGGCCGCCAATAACCAGCCAAGCGCTTCAGCACTTCGCCCATTCCTCTCGCGATCAGAGGAACGAGTATAACCTGTTGAGAGTAGATCATCACGTCCGCCGATCCCGGTTCAGCATTTGCTTGCACCGGTTCAGGTGCTGCAGGCGGCGGTTGCGCGGGAGCGGGAGCAGCTGGCGCAGCATCCTCTCCCACCATCGCCTCAATCTGCTCTCTGACACCCCGTCCATTATTCTGGGCGCGCCACACCGCCCGGAGAACGATAGAAAAGGAGTACATATCAAATAACAATCCAGTATTACCTGGAAGCAACGAGGACACGCGCAGCGTGCGGATCGTGACGAGGTCGTACGCGAGATGCGCGAGATAGATGCACGTCCCGAACTGCACGCGTGTTGGCGGCCAGCGGGGTGTGAAGGTGTCAAAGGGTGTTGTAAAGGTGTTGGTGAGCGGGTTCCCGGTGTCGATGCGGAGCGCGTTGTGCACGAGTTGGTTGCGAATGGGGCGGGGCGGTTCAGAGGGGAAGCAAAGGATACAGCTGAGGAGATGGCGTAAGTTGAACGGCTGCGTGGAGAGGAGGGTGCGTAAAGAGAGGATGGGGATGAAGAGGCGATTTGACCACGACCAGTTGGAGACATCGTCTGTTAGTAAGATATCAACGAGTCTGTATCACATAGTCAGAGGCCGTCACGAAGGGTGAAATGAAGACCACACGTTTCGCCGAAGAACGATTTTAGAGAGTACATCCCATAAAGTCGCATCATATTGAAGAAACCTATATCAACGTCAGAAGAGCGCGTTATTCAAGCAGTCGACTTACGTTCTCCTACGTATAAAACCCAAACGCCACCCGCACCATAGAATAAGAACTTGCCCGCAGTTAAAGAGAGCAAGTTTCCCAGTCTTAGTAGCGCCAACGACAGATACGGCGCCTTCTCAATCTCATACGGATGTCGACATATCGGACATCGCGCCTGAGCGCCCTTCTTCCGCAACGAGTCCACCATCGATATCAAACATGACTGATGCGCCACTAATGTGCATTTACACGGATGCACCCATTCGTCGGGATTTTCGTCCTGGCCTGTAGGGTGGGATTGTACTCCGGGAGGCCGTGAAAACAAAATTAAGCGCCCACGCTCGTCAAAGTGTTCTATCGTATGACAGACGAAGCAGTTACGATGCTGGAACACGATTTGCATCAGTAAACTGGCGTTCAATGTCGAGACGAACCCGCAGGTCCAGGACTGTCGGTGCAGACATGAGGGTGGAAGGAGACTGATCGGCCGGCACGTGTATCGAAAGCATTGATGATTGGTTGCGAAAGGTCTAATGATACAGCTTCTCTTTCATTCTTTTACATTACTACTCCCGTCCGCATGTCGACACAATCGAGAATGCAATACCCACTCTGAGGCACATACTGCCGCGTAATCATCTTAATTGCCTCTTGAGCAACCAGCCCACCCAGCATCGCCGCCGTATTCGGGAGATCAGCAGTCGGCGCTCGTGCACTACATTGTCGTCCATCAATAACGTTGACCAACAAAGGGAAGCTGAAAGCGTACATTTCACCAATTGCCTCATCAAGCTCCTCGAGGTCAGTTCCCGCAGGCAACATGCCCTTGACACGCTCCTTGATAGCCTCTTCCGTGACTTTGGCGGTAGCACTCTCTCCAGCGCCCGATGCTTCCAACTCCTGCAGCACTGCTCTTAGCGCTAGATGGATGGCCACATCCTTCGGGCTAGCCGCGAAGGCATCTACCACCTTGGCCGGATCCTCGTCAAGCACACCCCATTTCTGGCCCATAATCACCTGAACGCCATGTGCATTTTTGATAAAGGTTTCAATCAAGTCCTCAGGAATCTCGCCGGCCGATGCTGGGATGAGGGATTTCAGAATCTCTTTGTCAGAGTTGAACTGGTCCCGGTACAGCTTTTGCAAGTGGATGTACGCTTCGGTGGAGGCTTTCATGTCGGGGAGAGCGGGTGACACTGGGAGCGTCTTTTCACGTTCAGTGAAGAGCTTGAGAGCAGTGAAGATACCGTGAATGTTAGGCGGTATAACTGGGGGCGCAAGCGTGGTCTCGAGGTGAGGGAAAATGCCTTGTGTGAGGGTAGAAGGCAGAGAAGTGGGCGTCCAGATGCGATAGGCCTGGGCATACGCTTCGTCAAAGTTCTCTTCGTCTTGTTTGAATTTCATAGACATGAGGAGCGACTTGAACGCGGCCTTTTCTTCCGAAGTCTTTGGGAGAGACGGTGAACGCGAAAGCGCGTTGATCAGAATGGGTATGTAGGGGACATGGGCATGCTCCGTCGGGTCCAACTCGTCTAGTTTTAGTGTGGTCGAATATTGAAGGAGAGAGGGGAAAGGATCGTAGATGCGAAGGGAGGGCATGTTGTCGGTGTGGGATTCTATGATAGGGTGAGGATGGTGCTGGATAAAGAGTTCGGCCAAAAAGCCAGCCGACGAGACGGAAAGCAGCGTGGGCGCGTTCGTAGACGGCCAGAGTGTGTCTGAAAGAGTCCGCAGCTGACTGGGAGGCAGATTATGCGTAATGATGATTGTGTATTTGCTCAAAAACTCGAGATCGCCGACAACACAGGCCACAGATTTATCGATGATGGCCTCTCCAACTACACCGTCGTTCATCTCACACAGAAGACGAACTGCCTCTGCTGCGCGTGGTTTACCGATGGATGAGGGACCCTCGAGAAAGAAGTTGTTTCCGGCGTCTGCGGCACTGGTGATGGTGTCGTCGAGGATGGTAAAGTGGCCAATGCCGGGGAGAACTAGATTTTTCAAGATGGAGGTTGATGTCGCGGACGATGACAAAACCAATAGGCGCGCCTCCTCAAGTAAGGCCTGACCCGAGGAAGCCCATAGCCTCAGTTGGCGGTCATAGCGACGAGTTTTACTGTCTGGCTGGGCGCTACTCATAGTCAAGCACTGTCTGCTCGTCATTGAATAGTGCTCACTTGACAGTCACGGTGTTTAGGTCGAGCGATTCGTGCATCGTCTATTGGCAAGAGGCGTTACTGTCACTGTGACGCGAGGTGTCAATGTGACTAACGGTGGCTGTGTCAAATGACTAATCGTGGCTGTGTACCCGCCTTTGTCAGGCCTTCGGAGCCGGAAACAGCGTCTTCCAATCTTGGCCTTTGACCACCATCATCGTTGTTGTCGCTGGAGACTGTCCCCGACGCAGCGCTAGTGTGAGAAGCATACTTGCTCTGTGTATGTAAGCATAGTGCATTATACTAACATTATGTTCCAATTACAGTTCCAATAAAAGTTTCTATTGCGCCTTGAGTGTCGCCGCGGACCATGTCAGTCTTCTCCCAGCCCTTTCCGCTCGCCCAGCAAAAGGCAGCACCCCCACCCCCGCCCAGCTATGGTCCAGATCTCGCCGTTCGTCTTATATGTCCAGAATGTCGCGACCCAAATCCACAAATATCAGAGGAATTCGGTTCAGGAGATCTGGTCTGCAAAACTTGCGGTCTGGTGCTGGGAGACAGGATAGTTGACACTCGAAGCGAATGGCGTGTATGTTTACACTTTTTTCTGTCTTTTAGGCGCGTGTTTTATGAAAATTTTACCCCCCATAGACCTTTGCCAACGATGAAGGAGACGACCCGTCGCGTGTCGGAGCAGCTAGCGATCCGCTCATGGAGGGTATGGAGCAGTTGGATACAGTGATCAGTTTCCGGGATGGTGGCAACGGTCTCTCCCGCGAACTGCAGCGCGCACAGTCTCGCGGACAAGGGTCACGTCAAGAACGTAACCTAATGGTGGCCTTTCGCGACATCTCGAGCTGGTGCGACCAGTTCTCCCTCCCAAAAACCATCAGCGACATTGCGAAGCAGCTCTTCAAGCGCGCGGAACAGGAGAAGGTCCTGCGCGGCAAGCCCATGGACGCTGTCATCGCCGCTTGCATCTTCATCGCCTGCAGACAGGCGCATGTCCCACGGACGTTCCGGGAGATATGCAACTTGACGCATGTGTCCAAGAAGGTTCTAGGGCAGTGTTATAAGGCGCTGGAGCAGGCTTTCAACCTCACACCCGGTGCCTCCGCTGCCCACCCTTCGCTGGCACCCAGCACTGGCCCCGAGTCTCTCGTTATCCGCTACTGCAATCACCTGGATCTGTCGCCGAGGGTGCAGTCCATATGTTCCGATATCATCATCGCCGCTCGTGAACTGGGCATTGGTGATGGGCGGAGTCCTGTGTCGATTGCTGGCGGAGCGATATACTTTACGTGTCTCTTGATGGGACATCCAAAGTCGTTGAGGGATATCGGGGCGGTTGCGGGTGTCAGTGAGGGCACGATCAAGCTGGTCTACCGTCTCTATTATGCTGAGCGCGAAAAGCTTGTCAAGGAAGAGTGGAGAAAGGCGGGCAAAGTGGATTTGACGCGGTTGGAGGACTATTGATGTCTGAGCTGGATGAACTCCACCGTACGTACGTATGTTTATTTATCATTCGGCAATTGTTGTTACTACTTGCAATGTACTTTTTTTATCAATATGCATTCATTCATAATAGAACTGGTTCGCGGGATCTAGTGCCACATTCCCCGCATAGTGGAATTATTGTTGTAAGAGCTGAATCACCTTGCTTGTCAAGGTCCTTCCTCCGTTGAAATTAACCGCCGGCTTCCTTTCATTACGCATTACACACTCTTATAAAGTACCACGCAGAATCTGAACTGACATATCCCCATATTGGCTCCTTTCCATGGCTCTCCGTCCGCTACAACAATTGCTCGACGAACTACTCTTCGTTTTTGCCTACCTATATCCGCCTTGAGAAAGCCGGACATTCGTGAATCGTGATTAGTCTGTCCTGAAAAATCTACCCTGTCCCTTGGGTATGGACCACCTGCCTCACTACCTACGCCTCCGACAATGTTGAGAATGGTCGGTCACATTGCGAAGGTCAGCCTCCAGATCGATGCATCCTCAAAAACGTACCTACTAGGGAATTGACTTGAGCTATAGGATGTCTTTGTACGACAGTATCTCCATCTTCACGTCACCAAGCACGGGAAGGCGGCCCCTGTGATCCTTCTCTTGTTCTCCAACCACCCCTTCGCATTCGACACGCTGATCGTGTTCATCTGCTCGTTCCTCGCGATGAACGACTTGGACTGTGCGGTCTCGCCGATCCTAATCCATCCCAGTCACTCGGACCTTGTGGATTTATGTATCACTGCCCATCACGCTCTGCGACGCGAAACGCTTGCCAGGCTCCCAAGTTTACACTGTAATCAATAATTGGCTAACTGACAAGCTGGATCCGCCAGTTAAAGAAAAGAGCCTCCATGCGCAAGCTGTTCCACTGCATTTGTGAGAACCATTTTTTACATTAGTTGCTATTACAGTTTGATTGACACAGCGGAAGATATCTCAACAGAGAATCAAGAGCCCAAAACAAAACGGAACAAGCAAAATCCCCCCTCTTTTTTTCACAGCGCCTCCAATAGCTGGCCCACCGTCGGCCGGTTGCCAGGTTCCATATTCCAACACGCCTCGAAAATCATCCACAGATTGTCATCGAGCCCTCTCGCGACGACTTGCGGCTCTGTAGGCCTGTGCGGATGTTTCCCCGCTGAAGACGTGATGACCACCTCGGTCGTATGCTTGATTTCGCGATAGGGCTGCTCGTGCGTGAGGATCTTGAAAGGTATCTGAGATCCCAGAGACAGAACAAAGAGAAGAAGACAGAATACTACACACCTCAAGCATTGTCATAGCATACGCGTATATATCGGACGCGCATGAGAGCAGGCCTTGGCCCACGCACACTTCGGGCGCGAACCATCTGTACGAGTCGGCGACGCCACGGCTCTGAGTGAAGGGTACACCGGTGATGTCTTCCACGATCTAAAAGATGCTTGTTCAGCCGTTTAAGTATCCAAATATCTTGCGAATATGGACGAACCTGAGATAACCCGAAATCAGCAAGTAATGGCTGGCCGAAGCGGTCGATGGCGACGTTGATCTTTGAACGTCAGTAAGTGAGGCTGGAAGCATAAAAAACGACAAAGAAACTCACTGCTTTGATGTCGCCGTGAACGACTGGAGGATTCAGTCCATGCAGGACTTGAATGCCTTGACCGATGCCTTTGATCTATCATCAACCGAATGAGAATCATATCTAGAGGACTCAACGCCAAATGTCATACCAGCTGTAAGTACGACCTTGGCTCCAAGTTGCTGCTCTTGACGTAGCTAAGCGCATCCCCTTTCTCCGGCCAAGGGCTGACCATGAACCTGTTAATTTTTTTCTTCAGATTAGCAGATCAGGGATCGAGGGTGGCATACGGGAAAGGCTCGTCGTCATTTTGTCCAAAACCATAAAAGGGAAGGATGCGCTTCCCGCGATCGAGCCTCCAGACTTCCGACCAGATCTTCACCTCGCGCATGAACCTCTGACGATGATGTCGTTAGATGGCATTCTCATCTCTTTGGATAGGGATAGACGTACCCTGAGGCTTTTATCATTCGCATGGATTGCCCTGATAACCTTGATGGAGACTTTCTTCTGCTTGAGATACAGCCCTTCGTAGATGTCCATCGCAGCGGTGCCACGAACGGGGAACTGTCCCATGCGCGTTACCTCCCCAGAACGGAGCTGCAGATTGGGCAGTAATAGCCCAGACGCTTCTTGCAGCTGGAATAAATTCGTCGACAATCCGGTGTGCACGCGATCGGCATTGTGAATGTTTTCGGCCATGGACTGGAGAAACGATCAGACTTGCGACATGAGATGGGAGGAGGAGGGATAGCCAACTCACATTCTGCATCATGCTCATGAAATTCTGCACTGTCTGGGTGTTCTGCGTGACCGTGGCAGCAATAAACGCTTGGGCATCCTGGATTTCAGACAATGATTGGAGGACTTGAAGCTGGTCGAGACGCGAATTCTTCTCGAAATCTTCCTGCCAGCGGTGGATGCCCATATGAGAGAACCACTAGAAAAGACAGGTCAAAAATCATCTAAGAATGAAAGGGAAGTTATAATAAATACGTCAAAGCGCGTCAAACAATCCGATATTTTCGCGTTGTTTCTCTCAATGTCGCGATTGATTTCCTTCTGCCGAAGAAAAGCCTCCATCTTGGGGAGCATTGTCCAGCCGTACATCTGCGTCTTGATATCCATGAGGCAGCTGTCGCGGGATCAGCATCACTTCGACTCAGAGGTGGGGCGGCGGCGGCCTACTCTTGCACAGCCGTAACAGCCTCCTGCATATTCTGCGGAATTGGCGCGTCCCGCGTCACGTCGCGGAGCGCCAACAGCAGCTCGTGGCATCGATCGCGAAGTTGTTTGGCCGACGATCTATAACCCACAACGGAGTCAACGGACGTTGGACGATCAGAGTAAAGCGATCGCACCGATTCACGGTCATGGCCTCGCACAGCGCCATGATACCACACAGAAGGTCGACAGCGGGCGCTAAACCGGGCACGGGGGCGAAATTGGCGACGATCTGCGCGGCCGTCTGGCCCAGCGACACGACGAGTTGAAGGTGGATCGACATGCTAGCTAGGAAGTAGAGGTGGTTAGAGTGGGAGGAATGGTCCTTGTGCGAGATCAGGCTGTGATATTGACATGCTGCTGTATTACTGTAGGCACAGCCTCATGCATAGGCGCCTTCGAAGCGCTTGTCCCTGTCAGATAACGCAAATAGCTCTACAGCCACAAGCGAAATGGACAGTTAGCTGTTGCTCCAAAAAGGTCAATACAGCTAGTCCAACAAGTATCTGTAAAACTCACCAAAGCTTTTGTATGCACAATTACGAGTATCTCTGGATGGAAGACAGACCCAAAACCCGCCCTCCCGGGGAAACAAACGCGGAAGCGTCAGAGGGTAGCCTGGTAACGTCTGTACATGCAGTGATCCAAGGATCAAGGTTTCGTGCTACTAGTACTGTTGCAGACAGCAAAATAATTTCCGCAACTCGGGTCCCGCTACTGGTCCCGTTTCCTTTGACACCAGTGGCTGAATTCAGGACCCACTTTGAATTCTGAACTTGGGCTGCAGATCATACACCAAGAACACAAACGCGCCAATATAGCACGGAAACTATTTAAACATCAAGAATACTCTGGAGGTGGCGTCGGCACACGACCATGCGTCGATATTTGCTCCCTGAGGAGGCGATACTGTAAACGAAGACCCTCAATCTCTTCTCGCAGTCTTCCATCATCCACCTCGTTTGGTCGTACCGTACTAGGAGCTATGTCCAGTGTTGCAGGTGCTTCGCCGTAGTCCAAACCACTGACGTGGGCGGTGGCATCAACGGACTTGAGCGGGGATGCGTCTCTGGGAGGACCAGATGTTGAAGGAATAGAATGCGCGGAGAAGGGGTGGAGTGTCAAATTGGGCTTAGACTCATGACTAGCATGACTGCTCCAACGAAGAAGAAGAATCATTAAAACACGGCCTACTATCAGGCCAAGTATACCCCCCACGATCCCACCGGCCAATGCTGCCACTTTTGAATGGTTTTGGGACGGTCGACTCGGGCTTGACTGAATGTCATCGTTGTACCTATCAAGCACTTAACGTAGCGCAATCTGATATGACTCCTCGACGTACGAATAGATGATGGAGTCCAATAGCAGAAGAGACTGATTGCGGGTTTGGCCTCGGTTCTGTATCGTAATGGTGTGATTGCCCTCGAAGTCGAACTCTTTGGAGAAAACGGTAACATGGTAGAGGAAGCCATTCTGCTGGGCGGCATCAACTTCGTGGAGGAAGGTGCCTGCTTCCGCTTCATCGAGGAAGAAGGTCATTTCGGTTCGGCCCCTGCAGAAATTATTGATACTAGAGAAGCGGCTTCGTTTGAAGGGAAACACACGGTGGATTACTAAATGATAGAGCAAGGACACACTGAACGTAGACATGCGAACCTAAAAGATGCGCGGTCACGACTGACGAATTGCATATGACCAGAGTCGACTCACCCATGAATGAATAGGACGCGGTCAATGTCTTATTGTCATTTTCGCCGCCTGGAAACTGAGTGCAGTGATATGAGTGTGGGCTTGGGCGGTTTCCAAAGTCCTTACTTGGTAGGTATCATGCCATGTTCCCGACGAAGTCTGGGATGTGTCCGGGTGTGCAGAACATGTCTGACATGTTGGCCCGAAATTCCACTCCAAAGCAGGCGAATAGACAATTTTGTTGAGAGTGACAGGATCGCCGAGCTGGTCGTCCACTGTGACATTCACTAGGAGGGCGAGGGAATTAGCGTTAAGAAAGAGGCAAAGACCCAGAATCTGCAGCGAAAGTGCAAGGAACATGGGAGCAACAATTAAAAACGAGATAGTACGTGGCCACGAGTGACGAACATTGAATTCTTGTGTATCTGATGAGGCGCCGTGAGACTTGATGAAACGAGCTCATTGGGCCGCCACTGTCAGTATCAGACGTAGAGCGCGTGATGGGAGTGAATTGATACGAATCAGCTTATTGGCTCAGTTGAGCCAATATTCGTTCCCTATGCGTATAATACCCATAATCCCTCGACGACGCTAACACGAACAACAGTACTTTGTTGAACACCTGCGCGAATCTGGGGATCGATGTAGATGGGAAGCGTCATTGCAAACCAGAACTGTACCCAAAGATAGCCCATCGTTCTCCATACAGCGTTCTCTCGGAAGCCCAGCCGTTGAGTGGCGTTGACAATGACCATTTCGCACGTAATTCCAGTCGCTTGCGCCAGGAAGAATTTGAGCGCTCCGCCATGATGCCCAATAAGCATATAGTCCGCAGAATGATGTATCCATCCGGAGATGAAGAAGGACGTGTATAAGATGATAATGAATCCCAGCGTGGAGTCTTTTCGGAGAGAAAGCCAGGCGTTAAGACGTTTTCCGGGCTCAGAAACTGACTAGATAAGGTGAGCTAATTGACTTGGAACGTGCAGTGTGAATGGACTCACACGTCGTAGAATCTGATGCCAGAAACGACTTAGATGACATGTCAATATTACCTTGTAAGATGGCTGAGAAAAGACGTACTTCCAAAATCTTCGGATGGTGTACGCCTCACAAAAGCTACCAAAGAAAGGCCGCCAGTTCTGCATATCCCACAAGCCACATGTGACCATTACTGCACTGAGAAGGCCGTGATTGATGGACATAGCTGCAAGCGCAGGAGTCGCCCAAGCCCAAACGTAGATGCATTTCCACAACATTCTCGTTTCAGGGATTCCATCTGAAGAGAATGTAGAGGCATGTCTAACATACGTGGCGGCAATATCCCACATCGGCAACCAAAATGCTACTTCTTTAATTCGGTCAAAGACGAATCGTGTTTTTGAGTTCGAAGTCGCGTACGGGGCCGGCGGTAGAATCTTGGACGGTTCGTGCGCCCATCCGATCCCTCGATAGTTAATCAGAAGGCTCCCCGCCCATTGAAGACGCGTCAAGAGGCCGTTAAACGATGCAGCCGGTATGGTTTGCCCGTGTTGGAACAATTGTGTTTGCGGGGTAGTCAGAACGATATAGTCGAACGCGACCGCGACGAGAGGTGGGATTGCAGTGCCGACAGCGAGGTCGGTGGCAACTTCGCCAGTGGTGGTATAGTATAGGAGGTAATAAGAAATTCCGAAAATCGGAAAGAAAAGAATGAAGCGCAGTGGATGCGGTGGTATCATTACAGTCGCGAGCAGCGTGACTGGAATGAGTGTGTTCAAACCGTAGGAAAATTGTGCACGTTCTTCCAATTTGGACATCGTGCTGTCGGACACTGAAAAAAGAAGTGTTGAACGTAAGACATGACCTACTTTGGAGTAATCCCACCTGCTATAGATGCCATAGGGTGTGAACTAGATACTGGCAAGCGACGGCTGACAGTCAAACTGCAGACTGAGAGGGGATGGAGCGGACACTTGACGGGCAATTCCGAACGGGTTACATAATGTGTACAGGTTTAACGGCCCTTGTTGCAGGCTGATAGCGCGTAATACATTCGAGAATATCAAGAGATGTTCGGAGAGACAGCACGATAACTGGAACAGCGCTCATCTGAGAGAATGCGAGTCGAATCATTGGTTGTTCCAGAGAAAGAAAACAAAGTCAGGCTCGGCCCGACTTTCCGGCTTGAAGCGTGATCATGTGACACTAAAACCTCATTTTCAATTTGAACTCGACTTGCCACCACCAATGCCATTGGCTGTAATACCGTGCTTCCGCTAATTCTAAGTTTCAGTCATTTCATTTCAACTAGTGCTCTTCTTACGGGATAGGCCCCGCTACGGGTGTATAGCTCTTGAACTTGTCTTGAACTCTCCGGTATCTGTTCACAACATCTGGAATTCCATGGTCGATGTACATCACCCAGGCTTGGACTCCCCTGGCAGGTCATCGTCTTCGTCTTCGCTGGCACCTCCGTGTTCTCCATACGTCGTTCCTTCGACGGCGTTCAAAGGGGGCCATGCGCTCGCCGACCGCTCGTACAATTTTATGATGTGCTAGGCCCTCGAATCTCTGGCGATCCAGAACACGCTTGATCTTCTCAACGCTAAGTTAAGCTTGCGGCCATTCAACAGCCAGTTACCATCACGATGCCTCAATGAAGCTATGACTTCGGCGAGCTGGTCTCCTGGCCGCGTCGACGTCTTCAATCCTTTCTATTTCCAACTTTGGGAGTGCCGACGACGCAGCCGTCTGGCACAACACTGAGCCGGGGAGAAACTTCTTGGCCTAGGCGCCAATTGGGTACCAGCGACGTCCTTCGTACTTCGTAATTGATCAATGGCACTGCTTGGCCTTTTGCTTCCTCCGCCGTTCGTCGTTCAACTCGAACTGACAGAAGGACCAGGAATTCTCGCGAAGCACGGTCCCTACACTCCATTGCGTGGTTCCCATAATTCTCATGGCAGGCTCCTTCATTGATGTGTATTCCGGGCAGATTTCTGTTCGGCTATCCCCCCGAATATCGACCATAATTACTTCGAGAATCCCGCCAGCAAAGAAAAGCCTTTACGAAACGCAAAGTCATATAACCAAAGTAGTGACTGCGCCGATAGATCAGGACGAGCACGATGTAGGAAATTCCGTGGCCAACTTTGATGATTCTCAAGCGGACATGGGCACGTCAATGAAGTCCTCCGGTGGAGGTCCAGGTCCTCGATCGGTTCGATGAGATTCTGACAGTTTGTCTTCGTCATCCATCTTGTGAAAGACTGTCTTTGGGTGAAAAGGCTACGCCGTTCGACTTGAGGTAAATTTGGTACGGGCTACTCACAGATATCAGAGTTTCACGAAGAAGAATCAATCAGGAAAGAATAGAACGGATGAACAGCTTTCCGGTATGTGCACAAGAAGACTTATAAGGGCATTGCCTCTTCGAGGTGCTTTTTCTGTCATCTGTGAAGAGCGTGCGAAGAAGTACCCAGCTTACTTGGCTATAGCGTTCCCTTTCTTGCTACTCATCAATCAACGACTTCGTGCACAGTGCTTCGCGGCGCATTTCCGTCCTGCCGGACCGCTAACACGCCTATCCATCTGATCAATCATCAACAGCTCGTATGACTGGCCAATATATCCCATTCGCTGGTCCATGTACCCAATATAGATGAAGAGCATCCGTACGCGTCAATTTGTCCTGGCTTCAATGTGCTTGGTACCGAAGAGGTCGCTGTTGGTAGGTCTTACATTCATTCTACCATCGTGTACACTCGGAGCGGCATTCCTGATCCTTCCAGTTAACCCATACAGACTAATTCATTCATTGGGAAAAGCAAATCCGCGAACCGTGGAGGATGATGATGATGACGAGGATGAGGGAGCCAAAGTGAACTTTGAACCGAGTCGCTCACACCACCGCCGGGATTCGCGAGGTGATTGCAGGTAAAGTATGGAAATCGAGGAGATCAAGTAAAGTACTCGGTGAATTCGAGCTACCACCACCGAGGTAAAGAACACGGCCAGGCCGTATTGTATACAGGAACGACCAACCGTTCCAAGTCGCCGTTACATACGTCGCGTATTGTCCTAGTCCGGGTCTCCAATCACCGCCTGTGCCAATATTAGAGGAATTTGAACACAGAGCGGGGAACTCGAAGTGAACGTTTCTCAAGCGTAGTGGAGCGTCCCAAGTTTAGCCTCGCGCGTGATAAAAATTTCTCCTGCCCAACACGCACCCATACGCTCAAGAGTCGGGGTCTAGACCTCCCGTTACCTCACAGAGGATGCTACATAGGATGCCGTCGGTACCTCGACCGCGGCCGGGCTCACAACTTCGGGTGTAGTACAAAGAACGACACGAATATGCACTCATCGAACCCGTCATCATCGATGCCACTTGGCACACGGGACACTCCGAGTACGGTGACAAACCCACGGCACGCCCTTACGAACTTTAGGTTTGCAGAGGGCCTGCTTAACGTATTAAAGTTTCCTCGTGAAATCACCATGTGAACCTCCTTGGACCTTATTTCCGTGACGGATCTCCCACAAGGATCTAGGGTTCGACATTGCTCGCATTCATACAACGCCGGGCTCGATTATACAGAATTACACAGGTCCCAAGAAAACCCAAAAGAAAAGAAAAAACAAAAAGTAGAAAGAAAAAAGTGGTGGTAATACAATAGTGACTGCGCTAGTTAACCTTCATCCCTGATAATAACCTTGTCCTCCGGCAACTAGACACAAAGTAGTTCAATGAATAGACCGCCGAGGAAATGACAAGAGACATACCGTGGTGGTGGTGGCTCCCGGGGTGCCAAAAGTTTTGAGCGAGGGCCTGCATGAGCTGGTCCTGTTGAGCAATGTTGCGCTGAAAGTCCGACATCGTGGCTCGCATATCCTGCCACTTCAAGTCCAAATTTCGAATCTGAGAGGACGTCTCCGCTTGGGCCTCGCTGAGATATTCTAGTTGAGACTGTAGGTCGCTCGCATGGGCACTGGTGCATTCAGCGACGGGCGCGCGCGAAACCGGTGGCTTGCGCTTAATGTGCATGAGCTTGTCCAGTTTATGGGCATTGAAGTTCGGGTGGTGGAATGTCCAGGACTGCGCGATGTATGTCAGTTTCGACACCTCACGAGCCTACTGAAGCCGAAGCTCACCTGCTCCCCAAAGAGCACATCGTCCGTGGTTTTGATCTTGTGAAAGTCGTACTTGTTGAGCTGTCTGACGAAGGAAGCAAAATTCGAGTGCTTGAAATGCTTTGGGAGAACGGTGACAGTAAACTCGCTCATATCCTACATGTCGACGGAGCAAATAAGCAGGCAATTTACGACATGCAGATCTCAACGTGCTCACCTTCACCACAAATGTATCTCCATGAGGACTCCAGGACACTATATGTTGGACTGACGGATCTTCAAGCATTCTGTAGCCGATGATTGATTAGTGGCGTTAAGGATCAATCTAGACGTGGACACCAACTTGTACAACCGCTTGACAAAGTCACTGACTAGAGGCATACAAGCCTCAAAGTCTTCAGAAGTTGACATCGACATGATTTACGGCGTTGGACTCGACGGCCTGGGTCGGACGGGTAAGTGGAGAAAGCTGAAAACCTATCCTCGTAACCGCTCGCGTCACAATAAGTACTCGCGAATTATGATCGACGGGTTCCTGATGGTGTAACGCCTGTAATGTTTTTCTCACTGACATCCCATGCCTCGGTCCACCTATCTGTTTCCAAAAGACGACTCGTGGAATATGTAAGATCCTGGCGCCGAAAGGCAGGACAGCAGGACAGCCTGTACGTAACGTGTAGGGGTTTTGAGCGTATTCCGAGGCTCAGAAAGCACTTACTGTGGGTTCCTAAGAGCTGCCAATATGACAACTGAAGTCTAGACGTCGACCTAGACTCATGACATGAGATACCATCAAGCTGCCCTTTGAGCCTGCGCGTTGCAATAGTATCCGTAACTTTCCTACACCAGGTCCGAAGGTCGACCAAAGTGAGGCGCGGGCAACGGGCAAATCCATCGTAGCCGGGTCTCGACCTTTTGTCTGCCGAAAACGGTTTGCTTTGCTTCTCCACGAACGCCCGATCCAAAAGTACCGCACGGAGGTAGTCGATGTCCCTGAGATGCAGTGAGATCATGATGGCGGTTTCAACGCCGTCATGTTCACGTTCGTGGTATGTTTTCCATATCGACGAGGGTACCCTAAGTTGTCCACGAAAAAGGCCGCTGTCCGCACAGACGCAATGGATCTCCGTATATGGAAGAAGAGGTTTAAAGTCCGTATTATGTTTGCGGATCCGCGAAAGTTTGCCTGCCTGTAGTGGGCGAGCGAATGAAGAGGAAATCCAACTCAAACATCTGATCTTTGGTACGCTTGCGGGGGTGGGGTGACAATGTAGTACAGCCTGGCCATAGTCGAAGGGTCTACGCTCGGAGGTCTGCTGGATACGAACACTTGTCCAAGAGAATCTCAACTCCATGGGGGCTTGAGTTTTCTACGAGGTATTAGGCGGGACGGAACGTAGTTGGAGCAGGCTTAGGATACCCTGCCAAGCGGAGTACCTTGAGTTCGTCTCGGGAAAGGCGTCAATGTCCAAATCCGTCTGGCCTCGGTGTTACTATGGGCACTTGATGCTTAACGTACAGGTTGTTCTAAGTACGCGCACTCGGTCGCTTGTATGTTGCTAGCGATACTCATTTCTTCCGTCATCATCTGATCAAATTACATTAGTGGGAAACACAGAATCATAATGAGTAGACGCTTTACTCGCCTCTGTCACCCGCATGGACTGCACAGCAAGAGGGCATACGGAAAAAGCGACCGCACGCGTCAGGTGTCCGCTGAAACCATGGCAGATGCTTACTCGGTCGAGGGAGCCTATTCAACTGCGAAGAAAGTCGCACCGAATGGTACTTGGATTTCCTGCTTTGATACCCTGTCTGTGTAAGCACCGATAAAATGGCAGACGAAATATCCGAAGACAGGTCCCTCAAAGAATCCACTTGAATTGGATGACTGTACTTTCGAGAATGATCCAGATTTATTCGAGTAACGATACAGAGGCCCCCGATACATAAGTGATAGGAATAACTGACAAAAAATCAGGTCTGCTCACATCTGGACGGAACGACTCACGTTATGGAAAACACAACTGTGCGAGGCCCAAATCGTGCAGACGTGTCATTCTGACGAGAAGACCCAGGCTAGCGGCAGCTTGGTCAGCCTGCTCGTGAGTGTTAGCGTTGAGCATGTCCCAGACTTCGTCACTCAGTTCGTCTTCGGTTCGTCCCCACGCAGATTTGATCGCTCCTGGAAAGTTGATAGCGGCTAGGATAAAGCAGACAGGTGAGCCTAGAAAAGTCTCAGTACAGGATCACAGAGAACCCCAGATAACCGCACATAGACCACTCAGCTCTTGTTCCCGACCAAGTTGTGGAGGTATATGTTTCTCGACTCGCGTGAATTCGGCATCATCAGGTAGCAAGTCTGGCAGCACGTCACCAAGATGGTATAGGCGTTCACAGGCGGGACATATTCTGCTTGTGCCGCGACTTTTGTTGTACCAAAGGATCTGCAGCAGGGTCAAACGTGCATACGATCGTGTCCAGCACACGATTCACGTACCAGTGCGGTTTCTTCGGGTAGTATTGTGCAGAGCATCTGCCGTATTTCGTCCTGAGCAAATTCAGCACAGAGCGGGATGTCCCAGGCGGGTGACTGGGCAAATGAGGTAGCTAGAAATGCTCTGGTGTCGCGTACCCGCGGTCCACTGCCGGGGTCGAATATAGACGGTTGTTGGAGGACGGTCTCGGCGACGTCAACCGCCGAGTTTGGTGCTGTGGTAGCTGGGAAGGACGTGGGTAAGGGTTTTATTACCTTTTTCTTTAGTTTCTGCTTTTTTGAGTTGGAAGGACCAGGCATGGTGACTACACAGGGGTGATTCCTTTTCGGGCCGGTTTGGAGGTTATCATGTGACCTTGTTGATTATTGATCCGGCAGATGCCGAAGTGTTTGGCACAAGAAAATTCCCTTGCGCCTTCGCCTGCAGTACTGTAGCCTCCCCGCATACTGCACCGTACACAGTGCCAATTTTTCCAGAAATTCGTTGGTTGCCCGCCTTTTCTCTCTTTGCTCATAGTAAGTCTCTAGTTTATTACTGCTCTTATTATCGCCCAAAATCGCTGCTCGTCGTCGCCGTCGTCGTCGTCAACGCTCTCAACGTCGTCTGCAGCGCGTTGTTTGTTTGGTGCCCCTAGACGCGTCGCGTCAAGGCCACCACTACCCCGCTCGTCTTTCCTCATTGCTGGCCGCTGTTTTTCCTCTGCTTTCCATGTCTTGCTCGTCGTCAAGCAGCGCTAACCATCGTGTTTCTTGTCTCTAGATGCCCAAGGACGCTACCAAGCCAAAAGTGAGCATCGCATACGTTATACTCCTCCCTTTTGTTCTTCTCCCGGTTTCCCCACTTCTTTGCGTCGATTTTGCGGCTCTACGGGTGCAAAGATGGGCTTCAGACTACCTCAGACGACGGGGCGACCTCCTTGATCTCTCGATATTCCCACAATCATATCATGTTTATGTTTTTTCCTCTCTTTCTGCTCACCAACGAGCATTCCTACCTTCGACGATTGCTATCATTACTCTTGTCGTCGACGCCGTTGCTGACCAACGTGCCTTCTGTAGCGCAAGGCTGCCGAAAAGGCTGAGAAGGCCCCTCGCAAGGCCAAGAAGGATCCCAAAGCCCCCAAGCGTGCCCTCTCCGCGTACATGTTCTTCAGCCAAGACTGGCGCGAGAGAATCAAGACTGAGAATCCCGACGCTGGTTTCGGTATGTGCGGCGCTGTATGTCTCTGACCTTTTTTGCTTACTCCCTGTGCAGGTGAAGTTGGCAAACTGCTCGGCGCCAAGTGGAAGGAGCTTGACGAGGAGGAGAAGAAGGTTGGTAACGTTTCGTTGAACCAAGTACATGTCGCTCATTCGTGATTTTAGCCATATGTTGATCTTGCCGCCAAAGACAAGACTAGGGCCGAGGATGAGAAGGCTGCATACGACAGTGGCAAGAAGAGCAGCGCGGACGAAGGCGAAGCCGATGCTGACGACGACGACGATTAACTGCCCACTCTCACAGGTCCGCTATCTGCCTCCCCAGCTAGATCAGATCCCCAACGTTAATAATTCCCGCTCTCCGTTCGTTTGTATACTTCCGGTATGATACTATTCGCTGCTCTGATCTTTCCTTTTCCTTGTTGTGTTGTTTTATGTATAGGACCACAACCCACCCTGTAACTTATTCTACGTTAAACTTGACTGGATGTACATATTGTATCCTTTTTTGTGTTTTCAGACCCGTGATTTGTGGCGCATTTGCCTGAGACGCTTCACTACAGCTGTGCGCTATATCTTCGTAGTTGAACACAGCCGCCGTCGGCTTCACCATCGAACGTGACTGAAGAGGGGGATTGCCTGATTTGGGGCCGCTAGTGATACCATCTTCTACTTGCTCCCTCCACCACCGATTTACCGTCCTAACCATGTCTGAACAAGCTGGCGACGTATGTTGCGCGCTCGCTGTCGCCGACGACGCTGACGGTGTTTTCTGCTCCTAGGCCGTTCCCGCAGCTCAACGAAGCAGCTGGTCCTCGTTCCTCAAGTCGTGAGTGACACGCGGTCTGCTGCGTCGACAACGTTCTCAATGACTGTATTCAGCATTGCTTCTGTCTCTGGCGACCTGTCGTCCATGACAGCGCCGCCGTTCATTCTATCGCCAGTATCCCTCACAGAATTTCCAGGTGGGTCCACCTTTCCTCAGGCAGGGCCGCGTTTGACCAACCGTCGTCTATTTCCCAGCATACTGGTGCGAGCGTCCAGAGCTGTTCGCCGCCATTGCAGATGCTACAGACGACGAGAACAGGGCCTTGGCTGTGTTGAAATGGTTCATCGTGAGTGATCTCCTATACCATCGACCCTATAACCCATGCACTCTACAGAGTACCCTCAAAGGCCAATACACCTCTCGTAACGAATCAATGGGCTCAGAGAAAAAGTGAACAGTTCCTTCATCCTTTCCCAGAATATTACTCATCCTCTAGCTTTCTTCCGCAACTCATAGACCATTGAATCCGGTTCTTGGAGAGTACGATTGCCTTGGCATTCTTTCATTTCGAACGCGACGCTTACGAGCTACTCTTCAGGCTCTTCTACGGCCAATGGCCCGACGTTAATGGCCGCGGACAGACGGACCTACTCGTGGAACAAGTTTCCCACCACCCGCCTATAACGGCCTATTGCATACAGAACAAGTCCAAAGGCATCAAGCTTGTGGGTCATAATGCACAGAAGACCAGTTTTAGCTGTAAGTGTACATCAGTTGTTCCTTGCTATCACAGCTAACCTTTTAAAGCCGGCTCTATTATTGTCAAGCAGATTGGACACGCAATCCTCACCGTCACGCCTCAGGATGGCGCTGCTCCTATCGAGTATCTAATTACTTTGCCTCGTCTGCGAATAGACGGGCTATGGTACGGATCGCCATACATAGAGCTCGCCGAGACGACCTTTATCTGCGGAGGCAACTTTATTTCAACCATCGAGTACAAGGGCAAGGGTTACTTCTCTGGCAAGTCTCATCAGTTCAAAGCGGTCGTTACGCCTGCACCGGGCACTGGCGGGGTCGCAAAGGAGCACGTCATCGATGGCTTATGGCACACCACAAGCAAGTTCATATCCGGGCCTAAGAGTGGTATTACCTTCCACGACGTCAACGGTCCTAAGGAAGAAGTTACTGTTGGCTCGGAGGAGAAGATGGATCCATTCGAGACGAGGAAACTCTGGAAGCTGGTCGCGAAAGGTATTAGGGAACAAGACTTTGACACTGCCAGCCGGGAGAAGTCGAAGATTGAGGTATATTTATTCGCTGACGGCTTTAATCTCATGCTAAGTCTTTAATATAGAACGAGCAACGGCAACGACGGCGCGATGAAGTTGCAGCCGGAAAGACTTGGCCTCTGAAGCATTTTGATCACATCGACAGCGATCCCATCTGTAAGTTGAAACACACTGTTGTTATATCATCCTGATGTGTTGGTAGATGAGCGCCTGGGCAAATTGGTCAAGATTGTGCCCCCAACGGAGGACGCGTACGTCTTCCAGGATAATTGGCCGTCAAGTACTGCTTAGAGATGTCTTGTTCGGACTCCCTGAAAGTATCATTAGTGTAGACGCATAACGCTGTAATGTCATCCATAAATCGGGGTAGATTATACCCAACTTCTTATCCAAATTTCTTCCAACTTTCTATCTGAGGTATATTGTTATGCTACATACACGGTACACGTCTTGTCCGGACCTTCTATATCTATCTATACAATACATAAAAACCAAAATACACCCTTTTACACGAATAGATAGTCCAAGTGAGTCGAGTGCTTGCACTCAGAATAACCAGGTACGGTCAAGGTGGTTATCTGAGAAATCTATCAGCACATCTGCGAAGATGTAGGAGATGAAAGAGATAGACTAACCATTGAAAGAGATTTGAATGTCCAGGCCATCTTTCTTCAGCTGCTCCAGTCGGCGAAGAGAAGATTGGCTGAGCTTCGACCTCCAGGCCCGACACGCCACCTTGACGGACCGCAATGGCGCCACCGCGGCACCCTCCGCGGCCTTCCATCGCGACTCGATCATATCCAGCAGGCAATCGCCATCAAACTGGAACGAAGAGATGTCCGCTATCCACTCAAAATGTGCCATTCGCGGAAGGAGCGCTGATTCCGGCCCCCAGGTAAGCGTCTTAAACAGCGTCTCCACGTTCTCCCGGCCGTTGAAGCCCTCGTCCAACACTAGATGCTCCACCGTCGGCGCAGCCTTGAGCGCCTCCAGCCGCTCAGACGGGCGCCCGTTCCTTAGCACCAGCTTGCGCGGCGCGCACTCTGACCTGCGCACAAACTTGCCGAGCGCGGACGCGTACCTGTCCTTCTCGCCGAGCTCCAGCTCGATGGACGCTACTGCGGGGAGCACCAAGTAGTCCAGCAGGCGGGGGTCCCACAGCCGCAAAGACTGCACGGACTCGTGCACCCCGAGCGCCTCGGCGTACTTTGGGTAGTGCCACTTGAGACAGAGCAGCTCCAGGGCGCGGAGATGCGGCGTGTTGTCGAGGATCTGCAGGAGGTGGTCGATGCTGCAGATGTGCTCCGTGCAGAAGCGCCGCATCTGCTTCCACGGCAGCCGCACGTCGGGGAGGTGGCCCGCGCTGAGGGGCGGGGTGCCCGAGATGGTCACGTCCTGTAGAAGTGGGGCATTTTCAAACGCTGCAAAGAACGTCGGGGCCTCTTTGCGGGCCTTGTTCAGATCAATAACAAGGTCGAGAGTTTCCAAATGGGGCAGACCGCCTTCGAGTCCCGTAATGAAGCAGTCGTAGACGTTATTGGGGATGTAGATACGCGCACTTTTCCAGCGCTGGGCTTCCCGAAGAAGTCGCTGATAGAAAAACTTCACGCCGGGGGTGGCTCGCTCCGGGGTAAATGTGATAGATAATGGACGTTCTTTTGAGCGCGATAAAGCCATGTCGAGAAGATGGAGGGAGCCGGCGATATGGGGTCGGAGATTTTCCCAAGGCAGAAGGAGAGACGTCCATAACTCGGGGCACGCCAACGCTACTGCCCTCCAGGTGCGACAGACGTGTGTCAACACCCAAGGACCGGACTCGACGCGTTGGACATCGTAGGCGTCCTCGATAGTGTATGAGAAGATCTGCATGAGGAGTTCGGCAGGTACTTGTCGAACAGGAGAAAGGATGGCCTGGTGTGCGGACAGGCAGCGCTGGAGATCCCTTCTCTCCGCATCCAACACGGCATGATACTTGGGAAGCTCGACGATGCGGACCTGGAGCTCCTTCAACAAAGAACGGACTTCCGTGACTTCGGATTCGGAAGGTGGCTCGTTCGTGCTAGCGAGGCGTTTGAAGGCAGAGTCGAGGATGCTCGTCATTTCGGACAAGGACAGTAGGGAAGACATTTTTGCGAGACCTGTGAAAGTTATCTGAGGCGTGTGAAGTCGCGCCAAGTTTCTACACGTACCACCTGCCGATAGACGAAGCTTAAAGGACTGTTCTGCCTATGGGGGGTGCTTCTCTGTACGAGAGTTACTTCAGATATGAGACACGCACATATTTATAACGTGAGGCCGGGGTAACGTCCCATCATATGGGCTGTATCTGTACGCCGACAGCATCAGGCCTGAGCGATCGCAGACCAAGTTTAAAGCTAGGATCGCGAGGAAACAAATAAGGAAATGTTATAAACTTTGTCAGGAAAGGTTTACCTGAGGAAGCCCTCTCCGCCGACGCGTACCAGTGCAGACTTTTGAGTCCTCCTTCGGTCCCGTGCTGTAGCAAGATGCCAGAACGATGCAATGGGAGAACTCCCACAGGTGCTTTACGTGTTCGTGTTTGTTATCGATGTCTAGGTTCAGAAATGATGCTGTACAGAAGTTGTGGGTGGGAGAAGGGAGGGCAGCCGACTGGGAAACCGAATGCACGAGAGCAGTCTCGATCATTCTCAAGGAAAGACGACCAGCAGCATAATTTAAATACGCCACCAATTGGGGCGATAAAACCCGTCATTGAAAGGCAGATGCCTACGCCCCTAGAAAGTTCAATGAGTTGAATGACGGCAGTTTGGAAAAGTGCGCAAGGTACTTACCGAATGAGTGCAGAGCAACATCAAGCCCTACTGATGAAAGCCCAGAGTACGCAGAGCCGCGCGGCGACTCCGTATCTATCTAACAGTAGGAATCAGTACAGTCAGTTATTTCCGCTGACCCCGGGAGCAGATACGTTCGAGGATGAATAGGATTGGACCGTTCGCACGTTGGACGATGATGATGGTAACTGGCTGTCTCGCCCACGTGGGCCAGACTTCCTCGAACCTCGACCAAACTAAACACGTATAGGCCACTTCCAGTTTCTTGCGTCTCTGACGGACTCTCACTGGGTTCCCGTACATGTTTTAGATGCCTGCCTCGACCGCGGAGATGGTGACGAGAACAGGCCAATTATCAAAGACCTCGGTATGATTGTGCACTCGCACCTCGGGAAGGAGGGCGGCTGGCGACCGCCGTCTTACTTCAGCGCGGTACACTCCTCTGCAACCCGATGAGAGCGCTTACAATGCCGCAATGGCAGCTGCGGGTGGTTTCCTGTGCATACATAGACTTTTCTAGAACGCGTTATGAGAACTCCGGCAGCTCGTACTATGGAGTGGAGTTCAAACTCGACGCGTTTCGTCTCTTTTAAAACGTCTAGACACAAGGTAAGCAGTAGTGATATTTATTGTGCAATTTGGCCTTTTCCCGAGTGTGCAAAGTGGAGTTGAAGTGGAGCCATTCGATATGTATTGCGGTCCAAGCAGCAAATGGACCCTCATCACAATTCGGACATCCCTGGCACGCAGACTCAACCTGAGGAGTTCAGTAAATCAGGGAGGAAAATATGTGAACACTCGGTGTTCGTGCTTTCTGACATGATGCGTACTTGCTAAAGTGATGATGTATCACAGTGTGCATTCGAATCCAGATACTTATCACAGCTAACGGTCGTCTACAACATTAGGTGTTGTTACCTAGTCGAGCCTTCCACGAGGCCTTCACGAAGTCTTCTGAAAGTTCTGAACCTGAAGAAACTCGTAAATCTTGGAGTCGAGTAAACATCTATGTTGTGGAAGCCGGACATTTAACGTACCTCGAGCGTCTATACTTGGAACTGATGGTCTTCGCAATCGTACGCCATCCGTTGTTTCAATGTTGAACTCTTAATCTTGGTCATCTCGACATGGCATCAGCGTGGATAAGGGTGAACACGGGAGATAAGAGTCCGTCACTCCGACTAGTAATGCTATATGGTGGATATCTGAAGAAAGCTTCCAGTGACTAGCAGTTAGTACGAAAGGCGATTCATCGAAATCCACATGGGAGAGGAAGGTTTCAACTGAGATTCAAACTCGTCATCTACCCACAGTTTGCGCGCTTGACATACCACCGAGACGTTCTGATTTCAATCACCACAATTGTTACTTCGGTTCCGAGTACGAACACGGCATGTACACTCGATCCTCAGTGATGGAATACCACAGCATTATCGTTTATGAAGGCGATCTGCTCTTTCCGATAGTCATCCGGTATGGTAGTCAGGTTGTCGGCATTCAAGTGCATCAAGACCTACAAAGCAAAGTCAGAAACATAGCGGAGAGGAACAAAGTGAGTGAAAGATAAGTTACCGGATTATCTGATGTGTACTGGGGCCATTGTGGGCCTGACGGTCGATCAGATTATGAAATGGGTGTGTGAAGTCAATGCAAAAACGTACGTTCAACTCCCAAGCCGTCATTAGGGTCAAGACTGCTGGTAAAGGAAATCCAATAGTCAATCATCACACGGCTCAGTGCTTGGGAAGATGTCGTTTCGCCTTCAGGAAGAGTCCCGTATACGAAGGGGGCATCATCACCATGGGTGACTGCGCCACATTAGACAAGGTTCAAGATGAAAGGATTTAAACTCACCTCCCAAGAAAGCCGGCAATTCCAATAAACGCTGGTCAAACAGATAACCGTACGTCTTGATGCCTGCTTTGGCAGCCGTCTGCGACAAGAGTCTTCTTTGAGATTGGAAGTTAAGATCGCCAGCTGAGAGCATTTGTAAATATACAGTCAAATGGGAGCGAAGAACAACTGACTGAGAGACGCCATCCGTTTAAAGCTATTTGGCAATCCGAAAGTTTCGTTCCCTGTATTGTAAGGGGAACCAAGAGAAGGATCGTCAGGATACAGCTGGAAGAGCCTGTCCATCACCGCGTCTGACAGTCCTGGCGGCGAGAAATTAGCTGCGATGTAAGCCTTTTCCTCGTCCACAGTGAGGTCTACTGGCCACGGTACAAAAACAGTGCCTATATTAGAGTTTTAGAAACCGTGATGAGACGCAGAGTAGCAATCTCACTTTCATCCACAACTGTTCCAGCAATGAATGGGAGACGAGCGAACCTCCCCTGATTGAACAGTCGAGAAGGAAAGTCTGGAAAGAGACCGCGCGGCCCATCCAGAGTAGATCCAAAAGGGGACAGCTCATCCTTTGCTGCCATCGAATTCAGTAGACCCTCGAATACTTCCGATGAATTGACACGCCGTATACAATCAAAGGTGGCGGTCGTCGTGACTAGTGCCTGGCAACTGGGTATGCCAGCTACAAAGTCGTCCCAGTTGTCTTGACGAGAAGGAGCATGGAACGTCGGCCTCGTTGCAGCCGAGCCGGATTCGAATATCTGAAAGGTATGTTACCGGAGGGAGAAGATGAATTGCGTGTAGCCTACAGCGCCTCGGGCCAATTGCGATATCGAAGGATTGAGGAAAAGCACCGCTGTCATAATGGACCCTGCGCTTCCTCCAGAAACGGTCACCTAAAGGGACTCTTGAGCGTGAAAGGCAGAGGAACGAGACTACCACCGACCTTGCTTTTATCACCTCCGAAGACATGTATGTTTGCTTGTACCCATTCCAAAGCTGCTAGATAATCCTTGATACCGAGATTGAGTTCTCCAAGAAGGTTAGCTTCGTTTCCCTCAGGAAATCCGAGAGGGCCGAGTCTGTAGTTGAAGTTTACATAGATGATGGGCGTTCCCTATGAATACATGTTACAGATAGAAACAAGCAAAGGCACATTCACCTACTCTCAGTACGCTCTGGGCTACGATGGCGCTCCCATTGAACGCCGAAGATGCGCCTGCAAAGAAGCCCCCGCCGTATGTCCTAGTTATCAATGAGTGACGCGACTCAGACACCACGGACATATTGTCACCAGAAGAAGACTGGCAGCGACGCGTTCGCAGAAATTCCTGAGGGACGAAAGATGTTGATCGTGAGACAGTCCTCTGAGATGGGGAAGGACGCGTCCTATGACGGAACTAGGTTTACTGCACAAGCAAGCCCTGGCAAGAACACGTACCGGCTGTAGACAACCCGGACCAAAGCTTGACGCGTCAAAGACATCGTCGTCCAAGAAGAACTTTGTCACAGGAGCTTTCAAACGAAGCTCGCCCAACGGAGGCTCAGCAAAGGGGATGCCTGGTTACGGTCAAGTGTTCGAACAATGAACTATAAAACCTTGGAAGACGCTCACCCCCGAAAAAATCCTGTTGTAGAAGTGTAACGTCGCGCCCAATCAACGTCGTGTTCCCAAGCTGTACTTGGGGAGCGCAGAAAGCCAGTCTGGCGAGAGCAACAATATAAAGGAGAGTCGCCATAGTTGGGGCTCGTAGTTTGGGAACATATGCGCTTGCTTTTAAGGAACCTCAGTCAAGGCGACATATGGGCGACTACGGCTCATGTGAACAGAAATTATCGGATTCGTGTCGAGTGCGATTGCGGCGTGTATACGCGAGAGTCACCTTGAGGCTTGCTTGTCAAGTCACCTTGCTGGTGAAGGTCAGCCTCCAACCTACGAAATAGCCGCCGGCATGAATATCCCAAATATGTACAAGCCGACGGCATGTGCGCATCCACCTTTGTTACGCCTACAAACGGCGACGGATAAACGCGCTCCCTGATGATTCTGCTGCGTCTAAGACGTGGACTGAGGACTAGTCGGCGTCGTCGGCAACGACGAGGAAGACTGTGAATTGGTGGACGGCAAGGCAGCAGGAACAGCGCTAGGCTATCGACTGTAATTGTAGGCGCGTAATCTGCGCTGTGAACCGGCTTCAAAGCGAGACTGTTTGACTGTGGATTGGAAGCATACTACAGCAGGCAGTATGCTGTATCTGATGGGGGATCCGCAGGGTAATATGATGGAAGCGTATCGACAAGGAGGATGCCGATCGGATGCTTTTGTTTACGGAACCAAATCCAAAGACTCTTGCACTCCCGCCGCCACCACCGACAGCGACGCCGGCCTCGGTGTCGGAGGTAAACGTCGATGCCAGGATCAAACTCGATAGTTTGGGACCAATGGTCGTCAACAGTGACGGCGTAGGTTGCTTCTTGCCCGCCTCGCACAATCTCAAATGATTGCCAGTAGGCTTTGTCGCGTATCGCCAACTGGGGAAGTATGACCGACAAAGAGAAGGAGACGACCTTGAGGGTCTTATCAAAGAGAAGTAAGTGCGCGTTTTCTAAGGTCTTCTTCATCGTCAATCTGATATACATTCTTATAGACTCATTAGATTTAAAACGAAGCACAGAAACAGCACAATACAGCACCACAGTAGTCACGAAACTGTACAATAACTCCCGGAAATATGCATCATTGGAGCGATCTCCTCGTCCAACCTTCATCGCGTTCTACGACCCAACTTTAGAGCTGGCCTAAAGCTTCCTCCTTTATTATGACGCGTGAAGAACCGTTTCGTTTTCACGGCGAGGACTCATTCAGCGCACTTAGATGTAAATCATACCCAAAACTTGTACACACCAAAGATACGATCATAAACCAGCAGAGGTGACAGACTCCCATTTGCACGTTCGTTAAACCTAACAGTGTTATTGCAGTTCTATATAAGCGGCTGTATCTGTATCTTTGAGGAACTCCGATGATTCAGAGCTGGAGCTACCTCGTAAGAACGATCAGGCGCTTAGCGCCCGCCATGGAATGACATTAGGACGAGATGTCACCGTATTGGTCTTTCACACGCAATAAGCGCTCTACTTCAAAGTTCATCTCTTCCATCTCCTACCATGGCCGTCTCACATTGTCCACTCCCAGCGGATGCGCAGCGCAGGATATCATTGTCCCCCACCCAATTCGACAAGATATATCCAGGCGAGAACCCTTTTGTCATTGCAGAGCTCAATTTGGACTTTGAAAAGCATTTCCGCCATGTCTCGCTTGTCGTGCTGGATGCTGCGAGCGTGTTTAATCGAATATTCATTATATTCTGGGCCGTGCAGAACGCTGTGTTTGGCTGCTTCCCTATCACTGATTACTATCGCGAGAGGGTCTGGCGCATCGTTGATGGACTTCTCAGAGACAGCGGGATTTGGTTATGGGCAAGTGGCGATGAGGAGAAGTGTTCCCTTGAACACGTTCCATGCATGAAGGACGCTCGTCAGTATGTGAAGCAAAGACTGACAACTTCATATTTATGCTTGAGAACGCCTCATTCACTCACTTGGAAGGAATTTCAGGCGCGAGTCTCTCGAGCCTCATTCATTATGCGAGTTTCGATAATATCCTGGGCAGCAGTCACATCCATTCGTGTCAGAGAAGCATGTTGGACAAGGGGCAGGTCCGATCCGGCACGATGTCCTAAATACGCAATTCTTCGATGGAACAATGCCACGTATGAACTGACTGGCATGCCCTCAGGCAACTTGCTCGCAGAGGATAACGACGCGCTCAGTCGCTGGAAAGTCGGATTTCAGGATGATCTTCGATTTCATGGTCACGCATGCATGGAGCCTGATAACCAATCAACCATGAAACAGTGGCTGTGTTTACAGTCGTTTCTTTATCCCGTGGGCATCATCAGAGAGACATCCGTGCTGTTGTTTGGAGAAGGCAGTCGGTGTCCGCAATGCCACAAAATGTGCGTCCCTTTGACAAGTTGAATGTATCTCCAGAGAGTAACAAAGTTGCAAGAGAACAACTATACACGGCAAATAATGATATTCACTACATACCCCCGGTGTCTCTCATCGTCATCCACGACTTGTGGCAAAGCTTAAATCCTACCAAGGATGTGACCGAAGTTCTTCCTCTTCTCGTATCTCACGGCATGTTATCCGGAGCACGGCGTTTACTAGTAGACAACCAGATTTGGGCACACCGCGAACAAAAACATGGCAGCGACAAGTATTTCGGCTGTCAGCCATGGGTGCATAGGCTTCCTCATAGGAAGCTGCAAAATTCGGTCGCACGATGTTCCGAGTCTGAATGGAGGGACATCGAGGACGTTTTTCGCTGGCATGACACCCACAAATCCATTACTGCTTCGCTTTGGGATTCAGACAATGTTGGATTTGGAGTGTGGGTCGTTGCTGTATACCTTCTTATGGCCAAATTCTCTTCGCAGACGGTAACTGAGGGCCAGCTCGTTATAAGCTGCTACCTTGAAACGATTGAGCCCTACTACGTTGGCGATGTAGTGTATCCTCCTCACCTGTCTGCACGAGTGGACAAGTTCATTAGGTTTGACTGGAACGAAGCACCGGTTCTGTTTGGTCGACGCTATTACGCTGCGGCCTACCTTCTACTCCATCCGGAATCAACGGTCATATCATCTCTCCAAAGAAGTTATGTTTGGCCAAGTCAAATATGCTCTCTGCATTGGGAGTGTGACCATTCATCGCCCTGCAGGGCGTGCAGTGGCGTCAAGCCATTATCCGCTTCCTCCTCCCCTCGGAGCAGCTGGTCACGATTTTGGTATGTGGAACACTTTATACTTGTCATATGCTGATTTCCAGTGAAAGGTCTTCGTCTGCTGATGAGCCGGATGGCATTTGCACTCTGCCTCATCCTCCAGTCTTAATTCATTTCATACGGGAATCATCCATATCGACTCGTGTATCCAGCAGTTCTCCAGTTCCCGACCTATCCCAGGTAATAAAGGCGCAGGTTATCAACCCTTACCCTACGATGATCCCGTCAGACTCGAAACCGGCACTTTCTAAAGACGTTATAATACACCAGTTGAAAGAACACTTTGTTACACTCCTCGGTGCGGCAGATGTCCTATTTCCGTCTCGTACTCATTAAGATGCGACGCAGTTCAGAACAAGATTCCTGTTCAGTACACTAATCTTGGCGGACCTCAGCTTCCCTGGTGCACCCTGCCCAAACTCCTGGAAGACCACGACCTCGAGATAGCAGGATGGCCCGAGGGTTTACGACTACCAGACGCGACCGGGAAGCATAATGCGAAAGGGATTATGGGGCTCACAGCGAAAGAAGCGAGAGTTCTGTACGATGCATTACCGGCCATTTTGTTTCGACGAATCGGCAAATCGCGCGCACGGCCCAGGGAAGAGGAGAGCCGAGATGATGATATAGACCGGCCTATGAAGAAAGCAAAGGCGGATGCGGTAAAGGATATGGAAGCAAAGCTCCCGCTGCACAAGATACAGAAAGTGATTTCTTTCCGTTAAAGAAGACCGAAGAAAAAATAGACAAGATACCACATCCCGACCTTAACACAACGATAGTTCTGTGATCAACGCAGTGCAGATTATATTCTCTCTTGTTCAAAACAGATTTCTCTAGTGGTGATGAGCCTCGCGCTTGGGGAGGTCCGCCTCGAGGAATTCGAGAAACGAGAATTGCAAACATTTCTACAAATACAAGTCTCGACTCTCATGCTATGAGCCAGGGTCTCAATTTCTGACAGATTATTCACGTTCCTCCTCCCATCGTCGCGAATGCGCCACACTAAACACTCATCCCTAACGGGCGCGCCTATCGGGCAAGAATCAATCGTTAATTCGTTCCGGCGCCGTTTCTTTCCCGTGTGAACCGAGCCTGCGCAAAGCCTTGTCCTGCTTCGTGCCCCATGGTATCCTGGCGCCTGCAAAGCCATCCGATTCTCCGAGTACCCTAGTACACCAATCAGCACACAGCTCTATTTCGTGCATGGTGTTGTTTGGAAAGACGTTCGTTCGCGTCGGGCGCGCTATTCTCTTTTTTCAATGCCCTTGACTGAATGGCCGCGTTATATTCGGATTGTCCTTCATTTCCTCACAGGATCAGCCCCGACAGAGTACAAAACCTGTCGTTTGAAATCTATGGACTACAATCGAACATCTACTACGCCTTGAAGTCTATACTCATCGATCACCTCTTTTCGTAGTGCTCTTATATTTGGCACCCTACCGGTACCAGCTGTGCGCTTTTACACGACCTCTCGGCGCGAAGTTTTGGTTGGGCATAGTGTCTTACCATAGACATCGCTGAGATGTCTTCATCTGAAGCACGCGATCTCTCTTCCATTCCTTTCTCTCCTCCACAAAGACTAACTGCTTCCAGGCCTCTTCGTTCGATTTGCTCCCAACCAGCCTGAGTACCTGCTTGCATGTCAGCCGTTCCTTCGAATTCTGGTCGCGCACCTCTTCCGGAATGTCGGCATCGAGAGCGCCACACAATGGGCGCAGTTCAGAGAAATTGCAAACATTTCTATGGACAAGGATTCCAAAGATACAACCATGTACGAGAGACAATGCGAAAACAACAGAGCGATGCGGTAAGAAAAACTAGAGATACATGGCAGAAATTGCGTGCTAAGCTGCATCTGAGCGCGTTTCTGGTATGCGTTCATTGTCCTCGCTTGATCGTTCGGCTTCTCCGACCAGAATCCGCTGCTCCAAGTACTTGAGGTGTGCCACGTACTCCTCCCAAACATGGGCAACCACTACATTCTGCCCACCACCTAGCAATTTGATTGCTTTGTCAAAAGTGTGAAGCCCAGAAACATAATTCTGTTCATCGGCCATGCCTGTTCCAGGCGTCCATTCTGCATCCGCTGCGATCTGACCAACATACCAAAAGGTAAGATATTCGCCTCCGTGAGACCTAAGCTGCCCGTCTCTAGTGAATTTGGGAGGCCACGGGGCGATAGAGACAAAGGCGGGCTCGATGTTGGCTGGGTATTCTTTGCGTCTATCTTCAGGAGGGACTGGTTGACGGGTATCCTTGTACAACGGAAAGTGGCTGACGGGGTAGCCACTCTATCAGCGGCCATCAGCGCGACGCGACGGGAAGACAGAGATAGTCAGACATACCTCCTCGGACGCCTCTCGTACTGCTGTGTCCTCCAACGACTCGTTCACGTCCTTTCTGCCTTTGGGAAGAAAGTAGTACTTTTTCTTGGTGTCATAGCATACGACGATCTTGCCCGTTGAAGGCTGTATGATAACCATCCCAGCGCCGAGCATAAAGTCGCCAGAGGCGTAGCCGGAGTACGGAGGAGTTGTCAGAGAACTCCATCGCGAGGAAAGATGGAAGGCCTTGTACGTGACGTCGTTCAGAAACGCCCGTTTCCAATTCTGAAGACCGGATAAACGCGCTCCCCGGTGATTCTGCTGCGTCTGAGACGTGGACTGAGCACTAGTCGGCGTCGTCGGCAACGACGAGGAAGACTGTGACTTCGTGGACGGAGAGGGAGGTGGTTGGGTGCTGGGGCGGTTGCCAAAGAGGGCGCTTATTCTGCTCATGGCCGTCAGAGGGTAAGATTAGAAGAGGATACACACTGACATGGAAGAGAATCGTTTGGCTTCTGACATGACAATGACGGACAAACGAGCATTATTGACGTTGTCGCGATCGTTGATGGTGGTCAAAGCAAAAGACTCTTGACTTCTTACCACCATGTCCGCGTGGTCGTTATCGTCGCGTCCTACTTACTCGCCTCGTTGTCTCTCAAGTCATATATGCTCATGCCTCATGGCCTCGTTATCGATTTCGGCTGCGTTTTGGTCAGGTTTTTGTCCGTTTGACGCGCCGCCCGCCACACACGTTCATAACATGCCTATTACGCTCCCGGAATTCTTCCGCTGTATCTCCAGGTGTACAACGTTCTAACACTATAAGTACTAGAGCTCGGTCGTCCTTGCCTTGCTCTTCCCATGTCCGACGACCACAAAACAGATATTGGCTCCATTGGGACCATGCAGCCGATCCTGGAGCGCGTTATGGAAAATAAACAGATCATCGAGCGTCGCCTTGTCCGTAAACTGGATATGCGTCTGCTCCCGACGATTGTCGTCATCTATATCATGAACCAGATTGATGTGGGTGCCCCCCCTTCCCCCCCCCGGGGTTATCATCTATGCCACCTAACAGTTGTCCTGACAGCGAAATGCAATTACTACCGCCAGACTGCAAGGTCTTGAACAAGATCTTGGACTTTCGGGTACGTTCTTGGTAAACCGGCTGTTCCAACTTCATGTTTGACAGACTTGCAATATTCCGTCATACTATCTATCCTGTATGCTACGTACTGCACTGCCCAGATTCCGTCAACTATGGTGAGCCTCGTGATGCAAAGAAAGAATCGCTACCTTCTAACTTTGTATACAGATTCTGGGTTACATCAGTCGTCCTTCAATCTATATCGGGGCCTGTGTCGCGCTCTGGGGTGTTGTGAGTGCGCTCACTGGGGTACAGTACACTGCTTCCTGTTACAGGCTTTTACGCTGACTGTCCGGTCTGGTAGGTAACTCAGAACTTTCACGGTCTTTTGGCTTGCCGATTGGTATTAGGTCTACCAGAGGTTATTCTTTTTCTTTCCTGTTTTACCTGACTCACCAGCCGAAGGCTGCTTTCTATCCGGGGAGTTCGTGTTTCTATTTGCCCTGCGCGCCACCGGTGTGCTAACCTTGATGATAGCGATTTTCGTCCTCTCTAGCTGGTATACGAAAAAGGCTGGTGCACTCTCAACGTTTATGTCCCCTGTCTAATCTCATGTAGGAGCTGGCTTTTCGGTCAGCTATCCTGCTCTGCGGGCACCTTCTATCCAATGCCTTTGGTTCTGTACGCATATAATCTACTGCTTCGCTGGCATCTGGCTTATAAACTTCACAGTTAATGGCTGCTGGTATACTGGGAGAGATGGAAGGAAAGCGGGGTATCCGCGCTTGGAGATGGTTGGTCTTCCGCTTCCTCTGTCAATGCTGGTCTTCTCATCATTGCACCGCAGGCTTTTCTTTATCGAAGTACGCAGTTTTCATTGATGAAATCGTAGTATGTTGAGGGATTTCAGGGCGCAATCACCATCTTTCTTAGTTTCGTGAGCATGTAGGCAGCTTTTTCATCCATTATTACGCTCGACTGACTGGTTGTAGGTGGCTACTCCCAGATTGTGTACGTAGGTTCTGTTCGTCGTGATACTCCGCCTTTTAGGTTTTTATGCCGACAGCCACATAATACGCGTTGGATGACCCCGGAGGAACGCCAAGTAGCGCAAGCTCGACTTGCTGATGATGCCGGCGAGGCCGATCTAAACGCGAAGAATGAAAGGCTAGTCGAGGCCTATTAGTATGTCGTTCCACACAATATTGACTGTCTCTTAGTCCGTTGAATGGGTTGAAGCTGACGTTGAAAGACTACAGAGTCTATGCATTCGCAATAATGCATCTTGCGCAGCTCTCGGGTTTGTCCTTTGGCAACTTTTTCCCAACGTGCGTGTGAGCTTGTACACTGTAATCGACGTGGTTTTCACCAGTGGCGCTAGGTTAACCCAAACACTCGGATACTCTACGACGGTGACACTACTGCTGGCTGCGTGTGTATTGTAAATTTGCATTTAGTGCTGTCATTGATGTTTGACAGACCACCATGGATCTTTGCATCGATAATGTGCTGTCTCTGTGCTTGGCATGCAGGTCTGTCGGCCGCTCAATTACCCCTCGATGTATGATCTGACACTGAGCTACAGATCGTACTGGTGAACGCTTCTTCCACCTTGCTGGATGCTGGTGGGGTGTCATGCTCGGTTTCATCATGGCATTATCCTCGATGTCTGTCGCGCCTCGTTATCTTTCACTATTCCTGATGGCATGCGGCTATTGCGGTCAGTCATAGGTTTACACGTCTATTCGTTCGCTAACACGCTCCCGCAGGAGTCGCTTTGACGGCTGTTTGGGTTTCAAACGTGGTGTCCCGGCCTCGTTCGTGAGTACTACACGATATCATTGCTGACTATCTGATGCTCATTCGGGAATAGAAAACGCGCCGCTGCTATTGGAGTTGTGAGCGGCGTTGGAAACCTAGGAACTCTGTAAGCAGCATGAAGTCTCTGTTGTGGCGGTTCATCAACTTTTGTGTCCACTGTGTAGCATTGGATCGTACGCTTGGAAAGCTGCATGGGGCCCGAAATATCATCCGTCACTGGTAATCTCTTTTGGTGCTTTGGTGATCAGTACTGTTATTGCACTTGGTTGGTTTTCGCTGACTGTGAGACTTCAAAAGCTGAGGATTTTTGGTACAGGTATTCGTACAGACCTTGTTCGCTCCAATAGGCGATTGGATGAGGGGCAGCTCGATTTTGCAGACCAGAAGCGGGTAGAAGAGGCGGCGCGTCTGGAGGGTATTACGTTTGATGAAGCCATGTTGAAGAGAAGAGGATACCGATACTTGTACTAGGTGATGAATTTTGCTTCGAGTCTTGATCTCTCCGAATAGGTTAAGTAAGTCGAGAATGACAGGTGAACGATGAGTATAGACTTCAAGGCGTCCATGTTCGATTGCAGTCCATAGATAGGTTTTGTACTCTGTCGGGGCTGATCATGTAGGATAAAGATGAAGGACAATCCGAATATAACGCGGGTATTCGGTCACAGGGCCAATGAAGAACCAGAATAGCGCGCCCGACGCGAACGAACGTCTTTCCAAATAACACCATGCACGCAAACAACACGCAAATAGAGCTGTGTGCCGATTGGTGTACTAGGGTACTCGGAGAATCGGATGGCTTCGCGAGCGCCAGGACACCATGGGCCACGAAGCAGGACAAGGCTTTGCGCAGGCTCGGTTCACATGGGAAAGAAACGGCGGGACGAATTAGCGATTGATTCTTGCCCGATAGGCGCGCACGTTAGCGATGAGCGTTTAGTGTGGCGCATTCGCGACGATGGGAGGAGGAACGTGAATACTCTGTCAGAAATTGAGACCCTGGCCAATAGCATGAGGGTCGAGACTTGTATTTTCCCCGCGACTCAGTGGAACCTGTTCACCGTTTCAAACGATACAGTAGGCGTACATCCTGCGTACATCGAAGTTAGGGTTTGGCTTGCGCGTGACTCTCGGAAGATGCCGACTTTGTTCTTTGTTTGTTCTTTCAACTGCCACCCTTGCCACTCTTTTGTTCTTGTTCTTATTCTTTGCCAATGTCCGTCAAAGATCCATACCACCCATGCCGCCGCACGGTATTCAAGATAAACGACGGTTCCGCCATCCAAACTGTCAACGGGCGTGCTGAATGCCTTTGGGACGGATGTTATGCTCCCCGTCAACCTGATGGGAAGCCGCTTCAGCGATGCTCTGGCTGTCTTCTCTTTTACTTCTGTGTATGTTCATCTAACATTCTCTTTAACTTTCAAAGTTAAATAAATACTTAGTCCCGGGAACACCAAGTCGCGAGCTGGCCCCGCCACAAACAGTACTGCAAGAACGAACAGAGGTTCCGTAAGATGATGGAGTATTGCCCGTCCGATATCAAGGAGGAAGAAAACACGCGACAGACGATGCGCTACACACTCCAGGACTGGATCCTCATTCACGAGCGTCCGTTGAAAGAGTCCTTGGCCCGCGGCATTGCTGAAATGCCCTCGTTCAACGAGATCCGTCAGTGCTTCCGGTTCGAACTGGATTATCATCCAGAAGCGGAGGGAAATCCTGCGACGACTTTTACTATCGCGTCTGTTCAGATCATCACGCCCACTCCTGGAACGCTGGAAGCTATGTGGCACGAAAGGTTTAGGTATTCTACTGCCTATTTTCATGTTATGGAATCAAAGGTGAAGAAGACGCCGGGGTACATTTTGACCGTCCCATGCCAATGCAAGTCGACCGTTATCCAGTATTTTTGCCGTCGCTGACTTTTTTTCCGGTGATTAGACTTTGTTGATGGCAAGCTCCTCTGGGTCACGCAGTCCATTCTTTACCAAAATTCGTTCAAAGCGGGACCTCTTCGCAAAGAAAGCGGCTGAGGGCCAATCATCGAATCCTCTCTCGCTTCCTCGTCTATTTCGCAAGACGCTCCCGCGCAGCGCAGCCGCCCTCAAAGCAGCTTACATGAAGAGCATTTACGCCTCTTGGGATCAGGAATGGGTCTCTTCGTCCCAGTACACCAAGTATAAGAAGATCAACCGGACGACAAACGCCCGGTCCATCCATAAACCTCTCATCGCACTACCCCGGCCCAATGCTAGCATCATCGTCCGCCTACGAACAGGTACAGCCCCGTTGAACAAGCGCCTCCACACCATCCACCAGTCTGAGACCGATGCCTGCACAAACTGCTCGCAAACGGAGGACTTACAACACTATCTTTTTCATTGCCCGGCGTACACTTCGGCGCGTATACGACTTCGTATGGCGATGCGACACCACTTCTCGTCGCTCTACCATCTACTCTCCACTCCGCGGGGCATCCACTATACGCTTCGATATATTTACGAGACGAAGAGGTTTGGATCCTATGGAGTTATCAAACCGGATGACGCGGCGGCCCCGGAGTAAAACGCGTGGTCGATCTTAGGCTTTCACCATTCGATCATGTCCCAGCACCTTAACCAGCTACTCCCACCATTGCCACTTCGCAGACCAGCCACTCCATGCGAACCCACTCCCCGCTACACATCCATCATAGACGACATGCGCGTCAATTGACGCCTACCATGGAGAGGACGCGAAGGGATGCCATCGCGTACGCTATGAGCTCTGCATGGCGCGTCGACGACTCAGTGGCAAACGCTCAAGATGCCCCGATACCTCATCCTATCATCCTGGGCAATGAACTGCCACCACACGAAACACCATACCACCCAAGCACCATCACTATCCCCCGCATCACAGTCCGCCGAGCCCTCCATCTTCTTCTTCATCATACTGCACGCGATGAATGCATTACAACCATCATACGCGACATCGGACAATATGTCCGGCCCCGTTCGCCGCCACCCCCATACTCGCAACTCGAATAGCCACTCCACTTCTATCTTACTTCCTTTTCTCCTCTCTCTCTCTCTCTCTCTCTCTCTCTCTCTCTCATTGTCTCATATTATATCCGTCTCTATCTCTTCGTCTGAACATCTGCTTACTTATTTATAAACCCGATACACCCTCCACTACCATTACCACCCACCACCATCCCGCTCCTCGCGTACCACCTAGACCCAGGTCTTCCACTTCCCACGCAGTCTGATCAACTGTGCCAGTCGTGTCGATACCTTTGTCGAAGTGTTTGTAAAGCTATACGCAACGGTGTAGGGAACATTCTCATTCATACCCTACTATACTAGAGTAGACAACCACTACGCATCGTGCATCAAACCCGCCCTTAAGGCGGGTAACAGCACGTTAATTGATATCATCATCATCAAAGCGGGACCTCCGATGCCTGGGTATTCGTGGTACGGCGTGTTCCAGCAATATGTCACTGCGGGTATTGTTTTCCGGCTCGAAGGTGACGACGAGGCGGAACAAGAGGACTGGGCGCTGGGAATGGTATCAAAGAGGGATAACAAGTGGGTTTGGAAGAAGCATACGTCTGAGGAATTCGCAAAGAAGGGTATTTTGCTTGTCAAAGTGCCCAAAAAGCAAATGTAATTTAATAGGTAAGTGCTGCACATCCCTTGTTGCATATGCTCATCGTTTTGGGCACAGTGTACCCATGTTGTATATCGAATTGATTCTCACACCATTCATTGATGTTGTCGCTGTAGCCCGCCGGAGGCAAGTATTCTGCGAAGGTTTACTCATTTCCCCCTCAAGAAAAACGGATGACGGAGGACGCGCGTCGCGCTCGCCTTCTTTCTGCTTCTTCGGTAGTCGTCGGTTCCCAGAGTTACAGAGCTTCCTTTTATTCGTGTTACGTGCTTGCCGCTGGGAAGGAGATTCGCTCGGGCTTAGAGGGTGCGCTCGCAGATTCCTCGAGCATCATCATCCTTACATGACATGCCGAGTATCCAGATCACCGCTCCTACTTGCCTGTAAGATTCGTGGTTCTTGTTCTTACATACGAGCGCTCATCACTATAAAGACGAGAGCCACTGCAAAGTTCAGTTGTTCAATCTCTAAACATGACAGATCTCAATATGGGTACTGCGATGTCTCTTTCCGGACAGGTTGCTCTTGTGACTGGGGGCGGAACGGGGATGTATGTTCGCTCTCTTAACAACGGTGCAAGCTCTTGCTAATATATTTTCAGTGGATTGATGATCGCGAAGGGATTCGCTGCTAACGGCGCCAAGGTGTATATCGCTGGGCGCCGTGTGCAAGTCCTTAATCAGGCCGCTGCTGCCTTTAAAGACGTACGAGGAACATTGGTTGCGTGGGTTCCTGCTTTCGCGTGCACTTGAGCGACTGACATTCGATTGAACCAGGCTGGAGTTGGATGTTACAAGTCAAGCGAGCATCGAGAAGGCTGTCCAGCATATCCAGGAAGCTGACGGCAAGCTGGATGTACTGGTGAACAAGTGGGTCAAATCCTGAAACGACTTGCTCATCCTTATTGACTCCTCTTAAGCGCAGGTACTGCGGGTCCAACAATCGATGATCCAGAGTTCTATGCCAAAAAGCAGGCCACCCTTGCAAACGGGGGCGATACTTACGATCACGAGACGTTCGAAGGCTGGGCGGAGCTATTCACCATCAACACGTCTGCGCCCTTCTTCGTGATCAAGGCTTTCCGGGACCTCCTCACCAAGGGCGCTCAAGCACGCAGCAGCCTCTCCGCGGTCATCAACATCTCGTCCCTTGCCGTCGACGTTCGCTCGTGGGTCTATGTTGGGAGTGTTCGTTCTTGAATCCCATTTCTCTTTCCGAGTACACGACTAATGGCGTAACCAGTTTGCCTACCATGCGACCAAGGCCGCATTGGATAAGATGTCTATTTCGCTCGCGACGGATTTTGCGAAGACTAATGTTCCCATTCGTGTGAATGTCATCCATCCTGGGGTGTTTCCTTCAGAGGCGGCGCCGGAGCTTGCGGATAGTATTGCGACTATGGTTCTTCCTGGGTGGAGTGCTCCTGCGCCGCAAGGGAGAGCTGGAACGTGAGTGCTCGTTTGTAATGAGTGTTACAGTGGTTCAATTTGAAGAATGGTTTACCTTTTTGTAGTATTCGTGATATGGCTATGACGGCGACTTATCTCGCGACGTCTGAATACACGAATGGGGCGGTGGTTTCGCTTGATGGCGGGCTCGCGTTAGTTAATCCCTGAAAAAGCACGAGGAACGATTTGGGCATAAGAGTACCCATTGCTGGTCCTCTCCCGCTGTCGTGTACTGATCATAAAAGGCTGTCATTTGTCTGATCATCGATCATCATCAGTCTGGTTGTATCATATGCCCGATCAAGGAAGATTGTTTTTCTACCACGACCACGCAATGATTGCCCTTCCCCCAGAGCTGCTTCTGCTCATTTTTGACAATGCCTCAGCCCGGACATTGACTTCTCTGTCTCTGTGCTCTCATCAAATACGAAGCTTGGTTTTCCCGCTCTTGTACCGTCGGGTCATATTCAGCGAATACTGTCATGATCTGTCCCAATTCAGTTCACGCGTTATTTGGGAGGCGAACAGCGAGAATCTCGTTGACGAGTTGCGCGTCGCAGACCATATACACCACTTGGAATTTGGTCGTCGCTATTCACGGTACAATCAATATGAGTTGGAGTTCTTGACACAGGCGCTACAACATTTGAAGGCTCTACGGGGATTAACCTGGTCGGCACTGCTCCCAGAAGACCCCACGATCTTCTCCGCCATTGGGACATATTGCAACAGCCTCCAAAATCTTAGTTTACATCTTAGGGAGGACTTTGACAGTGACGATGGTGAGTGCCCTCAGACTGGGAGGTGTTCATTGCCGAAACCGTTCTAGACGCTTACATGGCGACTCTCTTTGGGTTCAAGGGGCTCAAATGCTTGGAGATTTCGACGCAAGCAATGTGTATGTCCGTATTCTTTTCTCCCATCCCGGGTGCTCAACTTATCTAGTTGTCGACACTAGAAACTTGCCGAGCAGCATGGTCGATATGATTCGCGCATCTTCAAATCTCACAACACTCGATTTATCGTTGGGCAGTGACCGGCAGCCAAAGTGGGATATCGACACGCTCTTCCAATCCATCGACATTGTCCCTACCACACTGAGGCTCCGCAAGGCAGCTGACCTTGATCTTCACGCGTTCAGTGATTCCAAGAAACCCACGGCCTTTCGTTCATTCCTCCTGTCCCATCATGAGGGAATCACGTCCCTTGCACTACCTGCGCCACAAGAAGATTTCGCACACGGTCCTCCGAGCTTAAATCTCCCACATGACATGCTTCCAGCGTTACGGGAATTCGAAGGCACCATCTACTGGTGTTCTCAACTATCTAAGCTCCAAGGCGCCTCCAAACTTGAAAGCCTCACAGTACTTTCGGACCGCTCGCTCTTCGGGAATGACTTGAACAGCAACATGTTCTTAGAAGCGCTTCGAGCCTTTTCTTCGCTCAAAGCGTTAAACATTTTCGATGATGAAACGTTTCTGTCGGCCCAGGAGTTGAAGCTCATCGTCGATAATGCCCCTCATCTTGAGTCCCTCACATTTGCCTTCGATAGAGACCAAACAGCGGTATGTCTAGGCGTTAGCTATAAACATTTGCTGACCGATTTCATAGGATACCATTGGTCCTCAACTGTCGAGCCTCAACTTACGGGCGTTAGCAGCTGATATATTATGGTTCACAAGTGAAGTCCCCGAAGACTTCGTTCGGGATCTCGCAAAGTATTGTCCCTCTCTGGTGACAGTTGAAGACCTCAAAGAGCGTGACTACGGGATATGCTGGGTGGCGACTATTCTCAGGAAAGAAGGTGGTATTGATTTAGAGGTGTCAAAAACGTTTTTTTCGCAATACTGAACGGTGGCGCTTGTGAATGCTTAGGACGGAAATTATGTGGGCAGCCATGAATCCACCATGCAATGACCGACCTTCCCTTGTAGCCACTTCTGCTCATTTTGGACAGCATCTCAGTTCGGGCATTGACTTCTCTATCTCTATGCTCTCATCGAATATGAATCTTTGTTTTCCTGCTCTTGTACCATCACGTCGTATTCAACAATATGAGAAACTATCCCAGTTTGCACGCGGTCATTTGGGAGGCAAACGGGGAACTCGTTGATGACTTGCGCACGACAGACCATGTCTACTACGACTTGGAATTTAAAGCCTTATACCGACTCGAAGCCACCTCTGATCTCACCCGTGATCGTCACGTTGCTAGAGTGGAAGGTTTGGTTACATTCCAAACCGTCGCTAGACACCCTGGGCGGTATATCCTTGATATAAGGGTAAGGCTGAACGTCGGGGGGAGTCCAGAGCCTGGTCGGACTGTCTTTGTTGCGTCGGTGGGTGCCCGAGCAGAAGATATGTGCACAAAAGCCCCACTGCCACCGATATAACCAACGTCGCCTACCTGAATTCCGGTCTTTTCGTAGTCGTCCTTGCCATTCGCGTGGCCCGTGGATAGAAAAACATGTCCCTTCAGTTTTGCTGGAGTACATGGTACGGACAAACTTCTCTTTGTCCGTCAAGCAGTCAAGGTGGGCGAGGTTATGAGCACATGCTTGGCTCTTTGAAAGAAGGACATGACTCGACTCGACCTCAACGCAGGGCAAGACAAAAAAACAGGGCCAACTAGGTGCACTCAAAAGCTCTGAAAGCCGCTTAGGCACCGAAGCTGTATGTCAGTAGACCTCATGTTCATCTAGGCCTATTGCGACTCGAGGCTCTCAGACAGAAAGAAAAAGGATATGTTTCTGGTGCAAGTATTCAAATCGATTGAAGCCGTTGGGCGACAAGAATCTGGAGAGTCAAGCAAGTACTAGTATTCGTCCTCGAACCTGCAAAAAAGGGTTGGGGTGGTTACGACATTAGGCAACAATAGCCGTTGAGCTACGCTGTCCACAGGGCAACTGCAAAGATGGACAAAGTGCAATCAACCAGCCAAACTTGATGAAGCGCGCAAGAAGTATATCCAAGGCACTGGACGTAGGATGGCGGACATATCCTTGGTATTGATGATCTTTGGCATGTCGGCGCTTCTCAAGCAAGGTTGATCCTTGAAGATCAGGATATCCTCGGACAATGATACGGGTGGGTTATGTATCCATGTCAGGTATGCTCTTTCTGTGTATGATATCGATATCTGACTTCGCCCGAAGTGTGCATTTCAACAGTGTGCGCAACAGAGACGCGTCTTGAATTATGTCCATGATGGTAATAGATCAGCTTAGTTGTCGAGTTTCTGAATACAACTCATCGGTCAGTTGGTTGGACTCAGCCACCTGAAAGTCTTCCCGAAAAATGAAGTCCACAAAGTCTTGTGTTCGACACAGGAGAACTTGTGTGGCCCACCAACTCGAATGACAATGAATATTAGATTAGATTATAGGGCGTATAGCCTTAGGATATGTAGGTATGGTGTAGGTATCTATGTTAAAATAATAAGCTCTATAAATTATAATCGAAAGCAGCCAGGCGGTCGACAGAAAACGCCCATGTGCTATGAATCCCAAATCGCGCCAAAGGCGGGTATACCTCAGCTCATCATGCCATAGACAACTTTCTTCGTCAAGGGCTCGTTGGAGATGATGACAACAGCCTTGGCGTTGAAATCTTTGACCATCTTATACGTAAGTTTGACCATGTCAGGACGACCATGGATGCGCGTATCTGGAAAAGACACATATCAGAAAAGAGTCCAATGTGTGAACAATCGTGCTCACCATAAATACACGCATCGGGGTCGGCTTTCTTCACGGAATTAACAAGATCATCCCCAAACGTTTTTAGAATGTTCGCGCCAGGCCACAGCAGACGAGCAGGTTGGCGCTTCTCGAAAAGACAAGGCGCGATGGGTCCAATTCCGCTTCCCGTTGCAACGAAAACGACTCGAAACATGATGTTGACCCGCAGAACACCCGCCACAGGTGTGCCTCGGAAGTAAATCTCTTTCGGCGGGTTACGAATGAGCTCTTTAGTCCAGTCACCAGCCATGAGCGAATGCGTGCCATTCGTTGAGAGGGTCCAGCGAGACGCGACTGAACGATCCCGGCACCGGACGAGGGTGGAATCCGAACACTACAACGTGTGAGTACAGTCCTGCAGGACAGGATGTATTAAATTACCTTTGTAATTGACGAACAGGCGAACAGTGTGGTCAGACAGAACCACCGCGCGAACAGGGACTTTGCGCAGACGAGCCCATGGCAGTATAAGTGAACCTGGAGTAGGTTAGTTGTGTATGCCAAGCATATAGTATCCTGACCTGTGATGATGGCCATAAGCCACATGGGCGCAGAGTGGACAAGTGCATATCCCAAAGACGCGTCGCCCTTCCAGTCGTTGGTGAGTGAAATAACCTGAGCCCATACAAGGGCGGTCGCAGTCCAGCCCATGAACCTGTGTGCACATTCAAAGGTATCATGGCTTTTCGATCGGAGGCTGGGGACACCGAAGACGATAATTCCCACTAGGAACATGAGGATGATCCAAGTGATTTCCACTGTGGCGACGGATATCTGTAAAAGGGCGGTATGAGAAACCATGAGAGTAAATGAAGGTTGCTGCTGAACGTACCCGGTCTCCACTGCCTCGGGCTAGCTCCCTAGTTCCTTGTTCAGCCAGAACAGCGAGCCACAGCGTTGCAGAAACCACGGCGCCGGAATGGATGCCGCCAAGGTGATACACTCTTGCCATGAGTAAACGGAACCAGAGCGGCCATCTGGAAACGCACGGGTTAGACAAATGTAAGCATGCATCACTGGTAAAACTCACGAAGGGGGAACAGAGGTGAAGACGAAAAAGAACGCGTTCACGACGTAATCCTGTCGCATAAGAATGGCGACAAAGATGTTGGCCACCGCAATCAATCCCAGTCTCTGAGAATTAACGCCATACACCATCAGAGCGATCAAAATCGCTATGTTGGTGATAAAAACGACACCGAAAAGTCTGTGGTAAATCGTAAAGACAAGGTGGCGGAGGTCTCACATGACCTTTCCCTGCGTCGTTTCCGGGATGTCCTCCTCAAGATAGCCATCCCAGGGCAACTTTTCCAGGACGCCGCTGGTCTCCGATTTGAAGGAGGGCGTCTCGATGATGATTGACGCTTTCAATTTGAGAGAGGGTGTTCCAACGATGGTCGACGCCTTCGATTTGAGAGAGGGCGTCCCCACGGTAGTCGAAGCCTTGGACCATGGTAATGACCTCTCCTCTGCATTGTAAGGTTGGTGGACAAGAGGAGGGATGGTGACAGTGGCATTGGGAGCTTGGTGGAAAACGGGAGGTGTGCTCATCTTGAAGCTGAAGTTAAGAAGAAGTGTGAACAAAGAAGAAAAGCTGGAATGGAGAATCAAGTATTGAACCTGGCGCTGCTTTATACCCAGTCGCGTCGCGTTTGAATCGCCTTCGATTCGCCTTCCGTCCAAAATGCGCCCTTGATACTTGCCATTTACGATCGCGTTGTCTCAGTATCTGGACGATCGTAAATGAAGAAGTAGGCGTTGGTTCTGCAAGCGGGAGGCGGTGGTCTAGAGCATGGGTATGATCAATCGCGATGGCGGGAATGACATAGCCTTCCTGCTCACAGCACGTGGACGTGGATGCTTTCTTGGTTTCTTGGAGTCCTAGGACTGAGTACTGTAACTCTGGGAGGTATCTGGATCGACATGGGTGGTATCGAAAGCGACATATGCACTCACCGTAGCGAGTTTAAAGGTAATGCGTCGATCCATGTTCCTCTAGTGCCACGTAGAAACGCACCGATACGGGACAGTGCTATCCCGACGTCGGAGGCCTAAGCTGTGCCACAACTCGTCCTATTATGATGCAGAATCGATCATGGTGTACATACATGAGTCCCAAGTTTGTTTTGCAAGTGTCTGGGACGCACGAAATGCCCAAAATTAGCGCGGGGAGAAGAACAAAGATACGCACATTACCTGAAAAGGCTTCGAGACGCTTGAGTTTTCAGGAGGTATATCGGAAAAAGTACTTTGACCAGCGTTCCCAACCGCTCTGAATGACCGCACGTCGAGTTCCGTTCTCGTTGAGGTCCACTCTTCGAAACGAACATTGCATTTCGTGCAAAGCCCTGTCGCTTAGACGCAAAAGCATATCAGATTGGAGGTCTTTGACTTCAGCCTCTTCTTGGGTTATCGGCTACTCTGTCACGATCAAGCGAGGCGTCAAAGAAATGAACGTGCATTTGAATACCGGTGAGTATCATCACCGGGCCATAATGAGGTCCAACATATTTCGATGAGGACTTCCTGAACCGATTGAGATGTGCCGTCCAAGTCATGTTGAGGATGCTCGATGCCTGTAGATGGCCTGGAGGCAAAAAAAAGCATTCCCAAAGGACGCAGGTGCCTTTGACCCATCGATCTGCAGAAAAGTGATTTGGTGCGCCTATACCAGTCCGATTCTGCAATCGCTGACAGGAGGCATCCAGTAAACGCCGGTTGTCGCCTACCAGAAACCTAGGGTTAGGGTTCCTGTCAACAACAGATGGTAAGAGCAGCGCTGAACCTTATACAACCAAGGGGAGCTCGGGTATCTCTGAACAACAAGCGCCTTGTCCAGCAGGTCAAATATTAGAAGAGACTAAGCAGCAAGGATAAGAACCTGTCACATCAACAAACAAGAACAAGTAAGTGACCTCGCCATCATCATTCTAGGGTTAGGTGTCTGTCCATCCTCGTATATATACCTAGACGGGGCATTCCTTCTCTCCCCTCGACCACCACCAACTACTCCGCTCAATAACCAGCGACATACATCATAACAGTGAGGTCCACGGAGAGCGCCACCGCGATGCATTGTACTGACGACGCATAGGATGCATACAGCCGCTACCTTGCAGTCCAGCGTCGAACACTGGCGCGCCGTTTTCGGATACCACGACGTATTCGATGTCGATGACAGATAAGGCCGGCCAGGACGCGAAGACAACAAGCATTATGCTGATTGGCATTGCCAACATTGACCGCGCCCTCGAGTCCATCGCTGTCAGACACGCCGGGTCGCATCCTACGAGGCCACCACCACCTCCACACAGGCACTGCATCCCACTTCCATCCCAGATCCCTTCGAGAGAGGAACCTGTGATTCTTCACCCATTGCTCCACCATCCACCAACCCCCATAGACCTCGCTGTCCCATGGACCCAGGTTCTCCAAATGGCGGCGGCGTCGCGATTATTATGGGCGTGGAACAACGTTGCAACTAATCCACCTCTCCCGTCAATGCCAATAATCGTCACACTGATGTCACGCCCCATCATAGTGTTTCCTTCATTAGGACGCGCATACATTACCATTGGAGACGTCGTGCAGCGCGTTTGGGAAGAATTGCGCGCGACGCAAGGTATCCACGTTCCACGACGGTTTCTGGGTATGTCGGAGGAGTTGTGCGATGAGGATTGCTGGAGATTGGAGATTGCGTGAAGCGTCGATCAAATCGATATTTGCCCGCGATGAGGCGTAATAAACGACGACAAAGCTGACCCCGCAGAGGACACGCCGCTCTCCACGAGCAAAAGGGCAGTTTTGGACGGATTCGTGAAATTCGAGTGGCTGTGAACGGACATTGTACATATTGAAACCTGTAAAGATGATTAGGATTTTGTTAGACCAGGCAGAAATAAGAAGAATACCATGAAGAAACTGACACATACACAGCTCTGGCATTGAAGAAGCCTTCTCGAAAGCAAACTGAGCAAGTCATAAATTGGTTGATAGGAAACTGTGGAGGCCGCTTCTACCGGCCGGCCAAAGGCAATGTCGACCAACGTTACAGTTTTCCAGATGACCGAACATAGTCATAATGCCTGCGGAAAGCAGCTGCGCCTGGGACGCCATAGCGCTCGCGATAGGAATACGGCTTCATCCTTCAGCGTAGATATGAATCGGCAGAAATACAACAGGGAGAAGATCAGGATGGAACGAATTCAAGTCCCCACGCGTGATTAGACACGATGTACCAGGAAGGAAGTACAGCTGATGTCTAGGCTGTTGAGAGTCAAGGTACTAGCGAACATGACATACACTCACTGAAAGCTAATTCATCTCGTTACACACGAAAATTTGACTGTAGTATAGGCGGTAACCTTGATTAAATATCATGCGCTCTCCGAAGCAGTATCGAGGCCGTTCATGGTGCTAATATGAGAAGACGGAGGCGGACATGATGGCCAAGACCAACAGTAGATGTGGCAGTGCAAGGTATTTGCTGAGCCATTCGAATCAAACAACGCGTGGCTTTGAATCAGATTTGGCTAGTCTGCAGTAGTAGAAGATAATCGTTCTACATATGCAAATCAGATTCAGAATCGCGGGTTGAGTGGGTACGATTTCCTAGGCGTATGTACTCTCGTCTTGCCCTCTCCAAAACAATCGTCATCATCTGAGATGCGGAAGCTCAAGTTCTTCCAGTCCCCCCTACGAATCTCGACGAAGACCTTTCTCGAATAAATCTCACAGCCTAGGGATGTGCAGCACTTACCACTAGCTGGTGAAATGTTTTCCCTCTACTTATGACTGTCCTCTCCCTACATGTGTGATGTTTGTTTGATCATAAATATGTCTCGCAGTAGACTGCAACATTATACAATAGTTCATCGGCGGTCCTGCCAGATGCGGATACCCAAGTCGCTGTCGATGGATCCCGTTGCGATGATATTTTGAGTAGGATGCGTCTATGAAGGATCAATTCACTTTCGCGGAACATAGAAAGAAACATAGAAACATACAGCAACAGCAACAACAACATCTGCGCACCATCAGATGAGAAGACAGTGAGACAACAACAATTTCGGAAACGTACCCGTATGCCCCCCAAGCACTTGTACGATCTCGCGACTCTGTAGATCCCAGATGTACGCCTTGTGATCCTCGCTCCCGGCGACGATCCACTTTCCTCCCGTTACACTGAAGCATGCCGATATGCAATACTTGGTATTGGTGTGCCCGGTGTACGTCTTCAGGCAGCGCGTAGTCTGGTAGTCCCATAATCGGATAGCACCATCGTGCGCGGTCGATAGGATAAACTTTGAGTTGGGCGAGAACTGGACATGCTGCCTGGAAAAAAATTGATTGTAAATTAGAGTATCTCGTTCAAATTGGTGTTTGAACAGACCAAAAAGCGTTTGCCTCTGCTGCAAGGGTCTTGAGGCATTGCCCATCAGCCGTATTCCATATCCGTCTATGGGCCGATGTGAGTCAAAGCGAAAAAACTGTTCGGAAGCGAGAGTGTCTGCACATTAAGCCGTCCAAGGCGCAGGACACGATGAGAGTCGCGTCGCGATTGAAATGAACAGCCGTAACATAATCGAGGTGGCCGTGCAGTGTTTTCATACATTTACCTAGAACCAGATATCAACCAAAGTCGTGAAGGCACCGGTTTAGAAATTGACAACCTCTGGCGATGTCCCAGATCCGCACGTCCCCTTCACATCCACCAGATACGAGGAGATTGGAAGCAGCATTGTAATTGACGCAGAACACCCACTTTTTGTGGCCCTTGAGGTGTTTCGCTGTCAGACCCTTGCGTGGAGATGTCAAAGGTCTTTCCAAAGCAATAAAAAAAGTCGGAGGTGTACATACAGTATCAACCTCCCAAATCCTAATGGTGGTATCATCCGAGGCAGAGGCAAGGTAGAGACTATCGGACGACCAAGCGATATCAGACAATCCACCAGTATGCCCACTCAAATTGCGAACGAGCTCCCCCGTAAACGGGTTCCATATTTTCACGATAGTTTCCGCGGCTAGACCTCAAGTTCAATCGACAAAAACATTGACTGGCGTTCACAGATGTACACACAGCACGAAGCGAGCAAGGTGCCATCCGGGCTGAACTTTACAGCAGAGATGGATTGGGTATGACCGCGTAGTGTACGCTGGAGTTCATAGTGAGGTTTATTTCTCGGAAGCACGGTAGGAGGGGTAGCAGATTGCCGATTGGGCACTTCGGGGTCATCTTCGGTGGTTTCGGAGGCAGCGTCGTCTTCCGTTGAGGAATCCTCCGATAGAGGTTGCGGATCCCTGTTCATGGTAAGAAGGTAAAGTAGTCGTGGGAATTTGCGATCAGAACTGATCCTGATCACAGAGACGCGACGCGAATGGTGTTTCTCATGGTCCGAATTATATTAGTAGTTTTGGATGATACCAACCTAGCAAGTTATGAAGACGCTCCTTTGACCCCGCTGGTTTCGAAACAGCCTGGACCAGTGTCCTCAGTACTCTGTATTCACTGGAACTATTGGTATGTACTCTATACTTGTTAAAGGAAATGAATGTTCGGTAAAGAATGTGTCGACACGTCCGTCCTCGTGAAACCTATAGTACTACCTCTCTACACCAAAGACGCAATGTACTCCTCAATCTTCGGCCACGCACTCTGATAAGCGCCCAGAGTCAACCAATACCCGCCCTCGCCAAACGAATCCGTCGGCGCCTGACTCAGCACAAAAGTGCAAATCGACGATCCCAGGTTGCTCCCAGGTATCTTGGAATCGCCACCAGCAAAGATCACCTTGCCACTCCCTTCCCCGATTACAGCAGGAGAAAAATTCAAACTCCCAAACCCTCCGGCGACCCAGCTCGTAACATAGTGTGACGATCCAGTGCAATCATGATACGCTGCGAAATCCTTCCGTCGAGCCATCTCGTTGTACAAGGGCGCAACTTTGGCAAGTTCTTCTGGGGTGCGCTGTTCGATGACGGTGCGGCGAATGTGGAGGGCAATGTCAGTGAGAGACATGTCTTTAGCATCTTTGATGGCTAAAGCGGGGGCACAGAGAGGAAGGAAAGCATTGTGGATATAGCGTGATCCTTCGTCTTTAGGCAATTCGGGAATCTGCCCACGTAGAGTGGCGGTAAAGGAGACCGTCAGTGGCCGAGAACTGCTTCTCGAGCGATTGAACAGATACAGCTATGATGATATTTAGCAAGCGGTTCCATAGAGCTGGAAAAGAGAATGCCTTTGTTATGATTGCCGTGATAATATCGTTGTCGCTTAGCCGAATCGCCTTTTCACCGTTCTCCTTCTGCGCTTCCGTAGCTTTCTCAAGCAGACTGTCGACCACGTGTTGCGGTATAAACACCATTCTATCCTCTTCCTTGTTCAACATCAACTCTACCAAGATCCAAGAATAATATCGAAGCTTTTGCCAGGTATTCCAGAGCTGGTACGAACTCTTCATTCCCTCCCTGTGCTTTTTCATCTCTGCTCTTGTCTTGGGCAGAGGAGCACCAAAGTTGGCAAGAGGATTTCCTTGGACATGTGGCGGAGGAAGGAAGTCACCAGCCAAAACAGATGTCCACGTCCGTAGAATATTGCCAATCCCAGGCACGTCGACAACAGCATGAGGGATACCAAAACCAATGCATGTCACGTCAGTAAAGCCGTTGACATGTAGATTTATGATCGGCGCGTCTTTTCTCTTCAAGAGGTCGGACGTCACGCGAGGGCTCGAGTCGGAAAGGAAGAGATGAAGATAAGACGCCATAGATGCCTGAACGCCAGCGGCGCGTCGAGGAAGACTGGCCTCTGGAATAGGCGTATCGTGTTTCTCCACAGTCAATGTAAAACGCGGACGATCCTTGGAAAACTCTGGCGGAACACAGCGTTCCAAACCGCCCTAAGGAGGAACAGGCACGTTTAATTTCCGCGCAAGCAGAGATTCAGAATGACTGTTGACCAACCTTTCCCCGCCGGCGCAATCGTGCACCTAGGATTGGCCAGTGGTCGACAAGTTTTGAGAGTGCAGCTGACAGAGCGTCAACGTCGAGTTGCCCCTGTACGATGAGACATGTATATAGAGTGTACTATATACTGAATCGTATCCGTGGTTAGACGAGGTTAGACCCTCGTTTGCTGGTGGTTAGACAGCATAGGACTAACCAGGACAATACCCTCGATTACTGGTATTGTGGCTTTAACGGGTAACAATTGGAAATTCCTGTTCATTGTTTGTTCAGCCAGAGTATCACCATTGTGCTTTGCTCAGAGGATCCACTTGAACATTTGCTGTATTCTGACATGTGTAGCTAGTCCTAGCCTCCCTACAGGAGCATACAGTAGCTTGTTCTATGCCCAAGTGCCCACGATCGAGGGTATCTGGGACCTGAGACGCGGTCACACCCTTAAAGACAGCAATTCCCACAATTGAGCATGAAAAACCAACAATCGAGGCAGCCAAACCCTCAATTTGTGACATTGGGGGTGTGAATACACTCTATGTACCAATCGTCTAACCAGAAGGGTGATGTGACGGTGGCAGTACGCCACCTGCCAAATGTGGCGCATAACCACGATCGAAGTCACGCCCCGGTTATAACCGGGGTTGTGATACATATCATGAGCTCGTCGACGGGATTCGTTAGCTCCCTCGTAGGGATTGGAACGACGGTGTCGCCCATGGTGGTCGTTGGCCAAGGAAAATATAGGGACTACGTGAAACGCCTGAGTAATTTATACAACAGCCAGCAGGGTCATGACGTTTATCGAATGACGCGACCCGCCGCCCGATGAAACTGAGACGCGGTGTACAACGATGCGCCCTTCAAGGAAGTGTCCAGTCCTGCTGCGAGCCGTAGTTAAGTAAAGCAGATGTCAAGTATCTTGCGCAGCAGCTTGCATGCACTCACACAAAATAGGAACTGGCGAGATACTAGTATTTCATTCTCATTCTGTTTCAATCGCCGGACCCAGTGTTATCTTTCTGTTCCTGAACTCATCAGCCAAAGGTTTACGAAAACACAGGGACAGACCGCTATCATTATGTGGCGGTCCAAAAGCGAACTCTCCGTGAGGTTAAACTAGGACATCCTGTTACTGTTCCAAGATGACCTTGTGATAAGTTACAAGAAATGGGACATAGTGAATTATGATTTCAAGGTTTCTTGTCCATTCCATGATAGCATTATCAGTTGCTACTGTTATTACAGGGATACAGAATGAGGCCTAGATCCGATGAGCCATACACAAAGCAAACAGAAAGAATTACGCACTCAGAGGGTCAGATTGTACTCATATTCTCCACTTGCACTCTGAGCAATCCATAACACGATACCCGCAAACATCATGGCGACATTCTGTGAGACATTCGCATAGCCATAGTAGTTGAACTGGTCCGGATAGTTTCCAAGGATGTATTTGAGAATCAACACGCACTGTTGAGCAATATGTAGCGCCTGCGAACAATGATACGAAGGGTAAACGCACCACACTACCAGCAAGACCACCAGCCATAAATGCGAAACCAATGAACAGGAACAGCCGTGCGCGCCACACTGCGCGCGAGTCTCCAAATCCTTCATCGCCCCGAATGCGGTCCTTGTCAATAAGGTTGACGATAAAGAAGCCGAGGAGCGACGACAAGCCCGGGAGCCAGTCGACGAATGTTACGTGCACGGGTGCCTCGCCCCAGTCCGGTTTAGCGTGGGCAGATAGAATGGCGGCATCGAGGAATGTCCAGTGGGCCAAGGCAAACTAGATGGAGACAAGGTCAGTGAGCTCGATGTGGTGGCTGTAGAAAACGGCGTACAAGAGCTCCAGCAATGTAAACGCCGGCCGTGCGGCGGTGCTTTCCGAGCGTGAATTCAGGAAATGGGTTGATGCAGACCCGTCGGGGGTCGTAGTCGGAACGTGGTAGAGACATCGTGGTCGTCGTTGCAGACGATGAGCAAGCAGTGCAGAGCGTGGGAATTGCTGCGACTGCCTTGTTTCCCTGCGTCAACACCCAGTCAACACTGGTCCAAGAACAGGACACATTTCTTTATGCTCCGAGTCTTTACAGATATATTAGGCCTGGGGCGTTGACTGTGGCGCACAGTAAATTCGGCAAGTTTTTGGAGTATAGCCCAGACTTTGCTGAGTTTCGGATAAGGCTCTGCAGCTGCTGCCGGGTCCACTGGCAGGCCTTCTATAGGCAGGGCTTTTGAAATGAATAATATGTACGACGCGTGGTATGTATTCGAACCAAAAGCTTCAAATTCAGGAGAAAGGAAGTACAGACGAGCCGTTAGACTACGAGCCGTTGATAGGCTGTAAGTAATGATACGGCAATTTATCGCAGCGTCTCCCCCTCGGCAACAAACTAACTTAAGCTCCATCCTGGTTCCCTCTACCATAATTTAAATGTGACGAGTCGACGATAGAGCACAATAAAGGTTCGGTGTGTATTATTTTGATTTGGATGGGAATCATCCAAACGCTTCATATGAGACATGGACAAGCCCATGAAGCAACTGCAGCAAGTCTGCTTTCTACGTGCAAGCACAGAAAATACATCACCACCACCCAGCGCCGAGGTTTTAAATGATGAAGGCCAGTTATCAGGTTCTGGTGCGATCTTCAAACCAATCCTCTGCCGCGATATCCTCAAAACTATGCTCAATCTGGAGGAAGATACCTTACAAGTTGTTCAGCTCGCAAAGCAACACGAACAGCTTACCCAATACGATAGAACACCCGCGATCAAGTTAGCCTCGCGCTCTATGTTCTCGTCGAATGAGAGCGTGCGTGATTGTTTGAACGTTGCTCCGTCACCATTGTCCTTCAAGTAGATTATGAGAAAGATCCACTCGCGGCCGTTGGTCAACGCCCCGCGAAGAATGTCTTTCCTACATCTCTGATAAGCTGGTGACAGCGAAATAAATCCAAAGCGACGAACTGCAGCGTTTTTGCACATCTATATATTTGCGAAACTGCTTGTAGTACATGTCCGGAAAACTCTGAATCGCCCGACTTTCCTTCGGTCACGAAGAAGCCGAAGGGCATAAAAAGTGGCTTGAGTTGTAGAATGTCAGCGTTTGTCAACAAGGAGGCTGTATGCAGACAAGCAATGATCAGTTAAGGATGAAATAGATAGCCATGCTCACTTACTGGCATCATTTGGCTCCGCAACAATGGCTGCGTAGTCTGCATGCCCGGAGATAATCGCTAAGCTCTGCGGGCGAATTGTCATTGACGGTATAGTGTATTCCATATTGAGGACCATTCGTCGGTCAGCGGGTACCATCGCAGCTGCACGGAAGAAGAAAGTGTCGATCCAGGCGCGTGCGCTTGCTTCATTCTAAGAAAGCTGAAATTGGGTTGTAGTAGTTTGAAGAGTTAGGACATACTGATCTCGAGACGAGGATATCTAGCATCTTTAAATGGCGACACATGGTTTCGGAAGACCATAGCTTGTCCTGGCCTAAGAGGGTGGTAGATTGGATGCGCTCTTCAAGCTTATCGTTTTTCAAGACGATCAAATTGCTCGCGGAGATATGCATCTGATCTTGTAGAACGTCCCATGTCATGCTCGAAAATGTCAAAGCCTGGAGAGAAGATCCTCCGCTCCGCACCTTTGGTTTTGGTTCAGCCAACCTGGAATCCATGAGGGTAATCATCTCTTTCAAATGCTTGTCGAAAATACTATTCTTCTCTTCCTGAGCTTCCGATAGAGCAACGACATCCTCTGAGACAGAATCCAACGCATTCTTCAGGTTAAGCAGAGACTTATAGGCCAACTCCAATTCCATGCTGTTGAGACCAGAAAGCTTGCGTTTCTTTTGAGAAGACATGGAGGGCTGAAGGGAACACGCGATCTGACCAAATTAAATATGGCCAAACAAGTCAGTTTCTTCGCGCTTAGCCTTCACCTGGCCTTCACCTAGTCAACACCTAGTCACCGGTGTCCTTGACGATCCTGTGTGGCGCTTGTCACGGAAATTTGGTACTGATTGATATGATACAGTCAGCGGGAAATGGCGCTGACGGCCAATTACCTGGCCACGGACGAATAAGCTTACGATCATAGTCGACGAATGACTTCAGCTTGTCAAATTTTGGAACAAAAGCGACTGTTCGTGTAGAGACTTTAAGCCCAAGCCAAATATCTCACCTTCGCCATTATCACCTTCACGGACCGCTTCATCTCTCACCCCCTCGCTCACCTGACTGGGACAAGCACTGTATTCACAGCAAGTCTGCTCCTCTTGTGACATCTGCCCAGGCGGAAACTCTACATGGAGGCAAATACCTGACCTGCTGACGCGCCATGTCGTAACACGGTTCATGTTCCTGCCCCAAGATATCGTATCGTGGAGGTCACCAGCCTCTGATATCCCTGCCTTGGTAACAAGCGAATGTATTGCTTAAAATCCAGATAGTGCAAAGGCGCTCCCTTCCTTCCTTTTTCCCATGTCCGCCGACGAAAAAGACGACGGGATTGTACTCCACGAGAACGCGCCCATTTATCAGGATGATCCCCTACCCGAGAAAGGATCTCCAGAGCGTCTGTTGGCGGAGCGCAGGATCGTGCGTAAGCTGGACGCGCGCGTGTTGCCCATGGTTTTTCTTATCTACATCATGAATTACATCGACGTGAGTGTTCTCCTTGTTGTCGGGTAAATCTTATTCATGATTTCATCGAAGAGAAACGCGGTCACCACTGCGCGGTTGAAGGGACTAGAAGAAGATCTTGGGCTTACAGGTATGTCGTTCACTTCAAAGCGACGTAAAAGCTGAGGACGCTTAACAAGATATACAATACTCCACGCTTCTGTCGACACTGTACGCGACGTACTGCACCGCCCAGATTCCTTCGAACATGGTTCTAAACTATATCAGGAGGTGCGCGCTGGTTCCTCTATAAACTCGTCATCCTTTTCAATGCGCTTGTTTGAAGACCGTCGTCATATATCGGAGGATGCGTCGTCGTTTGGGGAACTATAAGTGCTCTCACCGGGGTAAGAATACATCGGAGGGGAAGATAGTTCTCATCTGACTCGATGGTCGTGCAGGTCACGAAGAACTTTGATCATATCCTTGCTTGCAGACTACTCCTTGGGATCCCTGAGGTAAGGATTGTCTATCCAACATATAGCCCGTCACTCAAACGTGTCCACGCAGGCTGCTTTCTATCCTGGAAGTACGTATCATTCTCAATACCGCATTCGACACGCGTCTGATAAGGTCCTTCGACAGCTATCTATCTCCTTTCTCGTTGGTATACGAAGAAAGTCAGTATCTCCATCCTCAGTATTTTTGCGGCGCTCATCGAAGAAACTTCTCAGGAACTAGCCTTCCGTTCTGCAGTCCTGTATTCCGGATTATTGATCTCTAACGCCTTTGGATCTGTGCGTGATATCCACTCGGAACGTGAATGCGACTGACCGTGACGCCTGGGTTGAAGTTGATGGCTGCTGGTATCCTTTCCGGTATGGAAGGCAAACAGGGCATCAGGGCATGGCGTTGGTGAGCTGCGCTAATCACTTTATTCGATTTGGTTGGTTGACGATGATCCTTGTTTAGGCTATTCTACATCGAGGTACTGTCCTGCTGCACTTGAGTGCTAGTCGCGAAATTTACATGGGCCAGGGCGCAATCACCGTTGCGATAGGTTTTGCTTCCATGTTCGTCTTCCTACTGTAGTAAGAAAATTTTTCTGATATTCGCGATAGGTGGGTTCTCCCAGACTACGTACGTCAGTCGTCTGTATCCCACCACGACGTCTTAATCCTGCTTTACACTAGCCTGACAATACTCGTTGGCTGTCATCCTACGAAAGCCGACTGGCACAGGCACGACTTGCAGACGACACTGGGGAAGCAGACAAGGACCATGCTGACGATTCGTGCGTCCTCCATTTCGAGCATTTTACTGGGCCTAATCGTCGAGTCGGCAATCAGCTTGTTACATGGTCTCATTCTCGCAGTCAAGGATATCCGCGTCTGGATATTCGCTATACTCAACACCGCGCAGCTTTTGGGACTGAGCTTTGTCAACTTCTTCCCCACGTGAGTGGGGTATCCATGGCGTGCATCATCGGCTGAACATGTTTATCTGTAGCCTAACGCAAACACTTGGATACTCCACGACGGTTACACTCTTACTCGCTGCGCCTCCATGGATTCTTTCTGCCATTGTCTGCTGTTTAAATGCATGGCACGCCGGTAGGCTTTGGGCTCTTTATCTCTAATGTCTTTACCGAAATACATTAGATCGAACTGGGGAGCGATTCTTTCATATATCCGGTTGGTGGTGGGGTGTCATACTCGGATATATTATAGGGCTGTCGACTATGAGCACCGGTGGGCGATACGTTTCTCTGTTCTTGATGGCTTGTGGTTATGTTGGTGCGTGATGAATATCCTTCACCAAGGCGCTCTCACATCAATTGAACTAACGCAGGCTTCGCCATGACACTCGTGTGGGTATCCAACACGATTGCGCGGCCACCTGCGTGAGTCCTATAGTCGCTGCTGGGAGCTTCATGGATAACATGCGATAGTAAACGCGCGGCCGCAATCGGTATCGTTAATGGCATCGGTAACCTCGGAAATCTGTATGGCTGCCCCTGTACAACCTGCACGACATTTTGCTGATCATATTTTCGTCTCTTCAGTATCGGCTCGTACACCTGGAAGTCGGCGTGGAGCCCAAAATATCATCAGTCCATGGGAATCTCGCTCGCCGCGCTTGTTCTCAGCTCTATACTCTCCTTTGGTATGTGGCACATTCCGGTATCTATCATTCACACTAAATTAAGACACGAATCAGGCATGCGTCAACACTTGATGCGTGCAAATGCAAAGATGGATGAAGATGAGAAAGCTCAAATGGCAGTTGTCGATCAAGAACGTGTTGAGGAGGCTGCCCGTTTAGAGGGAATCACGTATGAGCAAGCGATCGAAAAGCGGAAAGGTTTCCGTTACTTGTATTGATACAACACTTGAAAGATCATGTTACACGAATATCACAAACTGTCAATGATAACGAGAATATCTGCTCATGAACTGCTCCTGGGCTTCAAGTGCTAAAGCATGAGAAAGACCCATTTATCGCTTCTTCTTGTAAATCTGGAGAGCTCTCTGCACCTCCGTATCATCCTTTTCTGAGATCGACTTCAGCTGAGAGCACGAAGAACAACAGGATAAACTCACCCAAAGCAAATCCGAAAAGACCTATTGTTGCTCCCACCGTTGCGAGTTCAAGGCATCCAAACGTTTCAGACGTCAGACAAGATGAATACAGTTTCAGTGGTAATCGCCTTTCGCAAACGTGTTGATGAGTAGCGCATGAGAAATCGACGATCCGAACTGTGTCGCCCTCTGGATCATACAACAGGTGGGACCCGATATTGTTGGTGTCGTCCAGCTGTCGATGCTCGATGTCTGATTCATGTAGCGACTGGAGGGCATGCGCGAACTTGTTACTGTCAAAACATCAGTTTCAAATTAAAGACTGCAGATCGTCAGAAATAAACTCACAGCACTGATGGTTCCAGCTCTGCACCGAAACTACCCCAAGGCTCCCCGCACCATTCCATGATCTCACAGACAACGAGCCCGCCCCAAGAAGTCTTGGCCGTCCAAAGTCCATAATGAACCGGCACGACACTGCCCTGCTGTTTTGATAGATGTCGGTCGTAAAACTGAGCCTCCTTCTTGAGCCTTTGTGCGACGTCGTACTGTGATTCTCGCGGCTGGAGCTCTACGTGGGCCGCTAGCTTAATGGCCAGATACGTGTGTCCAAGTGTGCCGAAGAAGTGCGAGGCGCTAGACGAATCCGGGTTTATGTCTGGCCAGGAGGTCGCGTCGATGCGAAGGAGAGAGCCGGACGGCAGGCTTTGCTTTGTGGGGACTAGACGGTCGTCGTCCAATGATTCGGAGAGGTCGATCCGCTGGAAGCGAGTACCCTGCTTGTCCGTGTTACAAAACGAGATGTGTAAGCTCATAGCGTCGAAAGCTCAAGAGATTGTTCTAAGCAAGTTGAGGAAGACGCTTTAAATAGGGAGCCGCGAGGTCGCCACGAGACATGTGGATTAACGTGACTTGAGGATGCTGCATTGTTCAGCGTCCACCGAGCAACAAAGACCAGACGCAGCCGACGACGCGAGCCTGATCGAGAACAATGAATTGACTCGGTTAGGGATTTTCACTGTCCACATGCAGAAATAAGCATCCACGTCTGGTGATCGTGGTGGTAGTCAGCACAAGATGACGTACACGTGATAGATTGCGCCACATAAGACTTGGCAGTTATGCTCTATTAGTTGGTAAACAACGAGCCGAGTAGGACGCTGAGTAGTATCTGTCCAGCATAAGTAAGTAAGCAAGTAGTATCTCGTCAAGAGATCGTAAAGGAGGTACGTATAATTCATATTCCGGCGTACAGGAAGTCATAAACTTGAATGAAATGCAGATGAAGATAAATAATAATGCGATGATATGTAGTGTTATAATGATAGTAGCTTGAGTGGCGTGTTATTAGTCAGCGTAACGATGGTGAAGATCCAAGAGGCATATGGAACAATGGAATGAGAGGGGTTGATGATGCCTTCCTGAGGCATCAATTGGCTTTGGCAGTTCGCGGTCTCGACGTTCGCCTGGGCGACAAGATTTTGTTGAGACCTTTCGAGTTGATCAGAATGGATGCTTGATGTCGGCTGTGCTTGACGTACGGGTCGAATGCGGGGTTGAACCGCGGCGATTAGAGCCAGAGCGTGCTGACGCGTCAACGGAGGGTTCCGAGAAGGAGTAGTGGGCCGGTAGACAGTCTGGAAAGCAATCAGGATGAAGGCTGATCGCTAACCGGGTGACATACACGGATACAACACCTGCCATGAAGGCTTCAACGGAGAAGCAAAGGACACGCCGCCTGCGTGAATAAGATAAGCAGTTGATAACCACTTCCACTAAGGATGACACGTACATTGAGGGCTCGCGTATCCCCCAGAGTAGTATTGATATTGAAACAGGCGCTGTCGTTCTATGTCCTCCAATTGCTGGACTGGAATGTCGTTAAGCTCGCTCGCACGACGCGTGCTCCCCAGGGTGATGACCTCCAAGGGCGTCTCGTCGTCTATAACCCTCATCAACAACGAATCAAGAATTGAACGCGTATATCCAACCTCTCATGCCAGAGGGAACGCCGGCGTAGTGCACTGGCTGAGTTGGTCTTCGTGACGTCGAAGCTCCAACATTGGTCGAGAGGAAAACGGAGGAAGACTGCTGCTCCGGGCAGTAGTATTCGCTGCCGTCAAAGTTGCGGAGGCCATAGGAGGTCGAGGTGGCCTTCAAGTTAACAGAAGGGAGGGATGAGGGAGATGGCATCGTCTGTAACTCCAAGGCGAGTGGCACAAGTGGGATGATGACGATCCAGGAGCGCGTTTCCACTTTATACAAACGCGGTTGTCTGAACCTTAAGTTCCAACACGGTACCGGGTATCATGATCAGCGAACCAGGAATAGTAGGCGCCTGCTGTGGATGGATGAATGGCAAACAGAAAGGCAGAAAAACGTGTTTGCTGCATGTTCGCGGAACACGCCGTTTCTTATCTTTTATTAAGATCCGAAACGAAGAGATGCTGCCGCGACCGTTGCATGAATTTGCAAGTCAAATCTCTTTCAAGGAGAACAAAGAACTGTGGGAGTGACGTCTGCTTCTGGGTCACGCTGGATGATGGCCCCGGGGACACGCATTGCGGGAGAAGAGAGCATACGAGTCTCGGCGGCCAGGAAGAACGAGGTCGAGCCGTCACAAGAGTAAGCGCTTCGGCTCTCTTGGTATGACGCATTGTCGGCCGCTCTAAATTGAACATCAAGTGTGTCGACGACGTCGACGGAGGCAGTAGTACTTTAACTCGGTGGAAGTAATTCTTGAATGGTGTCATGTATCTTCAACATGAGGCTAGAGATGCTGTCCGGAACACGTTCAATAATCGTGATATAATAGCTTGACGTCGTTACCTAGGTGCGTAGAGAGTGCTGCTACAGAGACAGCATCAGCATCATGTTGCTGCAATGAGGCAATTGAGTACTTGTCAGACAGCAATCATAGAGAGCAATCAAGGTGGAGGACACGGAACAACAGCATAAATCTGCAACGTGGTGTTGAGCTCCTTTTTGGGACAGTGATCGACCGGTAGCCGGATGGAGGTTGCCGGTGCGCCACGATCGTGGCGCTTTAGATGCTAGCTAGAACCAGTATTGACAGGTGACTGCGATGTATATAAAGGAGTCGTATAAGCGGGTGATGAAGTACTGCACAGATGAACATTCGACTAGAAATACAAGTTGGCTTACGCTTCGGTTCAGATTAACTCTCGTCATTTGTTTTGGGACGACTTGCCACTCGCATTAAGAGGCCTATTTCTGTGCTATTGTCAAGTGGATATAGTCATATTTAGAATAATACACGTACAAAAAATGACGCCATAGTGACTAGGGCGCGAAATCGACGAAAGCATTATTGGAAGCAGGTAACGTCGGCGACTTCTTCGCTCCAGTAGCGCCACGCTCAGAGCTAAATTCGTTCTCTTGGTAAATGATAGAAGATGGAGCCATTGCGTAACAACTTACGCAATACGAGCGGCATCCTTGAGCGCCGCCAGCGTTAGAATATGGGGGTCAATGCTTTGGTCTGTCACATGGGGATGCTTAGCAGCAGCGGCTTGAGCGTCGGCAGCGAGGGACCCTGGAGGAGGGCGATATCCCAACGCTTTATGCTCCTCAGACATCAGTTTACGGGCATCAGCTGTCGAAGAAGTCAGATGGCGCGTGTTACGTGCACCAATCCTAGACTTTACCTAGTCCAATGCGGTCCAAGTCAATTCCGCTGGTAATCGCTTTCGTGGGCGGAGTCGTTCCACGCTCATTCTCAATACGAGCGGCATCGCCCAACGCAGCTTCACGCAGAGCTGAAGCATCAACTTCTGAAGACGTGAGCTCTGGATGCTTTGCGGCAGCCGCTTGAGCTTCAGAGGCAAGAGAGCCAGGCGGCGGGCGGTAGCCAAGCGCCTTGTGCTCCAACGACATGATCTTACGGGCGTCAGCTGTGTAAACAGTATCAATAACAACTCGACATGCTGGCGAAGATATACTCACACTTGCCGACGCTGTTGAGGTTGATAGAGCGCTTGTCGCCGCTGGTGCAATCAGAGTCCCGTTCATGAACGGAGAACCAAAATACTGACGAAAGACGCGTCGGAAAGGTTTGGGTCATGGATTCGGAGGTTCGACGGGTGCACGCCATCTGAATGCTAGACTTCGAAATAGTTCAGTGGTGGCGGTCTACATTAAGGATCCACGGAGGCAAGCGGTCATGCTTTATGGTCACATCGTGAGAATTAACGGGCGCCAATGGCATCATTGAGAACAAGTGGAGTCGGTGGTGTGCTTTTGGCGCTTCTGTGGAGCGCTGGAGAATCAAAACAGATATCACACGTGACACCAGTACGCGTCGAGTAACTGTCATGATATCGTGTTATTGCTTCCGTCTCCCCAGATCTTGCGCTTCTCCAGGCTCTGACTTCGCCTGAAGAGCGGCAGCCAGAATGATGAAAACCCACAAGCAGCTGAGCGGATAATGCGCGTTGCACGCTGTGTACGATCAGAGTTGATATCTGGAATTGTTGGAGCCGGGGCCCGGGAACAACGAAAGCAATTAGCGTCATGTTTACCATAATACAAAAACAGGTCATGGTGAGCACCTCTCCAAGGCTGTGTAGCCGACTATCAAAATGCCCGTAAACGGCATTCCTTAGGTTGTCTCCAAACAGCGCCATTAAATAATATGTCTAGAAAAACACCAATGAACAAGAGCACCAAAAGCGAAAGAAATCACCTCACGTATTGCGTATTCTAAGGTCAATCCTCGGCACTCCCTCGGTGCTACACTTCTTCAATTTGGCATACGCGACGTTGGTCGGCGAATCCGGAACTGCATCAACAAGCGCCACCTTCTGATCCGTTTCAATATGAACGCTGACTTGCGACAGTCTCAATGGAGGCGAGCCGGAGCAGTATTTGTTAACCATCACAAGCATCGCATCCAATGCGCTGGTCAGTGTGAACACCGGGGCATCCACATACGACCCAAAGTGGAATTTCGGGGCAACCCGAAGTCGGAAATCATGCAACGCTGGCAGCGCAGGCGAATCTTTATCTGGGCCCGTTAGGAACACGAACACCGACTTGATGAGGGGGTCGATCTCTGGAGACCGACGTTTGTAGCAGAAGAGCTGGAGTGATGTGAGCCCTTGAAGTTGGGTGGCAATGTCACGGAAGCGTTCTATGGGGGGACAATGATCGATCTTGAGATGGGTGAGATTGCACTGCGAGCGATTGATGAAGAGGCTGAATGAGACAAGAAGACGTTCCGCGAGTTGCGTTGGGTCATAGTCAAGGAATCGTAGTGTCATGTTATCAGCAGCGGGAAGCGTGATGAGGTCCATGAGTTTCGATTCGTTGAGTATGAGACCGCGGATAGTACGGTTAACCACGGGTGGTCGGTCAAATGGATCGTCGTCGATGATACGCGTATTCTCGCAATCAAATCCAAAATTTTGGAGATTTTGGGCTTGGGAGATGGCATTAAGCATGTAGGCGCAATGGGTAGCATAAAGGTCGCCGTCAGCGTGCTCGTGCTCTCGTCCAGAGTAGAACGCATCGAGTTGTATCCACGGAAAATCAAAGACAAGGGTCCTGGGGTGGTACACAGTGACAACCTTCAAGCGGGGGGCGTCTTCAAAGACGTGTTTGACCTCGGGATAGTCCTCGACATCCACTGACATTGGAGGACGAACATAAACGTGCATCTCCTCGAGCATTGGTAGATTATGATGTAGCGGTAAGAAGACCTTCAATGGAAAGTTGGATAACCGGATGTCGGCGTTCTTCCATCGTCTGGAGGAGGCGAAGAGGATCTTACACATCTCCACCGCAGAGACCGCAGATTTCCGTTGAGAGTCCAAATCTGTTTTGAGTACACCATAACATAAGACATGCAGCGAGGCGTCCTTCGAGCACTTGAGCACAAATCGAAGGTGCTGCAGATCCAATTGAGATACGAGCTGTGATAGGCGTACTCTCAATCGTGCCCACAGGGTAGGCAGGTTGATGATAATTCTTCTCCATCGCCGACACACCCGAATAATGGTCCAATGGAAGGAAAGCGGTTCCTTGTAACCGATGTGGTATATTCTCTTGCACGCGAAGCGGAAGATGGCTTCGAGGATTTCAGGAGGCAAGCTGCGGACCGGTGCGATTGCAGATTCTCGATCCTGAAGAGCAGCCGCAGCATCGTCTCGCACTTTCTGTGCTGCTTGCAAAGCAAGATCAAGTTCACGGAGCTTCAGACGCGCGGGAATGAGGGATGATCGGATAGCGGTGTGTTCCGCATGTGATGGTACGCGTTCCGAGTCGCGAAGATATTTATCGGGAGGAACGGACAATAGCAACGACGTGAACTGATTTTCCGGTAAGGACGGAGTAGTCATATCGTCTATACCAATGCATCAGAATTTTATGTCGTTGCTTGATGATGACTCTTACCAAACATCAAGCCTCCCTTGTCTAGTGACCGACGATACACCTGGTCAGAGAGGCCAGATCACTGTGGGTTCTCCCTGCGTCCTGTAGTGTCTTCAACAATAGTTTTTCAAGTAAACTTTAGAGTAGTTGCATACCTTCGACGAGATGGAGACCTTTTCAGTGCTTTTCGACACGCGTACGATGATTTGACGATGATCGTCAACAATCAAAGTCACCGGTCCCGACGGTCCGACTTTCCGATGTTGATGTCCGTTACGTAAAAGTGTTCCTTCTAGCTTGCTTTCAGCTCTCCACAAGTTCTCCGACGATTTGTGCGACCTAGACTGTTTCTAGAAAAAGCCTGAACAGGTAGGAGCTCCAAACAAATTTTATGTCCCTTGAAGTGTGCATTCACTCCTAGGCCTCATGAATGGCCTACTATCGTCAGACTCAACTGTTGTCGTGGCCAGGGAATCTTGACTATGCCGACGCATGGTGGCTCAACTTCGTGATTCTTGGCTCCAACGATGATGATTTACTGGAACTACTCCGTGACGTTCTGGAGAAACGATTGAACACCACTCCTGGACGCTGTACTACCGCGCCGCGCGAGGGATACGTTTAATTTAGCTTCCTCGCATCCATTTCAGCCGAAGAATGTTTCTGCACCTATTTCTCTCTGAACCTGTTGCTTTCGTTGCTCCGTAAGGTCTGGAAGGAGTGTGGCGTCGTCATTTGACCCAAGCCGGGCTGCGTTGGTCTTTATGGCATCACCCTCCGCCCCATTTGCTTGACCTAAGGAGCCTATACGCCTGGAGATACACCAGGAAGCAATGAAATCTGCGGGGCTGTCGTGAATCGTGATTGATCTTGATGACTGTAAAGTTCGTGAGTGTCATATCTGGCCCATTCGAGCCCTGGCACTGACAATCCAAAATTGCAGGACTCTGTTGGTGCTTGTTTGGGCCATAACGACAATGCTCATGCCCTTTGTACTGCTCCCAAAAAGACGCCTCAATCTCATCATGTGATCAGCGTTAAGCTCGTTAGTTCAAGACGTTATTGTTTGTTTGTCATCAGCACATCTTGACTCTCTGCCACTATTTGCGATCCGTTTCTATCTCCCCGCCAGGTCCGTCGTATCCCTCACCGTCTCGATATAATCTCTGACTTGTCGGTAGCCATGTCCAACCTTTTCACTCTTGTAGACAGCGAGAAATCGTTGTCCTTTCGCCGCTCCAAATGGCAGAGATACGGCGAACAGGTGGAGCAAGGGCTCCGCCAAACTCCCAGTCTCCAAAGCGCGTCCGTGTTTAATGTCATCCGCGACGACCTGGACAAGGACACGCAGGACATGGACGATGCTATCGCTTCTCTCAGGTCGAAAATTGAACAGCTGGAGAGAGCCAAATTACGCGTTGAACAAATCCAAGGCAGGCTTAGCGCCGTTTTCGCACCGATACGACGCCTTCCAGACGAGATCCTCCGCATGATATTTTGGCTCATTGCCGATGACACACCTCTGAACGTCGACTCCTTTTACGACGCTTACTTATGTTTTTCCCTGGTTCACCCGACATGGGCTCGTGTGTGCCATGGCCGCTCATGGGCTCCGTCTCTCGAGATTCATGACGTTCAAGAAAAGGATGCTATCTCTTTCGCGATGGAACACTGTGCCCGACCCCTGCTTCACGTCGATTACGACAGGAATATTGCTTCCTGGAAACACCTTTTGACGTTCTCCAACAGGCTTGAAAGCCTTCAAATTGCTGTAACCCGTCAACAATGGGACATGCTACTCCCGGTCGCTCCGCGTTTACACCACCTCCACTCCATCGTCCTGGACGCGATGGACGATGACATCGACGAGCCATGGTCCGAAGTGTTGTCGCACATCCCCAATCTAGCCTCAGTATCGTTCGTCGGGTCCAATGAACAAGGCGTGCTGACCTCGGTGCCTTTGGGTCGTTTAACCCACTTCAGCGACACTCGATCGGGTGCGGTCGTTGCTCCAGACTTTTATCTGGATATCTTACAACATACGCCTTCCCTCATATCGGTTGATCTCGGCTACGCCATACCTACAAAAGCCACAGGTGCAAATCTCACTCCGCGAAACCTAGTAATGCCCAAGCTTCGTCGCCTCACTGTAGGCGACAGCAGATTGTTGCAAAGCTTCTCGTCCCTTCCCGTCCTCGAGCACCTCGAGCTCGCATTACGTTGGTCGGGTTCGCTGGATGAGGATTGTGTTGCGTTGCCGTTCCAACTAGTCCATCGACTTGTCCAAGACTGGGGCGCCGCTGCGACATTGACGTCGCTGAGTTTCGGCGGAACAGATATCGAAACGGCTGCCGAGGGTTTCTCAGAGGACTTTGTCTTTCTCGAGCAGCTGTTGTCTACAATCTGTAGGCGCCTCTTGCAATTGAAGGTGGCCTTTGAGACGCCCAATATCCAGCACATCGACCGCTGGCTGTGCCGGCTCAACGACACCATTCGCGATTGGTGTGTATCTGGAGAGCGAAAGACTTTGGCCATCCAGATTTCGGATTCCGGCAGGGACATTTATCCCCGTCCCTTCTCCTTTATCAGTAAAGGCCTGCTTCCTTTAATGCTTTCTGGTCGCCTGCGCTTGGAAATCACCGTTTCTCGATGGGTGCGTTATGGGGAGGCCGGTGTCGTCTTGTCGTCCGCCGATCTTGAAGAGCTGAAGAAACTGAAGAGCCTCGGCAAGATTGACTTTCTACTGCAATATCATAACACATTCACAGGCGAGACCATTGATTGGTGTAATCCTCCGCCACCGCCCTCGCAGGCTTCTAAGTTGGACTACGCAGCGGCAGCTCGTACATACAGCTCATGTTCCTTCCAATCGGCCTCGCAGGGCTCTGACGTGCACGACACGACCTTACGCCGTTCAGACAGTGCGTCGACTTTGCAAAGCAATGACAGTTTTGTTTGGTCATAGTATTACTCTTTATCTCGTGTTGCACTTTACTGTATCGTTCATTCTTCATTCCCCTGTTGTTTAGTAATCATGGATTTTCAATATGTTCCCCCTGTTGTATACGCAATTTGCTAAAATGATATCCTCCATGTTTTACATCACCAGAACAAGGTAGCCCACTGCCAACGAGAGCCAAGCCCCTTTGCTCATCGCAAGCCCGAGTGCAGCGTTGCCAGCTGAGTCTTCAATTTGTGTTACAACATAAGGCCCGTCTTGACATTCAAATCCAAGCGTAGCCTGCTCGCCATCGGCCAGGGCGTTCGGATCGCATATGACAGTCGTATTAGCCGTTGCATTTGCGGGCCGTACGTCAATGTCGACGAAGGAGAGGTTCAAAGCTTGATAGATTGTCAGAAAGGGTAATAAATCAGTACCATCATGACAAACGTACCAGTATCGGGGTAGAGGTCGAGAATAATGGATTGTGTGGTGTCAACTCCTTCGACGAAGTTCCAGCAGGGGTCGCTGATACATGTCCCATCCGCTTTTAAATAATGAGAGGGAGAAGGCGCGACGGAATGGAAAGACGTACTCCAGTTAGTTGCTAGTGTGCCGGTGAAATTTCTGTAAGTGAAGTTCGATATCTCTGTGCTGGTCTTGTTTGTATTCGGTGGTCGCGCGCCTTTGTCCTAGAAAGACTTGTGAAGAGAGATAAGGCAAACTGATCATACTCATACTTGGTCGTAATAGCTGTAAACCTATAAGTGACTTCGCGTTCGAATCGGTAGGGCGATACGTACTTTTGAGTGATAAATATGGCAGTCGATACATTGACAACGGTGATGTCTTCCCAAGTAATGTTGGTAGCATGACCTTGGCCACCGGTCCAGCTTTTAAACTTTTCCAAAATTTGGTAAAGGAAATGCGCTCAGAAATGGCACATACTCGGGCACCATATACAGCTCCTTCCATAGTCCAATTTCTGAAGATAACATCCTCGACAGTCTGCACGGCGCCGTTCCTGCCAAGGGAGCCGATGGATAGGCCATGAGACGAGAAACCACAGAATCCGTTCTGTGCGAGAACGTTGCGTGCACCATTGATGACAGAAACACAATCATCTCCGTTATGGCCATAATACCTGTTAAAACGTTTATCAATCCAGATGTTCAGAACTGAGGACAATACGAACCCGTCAATAGTGATATTGTGACCAGAAACATTGATGCCTGAGGAGTGTGTCGAGTTAGGTGCCAAAACTTGACATGAAGCTCGTACCATCACTGTAAAGGGTTCTCAGCAGATCGAAAACATGAATAAGGGAGAAACTCGCGTGTTGAAAGGGAAGCTGACAGTGTTGTCGCGAGTACCGTTATTAGGCTGGGCGTCTACAAAGTGATTCTCCACCCGGATGTTCTGGCCGGGAAGGTTCCAACCCCAAGCAACAGGCTTGATGACCTTAAGACCACGCAGCAGCCCGTTCGTCACGTTGAATGTTCCTAGTTGGGGTCGTAGGGTCTAAAAAGTGTTTGAAGGTTAGCATGTACCGACATCACCACGAAGTTGACGCGACGTACGCGATTTCCAATGTCCCACCATTGCTGGCCAAACCCATGGAATTTACCCCATTCATCCTCGTCGGAACCAATCAGTTGGACGTCCGATCCACTGAAGTAGAACCACGGGGTCGCGTAAGTCTATAGGTGGCGATGGGCGAGAACACGGGGATTCTTTCAAAGACAGACGTACAGACGGTTGATTCTTCGTCTCGTTAATAGCGATCTGAACAGCAGTAATGTTGTTCGGTAGATTGAGATTTCCTTCCAGATGAATTGTGACGTTGCCTATAATCGCGTTAACCATGATTTCACTTGAGTGTCAGAGAAACAGACTTACTCAGATCCGTGAACGACATGGGAGTGTGCGCGCTGTAGTTGGCTTGCTGGAACGTAATGACCGAGTCTTTTGAGCAGTCCTTGAATGCCTTGAGTATGAACGAGGTGTCATCAGAGCCATCGGTGTTCCGGTCCACTATACATTCAGCTGCCCAGGTCGTCGCTACTGCCGCGAGAAGAGTGCTGGACTTGAAAAGGTTATACATGGGTGAATGATGCGCATTGAATGTCCATGTATTGAACCAGTTTTATACGGTCGCGCCCACCCAGTTACGTGTAGTTTCTCCGAGCATGTCTTGGGGTATCACCTGGGCGAGTAAAAGATCCATCTGGTTACAACTGGCGGGCCGGCGGGATTTGTTCTTTGGTGGGGATGTGGGGGAAGTACGTGTCAGGAGACATGGGCCACGAGGGAAGTTGGTCTATTTCCCTGAGGAGCCCTTCAGAAAGTAGCGGGATGCCCAAGGAGAAATGCTGGAGAAATTCATCAAGACTGTTCCTAGCTTTCAAGCAGGAGTAGGACGGCGGTGGTAAGACGGCAAAGAAGGAATGAGCGGGCCGACGTCTCCGCGTCCAACCTAGCTTGTCCAATAACCATGATGCCAATATCCCCTCTATTCTCGCGACATTCCACGAACTGGTCGAAACGATAAACCTAACGGCAAAGATGCGGCATTCTTTGTTGAAATTCCAGGCAGCCACGAGGCTCATGTTTGTCTTCCGACTTGTCTCACTTCTTTGCCTTTGACAACTTTCATCTATAGATGCTATGAAAAATACGGACGCGGAACTCAGCCCCGTTGAGTCTGTACTAAACAATGCGGACCTACTGTCTGTCATATGTAACGAAATCCTCAACGGTTCAGGCTTTTTTTTTGGGAAAAGCGCCCAATGCTCCATGTTGTCGTTGGCATTGACAACCAAGTCCGTCTCGTCGGTGGCTCTGGACGCGCTTTGGCGGAAAATGGAGGGGTTGATGCCTCTTTTACACGTCTTCCCAGAGGCGTTGACCTCGGACGGTTTGCGCGTAAGTAACATCATTTTCAGACTGACTGATATTCACAAAGGTTTGCAGGTCTTACCAGACGTTATATCAGAAGAAACGTGGCTGAAATTTGACGAATATGCTAGCCGGATTCGCATTTTGTCTTTGGATAAGAGATCGCGACAGAAATACTCCTCCACCATTTATCTTCGCTTGGCCCAGCGGAACAAGACTCTCCTACCGAATCTTGTGGCATTGGAAGTCGACGCCTTGTTCGCTTCGAATCCCGCGATCATGCTGATATATGGCAGTCAGCGACTTTCTTCCGTCACGATTACGATGCCAGACTCCGCTCCCGAACCGGCCGTTGTATCCACGGCCATATCTACGCTCTCGTGGAATGTGGGCCCTCTTGACACCCTTTCCATGGAATGTCCTAGCTACCGCGCGGCCGTCAACGCCAACAGAACACACTCCATCACCCCGCTTCGGCAAATTTTACCGCCATCCTCGTTCACTCCGTTCAGATCAAAACTCTTAAAACTTTCAATCGAAGATTACCTCATGGACTATGACCACCTCGTAGCTCTGTCCTCTTTCACAGACCTGTGGCACCTTTCAGTCGTGATGCAGGATAGCGTCCCAGAAACGTTGGGCCCGAAAGTAATCGGGTTTCTTTCTCTCACGTCGCTGAATATCATGGCCAGCGTCATAATGATGCCTCGGATCCTTCGCCTCCTCCCCCAAGATGTGTTGAAAAGGCTATCATTTGTAGATTCGTCTGGCAAGGCTTTCTCAGAGCGCTGTGAAGCGATGCAAGAATTTCACTTGCAAATCGCGTCGCAATACTCGCTTAATCACCTCGCTTTGTCGTACAAAGATTCCCACATCCCGGAAAACCTCTGGGCATCTTCGAGGACTGTGTTACAGCCATTGATGTCTTTGAGACTCCATGCATTCGGATATGACGGCGCGTTGGCGCTAGATGACACGACAGTGAATGGCTTGCTCTCGTCTTGGCCCCACCTCAGGAAACTTTGTCTGCGTACGACATATCCCGTTTCGTCCGCAGTGTTGCCTCGGATTGCAGCTAGCTGCAGCGACCTCGCTATACTCCTGTTGCCCCTCAAGTTTACCCCCTCCGGGCATCTCGACAATAGCCCGGTCATGGATCACCGCCTGAGGAGCCTTTTCGTTTCCATTCCAGTCGAAAGCCCAGCAACCCCAGCAACCGTGGCGCGATACCTCGATCGTCTCTTCCCATATCTTTCTGATATTCGGGGAGACGCTAGTTGGGCGGAAGTGAAGAGTATCCTATACGAAGTGTGTCAAGCAGTTCGGCGTGATCAAAGGCACCGCGATATGGTTCGTCTGAGGTGTGTGATTGTCATGGCGTCTATGTACAGTGTCGGGTCTAACGTCTCTCTAGGTTGGACAAGTTCTCCAACGCTTTGAAGTTTGAGGGCAGTGAAGCACGTCGCTAGTTCGCTGATACATGTGCCTAGGTACTGACAATGCAATTCCAGACGAGATAGCAAATCAAGTACGCGAAATTTCACAGCGTGAGAGCGCGTTTCTGGATAAGTACCTTTTAGCGCTATGGCGTGTGAAATCGAATCAATGCTTATACAGCTCCATTGTACAGCTTTGCTCATCTCTCTCCGTCTACCATGATGGATTCTCCCTTAGACGCCCCCACTCCGGTTGTCGAAATCCTCAATCCAGTCACTGAAGTCCTTAGAAACAGTGACTTGTTAAAGATCATATGTGACTTTTTGAAGGCTGATATCAATCGGAGTGGACTGCCTGCAGGTGTAACCGGACAGAAGATACATCCCGTGCTCGCTATCGCGATGACTGCGCGAGAGCTCTCAGAGGCCGCCTTGGATAGCCTTTGGAAAGAATTACCGGGGTTGAAACCTCTTCTGTGCATCTTCCCGCAGACGTTGACTTCCAAAAACGTTGGCGTATGTGGTACTGTTGTTTCCTCGAGTATAACTTACGATTAATTTTTTTGCACAGACGTTGCCTAAAGAGATCTCCCCCAGCATGTGGGAGAGATTCGACATCTATACGCACCGTGTCCAGTCCTTGACATGCGAGCCGGCTTCCCGCGGAAGCTACTCACCGCGTATCTACACCCGTCTTGCAGAACACCGCAAGACCATCTTCCCCAACCTCCGCAGGCTCAAGATCGACATGTTGTTCGCAGCGGACCCCACCATCTTCTTCATGATCTATTCTAGTCCGCGACTGTGCGAGGTAGAGATCGTATTCGACGCCAATCCAGAAGCGGACGAAGCCTTCGGATCGGTTCGAGCTGCAATGACGGAGTTGCCGCTCGTGGACACGCTGCGCGTTACGTGCGGCAACGGGGACAACACACAAGGTCCCCTGTTCTCGAGCTTCTGCCCCGTCATTGCGCTCGAACCGGCCAAGGAGAGGCTTCGCGCTCTGTCCGTCACCTCGCACCCCGTTGATCCTGACTTCTTTCTTGAGCTGTCGTCCAAGTTCAACGTGCTGGAAAGTCTCGCCGTGCGCGTTGCCGAGAGTGTCCCCCGGCTGCGAAATGTGGACCCAGAGAGCGGATTTCAGGCCTTGACGTCTTTGGAGATAGCAGCGAATGTGACTATGATGTGTCGCATCCTCCATGTTTTGAGCGCGGGGGTGTTGAAGAAGCTGCACTTTAGAGACACGTCGAATCTTGCGTATGAGGCTCGGAGTGCAGCGATGCTCGACTTGCACAGTCGACTAGGTGGTCACTTTTGGCTGACAGACTTGGATATTAAATATGCGAACAGTCAGCAGCGTACGGTTTTGGCACCACACGAGTCCTCGACCATGACGGTGTTTCAGCCTCTTCTAGAGAGCCACTTTTGCGAAATTCAGCGCCTGTCGTACCATGGCGAGTTGGTGGTGCCAGAGTCGGACGTCTCTGCCATCGGTATCTTTCCTTCAGAAAACTGGTCCCAACTTAGGTCCCTCCACATTGTATCTGCTCAGACAACATCTTACAAAGTCCTGCCGGACTTTGCGAGATGCTGCCCCGAGCTGATTTATCTCAGGCTACCGCTCTCGTTCCCAGATCAGGGTGTGCTCGAGGATTATCCAGCGATGGATCATCATTTGCATACCCTGGTGGTTCATCGGCTTCCGGTGACGCAGTATGCAAAGGTCGCTGGTTTTCTCAATGGGATTTTTCCGTTTTTGTCTGATGTCAAGGGTTCTGGAGGGTGGAAGGAGGTCAAGGAGATTTTGATCGATGCTTGTCAGCACGCTCGGAGGAAGGAGCGGGCGATGCTGCTCAGTGCTCGGTAATTGACGTTTGTCGAAAGAGGAATACCTGTAACAATATTAGGTTCGGTCCAAGCCGGTGATTGGCTGCCTCTGTTTGGTGCTGTTTTGGGAGACGGCGCTTTTCTCACCGGCTTGTGACAAGGTACGCCGAAACAGCCATCATCTATCCCGCCTGTACTGCTCGCTGTACACCACATTCCTTATATCACCCGGTATGGATTTTGAACCTAAGAATCAGGGCAATAAACTGGCGTACTAATTTTTTATCTACCACTAGTCGTTATTTCGTAAATCGACCGTCGAGCCACGCCAAGTTGGCCTGTGGAGGTGGTCAACCCGACCAGTAGTTGGTGCCCTTGTGTACTTGGTTTTCTTTGGTACGTTGATATGTTGTAGGTATATATCCATATGATACTCAGGTCGCGTTTTAGCGCGCTCCGTTTCTCTCATCGCCGGCGCCGACGCGTTCGACACCGTCAGCTCGTATGCCATCCCAATCCGGATCCGCTGGACCCGTTCCCGTCACCGCAGGCGCACAGCGCGTGCCGCAAACCCCGCGGAAGCGCAAGCGACCAGCAAAGGATGCGTACGGCCTCAAGAAACGCCAGGACTGGACTCCGACTACCATCCGGAAGGCCCTCGTTGAGCAGCTCGAGCTGACCTACAACCCGGAGGACTGGCAGGTTGCGGCTCTCTCGAAAATCGACCAAGGTTACGATAGCATTATTCTCGCTGGTACTGGATATGGGAAGAGCCTACTCTTCGAGGGAACAGTGGTACTAGCTGGGGAGGGCAAGCTCACTGTGGTCATTGTTCCTCTTAAAGCCCTTGCAAAGGATCAGGCAGGTCTTTCTTTACATTCTTCTCAATAGAACACTAATGTCTGAATGCTTTAGGTTAATTCGACGCGAAACAAGAATCTAGATGCAGTGACTATTCACGAAGACACACCAGATGAAGAAAGACCTGCGCTGTGGAAGCGGATACGCGAATCGGCACAAATGGTGTATATATCCCCAGAAATGGCACTCTCTAATTCCTTTAAATCTCTGTGGGCCGATGCCAAGTTTCGTCGCCGTCTTGCTGCCATCTTCATTGATGAGGCTCATTGTATCGATGAGTGGGGCACCCAAGACTTCCGTCCTGAGTACAGAATGTTGAGTCGGCTCCGTTCGTTCACTGGCCAGGATGTTCCTTTTGTGGCTGTTACCGCGACGTGTCCGACTTCAACGTTCGACACTGTCTGGACCTCTCTCTCATTTGGTTGTCGCCCTTTTTCCGGAATCGACGTTGGTTCTGACCGACCGAACCTCTTCTTTCACACGCGTGTGTGGGAGAACCCCTCCAATCCTGTCATTGACCTTCTGACGTTCCTGCCCGCCGACATGAATGGCGACACGCCACCCGAGGATATCCCCAAGATGCTCGTGTATATCAATTCGGAAGCACGATGTCGCGAAATACGTGACCAGTTTCGGAGAGTCCTTCCAGCTCATCTTCGTGACTGCGTACGCGCCTTCTCTTCCGATTTATCAGAGATGGCAAAGGATCAGATATGGGATGGATTGAAAGAGGGCTCCATTCGTATTGCTATTGCGACGGATGCGGCGGGTATGGGGTGCAATGTTGATGACGTCGAGGTGACAGTTGTACTCGGCTGTCCGAAATCATTCTCTGTAGTCTCTCAGCGTTGGGGCCGTGCTGGCCGCCGACGAGATACTACCGGTACTTGCCTCTTCTTGGTACCAGCTTGGGCCTTTCGTCCAAAAGAGTCGCTGGCTGTTCCTGCCATCGCCGCGGCCAAGGGAACCAGGAAGAAGAAGGATAAGGACGAAACCAAATCTGACATGAAAAAGCGCCAGAATTTATCCCAGAGTCTTGAAAACTTCATTAATCTCAAGCCTGAAGGTATGTATTTTGTGTTCCCAATGATGTGCATGTATTGATGCGCTGGTATTCAGAGTGTGCTCATCGATATCTCCGTCAGCATTTCCGTCCCGTCACACATCTGGACGTGCGCTACAGTCTGACAGATACGACTAGCCGTCAGATTGGCTACCGAGCACGCGATTCGCCTTATGAGCTGACCTGGGTGGTTTTAAATCTCGGAAAAACTCCTCCGACGAACAGGTGCTGTTGGACTTGTAACCCAGATCTGGCCGAGAAGTATGCAGCCTCTGATTGCCACGATGATCGCCTCTTTGCATACGACACAGATTTCCTTCTTTCCTCATTACTTCCCCGGCCATTGTCCTCCGCATCGACTTCCTCTCAGCTGTCAACATCAAGTACATTTACTCCCGTCAGCAATCGCGTCAAGGTATCCCAAGATCAACGGGATGAACTGAAACTGCTACTTGAGCAATGGCGAGTTGATTTGCATACATCTCGCCGTGTCGGCACCCTTGTGTCTCGCCGTATAGCTTTCCCCGACAATATCCTCAGTCACATTGTTACCAACTGTCATCGTTTTCTTCAGCATCGCGTCGTTTCGGCCGATAGTATTCTCAGCATCACGAAATGGGACGGGGCCACCATCGCGCAGCTAGCTGCCGTCAGTAGTATCATCTCTGACTGGCGGGACAACATAATACTGCCTCCGAATATTCAACGCACACCCCCGTCACAACGCAGAAAGTCCAAACGGCCTCGAGTGCCACCAGCTGTTCAGTCAGCTCCTCTTTTACAGCCTCATTTTGGTACAACGACACCGGCGCCTAGACAAGCACCCGTTGCGCGCGACGTTTTCGGCAATGTTGCAACTCCTGCACCGCCATCCAAGCGACACCCTTTAGGGTCCTCGCAGATTCCTACTGCACCCATTCCAACACCTCCACCTTCAAATCCTCCATCTAAACCGCGTCCCCTTCCAAAACCGCGATACGCGCCACGTGCTGCCACCACTTCTACGCCGCTATCTGCGCGAGAGAATTGGCGGATGCCTGAGACACCGTCTCAACCGCAAAGTACACCGGCTTCGTACCCTACTCCGTCAGCGACGCCCCAGCTACGACGTGATATTCGGTCTTTGTTGCTATACGACTCGCAATCCTCTGCTCCGTTTCAATCCTCCCAAGGCTCTTGTTCCGCAGAATCTCAAAGTATGCCCGACTCTCAGGAAACTTTAGTCGATTCTCAATCTCAGTCCCAGTCAACGTCGTATTATCGCAATGATTATCCAACTAAATTGGAGCGTACGGGAGCTACTAGTAGCAGTAGATATTATCGAAAGTGATGTCTTATGACTGGTGAGTCTGTTCCCGCTGTCAATCTTCGATCTCGTTAATGTTGCCTGTCCAGAATTCGCCTCCGCCTCCCAGAGATCCTGACCCAGAGTCATAGTCGTCGCCATGAAGGTCTCCATGGCTGGTATGGTCAAGTTCTGTGACATCGTCGAGGGCGGTGTATGTCGGCGGCAACAAATCATTCTCTGTGCTGTCCAACGTCGATTTTTGAGTAGCGCCTGTTTGCTTTGGCATCGGATATGACCTGAGTGCCGGGTCATACGTTGTCTGGGCGATAAACTCGGTGAAATGTCCAGCCTGCCAGACGCCTGCCCCCAGGTCTTGAATATCAACTATTGCGGATGTCTTTGTCGGTGCCTTCTTTGCCAGAATAGGCTTGCCATCGGCATCGAGCTTCACCTTTGGTGCGGGTGCCCACACAATTCGCGGCTCCTTTGGTTCGACATGAATTTTCTTGCTGAATAGCTCGTTGACCAGTGCTTCCAGATCGGTGTAGAAAGCGACCTCTTTGGAACGACGCGCACGATCAGAATCACCGAAGAAGTTGGCAACCAGGTGCATAACCTCTCGAAATGCTTCCACACAGGCAGAGCCACGTTTCTGAATGTACTCGACGGTTACACCGTTGCCGTGGGCGATGAGTACGCGCTGCATACAGTAAGTTCTTTGAGTCGTTGTTATTTGATCTCTAACTAACCTTTATCCAGAAATTCAGCTGTTCGATATACAAGTCGCTAGCAATCCAACGCCCGGCCAGTCCCCACCGGTTGACAAACCAACTGCGCTCCAAAACCTTGCGAAGCTCAGCCGTGGTCTCATACTTCCATTGAATAAGGACCTCGGCGCACTCTCTTGCGTAATTGTGCTGGCCGGCACCGCGGAATCCAAGACACCAAAACTTCATAATGCGAAGGATACGGCCAGCATCGGCATGCGCTACTGCATCTTCGAACTCGCAGAAGAGAAGAGCATCACGAATAAAGTACGCATCGTGTGCAGCCCAATCATCTTGTCGTTGCTTAGCCTTCTCTGCAGCATTCGTTGTTGCAAAATTCTCGACTATGTCCTTGACCAGTGTCTTCAGCTCATCGAGCGTCGGATGCCAGAGTCCAAGCGTCTTATATGTGCGCTTCTTGAGGCGGATCCTACAGAAACAGTTAGTCAGGTACACTATTGTGCTATTGATACTGACATGATAATGTATAGAAGCCGCGCAATGAGTGAATGGCGTATGAGTGATTTCGACGCAGCATAGTTTGGTTTGCTGGCATCCCAGGTACGGTGAAGCCAATCCTTATGGGCCTGTAGACATGTTGGATCGGCCGTGGGATTATGTCCATAGTGAGTTCGCATGACCATGTGAGTTGCTTGCAGTGCGTAGTGCCAGAGCGTACTGAGCGGAAATCCATATTCTAGTCGTTCCATTGGCGTAACATCATCACTGCGATCTCGACGAGCTCCGCGAAAGTTGGCCGATGTTAGCCAATCCCCAAGGAAGATCCGAACTTTCGCGACCCAGTCTGTGATTGACAAGGTTGAGCGCGCGCGCATCTTCTCGAGAACTCGCACCAATCCCTTTTTAGACCCTTCGTTGACATCAAACACACCCCATGGGAATGCTCGTGTCTTCTGCACGGATAATGGTCGCTCCTCTGGTATGAGCTTTCTCATCTCGTCCATCATCTCCTTTCGCTGATCCTTGTCCCATTTGTCAGCGCCTGGACAGTAACGCACGATGAGCAGTCCAATATGGCCTTGGAACGCCTGGAGCATTTTCTCTTCATCGTTGTCGTCGGGAAGAATATCTGCCAGTTTTGCTTTCGCACGTCCTCCCCGAAGTTTAAGGTACTCCTCCAGGTTAATCGCCTTCTCTTTATCGATATCATCAGCGTCGATGGCGATTACAGCGGCATTCGTGGCGTGAATCATGGAATTAGCATTGGTGAGTCGCTGCTGAAATTTTCGAAGATAGATATTGATGTTATCGAAAGCGATATAGTAGAGTTGGCCGCTGGATATGAGATCATTCGCCAATCGGATAGCATCATTCGAGATGAACTCTTTCAAGCGTTCAACCGTACGTTCGGAAATGCAGAGTCCAACGTTGCTGAGCATCTGGATGGCACGTGTACTGGTGCCACTAATTTTGAAGAACAGTCCGAGGAGCAACGGCAAGACATTTGTAGCCCGATTTCGCGTGAAGGTAAGCATGGCAAGGACGATAATGACCACCTAACATATACGTGAGGCAGGTCTACTTCAGCGAAACCATATTCACGTACAAGAACCGGATTGCGCGAAAAGCCTTGAGGTAAAGGCGGTACACCGGACTTGGCATTCTCAGTCGAATCTGCGCCCGACTCGTCGTCTGACTGACTTGTGTCCGGTTCCATAGGTACATCTTCGGTGGATCCGACTGTACGTGTGGCGGCAGCAGCCTTCCTTCTCCGGTATTCATTTGGTGATCCACAGAACGCGATAAGGAGTTCCCAAGTGAAGGGTGCATGATGCTGATACTTCGTCATAAGTGCCGATGGGCTAAGCAGCTCTCGCATCTTTGCAATGGTAAGCTTTGACGTATCAACCTGAAGCTCCTTGTCGCTGATGATGCGATTACTCTCCTCTAGTGCTATCTCAATCGCACATGACGACACGGCCTTATGAAGGTGGTCGCGAGCGTTGGGCCAGCCGTCATGCCAGATGCGGTAGAGGTTTCCCGGAGCGAACTGATTGCCTTCGCTGGCAGTAGCTCGGAAGGCCATGAATGACCCAGCTCGCCGACGGACATCCTTTATGGTCGAGGTGAAGTAGAATTCAAGAAAGGAGGTGAGGGTGACACCGAGGACGACCATAAGGGAGTATATAAGATGGAGTTTCTGGGTTGGAGTGGCATTTTTGAGTTCTGGGCCAAGTCGGGCCTGCCAAAAACCATTTCCATAGAGGACAACCTCTTCTCCTTCCTCCACGGACATGGCTAGGTGTTACGAGGGGCGCAAACTCCTGTTTCAATTCCGTTCGCCACATGTGTGACTATGTCACATATCGTGACACTTTCGTCGCATTACTTGACTATACCTACTATTGCGAACGGCGTATCTACTGCCTCCAAAAACATGTTCAGGACGGTTTCTTATGTCTTTGCTTGTTTCTCATGGGCCCGGAAGTTTGCCATACCATTATTCCATCATTAAACATGTAGGACAACTTTCAGCACAAATCCTCAGACTGGTGTTAAGGAATGGGCATGTATAAACTTTTGTCTCGAAAAACTACCAATTTGTAGAGCCTATTGCATTCTCAAGAGGCTAAAGTACATTTTTCATCTATTGTGTTGGGCCATAGCATGAATATCTATACTACGACGAGCATCAGGAATTGCCCCACTGGCAAATTTCTGCTAAAACTCCGTAAATATCTAGGATATGCTCAGAATACCAACATTCAGTTGTTTCAGTTGAATAGTAGAAAAAGCAAAAATCCACTAACCCCTTAACAGCGGAAAGTTGGTTTCAGTTTCGGTAAGTCAAGGTCAGTGAGATTGAGCATGGGCCAACACAAGGATATTTAGCTTATTGGACCTTGAATTATGGTACACACGAATGAAGAGTGGTCAAGGCATCGTGTATTCAAGTACTTATCAATACAGCTGTACACTACGGCAGTACAGAGGTAACATAACAACAACTAGCCAACTGCAACCACCAATCTGTAAACCTCGCCTCATGAAGCTTGCATGAGCGCCCGGTGGAGTGAGAAGACCTAAAGAACAGGATCAATACAGAGATCACATAACACAAAAGATCTTAGCATACCTGTACTGGTCGGCGTGCGCCGCTATTCGCATTAGTCGTGCGTACGGAGCTAAAGCCTGTCGGTGAACTGTAAAGGAGGGCACTGGAACTCACGCGGTAAAAGCACGCATGGATGGAGAAAAGACGCACCTTGCGGTCCCTGCCGTGTAAAACGTGCCGTCCGAAAGTTACTTAGCAGTGTTGCGGGCTGCCAGTGCAGTGGCGACGCGACGACATTGACGCGAGAAAGTAGGTACTCGCCGCACATTGTGGTCGAAAATATCCGGCCTGTCGCAGGGTGGAGGCAAGGCAGTCGAACCAGGCAGGAACTCGCGCTCGCAGGTACTATATAATGTATATCAGCTGAGCATGAAACAACGACGAGGCAACTGAGCTCACCGAAAGCACTCAAAGAAGTCAGTTACCGGTCCCATTTGTACGCCGGGGGTGAACAACATGCTTGGGTGGAGATTGTCTTTGTGGCTACAGCAGCAGCATCCAGAGTGTGCCGAAGTCCTATGGTTGTCGGTGAACCTGACAGGCGGGCTTTGAGCGGCGTGCTACCAACGAGCAGTCCTCGCCTCGGTCAAAAGGGTCCTCTAATGAATGCTATCAACGGGTGCCAAGAATGTTGACAAAGGAACGTACGCAGGTACTCCCGCAGCTCCGCTGTACGACTCGAACGGTTAATTATGGTGCTCGCAACGCTTTGCGCTTGGTCGGTCGTCCGAATGCAATACGCCGGCAGGGGAAGGCTGGAAAGTTGATATGAGCACTCTTGGCCGTACGACCGCATAGCGGCGAAAGAGAAGGGAGACGACGGCGGCACCGAAAATGTGCAGGCTGATGTTGGACGCAAAGGAGGAATGACATTGCAGAGAAGACGCACCTTGGAGTCGTCTACAACAGGAAAACTACATAGCACACAGGTCATCGCAGGCGCTGGTCACCGGCTGCTTGAAGTCGCCGATGTATACACGGCCTGGTCATTGACATCGCGGATCGTAGTCGTGGGGAGAAGGTAAGGAGTGTTGAATTGGATTTGGCCTTGGTTCGTTTTGATGGAGCGGCCTAGTCGGTCCATCGGTCCGTGACGGAGTTTGAAATGGACTTCGCCTTTTTTCCTTTCGATCGCCATCCTTGTCTTGCCGCTATTCACCGCCGTGGCGTTGATGTGCACCCACAAGTCAGGGGAAAACAGTTCCACTCTAGAATGTACCACTGTGAGCACAAAGTTATTTTTGAAGATATCATTCATTCTTTTCGCATCTAATCACATCTTATTTCGCAAATCAGGACATAAAAGTTAGGAAAAGTACGAGAAGCAGGAATCAGGATAAAACTGAAGGAATTTGTAATTGGGGTTTTTCCTGATGAGGTTCGAAAGATGATCCATGATCGAGATCACTTTGTCGCAAGCCCCTCTGGCGAGGACGTCCGGTTCCCGGTCCGAGTCAGGGCTTGTTCCGAACCTATAACAATATGTAGTTTTGAGCTTATTTTGTAAAGTTTTGCTGTACCAGTCGATACGCCAATTATCATGCGCTTGTATTACAAGAGTTTGAGTTGGGTAGTGTTGAGATTCTCTATTCGTCTTGGGAGCATCCATTTTCGAAGGAAACACCCCAGGACGAATGACATTAACGAGTATAGGTCGCGAGTGTGGTCGACATCTTGTCCGATACAGCTGTTGCTATAGTTGTCACTGTCAGATATACGTATAGACGGAGGTGCGAGAGTCCACTTCCAGTATACACCTAGGATCGAACAACTAAGGCATTGATGACTGACGCGCTGTTCGCCCGACAGCCTTCGAGGCTGAATAAGTTTATCAAGAATGGCCTTCAGTGAAATACCAGCAGATATATTCACGAGTAGACTATGTTCAAGCACTTTCAGAAATCCAATACAATAATGATAACATGAAAATACACCTAAAAATACAACATATACACGATCGCTAGAAGTCCAAGTAATCCTTGTCACCTCCCCATGGACCCGATGCACCTGTAGTCCCACCATATGGATCAAGGTTGGTAGGGTTAGCCTCCCCAGCGGCACCGCTCGTCTCTACCTCACGGAAGGAGAACTCGCGCTTGAATTTCGCTTCCAGAGATGACAGTGAACCAATGAGTTTCTTGCAAGCATTCTCGACGACATGCTGCGGAGTGAAGGTGCCGTCGGTCTGCACTTTGATGAGGAAGTAGGGATGGAGAGGATGGGGGACTTTGTATCCAGCGAAAAGGACCTCGGGCATCGAGAGCAGTTGACTGGGCAAGAATGAGAAGGATGACGATCAAAGGGAAAACCACTTACGCGCGAACCATGTTACCGAGAGTGTGATCCTGTTTCATGATTTTGAACGTGGCAGCATTCGGAATCTTTGGGTCCTCAGTGACGATGACTCTAGTTTGGCGGCGGTCGGAGATCAAATCTTCCTGAGACTGAGAAATCGGGCGTACGGGAGCTCGCCATCGTCAAGAATGAAGGCCTCGGTTCGTTCGGGTGCGTTCATGGAGCCTGGGGACACTGTCAGCAATTGACACAAACTACAAGGCGACAAGAGAAGAATCATAAAGCCATGCATGTCTTTGACATTCAGGGAATCGCCATCGTCGGTGACTCGGACGTGTTTAATGAATGTTTATAATCATTTTGAAGGGAAGAGTGAACGAACACTTACAAGTCTAAGAAGAGGAAGAAAAAACCTGTTGAAAGTGGTTAGCAAAACGAACAACAAAAAGTAGACGAGTTCAGTAAAAAGATGTGATCATTAGCTTTCACAGACAATAAATAAGCCAAAAGGCGACATCATTGAAGGTCAACAACGCAAAAGTAAAACTCACCGAGATGATCGAGGACGAGAAGGAGAATTGGAAAAATTTAAAAAACAGGCGACCTCACAGCCACTTGTTTGGTCAATCACCTTTTGATCCAAACAAGCCCCACAACATCCTCAGTAGTTTTTGTCCTTCCGACGCCGCGTCTCGACATCCCCTCCTCAAGGTAAGCCTCTATGCTGTTCTGCTGCTCGCCACCGTCGTCGTCGTCGAATCCTGCATCGATGGACCCGTTGGCTGGAAATTTTGGGTTGGATTGGGCTGGATGGCATAGTGCGGAGACGGATGGACTTGTTCACTAACGCAACCTACTACAGAATACAATGCCGACACACTTGTCAAAGACTCGCAAGCACCGTGGCCACGTCTCAGCCGGTCATGGACGTGTAGGAAAGCACCGCAAACATCCGGGTGGTCGTGGTCTCGCTGGTGGTGCTCACCACCACAGGTGCGTTTGACGGTGGACAATCGATTACATTTTACTGACAGATTCGCAGGACAAACTTTGACAAGTACCATCCTGGTTACTTTGGAAAGGTCGGTATGCGCCACTTCCACCTTACTCGCAACGCGACCTGGCGCCCAATCATCAACGTCGACAAGCTGTGGAGTCTTGTGCCGGAGGAGCAGAAGAAGGGTCTCACTGAGAACTCGGAAGTTGTACCCGTCATTGATACTCTAGCGGCTGGGTATGGAAAAGTTCTCGGCACCGGATTGTACGTTTCTCTCAAAAATTTCTATCTTATCTTGAATTCATAATTTTCTAGACTTCCGAAGCTCCCCTTCATCGTAAAAGCACGCTTTGTTTCAGCAATCGCAGAGTACGTTTTCCTTACATTTCGCTATGACAGTGTCTTATCATTCATCAGGCGAAAAATCAAGGAGGCCGGCGGTGTTGTTTCCTTGATAGCATAGGGAATGAATATGATATTCTATTCCGTTCTCACTGTATGTCTCCACATATCCATCATGCCTTCACCCATGTAACATCGATTGATCCTGCCAACCCTAACACGAGTGACGACGTACTAGGTGCTGTATACCTTGCTTGTTACGTCTTTTCACACTTTTTTGTTCGTCTTCCTCATCTAGGCGCTTGCCATCACGGCGCCTCTACTTGGGAAGTGCCGCCTGCGGCGGTAGAAACCTTGCTTGCACTAGAAACAACTCGAGTCTCATGCACATCAGTTATTCACAGGTTTCGATAGTTGATTGGAGTGTACCGTTATGCTATCTTTGCAGTAAATTTACCCACACTTCTATAGTATCTTACAGGGATTTTATAAAGAGGTCTGGAGGTTATGTCCAAATTGGTGTCCGATTCCGATCAATAACGTTGCTTTCCTACCACCACCACCACCACCACCACCACCACCACCACACAATGACTAGCCTTCCTTCAGAGCTGCTTCTGCTCATTTTTGACAATGTCTCAGTCCGGACATTGACTTCTCTGTCTCTATGCTCTCGTCAAATACGAATTTTGGTTTTCCCGCTTCTGTACCGTCGGGTCGTATTCTACGAATATAATGATCTATCCCAGTTTACTGCGCGCGTCATTTGGGAGGCGGACGGCGAGAATCTCCTTGACGAGTTGCGTGTCGCAGACCATGTACGCCACTTGGAATTTGGAGGGGATATTGACGAAGAGTATGATGGAGATGTGTTGGGCGTCTTCAAGAGAAAGGCGCTACAACATTTCAAGGCTCTACGTGGATTGACGTGGTCGGTACGACTCCCAGAAGATCCCACCATTTTCTACGCCATTGAAACGTATTGCAAAAGCCTCCAAAATCTTAGTTTTCGTCTTGAGGAGGACTTTGACGGTGACGATGGTAAGCGCCCTCGGACTTGGATGTGTTCATTGCTGAACACATTCTTCTAGATGATTACCTCGCCGCTCTCTTTGGGTTCAAAGAGCTTAAACGCTTGGAAATTTCGACGCATGCAATGTGTATGTCCTGCATTCTTTTCTCGCATCCCAGGCACTCAAGTTTTCTAGCTGTCGACAATGGAAAGTTGCCGAGCAGCATGGTCGATATGATTCTCGCGTCTCCAAATCTCACAGTACTCGATTTATCGCTGGATACGTACGGTGCCCCGCACCCAAAGTGGGATATCGACACGCTCTTCCAATCCATCGAGATTGCGCCTACCATACTGAGGCTCCGCAAGGCAGCTGACCTTGATCTTCACGCGTTCAGTGATGCCAAGAAACCCACGGCCTTTCGTTCATTCCTCCTGTCCCATCATGAGGGAATCACGTCCCTTGCACTCCCTGCCCCACAAGAAGATTTCGCACACGGTCCTTCGAGCCTAAATCTCCCGCCTGACATGCTTCCGGTGCTACGAGAATTCGAAGGCACCGTCTACTGGTGTTCTCAATTATCTAAGCTCCAAGGCGCCTCCAAACTTGAAAGCCTCACAGTGCTTTCGGACCGCTCGCTCTTCGAGGACGACTTGAACAGCAACATGTTCTTAGAAGCGCTTCGAGCCTTTTCTTCGCTCAAAGCGTTAAATATTGACGACGAAGAAACTTTTCTGTTGGCCCGCGAGTTGAAGCTCATCGTCGATAATGCCCCCCATCTTGAGTCCCTCACATTTGCCTTCCATAGAGACCAAACAGCGGTATGTCTAGGCACGAGCAATAAACACTTGCTGACTGATTTCATAGGATACCATCGGTCCTCAACTGTCAAGCCTCAACTTACGGGCGTTAGCAACTTATCTATTCTGGTTCTCCAGCGAACTCTCCCTAAATTTCGCTCGGGCTCTGGCAGAATATTGTCCTTCTCTGGTGACGGTCGAAGACCTCAGTCAGCGTGACTACGGGACATGCTGGGTGGTGACTATTCTCAGGAAGGAAGGTGGTATCGATTCAGAGGTGTCGCAAACACGTATCTGAACGGTGGCGCTTGCGAATGCTTGGGATGGACCATGTGGGTTTGCCACAATGGTTGCCGATGTTCTTGGCATTGGAATATCAGGTTCGTGAGATTAATTTGGAGGGTAACGTTTCGAGTCGGACGTGCTGCACAACTGGCATGACCGCTACATCGTTGAAGCTCAAAAGTCTCCAATAGTTCCATGGTGTCGTAGGTGAGCTTCGCGACAAGTGGTATGCATATGTCCTGGTCCACCGCACAGTCTAAGTCATTCATCGTGAGGAATAAACAGATGAACGCGATCGGCGCGTCTAGTACCAAGGGGTAGCCGCAGAACGAGAGCCGGATCGAAGCCTTCCTGTGTTTAGCAACGCGAAGGTGGAATCAAGTTCGTGAGAACGGGGTCATCAGCAGCCACCCAATGTCGAGACGAGCGGGCCATTCCAGATGATGATGGTGTATGCCTCGAGCTGGCTCTACGGACACGAGTACGTATGTACGGAGGTCACGGTTATAGTGTACATAGATCCCAAATGTGCACCTTGTCTTAAGACCACCACCATCCGAGTGTCTGTGTGGCTAGCTGAGTCCAGGTACCTACAATGGTGTACAACAGTTGTGCATATAACACATCTTGTATTCTGGTCAAAATGGCGGGGAAACATGGACCTCAAAAGCTTGACATCGATACTGGTACCCGTTAACAATGGCATAGGCCTTTACTATGGACTACCATGCCGCGACCGACATTGATACACCACCGGGAGGTGTGTTGAACTCGTCTTGTGGATTTCAAGATTTGGGAACGACATATCATTCGGAGCGATTGTGATGTTTGTTCAGATGGTTGCTTGGAGAATATGAATAAATTGGGGTGGTGAATATCAGCCGCCGCTCTCGAGCATCTCCTCCTGGAAGAGGATTACGAGCACGACACCCCCACCACGGATGGTCTTGGTCAGCCACTCTGGTTGCCCACTTCAGCAGATTTGGTACAGCCTATAGCTATTTCGCCTTCTCATGCTCGCCCAGCTTGTTTTGTTTTGTTTGCGAAATTCATCTAACATTATCAAAAGTTGTTGCTACCCTACCTCACCGAAATCCTCCACCCCTCATCCTGCAACTTCCTAATCCTCTCCCGCGTGCGCGGATGCACCGTATCCAATCCACCTCCCTCGACGCCATAAATCCTCCTTGACCCCAGGACAACCTCTGTCATCTCCGCCACCTGATCCTTCACCATGTTCAACACCATCCCCTCATAAATCTTACACAACTCCATCTCCGCCTCCTCCCTGCCTCTCCCTCTCACCCTTCCCGCCGTCAGGTAAAAGTCCCACGGAACAATCTGCGCATCGTGCGCGTGGCACGCCATATCCCACACCAGCTCAAGATAATCCAGCTTCGGTCGCACTTTGGCGTGGAGGTGGCGCAGGTAGGTCATGAACATGGGCGTGATGATGGTGCTGTGTGGGTCGTGCTCGTGTATGATGAGCCGCTTTAGCGCGGGGAGTCGGTGGAAGACTTCGAGAGTGTGAACTTGCGCGGCATTCTTGATCGTTAGGCTTTGAAGCTTGAATTCCAAATCTGGTGAAGTGGGGAACCAGAGTGGCTGACCAGGACCAGAATCCGTGGTGGGGGTGTCGTGCTCGTAATCATTATCCTCTTCCAGCTTGAGATGTTCGAGGGCGGCGGCTGATATGCGGCAGAATAGGCGGCGAAGGCTGACACCGGAGGGATACACGACGAGGGATTTGACTTTCAACAGCTTGTCCTTAATCACTGTGTCGGGCGTTTCGTATTCGTCTTCGACTTCATCCGGAAACGAGATATTTCCTAGTTTGAGATGAGAAACGTTAGTAAACTGCCCCCATGCAGCGGCCACCGAGTCAAAGGTACACCCCGAAAATGACAAGGTCTCGACACTCTGCCATAAAACGTCTGTAAACGGATTCTTCATTGAATGAGGGATAACCCTAATATCATTCAGCAGCTCTCCACAGACGCTTATACTCCTCAACTGGGGAAGGAAAGCGCAGATGGACGTGAGGGTATGGAGCGTCATCATACCCAGGAGTCTACTGCCAACCGAAATGTGGCGCCAACGGTCCCTGTTGTCGAACAATAGACACAGAATGTTGAAAGGCATGCGGTGGTCAGACATCTCATCATGCAACTTTTCCGGACCTAGTAGCTCGATGCTGAGCAGCATCTTATCCGATCGCTCGATGTAATGGCGCGCGCGGACGAGGTCAAGTGCGCCCTTAAGGCGAATAGTGCTCCACAACTCTGGCGTACTGAGGGCGACGTTTCTCCACTGCTGGCAGACATGGCTCAGCATCAGCGGGTCCCATTCACAACCGCTGTAAAGACATGCGAATATGCGGCGGACGATGCTCTCAGGAAGATGGGGAAATCCCTTGTGTGCTTCCGCCTTAGGCTTCTTAGTCACGCTTGGAGAAACAATCTGCTTTCGTGCTCTAAGTAAATGTGAGAAGGGCATTCCGTCAACAGCAAGATTAACAGCACTCACTTCCTCTTGGTCCCTCGGGGATACATATTGCAACTCGTAGTCTGGAAATTGATGACTGGTGCACTCTTGAAGCCGCTCTTGCTTCCGTGGCGGGTAATTGAAAGTCGGATGGGCGAGGGCTGGAAGTGGCGTTCAAGTACATCGCATCCATTATCCTTACGCATTATAATGACAGGTCCTATAAACGCAAGCGAGCAGTGAAATGGAGCAGGTAACTAAAACAATATAGATGGAAGGAAAAGTGCAATGGTGGTGAAAGAACAAGAAATGGAGGCGCCTCCACCGCGTGTTGTCCATATGCGGCGAAAGCCGAATAGAGGCGCCGTGATGGAAAGGCGCAGGCGCCTAAATGAGGAAGATGGACAAAAAGAGTGAAGACGTAACAAGCTCACCTAGTACGTCGTGTTGGGGTCTTGCTGGCAGGAGCAATCAATCACCTATGCCTGGCTGTCTCTAAGATATCGTGGTCGGGAGAGCGAGCATCGATTTTGAATGTTTCGCTCAAACATGGTGGATACGACTCTCGAACAAGAACATCATATAACTATCTATAGTCTACTGATCTCCTAGAGGTACCTTCTGAAATGCACACCGTGATACTCCATCATCTTGAAGCACCCACTCTCGCTGCAGTCTGTATCCCTTCCACCTCGGTAGCCATCTACACCACACATACCAGTACGCCAACCCGATGAACGATACAGCAAACGCAGTCACCGCATGTGCCTGGACTGAAATCAATCCCACGCCCGAATGTAAATCTGCTGATAGTACTCACCCAGTACGGCAAATGCTCGTATGTTCTGCCGCCCTCTTTGGGAGGCACGAACGGCACAACGACAAGAAAGACATTCGAGAGGAAAAACGCAACCACTACAGGTTTGGGAGCACGGAAGGGCGGGTCCCACTCTGGCCGAGCGTATAATAAAAGTAGCCCAAACGATACCAGCGTATTGATAATGGCAAGGGAATACGACGACACTTTGTTGTTGTGTCTAATTAGTATGACATTTACAAGTGAAGGAAGAACACGTACGACTGATCATAAAGAGGTACGCATCGCCTGGAGGCGGAAGAATCACAAACGTGCACGAGAAGAACCATTGCGTGACTAGCGCTGCGAGCGGGGCATTGAACGGCTTATTACTGGAAAAGAAAGATGCGAAGGGCAGAATGCCTTCTCGACCAAGTTCTTGGATAACTTGGGCGCTTAATGAGTATCGTGCAAATCGTATTAGAGCAACACGAACCCCTTCCTTGACTAAATTGTCCCGACAGGAGGTTACCCAAAGTTGACAAGGATATGAACGCAGAGAGAATCTAAGGTAGTATCCGTGAGTGCGATACATACAACAGGTGCCTCTGAACCTACTCGCTCAGTGTTCGATCCAAACAGATTCCGGAAAAACAATGCCCTGACAGAATCGTTAACTCTAAATCAAGAACCATGTAAATTGACATACGCAACAATCCGCTTACTCCCTAGAATATCCTCCTTTGACACCACCGCAAAGTACGCCACATTGACGAGCATATATACGGCTGTGACGCCTACAAGCGCAATCGGTGCGGCACGCTTAATCGTCCACACAGGATTACGGACTTCTGATAATGCGTAATTCGCAGTCGAATATCCCACAAAGCTCCAAATCACGTTGTACAGTCCCACCACTAGCGCACTCACGTCGCCTCTACTACCCTCCCACATGTCCTCATAGTTATGCGGGGACGGGACGTGCAGAAACCCAGAGAGGGACAAGAGCCCGGTCAGTCCTATACCGCCGAGAAGAAACAGCTTGAAGATCCCGAGGCTGTTTTGTAGACGAAGCCCAAAGCGTACGTGGGTACCGTGAACTGTAGCGCAGAACGTCAGACAAAGGAACGCGACAAGACGAGTGTTGAAGCGAGTTGGAGGGACGTCAAGCGCGTTGAGGAGGTCTGAAACATGCTAAGCGTCAATTCTGGATTAGGAATTGATGACGACCAACATTCCGAGAACACTAAGCTATTTGCGCTAGAGCTTCCCTACACGACGTTCAGAATACTGAAGGCACGATGGATGAGAAAACAGGTCAACGTACGGTAATCACTGCGTATACAGAAAACGCGCAAGTTGCCAGGAATTTAGGGTGGCGGTATATGTACTCGAGATAGTTCTTCTCTCCGCCACTACGAGGTAAGCCCTAGATAGTCTGAGTTACGCTTTCTATGATGAACTGACGCGCTTACTGTCCCAAGTTCGATATACACCGTCGTACCCACTGCCGCGATCGCCGCTCCAGTCAACCACATGAGGAGAGCCACACCGACGCTGCCAGAGGACCGCAAAATAATGCTTGGAGTCGCGAAAATGCTACAGGGCCATGAGGACTGCGCCACGCTCAAACATAGCAGACGATCTCACCCAGTTCCGATAATACGATTGAAGATTAGGACGACAGCGCTGAACAGGCCTGTGTGCGATAAGCGATATGACGGGGGGTACAACGAAGCATGCTTACCGAGTTGCCGCTTAGCGTATGGTACATCGTCGAAGGCCTCTCCATTACGTGCTGCAGGGAGTCTGAGCCCCGCGGTCCATGTGAGCGATAGGATATCCGCTCACTGTCTCCTTCTCGATGGAGGGCAGCACCATCAATTCCACTCGCAACGACTACCTTTGTAGCACCATAATCCGGACCTGTACGCAGCAGAGGGGCCCCGTCGTCCATTCAGAACGCGCATAGACTTGAGATAAGAGATAGTGGAGCCAGGAGATAACGTGGAGTACGCTTCTCAACAGTGGACGAATAAAATGTCCGTATTCTTGTCTGATATCAGACTTGGCCTCGGTGTGAACGTGGTTTGCACGAAGGCACGAAGGAACGCGTAGGCTGAAAACGACCCCCAACTTGCCGCAGGACAAAAGGAAGGTGTTGGAAACACACTCAGCTAGTATACGTTGTGGCGATAAGGTATGATATGGGAGTCCAAGAGAAACGACTCGGAGAACGTCAGCCCGAGCGCTTCAACTTGAAATGGTGAAAGTCTACAACGAAGGAGATGCCGAGTTCGGATGGTGGTCATAGGCGGCCCGAGGTAAGTGCTGTAGATCTCTTGGTTACAACTTGTTACTGAACAACGATGGTCCGCAAGACTTTTTGGCACCGGCATCAGCGTATCTTAGAGAAGAGTGGGTATCGTTTGCGTGAAAAGTTTCGGAAAGGCTATGAGCCTGCCAGTCGTGACCTTGTCAATGGTGACATTGCTGAGGATAATGCGACACATCCAGTGGCGTCTGTATTTCTTTCGGATTGGACAACCCATTTACATCGGTGTTTCTGTAGAGAGCTGCAATAATGGATGCTGTGCGCATTTCTGATGGTTCCCAGGTCGTTCTCAAGACCGTCTCGCTTCGTGACCACCCAGACGAGGTCAATCTTTGTATATGATTCTCTGACAAACTTGCACGCGACCCTCGGAATCACTGTGTACAAATTTTGGAGGTACTTTGCTCCCCGCTTGATCCTGATATACACATCATTGTGATGCCGCAACTACGACGATTTGACGATCTACCGTTCGAGACCGTGGGGGAACTCGTGCACGCTTTTCGGCAAATATTTGAGGTAAGATGCTTCATCGCCTTTGTTCAAGTTGCTGATGCCTACGATCAGGGTGTAGAGTTTATGCACAAGCATCGCGTAGCACACGGGTAAGAATGTCCACCTCAAGGAAGTATCGCTAACGGCATCACAGGGACCTTACATTGCAGAACTGAATGCTAGATGCCCATGACCTTTTCCCGTTTGGCTTCCATCCAGTTAATACGAGGAAAGACCTCGTCTTTCACCACTACGCCAAACACATAACGCGAACGGAATGCTGGCCACGTTATTATATTATAGATCTGGGATTGTCACGGCGCTACCCAAAGCATACCGCCCCTTGCGAACAATCTACTCCCGTTTCTCTTCCCTTCGTTCACTTACTTCCTGAACGAAAGGGAGCTGTCTCTCGACTTTTCAACCCCTTCCCTGTCGATGTATTTCACCTTGGATACATTCTTCGCAGAAACTGCCATGTTGTACGTAGTGTCTCCACATCACACTAGAATTAACTCACATTTTTCTAGTACGAACATCGTCCGCTTGCCTTCCTTCGCCCATTAGTGGACTCTATGCTCAACGAGAACGCCGCACTTCGTCCTACAATGAGCGAAGTTGTGCAATCGTTTGGAGAGTTGTGTAGAGGGCTCAGTCCGTCACATCTCCGGCTACCTGGATCTCCGGAGATGGACACATTCAGCCAACGAATGCGACAAAACTTACGTGCTATCAAGCACGTTCCTCCCATTCCTTACTCTGAATTTGCTCCGAAACCTCCTCTAATAGATGAACAGTTGCGACCATTTTACACTTCTCTGTATTAGGCAGTGTACCAAGAATAGCTTGACCCTCATTGCTTATCTAGTGCGTTGACTGTGGCTTCTCGCTCCTTCTTTGCGACCTATGAGATTCTAGGCCCACATTGATTGAAAGGCCCAACGCTGAGTCAGTTTCAACTTTCAAGGCCGCGATACCACTTTGACACGCTAAGAATGAGTTACAGTGGCCTTGCCTGCATATGACGCGATTTACGTTCAGTTCCTCGAGGAGTCCGTCGACGCGATGCTGCACTCGCATGTATGACTTACACCTCGGCACCTTATACAGCCTCGGCGTTACACCTGCTGTAACCTTATATAGCTGTTGAGCAGGTATCCGACCAAAGCACGGTACCCAGTGCCGACGCGCAAAAGTTCAGCAGAACGAGACTGGAGAGCACTGCAAAAGAGCTGCCATTGATGATTACGTGCCCTGTAGAAGGAAAATTCCATTTCTAGGCCTATTTTCGATGATTTTTTCGCGCGTTAACGCTCCCCGACCACTGTAACGACTCCTGTGCCAATAAGTACGCATTACGACCTCCTCAGTCTTACACACAACGGACCCTGCATTGCACGTTATGGTATAAGTCATACATTGAGTACAGTACGAGTAAAATCGTGCCAGCGCGCTGCTCAAGCATTCAGTATAACACGCCGAAAAAGCGTGGACACTGGATGCATCAGGAATTGCCCCACTGGCAAATTTCTGCTAAAACTCCGTAAATATCTAGGATATGCTCAGAATACCAACATTCAGTTGTTTCAGTTGAATAGTAGAAAAAGCAAAAATCCACTAACCCCTTAACAGCGGAAAGTTGGTTTCAGTTTCGGTAAGTCAAGGTCAGTGAGATTGAGCATGGGCCAACACAAGGATATTTAGCTTATTGGACCTTGAATTATGGTACACACGAATGAAGAGTGGTCAAGGCATCGTGTATTCAAGTACTTATCAATACAGCTGTACACTACGGCAGTACAGAGGTAACATAACAACAACTAGCCAACTGCAACCACCAATCTGTAAACCTCGCCTCATGAAGCTTGCATGAGCGCCCGGTGGAGTGAGAAGACCTAAAGAACAGGATCAATACAGAGATCACATAACACAAAAGATCTTAGCATACCTGTACTGGTCGGCGTGCGCCGCTATTCGCATTAGTCGTGCGTACGGAGCTAAAGCCTGTCGGTGAACTGTAAAGGAGGGCACTGGAACTCACGCGGTAAAAGCACGCATGGATGGAGAAAAGACGCACCTTGCGGTCCCTGCCGTGTAAAACGTGCCGTCCGAAAGTTACTTAGCAGTGTTGCGGGCTGCCAGTGCAGTGGCGACGCGACGACATTGACGCGAGAAAGTAGGTACTCGCCGCACATTGTGGTCGAAAATATCCGGCCTGTCGCAGGGTGGAGGCAAGGCAGTCGAACCAGGCAGGAACTCGCGCTCGCAGGTACTATATAATGTATATCAGCTGAGCATGAAACAACGACGAGGCAACTGAGCTCACCGAAAGCACTCAAAGAAGTCAGTTACCGGTCCCATTTGTACGCCGGGGGTGAACAACATGCTTGGGTGGAGATTGTCTTTGTGGCTACAGCAGCAGCATCCAGAGTGTGCCGAAGTCCTATGGTTGTCGGTGAACCTGACAGGCGGGCTTTGAGCGGCGTGCTACCAACGAGCAGTCCTCGCCTCGGTCAAAAGGGTCCTCTAATGAATGCTATCAACGGGTGCCAAGAATGTTGACAAAGGAACGTACGCAGGTACTCCCGCAGCTCCGCTGTACGACTCGAACGGTTAATTATGGTGCTCGCAACGCTTTGCGCTTGGTCGGTCGTCCGAATGCAATACGCCGGCAGGGGAAGGCTGGAAAGTTGATATGAGCACTCTTGGCCGTACGACCGCATAGCGGCGAAAGAGAAGGAGACGACGGCGGCACCGAAAATGTGCAGGCTGATGTTGGACGCAAAGGAGGAATGACATTGCAGAGAAGACGCACCTTGGAGTCGTCTACAACAGGAAAACTACATAGCACACAGGTCATCGCAGGCGCTGGTCACCGGCTGCTTGAAGTCGCCGATGTATACACGGCCTGGTCATTGACATCGCGGATCGTAGTCGTGGGGAGAAGGTAAGGAGTGTTGAATTGGATTTGGCCTTGGTTCGTTTTGATGGAGCGGCCTAGTCGGTCCATCGGTCCGTGACGGAGTTTGAAATGGACTTCGCCTTTTTTCCTTTCGATCGCCATCCTTGTCTTGCCGCTATTCACCGCCGTGGCGTTGATGTGCACCCACAAGTCAGGGGAAAACAGTTCCACTCTAGAATGTACCACTGTGAGCACAAAGTTATTTTTGAAGATATCATTCATTCTTTTCGCATCTAATCACATCTTATTTCGCAAATCAGGACATAAAAGTTAGGAAAAGTACGAGAAGCAGGAATCAGGATAAAACTGAAGGAATTTGTAATTGGGGTTTTTCCTGATGTGGATCTGTCAAAAGAGTCACACTGGATCAGAACGTGAACATGCCCAGCCCTTTCTTTAACAGCTATCCGCACTATTTTAGCATAGCCGTGAGGCTCTGAAGCGGCGGCTGATGAATCCAGAAGCTGCCCAGTGTCTCAGCTCTTCCAACAGTTTGATTTCCTATTTTCTAGAGGGTGAGGTTACTGCCAGCCGGTACAATGATTTGCGCTATTCTCTCGACCTATAAGCAAATGGTGGCGTCCAGCAATCCATATGGTTGTTCCCCCAACACGACACTCACAGAACTTATACCGACAATGGGTTGGAGACCCTACCAAGCAAGCGCAACTTGAGCCATGTTGGACAAGCGCTACTCCTCTGCGATCTGTTGAACGCATCTCGATATCGCAATCGTGGCGTCTCTTGTCGTGACTCGTCTATCGTCCTATGTAGCGAGTTTTAACAATTGGTTTTTGATCTAAGTAGGACTAGCGAGATGGCGGTCTGTGAGATGAGAGTATGCCGGGACTCTCTGCTTTGCGGCGTGGAAGCGATGCTCAAGGTAATCTTACTGTTAACCTTAACCTTGGCGATATAGATGGACGCTAATAATATTCACTAAACCCATCGAACAGAGATTCGTGTCTATGTGTTATGGTTGGTTCGATAATCGTAGGCTTGTCCTCCGAGTGGTAAACTTCCTCCCCATTGTACATAAATGTTCCCACCATACGAGCCATTTCTCTGGTCTCTTCCACGCCGGGCCAGTACCAGAAGTCGTGGTTGGTGATGGCAAGCCAATCCAGTCGATGACCGCCCTCCTCGTAACTCCGCACCAGGTTGCGAAGAGCTTCATAATTCCTCCTGTGCAATGCGGCATCGGTCATTTCCATGTACGGCACCTCCTCCCCTCTACTATACATGCGGCGTTGCCGTTGAACAGAGATTATTCGATCCTCCGACAACTGGCTGACGTATATTCCGCGCAATTTAGGAAAGCTCTTGGGATGCGTAGTCATAAGCTTCCGCAAGCAGTCGCAAAAAACAAGACATGTGCTTGTGCTAGCACTGAGGTAAACCTCCGTAAGTGCGGGTAAGCTGAGCAGCGCCATCTTGCACCACGACGGAGATAGTGCACCTCGCGACATCGACCTTATGTCCAGTAATTCTGCCTGGTTCATGAGGGATGTGAGCACCTTCCTAGCAAATTGCTTTTGACGTTTGGCGCTTTTAGAGAAAAACGCCAAGGACATCGCTTTCCTCTCATCGTATGTTGACATGTAATCGATCGATTTCATGTCTTTGTGGGCGAACCCAATAATGGTGGCATCGAAATCAGAGGAAGGGTCGCCCAGCAAGTTCTGGATCTTGACAGCCCTAATACGCGTGCCTTGCGGATGCCTGAAGAACTGCCTGAGATGGACTACGATGTCGCGCGAGGCCGAGTAGACATTCATTATAACGGGACGCGTTGCAAGGAAAACGCTAGTTGTGTGAGGGACGACCAAGCTCGCGAATAAGTGGTTAATCACGTCCTGGAAACCCGAGATTGATAGAATGCGAAGGGAGGGGAGACGCACGATCGGAAAGGGGTATCTGTGGAGTATGTCGCGAACGGAGTATTCTATGTTCAGAATTTGGAGATTGGGGAGGGTGGAAAGAGCATCGAGGAACCCTCGAAGATCATAGTACACCGATGAGGACCTGAGGCACAGGTCAAGCCTCGTAAGCTGAGGTGGGATTAGGCTTGTATCAACGATAAAGTCCGTAAGGATGAGAGAAACGAGTTTGGGAAGGGATAGGATGTTTGTCGGGAGGATAAAGGAGTCTGAGTCGCCGTTCCTTGGCGACGATGAAGACGAGATTTCCAGAGTGGCCAACTCTGGAAGGCCTGCATCGCCCAAAACACGCAGAATATCTAGGATGAGAGATTTTGAACAGTACAGGAGTTGGAGGGAGCGTACACGGTTTGAGACTCTGGTCAACAGAAGCTCATATATGTACAAATCGGCCTCGCCGCCGCGCATAGTGTTATGACAAATGCTCAGTGGCCAGTTACCGGACCGCTTGATATGAGAATGCAAGTCCAGACTCCAACGAGCCATGTTGCAGGGGTCGATGAAAGACCACAGATATCCATCGCTCATAATCAAGCTGTGCCATCTCCGGCAGACTAGCATGACTTTCGACCAAGTGAGCTCGCCTCCAAGTCCGGAGAAGCTATGATAGAAGCGGAATATTCGCGTCAGGATGTCATCTGGGAGGGTGTGGACGGGGACAAGGGTTCCTCTGTAAAACTTTATCATGGCGAGGATGCGATAGAGGTCACTCACGACCCCGTCTAAAGCCTTCGGGGTTGTGTCAGAGACAAGTTGGGGGAAATGTCTGTTTAAGCAGAGAAGGCTAGTTGCCAGTGGACTAGATTATCTAGTTAGTAACCAAATGGCTGAAACTGTCAAGACTTACCTAGCTCCCACTGTCTGTAGAGGCAGAGCTTGCACAAAGACCTCCGGATCATTGTGAATGTGCATGTCCAATCAAGAAAGCATGCCGTGTGTTCGAATGCAACGTTGAAGCCGTGAGTGCTTCGCTTAGCTCGCCGTTCCGCGAACGTTAAAGGAAAGCCTGGGTTGACCCTAATTAGGAAATCCCTACTTCGATATCTCCTGCCGTGAGGGACGAGCGGAAGGAGATTGTAGTTTATGTACGAATGCGGCAGTCAACGTCGATCACTTCTTCTTGTCTTCTGCGACGTTGACTGCTGAAGTCTCTTGTCGTACTCAGCTTAACTCTTGTAATTCTCGCTTTTTGAACCACCATCCCTCCCCACATCTTACTAACTTAGTCTACTATGTCGGGTTCTGGCAGATCCCTAGAGCTTGTAGGCTGAGTCGGATGGTCAGCAGGGTGTTTTCCTGACCATCGCCCAAATGAAATGCATTATTCTATTCACTGCTTGATGCGAGTGAAGTACATAAAACCTAGTACTTCCAGAGGTCGCCATATGTCTAAAATTACAATCCTATTGAAGATACAGTGGTGATAATAGAAGCGCTGGTTGTTCGTAGGTAACCGATTCGAACACTGCTTCATATTCTGATTCCAACAACCGCCTGTCACGAAACCTCTGGAGACTGGTTTCTGAGCTTGACACCTGGGATAGCTCTGCATCGTCCTGACGGGATATTGCGTGTCGTTAGAGAATCCTCGGCTTATGGCATTTTTATAGGACGACCGCTCGCGTTCGGTGAAGTCCATGGTGCTGGAGGTGCGAATGCCCTGAAATAGTGGACCGTAATGTACATATCCTGCGTGACAACCTGGTGTCCTTTGACTCTTGGCCGCTGTCCAATTCTATGAGCAAAGGGCTAATAGTCTTGGGCCGCCATTGCGCGAGAACGATGCCATAGTCTAAAGCCCTCAAAAGCCAAAAGGACGTATTCCGCCATCGTCATGCAAAACAAAACACGAATCAAGACGATCTCTCCCAGGGTGGAACGGTGCGGTTAACCCTTGCCACTTGGAATACCACTTCGTTATTGACAGTTGCCCACGCTCCCTACAACTCGTCAGACCCGATACTCATTGCAACGAAGGGCATACCTCCCAATATATCGCGTTCACTGTCAGTCGCCTCAGCGACGACCGCCGCATTATATTCAGAACTGTGTCGTCCGGGACTTCGTAAGATCGCTCCTTCGCATGTCGAATCCTGAAAGATGCGGTGTGCAGGTCCCGTAGATTGTCTATACATTCCTCCAGGACATGCAATACATTCTTGCCGCACGATATCGACAAAATCTCCAGGGAGCGGCATTTCGTAAATAGAGCTTTCAGCGCCTTGATGCTCACGAAGGCTGATGGGGCATCAATATGTCGCAATGTTCTAGCATGCCGCTCCGTTAAATGATCGATTAAACTGTCAAAGGCGACACCGAGGACGGGAATGCTGTCGTCCTTCTCGGCGTCGCATGTAATGCGTAGTTGTTCGAGAGGTGAATAATAGATGACCCCGCGAATCCATTTCGCAAGGCGATCGGCCTCAGCGCGCCTCCAAATCATGAAGAATCGTACAGTAAAGGAGCGTAACTTGAGAAGGCGCCGCGAGGTGGAAAAGATACCCGCATATTGCTGTGGCGAATGTTCAATCGAAAGAAGTTTCAGTCGCGGAAGAACTTACCCAATAGTATTGCAGCGACAGCGATTCAATCGACGGGAGCTTTGTTAAGAATGAGGCGACGTCTCTATCCGCAAGGGAGTATGATAGCTGCAGACAGAATGATTTGATGTGTTCAAGATGGGGCTCAAGACTTCGAAGAACACCTGGTGTCACGGAGCCACAGTTGTCCTGCAACACCGACCGTGTCAAGGATATTAAGTATAGCCTCGAGAGTTCGACATACCTGCAGATGTAGTTCAGTCAAACGTGGTACCATGGTTGACACCCAGTCTGGCAGGACATCTAGAACCGCTCGTGAAGCATCCATGATGGTAAGAGACCGGAGATTTCGTAGGGTCACAAGGACAGCAGTGGCGTCGGCGTCCGTACACGAAGAGTTGACAGAAAGCCGCGTTAGATGCTTCACTTCGGGTAAAATCTCAAGAAAGAGATTCGGTGGATACTTCTTAGGGCAGAATGAACAAGTCTGCAGGTTCACAAACAATCTGATAGCATTCGACAGATAGCTTGCTAGACGATTTGCATGTGCAGCTCTGGATGACAGAAACCCTAAAACGTCTCTATGAGTTTTCAGAATCTGATAGACAGTTATCAACTGACCGCCTATTTCAAGAGAAAGGACGTGATGGGCGTTCCTTGGTAAGCATGCCGATGCCAGCATCGAGGAGCTCTGGCGAACAGAATTGAGTGCTTGTTTAAAGACACTTGAAATGATACGCACTGGAGGTAGACCATCATCTCGGAGATTGAGTCGTGGTTTAAATTGTGGCGACCAAACCACACGAGCATACAGTAGTTTTAGAGCAAGGTTGTTGTACTGTTTACTAACTTGCGCGCATACGCTCAAGGTAGCGGAATCATCGGCGAGACATTCCAGGACGCACAGTAGCGAATCGTCGTCGAGAACTGGCGGCATGATCGAAGTAGCAGTCCAAATCAAGCTCACCTGCCACATTCGGCCAAATACGTAGGTGGTCCGTGCGCGTGTTGTCGGGGGTATATAAGCAGCCCCCCGACATCCTTGATTCCTTACCACTCTGGCCTTTTGGCTTAGATCAAGTGTAGTATCTGTTCTTAATAGTTTAACCACTATTACGGAGGCACCGCCTCCCGTATTTGGTTATCTAATTTTTGCCGCCCTTGTTCTCTGTGCTCTGCTTGCAACACGGAGACGCGATGACCTCGCCATTGCAGTACAGGCTTGTGTCGTCGGGGGAACTCCCTTCTTTTCCTTTGCGAGCTACTATCGGGACTCTCCATTTGGCGTTTCCTGGGTAGTCGCAAATGATCAGTCTGTTTGTGTTGCATTCTTCCTTCCTTTGACACCATGTTTGCACTTGGATGGTAGCAGGGTTCAGGTGTGCTGTCCTGTTACTTCCCTCGCGGGCGTGGTTGGCTTCGCCACTGTCCAATGCTGTTCAGCCACTTGGCTATTGAAACCCTTTGTTGATTCGACCGCCGATGTACGTGCTCTTGGGACTCAAGAGTCATCTGTCATTGATATCAATCACAGAGAGTTTGATCTTTACGACACAAGGGTAACTTCGGTTCTCGTGCTGGAAGACCCCGTTCCCGCCAGTCAAACGCAAGACCGTTTCCCAGGCGTTTACCGTGTCGTATTTTAAAGTCATCATCTCACGTAGAAGCAGAAGTCTCCTCGTTGATACCTGCCCGCAATGCTGCTATATAGCTGAGAGCGTGGCGAGGTTTTCATGTCCCCCCCTCCCCACCGTGGTCCATGTCATCTGATCTTATCATGGACTCAACTACAGATGTTTTGGTTGGATCGCTACCAGAGATACCAATTGCCATGCTGTCAGTGCTCTCGTCCTCGCTGTCCTGTTGCGTACAACTAATCGGCTCATAGAACGGGGCCACATGTAGGAAAAGAACAGTTGCCGCGACCCTCGCATTGACCGATAAATCTACAGCTCCTAGGCATGTTCTTGAACTGGTTCTTAATTGGAATTCTCTCTGTCCAAATGTGTGAGTACCTTCTCCCGAGGGAGAGCCAAGCGCTGATGTCGAAACGTTGACTAGATTTATTCTTCTTATCCTTCTCGTACAACAATCGCTACATTAAGATCTACGGTAGGTCTTCTCTCGCTCACTTTTATGAGCTCAACGGATTCAGTGTACGGTTTGTACCTGTTGGAATGGGCGCAGACCATCCTCATGACTTACGATGCCTTTCACTGGTTCATCTTCGGCTGGGGAAATCGTGCCACTCTAATGGATGTCTCCACCAAATGGATGAGTGCGTCTCAGGCTCGACGCCCCCATGTCGTTTGTGCCTCACTGTAGCCACTTGCCAGACGTCCCGCTCATGGGTGGTATCATCTCGGCGTCTGTTCAGCTGTTCTTCAGTTGGCAGATTTATCAGTTAACTAAATCGCCTTGGGTTGCTGGGTGAGTTGCATTATCTCGAGAAGTTTGGTATGCAGCTCCTTACTCGCACCTACTAAGAGTCACTGCGGTCGTAAGCATTACTACCATACTTGTCATGAAAACGGGGTACTGATCTTGTACAGATTGCTTTCACTCAGGGAACTATTGGAGTCGTCGCAGGCATTCGGGTACTGAGCTTTACTTCGTTCCCTTCCAAACTCGTTTTTCACAGGTATTCTCACAGGTTCGCATAGCTCTCGCCTTGATCAAGACGCGAACCATGTTCATTATGACGGTGGTGCGTAACACATTTCGAGCCTGGGCATCCCCGCGGACGTGAGCATATTTCACAGGCTACACATTCTGGCGAAGCAGCAGCTGATATCATCATTGCGGTCACTATGGCGTATCTTGTAAGTGTCCGAGTCTCTTCACCCCAGTATGGGTCTGGCCATAATATCCTCCGCAGCTCTTCAACATGAAGTCGGGGTTTAGGGCCACAGACCGACGTCTAGTCAATATCATGCGGCTTTTCATTGAGACAGGGATACTAACTTGTACATACGCTCTCATTTCCGAGTTCGCAAGTTGACCTTCTCTGTAGCAACTGTTGCGATTCTGGATATTATCTTCTTTGTTATCTTCCCGGTAAGCAGGTTGATTCTACCGGCCGTAATGTGCTTCACCTTGTTCACATACTAGGCCGGCACCCTTCACGAATGCCCGTAAGTCCTCCCAACGCCTTGTCGACATTCCTGACCGCCACATGTCAGCGGTGTTATCTTGCCAAAGCTGTACGTCGTGCATGAGATATTCACGGATTCATTCTCAGCATATTTCCAGGTACTCAAACACCCTGTTAGCGCTAGTAAGTGGTCTTGGTGCTATGCGACTACTAGTCGCTAACGACCTAGCTCAACAATCGCATCTTCATGCCCGACAGCGATTCGCGAACAGTGGTCACCTCAGGCGGTCTCTCCAGCTCCATCGCTAACCTGAGCGTGGCGAAGAACCGGTCCCGACGATCAACGCTGCCGCAGATTCGCGTCGACATGCGGACTATCGAAGAAGATGATATACCTCTTCAAGACATCCAAGTACGTTCTCTGTATATGTATTGCCGGCCTCGAGCTGAATACGACTTTCGTCAGAGAAACGATAGCAGCGATCTAGATTTTGATGGGTCTAAACATCCGTACGCTGGACGTGAGGATGCCGCGTAAATATAACGAAGAGAAGAACAAGTAAATTAACCTAGCATGATCTTTGTGCTATGTTGGATATCCATATGCCACGAATGGAATCGTATGCTCCTTTACGTTCAACTCGAATGCCTGCCGGCGATACGCTCTTCAAAGATGCAACCGAGGAGGTGGGGACGCGAAACACTTGCAAAGTAGGTTTTAGAGCAAACACCGACGAATGAACTTCATGTTTCATCAAGTTTAAATACTCCCACCAGCGAGAGTCCAGGATTCCACGCCTATCTCAAGATGATGTTGAACGCAGACTTAGAAGCACCACGTTCACATGCCCTAATACGATTGATGATTGAGAAACAGATGGAGATGAAGATAGCGCAAGGCGTGGAAGATCGTAGTATTCATAGCAATCCCTAGCATGGTAGCTCCTAGCCAATAAGTGAATGTGGGCAAAAAGACTCACGAAGCGGTAAAAAGGCCAGCTAGTCCGAGCGTCGAAGATTTTGCAAGTGGTGGGGTAGACCCACGTCAATATCAATGATGAGAGAAGGAAAGGGACTTCGGATCGTTATGCACACGCGTACGCGTCACTGTTCCCAGAGTTCCTGGGCTGGCTTGACCCATACGACCACGCTAGAAACAACAAGGCTTGTCCAGGAGAACATATGCGTTAACTTAAGGAAGCGTGTAGCTTGACTCATGAATCAACCAGCATTGATTAGGGATACTTACAACTATCTGGAATAGTGGGTAGCCTGTCTGCAGTTCAAGGAAGACAAGACAAAAAGTTGCCCAGTCTATCCAGAACATACTTCTGGGCATCCTCATCCGCATCCATCTTCGAAGTAGCGTCAAACACGCTAACACTCGCAAAGCATCCCGCATCGACCACATCACTCTCTGTGGGGAGACTACTCGAACCGCACGTAGTCACGTCGGTCGCGAAAGGGTTCCAAAAGATCCTCGAGAGAACCCATTTATAGTCGCCTTCCGCACAGTTCTGTGTCGAGGCGAAGTTGACGTTGATGCTGACGTTGGGAGGAAGGATAGCACCTTCAGCTGCAGTGATGGCCTTGACAAAGTTCACTGCGAGGGAGGATATGGTGCGAGAGGTGCGAGTGTTGTCGGAGTCGGGGTCAGTGGTCAGAGTGGTATAAGAAACAGACGTCCCAGAATCCGAGGAGAAGGCAATAGAGGGAATGCCTTCTATAGCTGCCTCTGAAGCCGCACCGCTAAAAATGGCCAATAAGCACGCTTCAGCTAATAGCACAAGATAACTGACATGGTGCCAGAGAAGAGAACAGAGATGCCCAGATTGTCTATAAACAATATCAATCAAATTCCAGAGCCGGTTAACAGCGCGTACTGCCGATGTTTGGGCCAGAAACAACAAGATCTGGAGCAGAGCCAAAGAGTTGCGGGGACAGTGTCTGTATTCCGTAGCGTACAGCATCGACGGGGTATGCGTTGACATAGTTCAAGAACGCTGTCAACAGCGTCACGACAACATTCGAGATGACGCGAAGAACTGCTCACGATCAGACGCGTCCGACCCTTCAGCCGGCGACCCGGTGGGACAAGAGTCGAACTGACACGGCTCCGTGAGCACCGTGGGCGTCCTACTACTCGACCCAGTGCCCGACTGATTCTCTGCCGGAGCAGAAAGGATAACCTGCAATTTCCTTAGCCCTGCTTAGAGAAACTGATGTCCGGCATAACCCACCCCGTAACCGGCACCCTTCAGCGCCTCGTACTGGGCTCGAATCATTGCGACGGCCCACCCATCGTCGTTGGTTAGCACGACTTTCTGCGCCACGATGGGCAGTGCGAAAAGGAGGGTATTGAAGAGCATTATGGTCAGTCGCTGGCAGAGTAAGACTTGCGTCCATTTATATTCCCATGCCATCCATTCAACGAGCCACATGCGCCGGCGTCTGCGAACGTGCTTCAGAATAGGTCGCTATTTCCGGAAATGTCAGCTGTGTCTGCAAGCATGTGTGCTGACAGTGAGCGTATGTAGAGATTTGACCATGGTGGTTACATGTCAAGGGTGTCATTGATGGCAATGACGCATTATCACAAGTCGAGACGACGCGCCTTGTCCTTGCGCTCGCGAGAACATTATCTGGATGCGCGCGTTTCGCGGGTAGATTCATTGGGCAGATATTGTTCAAGAACAAATGTGTCCCGGAGATACTCCAACTTCATAATCCAAGTAAATCATTACCCAAGATCAGTAGCAAAATGGGAGAACGATGCGCAGGTCCAAGTACGCCTAACGCGTCTCTGGCACTGTAGTGTAAAAGGCCAAACTTTTGTAAATAGTAGAACAAAAAGAGCGCGCAAACTTTCCATAAAAGTCTATACCGTTGTCCAGAGAAGAGCCAAAGTCGGGTCAAAGCAATCAAATCCAAAGATGAGGGCGCCTCATGCTTGCCATGCAGCATGCAAAAGTCCAAAATGCATTGACCGACATAGCGAACAATGAGAGAAGCGCCTATTGCGTCCGCCGCTAGGACCAGGACAAAGTGCGAGCAAAGGCGCGGGGCGATAGTATAAAGCCTGGGGCAAGGCGAAATTGGTTGTCATCCACGTCCCATAATTCACCTTGCTACACACGCCTCAATACCTCTGCCCTCGCCGACAACATGTCCGCCTCCTCAAGCCCAACCAACACCGATACACCTAGCGGCTGCAACTACGCGGCATATCCGATGCATGACAAGGAGGACATGCACTACTTCGACGAGTCGGACTCGGAGAGCGACACCGATGCGCCCTCGACCGCGCCCGACTTCTACGACATCTACCAGCAACAGAGGCATGACCATTATGTGGCGCTTCTGGAGCCGATACTTAGAGGCGAAGCATCGACGACCAACAACGACAAGGAAAACCAGAACCCGGACACCAACGACTCTGACAATGAATCAGACGATGAAAACCTGAGCGACGCGTGAGTTGTCTTCATCACCATTCCGAGGCAAAACTAACAGACCTCCGCAGTGAAAGCAACGCGTCGGACAAGGAGGATACCGTAACGCTCGGCAAACGACCCCGTACTGATGGCTCGATGTAAGGCTCTTTGTCTTCGATGAGGCTTATAAAAGCTGACAAGAATCCTACTAGCGTTCCTTCCGCGAAACGCGCTCGTGTCGACGTCGCCACTGATGATGGCTCTGGAGATCTGTCAGTCATTCATGTTTCTTTCACAAGATGCTAAAGAACTAACCTCGAGACTTGATAGCACCACCGACAGTACATCCTCATCCGCGCCGACTGACGAAGCCACTCGACTCCGTATAATCCTATCCACCGTCCCCGAGACCAAGCGCACACGAGCCCATCTAGAGGCATTCTACTCCTCCCTCCAGCCCGGGCCCAAGCAGCTGCAACTGCTAGGTGAACTGGAGAGCAAGAAATTGTCGAAGGAAGAGAGGGTGGAGTATTTAAAGGCCGACGAATGGATCAAAGAGGGCTCGATCCAGCGATGGGAGGTTGTCTGCGCCGGCTGCGATGGGCATATCATCTTGGAAAAGCCTCGGTCAGATGCGCAGATGGAGAACGGGAGCTGCGAGTTCTACCCCGGCAACTGGAACAAGCACCGGAACGGGTGCGCGGAGGTGTACAGGAAGTGGTGCGAGCGGAATGGGTTGGTGGCCGATGAAGGGACGGGAAGGGCTCAGAAGAGTGGGAAGAAGAAGGCCAAGAAGGCCGAAAAGGAAACAGTCAAAGGAATGAGGGAGGTAAAGAGCCTACCGACGCGTGCCATTGCCCGGCGCGCGTCGTTGGCTTCGATACCGGTAAACACTATTGCATAACCATCTGTATATCTGTATGATTATCATTATTTGCATCATTTTAGCTTGAATGCAACTCACTTTCTTGAGTGTGAATGTCGTGGTCGGAAGCAAACTTGAAAGTCTCGGGATTTTCCTTCTCGATCACCGCTGATCTTCGTCGACACGCCATGTCCTGCCACCTTCAACCCCTCCTCCATCGTCCACGATGAACCTCCTGTCCTTGCTATCCACTCATTTCTTCATTTCTCTAGCATCGGCAGCTACGTACACTGTGGGCGTGGGTAAGGATGAGGTGACCGGGTAGGTACTACTGATCATACTATTCAATGACCTTCGGTATTCATTCATACTAGACATAAAGGCATAGGCTTCGACCCATCAGTAATCTTCCCTTTGGCCGGCGATACTATCGTCTTTGAATTCAGAAGTGGATCCCACAGCGTCGTCGGTTAGTCCTCTGAGGTCAACAAGGCTTCCAGGACTAACGAAACACGTTTATACAGCGACATCCTTCGACAAACCATGCACGCCCAGTAACGGGTTCGACAGCGGGGTCTTCACCGTCGCGGATAGCGTCGATGTAGACGCGAGTGGGCTTCCATCTGTTAGCTTGATGGTGAACAACACAGATCCAATTTGGTAAGACCCGTCTAGCCGTATTTGGAACGGTGCGCCCTCTCACATCCTTGTCTCTGTAGGTTGTGTGACAGAGCCAGCGGTGAATGCAATCAAGGCGCAGTCCTCGCCGTCAATCCCACAGGAACACAGACAGCTGCCCAGTTCAAAGCGAACGCGTTATCTGCCTCGCCAACTAGCGAGGAGCCAGACGCCTCGCCTGCTTCTTCTTCCATGTCGGAATCCTCGGCATCATCCAGTGTCTCTTCGTCCGCCCCAGGATCTACTTCTAATGCTGCTACGCACGGCATTCAAACAACCTCTACTTACGCCGTCATCTTTGGAATTCTTCTCGGACTGTTGTAATATCGTCCTTCCTTTGAGATTAAGTATCTTCAGCCAATCATTCAATACATTAGTACAATACAAAGGTCGCCAGTATATCACCACAGTAGTATCTATCATAGATCAATCCTTAATAGTAGCCCCTAGTAATAACTAAACAGCTTCGAACTTTTGCGGACTCCCAGGGCCATGTTCGTCGTATGGAGCCTTGTGCTCGTCTGATCGCGAAGTCTCCGTAGGCTACACAGCATGAGCTCCAACCTCAGAATGACTTCTGTCTAACAAACTCACCCGGAAATCATCCAATGGAATATCCGTCACAGTTGACTGCTGTATCTCCACGCGTATACCCGTATTCACATTGCCATTCCTCGGCCCGGACCGCAAGTCATTACTCCTCAGAATGCGCGAGCTCGGGGTCTCAAAGTCGCTATCCGACTTTGCATTGAAGATGCGGTTGTTAAGCTGTGATAATAACCGGCGTCAGCGGGGGCCCAGAGTTCACGAGAATATCAAGGGCGTGCGCCGTACCAGGGCAAGAAGCGCGTTCGAATACCTGTCATGCCGTCAGCGACCAGCGTGGGGGTGAGAGCGCAAACGTACAGCTTTGGCAACATCAAGGCACTGAGATGGAGATTGTAAGCACTTCGCGGCTATCCGCTTGGAAGGTGTGAGAACGTACGGGCATTCATGCAAGGTCCCTGTCTATACCAGGAATAATGAGATGCTTATGACACACCCATGATCAAGAACCAGACCCACCGGGAAGAGGAAGAAGAAAATAACGTCCAGAACAGCAACGGTGGCTAAGAGAATTGAGAAGCGTGACTACTGATGGTTGAGGACAACTCACAAGTGATCAATCCTGTCTCGACAAACAGGCGAATGATGTTGACCAAACGCTTGTCGGTGCTCTTGAACCCGCTTTTCATGCGGAACAGCTGCCACAACACGTCGTCAAGCGCGACCAACAGGAAACCCCGAACGTACTCACGAGATAAGTCATAGAGATGGAAATAAACACGTCCGCCACGGCCTCGCCAGTGTGATTGATCTACCAGTGCGGGATAATGTCATCGGTGGGAGGACGGCAGGAAACAACGGAGACATACCACCACCGGGACAAAAACAGCTCGGCTCAATTGGTTCGCCAACTTGACCTGTACATCCAGTGTAAGAACTCCACTAGACACGGATCTTCGAATTACGCATTACCTTGATACCAGTAGCAACCGCGGCAGACGATTGCATGAGTGATATCTAGCGACATGACAGTTGTACTCAGTCAGTCAAAAAGAAAATAGGCCAAGTCAAAGATGTGTACCAGCAATATGAGACTAACGAAAGCGCAGTCAATTGATCGGCGTTCGGGGAGGGGAGAGGGGGGGGAACACGTACCAGGGCATATAGTACGATTTACTGATTCTGAGGATCTGCCAGCCGAAGAAGGTTTGCACAGATCCAGATATGAGGCCGCTCATAAGGGGGACGTCTATCCATAGTAATGCCCCAGTAAGTTTCTTTGTCAAAAGAAGGCGCGAGATAGCGACGCACTGAGCCATTTGGTATGAATGTCGTTCAACCGCTCCCTCTCGCCCCACCCAAAGACGAACCAATGAAACGCGTCGGATGTCATGAGGAAAGTTTGAAGCGTTTCCACCAGTAGGAGAATGTACACTAGAAGGGGGGGCAATGTCAAGCAGGACCCGGGGCGCGCTCGACTCCACTCACCCAATGCTCTGATCCGATTACTCTCTCCAGCAAAAGTGAGGTAGAAGATGTCTGATGAGCGATGGTATCACCGTTAGAGGGATTGAGTATCGAAGCGCCAGCGTCATCGAGAACTTGAACTCACAGGCTTGAACGAACAAGACACCAAGCAGAAACCAGTTGAAGAACATGCCGAGGAGCTATAGACATCATCTCTCAACACAGACAGAGGAGCCAAGTAAAACAAAAAACACAAACACGAGGACCCGCCCTATCTCGATTTATCAGCAAAAGAAGCCTCTCTCCGTAGTGGTACTGGCACTCACAACATCGCAAGCGGAATATCGTCCCCACTCGCGGTACTACTGAAGACAGAGTTCATATCCATGGGTTGCGACGAGTATGTCTTCGATGCCGATGCCTCTTTACATTTATATATATACGATGGCATGATGCCGAAACCCACAGCACCCTGGTATGCGTTAAACGGGGCAAAGGAACACTGGTGTCGCTCTCAGCCAATGTCAAAAGTCCTTCTTCCCATCATGATGAGATGGGAGCCACGGGAGCTGACCTCAGTCCCGGATTGATAGCGACTCAGTAGTCCGATGATTCAGAGTCATTCGTCCAATGAAGTCGCAGGAGTCTGGCCCCGAACGTGTAGCAGATCCCAGAGTCACTGTTGAGACTCCTCGCAAGTACGCCCGGAGGTGCTGAAAGGCCCACCCACTGGTAAGCGTGCCTTGGTGCCGTCTAATAGTGCCTGCCCATTCACTCACCCGTACCTCTGGCTTTCGTCGTCCAGTCTAACCTAGGTACCGCGCTTCTTTTAATCGTGTCCACGCCAGGTTCACGCCCAAGCAACACATGATACTGATTGCAAAGGCAAAAAAGCCATGTCGTAAAGAATTCAGCTGGTTGATTTGGGTGAGAAAAAGAACAAAGAACAAAGCTTGATTGCCCAGCGAAGTGTGAGCTTGATGGCCGAGTAGGCCGTAGTCAGCATACTGGATGCTGAAACCTGGTGAGATTCGAGAAGGTGAGTCTACGGGAAAACCTTGGAGAGACAGAGTGCCGTTGAGAGGAAAAGAGACAGGTAAGCGATACAAGGTCCCCTTGAGACAGTATTTCGAGAATGCCTGCGACACGGGAAGATAGCAGCGTGAAAACCTCGAGGATCGACTATCATCATCCGAACGTATCAACTGATGCAGTCAAAGAAGTCCAGCAGTCAGAGAACGTGCCAGGCTGTTGTTTCACTATAAGGCCCTCAAGGTAGTCCAAGTTGTTGCCAAGTTGGCAGTCACGGTGAAGCCGATGCCCGATCACCGATACGCCATACGATCTCCCACCTACTGTTTTCCTTTTTACTACCTCCCCAAAAGATGACCACTTTTCTATGTTTTTATTGTCTACTAAATACTTCCTAAGATACTATAATAGATACATTAAGCAATGCGTGCAACGAGAAACCAAGCCAGAGGAGGTGTGAGGGGGGGGATGCAATAAGATAGCGAATGTGAATGCAGCAGTGGGGGCAGACGATCGTGAATGCAGCAGACTAAAATGTGGTGTGGGGGCGGGCGAGCAAACGAAAACATGGGCGGAGGGGGGGCGGGCGATGATCACGAAAAGAAATACTGCGACGCCTTGATAGCCTCAACGCGGAAATCCCCCTTTTTCGGTACAGGCGGCAGAATATCCGTGAGGGTCACAAACTTGCCCAGGAGCTTCAACTGCGCCTTGGCCTGGTCCTTCTTCTTCTCCATCTTCGCCAGCTCAGCAGCAGCCTCCTCGTCTAGCGACTCGGCATCCACCAGCTCCTCGTCAAAGTCCTCCAGGCCTTTCACCTCCTGCAGCATCTTCTGCTTGTCTTCCTCGGTCGTCTGCACCTCAGTCACCGCAGTCTTGGCGTCATCGACGACCAATATGGATTCCAGCAAGAAAAGCTCTTCAGCTTGCTTCTGGGATACCTTCACCTGCACGCCGCTAGTCTTCAGAGCTTTGATCAATGAAGCGCTCTTCATGTCAATGAGGGGAATTTTGTAGTTCTTGTATCGCTCGACGAACTAGCCAAAGCGTCAGCGAAAACAGTATCTGCGGAGACGGAAATAAAACACACCTCTTCACGCAGTTTACCCAAGACATCAGATGAATGGAGGGCGATGAATGTATCACGAATGATGGTAGACATTTGATCAATGTTGCAAGCGTGGGTCCAGTAGGAATCGTGCACGGCAGCAAACGTTAATCCTTGTGTCTGCAAACAAAAAATATCAGTTTTGCATGTAAACAAAACTGAGGATACTCGTACCTGGCACTCCAACGCAGAAAGCATCATGTGGGTCGCGTCGAGACTGTGGATGAAGTTGGGAGGGAACGCAGACGCTTGCTTCATCGAGTTGACTAGCACATGTCATCAGCAACAACGCTCTAAACGAATGAGGATGCAATCATACCTTCCGACGTGACATTAGGGTCCGAAATATACACCGTCTGCACTTTCGTCATAACTTGCTTTCTCTTCGTTTTCCTGTACGGCTGAACAATGGGAAGACCGAGAGGGGTAGTCCAAACGACCGAAGTCAACTGCTCCTTCTTCAGCTTGTCGACTGGGAGGTATTCCGTCTTGACCTGTTTCGAGCGGTTGAATTCGTCCAACGCCTCAGGAAGTCGCTCCTCAGGAATAGCGCGAGCAATCAAGCGAGCAGAAAGCGTCAACCAGTTCTGGATGTCCTTGGCGCCACTGAAAAGATCACCGATACAACCCAAGACCTAGAAGGATTAGCCGACGTCTTCCAATCCAACGAAGATACTCACAGCTTTAGCCAAGTAAGAGGACAACATCCAAGTGTCCGAATCCTTGAACTCATCAATAGCCCTGATCTGCTTCTCAATCTGCTCACGAGCACCAATGTACGTGACGCCATAAACCGTCGTCATGACTGTCTGCTTGACAACCTTCCTAGACACCTTGTTCTGCAACATGATGGCGGCCGCATTTCCGTGCTCGACGTCCTTAACAATCTGGGCTTCCACCATGTTCGCGACGTATGTGTAGACATCCGACGGCCTTTCTCCAGCAGCGAGATTAACTTGTTGAGCACCGCGCGAATCACCACCGAGAGCCGCGTAGTGCTGCAGTCCGTTACATGTTCCATCCTGATGCACCGGCTGAGAAGAAGCATATGCGAGCGGATCGGGAGAAGTCAGAGCTTCGTGTAACTCGAAACAAGTCGCAAGACACTGCCATGGGTCGTCGGCCTTTTTCCACCAGCCTCGTCCCTATAAAAAACAACATAAGAAAGACGAGCACGAGAAGAGAAAGGTTGTTCACAGTTAGAGGCTCAGTAGCGCTATCGAAAATCTCGTCCAGACGTTCCTCAACGAACTGTACACGCTCATCAAAGTTCGCCTTATCGTAACCATACAAGTTGGCAAGGTGGATTTTGAGCCAGCGCAGTCCGCGTTCTCCCAGAGGCTTCCTCTCAGCGAACTTTAATAGGCCACGACTGAGATCATCTCCAATATGGTTAAGATGCGGCGGTATCGGATAGGCACGCCCACGGAAATCCAAATTATGCGGCTGGTAAAGCTTGTCGCCCAATAACTAAAACCATGTTCAACAACGCCAACACAGATTCGAAGAGGAGAAAAGTTCACCGAACGTGCGATCTCAATCTTATAATTGACGCTGCACCTCTTGGAATGGTTGTTTGCCTTTTCCTGGTTGTGCGACTTGAGATTGTAGAGATAAAGCGCTTTTTCCTTTGGACTAGCATCCGGGGGACAAACGGGCTCGGGTAGATGGTACACCGCCGGAGGAAGCTTTCCCAATCCTTCACCACTGTTCCAGACCTCCAAAACCACGTCAAAGATCTTCTGGTTGATGACCCAGGGCGTAGAACCAAGAACGTCCAAGCCGGCGTAAATGAGCTCGACGTTGCCCATATCGGACGCATGTCTCAGATAGCTCATTTGTTCCACCGATTCCTTATATCGCATAGCAGTTGCTGTGATCAACGGGATGAGAACACGAAATGCGAAATGTAATGCAGGATCGAAAACGTACACTTGTTATAATAGTACCCTCCAGATTCCGGTCCAACCCACGGTCGAGGCGGTACCAACATGGGCAGATGCCGAGGATGAAGTGTTGTCCGCAAGTTGTCCTTGGCCATAGCCTCTGCAAGTACCTGATTAAACCGAATAACGCCCAATTTCTGACCCCGTTGGTGTTCGTATGTATGGTAGAACGCAGGCTGCTCTTCCGAACTTCAATGACGGTTAATCGAGAAACCAACAAAACGAAAAAAATGACTGCACGTACACAACTTGACCGGTAGTCTTGTCCACAGCCGTCCGAACGACTTTGGCCACGTCCATTAAGCAATCAATAACCAATCCGCCAACCTGTGACCGTGTAATCTGTGTCCAATTTGAAGTCCATGCCTCGCTGTCCATGATATGTCTAGCCGCGACAACCCGCCGCTCTAACAAATTAGTGTAGCCCAAACCCGAAAAATAGCCAGGCTCCGCCGCATGTTTTAGTGACGGCAGCGCAATATTGTTCCTCTTGCACATCTGCGCCTTGTACTCGGCCTCAATCGCCTTGCCGATGCTGATGAGCGCCCGCGTCGTCTTCATACCCTGAGACACACCCCCAGTCCCTTGCAACCGCATGATCTCCATGATGGTGATGAGCGAAAGACGTTCCGGGCGAACAAGTACCAGGTACTGCGAGAGGTGGTTCGGGCGTGACCTTCTACCTTTTTTTTCGGGAATGGCCTCCAACTTTTGTATATTTTTTACTTCTTCCTCTAAGCGGACCTTGAGCTTGGTATGCCAGTCCCACATCCATTGCCGAATATCCCTTCCGAAGCCGCTGCCTACACCGATGCTATTTAGAACCGCGGCTTCGTGCTCGAGACGCTCGACGGCGACGTCGTAAACAGACTCTTCGAGCAGCTTTTGTCGGGCAGCAAGATCGTCCGGAAGAACGCGACGTGCAAAGTTTATCTGGGAAAGATGGCGACGCAAGTTGTCAAGATTGAAGGGAATTTCCTTGGTCGTCGTTTCTTCTGTACCGTCTTCCGATTTCTTGAGGAGATATGAGTACCAGCAAGGAATGCAAGAGTCGTTGAGCTTACTGTTATAACGTCTCTTAAGACTGGCCGGACTTCGGGAACGTTGTCGAGAATGTCTGCTTGAACAGTGGCCATGGCGTGTGTCTCACCGAGTTCAGCGACGAGGGTGGGCAAGTTGAGCTGGACAGCGGCGCGTGAAAGCTCCTTTATGACCTGAGGACCATCCTCGTTGCTAATAACACGGTCCGATACGACTCTTTTGATGTCGTATTCACGAACAGTTATTTTCGAGAGCAATTCCTTGTAAGTAAAAGGACAAAGAGGTTGCAGTTCAGCCGGTGTCCTGCCCAAAACTATAAGCTATGCAGAATCAAGTAAAAGCAAAGAGTTCAAATACCGCATTAAAGACAAGATCATGAGCGCATATGTGCCCGCCGTAGGTGCCAAGTTTGCCGTCCCTGCCTCCAAAGCCTCGTAGAGATCCCACATCTTTCCCAGCCAGCTCTCAGACGTCTGCGGCTCCCTCTGCGCCATCTGAAGGTACGCTTCGAGAAAGGCATTGTATATCCGAACCTCCAAAAGAGTGCTGGCCTTCGAATTGCGCAAGTTTTCAAATATGGTCTCGGCGCGGTGCACGTCGTATAGGTCGTGCAGACATGCGCCCATGATGGCAAGCTGGTCCTGGGATTCCGTGTCGCCGTACCACTCGACATTCACGGTCGAGCTGCTGTCGTGTGGGCGTAATGAAGGCAAAAGAGTGTACGCTGGCCGCCGTCGAAGATAACCTTCCATATTCTGCGAGGCGATGGATGGTGTGTACATGGTGGCAGGAATGTCTTCGAGGGCAACTGCCTGGGCAACACTAGCAGCATTGACCCGTTTTGTGGGGGTGGAATAGAGGCGTGCAGGACGACAAAGGCCCTGCCGAGACGACAGCCAAGTCGTCTCTGCCCGATGAGCGGCGCGAATAAACATCGTGCTCAGCGTCGGCGACGATGAGGACGGCAATACAGAAGGAACGAATTGGCGACAAATTTTTGAATCCAGGAGCGTCACATGACCAGTCTGGCCCGATCCTCCGATGAAAGGATCTCGAATTCTGTAGTACTACTTGGAATGGATTAAAACATGTACATAACGCCAGTCCTTCTTTACAAGTTCGCCCTCAAGAGAGTTGAACGGCACACGAGCACCAAATTTTCAAAGATACACCTCGCCACAATATCTGGGTCTTCCTGCGGTATCTGCTCACAGATCATTACCTTTTCATATCACTGGGGAGAAAGAACGCGTACGAAATGCCTGACACCTGGAATGCGCCTTATAGTCGCGAATTTGGTACCATGTTTGGTAATCAGCCAATTCTGTACGAACGGTGGCCTAAGGCAAGTTTCATGGGACTCAAAGAACGAAGCAGGTCAAGAAGAACATACATTACATCCATAATCTCCGCAAACACGACGTGTGTCGGAACAACAGACACCACCTCGCCAACCCGTGCAACGACGTCAAATATTGCTTCGGCCGTTGCTGGCATCCATGCTGAGGCCTCTTGTTCTTTCGTGCATTTCAGTGTAACGAAGCCTGGCATGCCACGCAGACCATGTTCCTGTCAGCGTATGAATCTCTCAAGGACATTGAAAACGAATTTGTATCACGTACTACGTGCAACTTTAGTACTCTGTCATCCCACGTCCGCCATGGCATCCGCTTCTTAAAATACGCGTAGGCATCCTCTTTAGACTGCCATCGGTCTCGGCGTTCCGTGATCGCCTTGATCATGTTCGTCTGCCATTCCGCCATCTTGTATTGTTCGTACAAGTGTAACGGTACTAAACTTGATTCTATCGCCATCATTGCAATGAAGGGTGTCTTGGGAAGGGAACCTAAGGCTGCTGAGAGCCTGTAATCTTTGTTCAGCTTGGGTACATGACTGCACCATACTCACACTTACAAACAAGTGAATCCGAATGAGTGCCCGATAGCGACAATTTGATGACCGGCGACGTGTTGGGAGTTAACGAAGGCACGTAAAGCTTCGGAGTGTTCAGAAATGGCTGGGTGTGCGGTCAATAACGGTGGCATTCAATCACGACGGAAACGTACAAACATGTCCGTACTTCCTACGCTTCAAAACCTCCTCGTTAACGATGGAAGCATCACCGTGGTTCAAACAATCGAACGACCAGACTTCCCGAATATGGATAGTCGGGTGACTGCTTTGGAGCTCAAACAGTAGTTCAATGACGGGCTCCCATTGCTCTTTTTCTAGTCAATAGTTAGCCAGACTATGACATTAGGATACAAGACTCACGAGACGCATTTGCATGAGTAAAGAGAAGCGTCAGACCACTGGTAGGCCGAGATCTGTATCGTTTTGCGGTCAACTTCAGCTCTAAGCCAACGTCCAGTACGAGTGAATCAATGTGAATGCTCATAGTGACGGGAGAGCGTTAGTTAACAACTTGGAGGCCCGCAAAATTTGGTCTTTAAGGACGATGCCCTCCGAAAGACGGAAGGCTTGATCAGCCCTAGCCCCCAAGAGTAGCGGTCGGACGTCAATCGATTACCACTCGCTGTTCTAGCAGCATTGTTTGACCGCTAGCCTACAGCCTGAGTGATGGAATGCTCTTCCCCAACCGAGACGGTGTAAGTCCTCGCGTGATCCTGCCGCGGGAAGTCCAAAATGCGTAAAGGTCTATTCAAGGGGTCATGGAGCAACATTTCTTCTGCCAACCAGCATGAAGTCAAGAATCGACGAAACTAACCGTTCTCGTAACAGCCAAAATATTACATTTTCGACGTTATCGACCATTGATACGTCGCCTTAATCACTATCAGGAAACTTGATCTCCAGCCGTATCACAAACTTGCAACTGTTTTACGAGATCAACATGGTGAGAGGACCGTGTCATCGACCTGCTTATCGATTTAGAGGTTAACGAACCAACATTTGCATGTTAAAGCTCACAGTGTTCTATATCACGATCCAGGAGTACAGCCACATTGTAAGGTGCATAGCGCTCGGCACTGCGATATGCTTACCAGACCGAACGATATCTAAGCCAAGTGGGGGTCTTGAGGCCCCTTCGAAGACGAACACCATTGTACAGGCTATTTCGTCTCCTAAAGAGATGAATGTCATCTAGATCGTGCTTGTTTCCATTTTCCTGGAGACCTTTTGATGAATGGACAAAGATTTAGAAGAGGAAAGCCGAGATGACGTTGTGGTTCGGCGCTCAAAGAAGGCAGCGAAAGCAGATAGAGACATGGAGGAGAGGGTTCCAACTGCGTTGGAGATTTCGGCAAGACGAGAGGACCTAGTAGTATACGCCTAGGAAGTCGTACCAGCCACGCGTTGTTTGATTCGGATGGCTCAGCAATACCTTGCACTGCCACATCTATGTCCGCCTTGGTCCGATAGACCAGCTCTCAAATTGATTCGTAGAACGCGATGAAGGTTGGACGAGGGGATGGCGACAATGATTCATATTCCCGGTAGATACTGTACAGTTTCTTGAGGTTCTGTATTGCGCTGTTTCTGTTCTTCGTTTTCTAATCTAACTCTATAGGAATGTATATCAGATTGACGATGAAGAAGACCTGAGAAAACGCGCACTTATTTCTCTTTGATAAGACCCTCAAGGTCGTTTCCCTCTCTTTGTCGGTCATGCTTCCCCAGTTGGCGATACGCGACAAGTTGGGATTGTGCGAGGCGGGCAAGAAGCAGCCTACGCCGTCACTATTAACGACCATTGGTCCCAAACTATCGAGTTTGACGGTCCCAGCATCGACGTTGACCTCCGACCCCGAGGCCGACGTCGCTGTCGGTGGTGGCGGCGGGAGTGCGAGAGCCTTGGAATTTGGTTCCGTCATGAGTAAGCAAAAGCATCCGATCGGCATCCCCCTTGTTGATACGCTTCCATCATCTTACCCTGCGGATCCCTCATCAGACTACAGTGACAATCACCTCCTAGGCCCGCTTATCGGGGCTAACCGGCCATGCTGCTGGGTTCCCACCCCTATGTTATCTGCCATGTTATCTGCCATTGTGGCTTCAAGTGGTATTTAATGCTCCCTCGCGGGGGCTTGCCTACCTTAGCTTCATGTATTCTCTTGAAACAATGTGCAAGTTCCTATTCTGATTTTTTTTGGCATTCTTAGAGCCCCGATACTACCAGAATTCACCCAAATGTTATCTGCCATGCCAAATAAGGGCATGGCAGATAACATTCCCACGTGACCTTGCTCTTCGTGGCGCGCGCGCCCACCGTGCCACGGCTTGTGTACGCCCCGCCACGACACAACGCAAAAATTCTTCACTCCTGCTGTGGGTACCGTACCCTTACTACCGAAATGGTCAAAACATGAGTGTAATTGTCGATTCTGGAGTACGGTACCCGCCGCCGTCAGGCGGGAGAAAAAATTGACTTTGCAGGCAGACTCCGACAAGTTTTGAGTACCGCGATGCACTATGTCTAAATATATAAGTAACCGGTCTTGACAGCTCCCCGCGGCAGCGTTGTGAGGATCCATAGTAACTTTTTGAGATTCTGCTTAGTAGTTGCGCGCCGCAGGCGCCGGAAAATTTCACTCAAAGCAAAAAGAAGATAAAAGCAAGTCCGGGACTTCAAGCAACCATCTAAAGTGTACATTTGACTAAGTTCACATTATGTGGCGGGTCCCGTCTCCCTCTTCTCTCTCTTCCTTCCTTCTTCGGACACCCAGCAACATAGCCGGAAAACCCTTATCGGTACTAGTTAGACCCGAACCCCGATGAGTGATCGGATCTAACTTGTACCGTTAGACCGTGTTCAGGCTGCACGCAATATAACCGCAAATTCGATGCAAACTTGAGAGGTGCAGAGAGTCAGGACTAGGGCGGGCGACACCTCGGGGGTATTTGGCATCACCGCGGCGCCATCAATCACGTTCGGGCATTGTCCCGCCTCCCGCCCCGCCCTCAATTCTTTCCTTTCTTACTTGTACTCAATAAATTCCATACCAAAAATCATACAATATTCATCAGATACAGGGGAGTACACGAGGCCTATTTAAAATGAGTTGAAGGGGCCAGGATTTGAGTAGGGTACGGGTGGTCCAACATCCCGTCACCGCCGCACGAACTCGGCAGACTTTGGGTTCGCTGCCCTCTGCTTTCCTTCGAGTTGCTATCGGCTGACTCGCCTGTCTTCGCGCGCTTCAGCGGCGGCACTTCGAAACTATTCTCCTTGTCATGGTGCTTGTGGGTGTCATCGATTTTAGGTAGCGATGCACTTGATAGAGAGGAGCCTGCCACCACGAAAATGCTGGAATGTTCAAGTAGCATCGGTTGGCGCGCTGGTAAAAGAATATAACACGGCTCACCGATACCAATCCTCATGCAAACATCTCCTGATCTTCACCCTTGCCCAGTCTGACAGCAGTCTTTCTAATAGCACTGCACCAACTCGATGCGCAGATCTCCAGTGCATACCTGACTGCGCTCAGTCTGCCAGTCGGACGCGCATTGGAACTGGGCAGCGATATTGATGTCTATTCGTACGAGATCTACGACATTCCGAGGGTCCGGCAGGAGAGAAAACAGCGCACAGATGGTGTTTAACGGCGGTGGGGTTGACCAGCTGAAAAATAGCATGATGGTGGTGGTCGGAGGAAGAGTTAACAGCGCTAGATCGCCATCCGGATCGTTCGGATCGGTCTTCCGATTACGAGCGGAACGAGTTCATCGACGCTCGGGACGGCGACGACGGGCTCGGAGTAGTAATACAAGTGTCGGTATTTACTACTGTATGTATACATAATAGCTATCCAGTACAATTTCGACTATGCTATGAAATATAGATGCAGAAATAACCTTACATGGATAGTATCCCATCGGCATGTCGTGAAATCATCTACTCCAGCACTGTAAGCTCATCCAGTTGCTTGAAATTTCAATGGAATCTATACTTTGTAATGTATACAGCTATCTTCTGCTATAAAGTCAAGAGTGGTGCTTGATTAATGACAGAAGAAGGCCAAGATCCACATAGCTAATTAGGAAAGGCATCGAAAACAAGGACCTGTCGAAAGTGATGCATTCAAAAGTATTGCCTCTTAGACATCATCAATAAATTCAATTGTTTCACTGAAATCGATGTTTTTCTTGCTGCCATTAGCACTATCATATTTTCAGAGCGAGGTAGTCTAACGGTGAGTGTCGGTGCCAGCAACGACGGCTGCAAGATTGCCACACAGCCACAGCACATCTTGTCTCTTACCGCCATGACACCTCAACGACGAGGTGCCATCTGGCACTCTACCTTTGTGTGCGCCCTCCTGGGCTCTTCTGCTTTTGTTTTATTTGATTTTTCGACTATGGATCCCTCTCCACCGCTTTCAACAGCCGTGGATAACATTCTGGACGCGGTTTCTGCTCTGACGAATCGGGGACACACCACTATGCACCAGCCTCCAGGATGGAGCTGTAGTACTTCCAGAGGATGAGTACGGGTTTGGGGCGGCTGGATTAGCCAGGTTAGAGTTGGATTTTTGGGGCGGGATGGCATCGTGGATGCATCCTCCTTGCAAAGGTGCGTATTTCCTGCCTGTTTTCATGTTTCCGTCCTAATGCCAGGTCTATCTGCTGTGCCGCGTCGTCCGCTGACTTGTCCTCCTTCCCCACCACGCGCAAATCCCACCAGGTCTACAACCCCATCCTTCGCGACAAGCACACCGTCAACTAAACGCCTCATGCTCGTGCAACGACATTGTGCGCACCACAACCGCCGATCTCGACGATGATTTTTCAAGTGCTCCGAGCAGCAACGACGCGACCGTGAATTCCAGCGAGAACTTCGGCGCCAATCAACGCATTGGTGGCGGTATGTTGTGCAGTGGTCTTATTGCCATGCCGCACTTCGAGATGAAGATGGACTTCTAAGTTCGGGGCAGAAGGGGGATCCATGGACATGTCTGGCTGGGTGGGAGGACCCAGCTTCATCTGACTTCTGGGATGTCGGACCGCCCGTACTACACTCAAATTACTCTCCCCTCCACTCATTTTAAATAGTTCATATATTCCTCTGTATGTGATGAATATTCTATGATTTTTTGCATATTTTATCGAATTTATTGATTACTAGTAAGAAAGGAAAGAATTGAGGGCGGGGCGGGAGGCGGGACAATGCCCGAACGTGATTGATGGCGCCGCGGTGATGCCAAATACCCCCGAGGTGTCGCCCGCCCTAGTCCTGACTCTCTGCACCTCTCAAGTTTGCATCGAATTTGCGGTTATATTGCGTGCAGCCTGAACACGGTCTAACGGTACAAGTTAGATCCGATCACTCATCGGGGTTCGGGTCTAACTAGTACCGATAAGTGGGCCTAGGAGGTGGTGACAATGCACTGCCTGCTATGGTAGTATACTGTCAATCCACAGTCAAACAGTCTCGCTCTGAAGCCAGTTCAAAGCGCCGATTACGCGCCTCCAATTATAGTCGATAAAGCGCAGTTCCCACTGCTTATCCTGACCAAGATCCTGACTGACACCATGTCCAAGAACAGGCTCTACATTAACTAAACGGGTAGCAGTGCCTGCGGGACGCCCCAAGACCTTCCAAGACTGTGTCCGGACCACGAACCTGACCCGGTTTAGACGGGGCCACAACACTGCATTCTACCTCGAGGCAAATACGCGACTGCTCTACATCTACTAATCGTGTATGGGAAGTGCAAAATCGATCAGAAGTGCAAAATTTCTAGCGTTTGGCTTCTCACACGCCCAGCTCTTACCGGCCTCCTTCCGTAATTTTATCCTGAGGACTTAAACATGTATTCTAGAGACCTGTGTACTCGGTTAGGCGGCAACATTGGTGCAAAGAGTACAATGATTTAAAAGAGTGCAAAAGCCAGCGTGATTTCTTTGCACTTCGTCATTGATGGTACTGTTTAAAAGGAAGGATGTACCGGACGGCGCTGGGACGCTGATATATGCTAGATGTATATGTTAAGTCTATCTTCGCTGCATAAAGTACGCAATACAGCGGGACTACGAGTTTCTCGTCGATGTTGAAAGCAATCAGTGCAAAAAAGCGTGACGGAGTCAGGTAAATCTGGCGCGCCGGCTGCCCTCGGCTTGCTAAGTCACACCGTGACCGATTTTGCATTGCCCGCCATTTTGCAAAGCCTCATCGTCGACGACCTGGCATCACTCCCTCATCATCTAAAAATCTGATACTTGGTACAGGCCATCGTTTACATCGAAAGATTAATGCCTCAAATTTTCAGATCTGCCAGACACCATTAAGACCTCAAGAAATCGCCGTGAAAAATTTTTGCACTTCCCATACACGATTAGTATGATCAATCATCCTAAACATATTGACTTCTCTGCTTCTTCCCCGCCCCACCACGTCTCTCTCTCCGGTCGGACGACATCTGTACATTATAGAAGCAAGGATCCCACGGCGATCAGCAGCAAACCTCCCAAAGATTTGTACAAGTCATTTCCGCATATTACGCATGGCTTCAAGCCTGCATCCATGTGAATATTCTGTTTATCGGATCTCCGAATAGGCAGGAGTGACGGAGGCGTTTTCGATTTATAAAAACCAGCACGAGAAGGCCGATTAGTCCTTTATGCCTTGAGATAACGCCCCTCCACTTTGCCCCCCCCCCAATGTCTGCTGACAGCGACGACGATGTCGACCTAGCTAATCAGGCGATGATCGTTGCTTGGGTGGGCGGTGAGTGCACTTTTACGCGTTGGTAGCCTGCCGCTAATATGTATCGTGCTAGCTGCATGTATGACTTGCATCGTATACGACCATCTTATCACTCTTGATCAAGAGTGTTCTCGTATATGGCCGTAAGCCCTGCACTCAGTCTACCCTTATACATTGACGTCGTTTCTCAAGTGCTCGTTTCACTATTGGAAGAATCCTCTTCTTCATAAACCGATACGTCGTGGAGGGGATGCTGCTGTACGCCTCGCTCACGATAACCTCCGCCCCGATTACTGACACCTGTCGTAACTTAGCTTCACTTTTATTGGTGAGCTACATTGCTAGCAAACCAACAGTACTCTCAATTCAGCTTTCCAGCCTCGACATTCAGCAATCTTTCGACTTCAGTTCGTTCCTCCATTTCTTTAGGAACACAAATTTACTGACTTGGACAGTTGTACGTTTTGGCGCAGAAGCTCGACGAGAACTTTCTCATATAAACGTACTACTCCAGCTGTGTGTTCTACCTTCGCTGGTTAGACATGTTCGTTCGAACTGGCCCTTTCTTTGGACGCCGTCCTAACTCCTCGAGCAGAAATTTAGTGGTCCAGATAACGGTCGTGCAGGGGATTCTCGTTCTCAGAGTCTGGGCATTATGTGAGCCCGAATGAATATAGCTTTCAACCTAGATTTTGATAACTTCTCTAGTTCGTACGAACAAGGTGAGAGGGAAGGGTTTTCCCTACGGCATGTTCTCAGGCTTTTCAGGCCGTCATATGGAGCGTGTTTACTCTCTACGCCGGTGCGCCATCACTTTGTGCTCCTAGTCAAGACGTTTACCGTGGTTTAGCTGGTTCTGTCACCATGATCGTGATAACTATTCTTGACTACGTCGCAGAAACCGTTACTGGTACGTCGCGTCAAGAAATACATTATTCATGTACTGAGGTTTCCTCCAGTGCAAGAGGTTACGCATCTCCCGGGTTGTTGTACGTGAAGCTCCCTGTACGACATGGTACATACCTGACTTTCCAAAGACGCTAAGAGCGTTCCGGGCATCATCGCCGCTTACTGGATTACACCGGCTATCGTAGAAAGTACGTGGTGACACGAACAAATGGAACTCTTATTCACGCTCTGCAGGCGTCCTCTTCTTTCTGGTAATGGCGCGTGGTTTCGTTTGGTGGAAGCACGGAGAGTCAGCGCCTACCATCTTGACATTCATGGCGCGCGATTCGACCATATACTTCGCAATGTAAGCCCTTAGTCAAACGCCTCGTCACGGCTGACGCGTCCACTTCTAGAATGTTTGGTATGGCGCCCTTCGAGCCTAGATTCTATGATTAACATCGCCGCGTAGCGCTCCTTATCGCCAACTGCTGCATGTTCTACCTCGGACCTCCGTTCCTCTCCAGTCTCCTCGTCAAGTAGGTCATTGTTAACGTCACTATGTTCGCCTGCTGATCTTTGCTCCGCCTAGCCCCCTTAGCACCGCAAGCTGCATCCTTGTGCGTCTATACCTACGTAGCATCTTCATACCCGAATAACGTTCTGCTAGGGATCGCGACTACTGCTTAACCTTCGAGCCGCGGTGGAGCCCTCGACACCTTCAGAATGGGCGATAGTTTCTTCAGATACTCGACCGCGACACACAGGAAACCTTCCGAGTCACTACATCATGCCATTCGATGACGAGTGACTTGTCTCAGATGGTGTCCTCTACGTCACGTGACGGTGGCGCTCCAAATGACCGCTCACTCCAACTCAAGAGGGAGCAGGCGTGTCATCGACTCCGAATGATGTCACGGCTGCCTTGTATAAAGACCCGGACGTTGTCCCACAATCCTTCAGTACATCCATAACCCTCACTCCAAAACAAACACTATATTCTAGAATCTATATCATGTCCGGATTCGACAACAACACTTCCTCCTCCACCACCCGCCCCCAGCACCATATCCACGGCGACGCTGACCCGCTCCCAGGAAGCCGTGGCGTAAACCCTGTCGATTATAGCGCAGAGTCTATGGAGCGCAACGCGAATAGCGGTAATCCAAATACCGAGTTTGGTCGGCAGACTGACCACACGGGCGGCGAGAACCTGCAGCTCGGTGGAAACTTGGACTCATCCAACTTCGGCACGGGCGGGGCTGGCGCGACTGCGTTCAACTCTGAAAGGCCCATGGGCGTGCAGCCTTCCTCCGCAGGTACTCATGCTCTTACGCGTCTTCTGCAAGATTAATATTCATTCATTTTCGTTCAGGTGGCGTTGCTGTTGGCGGCTGAGATGACCTTCCTGAAGGCAAGGCTTCTGCCATGGACAAGATGATTGGCAAGACTGAGAAGGTTGGTGGCTTGTCTTGTCTTCGTCTCGTCCTTTAACGTGTTTGTATTGCAGGTCATTGGAAAGATGACGAAGAAGCCTGAGATGCATGAGCGCGGCGAGTTGAGAGAGGCTGGTGGAAAGGATGCTGCGACTGGTCAGGCTCGTGCGCCGCATGATTAGATAGATAAGAAATGGACTAAGTCAATTGTATCTGTAGTCGTATGAAAGCTAAACGTTGTATGATTATTAGCTAGCCTGCGGCCATTCTAGCCTCGTTGCTTTTGGCGTTCACACTCACATTGTTCCGACGTTGGGACCAGCGATTCTCTGCACCTTCACGGCTGTAGAAAGAACAATAACTCAGGCGGTCATGTTATGTATTAGACTATGTTACAATAGCTCGCAAGTTGTACAGCTCCTTCCCGGCCGTATTTCTCTTAGAGCATGAGATAGTATCGGTCGGCAAGAAGACTCCCTGCTGAAGGATACTGGCGCTCGCTTAAGAGTCGAGGTGTAATTATCTAGAATATTTCCAGCGGCGAAAATAATTTCCCAAGCTCGCTCGCCATCGTCACCGTCGAAGTACTCCTCAAGATGTAAAGTAATATTTTGAAGGTCTTTGTAAGCCGTCTGAATCGGAACGAAGGTGGCGGGACCTTCTGCACCGACATCAAGAGCGCCATCTGACCGTCTTCGTCCTCTGCACCACCGATTTCTTATGGTGTACACGGCGACGTGGCAGTATAGAAGTGGGAAAACCGAAATTCGTACTTGATGCGAGCAGAGATAAAGAAGTCAATGTTTGAACTGAAGGGTCGTCGAAAGCGAGCGGTGGATACCTATTCGCCGCATTATACAACCTAGCGAGTCACACAGAGTTGTCTACATTAGAAAGCCATCATTGGGTGAGACACGTCTAAACCAAGACCACCATCCTTCCTGAGAATAGTCACCACCCACATCCCGTAATTACGCTCACCGAGGTATTCAAACTTCAACAGAGCAGCACAATATTGCGCCAGAGTCCGAACGATTTCTTCTGAGATAATTGCGGGAAATATATCACTGTCAGCGGCTGATGCCCGTAAGTGCCGTAAGTTGAGACGTGATAATTGAGAGCCAATGGAATTCTATGAAATCAGTCAGCAAGTGCTTATAGCTAAGCATGGACTACCAGTCTCTACCACTGTGTCATCTCTATTGAAGGCAAATGTGAGGGACTCCAGACGGGGGGCATTATCGACAACCACCTTCAACTCCTCTGCTGAAAGAAAAGTGTCTCCGTCAAAGATATCCAAAGCTTTGAGCGACGAAAAGGCTCGAAGCGCTCCTAGGAACACGTCGCACATGTCATCCTCGAAGAGTGGGTATTCCAAAAGCACCGTAAGGCTTTCAAGTTTAGAGGCAACCTGGAGCTGAGACAGCTGGGCGCACCAGTAGATGGTACCTTCGAATTCTCGTAACGCTGGAAGAATGCCAGGCGAGAGATTTAGGCTCGGAGGACCGTGTGCGAAATCTTCTTGTGGGGCAGGGAGTGCAAGGGACGTGATTCTATCATGACAGGACAGGAGGAATGCACGAAAAGGTGTGGATTCAGTGGAATCGCTGAATGCGTGAAGATTGAGGCCAGCCTCTTTACGGAGCCTCAGAGTAGTAGGCGCAATATCGATGGATTGGAAGAGCGTGTCAATATCCCACTTTGGTCGCGGGTCACCGTAGGTCTCCAGCGATAAATCAAGTGATACGAGATTTGGAGACGCGCGAATCATATCGACCATGCTGCTCGGCAAGTTTCCATTGTCGACAGCTAGAAAACCTGAGCGCTTGGAATGCGAGAAAATAATACGGGACGGGACGTACACATCAAATTCGCCGAGATCTCCAGGCGTGTAAGTCCTCTAAAGCCAAACAAAGTCTTCATGTAATCATCTAGAATGTTTTCAACAATGAACGTTGAACAGTTACCAACTTGAGTCGCTCACCATCGCTGCCAACATTCGCCCGATATGCGTAGCTGAAAAAGTCCTCCCAAAGGCGCAAACTGAGATCGTGGAGGTTTTTGCATGCCTCTGAAAGCGAGTGAAAGATGGTGAGATCTCGGGGGAGCAGAACCGACCACGTAAATCCACGTAGAGCCTTTATATGTTGTAGCGCCGACGCTAAAAGCTCCAGTTCATCTTCCTCATACTCTGCATCGTAGCTACCGCCAAACTCCAAGTAGTGTACATGATCCGCGACACGCAACACGTCAATAAGATTTTCTCCGTTCGCCCCCGAAATGACGCGTGAGCTGAATTGGGATAGCTCCCTATTATCCTTGAATATGATGTGGCGGTATAAGAGCGGGAAAACCAGAATTCGTATACGATGAGAGCATAGAGATAGAGAAGTCAATGTTCGGACTGAGGCGCTGTCGAAAATGAGTAGCAGCAGCTCTAAGGGAAGATCGGACATTGCGTGGTGGCGGTAGGAAGCAAGGCAAAAAAAAATCACATGATCGCCAAATTGGCTACGCTCCGAACTCTTTCTTGTGCGCTTGTTCGTGTACGCCCCCTCATGAGCAATAGAAGTAGCAAACTACATGCCAAACCACCAATCTAATCAGCAAACATGGTATGCGGTGTGCTATTCTTATACTTATGGCAACACTCTTCTTCTAACATGAATGAATAAGAGAAAGGTACATCAACGCGAGGCGCCACTTGCTCCATATCAAAATCTACCAGACGGCGACACAAAGTGTGGATAGGACCCGGGTACCGCCACTCTGATTTTAGATTTACAATCTAAGCTTTCGTGCTTTACCAGTGGCGGTACACGTATACCTGGCGGAGACGGGACAAGTGCTTCGCTCTTGTCCCCGGGAAGTCAACGAGTTCGCCCATAACACGGGTTCGCGAGAGTCGGAGATGGGGAGCAGGTCACGCATGGACCGAGATGAGAAATGAAGGGCGGATTGCCAATCCTGATCAGAGCTTGGTCAGAACCATTTACTGCGATCGTGACGCGTCCGTCCTGCAGATCAAAATCGCGTCCTGGACGCAATGCATCTGGTAAGGCGCTTACTGATACGGAGCTTTCCACGGAGAAGGTTAGTCGACCCACTTTTCTGTAAAAGCATATAAGCGAAAGGAGCTCGAGAGTCTTCACAAACCAAAGTACCGCCATGTCTTTGACTTTAAAGGATAGAACCTCCCAACCCATCGCTGGGGTTGTATTCCCATCCTCTCCTACGATCACTGCCGCATTGGCGTACATGGAGAGCCACAGCACGCCTGTGATAACCAACCACATCATGCGAAGCGCCTACTTTGCGCTCATCATAGGCCCCAAGTTGCCACCCTTCAAGGACGTTTCCACCGACAAACTCGTCCTCGCGATTATTATGCATGACCTTGGCTGGGACCCGACTGGCGAGCTCGTGTCGCCCGACAAACGCTTCGAAGTTGATGGTGCCAATGCCGCGCGCGACTTCCTGCGCGCGCACGATCCCGGCTTCACCGACGCCGACCTGCAGCTCGTGTGGGACGCGATTGCCCTCCATGGCACCATCAGCATCGCCGTTCATAAGGAGCCGGTGGTCGCTCTTTCTTGCATCGGCATTACGGCCGACTTCCTGGGGCCCAACATCGCCAAGGTGCTCAAACTGGGTGTGGAGGTGCTCACGCCAGACGAATGGCGCGCCGTAGAGAAGGTCTTCCCGTATTTGGATATGGAAAAGGGCGTCCAGCAGGTGTTCTGTGGGTTGTGCTTGTCCAAACCTGAGACGACGTATGACAATTTCGTGGGCCAATTCGGGGAAAAGTACCTTCCGGGGTATTCATTAGAGGGAAAACGACAAATTGACATCGTTGAAAATGGTTTGAAGGGCTTGGAGGAGTTTAGCAAACAGTAACACTGCCCGCCTGGGACTATGTGGCAATATTTATTGAACATAGAACACTTCTTCCATCAACCTGCTTACCAGTTACAATAAACGGAGCTGGCTTGCGGCTTTACATGTAAGCCAACTATAGGCCATCGTAAACAAGCACCGCCAAAGTTCAGAAATGCGTGCGAGACACCTCTAAATCGACACCACCTTCCTCCCTGTGAATAGTCGCCATCCAGCATATCCCATAATGACGCTGGCAGACGGCTTCAACTGTCACCAGCGAAGCACAGTGTTTCGCTAGAGTCCGAACGACTCAGAAAATCCCTGATGCAGGAAGTCCACCAAAATAGTAGATTTCGTAGATTTCCTGAAAATAAATAGATTGCCGCCGCATGCCACATTTGGACTGTCGCCCTCCGCCGTCCTACGAATGACGGCGCTTCCTTAACCGTACATCACTTTCATCTCTTGCGACGCCCTTTCATACCTCCCGCCCCCTACGCGTTTGACACGCGCATATCCAGCTATCATGTGTCGTTCCCCTCCAAACCCACAGAGGATCGACACCTGGGAATCATCTCGAATGCGGCGGTATATGTCGTCGCATGATACCCGCCCGCCCTGTGTGCAGAGGTAAGAGTGTGCCAGAGCATAAATACACTTGAGCATGTTGAGGGCGGTGGCAAGCCCAAGGATCCGACATAAGGATGCATACAGGTCATGGAGTTGTATAACATGTTCATTTTGGTGGCGCGAGAGGGTGGAGGTAGCAGCGCGTGGTGGTGAGAAGCGCCGGCATATACCCAATTGGGTAGGTTGCCCCTAAGACACCAGAATTCCCACGCCCTGTGGTCGGTCCACCTGTCTACCAAATCCACCAAATCTTTCTGATAATCTACTAGACTTTCTCATACAGGTATATTCTCGAACGACTTCTTCGGGTGAAACTTTGCTGTCAAACTGAAATATATTAGCTGCAAACGCCCGTAAGTTGAGGCGCGACAGTTGAGAACCGATGCCATCCTATTAGTAGTAGGAGGAACACAAATCAGTCAGCGGGTGTTAATTTGCGAATGCTCAGACATACCGCTGTTTCGTATATATTGAAGCCACAAGCGAGGGAGTCAAGGTGAGGGACGTTATCAACAATAACCTTCAACTGCTCGGCCGAAAGGACAGCGTCTCCATCCAAGACCTCCAATGCTTTGAGTGACGAAAAGGCTCGAAGCGCTTCTAGAAACATGTCGCACTTGCGATCCTTGAAGAGTGGGCACTCTAAAAGCACCTTAAGGCTTCGAAGTTTAGAGGCGACTCGGAGCTTGGAAAGTTGAGAGCACCAATAAATGGTTCCTTCAAATTCTCGTAGCACCGGAAGCATGTCAGGCGGGAGATTTAGGCTCGGAGGACCGCGCGCAAAATCTTGTGGTGCAGGGAGTGCCAGACATACAATTCTCTCATGGTGGGACAGGAGGAATGAACGAAAGGGCGTCGGGTGTGTGGAATCACTGAATGCGTGAAGATCGAGGCCAGCTGCCCTGCGGAGCCTCAGCGTGGTAGGCGCAATGTCGACGGATTGGAAGAGCGTATCGATATCCCACTTTGGGTGCGGGTCACCGTAGGTACCCAGCGATAGATCGAGTATTGTGAGATTTGGAGATGCGCGAATCATGTCGACCATGCTGCTCGGCAACTTTCGATTGTCAATAGCTAGAGAACCTGAGCTGGTTGAATGCGAGAATAGACTCATATGGTACGAACGCATCAAAGGTGTCGACAACTCCAACTGTTTAAGCCCTCTGAACCCAAAGAGAGTGGCCATGTAAGCTTCTAGAACGGTTTCAACAATGAACAGTTCCCACTCTAGAGGTGCTCACCATCACCATCACCATCACCACCTTCAAATTGCGCATGAAGGCGCAAACTGAGGTCATGGAGGCCTTTGCACGCTTTTTGCAGTGAGTAAAAAATGGCGGGATCTGCCGGGAGCATTGCCGACCACGTCAACCCACGTAGAGCCTTCAGATGTTGTACCGCCACTATTAAGAGCCCGAGCGCATCCTCTGCATACTCGATGTCGTAACTGCTTCCACATCCCAAGTGGTGTACATGGTCCGCGACGCGCAACTCGTCAACGAGATTCTCGCCGTCTGCCTCCGAAATGACGCGTGCGCTGAACTTGTATAGATTCTCATATTTCTCGAATACGACGTGGCGAATGATATAGAAGCGGGAAAACCAAGATTCGTATTTGATGAGAGCAGAGGGATAGAGAAGTCAATGACTGAACTGAAGCATTGTCGAAAATGAGCAAAAGCAGCTCTAAGGGAAGGTCAGTCATTGTGTGGTGGTGGTAGGAAAAGAACCTTGATCCGGCGTACTACGATCAATCTCCAGAGTTCTGAATGGCTGGTAGCGATATAAGAAATGGACTTACTTGTATCTGTATTCGTATGAAAGGTAAACATTGTACGATTATTGATACGGCTATACTATCCTCGCTTCTTTTGTCGTTCACTCATCGTTCCGACGTTGGGTGGTTGGCGATTCTCTGCACCTTCACGCCGGCCGGAGAACATTGAACAGTGCATAATAACTCGCACGATGAACTTCAAACAGGACGCACGCGAGGTGATTTGTGTACCCGATTCACCGCTCGTGCACGTCTAGGATCCACCAGGAAATGTAGTGCGGATTGAAAACAAAGTTCACAGGAAGGCCTTGCTAGTCGCAAGGTAACTGGGTGTCCTAGTTCGATATGGAGTGAGAGACAATTACATCTGTCATCAGAGCATTGTGGGTATGTATGTCTGCATTCACTCGTGCTCGCTCCCGCAGGAGGCCCCATTTAACCCACCAGTTGTCCGCATCATCCTCCGCATCGTAGCCAAAGACCTCCTTGATCTCAATCCATTCGGGCGTCTCTTCGAGATCGCCCACGGCTTCTAGAATGCCCATGCCCGCATCACGCTTCGCGCGCATGGAGTCGTCGCGCATCTGCTGAAAGTCCCCGGGCGCGACGGACATGTACTGTACGATGCCGGCCTCTTTCGCGTATACGGACGCGCAGCGCGGTTGGCGCAGGTCCTGGAACGCGTACAGGAAGCTCTGGATCTGGTCCTTTGAATGTAGATGTGAAAAGAGCTTAGCGAGGACTGCGCCGTCTTCGACTGTTAGTGCGCAGTCCTGGATGGAGCCTGGCTGATGGATGGTCAATACACTTGGAAGGAGGTGATCTTGGGAATGGACTAACCGGCATAGCATGCACTGCTGCGCCCATGACCACCATCTGGTTGTCCACCCACTCTTCTAGAGGCGGTCGACCATCCACGGATACGCAAGTACATGTCGCGTCCGATACTAGTTCACCGAGTCGCCGCAGTCTGAGTGGGGAGCCGTCAGTGGTTCCGTTATCTCAGTAAGAAGTTGTTCTCTTACTTGGGTTCGGAGTATTGCAGCATGGTGGACAGTCCAGCGACAGATGCGCGGTCGTTCCACGTTCCTTCCGCTGGATCTCGCGGTCCGTAGACGTACATTCCAAATGAAGGTGACTTCCCGCCCTGTAACATTGTCAATATTTGAGGACAAGTCAACATGCAGTATGTGCGCACTGAGGGAACACCAAGAACTGCATGCTGGTTGCCGAACCATGTAAGTAGTGTAGGCTGTAGCAACGTTAGGACGCTCTGGAATCGGTCAATATCGACCTTGGTACGTACTGTGTCGGTTTCATAGACGTGTTCTAACAGAGGATCGTTCAGGATGCGAGATTTCGGTACGGTTACACTGCCAGGAAAGGGATGAATTTCACAAAGACGAATGAGCAAGCAAACACACCTGTACATGCTGAGATCTATTGTAGGCGCCCCTTCTTCTTCTTCGTTCGCCTCCATCAAGATCTGGCGCGTCACCCCATGCAATCCGTCACAACCTAAAATCACATCCCCTTGGAGAACCGATCCATCACTCAGCGTAACTGTCCCTGCTGCTGTATCCACTGTCTCTACAGTGCTGCCTAGTCGTATTTTAGCGCCCACGACGAGGGCGGTCTCGTAGAATAAACGTCGTAAATCGTTGATCTGTTGCACGCGTGTCAGAATGAGCATGAGGCGACAAGACAAAGATACTGACGTGCACAAAGACGAACTCTCCACGAGTTTCTCGCAGGACCTCCTCGTCCCAGACATGATTTCCGAGAAGCTCTCCGGTCTCTTCTACATTCGCAGCCGTATTAATAGAGTGAGAAAGAAAAAGAACACGCGACGTACGCAGATATATGTTAATGGCGCCAGATACAACACCAATGGCGCGGACCTCATCCGTGAGGCCCCAGTGGTATAAAATTTTGGAGAGATTAGGAGGCATTCTACAGGCTCCGCAAGCCTGAACACGTCTCAGGAATTCCCGACGGTGAAGACGGCGGACTAGCGCACCCGATTGACGTCCTCATCTTTCTCCAGAACGAGGACTCGATGGCCCACCCGCCTCAGAGCAACAGCTGTCGAGAAACCCGTTATCCCGCCGCCCACAATCACGAAGTCAATCGGAAGCGCGGCTTGCTTGGGTCGGTTGTGAAATCCCTTTGAGAGTTTATATCCGTCAATTTCCTTCCGCGGGGGCAAAACTTTAATGAACTCACTGGGATTCCAGGCATGGTTGGAACGGAAGCTGTCTTGGGGTTGCAACGAGGCGAAGGCACTGCAGAAAAACCATTTACAATGTAGTGGTCCTTGTTATATATGATTTGACGGAATGATGGAGGTTGATACCAGGGTCCCATCCATGGCGGCGAGCATATTCCGAAATCCTACTCTCTCTCTTGCCACGAAAGCGCGGGTTTCTATACCAGTATTCAATGTCGCGAGAGCCAGGTTGAATTGAGGTCAATGGTGTATTTGCCGCACAGTTCTACGCAGTTCAAAACACGTCGATGCCAGCGGCGTCGACGGGAAGGGTCGTTCCAAGGTCGTTCCACTGACCCCACGGCGCACTCGATCGATCGAAAAATAACAGAAGATTTATGTAACCAGTGCGTTTAACCTGTGAGTAACTCAGTACTTGAGAGACGTTGAGAGTGGTAGTCCCTCGCGGTACTCAGTGTTTAGAAGTGAGTGGGAACCGCGCTTTGATCGGGGCGGCGTCTTGATTCTGAAGCGATGTTGTTCAGAGCACTTCATCATCTGGTGAGAGCTTCATGTGCCGCGGTTCCCTCTTTGGGGCGGGCCGTTGTTGGCTGTCCCTCGTCGGATGCTGGTTTCCATGGCAGGACCAGTGTTCAAAACCCATGTGGGCAGTCGCATACCTTCGTGGGGCACACATCTCAGAAAAACAGATCCCTGTCCCTTCCCTGGGTGCTGCAGCTTCAAGGTTGCTCCTTTTGAGCAATGGGAACCACTCCCGTTTGGGTCCCAGGCTGATCCCAGTTGTACTGCATCCACGGCCGGCGGCGGCGACGATGAGGATATTGCGATGGATTATGCAGGCACAGAACCGGAGACTGAACGTGTTACTTGTGTTCATGATGAAGGACTCCAACGTGTGAGTACTATCTTCCAAATCAGAGAGGATTGAACTTAACTTCTTTGCTATCAGATTTTCTATTCTGCAGCCCGGATTGCGTATTTGAAGCGATGCTTTGATGACATGGTTGAAGTCGCGTCCGCCGCTGGTGGTGTTCATCCAAAAATGGCGAACATCCTTGATGGTGTGTTTGATGGTGTCGAAGATGTTGGCGGAGATGTTGGCCGTGAGAAAAGATGTCGCACGGGGTCTAGGACATGGAAGGACAGCACTCAGAACACACTGTTCATGGATTGAAGTAATTACTAGCAGATCGGGTCCGAAGGTATGCCGCCGGCAACTTTTGGCTTGATTTCAGCAGACTAATCAAGGCAAAAATTGCCTGCCGGTCAGTACTACGTCATGGGAAAAGTTTATGTAATCCGCCAAACGGTCAGAGGGTGCGACCAGGGTGCGACTGCTTGCCCACAATCCCACCATTAATATTGTCCTGAGGCGCGAGGCGGCAGTTGATGGCTTCTCAAATGTCGACGGCAGTGGTGCCCTGCAATGTGTGACGGAACACACGCGTCGTGGACCTGTTGGTTGAACCAATCGCTAAAATGCCATTCTTCTTCTTCCTCCAAGATCTTTCAGCGTTCACCGGCACCCTGGGCTTACGTTGAATCTCTGAAGGATAAGCGGCCGCGTGCACATTCGCTGTGCGTGAATACACATCCACATCAGAGCTGCATCAGAGACACGGTTTCCGAGTAATTCCATGCAGGATGGTTTGCTAAAATCGTTATCTTACCTTCCGGGCTGAGCCACACTGCAGATTGACCTGAGTGGACCCACTCAGGATGAGCAACTCGTATCTTGGGTCGAACCGTAAAGGCACCATTCAGCTCGTTCCAGGTCCTGTCGGTGGTACAGTAGATCTTTATGCAAGTTCCATTATCGCAGCTTACGCAGGATATATAAGTTCCTCCAAGTCCTCCAACTTCTCCGACAAGTCATGGTTGCTCAAGAAATCTACTCGTCGACTACCTTCTTGATGCCCGACTTGGAAGCCGCTTTTGGCGTTTTTCCGAACCATGGTCTCAACGTGCATCACGAGGAGGCTCGTTCGGAATCCCGCGTGTGGATCAACTGCTACAATGAGACTGTCTATGGTCCAAAAATGCGCGCCTTCATGGACAACTGCAATTTTGAGCTCATCAATACGTTCTGCTACCCGTATGCCGGCAAGGACGGCTTACGCGCCACTATGGACTTGGTATGTCTCCTTTGAAATCATCGTGCATTTTGTTGACCATGAAGCCTCTTCTAGCATAACATTCTGTGGCTCTACGATGAGTTTACCGACACCGAGAGTGGTCAGGATGCCCATAAGTCAGCTTTAATTGTTCGACAAGCTCTACATGATCCTGGCTTTGACGACGGTTCTTGGCTCTGCCTCATGATGAAAGAGTAAGATTATCAGAATATCAGTCGTTTGTGTGTGCTTACGTTTTCCTCCAGCTTCAAACAGCGCCACGTTGATCGTGCCGGGCCAGATACCGCACACCGCTTCATCGAACATTTCTGTTCGTACGCCAAGCTTGTGGGTAAAGAGGCAGAGCTCCGAGAGCGCGATGAAGTTCTGGACATTCGAGGCTACATCACACTCCGCCGTGAGACTAGTGCTGTCAGGACGTGCTTTGACCTCGTCGAGTACTGTCTCAACATCAACCTTCCCCAGGATATTCACGAAGACCCTGTCTTCGTCAGCGGCTATAACGCTGCGTTGGATCTTGTTTGTTGGGCTAATGTACGAGTATTTTCCATCCGGTCTTGTGTATGTTTGCTAACATAAACTACATAGGATTTATACTCTTATAATATGGAGCAGGCCAAAGGTCATGGTGGCGCTAACATTATTACAGTGATCATGAAGTCCAAGGGCTTAGGACTTCAGGCCGCTGTTGATTTCCTTGGTGGATACTGCGAGTCACTCATTGGCCAATGGCAAACGGCGAGACACATGCTGGCCGGTCGCCCAGGCAAGAAATATGATGATGCCATACGCGTCCTCGACGCCTTCGGAGACTGGGTCCGCGGTAATGTCATGTATGTCTCCTCTTATTTCTATCTTGTGCTGCAGACTCAGAGGCTGCTACATGTAGATGGAGTTTTACAACTGAGAGGTACTTTGGAGCCTACAATCACGAAATACGAAAGACACGTTGTGTTGCTCTCAAGCTTCCCTTTGCTGAGACTGTTAAGCTTATGGAATAGACGAAGGAGCTACATTTGTAGTCAAGTTGGAATAGTAGACTCCGTTCAGTGCCGCTGTGATCGATGATAACTGGATTCATTAGGCGAAGCGAATGCAACGCGCAACTGAGAAATGGCGGTACCGTGGCTCTGCAGCTGACTCCGAAAGGACTGACAACACGTGGAAGAAGGGAAGATCGATGAAGAGTCTGCCGCAATCTTGACAAACATTATAGAGGAAATGCCAATCACCGAACCGAGAAGCCCATCGCGTGAAAAGGCGAGTCAAGTATCGATGAGTTGGGACGAAGGCACGCAAGAAAATCCAAGGCATACGACGCGTATTTCGATATCCGCTCGGACTTCTCGACGTTCCCGTGAGTAAGTACTAGCCCTGTGCAGAATAATAATCTGCGATGATTGAGACCTTCGCGATGGTCCTTGGCAAGTTGTTGGCGGCCTTTTCCGGATGGGTTCTCAAACCAATCGCGATCGGTGCGGACCCTGTGACTTCCCCCCTTCTTTCCTGCCTTGATTAACAGCTATACCATCATCAAGTTGCACGGAATTCCATGTGCCGTATGCCGTTAGTGGGAGACGGTTCACTCGGGGAGGGTCATATCCAACCCATATCACACTTGATGCTCACTTCGTAATACTAAGCGCTTTCGTATCTTTCCAGTTAGATCCTTGTGGAACGAAGAGCTTCGCGCGCATCGAACACTACGGATGCCAGCTCGTCTTGCGTAACAGATAACGACTTGAACCAGTTCGGACTTCTGGTTCTCCAATAGACTTTTGCAAAACTGTTCGTACGATATCAGGTCAAGTGGTAAGTCTAGTTTTTTTGCTCTAAAGCTGCTCCTCCCTCAGACTTTTGCCCCAGGTCTCTCACACTATACCCACTATGATTTGGGCCATCCTAGCGTCAGTTTCCAACCACTATATCGTCTTATCCGCTCTAGCGGCGGCTGTGGTCACATTTCTCGTCTTTCCCGACCGCCGGCATTCACCCCCTGGACCGCCAGGATGGCCTATTATCGGGAACATCTTCGACTTACCCACCAAGGAGTCTTGGAAGGTTTATCTCAACTGGAGCAAACGTTACGGTATGCATAAAACTCCTACGACCTTCTCCTCCTCACGCAAATGTCATGCCTTTACAGACTCGGATGTGCTCATCATGCGTGTTCCGGGCGCGCGCTTCTTTGTCCTGAATTCTGCTGAAGCTATCCAAGAGTTGCTCGTTAAGCGCTCGAGGCTTTATTCTGACAGGTACGTTTCTCCATTGAAGTGATTCTGGACTTGCATCTGACATGCTCTATTCTGTAGGCCTCGATCTACGATGTTACACGAACTGTCAGCACTTGCAACGATGCCATCCTGAGGTTGACATTCTAATGCGTTTCAGGATTCGCACATCATGGATGATAGTCTTCATGAACTATGACGATCGCTGGAAAGGTCGTTCATCCGTAATATGAAGTAGCTTCCACTAACGTTATCTGCAGAACATCGCAGAATCTTCCGTCGCGAATTTGAGATGACATCGAAGGAAGAGAACCGAGCTCACGAGCTCAGTGCGGCCAGGCGCCTTCTCGAGCAACTTCTAACGAGCAAGGACCATTTCAAGGACTTGCGACTGTGAGAAGGAAGGACTTAGCTGAAACGCGCTCCGTGCTCATAATCTCTTCAGTGCAGCTGGTGACGCGATTCTTTCTGTCACCTATGGTATCACCCCGAAAACACCCCAAGACCCTTTCATCCGCACCGCAGAAGAGGTAATGGCCATCGTTGCTGATGTCGGACGTGGCGGTTATTTGGGTTAGTGCACTCCATTGACATCACACTTCCTATCGTTGACAATCATTTCAGTCGATATCTTCCCAATTTTGAAGAGAATCCCGAAATGGTTCCCAGGTGCCAAGTTCAAACGCGTCGCTGAAGTTGGTCGTCCTTTGGCGCGCGATCTAGTCATGGCACCGTATAATCATGTTAAAGCTCAAGTAGTAAGTGTTTTGCTTGACTAAGCACCTGGGTTGAACTTATTGACCAGGATAACGGAACGGCTGTTCCTTCTGTGGCATCTCGTTTCTTGACGGCCGTCGCTGACGGTGAAAATATTAGTGACCAAGAAATCGAGACTATGCGTAACGTACTGGGTATAGCGTATCTAGGTATGACCACGCTCGCGTCTGTTCTGACGTATGTTGGTTTACTTTCATTCAGGTGGCGCGGATACTGTAAGGCTCTTCTATCTTGCCGAGTACTTGACTGAGAGCAATTCTGGAGACTGTTGCTATTCTTTCCAACTTCGTGTTGGCTATGGCAATTCACCCGGAGGTTCAAAAGAAAGCTCAAGGCGCCCTGGACGCGCACTTGCAAGGTCAAAGACTCCCGGATTTCAGCGACTTTGGTGGCCGCATTCCCTACATCGACGCGGTTGTTAACGAAGTTCTGCGGTGGAATCCTGCGACGCCATTCGCTGTCTACCATGTGTCGAGCGACACAGACGTTTACAAGGGCTACGAGATTCCCAAGGGCTCTATCATCATTCCTAATCTTTGGGCCCTCCTTCGTCAAGAGTCGGTTTTCGGGCCCAACACTGACAAGTTCATCCCGGAGCGTTTCTTGAAAGCCAACGGAGATCTCAATCCCGATATCCTGGACTTGGACATTGCATTTGGATTTGGTAGACGTTCCTGTCCAGGACGAGGTAAGCTTGGATGGCATGCCAAAGAAAGCTTGGCGCTGACGCTAATTCATTAGTGATGGGACGAGATACGGTGTGGATCATGGTAGCATCGATGCTCACGGCCTATGAAATCTGCGATCCCATAGACCTGTCGGGCAAGCGCATTACGCCCGAGACGAACTTGGAGTTCACTAATGCCATGGTTAGGTAAGTGCATAGTGTTGATCTGTTGATTTGTTTCTCATGACGGACTGACATAGTTTTGCCCCTCCCTTCAAAGTTTCGTTCAAGCCTCGTATTCCCGAGAGTATGATTACCGACACTCTCGTCGACGTACACGCATAGTGTTTTTAGAAGCACGGTTATCCAAATCGCATTAAGTTACACCCAGGTTTCTCATCTGCATCAAGCCCCCGCTCGCGCATTCTCGGCAGTACTCTACCCTGACAAGTCGCTCAAAGTGCTAGTTTCTCATGAATCAGACCAGTTCTAGAAATCGACATGGCATTCATCTGTAAACCTGACGAGCTTCGAACGTGTCTGCTGTAACTGGCGAGAGTGCAGCATTGTCCTCGCTGATGTCTCGTCGGAGGAACAGGTGAAGGGCATGATCGAAAACACTGCCCATGCCTTGGGCAGCCTTGACGTGGTATAGGTGCCTAAATTAACATGTAGTCGAAGACATTTAACGCCATGAACAGATGGTCGCAAATGGGGCCACCTTTCTTTTACGATATGAACTTAAAAGTTCGTGACTTCTAGTCACCTTGGAAGACTGGGATCGTACGTTCTCTGTCAATTTCCACGGAACGTTTCTCTGCGATAGACATGGCGCCGCGCGAATGATCAAGCAAGAGTAGAGAAGTCGCATCATCGGCGCTTCTTCTGTCAAGAACAAATCGTTTTATGTACACACTGAGCAGAGAACACCACCCGGATGTATCCAAATCTGCAGAGAGCGCCGAAGTGTGGGCTCTATTCCGTTCTGTTCATTTACCTGACGCCTGCTGCAGATCTTTCGACGTGCATCGGAGGCATATTCGCTCCTATCAGACGACCGAAAGCCAAGTCCCATGCTGCCGTTCTTGGAAACGCTCATACTGAAGAATTGCAGTCGCATCCTATAGCACACGGCGAGTACAGGCACCCGCATCCCAAGGACTATTGGAGCTACTATTCCTCCTCCCATGGCCATGCCTACTCTTCTCGCTCCACCTTCACCTACAAGTACCCTCGAAGTCCATACGGCGATCCCCTCCCCAGCTCGCATGCATGGCACACGCACCTATGTAGATCAATCGTATCTGTACTCGCATGAAAGCTAAACATTGTACCATTATTAGCCAGCGGCCATTCTATCCTCGTTTCTTTTGTCGTTCACATTCATCGTTGCGATTCTCTGCACCTTCACGGCTGGAGAACATGGTGAACAGTGCATACATACTAGCGTCATAACTCGCACGATGAACTTCAAACAACATGAACAAATCTCGTAACTCTAGTATGTACAAGCGCGAGCGCGAAGGTCCTAAATACATCATATAAACGATGCACGTAAATGTGAAAACGCGAACGTACGAGTGGATATCGAAAGCTGGTTAGACGTGAAATCTGGCTGAGAGACCTTCAACTCATTCCGGACTAGGATTTTCCTCCCAAGGCGGTCCGTCGTCGGCTCCAAATCTCCGCATCAAACGCGTCTCCGTTCCAGCAGCCTGTCAATAAATGAATTGTGAACATCTAGCAAGGCTGCGATCTTTACCTCGCAATCATTCAACGGATTAGAGCCTGAAAAGGTTCATTAGACCATGGACGAGACGAGACGAGGCGAGAGCTAACCAGTGGGCGCGCTCGATACAAAGATCGCGAGGAAGAGGACTGTGACTATGCGTAGAGCACTAGCCATTGTGCGACGATGGTGGTGAAGGAGATCCGAGGTATTCAAGGTTGTTTATGTAGTGCCCTGAGGCTTGAGCCGAAGAAAAGATAAGAAGGCGTCCATTGTACGTGTGTAGAGGAAGCGCGAATTCAAGACCTCGACGATCCGCGAGAAGCACTAGATTCAGACGGACATTAAATTTGTCGCTGGCGTTTCGAACATATCAGTCTCTAGCCTCTTGTTCATTTTTTTTTGGCAGGATATGATTGAAGAAGGTTGAGATGCAAGCGTGGGAAAATCTGCCTTGAGGGAAACCACCATCATCTTGTCTACTAAACTGACGGGGTGTTTTCACCGCAGATTTTCCATATGTAACAAATTATCTGGCATTACGGATACGAAGAGTGGACCTTCGACGTACGTTGAATGCATGTCTTCGTGTACGTCTGCGCTTCCATTTCCCGCGGCCGTCGAATTCTTAAACTCTATCAAACGGTCACAGTTTTACTCCGAGATACAAGGCATGAACTCGATGAGGAGCAGCACTATAGACCCATATGCCTCTGGTCTTACTCGTCCTTGCAATTCCAACGTCTCCCAGCAACTGAGCAACACCGTCTCACCCTGTCGAAAGTCATTTCCTATTCACCTTTGTATGCTGTAACGAGAAGCATCGCGTCGCATGGTGTACAGTCTCCGTACCCCACTGGTCTTGCATGGGAAACAATCATTCAGTTACGGTACTTTCCAGCCGAGGCCGAAGGGAGTCGAAGTATCGAGGTTTTCAAAGGAGTCCCACCTCGTTCGGGTGTTCGTTGGTAAGAGTTGACGTTCTACATGATGGCTCATTGCCTCCAAGGACCCACAGCGGCGAGTCGTGTAGGACACTACTGTTCATAAGAACTTAAACTAATAGGCAATCGTTGCACACACGGTGATCGGCAGACGTTTGCTCTCAGCTTTGATCAGCTCTTCACAGCGGATTATAGTTCTGACCGTCGAAGCCGACTCTTGACTTTCATTGGCCTGTACGCAGATTTCCGGTGTCTATAAAAATTCTTACGTGGAAACAGTTCAAGGCGAACCCTTTTTCTGTTGGCTAGGACGTGGACCGGGGTCTTCTACCGCCTTTCAGACATCTGCACATGAACGCGGTAAGTATCAGAATACCGTATACTGATTTATAACTAACGAATTACTCGAAGGGGAACAAATAACAATTGCATACGTCGTGCTTCGTTGAATCATGAATCATTATACCAGCATACTTCACTTGGCGACCGGGTACTATCCAAAACATGGTAACCAAATTCTTGCTCGCGCCCCACGCTCCGTGGAATTATTACCCCAGATATAAAAAAGAGGCAAGGTCAGCCAGGATCTGCTGCTCCTGCTGCTCCTGCCACTTCACGCACTTCATGTCTCCGGAATCCGCTCTTGATATTTTCCTCCACGTCAGAGCAACGAGGTACTTGAACGGTGCGTCTCTTTGCCGCGCTGCTGGTCGAGGTGATGTTTCTGACGCTAGCACTTCCTTTATAGCTGCTGGCCTTGTCGTAAGCAGCAGGACAGTTCTCTCATGCGACTGTAGCCCCTCATCCTCGCTTTTAAACAGGTTCTGCTGTATGACCACTCGTTGCTGCTTGGAGAAGAAGTGAGGTACCTTTGGGCTTCACGCTGGACGTTACAGAAGGCCCTTTTTCTCTGGATCAGATATCTCGTTCCCATATGTATCATTATACATACCCATCGTAAGTCGGCGTCGCTGCGCTCCTCGTCCATACATTTAGTTGCAAGCATTTTGTAGAACTGGCTGGCATAGGAAATTCGGAACTTACGGACGAGGTGCGTTTCGTCTTCACGAGACGAGTTAACCGCTGATTATTTGACCGATTTAAAGTTGTGAGTTTTCACCCTTCAACGCGTCTTCTTCGTATCTCAATTGGTTCATTTGACAGCTGCATCATCTGGTTTGATTTTTCGGTAAGTGTTTGACCCAATCGCGGGCACGATGGCGTTCTCAAAGCAAATCGCTTCAGTTATACCTAGGACAGATCACAGTTGCGTTCGGAAACTGTACGCTGCAACCACCAGACCGTTCTATGTTGTTTTTCTAATAGGGTGGCCCAGTTCTCGTGCTCTTACACCTCTGGAATCTGTGGGACAGAGACCGCCGGATGATGTATGCAACACTCAGTCTCTTCGTCCTCACGTTCATCGGCAACATGGCATGCACTGCTGTCACAATCGTGTCTCTAAATGGTACAGTCCATAGCACCCGGGAATTCACTATCATTCATGCATTCTCCTCCAGAAACAATTTATTTCAACCGTCAACTAGGCCTCTGTGCACTGCTGGACAGAGGGAAGACACCTTTGCTTTGGGCGCCGAGCGTGAGCCAATAGTATCACTGACCTTCTCGTCCGACCAAACCTTCTAGATCGCTTTCGATATTGTAACACTGGTGTGTGTTGTCTACAGCGCCTTGGAACGTCCAAGGAGCGCACAGACCGCTGTTACGCGGGTGCTATACCGTGACGGGATTGTATACCTCCTCGTGAGTGGAAGCTGTCAACGAAGTGAAGACGCGTGTTTACGTTCCAACAGCTCTTATTCCGTAAGTTAAACTCGAAGTCTGCATTCTTTCACAGAAGAATGACCGATGCTCAGTTTTTCGACTTGTGAACTTGTTCCTTAGCATCTTCGCTCCGGTGAGCTAACATCATGACATAAAAGCCTACCAGCTAATGCGTCTTGGAAAGGTATCTCTTATATTCATAGGCGTTTTGTGAGTAGTCACACCTTACTTGGAAGCTGTGTTCTCTCTAAGTCCGGTATAGTTTCCTTTGGTGCAGCACAACGGTAACGGTGACACGCTTTACGCTGAATCTGATGTGTATGGAGGCAAGGGAGAAAGCACAGCGACGTCGACAGGCATTTTTACTTCAAGAGCTTTGAGTTGAATTTACGGCTGTTTCTGTATACCCATTTTTATTCAGCGACTTATACCACACATATGATAGTCATTGAATGTCGAGTCATACGTTTTGTCCTCCATTGTACTGATGGTTAAGTTGGAGTTCAAGGATGGGTTGATGATCGGCCGCCGGCTCGCTCTCGTTCAACGGCAGGCACATTTCTCTCCCTTCGCCCTCGAGCAGCTCACGACCTGTACGTCTCAAGCCTGGCTCCGATGTTCAGTTCCATCGAGATCTACCCTTCTGAAAAATACTGCAACAATCTGAAAGGAACAAGCACTATACTCACGCTATTGCGGCGCTCCGCCGCTTTTAGTTTGCCAACAGACTCTTATTTCCCTCTGCCAGAACGATGCCTCCCTTTTACTAAACACGTAATATTCGGAAAGCATGTCGTACTGGCCATTTCTACGCATCCGCTAGGAACACTTCGACATGCATTGTAAAGGCTTCGTGGCACACCCTACTGGTAAGTTTTTTTCGAGTACTCCTGTGAGACTTGGTGACGCGTTCGTGTACTCACTGCTTTTGCACAGAACCACGCTCGTACAAACCCCAATTTGGCGCCACGGTCTCCGCCGCAGTATTGTGTCAATCTTGGCAGCCCAATGTCGAACTTGTGTGTCGAACCTCCAACGTGGAGGGCAAGCTGCTTGATGGAGGACGTCCCGAGAACGATTTCGACAGCTAATCAGGGTTGCTGCTTCTTCAACGTCGACCGATTCAAGTGTGGCGTCACTCATATTTTGGGGGATCGCCCAATAAAATGGGCTCCGGTATCTCAAGGGCCCCTTAACCCCAGTCACTTTCGGTAGATTGACGGTCTTCTGTCTCTATTCCTAAACGCAGATTCTCCCCATCCTTGGCCGGCGATAGGCGGTAGTCGATATTTCGAACAATGGCAGGGTAACGACAACGTGACCTAGGCGCATTGTTTGCACCAGGGGACAAACTTTTGCCTAACTTGGCCACATTGTGTCTTGTCTCCTTGTCTTTGTACGACGCCTCTTCCTCTCTACCATCCACCAAATCGCCGCTTCCGCCTAATACCACTATAATGGGAAATTCTTCGGTGCGTTCTCCGCCGTTTAGTGTCATCTGGGTACTCATTGTGTTCTTCACAGTCTAGTCACGCCTCCCAATCTCTTGCCGCTCCCGCGCAAATCGAAACAGCACCAGTGTTGGGCTACAAGGAGGTCATCATCGTGCGCCGGACTCTCGTAGAGTCCACGTACGACATAACCCTTGAATCAGTCAAGTACTCCCCGTCGCCGAGGGACATCTTCAAAGGACACATCATCTACGGCCTTTTATTCCTATCGCTCATCAATGCCTGTCAGCTAGAGCAGAAAGAATGTGCAGCATTCGCTAGTTATGCTTCCTCGCTCCAAAGAAAAAATACGAAGTGGAAGGATCTCAGAATTATTATTGATGGGCAACCTGCAAACTCAGAGATGCTGGTAGAATTTGCCGGTAAATGGAGGCGCCATTATAAAGGGTTCTGCCTCAGGAGGAAACAATTATTGGATCGTGCAGAATGGCACGCTAATCTCGGCCTCAGCGGGTTCCAAGTTGTGAGTGATTCGCTCTACGGCGAGTCAGATTGAACTGACTCTTCTTCCAGAATCGGAACGGCAAACGTCTACGCGACGAGTCCGAGTCTGAATCTGACAGAGATAACAATGTTGTAGCCAAGAAAACGCGTACTTTGGTGAGTTATCCGATTCTTGATCTTTCCCTCATATCTCTAACAAAGAGCTTATAGCCACCACCAGCAGTACGGCCTCCCACCGGGTACTATGTCAACCGTTTTGGCGAGGAGCTCCGCATCGCAGTACCGACAGATCTCAATCCATTGTCGACCTATAAAGCGCCCAAGGGCACCCAATACCCATTCAATGATCCCGCGGAATCAAAATGCCAATTTATACAGGCTTGGGCCATGGCACGCTTGAGGAGGCAGCGTCGGTTGGGCCGGGAAAGGTGGCATGAACTTATGGGCTGGGAGAAGAAGGAGCGAGTCCCTGTCCCGTCCCCGCTGAAGCACGAAGTCGAGGTCCTGCCCAGTCCCAGTGAGGTATACCAGTTCACGTTCCGGGTGCCGTTTATTCGGTCTGTCAGCCTGGCTGATCTGCCAAACTTGGAGTTTACCCGCCGCGTTACGCGTTTCTCGTCGCGCACTTCTTTACGCCTCAAACTTCCCAACTGGCTGTTTGGAAGGAGCGCAACTTAATTAACCCGAGGTGGACCATCGTAGTATACTTTGTTCGTTCTCTTTTCGTTCATATTCTGCAAATTGGCATCAAAGTTTGCTTGACATTGATATCTACATGGACTCACTACTTATACTCTATCTATACGTACTAAACTATTTGGGTGCAGTTGCATTCTGGCACCCAAAGGAAGCTTACATCTTTGATGATTCAAAGCGGTGTCATAAAAATGATTGGCATCCTTCAAGTTCCGTTGCTACGTGCCTACAGCTCGATTTGTAGAGCCTGTATTTCTTGCTTCCAACCCCCAAATCTCTTGTTCGTTGGCGCCTCGTATCATTGTCAATTGGCCGATTGACGGCACAGTAATACGTCCGACAAGATATCCTGATCGAGCCTAAACGCCCCTGAATACAACTTTGATTGTCTTCTACTTCCAGCAAACTTTCACTCTCTTTGGACTCTCTCCGCTCTAGACTGGACTTGCGGAAGTAGCTCATATACGGTCTTCCAAGTTCCACTGGAAGAAATTCGATGGTTTGTCCTACAAAGCAGGTTGAGTATAACACTACTGATTATTGTTATTGTTCTGCAAGGCTTTCATGAACATGAAGACCGAAATCTTAAAACCCGCGACACTATGCTCAAAGTGCCATACAACTCTCGATGTCGACGAGAGTGACTTGGTCCAGTCCTTTGAACTGGATACCCTTCGCGCCTACGTTCCCCACCCATGGCATCCGGATGTCATACAGGAAAAAAGAGACACCATCCAAACAGGCGTGACGCGTATCGACGAGGAGATTGCTGCTCTGAACGACATGATCACCGCCCTACAAGTCCGTCGTCGCTTGTTCGAAGCGGCACAGGAAAGACTCTGTCCCTCCTCCATCCGCAAGCTCCCCGCCGAACTCCACCTGATCATCTTCCAATACGCGTTCGACAACTTCGAGCCCTGCGGATCCCTCGCTGTGAGCCTCGTCATAACCTCCGTGTGCTACCGCTGGCGCCAACTCGCGCTCTCCACCCCGCGTCTGTGGACAACCATCTTCGCGTCCGTCGACGGGCAGTCGCACCAGCTCTCCAACGACGCGCTCGTCAACCTCCACCTCGAGCGCGCGGGGGACCTCCCCCTCGCGGTGAAAATAACGGCGTTCAACGCGGACCGGGTGAACATCTGCGACGACGAGGTGAAGGCGTCCAAGCACTGGTTCCCCCAGTTCGCGAAGCTCTACAACAACTTTGCGCGCTGGGAGTCGGCCGAGCTCGTGCTCACGCAGGTCGAGATGCGCCGGCTCGACAAATTCGTCAACGGCGCGTCGCTGCCCCTGCTGCGCGCGCTCAAGCTCGTGCTGACGAACGATCAGCTCGCGCAGCCGTACAAGACGTTTCTTAAAGCGCCCAAGCTCGATCGGGTGCATGCAAGGGCAGACACCATCCGTCTGCCGTGGTCCCAGATCACGCGCTTTACTGCGTGTCGGAGGACGAGCCAGGATATCTCGCCGTGGCTGCGGGTAAGGGAGGGCAAGGAGAACCACCTCACGCTGCATACGCTCGGAGAGCAGTTCCACCCCGTCCACCACGCGCGGTTGACTATCCCTCTGGCGCTCACCTCTTTGGATTTGGATCTGCGGCTAGGATTGCTTTATTATGGTGGCCGACACTCGCCGTTGAGGCATTTCACGGTGCCGTTACTCAAGGCGCTGACGGTGCGCATCACCCAGTTCAGGCCGGGCAGGCGTTTTGAGGAAATGGAGGACATTGCTGCGTTTATCGAGGCGTCCAAGTGTTCCCTTGATACTTTTTGCGTCGTTTTGGACGCGAGGATGGATTCAAAGGCGGACGCGAAGAATTTCAACGATATCTCTGTGGCGATGAAGAGGTGTTCACATAACGTGCAGAGTATCTTGGATGCCTCGCCAGGACTGAGACGACTTCAGATTATTGATTCGCCGGCCTTTACCTGTGTTACAGGTCTGCTGGGACCAGAACTTCTCGAGCGATTGGCATCGACAGCATTTTTGCCTCTTCTTGCGTCGATTGAGCTTGTGTGGTGTCAGAACATGCTGGACAATGCGCTTATTAACATGCTGAATTGCCGAATGACGACGGGGCAGGCGGCGCTGCGGGAAGTCAAAATTGGTCTTCGTGATGGTCGGGAGGTGTCGAACGTTGTGGCGCAGTTTATGGGTAGCTTGCGACAGAGAGGTATCCAAGCCACGACCTGGTGACATACCCTGTAGACTTGATACCGTTATACTTGTAAGGTTATACATGGACGGAGGCTTCTTAAAATTGATGTTGTCTTCAATTGTACCAACCAAGTACAATACAACAAATACTCGGACAAGCTCTTCAGAAAATGCATGCTTGGTTCAGTATTCATAAGAGTGTGATGAAAAACATAGCATGGCATAATGTACAAGCCCCCCAAGCGCTGTCAAAGTCTACAACCTTACTTCTTCTGCTGCGACTTGATAACGCGCTTGACGATCTTGGCCTCTTCTACGAGGAAAGCCCGCAAGATTCTACAACGCCAAGCCAAAATCAGTATATTGTTGAGAGAGATTGCTTAGCCACATTTACCTCGACTTGACACAGTCACCGCATCGCGATCCGCCGTATGCCCGGCGGACGGTCTTTTGACGTTTGGAGATGGTAGCGTATTGGCGGGGGCGGAGGGCGGGGATCTATTTTTTCCTAGTCAGATCCATAGAGAGGCGGGCCCGAGGAGACTCGGACTCACTCCGGGAAGAGCAGTGCCGCAATCACCGCATTTGGGGGCGGTGGGGAGCTTTTTGAGGTGGTGGTAGACCAGCTTGCCGCCGGGGGTCTTGACGACACGTCTCCGGGCGGAGGTGGTGTTGTACGGCGTGCGCTTGCGGAGGGTGACTCGTTGGGCCATTCTGTGGACAAAATAATGTTGTTAGCAGGTATTTCGGGGTGAATGGTGTTAGTGATGGGGAGATGGATAATGTTGAGCTCCTTGTCGTTTGACCTCCAATATCAACGCTATCTGCTCCATCCTCCATCCATACACATTTGCTCCGCCGAATTTAACCAGATTTTGCAACTCACATATGAGAATTTTAACGTCGGGGGATCTATAAGACCAATCATATCAATAAATCGTTCAATCATAAGTTCAGCATAACGACACACCTTGAGCTTGAGGACGACGACGACGATGGCTTCAATCACCACTCACTCACTCTCAAAGTTTGGCGTGAGAAAACGCTGACACATCCACTATACAGTCCGTTATCATTAAAGTTCACTCCGGCACACCGGCCCCGATCACGACATGGTCCGTGCGCACCCACCAACCTATAAAAGCGCTGCTCAAACGCTCTGATTCCTTACCACTCTGGCCTTTTGGCTTAGATCAAGTGTAGTATCTGTTCTTAATAGTTTAACCACTATTACGGAGGCACCGCCTCCCGTATTTGGTTATCTAATTTTTGCCGCCCTTGTTCTCTGTGCTCTGCTTGCAACACGGAGACGCGATGACCTTGCTATTGCAGTACAGGCTTGTGTCGTCGGGGGAACCCCCCTTCCTTTCTTCTTTGCTGTCTACTATCGGAACTCTTCAGTTGAAGTTTTCTGGGTGACTGCAAATGAATGAATAATTTACAGTAGTCCAGTACTAGTGTTGTACAAGGTAGATATACAGTTCGGATTGTACAGGTGTATTACAGCGCCACACCACTTTGAATGTTCTCTGGTACTACTGTAATGCTGTCTGTCGAAGTGTCTGCAGGAAATGGACGCATCGAGTGTCTGCCAATCAACGGAGCACTAGGCGCACGTCTAACTGGAACGTAGTGTGACTCAACCCAATGCGACGTCGATGCCGGTGCCGTCCCCGGACGTGAATTGGCACGCACCCGTCCCAGTGGAGCACGGAAAGCATCCCGCGAGCTCTCCGCAGTTCCCGGCCGCGCAAACATATCCCGCAGAGGGCTATGAACCGAGCCATTCCCAGTCAAAGACCTAGAGCTCTCCGATGTCCCAGGTCGCGACCGGTGACGACCAGACAGCGTCTTCTCACCGAAAGTAAATGAGTGTGGCGTCGCCGGAGGCGAATCCTCCGGTGAGTAGCGATAAGCCGGTGGACCCAATAACGTCGACACGCTATCCGACCTGCCTCCATAGTGCGGCGGTTGTTCAGAGTTTTTACTGCCCGAAGGACTCGGTGGTGGTACATCCTACTTCCCCAATGAGTCTCAATATGCACGAGCAGAGTTGCGTAGCAGACTGACCGAAGATTGAACGTGCTGAGCCGCAGCCTCCGAATCTTTAGAGGGTGGAGGGGGACGAATGGTCTGCGTGCTATGCCTCTCCGGTGCGGAAAAGCTAGTGCTCACACCTACGTTGCTGTCCCGATGGGCGAAGAATATACCTGCGCCTGTAACGAGGGCAGCCTGAGACTGCTCGACCCGGGCACGGCTATTGAACACCATCAACAACGCATTCGTGTAGAGCTTGCTCAAGTAGAACGCTAGTCCCGTATTGTACGTCTCCTCATTAACTGCAAGGAACACTAGTACGATTGTCGCGCCCGTAGCTTGAATAGAAACCCATATCAGCCGTTAGACTTCCACACGCGTGAAAGGGAACGACGTGCCGGTCAAAATTCCAGTCTCAATCGTCAGCCTTACCAGTCGAGCAATCCTGTTACGGGTAGCTTTATACGCAACATCCATTTTGATAAGCTGCGTAAGAAGGTTGCTCAGCCATGTATATTTCTGGGAAAGGCAAATGAACGAACATACATAGTACGTCTGCATCACCGCAATGATAACATCACACAACGCACTCCCTGCCAGCCAAACCTGAGAAAAGGAAATCAGTCGAGCACAATTCAATCAGCCATGAGGTGGACGCACAACACAAGGCGCCAGAGATAGCACTCGGGCGGTATGGGAATACAGACCATGCTTGAACTGAAGCACGCCATCAATGATAGCAGCTACAAAACTGGACACGGCAATCTAGTAGTAGCATGGTGCACGGAGTCGTCAGCTTCTTCTCCGACCGCCGATACTAAGTACAAGGGTTCTGCGTACCGAAGCAATCGCACACCCAAAGACCTTCGATCCGCTGAGCACGGACACGCGATAGCTGTAGAAGAGCTGCACGGTGCATTCGACTAATAGAACGGGGAGGTCGTCAGTGAAGAGCCTGAGAAGAAACGACGATAAGTAGTGGTATCTACTGACTCAACCCCGTCAAGACAGGAACGGACAACCACAGCTGGTGGATTTCCTTCAGGTTGGCGATGTCACCGTAGTGCGCAGCGAAGACGCTGAACATGTCCACCGTGAGGAGCACCGTTTGGAGCGTTTCCAGCGCGAAGAGGCCGTGGATCATGATCTTGGAGATCGCGCGGTCTTTCGGGAAGGAAACGTGGTAGATGTCTACATACGTCCGGGTGAGAAGTTGGCATAGCATAAACGTAGGACGAAGGGACATACAAGTCTGAACACATAGAGCGCCGTATAGCGCCCAGGCCGCAGTGTAGCCAAGGAACTACATCGAACATCAGGGGCTGGCAAGATATTCGTCAAAAGGGACATACGAGAGGTGCAGTCCTAAAAAGAAAGACAAAGTTATTTATTTAAAGACCTAAACGACGCCACCGCAACGTACGTTTCGTGAATATCCACAGGAATAAGACGTAGTCTGTCGGAAGTCATGTCAATGATTGAAGGAGAGATGAAATTCGCGCCGCAAGATAAAGGGCATCAAGCGTTTCTCAGCTTGACGAACCTCGCACACCTTGTGTCGCTTCTATGAGAAGTCACGTTGGTTGACCGTACCGTTCACCTGTTCAACTTTTGCTTCTGACACAGCTGGATGGTACTAAAAATCATCATCTGCTCAGTATCGTTGGAGCTGGCTAAAAGCGAGTCGCATGTACCGTCCGTTAAGCTGACCTTTGCAATAAAGACTGTCGAAGAAAGCATTCAACAAAAGCATGTGACGGACACGCTTACCCGGTGGAGACTGTGCAGCAGAGCTGCGCAATAGGGAGACGCGAAGAACGCGTCGAGACAATGGGATACTTCGCAGCCTGTCAACACAACGTACGCGCCCGGATAATATTTGAAAGCATGAATTCGGCAGCAGAATAGCAGTCAACAAATAAATAGGGGTAGCAAGGAGTGTCTTTTAGGAGCTTCGAGGTATAGAGAGAATGATTGGTCTGTGCTCTAGTTCCGACGGAATCGTGAGAGGAAACCGCTGGGCTTGGAGGACATGGGGTATGAGGGGTATGAAGAGGCACTAGACATGCGTTCCTTTCGCCGTCCAAAGCACACGGTGCAGCCGGCTAGAAGCAAAAGGATCAAGCTAACGAACGTGAGCCAGAATCCTAAGGAAGCGTGTCGTTAGTGCGGAGAAGAACTTGAGTTAAAAGACGCGTGTACCTGGGCCGGTCTTTGTGTTAGGGTTTAGACCGTTGAGCTTATTGACTTGGTGCTTGAGATAAGCATAGAGCGCGATGTCAATAGCAAAAGCGATCAGTGTGAGCAAAGCCGCAAGGAAGGACGTGAGAGAAGCGAGTAGGGTAACAGTGACATGCTGCGAGAAGGACATGCACAAGGCTACGAATGTAACCGCGGTCGCTAAAAGTCAAAATTAGGCTAGGCAACACTATGAATATCGGTTCCGAACACTTACCAACAGGATGAACGGCCAGACCACGAGTCCAAGAGGAACCGATGTCGACTGTTTCCGTCCTGGCTGCGTTCTGGATGAAGACAGTGTACCCATGGTGAGCATCAGTGCAAAGCCTGTCACCGCTGGTATCGTATCTGCAGTTGGACCTATTAATCAGAGCTGTTAATACGCCTGTAAACCACCCAGATGAATTAAGCGCTGACCAGACACCGAACTGTAGGGAGATGGGTCAGCCTTGAGGATTAAACTATGGAATGGATGAGAGCCTACCCGAATCTCTGTGATGCCCTCTCCTTCAACCCTGCCGCCATTGACAAAATTGGTGCGAGCAACATCAAGCGCCGTGAGGTATGGGAGCGAAATGGAGACCAACATACTGAGCACAAAGGCTACAGCGAGGAATATGATGCCCGGAATGCAGAATGCTCTCGTCATCGTCGTGGCGTCGTATAGGATGTGCTGGAAAGCAATGCTGGTGGTGGTCAAGAAGAAAGGACCAGATGACAGCAAAACTGATCAAAACGCGTTATGGGACGACTTTCAAATTGGGATTGGCGTCGAATCGATGACGTCTCGAATTCTGTCCAGGAGTCGTGCGCAGAGCGGGGGCTCGACTGTCACTGTCGTGTCTGGTCCGCTTTTTATGCCGCACAGAGCTTTTATCCGATGCATATCCATGACATTGTGTGAGATAAATGGTACACCTTCAGACTGATATGAATCGCATCGAGGTACGGTTGGTCGTCAAGTGGCAAGTACAAAAAGTTTGATGAGCGCCCGAAACAAACAGGTGTAACCATTTTACCACGTTCAAAGGGCAGCCCGGAAGAAGAACCACTCTAGACCTCATGCTCGCGACGAGTCCACTACTCCCACTTGAGCTGAGTTCAATAACGCACTTACAATTGAGAGATGGCTATCGGATACATCAAACTTCGAGGACATTATGGTCTGGGCCCGCATTGATATTTACATTGAACAGCACTTCTGAGGACAAAAATACCCCCGTCATGCTTTCCGGCCGCATGGATATCATGATATAGAGATGCTTAACAAAATCGACGTATACTTGTGACCCCAGCATGACTCGACGCGACATACGCGTCGAACCAGTGGTACCCACATAGGTCACGTCTGTATCAAGAAAGAAACTCATATGCTACAGAAAACACTTTGTGAGCATCATGTTAAGCGTACGATGGGTCCATCCTATTCTCAGTCCTGAGCATCGCATTTTTGCTAGTTCCTACAGGTCCGTAATTCAGTTTCTAGCGTGGTAACAACAATCAATAACGAAACGCAATGCACCGACTCCCGGAAAACGACGATGAAGTGAGCAATACCCGTTAGTACAGCCTGGTATTCCCAGGGACACAAGTTCCGGCAACCTTGAACATCATCCAACTATAATCCCCCCATACAAGGTCCTGTTTGTAACACCTCTAAATCGATACCGCCTTCCTTCCTTCGAATAGTCGCCACCCAGAATATCCCGAAAGAACTCTGCCGGAGGTCTTCAACCGTCACCAGAGAGGTACAGTATTTCGCCAGAGTGCGAGCATATTGTTCAGGAGTTATGAAGGAGGGCCGGTATATACGAGTCGCCAATGCCCGTAAGCCGAGGCACGACAGTTGAGAACCGACGGTCTGCTATGAATTCAGTTAACAAATGACGATAGCTAACCCATACTTAGACATACCGGTGTTTCGTCTTCAAGGAGGGCAAACGTGAGGGACTCAAGATGAGGGGCATTATCTACAATAACCTTCAAGTCCTTGGCGGGAAAGCAGTTTTCCGCATTGAACATATTCAATGCTTTCAGTGATGAAAAAGCTTTCAGCCCTTCTAGGAACATCTCCCACTTTTCATTCCCGGGGCCATCGAAAAGTACAGTAAGGCTTCGAAGGCTAGAGGCGACCTGGAGCTTGGAAAGTTGAGAGCACCAGTAGAGGGTTCCTTCAAACTCTCGTAGCGCTGGAAGCATGTCAGGCAGGAGATTTAAGCTCGGAGGACCGTCGGCATATGTGAAATCTTCTTCTTCCAGCGGTGCAGGGAGTGCAAGGGACGTGATTCTCTCAGGATGGGACAGGAGGAATGCACGGAATGGCGTGGGTTTCATGGAATCACTGAATGCGTGAAGATCGAGTTCAGCTTGCTGGCGGAGCCTTAGCGTGGTAGGCGCAATGTCCACGGATTGGAAGAGCGTGTCGATATCCCACTGGACGCCGAAGGTATCCAGTGATAAATCGAGTGTCATGAGGTCTGGAGACGCGCGAATCATATCGACCATACTTCTGGGCAACTTTCTCTTGTCGCCGGCTAGAGAAGCTGAGCGCCTGGAATGCGACAAAAGAGTGTGAGACATACGCATAAAATTCATCGAGATCTCCAAGCGTTTAAGCCCTCTAAAGCCAAAGAGAGCCTCCAGGTATTCATCTAAAATGTTTTCAGCAATGAGCAGTCACCAACTTGAGGTCGCTCACCCTCGTCACCGTTAAAGTACTCCTGAAGCTGCAAACGAATATCTTGAATGCCTTTGCAAGTCGTTTGAACGATGGCGAAGATGGTGTGGTCTTTTGGGAGCAGTGCCGACCACGTCAATCCACGTAGAGCCTTCAAATGTTGTAGCGCCTGTGTCAAGAGCTCCAACTCATCTTCTTTGAACCCTGCACAGCGGCGGCAACGACTAAATTCCAAGTGGTGTACATGGTCTGCGATGCGCAACTCGTCAACGAGATTCTCGCCGTTGGCCTCCGAAATAACGCGTAAACTGAATTGGGATAGATCATCATAGTAGTCTTCGTTGAATATGACCCGACGGTACAGGAGCGGGAAAACCACAAGTCGTATTTGACGAGAGCATAGAGTCAGAGAAGTCAATGTCTGAACTGTGGCATTGTGGACAATGAGCAAAAGCAGCTCTACGGGAAGGAAGGTCATTGTGTAGTGGTGGTGGTGGTGGTAGGAAACCAAGCGTGATCGGCACTAAAGTCTAGGACGTAGTTAACACAAGAACCGGCATCAGTTAAACAGGTGACATTTGGCTCAAAACCTGAGGCTCGGCTCCCCGAGCATGTTCTTGCAACTGTACAACAACCACGTAGTTTGATAATTCCAAGTCTTGAAATCAAGCGCAAAAAACATTTCGTCCTAGTTCACATCCATAACCCTACCATACTCAAGGAAAAGTCTGTTGGATATTAGACTCAGAACACACGAAACGAGAGCAACCCACCTAAACAAATATACCGGTAAGATCGTGTTCCTATTTACGCCAGTACGTCCGACTCGAAACATTACCCTCCAAAGTAATCTTACAAGCCTGATATTCCAAGGCCACGAACGTTGGCAACCATCGTGGCAGCCCCCACAAGGTCCATCCCAAGCATTCGCAAGCGCCACCATTCAGATATGCGTTTGCGCCACCTCTAAATCAATACCGCCTTCTTTCCTGAGAATAGTCGCCACCCAGCATATCCCGTAGTCACGCTGTTTGAGGTCTTCGACCGTCACCAGAAAGGGACAATATTCCGCCAGAGCCCGAACGAAATTTATGGAGACTTCGCTGGTGAACCAGAATATATTAGCTGCTAACGCCCGTAAGTTGAGGCTCGACAGTTGAGGACCGATGGTATCCTAGGAAATCAGTCAGCAAGTGTTTATAGCTAACGCCTAGACATACCGCTGTTCCGTCTCCATCGATGCCAAATGTGAGGGACTCGAGATGAGGGACATTATCGACGACGAGCTTCAACTCGCAGGCCGACAGAAAAGTTTCTTCGTCGAAAATATTCAACGCTTTGAGCGAAGAAAAGGCTCGAAGCGCTTCTAAGAACATGTTGCTGTTCAAGTCGTCCTCGAAGAGCGAGCGGTCCGACAGCACTGTGAGGCTTTCAAGTTTGGAGGCGCCTTGGAGCTTAGACAGTTGAGAACACCAGTAGACGGAGCCTTCGAATTCTCGTAACGCTGGAAGCATGTCAGGCGGGAGATTTAGGCTCGGAGGACCGTGTGCAAAATCTTCCTGTGGCGCAGGGAGTGCAAGGGATGTGAGTCCCTCGTGATGGGACAGGAGGAATGAACGAAACGGCGTGGGTTCCGTGGAATCACTGAACGCGTGAAGATCAAGGTCAGCTGCCTTGCGGAGCCTCAGCGTGGTAGGCGCAATCTCGATGGCTTGGAAAAGCGTGTCGATATCCCACTTTGGGTGCGGGTCACCGTAAGTATCCAACGATAAATCGAGTATTGCGAGATTTGGAGACGCGCGAATCATATCGACCATGCTCCTCGGCAACTTTCCATTGTCGACAGCTAGAAAACTTGAGCGCCCGGGATGCGAGAAAAGAATACAGAACATACACATTGTATGCGTCGAAATTTCCAAGCGTTTAAGCTCTTTGAACCCAAAGAGAGCGGCGAGGTAATCATCTAGAATGTGTTCAGTAATGAAAACATCCAAGCCCGAGGGCGCTTACCATCGTCACCGTCAAAGTCCTCCCCAAGACGAAAACTAAGATTTTGGAGGCGTTTGCAATACGTTACAATGGCGTAGAAGATGGCGGGATCTTCTGGGAGCCGTACCGACCAGGTTAATCCCCGTAGAGCCTTCATATGTTGTACCGCCAATGTTAAGAGCTCGAGCGAATCCCCTTCATACTCTTCGTCAATATCCCCTCCAAATTCCAAGTGGTGTACATGGTCTGCGACGCGCAACTCGTCAATGAGATTCTCGCCGTCCGCCTCCCAAATGACGCGCGCAGTAAACTGGGATAGATCATCATATTCGTAGAATACGACCCGACGGTACAGCAGCGGGAAAACCAACATTCGTATTTGATGAGAGCACAGAGACAGAGAAGTCAATGTCCGGACTGAGGCATTGTCAGAAATGAGCTGAAGCAGCTCTAGGGGAAGGACAACCATGGTGTGGTGGTGGTAGGAAGCAACCTTGGATCCTTGATGACAAGTTGATCGGGCATACACTGAGAAAGACAAGACTCAGAACCTTTAAATTGGACCGTTTTATAAAATACTATAGAACAGTGGGCTACCCACAGAATGCGAGCTCTAGCGAGAGCCGCCATGAATCAAGCCTTACAATTTATGAGTTATGCGGGCATTTTTCTTAGATAAACACTGGATAAACAAATATTCTATCAAGTACCTCTTGCCCACAGCCAGCCACAGCCCATGCCTCTTCAGCTCCAGAGGCTATCAAACACTTCGCTGTATCAATAACATTCTCTTCAACTGACCTAAACTTCATCCCAAGCTTCTCCTCCATTAGACTAATGTCAATCGTGAAAAGCGGCGTCTTGACGATATCACTGGGAAATCTCTGGTAATGAAGCTGCGCGCTCAGAGAACGCTTTAGCGAAGAGCGGTACAAAGTCAGATCGATGCATGAGGGCCCTAGCGAGACATCATTAGGTAGTGAAGGACCAAGCAGCGGCAGAGACATACCAAAACGAAACGGTAGCCGTTAGCCTCATCGCGCAACCCTCGGATACGAGTTGTGCGCAGGGCCATTATAATAATATAAGGTGCCGTGGCAACTTCCGTGGAAGGAAGAAATGAACACTTACAGGTCCTCCCGATGCCGTTTTGAAGTTCCAATGCTTACGGAATAGAGTGTCAATGGCTGCAGCAGTCCTTGGAGAAGGTAGTGGATGCCTAGCCAGATGGCTTTCAGAGAAGTTAGGCGTAAGTCTGAGAGAGACAAGAACAATGAAACGTAGGGTTGAGAGTTGAATCTTCCACGCAGCGGTTTAGCAGCGAGCCGTTTGCTGTAATTATAAAGGAATAGACTAATCCTACAGGCATTTTGAACGAGCAGATAAGTAGTGAACTCGACGCCATCATGGTCTGAAGGAACTTTCGGACCGTGCCGGCGAAGAGCAGCCTCGTCGGAACTCGAACCGGGATTCCCAGCGACGACCCTTCTCCTTCAACCACGATGAGCGCTAAGCAGTCGCAGCAGACGACGCGTCAAGCAATGCGTCGACTACCCTTTCAAGGTTAGTATCTTTCCCATTCTTGTCTTCTTCGGTGCCGACTCCGTCGTTTCTACTTAGATTTATCAGACGCGCTGAAAACGGGCAAACATTTTGATGCCATATTATTCATCACAGGCAACGAAGGCAAGGCGATGGATGCCGACTCCGAAGTGATAGGTAGCTAGAACGTGCCGCGAGCAGTTCTCAATCGCAGGCTCCTCGTAAACGCCCTCGGAACTCAACAAGTTACATTCACCTTCTCGTTAAACGCAAATGGTTTACCTGAAAGGGCTCTGGACTACTCTTCAACCTGTCACATAACCTACACGTTCATTTAAGCCGTGCTGAACAAATACGGGTCAGTGCTCTCGATATCCATTCCTGTATTTCTTCGTTAAGTATCCCATTCAACAGAGGTCAAACGAATCCAGCACTCCATGGAGATCATAATGATCGTCGCTGTGATTGGCACTTTTGACCGCACAACCGTTGGTCGGACGTATGAATTGAACCGCCTCCGACAGTTCAGTTGCTGATGAAATCATCAACTGGACTGACGAGGTAACGACGACATTCATCACTGGATGCATCATTATCACTGATACATCTTATTATTCGAAGACGACTCCGGCCTTTCCAAAACACTTCCCACTCCACCCCAAGTTACCTCAATGATATGGTTAGCGTTCGGTCTCACTGCTCTCTTTGGATTGGCGGGCGCAATTTGTCCTGGGGGCTATCTGTAAGTCCTAACCCTTCGGCTCATGACCGCACTCACGTTCTTCGAGGTACGGCATTGCCAATATTCCTGACCTCAGTAATGGTCCACCGGGGACATGTAGGCTGTCTTTGGTCAGCGATTGATTATACATAGAGTTAAGCACTCCATATAGGGCGCGTTTTCGACACTTCTTGCGCCACGGTTTTGACCGTGATCACGGATAACCCATGTAATTCAGGAGATTTTGGATGTACTCCGAGCCCTGTTCGTTTCAATAAGTTGTTCCTCGAGGGTGATAAGTGTGTATTTTTGTGTATATCGCGTCATTACTCTAACCGACGTTATCTTCAGTTTTTCTTGTGAACAAATAAGTAATCCTGGGCAATGTCAGTCAACTGGTATTCAATTTTGTGTGCGTCACTTTCGCTTATTGTATTCCCTCTTCTCATTTGTCGGCATGTTCCAGTGTCGCTAGCTTTTTTGTCAAGAGACGTCAGTAGGCGTACCCTCGAATACACGTTCTCGTCAGCTGGCCTTTTTCGTCAACTATCAGAAACGATGCAACCATACCAGTTGCGGAAACAGCAAGACAGACTTGTGGATTCCTTTATCAAGTTTTCTAATGGAACTAATCCGAGTGAACGCATCGCAATCCAAATCTCGCCAAACCTTCCTAGAACAGCACGAGGTCGGGACGTCGGTACCTCAGGCCGGATACCACTCAAGCATTGCCCATACTAGCAACCGCACCTCTCATCCTGGCGTTCCGTCAAAACATCCTGGAAATTAATCTTCTCGACCATACGTATACGACGAACGGGGCTTTGGCGGCGCGAGGCGCGCACGACAGCGTATGTATCTCAATTCCCTTCGCGCGTAATGATTACCCAACCATGACTCTTTCAGTCAATAGGCGGGATGTCAATAATACCAAAGCGCAGGCAGCCATCATGGTCGGCTATGTTCAGGTCCCGACCCTTGACGCGTGTTTGCAATGTGGTCGGCATTCTGGAGCGGTCGCATCATACGTCGAGCTAATTGGAGTGCGCCCTTTACCTCACAAGGCTGCAGGGAGACAGATTCATGATGTTTTTTCCAATTACTTTCAGGACCTTCCCGGAGATATCGGAGCCTTGCGGGTTCAAGAGCGAGATTCGCCAAACGCAACCGACTCGGACATAAGGCCTTAAGGGTTCCTGCAGTAACGCGCCTGACTCGAAACCTTCGATCAGTCGGAAGGCGCTGTCTGCGTTATTACTTACTTCATCGCCTGGCACCTGGATTTGGGGGTCTAATCTCGACCGTCATTGGTCTTCTGAATCTTCGTACAAATCGCGAGGCTTTGTATATAAGGACAGGCTAGGATCGCCTTCATTTCCTAGGTCGTCCGTTCTTGACATCCTAATAGTTAGCTTCCGACACTCAACTTCTGTACCATGGCGTCTTACCTTCGCAGTCTCTTTGGTGGGGGCCACTCCACGAAAAAGTCTTCGTCGTCGACTCCTTCACCCTCGTCGTCGTCTAGCCGCGAATCAAAACTTCACCGTCGTTCGCCTTCCTCTAACGCCGCATACATCTATACTTCATCCGGCGCGTCTCCCGTGCGTCCTAATCCAAAGAGAAGCGATAGCTACACGGCGGGTCGATCTGTGCCGCCTTCTCCTCTACGATACAACACTTATGACTCTACGACACATCGCACGACCAAAGGACACTCGGTGCCCAAGCGCGCACCATTGGCTCAGTCATCGAGCTACAAGCACGAATATCGTAAGTCTGTGTTCTCCAATATCGCCATACATGTGCACTAACGTCCATCAGACATTCCTTATCCAATCTACGCTTCTTCTGTATCCCACTCCGGTAGTGATTCTCGGACAAATTCGACGACTTCTATTCATCCTCCGAGCTTGAACTCTTCTCATAGTCACTGCATCATTGCCCCACCTCCGCGAACGTCGAGCTCAGCCAGTGTCTGTCACGACCGGATACCGCACCGCCCCGTCTTGAAACAAACCCACACCTGGCATGGCCACGCAGGCTCTGCTCCCGGTGCTCAACGTTCGTAAAGATTTCCCCCGCCATCATCGAAGTTTTACATACTGACGGCCCCAATATACTCAGATCCTCACGTATCTTTTCAAAACCCCAATCGCACGGAGACTCTACACATGCACCCGCTCCTTGCGTCAAGCCGCCTCCACAGTGCTCCAATCTCGTACGACGTGACATACACTCCGTCGCCTCACTCAGTCGTGGACCGAAATACGCGCACGCCGGTCCCCAGTCACACGCTGGCTCAGCCGGCGACTGATCCGCCGACGTTCAACAAGCTGGTCCTGCGGTGCGACCGGCTGCCGTGGTCTATCGTCGTGCAATCGTCGAGCTCGAAAGGCGGCAAGTTCTTCATCGGGACCACTGCGCCGTCCGCGTCGGGCAACAGCAAGGTGCCGATCTCGAACCAGGATCTGCTGTGCGCGCTGCACAACGCGCTGTCTGTCCGGGTCTCGCACGAGGAGTGGGAGGCGCTGGGCAAGGGGACGCGCGCGCAGCGCAAGGTGACACGCGCGTACGAGACGCGCTGCCAGAAGATGGGCGGCGGCTGGGACGGCGGCGTTAGGCGTATCGACTGGCTTGGGGAGCGGACCCGTTTGGTGGGCATCGAGGTCGATAAGGATGCTGGGGCACAGGGTGTTGCGAAACTTGTTTTCGGCAAGCCGTCGGCCTGAAGGCGATAGGCCTCTGGGAGGCTTGCGAACATGAAAAGCACGCATGGACGTGTAGATAGGTGACATTTTTGGGACATTTTGTATTGGGTATTCTCTCTCCTTCTCGTCATACTGCTATGTGCCATCTCTCAAAAAAACCAGTCTAGCAATCGTACCTGTAATCATTATGTCGTGTACTATGTATGTCTGTAAAATATCATCTTTGGGTTTTTGTGTGTCAAGTAGGGTGATCCTGGCCTCTGAAAGTATGCGGGAGAAGCAAAGGGTGCATCACATCGTGGCGTCATTGTTTGGGCGGCCTCTCCGTCTTCAATTCAATAAGTACCTCGAGTGCATTCAGTCCATTTTCGCTTGTGCTGTTATCGAAACCGTGTGTATTCAGCGCGATGAATTAACAGGGACATTATGTATGAGTAGTTTGGACAGGAGGCACAAGTCAATGAGATAGAAAGGAACACGCTAATGCCTTTCATGGGCTACTACTGCCGTGCTATGATATCGCACGTGAACTTCCTTGGATGTCTGAAGATCGTTCAATGACCAGCTCGGAAGAATTGTGAAATGTACTGACCTGACAAAACCCGTTTCGAACCGAGCTTCGGGGTCGTGAACATGGCCGCTCGCATCCCGCTTCTTACATATGGTGAATTTGGCCAATATCATGACTATCGCCATCCAAACTCCGTGGTCTGCAAAGTACTTTCCTGGGCATTTTCTGACATGATAGTGAGCACGGAAGAAGAGCGCCACAAAAACAAACAAACCTTCTTCCGAACCCGAAGACGACCTCACGGGGATCAAAATCAACAGACTCCTCGACGAATCGCTCTGGGCGGAAGACGTCCGGATCCGAGCAGTTCTTGAGAATGGCACTACATTGCAGCGAACGTTTCCATATGATACGCGTTAGGAAAGCCGCAGGAGACACGTACTATACATTTGCGAGAACGGTGCTTCCTTCAGGGATGATATGGTCGCAGTATACGTCGTCTTGCATGACACGGTGCGGCAGACCTAGAGGCACTGGAGGGTTCCATCTAATCCCCGGCTCAGCTCAAATGTCGTCAGGAAACGAGGTCGCGACGTAATATACCTGTACACCTCTTTCAAAACATTCTCGATGTAAGGAAGGGCATCTCTATCGTCGCAGGTAGGAACCTTGAGGGGACCAAGCACGCGATCTAGCTCCTGCTGGGCCTTCATCTGAACTGCCGGATATAACACCATCGCTAAGATGAAAGAGGTGATCACGCAGGCGGTCTAGACCCGGTCAATCGATGACAGCCTTGCGGAGAAAGAAAACAGACTGTGTCTTCCGCGGCCGCGTAGAGAGTTCCAGCAACGCCTTTGATGTCTTCTTCCGTGTCAGCATTGAGCCCACCGGCCTCAATATGATCTTCTATGAGTCTAGCTGTAAATGAGGGCTTCGCGGTACCCAGAACCTGCATGAAGATTCTAGTCTCACTGAGACCCATTCATGTGCACAGAAGACACTGACCATCTGCTCCTTGACCGTTTCATACGGAACGTTCATCATGAGCTCCACTGCGGCCTTCACCTCTTCTGCATTTCGCTTGAATCCCGAGAACGGGGCCCATGTGGGTATATGTCTGCATAACAATAAGTGTTAGCAACACGATCGAGAAATTAACTTCGCATCGGTCACCTTATGATAGGGAAGTAGTCCACCAGACTAGCGGCCGGGGTGCCCGATTGCACTGTCAACGTACCCGCTCTTTCAGCTGATACAAACGGCCGTCAACAACGCATCGATTTCGATGCCAACGCGAAAAGCACCTAATCGGACGTAAAGATCGTCGGCCGACTTGACCTCTGTGCCGTATGTTATTTTGAGGATGCTAGCGGCGGCGTACCTGGATAGGCGGACGCGTTAGAGAGCTGCGATCCCGAATAGGAATGGACTAACCGTCGAATATGGTCGACGAAGGCCTCGGGCGTCTCGGAGAAGCCTCCGATAAGCGTCGCTGCTTCTTCATACTGGACAGGCGCGAGCTCCTTTGCAGCGCGTTGATTGAAAGTCTGATGTATAAAGCGCCGATGCTTCCGAAAGCGTGCCCCACTGCACGAAAGGTCATTCAGGGCTTTGCATAAATAAATGTATGCGCCCTACTATCGAACGTGTGTCGACGCGTTCTTCCAGCCCATGCTAAGGAAGAGGTTATAAAAAACACCGCTATGCATGGACGATGACCTACAGTTCAGAGAACAGCACAAATCTCGGGCGATCAGAGTAAATCGCGCTACGCTTGTCGAGGAGGTCTTGAGCGGCTGATAGAGAGTTGAGAACGATCATTGGTTGCGAAAAGACTCGAAGATGGATAACGTCGCCTTTGAGAAGGACGGTCAGATGAGTCCGCCGACGCGATGCAAATGAGTCCGTACCATAAGTGTCCGACCAGGCCTGGAAGGTCTGCTCCGGATGTTCTGACGGTATCTGGAGAGCATTGCCAACGAGAGGGTATGGCTTGGGCCCTGGGGCACGCTTTGCTCTACGCGAAGGAGAAGCGCGAGATATAATGATAAGGAGTAGCAGTGTGAAGAGGATGAGAGCGCAGGATGAAGCATCGATGAAGAGAGGGTAGATCATGATACCGATGGGAAGATAACAGCTTGGCGCTCGTCCTTTTAAACATTCCCAGACTGACGGAAGGCATGTTAAAGAATTAATAGCCACATCCCAAAAAGGGAATACAAGTTGGTTGAAAGCGCAATGTCGGTGAAACGACGATCGTCTTTCTTTTTTCGGTTTCTCGTGAAACGCGACTTGAGACGTGGGGTTGTGATTGCGCTAGTCAGTGAGGCTTTTGCGTTGAGTAGCTTGACTGACAGGCCAAATGTCGTGGGACTCCGAGACATGCGTGAAGACGAATGGTGCCCTGGTTGACGATGGCCGGCGCTCATCGCACGCCCTTGCAATGTTATCTCGACATAGAAGCGCTGGTATCACGGCATAGATGCACCTAGAAGAGCTTGAATGAGAGAGAAGGACGTTCACCGATATAGCGTACCATCTTCTGACCACATTGATCTATTTCTGTGAGATGCCCCTCCGAAATATGGAGTGATGGCAGCCTGAGGCTAGCAAGAAAGCAGTAAGATTAATGACGTCGACTGAAGAGAAGAGGTACGCTGATCGACGGGCACTAATGGCGCCAGGGGCTCGTATTATATTGAGGCCTGCTCCGAGGGCGACGCGAAAAGTGAGTCCGGAGACATTCATTGGTCGAAAATTTGCGAGAAAGAACTGGAAGGCCTTGACGCGTCTTGCGGAGCGTGTACGCAAAATTCTGAAAACCTGAAGCGTCGAAAAGAGATGAAGAGCGGTTATACAGCGCCTTGGACTGGTCTTGAGATTGTAAACGGTGTGAAGAACGGAACGCAAGACATGGGAGGAAGCACGTTACGGTTCAGGGCCGAGACCTCGGACCGAGGCTCATACTATAACAACCAGTGACCCTGAGAACCTCTTTACCATGATAGTACACCAGGATGCACCTCGAATCCATAGCTGAACACGTATGGTGCGAGCAAGTGTCCACATTCGGTGCGCCTGCACTTTCTCGGCTGCTCTCCTGCTAGTTTCTAAACCCACACTGGGCTAATTTGCGTTGTCAGTACCTGTGTGCCCTCAGAAGTCAACTGGGACGTCCATAATTGGCATGGAGGAGCGCTTCAAACACAGTTCCTGCAGTCAGTTGCTATGAGTTACTCTCATAGACATCTACAGAGTTGTTGACGTTACCGCCGTCTCCGAATCGGGGAATGGTGTCAATCGCGACGCCAGGACATAGTGGCCAAGGGTCTTGGATCTTCGCTTGCAAGACTGCGCGAAAATCGCGTCGGTGATCTTTACTGTTGGCGTAGGATCCACCTGTATGCCTGCTAGGAAGTGCTTCACGTGGAGGAATCTAATTTGCAAGGATAAGATAGCAGACGCGTTATTACAGGTGGAAGACTTGGCAAGCGAGTTACAATTTCACTCCGGCATGGCCGACGTCTCTCTATCGCCGTAATTGGCCTGAAGCGCGTTAAGGGGGATTGAAGAGCAGAACAAGGAAAACAAACTTACCTCAACCCCTGCATTATCGCTGTCCGAAAGGACTGCCGGTGATGTGAACGACCGATACATGCGAAACGACACCACACTTTACCATTCTTGTTGATTTCCTCTGAATTATTACAGGTCAGTATTTGTCTTGGTTTCCTTGAAAATCGCCCTTACGCTTCTCCATATTCTGCCGCAGCAATTTCTGCGCGTCAATACACTCTTTGACGCGAGAAATCTCGGCTTCGAGGCTGTCACAGTGTAGCTCGGCCTCCCTGTTCTCGTCGCGGTACTTTGCCAACTTGCGGAGCAGCTCGGGGGTCTTGGCGATAATTTGCGAGGCGAGCGGAGAAATGTCTTGTGCTGGCATTGTATGTTGGTAGCAGTGGCGTAAAAGATAAGGGCGTGATCGAATACTCTGTTATCACACCCGAATTGCGCCCAAACATGACCCAACAATACGCGCTTCTTTCGTCTTGCCACCATCATCGCTATCGACATGGCTACCCCCGCCTCCCGCCTTTCCATCACCGCCCTCCTCGACTTTGACGTCCTGGAGACTGCCAGAGCACTCGAGTATCAGCTACGCGAGATAGAGAGTCTGTGCCAGGAGGCAAAGACGACGCGTAACAGAAACTGGAAGAGAAGGAAGGCCCTTGACAAGGAACTCGCCGTGCTCAACGTGCAGCTACATCAGGAGATTTCAATGACCCAGAAGCTGGCTTCTAAGCTGCAGATGGTCACTGCTGGCGCGAGCTGGTTCCCGGAGAAGGCTCTCTTCGACGCCCTCCACAGTCAGACTCTGTCAGAATCACGCGATCCCGACTATGACACATGGCAAACCAGTGACTATTACGAGCCTGCCAGACAGCACGCATCCTCCTTCATTCAACAGACAGAGCCCTACAACGAAAGCTACGTCTTCAGCGGCGCCGGCAGCTGCACCTCGCCTCTTGCTTTCGATACGATTGATCATTTCAACTTCTCGCCACCATCTCTCAGTATCCTATCATCTAATCCATGCGATTGCCCTCTCCCTCCCTCCTCAGATACCTTTTCCGTAGACCTTGCTGCATACGTCGTTCCTGCCAGTCACTATTCTGGAAATCTCCAAGATCCCTTTGACGGTGATAGCCGCCGCCCTCTTAGTGCCATACAAGAAGAGGATATCAGCACCTCGGCCGTGTATGAAGTCTCTCTCGATGATGGGGTCGAGAAGCGCTGCAAGTCGGATGTCGGAGATTTCGATGTGCCCATGGCGGACGTTCCTCGTAAGAAATTGAAGGTTAGGGACGTCAGCTGGAGAAGCCTGTGGTCGAGGGAAGTTTAATTCGCATTTGTTCATGTTCGCCTCTAGATCCTTCCTGGTTTAATTCTATGTTTGGAGCATTTCTCCGTGTCGCCCATGCTTGAACAGTTGATGGAACCTCAAGTTATTCTTGTCAGTTGCCTCGTTCTGGATGTATGTAAGTCCATCATGTTTCTCGTAGAACTGAGCACTGATCCTTCTATGTAAAAAGTACCGAGCGCGATTACATAGTACGTGCGCTTGGTACTTGAAAGTCCATTGCGACGTCAGACTTTGAATAAGTTGTCAGGGATTGGCCTTCAGCCCATATGGATACTACTCGGATAGTACTCGCCTGGTACTCGCGATTATGTACCTGCGGGGCAACAAGTCGCGTAATCGGGTTGAACCCGATGAGACCGCAGATTAACGCATACCCCAAAACTCAAGGGATTGCTACCCTGTCAGTCTCAACCAACCTTGCCTCAGACGCTCGACCAGTAGGCGCTCCTCTTGCTTTCCAACTGCATCTCTTAGCCTAATCCCTCCATAGTATGTCTCTGGCCACGTTCCCGCAAGAGCTCATCGACGACATCATCTCCCAAGGCGATTTTCCGACACTCCTAGCGTGTTCACTGGTGAACCGCTCATGGCTCTGCCCCAGTCAACGACGACTCTTCCGGGACTTGTACCTCAAGATTGAGCCCAAGTGTCGGCACCTCTCGCGTGTCCTGGAGTTACTGGCAGTCGCACCGCACATTGCTGCGTACTTCAGGCGGCTGCTTGTCCTGGACGAGACACACCAGGGTCGTAAAAGCGAATGTATGCATGCCATCAGGCTGTTCGCGGACGTGCTGAGGCGCCTCGTGAATTTACGGCAGGTGGAGGTGGCGTTATGCGGCAACCGGTGGGGGCCTGTTCCGGTCGTGGAGGGTGTCTTGAGGGACGTCTTCGAGCTGTCAACCTTGAGGACACTCTCGGTGTCGAGTGTGTCCCACTTGCCGAATTTGCGGGCGCTGTTGCGGTTAGCTGGGCAGACGAAGGCGAGAAGCCTTTCGCTTGCGTTTGTTAGCGTTTGTCCTGATCCGAACAAGCTCGGGGAAGAAGACTGTCGTGGTGTTGGTACGCTGGAGGCTGTTGATAGCCTCTCGCTGCTTCTTGATGATTATACTTTTGAGAACTTTGAGGACTATTTGGTTCCCTCGTCGATTCCGGAGATGTTTCCGAACCTGGAGAGTTTGGAGGTTTCGATTCTTAGTTGGAATCAGGCTGTGGCGTTGCAGCGGGTTCTGAATATTAGAGATTTTCCGAGGATAGAGTCTTTCCGGTGCAATCTCAGTTGTTATAGTACGTCTCATTGATTGCGTTTACAGTTTGTGTTTTCATACTCATCTCATCTAGTCTATAAAACTGATGACATGGCGAGCTGTCCTCTCAACCTCAGCCATTTCCGGCGCGTGTGTCTTTCCGTGCAGACACGTCGCGTGGATGATTGGGTTCATGAAGATCATCCGGCGTCGAGGGTGGTGGAGTGGTGGAGGGAGAGTTTGGTGGCGTTGCCCCCCAATGGGATTGATGCGCTTGTGTTTGAGTTTCCGCTAGGGCAGTTTGCTGCCGGGGAGAATGACTCGGAGCGTGCGCATTGGATCGAGATTGACAAGGCACTAGCTGATGGGGCTCGTTTCCCGTGGCTTAAGGCTGTTCAGCTGAGGAACTCGGTGGATGTGTACCCGTGTTTTGAGTATTCTTCGGTAAAGGAGCGTGCGAGGGATGTGTTTGTGGGTCTTGGAGGAAAGCGGCTTCTAGCGTGGTAGAGAGACGTCTTGGGAATTGGACACTGGGATGGTTGATGGGCGTTTGGTGTGTCGTTATTTAGATCAAGTTTACCATGTAGAGACATTTTGTACTAGATGGTTGCTAGAACCGGGAAGCGATCCGGGGTGTTTGTTCCGTGAAGGTTGTTCCCCGTTTGCGATTAGTGTCTTATTGAATATATCTCTATCTATGTCCTGTCTCCGACTCTTGACAATACGTACCTTGTCTCCTTCCTGACGTATCGAGCAAACCGTAGGGTTACGTTCTACACGGCAATGACAAACCCCTGCCTTCCAAAGGGCCCAAGAACAAATACGCTTTGTAACGCGGTTATTTGAGAAGGATGATGATGGATGTCTCTTGGGTTTTGACTGTTTAGCACTGTTACTCGCTGTTATCGATAGGCGCGCTTGAGAGAGACCCTGGCGATGGCTCGGAAAGGAAGAACACGATCGGTCTCACGTGGGGCCGTTGATGAGTGGGAATTTTATGTCAATACGGGCAAACAACTTGTTGACCTAATACCACCACCACGCCTTGAGTTTCGCGTTTCCAGCTTGTCAGTATCCGCTCCTCGCTTGGAATCTCTCTTCCTCACGTTATGCTGCAAACTAGACAGTTTCTGGTCGCGTTTTGAGTTCTTGTCAACAGTCAACGCGTGCGTTTTTGACTTTTTTTCTTTCCTTGGCTTACATATGGACTTGTTTGAAGTCGTTCAATCGATGCCTCCCAAAGGAGGAAAAGCGAAAGGTGGCAACACCGGCGCGTCGCGCAATGCCGACGGAGGCAAGACGTTCCAGACGAGGAGTCAGAGGGCCGGGCTTCAGGTATGTCGCTCTCATCCGCTTTCTCATCATTGGATGATGAATATTTATCGTTCTTCAGTTCCCGGTTGGTCGTATCCATCGTTATATGAAGCAACGCACACAAAACAACATGCGCATCGGCGCCAAGGCCGCTGTGTATACTTCTGCGATCCTCGAATACCTCACAGCCGAAGTACTAGAACTCGCCGGTTTGTTTCTATATTGTCAATTCAAGTGGAGGTTTTACTAATGTTACGTTGATAGGCAACGCGTCGAAGGATTTACGCGTCAAACGTATCACGCCGCGGCATTTGCAGCTTGCTATCCGTGGTGATGAGGAGCTCGATACGCTGGTGAAGGCTACGATTGCGGGAGGTGGCGTCTTGCCCTTTATCCACAAATCGCTTACTGCCGCTGCGCGCGGCCCCAAGAAGGGAACTGAGCCGCCTCCGGCTTAATTTGTTCTATGGATGTTATGATTCATTTATTTTTCGCTAGTTCTGTTGCTTGATATCATGTACTGTTTATATCAGTTTCCTCCTCCATGTATGCTTATCCAATGTTGAACTTTGCTTCTCCAAATTTACAGGACACTATGAACTTTCCAGGCCAAATTTGTGCGTAGTCAATTTGGCTGCAAGAGAATGGTTAAATGATGAATGTTATGTGCAAGTAATTCGCCAGTCAAAAGAAATCTTGGCGGGTCGATCAATCGTGCCTACAAGTGTGGCGTTACATATGTTATAATCAGTACGTTGTGAATTCAAGATGTAAATCACAGATTGAAAGTAAAGCCTGGTCCTGGAAGAGGAACAAGGTCGCAGTTGGACATGCGAACAACGTCAAAAGCGAAACAAGTACAAGAATCATATGTATGTACGTCCGTTCTTAACGAAGGATTGAATGTAAAAAGACCACTAGCCGCTGTCGATCCCGACCTGTCTTTGTAAAATTGACTCACTAGCGGAGCGGGTACAACTTCGAAGCGGTCATATTGCGGGGACTGGCCGAGGTTGAAAGGGACCCGAATGTACGTTACGTGTGTGTGGTACCGATTTCGAGCACTAGCGACGGTGGTAGCTTGTTGGAATGGAGATGTTGTAGTTGTTTCTCCCTGAGGATATCGAGTCATGAGCGGCACGAGGGTACCCCAAAGATTGCAGAAGCTGATGTCTGCGGTGAAACAGACCAAGAAGCCTACGCGTAGTAGAGATTGATAGGACAGAGTAGTATGTGCAGGGAGCACGCAGAGACGAAATATCAAAAGATGGGTTGAGTCTGATACATATGATGAAGCACGCGCAGAAGAGGCCTGCGAATCAAACGGACACGCAGAATGGCAGGAAAATCAAACAGGGAACTGAACCGGTGCACAACAGCAATTTTGAGAAAGCGAAGAGAACAACAAGACAATTGACTGACTCGGGAGAGTTTGGTTACCAAGGCACACAACAGCACGTGTGTTCCTCTTCCACCACCACCAAGGTCAATTATCCTTTGCTCATCGTCAACGACGGCGAGCTCGACCTTTTAGCAAACGATGGCACCGTCGTCGAGCCTCCAGATACCGTCTGGTGACAGTCCCGCTGGCCCGTCGCGCCACGGCAACTCCAACGTTTCCCGCCCAGTATCCGTCAACGTACACTCCCAGTCGACCCCTTCGCCAGCAGCGACCAGCAAGCGCCAGAGGGCGTCCCATACCGTCGTCTCATCCTCCCACGACCACTCTTCTACCAATGGCCACCGCCAAAATGGCCGCGAACGCAACCAGGACAACCAGACTCCTTACACCGACGTTTACTCGCATCCCGCTGCCGTGGCCTACGCCAATGCGCACCCGAAACGCACCATTCCCAAGTTTGGGCCGTACCTGCTTTTGCAGACGCTGGGAGAGGGCGAATTTGGTAAAGTCAAACTGGGCTTGCACAGCCAGTGGGGCGAGGAGGTTGCTGTCAAGCTCATTCGACGCGGCAACATTGACACTGCTGTTCGCATGTCCAAGGTTGAGCGGGAAATAGAGGTTCTCAAGGTTCGTCTATGGTTTTTTTCGCTCCTTTCACTGGGCTGACATTAATTCGATTTTAGACGCTAAAACATCCCAATATTGTGCGACTGTACGATGTCATTGAGACGGACAAGTACATTGGCATCATCATCGAGTACGCCTCTGGTGGTGAACTGTTTGACCATATTCTCGCCCACCGCTACCTTCGGGAAAAAGACGCGGCAAAGTTGTTCTCACAATTGATATCCGGTGTCTGGTACATTCACCAGAAAAAGATTGTTCACAGGGATCTCAAACTCGAGAACCTTCTCCTAGATCGTAACCGCAACGTTCTCATCACAGATTTCGGCTTTGCCAATCGCTTCGAGCATCGCAGTGATGATCTTATGCAGACGTCCTGTGGCTCCCCTTGCTACGCTGCACCGGAGCTCGTCATTAGCGAGGGTCTCTACGTTGGCAGCGCCGTCGACATTTGGAGTTGTGGTGTTATTCTCTACGCCATGCTAGCCGGTTATCTTCCCTTCGATGACGATCCTGCAAACCCCGACGGCGACAACATCAATCTCTTATACAAATACATTGTCAATACTCCCTTATCCTTCCCCGACTACATTTCTGAGGAGGCCCGCAACCTCCTTTCCATGATGCTCGTTCCGGATCCCTCTCGTCGAGCCAGTCTCGAACACGTCATGGCACACCCTTGGCTTTCTGCCTACGCCATGCCACCTGATGATCTGGATGATGATGTTTCTACCGCGTTTGGCCGTACCGTTGAGGACCTCGAACGGTCTGCTATGGATCAGCACCAGCAAAAGAGGCTGGCGTACCAGAAGCAAATGCGCGCCGCTGCCCAATCTTCCTCCGTGGATAGAATTGGACGGAGCCAAAGCCACCGGCCCGAAAACCAAACGTCCGTCAATTCCTCCTCCTCTAGAAGTCATTCTGTTCAAACAGGCGCTAGTAGCTTGTTGTACCAGACCTCGCCCGAGCAGAGTGCTGCTCAATCTCCGCCGCCAGTCACTGCGCCCGTCAGCTCCAAATACGATCACGGTCTTATTGATGGAGATGATCCTTTCGCGGCCCCGCCTGGAGTTGTTTCTCAAGAAATACCCGAAACGCCTGTTAATAAAGGCAAGAAGGCGGCCAGACCTCATACTGTCCAGGTTGAGTACGAGGGACCACGTTCTGGATCGTCGCGTAGAGAACGGACGGCGGAGGCTCATGATGAGCGGAGGCACGCCGAGCCTTCGAGTTCGCACACCGCTCAGATACCGACGACGAATGGCGCCGTCCGTACTCCAGAAAAGAAACGCCGACCATCTAATCCTGAAGCTAAACCCCTTCTCGCGCAACCCCAGAATGATGTCGCACCATCTACTCCTACCGCTCCTCATCGCGAGCGAACATCCAGCAGAAGTACGCCACGCGGCAAGCCTCCTCCGGTGGAGACACCGAGTATCACATTGGCCAGTCCTCCTGAGACGCCGGTCGTCTTTGCGTCTCCCGAAGGTACGGCAGCGGAAGAGCGCGAAAAGGACAAGGAGTCTCAGGCGTCGTCCAAGGGGAGCCGACACAACCGAACTCCTTCCGCCGTTACCAAGTTCTTTAGCAACGGCAGCGATCCCAATGCTATTTCGAACACGTCTGGTTCGCTACTGTCTCCAACTAGCGACAAGGAGTCGAGTACGCCTCCCACTGACAAGAAGAGTAAGAGGAGCTCATTAACGGTTGTGATCGCGCGGACCATGAAAGGACGCAAGGGCAGGACCGCAACTACGCCAGTTTCTGCGATGGCGTCGCAAGAAAAGACGCCTCTGGAGCTAGCACCCCAGAGCGCCATGTCACCTCCCTCCGCCTACAGCGAGGTTTCTGCTCGTGCACCCGTGGATGTGGATGTGGATGAATCTGGCCGAACAGGTCGTACATCTGACATGCAAGCCTCTACGGGCAAGGCCAGGAAGGTGATGCAATGGTTCCGAAGCAGGAGCAAGGCTCGCGACTCTGTTGGTGTGATGGACCCAACGCAGTCGCAGTACGAGGAGGAGGCTAGCGTTGACCCTGATACCAGCACCCATTACCGCCAGAAGAATGGGTCGTCTAGCACTGTGAACCAGCGGGCGGCGTCGGTCCAGGTGACGTCTTCTGCGCATCGTTCGACTTCGGGCCGGCATACGGCGGTGCTGCCCCAGCGGACGCCGTCTAGTGCTACTGACGCGTCCTCTTCTGTTACGCCGAGTCTTGTCACTAGGTTTAGGAACTCGGTTACTGTTGGCGGCGGAAGTAGTAGCCACCACAGTGAGAGGTCGAGGAACCCTGCTGGCGCTCTGCGTGCGCATCATGGCGCTGTTGATCCGGATATGACGACGACGCGACCGCCGCCTGAGGTTATAAAGCATATCAAGGATGTTCTGCTCGGGATGGGTATTGAGGTGCAGTTGGAGAGCGAGTACAAGTACCGCTGCATTCGGGTGAAGAAGAAAAAGCTCCCGGGCACCATTGGGAGCGTTGGTGGTTCGGGTAGCCTCGCTGCAGTCACCATGATGGGCAGTGCGGCTTCTAATGGCGTGAGTTTTCATTCACTATTGCTTTTCGATATTCATTATTGATGGTACTTGTAGGTCGACAAACGAGGTCTGCCAGTCCCGTCGCATGGATCTTTCTCGGGTGGGGGAATGCTACGTGGCCTGTTGATGCGCCGCCAGTCCTCGCAAGTGTCGGGCGGTACACCGGCGACGTACGACGAGGTTGACACGCCCAACACCAGTGTGTTGGTTTCGGAGCCTGGGGCCATGTTGGAGCCTGTCTACGGCGATCCCACTGAGGACGTTGGCGATGAAGTGCGGTTCTCGGTTGAGTTGACCAAGATGACTGGGCTTTCTGACACGTTCAGTCTTGACATTCGCCGATTGAAGGGAAACTTGAGGAGCTACAAGTTTTTGTATGATACTATTAGATTGTGCGTGTCGTTTCCTTCCTTCCTTCTCTATGACGGTGCTAACCTTTCTTTGCAGGCGTGCTGAACTAAAATAGAGCACCTGGCTAAGTGTATATGAACATGAACATTTTTTTTTCCTAAACCGCCCAAAAGAATTATATCGTTACCTACTCCTTATGTTTTCTGGTGCCGGCTCAAGTCCTCTCCTTGTCTGCTATTTTTTTTTTTGTTTTCTTAGTCTACCTACCATACCCTAATGGTGATTCTCTTTGTCCGTAAAAACAATGACTCTCTGCTTTCATGACTACATGTTTATCTTTTCCTTTTGCCAGCATCCCCTGTTCAGTGTTGATACATTTATGTCGGCTTTTTGTGTTATATAGCATGGATTTTCTATTTTCACCTCCTTCCCTTGAATGCACGAAAGGATATCCTATGTTGGTGCTACATTTGTATTCTTTGTGAAATATTACGCCACGTTTGGGATTGAGCCTCCGGGCGAGATGAGGTGCGAAAATTAAAGGGGAGTGCGTATTGTTCAGATTCTCGTGCTTTATTTGCTTAACTCCTCCAAGAGGTCGATGGCTTGATTTCCGTCCGATGACATACTGTGGCAGGTACTTTGGCTCGCTAAGTTGTCGCACGGCTTGGACTTGCACAACCTGCTTGGAAATGATCCTACGAGGCATCCTGTGGCGTCAGAACTTCTGTCCAAAGTGGTTCTGCAATACTCAAGGTAACATCATCTCTGTTCAATTCTTGTGGCGCACATACTAGGCGGGCAGTATTATTACTTCCTAAACTCCTCCAAACCCTTCAACCCGTTCTCAGCGACGTCGATGGCCTGCTTTCCCTCCAACGAATACCCTGGGAGATACTTCACCCCGAACTGGCCCACGAAGTTGTCGTACGTCGTCTCGGGCTTGGACGCGCACAGCCCACACATCAGGCCCTTGGTGTCCTCTCCCACGTTCCCATACGGGGGAAGACCTTCTCCACCGCGCGCCACTCGTCTGGCGTGAGCACCTCCATACCGAGTTTAAGCACCTTTGCATTGTTGGGGCCGAGAAAGTCGGCTATGATGCCCAGGCCGCAGAGAGCGACGACGGGCTCCTTGTGCACAGCGATGCTCATGGAGGTGTGGAGCGCAATGGCGTCCCACACGAGCTGCAGGTCCGCGGGGGTGAAGCTGGGGTCCTGCTTAAGGAGAAAGTCGCGCGCGGCGTTGGCGCCGTCGACTTCGAAGCGCTTGTCCGGGGAGACGAGCTCCTTGGTGGGGTCCAGGCCGAGGTCGTGCATGAGGATGGCGAGGACGAGGTGCGGGGTGGAGACGTTTTTGAAGGGCGGGAGCTTGGGGCGCATGATGAGCGCAAAGTAGGCGCAGCGCATGACGTGGTTGGAGACGGCGGGGGTGCTGTGGGTGTCCATGTATGCGAGGGCGGCGGTGATTGTGGGAGAGGAGGGGAATACGACGCCGGCGATGGGGTGGGAGGTTTTTTCGTTTAGAGTCAGAGACATGGTGATGGTGATTTGGTTTGGGGAGACTGTCGCTGAGCTCTTACTTATATGCCTCCACAGAAAAACTGGGTCGACCAGCCAAAGTCACCTCGTAAGCGCCTTGCCAGATACATTGTGCTGAGGACGCGATTTTTATTAGTACCTGCATGACGGACGCGTCACGATCGGAGTGATAGTTTTGATCAGATGATTGGCGTCCAGACATCAATCGCGGAAATCCCGACGGCACACGGATGCGGGGAAGCCTGTCCTTGAGCGGCGTTGAGTGGCTCTACACTCTCCAGTGATGGGTTGGGAGATTAAGGTGTCGTTGGAAGCATACATGGTGGAGCTTGGGTTGGTCAGGTGCGTATAGGTGGTAAAGTACTCACTGAAGAAAATGGGTCGACACCCAGGTTTGTGGGGTCGAGTCAATCTGCGGCGTAAAGCTCCGAGATGAGATACCAAGACTTGTCAATGGACGCGTCATGATTACCGCTGCGCAATGTTACTCACCATAACTGACAAGTTCGAATCGTAGCACAGCTGCTAATGCGTCACCGAACGGCTCGAAAGCCTTGGCAGCAGTCTATCCTGAGAGGGACAGAGCTATTATGTATAACACTTCAAGCTTCAAGTGTAATCTCTTGGACCGGCCGCCGTTATTATGAGATGACGAGTAGACAGTACAGCGTAACTTCGAGTTAACGGAGGAGAAGCTTGGGATGAAGTTTAGATCTGTTGAAGAGGCTGAAGTTATCGAGACAGCAAAGTCGCTGATACCCTCCTGGCTCGAGGAGGCATGGGCAATTGCAAGAAGGGACTAGATAGAATAAATGAGTGTAGACAGTGAATGCGCAACCCAAATACTCATTGTAAGGTTTGATTTACAGTGGCGGCATAGCCACTCTTGCTAGAGCTCACATTCTGTGGATAGCCCATGCAACTGAAGATCCAAGTTGTTGGTGAACGATTCTATATGCCCGATCAAGGTTGCTTTCCTACCACTATCACGCAATGATTGTCCTTCCTTCAGAGCTGTATCTGCTCATTTTCGACAATGCCTCGGTTCAGACATTGATCTCTCTATCCCTCTGCTCTCATCAAATACGAATTTTGGTTTTCCCGCTCTTATACCGCCACATTGTATTCAAGAAGACTGAGGAGCTGTCCCAATTCACTTCACGCGTCCTTTCGGAGGCGAACGGTGAGAATCTCGTTGCTGATTTGCGCGTCGCGGACCATGTACACCACTTGGAATTCGGCGGTGGCAGAAATACAGAGTATGGCCGCCATGATGAGCTAGAGCTGTTGACATCGATGCTATCACATATGAAGGCTCTACGTGGACTGACGTGGTCGGCGCTGCTCCCACGAGACCCCGCCATCTTCTCCGCCGTTCAAATGACTTGCCAAGGCATTCAGGATATTCGTTTGCATCTTCAGGAAGACTTTGACGGCGAGGATGGTGAGCGATCTCAAGTTGGTGACTGCTCATTGCTGAAAACATTCTAGATGATTACATGGAGGCTCTCTTTGGTTTTAGAGGGCTTAAACGCTTGGAGATTTCGACGCATGCCATGTGTATGTCTCATATTATCATCTCGCATTCCAGGCGCTCAAGTCCTCTAGCTATCAACAATGGAAAGTTGCCGAGCAGCATGGTCGATATGATTCGCGCGTCTCCAAATCTCTTAACACTCGATTTATCGCTAGAGACTTGCGGCAACCCGCACCCAAGGTGGGATATCGACACGCTCTTCCAATCCGTCGACATCGCGCCTACCACGCTGAGGCTCCGCAAGGCAGTTGACCTCGATCTTCACGCGTTCAGTGCTTCCATGCGACCGACGCCCTTTCGTTCATTCCTCCTGTCCCATCATGAAGAAATCACGTCCCTTTCACTTCCTGCGCCACAAGAACATTTCCCTCCGAGCTTAAATCTCCCGTCTGACATGCTTTCAATGTTACGAGAATTTGAAGGGTCCCTCTACTGGTGCTCTCAACTTTCCACGCTCCAGGTCGCCGCTAAGCTTGAAAGCCTCACGGTGCTTTTGGCCCTCCCCCTTTTTAAGCCTCTCACGAATGACATGCTCCGAGAACTATTTCGCGCCTTTTCATCGCTGAAAGCATTGAATATGTTCAACGGGAAACTTTTCATTTCTGTCGAAGGCTTGAAGCTTATTGTGGATAATGCACCTCATCTCGAGGCCCTCTCATTTGCCCTCAATGAAGATGTCACAGCGGTATGTCCAGGCGTTAGGTATAAGCACTTACTGGCTGATTTCATAGGATACTGTTGGTTCTGCACTGTCGTGTCTCAGATTACGGGTGTTAGCAACCAATCTACTCTGGTTCAAGCAAGTCCCCGAAGAATTCGTTCGGACTCTTGCGACATATTGTGCATCTCTGGTGACGGTTGAAAACGTCTACCAGGGTGATTCCGGATTACGGTGGGTGGCGACTATTCTCAGGAAGCAGGGAGGTATCGATTTAGAGGTGTCTACAAACGTTTTTTCATAAATCTGAACGGTGGTGCTTTGGAATGCTTTGGATGGACATTGTGTAGGCGGCCACGATAACTTACACATCGCCAAGTGACAGTGTGATCGCTGATGTTCTTGGTATCCGAATATCTGGCTCATATGGGAGAACGTGTTGAGTAGGACATATTGGCGGAAGGAGGAATGGCATATGATCGCAGATCAGGCATAGGACTACCGTGTTAGTACAATGGGGACAGTACAGCCCTGTTATGGAGTTTCGCGATTACCTGCGTGTGCCAACGCTGGAGCATCGAGTGGCGCTGACACGCCTCATCTGCTCTGATCATGACCTAGCGGTTGAGGTCCTTCGTCGGGGTGATGGTCAAAGACGTAAAAAGGTGCCGCGGGAGTGGAGGCTATGTTGGTGCAGTCGAGTCAGAAGCGCATGCTCTGCTCCAGTGTGAGGCGAATGTGGCATTGGTGGATTTGCGCCGTGGCTTCTGGGGGGATGTTCGTGCAGAGCATAAACCTGTTTGGCGCAGGCTCTCAACCGGGGGTCATCTTGGGGTGGATGAGGAGACTCTGGTGGTCTTGGTGACGAGTGGTGGTCTGCACAGTCGCCTGGCGAGGTTTGTCTTCGAGGTCTTCGCAGTGTATGCCAGTGTCCCGATGTATGTGCCAGCGCCAGACTTGTGGGGTGGCTTTCCCGCGCTTCATGGGGATCAAGGGGAGGAAGTGGACGATGTTGATTGGTAGTTACTTAGGGTTCAGTGGTGATCTGTCATGTACTGCTACAGTAGGTTATGTCACCTTCTTGGGAGCTTGAATGTGCTGCGTCGGACATCCTGACCAGGGTGCTGGCGTGGTTGTCCGTTAGTGGATGCTGGTTTCCATGGCAGGGCCAGTATTCTAAACCCCCCATTGTCCTGAGACGTGAGATTCGCTGTGGCGCTCAAATCGTCGACGGCCTTGGGTGCTCTGCAGCATGTGACCGGACACACATGTGGTGCGGAACCTGGCGGTTGAAGTGACAATCGCTGGGATGCCATTCTTCTTCTAACAGTCTTGATCACCTGGCGATCTCGATCAACGTTTGTTTCCTACCACCACCACCACCACCACCACCACCACCACCACGCAATGACCGACCTTCCCTTAGAGCTACTTCTGCTCATTTTGGACAACATCTCAGTTCGGGAATTGGCTTCTCTGTCTCTATGCTCTCATCAAATACGAATCTTGGTTTTCCCGCTCCTGTACCGTCGCGCCGTATTCAACGAATATAAGAATCTATCCCAGTTCAGCGCACGCGTCATTTCGGAGGCGGACGGCGAGAATCTCATTGACGAGTTGCGCGTCGCAGACCATGTACACTACTTGGAATTTGGAAGGGGTTACGACGTCGAGCATGCAGAGGACGCGCTCGAGCTCTTAACATTGGCGGTACAACATATGAAGGCTCTAGGCGGATTTACGTGGTCGGCATTGCTCCCGAAAGATCCCACCATCTTTTACTCGATGCAAAAGGCGTGCAAAGGCCTCCATGATCTCAGTTTGCGCCTTCATACGCTCTTTGAAGGTGGTGATGGTGAGCACCTCCAGAGTGGGAGCTGGTCGTTGTTGAAATTATTCTAGAGGCTTACATGGCCGCTCTCTTTGGGTTCAGAGGGCTTAAACGGTTGGAGTTCTCGACACCTTTGACGTGTACGTACCATATTCTGTTCTGGCATTCCAGCTCAGGTTCTCTAGCTATCGACAATCGAAAGTTGCCGAGCAGCATGGTCGACATGATTCGCGCGTCTCCAAATCTAATAACGCTCGAGTTATCGCTGGGTACCTTCGGCATGCCTCACCCAACATGGGATATTGATACGCTCTTCCAATCCGTCGACATTGCACCTACCATGCTGAGGCTCCGCAGGGCAGCTAACCTCGATCTTCACGCGTTCAGTTATTCCGCGCAACCGACGCCCTTTCGTTCATTCCTCCTGTCCCACCATGAGGGAATCACGTCCCTTTCACTTCCTGTGCCACAAGAACATTTCCCTCCGAGCTTAAATCTCCCGTCTGACATGCTTCCAATGTTACGAGAATTTGAAGGGTCCCTCTACTGGTGCTCTCAACTTTCCAAACTCCAAGTCGCCTCTAAACTTCGAAGCCTTATGGTGCTTTTAGAGCGCCCACTCTTCGAGGACGGCAATTGCGACATGTTCCTAGAAGCGCTTCGAGCCTTTTCTTCGCTCAAAGCATTGGAGGTCTTGGATGGAGACACTGTCCTTTCGGCCGAGCAGTTGAAGATTATTGTTGATAACGCCCCCCATCTTGACTCCCTCACGTGTGGCTTCAATAGAGACGAAACAGTGGTATGTCTGGGCATTCCCATGTTAACACCGGCTGACTGACTTGTGTTCCTCATACGACTAATAGCATGCCATCGGTTCTCAACTGTCGCGCCTCAACTTACGGGCGTTTGCAGCTAATATAATTCAGCTTGAGCGCAAAATTTCAGCCGAAGAAGTCGTTCGGACTCTGGCGAAATATTGTGCTTCGCTGGTGACAGTTGAAGCCATCTGCCAGCGTAATTACGGGATATGCTGGGTGGCGACTATCCATAGGAAGGAGGGTGGTGTCGATTTAGAGGTGTCTCGCACGCATTTGTGAACTTTGGCGGCGCTTGTCAATGCTTACGATGGCCCATAGTCGGCTTACATGTAAAGCCGCAAGCCAGCTCCGTTTATTGTAACTGGTAAGCAGGTTGATGGAAGAAGTGTTCTTTGTTCAATAAATAGTATTGCCACATAGTCCCAGGCGGGCAGTGTTACTATTTCCTAAACTCCTCCAAGCCCTTCAAACCATTTTCAACGATGTCAATTTGTCGTTTTCCCTCTAATGAATACCCCGGAAGGTACTTTTCCCCGAATTGGCCCACGAAATTGTCATACGTCGTCTCAGGTTTGGACAAGCACAATCCACAGAAAACCTGCTGGACGCCCTCTTCCATATCCAAATACGGGAAGACCTTCTCTACGGTGCGCCATTCGTCTGGCGTCAGGACCTCCACACCCAGTTTGAGCACCTTTGCGATGTTGGGCCCCAGGAAGTCGGCTGTAATGCCGATGCAGGAAAGAGCGACCACCGGCTCCTTATGAACGGCGATGCTCATGGTGGCATGGAGAGCAATCGCGTCCCACACGAGCTGCAGGTCGGCATCGGTGAAGCTGGCATCGTTCTTGCGCAGGAAGTCGCGCGCCGCGTTGGCACCATCAATTTCAAAGCGCTTGTCAGGCGACACGAGCTCGCCAGTCGGGTCCCAGCCAAGGTCATGCATGATGATCGCGAGGACGAGTTTGTCAGTGGAAACGTCCTTGAAGGGTGACAACTTGGGGCCGATGATGAGCGCAAAGTAGGCACTTCGCATGATGTGGTTGGTTATCACAGGCGTGCTATGGCTCTCCATGTATGCCAATGCGGCGGTGATTGTAGGAGAGGATGGGAATACGACTCCAGCGATGGGTTGGAAGGTTTTATCCTTTAACATCGAAGACATGGTGGTAATTTGGTTTGTGCAGACTCTCGAGCTCCTTTCGTTTATATGCTTTTACAGAAAAAGTGGGTCGACTAACCTTTTCCTTAGGAAAACTCCGTATCAGTAAGCGCCTTACCAGATGCATTGCGTCGAGGACGCGATTTTGATCTGCAGGACGGACGCGTCACGATCGCAGTGAATGGTTCTGACCAAGCTCCGATCAGGATTGGCAATCCGCCATTCATTTCGAATCTCGGTCCACGCGTGACCTGCTCCCCATCTCCGACTCTCGCGAACCTCTTGAGTGGCGTGTTATGGACGAAGACAACAGCGAAGCACTTGTCCCCACTCCACTAGATACACGTGTACCGTCACTGGTAAAGCAGGAAAGCTTAGATTATATATTTGAAATCAGAGTGGCGGTCCCCGCGTTCTATCCACGCTTTCGTGTCTCCGTCTGGTAGATTTCGATATGGAGCAAGTGGCGCCTCGCATTGATGTACCTTTCTCTTATTCATTGATGTTAGAAGACGGTTGCCATAAGTATAAGAATAGCACACCGCATACCATGTTTGCTGGTGGTTTGGCATATAATTTGCTACTTTTACCCAACTTCTACTGCTTATGAGGTGGCATACGCGAGCAAGCGCACCAGAAAGAGTTCTCAGTCGCGTTCACCAGCAATGAAGGGGCCGGTCATGTGATTTTTTTTTGACGAGGCCTACTTGCTTCCTACCGCCACCACGCAATGACCGACCTTCCCTTAGAGCTGCTGCTACTCATTTTCGACAACGCCCCAGTCCAAGCATTGACTTCTCTATCTCTATGCTCTCATCAAATACGAATATTGGTTTTCCCGCTCTTATACCGCCACCTCATATTTCAGAATAATTGGGAGCTATCCCAATTCAGCTCACGCGTCATTTCGGAGGCGAACGAAGAAAATCTCATTGACGTGTTGCGTGTCGCAGACCATGTCTACCACTTGGAAGTTGGCCGTGATGTAGAGTATGAAAAGGATGACTTGATACTCTTGACATCGGCGCTACAACATTTCAAGGCTCTACGTGGGTTGACGTGGTCGGCAGCGTTCGCAAATGATCCCATCATCTTCTACGCCATTAGAACATATTGCAAAAGCCTCCAAAATGTTAGTCTACATCTTGAGGATTACTTTGACGGCGACGATGGTGAGCGACCTTGGACTTGACGTGTTTATTGCCTAAAATATTCTAGCTGATTTCATGGAAGCTATCTTTGGCTTTAGAGGGCTTACACGCTTGGAGATCTCGATGGGTTGGATGCGTATGTCCCACACTCTTCTTTGTCGCATTCCAGCCTCAGGTTCTCTAGTTGACGACAATGGGAAATTGCCCAGCAGCATGGTCGATATGATTCGCGCGTCTCCAGATCTCATAACACTCGATTTGTCACTGGATGCCTACGACGACCCGCACAGAAAGTGGGATATCGATACGCTCTTCCAATCCGTCGACATTGCGCCTACCACGTTGAAGCTACGCAAGGCTGCTGGCATTGATCTTCACGCGTTCAGTGATTCCGCGCAATCGACGCCCTTTCGTTCATTCCTCTTGTCCCATCATGAAGAAATCACATCTCTTGCACTGCCAGCGCCACAAGAAGATTTTGCACACGGTCCTCCGAGCCTGAATCTACCGCCTGACATGCTTCCAGCATTACGAGAGTTTGAAGGCACTATATACTGGTGCTCTCAGCTTTCCAAGCTCCAAGTCGCCTCTAAACTTCAAAGCCTTACGGTGCTTTTAGAACGCCCCCTCTTCAAGGATTGCAAGTGTGACATATTCCTAGAAGCGCTGAAAGCCTTTTCATCACTGAAAGCATTGGATATATTCAACGGAGAAACCTTCCTTTCCGCCCAGGAACTGAAGGTTGTTGTCGATAATGCCCCCCATCTTGAATCCCTCACATTTGCCTTCAGTATACATGAAACACTGGTATGTCTAGCCGTTAGCTGCGGGCACTCGCTGACCGAGTCCTAGCACACCATTGGTTCTCAATTGTCGCGCCTCAACTTACGGATGTTAGCAACTAATATAGACCGCTTTGCCAGCGCAATTGAACCTGAAGAAGTCGTTCGGAATCTGGCAATTGGATACTGTACTTCCCTGGTGATGGTTGAAGACCCCGCCCAGCTTGATGATTACGGGATATGCTGGGTGGCAATTATTCATAGAAAGGAAGGTGACATCAATGTAGAGGTGTCTTGTACGCTAATCTGAATGTTGGTTGGCACTTACGATTGACATTGTACTTCTCTGTTCAACTTCAACACTTACAGTCGGCACTGATCCTGAGGGAAGAAACAGTGGCTACTGGTTCTTAATGGAACACAATGCTTGTGGTGGAGTGGAGAGCAATCGCGTCCCACCCGAGCTACAGCTGCATCGATGAAGCTGGGGCGTCGTGCACAGGATTGATTCGAAGTGCCCGTCGGTCGACATGAGCTCACTAGTCGGGTGCTAGCCTACACTCTCCAATGATGGACTAGGACATTTTGCCCTTGGAAGACATCTGAGTGGAACTTGCGTTGGTCAGGTTCCCATCGCAGCTTATAACCAAAATTCAGTGCAGAAAGTGGGTCGACACCCAAGTTGGTGTTGGTGCAGAGTAGCTCCGTATTGGGAAGCACCTTACCGTGAATGGCGATCTTGGTATGCCTCGCGCGGCGGAAGCTTCAAGCCATAAACAATCATGTTGTTATTACGCAGAACTATTTCCTAAACTCCTCCAAGCCCTTCAAACCGTTCTCAATGATGTCTATGACCTGCTTTCCCTTCAGAGAATACCCCGGCAGGTACTTGACCCCGTATTGGCCCACGAAATTGTCATACGTCGTCTCAGGTTTGGACAAGCACAGCCCACACGCAATCTGCTGGACGCCCTCTCCCAAGTGCAAATACGGGAAGACCTTCTCCACGGCGCGCCATTCGTCCAGCGTCAGCACCTCTCTATCTAATTTGAGTACCTTCGCATTGTTCGGCCCCAGAAAGTCGGTTATAATGCCGAGGCAGGAAAGAGCGACCACCGGCTCCTTATGAACGGCGATGCTCATGGAAGTATGGAGGGCAATCGCGTCCCACACGAGCTGCAGGTCGGCGTCGGTGAAGCTGGCATCGTTCTTGCGCAGAAAGTCGCGAGCCGCATTGGCGCCATCAACTTCGAAGCGCTTGTCGGGCGACACGAGCTCGCCAGTCGGGTCCCAGCCAAGGTCATGCATGATGATCGCGAGGACGAGTTTGTGGGTGGAAACGTCCTTGAATGGCGGTAACTTGGGGCCGATTATGAGCGCAAAGTAGGCGCTTCGCATGACATGGTTGGCCACCACAGGCGTGCTGTGGCTCTCCATGTACGCCAATGCGGCGGTGATCGTAGGAGAGGATGGGAATACGACTCCAGCGATGGGTTGGGAGGTTTTATCCTTCAAAGTCAAAGACATGGTGATGATTTGGTTTGTGAAGACTCTCGAGATCTTATCCCTTATATGCCTCCACAGAAAAGTGGGTCGAAGTGGAGAGTGGGTCGACCAACGTTCTCCCTAGGAAATCTCTGTATCAGTAAGCGCCTTACCAGATGCATCGCGTTGAGGGCGCGACTTCTATGTGCACGACCGACGCGAATGAATAGTTCTGACCAAGCTCTAATCAAGATTGGCAATCCGCCATTCAGTTCGTATCGGTCCAGTGACCTGCTCCGCATCCCCGACTCTCATAAACCCGTACAAGGCCCTTGGGCGGCCTGCTACGGACAAACTCGTGACTTCCCGAGGACCGCAGTGAACTAGGGTGGCGGAAATAAGTCCGACCCTCCATATTTACCTGTAAATTACCAGCGGCCCGCCGGAGGGCATGTAATTTACCTATTTACTAGGTAATTTACCTCACGTGGTGGGTAACACGTGATGCCTTTCCGTGGCGCAAATTCTTCCCCACATTTCCAAAAATTTTCTAAAGAAATGCTCTCAAACTGGTTCTCTGAGTGGTATTGGGCCTCTGGTTGGCTTCAGATATCCAATGCTGCCTCCTTTGACTGGCCAAGCATGTGGTGGCCTTCATACATGTCCGGAAACTCGGGGAAATGGGCCGGTGGCGGGTGCACGTGACAGGTAAATTACCACCCAAAATCTGACCTTCGGCCGGCCAGGTAATTTACCATGTAATTTACTGTAATTTACATGTAAATAAGTGTTTTGGTAAATAACCTACACTTATTTCCGCCACCCTACAGTGAACCTTGCAACGCACTTGTCCCGCGAGTTTGAACATTGGCACTGACAATATGTAAATTCCACCAAGGTTCTAGAACTTTGCTCACTGTGTTTATATTATACGTGTACCACTCGTTACAACAGGAAAGCTTAGATTGTATATCTGAAATCAGGATGACGGTCCCCGAGTTCTATCCACGCTTTCGTGTCTCCGTCTGGTAAATTCTGGTATGGAGCAAGTAGCGCCTCGCGTTGCTGTACCTTTCTCTTATTCATCCATGTTAGAAGAAGAGCGTTGCCAGCGGAGCCGACAGCGATGAAGGCCGCACTACAACACGTCAGCAGCGCGAAGGCCGAGGCAAAAGAATGCACATACAAGACCAAATTTATGATTGTGGTTCTTGTGAATCTCGGTCCTTGAGATGTGGGGTACATCCATGTACTCGTTATTCCACCCTGTCGTGTCTTCAGTCCAGCGCCAAAAAAAACTGATAATCTCCACTCACAGAATTGGTCGCAATGAAGCCAACTGCGATACTTGTTGCACGCCTGTAGTAAGGTTCGGAGTTATTCGACATCCATGCTGACAGTACAGGAGGTGTCGCGTAAATGCCGGACGTGGCCAAGAACAAGGCGCCGTATGATACATATCCTCCATCAGCTCCTACGAGAAATGAGTCACGAAGAGAGCTAGATAGAAGAGATGACTTACTCAAGAAGATGGCGAATCCAATCACTGCTAACGTTGCTACCGCTATAGTAGGTAGCGCTCGCGAGTTGTACCGATCGGAAACGAACGCAGAAGACAAGGTGACTTGTTAATTACAGTATATGAGTATGAGAACAAAGGAGTGTTATGAACATTACCGAAAAATCCAGCCGCGAAAGGACCCACACTAAGAAGTTGTGTCTTTATTGTGCTGAAGCCAAGCTGCTTGACGATGGATGGCAGGAAAAGACCGAGTCCATACAAAACCGTGCCAACCATGTAGAAGACGATGAAAACGATGATCACATGCGGTGAGGTTATGGACCTGAAGACCTCCTTGAAGCTGAATTTATCGATCGGAACAATGGTCGGTCGATCCTTTTGCAGTCGTCGAACAAGTATCCTGATACTCGTCTCAGTAAAGGTAGAGCTTCTGTCACGACGACACTCACGCTTTCTCGTCATCTGTTAATCCGAGGACCTCTGCAGGCGTCGAAGGCGTGACAAAGAATCCAACTACGCCAACAAGGGTACTGAAAATGCCTTCCTGCGCCTTGTCAACTACACGGAAATCTGCAGGAGAAACGAATGTACCAGTATGAAAATCCAGCACCAACCCGCTTTCCCGCCAACACCATCCATGTTCTGAATAGCAGCAGCCAACAATCCGGAGAATGCTCCCGAAAGCTAGAGATTTTCATTTCCAATTAGCCCCAGATGAGACGGGATGGGGTTCGATCACGCACGGAGGCCGCTGAAAAAAAGATCGCAACGCTGATTGGACAACTTCGTTAGATGAGGTCGCGATAAAGCACAATCACTAACCGTAGAGAAAGCTCGGCACGCGTGTAGAATCCTGAAAGATACAAGACGATACCCGGGAACATGGGGCCCTCAACCAGTCCAAGGAACGCTCGTATCACGACTAGTCCAGCATAGGATGTCACCAGACCTACAACATGCACGCGGTTACATTAAGTCAAGTGATCAAGCTAAGATCGAGGGATACCTTGCAAAGTAACAATGACACCCCAGATAGTGAGCAAAGTCGGCATGAGTACTTTGGGGCCTATTTTGCGAAGCAAGAGGTTGGCGGGGAGTTCGGCGAAAATGTACGGCCTGAAAAGAGTGGAGTCGCGTCAAGCATGAAGGAGGTCGGGGTAAAGGGACGAACACGAATAGAACGGTCACACAGACTTGGTATTGGTGATCTGTAAGTCCAAGATCTGCCTGGAGTCCAGCGACGCGTGCATTACCTGACCACCAGCAGCGGCTCAGTATACCAGTCAATTGGAGAAAGAGATCCAGTACCGATGTTAGATCTGTCCTGTTTGGCGTAAGCGGAGCGCAAACCGCGCACGGAAACCTGCAACGCACCAGAAAAGACAGCAGATAATACATGGTCATAACAGGGAGAATAGCGCGGTCGAGTTTCCGAACTGCTCTTTTCTCGAGAAGGTGGTCGGCATCAGTGACCTCTTCCAGAGACGGATATGGAGAGGCTGTTTCGATGCGATGCTCTTTTTCGACGGACATGGTCTCCAGGCAGATGTAGGGGGGAAACCAACTTCAACTGTAAAATTCCAACGGTGCATTAAATAGCCAGGAGTGATGACTCGTGGAAGCTCCCGACCCTTCGGCCGAATCATACGACCACCCGATCGCACGATGACATGAATTCGTTTACAAGGTGTACTAATAGTTGTACTAATCCAGAGGGTAGATTGACTAGGACTGTATCAGTCATCGAATAAAGGCATTTGTGAATGAACAGGTAGATACCAGTCTGATCCTGGACGAATTCAACGAGGAAGGAAGACATAGGTCAGCTCTTTCTGAGTATTGCAAATGTAGATGATGGTAACGAATGAAGTCTTGCTTAGAGTTACTTGTGACGCCTATCGAAGGTGGGTCTCTGTTGTCTAACAAAGGATGATTGCGCGAGTGTTTCTGTGTAGATGTAGGTTGAGAGCTAGTCTGGCGGAGAACTAGGTAGATATGATGGCGTCACGCCTCGCAAGGTGAAATCGGTCCCCGTAGGACCAACATAGGACGACAGAATATGCATGAAACGATGAGCGGACGCTGTTTTGTATATCTGAAGGAAATGTAAGCCTGAAGGATACAGGCAAGTCCTGAAACGACAAACCGTGCTCATTGGCGACGTCGATCTCGATACAGGACACGATTTACAAGACCAATTGGAATATCATAAAGTTCAGGAACTGCATCCGTACGAGCCAAATGCGCGTACGCGTCTCGCGAAGGACCCGGAACATTGCTGGGTGGTAAGTGGACACGACTGTCTGAAGAACGAGTAAGCATGAGAATTTGGAAGGAATGACTAGTACTACCAGTGACGGCTCTAATCTCAGAGAAAGAAGGCGCCCCATAGATGGCAAGCGCGATATAAACAAGATACGCGAGGAGGACCAAGACAACTGAATAAGCTGGTAGTAAGACAGCCCATTCTCTGAAGATGATGAGATAAATAGAAGTCTCGTAAATCATATGAATTACCTGCCTATTAGGATACCATGTTATTCCCAGAGAAACGATTGATTCGTCGGGAAGGAGGGCCCACAACAGGTAGAAGACGAAACCCAGATAGGTGGACGTCCAGGCCACGAATCCGTAGAATTCAGGTGCGCGACTACGAAATTCTGGAGGTGGAAGAGGCGGGAATGGTGCTAAAGGAGAGGTAGGTGATGTCGGTTCCTGCATTAGTCGAAGATCCCCTTGGTTACTTCCCAAACCCTTCAGGAAGATATGGACATGGTGTGACTTGGTGGTTGAGAGCAAGAAGCTTGTCAAGGCCCGGCAACCATAATTGAGCCGGCAATCAAATGCTGGCCTCAACCAGCAATATTTACTCTTAGTCTTATACTCAGTGCTCAAACGCAAGGACGGCCTCAAGTGTCCTAGAGACACTCCTACTTTGAGCAGCAAGACGACCACCACAATGCTGTGCGTTCCTGATGCACGTTACTTGCATGTTACTGTGGGATGGGAAGACGTGAAAAATGATGTATGTCCTATTGATCTTTATCTTCATCAATGGAACTACTCATTACTAGCATCTAGGTAACCATGGTTGTACAAGATTCTTCAAGAGCGTTGCCTTCCCGCGAGTTTCTGCAGGGCACGGCTAGTTTTCCCCCGGATCAAGTCCGTCATTCAGTATACGTACTCAGGTCACTGTACCCCTCGACACGACCAGTCTCTCTAGATTCTAATCACCCCACTGCGTGCATGTAACACGCGTTTCCCGCACTAGCAGATGATGGGATTCTTGTCTAGTATCCAAGAAACCTACTATTCGCGTCTCTGCGCCACTGATATCGAGTTTCTTTGGCACCAGTCTCCGCGTATGAAGTTCGAATTGCCGTCGGGTCTGCAGCTTTGAAACTGGAACGTTCCTTTTACGGCAGCATGGGAGAACTCCCGTGACTCGACGGTGATACGAACCCGCCTTGCTAGTAGTATGTACAGCCTTCAGTCGCCTTTTTAATTTTTCAGAAAGTAACAATCAGGTTTGATCGCAGGAGATCCATATGAACCTGTTTCTTGCGGCAATATTAACGCCGCGTACAATGCATATAAACCTATCGAAGAGGGACTTGTTCGTAACTTCGCGATGGACAAACGGTCAGCACCGAGACCTCTCCACTTCTTCATGACAGGACGCAGGTTGCCCTCAATACTCTTTCTCCTCATCCTTGTGACCTTTCTCATATGGTACTGGACCTCGTCATTGCCTCGAGTGACAGTATCTTTCACTACTCCGAACGAGGTCCCTCAGAAGCAGGATGTTCCTCCCCCTCCGACGTGGGACTGGCTGAAACATTGGGAGCAGACTCTGCCGCAACACGACCTCCACGTCGGTCCACCAGACGGCACCACTGGCCGCTACGTGAAATTTTCCAACCAAGCACAGCAGCTCGGGTGGAACAACATCCTCAATGAGATGTAGGTTCTTCTTGGTTTCTATTTTACGCTTATCCAGGTGCTGACATTCTTTTCATGACAGTTTAATGAACGTACATCTTGCCCATGCATCCGGGCGGGGATACGTCTTTCCTGACTACACATGGGCTGGGCACCACTACCCTTGGAGTTTTTCAGATGAAGAGAAAAGCCAACGCCAATGGCCGCCACATACGCCGCTCAATGCACTGATGTCGGGGCCTGTCGCTGGAGGATCGTGGGATGTCAACGATACCACGCCGCGTTCCATATCGACCGCTTGGTTTGACGTCGCTTGCCCTCACGAGGAGCGACGCTATGTCCACACCTCGGACCTGAAGCAGGGCATGGGAGATGAACCCGGCGATCGAATCGTCACCAAGTGGGCGGACTTTCTCCGCAACGCGCCTGAGCGCTGCATCGATATCGTTCCCTCCTCCGATGACGGCTTTCCCCAAATCTTCGACATATGGCTCTGGGGAAATACACGCCTCCTTCCACTTTGGGATTCATTCTCGTCATCGCCAGTATCCCGGCTCCTCGCAGCATCTCCCATCGTGAAAGCTGCGGTGGACAGGAACGAGTACTTGTTCTTGCCCCGTACTCCTCGTCCGGCTGTTAAAGCTGGTACATCGGCGTACGACCGTGTCCTTTCCCTCCATATACGCAGAGGCGATTACGAGGGTGCCTGTAAACATTTTGCGACATGGAGCTCAACGTTCTACGGATGGAATCAACTCGAGTTTCTTCCGGATCGGTTCATTCCGCCACCAGGCGCTGAATGGGGGAAGAACACGCCCGAGAACTTTGAGATTTATATGCGTCGGTGTTTACCATCGCTCGAAGATGTCGTTCGGAAGATAAGGCATGCCCAAGACGATTATGACGGCGGAGATTTGGACGTCGTTTATATCTTGACGAATGAGAAAGGCGAATGGTTGGACCAGTTGATGGACTTGTTGATGAACGACGGCTGGTCTTCCGTGAAGACTAGTAAGGATCTCATCTTGGAGAGTGTAGAGCAGAAGGAAGTCTCGATGGCTATCGACATGGATATTGCACGAAGAGCAGGCGTCTTCATCGGAAATGGGGTAAGCCGAGGCTTCTTCTGGGTCAATGGTACTGATTGTGCGATTACAGTGGTCCTCCTTCACGAGCAATATCGTACATCGCCGCTTAGTTGACGGAAAGAGTCCGATGAGTGTTCGGTTCTATTGATTCTCATCAAGTACTGTGGCGACGGATTCTAGCTGGTAAGAAGACGTGATTCAGCATCAAGTCTCTTCGATCTTCTCCAAGGCATGGCTTTCTAGCCTTGGACGCCTCTGCCTCTCTGACTGTAGTAGAACCGAGCAATGTCAATAATAGTCGTTCTTCGAAATGCTGGACCGTTGGATTTCAGTCGATGGAGCTTTATGGGATTTGTTGTTGAACACCAAGAAGCGTACTACAGGTTTCATGGCACTTTCAGTGTATTCGAACGGAGTCTTTGATACACCGGGCAGTTTATGATTGCTGCACATCTCAACAAGAAGTAAGTCATTCGCAGTACTACATCTGATAGCCCTGATGAAGCTGTCCTTCGACGGTCTTAGCAAGCCGTTGAGGATAGAGTTCTGTGTACGTTTCCGCAGTCACTGTCGCTGCGTGCGAGGAGCATGCAGCCAATTATAACTTATTAAAGTTTTTCCTCCATCATCCTCGAATGCACGGACTGTCGATAGCTGGCAATGTTTGCAGTGTTCGTCGACTGGCCATCTCGGTCATTTTATCCCTGCTGATCTTAATGGTCGCGGCCCCATATTACTATCATCGCGAATTGAAAAAGGCGCCAAAATGGACGCTGCTCAAAAACTGGGAGCTCCAGCTACCACAACACGACCTCACTCTTCCATACCCAGAAGGCGCCACAGGTCGTTTCGTCAGATTCTCGGTACAATCCCAACGAATAGGATGGAACAATTATCTCGCTGAATTGTGAGTGGCTTGCTTTCTCCACTATTAGTATATCTAACATCCTTACACTTGGATCGCAGACTGATGAACGCGCACCTCGCACACGAGTCCGGGCGAGGATACGTCTTCCCCGACTTCACCTGGGAAGTCAAACACTACCCATTTCCCAAAGCTCTCTCGCGCCAATGGCCGCCACACACGCCACTCAACGCCCTGATATCCGGCCCCGTAGTAGGCGGGTCCTGGGACTCGAACGACAACACCCCGCGCTCGGTCTCTAACCACTGGTTCGACACCGTCTGCCCTCCATCTGAAGTTCGCTCCATAAACTCGACTTGCATCAAGACGGGGCGCAGCGGCCACGAGGGCGACGTCATGCTCCGAGAGTACGCCACCATCCTGCGCGACACGCCGGAACGCTGTATCGATATTGTCCAAGATCCAGGGGACGGTACGCCGCAGTTATTTGATATGTGGCTCTGGGGCGACCCGCGCGTGCTATCGCTCTGGGAAGGGTTTGCAAAGTCTCCGGTTTCTCGCCTTTTGGACGCGTCTTCCCTAGTCAAAAGCGCGGTGGATAAGAATCGATACCTGTTCACCCCGCCTGGATCTCGGCCGTCGCTGAAAAGCGGGACTTCCGTTTATGATCGTGTGCTGACGATGCATTTGCGAAGAGGGGATTTCGAGACGGCGTGTACAAGTTTTGCGAAATACCGGTCGAGGTTCAATGGATGGAATCAATTGGAGTTTTTACCTGACCGGTTTAACGCACCTGAGGATGATGCTGAAAAGGAGGAGGTTTATAGGAGACGGTGTTCCCCGACTTTTGAGGAGATTTTGGAGAATGTGAAGGTCGCCCACGCACAGTACCTAGAGATGGGCGGAGAAACATCGTTGGACACGATATATTTGATGACGAACGAGCAAGGGGAGTGGCTGGATCAAATGATCCAAGCGTTGAAGAATGCGGGATGGGACTCTGTTGTGAAGAGCCAAGATCTAAAACTGGACACCGTTGAAGAACAAGAGGTTTCGATGGCCATTGACATGGAGATTGCTCGGATGTCGGCCGTCTTTGTTGGGAATGGGGTGCGTCTTGACCCAACGCTACTTTGACCTTTGGACCAACTAATCATCGCTAAGTGGTCTTCGTTCACAAGCAACATCGTACATCGTAGACTGGTAGATGGAAAGCCTCCTATAAGTATTCGGTTCCATTGATTATGGGTTAAAAGCTATTGTAAGAATTATTGCTCAAAAGTCACTGTAAAATCATTGACCGATGTAAAAGTCAGGCTCGTCGAAAGGATCCCAAAGCGAGTCGCTGAACGCAGATGCCTGAGCCATCGTGACGAGCTCGACACGTTCAATAGCGCCTAAACCGTTCAATAGATACGGGACCATTCGGTGGTCAGAAGATGGCCTGGGTTATATAGGGGGTGGAAGTCATTATACCTTTAAATTGACTTCTGAAGGAGCTGTACGGGTAGGGTTGAGTGGGACGAAGGCCATAGAGGCATAAACTTACAGTGTTCTGAACGTGGACAAGTCTTCGTCGTCCGAGCAATCAGACTCTTGCTCCCCAAGGAGTCAACAAGGTCGAGGAGTGATCTCTAACCCCTCCTCGACGTCCTCCCGACCCACAGCTTTCCGGGCAGTTCCAAGATCTCGCGCGCGGTCCAGCCCTCAAAGTCGTCCCGGATCTCAACATGCAACACCCCCGGACTGACCTCGAACACATCGAACGTCACGCTCTCCTCCACCGCAACCTTGCCACTGTCCATCATCTCCACCAACTCATCTATTCGCATCATATTTTGCCTTGGCAGCCTGACCATCTCCTTCCAGCGCCACTCCCTGGCCTTCAACTTGAACAACGAAACGACCCATCCTCTCTCGAACCATCTCCAAGGCTCGACCCCGGAATACTCTTTCTCCAGGGGGATAACGAGATCTCGCCAGCAGCCGTGCGCCATGGCGAACGTCTCTAGCCGGGGAATCCGCTTCCAAGTATCTCTCGGAGACAGCGACAACTCGACGCCAGTCGCTGACACGAATCTTTGACTCTCCGTCATCTATCCACGAGTATTGTCATGAGAAACCGCCACACAAGGTGGTTGGTGGTAGGGTTTGACTTCCGCGAAGTCCGTGAAAATGCCCGTGGGAATAGATCACTTCAGCCTCCGGACCTAAACGTCCAAGTCTTTGGCCACAACAGTCCATTCCTCTGTAACGCGCAGCCCTAATCTTAATCGATCTCTGCGCTGGCACCTCTGCGTAGTCAGTCATACAGGAGGTCATTTCAAGGATAACTCAACTTGGACTACTTCCTCAAGCCCAGTTGGCTACTGCGCTGCTCATTCACCTTCTCGCAGAATGTGGCGTATTGTGTGCCTTCTGCTATGGTGAGCGGCATCGCTATGTACTTGGCGTCAATTAGTAGAAACCTCCTAGAGGGTATGCGACATCATCCAGACGGTAAGGTGTCAAGGAAATCATGTATGAACAACTCCGTTACTTGTATTGATACATTTTGTTACACGAATATCGCAGTCTGTCAATGATAACGAGAATATCTGCTCATGAACTGTTCCTGGGCTTCGAGTGCCAAAGCATGAGAAAGACCCATTTGCCGCTTCTTCTTGTAGATCTGGAGAGCTCTCTGCACCTCCGCATCATCCTTTTCTGTGATCGACTTCAGCTTAGGGAACGAAGAACAAATATGATAGACTCACCCAAAGCAAACCCAAAAAGACCTATCGTTGCTCCCACCGTTGCGAGTTCAGGGCACCCAAATGTTTCGGACGTAAGACAAGATGAATACATTTTCAGTGGTAATCGCCTTTCTGATGAGTAGCGCGGGAGAAATCCACGATTCGAACTGTGTCGCCCTCTGGATCATACAACAAGTGGGACCCGATGTTGTTGTTGTCGTCCAGTTGTCGATGCTCGATGTCTGATTCGTGTAGCGACTGGAGGGCATGGGCGAACTTGTTACTGTCAAAATATCAGTTTCAACTATTGCAGATCTCCATAAAGAAACTCACAGCACTGATGGTTCCAACTCAGCCGGACCGAAACTACCCCAAGGCTCCCCGCACCATTCCATGATCTCACAGACAACGAGCCCGCCCCAAGAGGTCTTGGCCATCCAAAGTCCATAATGAACCGGCACGACACTCCCCTGCAGTTTTGATAGATGTCGGTCATAGAACTGAGCCTCCTTCTTGAGCCGTTGGGCGACGTCGTATTGTTCTTCTCGCGGCTGGAGCTCTACGTGGGCTGCCAGCTTAACGGCCAGATACGTGTGTCCCAGTGTGCCAAAGAAGTGCGAGGCGCTGGAGGACTCCGGGTTTATGTCTGGCCAGGAGGTCGCGTCGATGCGGAGGAGAGAGCCAGAGGGCAGGCTTTGCTTTGCGGGGACTAGACGGTCATCGTCCAATGATTCCGAGAGGTCAATCCGCTGGAAGCGAGTACTTTGCTTGTCGGCGTTGCAAAACGAGATGCGCAAGCTCATAGCGTCGAAAACTCGAAAGATTGCTGTGATAGTTCTAAACAAGTTGAGGAAGACGCTTTAAATGGGGAGCCGGGAGGTCGCCACGATATAACGTGACTTGAGGATTTTGCATTGTTCAGCGTCCACCCTTGGTCCACCGAGCAACAAAGACCAGACGCAGCCAAAGACGCGAGCCTGATCGAGTAGAACAATCAATTGACTCTTTGCTGTCCAAAAGCGTCCAGTCATTGTAATGGTCTGGCAGCAACATTGAAAACGACGTACAAACAAACAACACCATTGGGGACAGTATCGCCACATTCGCCTGACCGGCATTCGGTGATCGCACCCACACGTTGGGAACTAATGGACAATAAGCCATAATGCAAGAAGCATAAACGTAGACGTACCGTACCAGAAAGCATGAGGGTTAGAGTGAGTTCGTTACTGCACTTGAACGATGGCGCCCAAACCGGTCAAATTTCCATCATCGTCGAAAGCCGCCAGATAATGCAACAGCTCGAGTGCCCTTCCACATAGTCGAATCGCACAAGATCTTTAAAACAAATGAGTCTCAAAGCCCTGGCTGGAAAACAAGACTAACCTAATGGCTCAAGCACCAGCTCTGCTGTGCCGACGCCTTTAATATCGGACTGACTAGCAAACTCTCTACTCCTATCCGTGGGTTAGGTACATATAGACCTTGTTCGAGAAGCCGGGATCCAACACAGATACGATACAGCCATATTCGTCGATATCATGACTTCCCTCCTCGGCGGGTCAAAGATACGGTGCTGCAGTGGGACAGGGCCTTGGTGCCAAACTCGTCCGTCTCGATTTTGATGCACGCGTCTTCAATTTCCTCTTGACCGATGAGGCGGTGCGGATAGCAGCCTTCCCATAGTCAGGCTCGGGCTCCAGTGCGTGTAGAATACTTCGACGGGATGTGTTCGACCGAGGACTTTGAAGAGAGGTGCTTGGGTACCGGCCGTGATACCGAAGTACTTGTGGAATTTGAAAGCGTCGAGAGTGGCGGACATGATAATGATTTTGAAATCCGACCGCCGTTTGGCAAGATCCTTGAGTCGCCCCATGAGAATTTGCGTTCGTGAGTTTTATCAAGGATGATGGTGGCATAGCGCTACAGCTCGGGGCCGTTCATGGCTTCTTGGAGATGCATACTGTCGGTCAGGCAATAGTATTTCAAGAATGTCGTGCCCGGTTCTGTCATGCCCTCGAAACGAAACGAGCTACCGGTTGCGCTAGTCCATCATGAGTAAGGCGAAAGTAAATCAGTAAACGAAACATACCATCCATTTCATCGGTAACGGGCTTTGCGGAACGATATTTGCGTACATGCGACCAGCTTTCCTCGCGCATGCAGTAAGTGAGGTACTTGAGTCGTTTTCCGGGAATTGGTTTCACCAACGATGACTACGATCTGGTTTTCCTTGAACCGGGCAATAAGCCAGCCAGAAATTGGACAAGGTGGAGGAGGGATCTAAAAGAACAGCTTAAACCCCTCCTCGACGTCCTCACAGCCTTCCGGGCAGTTACAAGATCTCGCGCGCTGTCCAGCCCTCAGAGTCGTCCCGGAATTCAACTTTCAACGTGTAACACCCTCGGACTGACCTCGAACACACACTCCTTCCAGCGCCACTCCCTGGCCTTCAACTTGAACAACGAAACGACCCATCCCCTCTCGAACCATCTCCAAGGCTCGACCCCGGAATACTCTTTCTCTAGAGGGATAACGAGATCTCGCCAGCAGCCATGTGCCTTGGCGAACGTCTCTAGTCGGGGAATCCGCTTCCAAGTATCTCTCGGTGACAGCGACAACTCGACGCCAGTTGCTGACACAAATCTTTGACTCTCCGTCATCTATCCACGAGTATTGTCATGAGAAACCGCGTTGGTGAGACTAGCCTACTAACAACGACTGCAGCGCATACAGCAGCTATGTTTGTATAGTGCTGATGTTGGCGTTGTGAGACAAGGCGTCGTGGGAATAGATCCGCGCTATACATTCGCCACTGCTCACAATCTTAATCTCTGCGCTGGGACCTCTGCATAGGTCAGTAATATAACTTTGGGATGGTGGTCATTTCAAGGATAACTCCAATAATAATCTTGCTTCAGAAAGATTGGGTGCAGTGGTGGTCATTTCTTTTGGTATTCAGGATAGATGTACATACTAAAATCCAAGGATCGACTGTACGCTTTCCGTGATATAATAATAATGCGGATATAAAGTAGTAGGGAATGTGCGAAATGGTGATACACATGAATGGTGAGGAATACATGTCAATGAATGAGAACCTCTTACGATGTCAAAAGCCACGTCCCGCTACGGTGCCCATTGAAAGCCACGTCGCGGTACGATGCCCAAAAGCCACGTCGCGGTACGATGCCCAAAAGCCACGTCTCGCTACGACGCCCATACAGTCGGCAGTCCGCGTCTAGTGCTCTTCGTACTCCGTCTCGAGCCGTCCGCAAAGAACGCAGGTGGGGAATACGGATCCTCATCCTCTTCTAGCGATCCTCGTCTAGTCGGTTCCCGCCGGCGCCAATCCCACGACGGCTGCTCGCTATACCCGTCCCAACGCCCATAATCGCCATGTGCAGCACTACGCACACGAGGTCTCCGGCTCGACTCCCCATTGACGTCCGCTAAATGCTTCCGCAGACTCCGGATGGAGTTTTGTCGTTTCGGGGGCACGAGAATCTTGGCGAGATCCAGTTCGCCGTCGTCATCTTCACTGACCTCTTCAGCGCTGCTGCTATCAACCTCCACTCCCCACCCGCCCGCGAAGCGCTTTGATTTGGCTTGAGATTTAGACTTGTGGTGCTTCGGCTTGCTGTTGTGCATGTCCAACACGTCGCCTTCTACTTTCGTTCTAGCCAAACTGGGGACAACAGATCGAGCGGCGTCGCGCGCTTTAGCTTTCTCCTTGGAATCGCCGCGGTCTCTGCTGTGAGAGGAAGGTCGACTGGAAGGCGCGCTATGACAGACGACGCGTGTTCGGCTCACTTCACCTTCAGACCGTCGAGACTTTCGACGCGTCTGGGCCATTAGATCCGGTGGTCGTAAGTTCTGACTCCTACCACGCGTGTGGTTCTCCTTGGCCGATTCTGGCTGCTGCTGCGGACCGCCAACATATCCTACACCGCCGAACATGACCGCGCGTGCGACAGTTTCCAGCCATGTCTTTGGGAGTGGGGGAGGCGTGTCTTCCTCGCCTTCGCCATTTCCCCGTCGCCGTCGGGGTGCAATATCGTCGTCATCGTCATTCAGGTTGAGCTGAAAGGTAGGTGTAGAGCTAGGGCGTGGGGGTATGCTTGCTACAGATGCCATGTGACGCAGGTACGCGCCGGCACGGGATGGCTGAGGATGGAGGATAGGTTCCGATGGCTTATGTGGCAGGGCAGATGAGGCCGAAGGAGTTTTCCGGTGGTGCAAATGTGGTGGGGTATTATTGTGGAGGCGGTGCTGAGAGTGGATAGAGGCAGACGACCGGGTAGTACCGAGATGTTTGGGAGTTTGATAGCTAGCTTTTGGGGTCGGTCCCGCACATTCAATAGAGGTAATACTGCCTGGTGTTGATGGTCTGCTGGGGAGTGGTAGACGGTGGGGTAGAGGAGATGCCGGCGGCGACCGAACAATGAGGGAATTTGAGCGCGACGGCAGTTCATTACGGGATTTGGCAGGTGTCTCCCTTAGACTAGATGATCGACTCAGAGTGGGCGGCATCAGCCCCGCGATGAAATCCACTACAGAACCGACACCGCGTAAGCTTCGCGGAGGTTTGCCATCTGCGCGTGTCTCGTCAGTCTGTCGCTCGATCCGCTCCGTTTCAGGTGTGAATACACGAGTTTCCTTGTATCCTGCCTCCTTCAGCAGATCCTCTAGGCGTTCGTATGTCTGTGACTTGCCCCGACGATGTAGTGGGACGCGCCCCAGATCAGGATACCGCGACCGCGACCGTCCAGGCCGCGATACAGGCGTCACAGGTTGAGGCGGCGAGCCAGACGAGTTTGAGATAGAGTTGGACGTTGACAGCGACGGCGTAATCGTAGATTGCGATGATGACGGTGTGGAGCATACAGGCGACTACACGGCGAGTCTCAATATTATTATCGCCGTTTTAAGCTCGACAACGCACCGTTACAGGTTGTACCCGTCGTCGACGACTTGGAGCGTCTATGGAGGCCGCCATTGCAAAGCGAGAGCACGCAGTGGCCTACGCTGTGTTATCCAGTACACTCGACAATGGGCTCGCTGTCGGCAACGATGACGAACCGCTTGTCGTCGACGTCGTGCGTGTCGGTCGATGATGGCAAAAGCGTGAAATTATTTGTGCCCGTTGTGGTCTTTGACCCAGAGTAACTGTCGCTCCATTTGGAAATGTTTCATCACATGACGGCGCGTGAACCTCGTAAAAACTCTTCTCTTGTTCCTGTCGGCCGGGACGCCTAACTGACGTGGCAGTACTATCTCTGTCTGCACTGCTTGGGGATTGTGTGGCTATCAATATTCTTCGCTTATCAACGTAAAAGCTCTCCCGGGATGCATGTGTGCCTCGGACTGTAACCACGCACAGTGTAACCGGTCTACCCGAGGTCTACCAGTGAACGGCGCGTTCATATTCGGTATCGAGGAACGACACTGTTTGCTTGGTTGCACCGCTCACATTGTGTCCATGAGTACGTACCTCAGGCTATTCTCTTTACCCAGCAGATCGCTAGGTGACAGCGCAATCGAATATTTAATGAATCTACGTTTTGTGTAAATACATACAGGAGGACGTGTGTTGGTCCAACACAGGGGTCGTTGGTTGGCCTCTTACCACGATGAGCGGGGAACCTAGAGAGCTTGAGCTTGTCTTTCTCCCGCGACTCGTTCCACACCTCTATCCCGGTATGCACCCACGCCGGTCTAGAGCCCGCCGGGGAAGACGAGGAGACTCCCCTTATGCGCGCACGTCAACCTGCGCTCGCAAGAGTAGCCTTTCTCAGTTAGTCTTTCACTATCTGGCTCCGAGTTTCTCACCGTCATTAATCCTACTTACAACTCACAGGGTGCTCGATGCCGACACCTTGACTGCAGAGCTGAACAGTCGTCGGACATGTCCTCGTGCTCAGTCTCTAGACGAATTTGCTGGATTTGAAATAATCGCTTTATGCTCCCCGCACTTCGAGGAACAAGAGTCTGATTGCTCGGACGACGAAGACTTGTCCACATTCAGAACACTGTAAGTTGATGCCTCTATAGCCTTCGTCCCACTCAACCCTACCCATACAGCTCCTTCGAAAGTCAATTTAAAGGTATAACAACTTCCACCCCCTATACAACGCAGGCCGTCTTCTGACCACCGAACAGTTCCGTATCTATTGGACGGCTTAGGCGCTATGGAACGTGTCGAGCTCATCACGATGGCTCAGGCATCCGCGGTCGAGTGTTACGGCGACTCGCTTTGGGACGAAGAGGATCCTTTCGACGAGCTTGACTTTTACATCGGTCAATGATCTTTATACTGTCTTTTGAAGAATAATTCTTATAATAGCTTTAAACCCATAATCAATGGAACCGAATACTTATAGGAGGTCTTCCATTTACCAGACTACGATGTGCGATATGACGACCACTTGACGACGGTCAGTTGCTGGGGATCAAGACGCACCCCATTCCCAACAAAGACGGCCGACATCCGAGCTATTTCCATATCAATGGCCATCGAAACCTCTTGTTCTCCGATAGTGTTTTAGACCTTGACTCTTCGCCACCTGGAAAACCTCAACGGGAGTTGCGTGTGGCCTGAATGCCACTTTCCAGTGCTCAGACAGAGACTTGAACGTCGGTGAAGGGCTATGAACCCGAGTGGAACAAACCAATTCCCTCCCCTCCCCAACTCTAAAGGATGTAGCTGGGAATGGATAGCGGATGGCGGGCAGGAAACACTGAAAATGAGGAGGAGGATAAAGGAGGCAATGACAGCGAGAAGAGAGAAGGGAATTTGGGTAAAGCATCACAGTTCTTCAAATTGTCTATTTCGCGTGGCGACTCGGTTGCTACATATATAGACTGTAGCGCCACTCTCGTCATGACCACGCTGCCATCAGTTGGCGTAGCCTGACGCTCGTTCCTGTTGGTTTATCGTTATGCATCCATGAGAAATTTGACACCCGCAACAATCCAGGAGCATGATTACCGTCTTGTATTGACTTACTCTCATAATCGAACCGCTGACTACATCTCACATTGGTTAGAGGCGAGGTCGCTGGAATGACTGACCGGGATAAATAGTAGGATTCAAAGTAACCTAATCTAGCTAGTCTTTCTTGTCCGTACATCGAGCAATACCAATTCAGAATGGAACGGAGAGCGAGTCGGTATAGAAAGGGCAACCGAAGGAAATTTCAAGAAAATGTCAATGAGGAAGGAATGCCGTGTTGAGACGGTCGCGGTATAGTGGCGATAAGGTTGTTGGAAACCCTAGGCTGACGGTGTAGCTTTCGACTATTTCTGTACGGTGCACAGTATCTCGCCTTGAAGGATGGTAAACCACGCATCGTCCTCTTGGCTCCAATCCACCCAAGCCTTCGCAATTCGCTCCAAGTCGTCCTGCGCCAATTTGGCGTAGTCCTTCGCACTCTGTGCAAACAAGGATCCCAGCGTACGGTCCTTCCACATATTGCCCCACCAGCTGACCTCTTCCTTCGTCGAGTAACACGTCGTACTGGTAGTGATCGCAATATCTTCTCTCGCGAAACCTGCCTTCTTCGCCCAAACATGGAGCTGACGTCCAGCATTAGCCTCGGTACCCATCGCCTTTGTCAGCCTCAGATAGGACTGGCGCCATTCCTCGATCCCCTCGAGGCGGGGATACCAGATCACACCTTCCCAGTCTGCATCGCGGACGGCGACGATCCCGCCTGGCTTCGTGACTCTGCGCATCTCGCGGAGCGCGGCGACGGGATCAGTCAGGTGCTGCAGCACCTGATGCGCGTGCGTGACATCGAACGTGTCGTCTGGAAAGGGAATGCTTGTGGCGCTGCCGACTGCGAAGGTACAGTTCTGGAGACCGCGCTCGGAGGCACTGGCTTTTGCGCTCTCCAAGACCTCGGGGGAAATGTCAAGACCGACTGCGCGGCCTTCGGGGACGAGGGCGGCGAGGGAGGCAGTTATAGTACCCGGGCCACAACCGACGTCGAGGATGTGCATCGTGGGGCGAATGGATGGTACCAGATAAGCAGCAGAGTTTGCTGCAGTACGCGACTTGTGGGAACGAAGAACGGACTCATGGTAGCCGTGCGTAGAATAGAGAGCTGGCTCGTCTGTTTTTGTTGTCATTGTAGTTTAAGTTGAAGGTGTAGTAGTCGATTTCATCCTAGTCATCGAACAGCTATATATATGATCATCACACGGCGGCATGAGATGACGATTCCACAGCGGCATGAGAGTCCTGGTCGTAAAGCTTTGAGTCAAAGGCAACATGCGAAGTCCGAACAAAATCGGCTCAGCGTATGTCTGTGGAGATCAAGAATCGCCGGTGGCTGGCAGAAGCAATTCTGAATAGCAATCTGTGGTGTAGTGGTTAGCACGCATAACTGCTGCTCTGGCGTTCGAGCTTCAGTGGAGCCATATCCTTTCCGGCATACATTTCGTAGTCATTCGAGAGGATCCACCGTCTGATGTCAAGATCACTCAGCAGTGGCCGCCCCAGCTAAGCAGAGCTCATCATTCAACGAAGATAGTCCCAGAAGGTGTGGAAAGAAATCAGAATGGTATGGAGCAGGCCCCAGGAAAATTCATTTTTCAGCCTGTTCAGAAAAAAAAAAGTAGGTTTTGGACAAGGAATAAGATATTTTAATAGATTGTTGATGCTAGGTACTCAGAAGGCTACCTTCTACTCATTACTTGCCTTTACCAACGTCACAATCTCTTTTAGTCGGGTTTCCTACATTGCGTGCCCTTTACTGGTGGAGGCATGGTACACATTAAATTGATCCCGCTTCGCATCCTGGGATTCAGTGTCCTGCTGTGTCGCCGTATCGATACGGATAGCCAAGCCATTCTTCCAAGTCAGGTCAGGTCAGTGATTAAGCAGGAAAGGGCCAAGGCGCTCACCGTTCTGCTCCTCGACGAAGGTGTCGTCAACTGGAACGCCGTTTGGCCTGCACTCGTGGACTGGTCCGATTGGCCGCCGTGACCTCCGCCGCGGAGTTGTGCGCGCGCTTTTGCATTGAGCATGACGAAGATGGAGTTGGAGTAGACTATTTAAAGGAATGTCATTTAATATGCGTTGAGCGAAGACGCAAAAGAAAGGGACGTACACTGTCCAGCTTTAAGCGCATTTTCATCAGTCAGGCGTTAAGGGAAGGCGTTGGAGACTCTGGAGAGATGGACGAACCCAAGATATAGAAGAATATATAGAGGAACGTTTCTGGTGCTGCTCGGGACTGTATTATCCGTGAGTATACGCATGGCCCCCAAAGATATTCATGCAAACTGACCATTATGAGGCTGAGAATCGTACAGACGCTCATCGGTAAACCGGTGTCAAAGGTGAACAAAACCTGTTCCTCCGTCAGAAGCGTCAGTGCTAGGGAATAGGGAATAGTGCTTACGATTCGGTCCACGATATCGGTAGTTCTCTTGAAGCCGTGCTGGAACAAACGCCTGACGACGACCATGGCTACAGAGATAGCGATGCTAGACACGGCGGAGAGGACCATGGAAGTAGTAGAAAGCGTCTATTCAATGTGAGGAGGTTGCGCATAGGAGGTGCAACTGTACCTACCCTTCTTGATAGCATTTGCGAAATCTGGGTATACGTGAGGCTAGAATCCGGGAGGTTAATAAAGAGAGGTATTTTGCGATGATGAATGTAACCTTTGCGCGCAGTAATCTAGTAAGGGAGAGATGAGAAATGCACGGCGGTGAGTGAAGAGGATCTACGCACACATCGTGAAAGCTGTCAACGGAAAAGTTCAGAAAACAAAAGGTAGGAACGAGCATAGTTGATTGGACGTACCGAAGGAGGCCAGACAGAGCACGAACTAAGAGGAACTCGATTACAGCATCATAACACTGAGGATGAGGACTACGCACGACCGGTAGAGCGATAAGCGGCTGTTTGCTCACTGGTAAAACACCATTAGCACTAAACGCAGCAGACCGAGGTGGCGCTTACATTTCCATATCCGGAAACAGTAGAACCTGGCGTTATTTGAGTAAGTAGGCCGACGCCACTATAAGACTACTCACATCTGGACGAACAGTGAGGTGACAGCACTAAAGATCAATTCGATGACCAGGTTACTAGCAAAGAACGGACGTTCAGTAGATGAAGAATAAATTAACGGCGGGGTTTACGGAATTAGTGTGCCCAGATATGTTGCACTGCCCAAATCTATGAATGTGGTTCAGATTAATGAGCAATGGCGAGGAGATGGCACAAACTCGTAACGAGATAGTCGTAAATCGCCGCTGTACGAGAGCTGTTAATGAAGAAGTACATATATTGGATGAGCACACACCAGAGAAGATACCCACTTGGCATGCATTGCATATCAGCACGAATGAAGCCTGCAACAGTTCAGGCTAGAACACTTTATGAAGTTTTTCCAAGACGCACGAGAGCCGTAATGTATCCCCGGTCCCTTCGCCAGTATTGCCGGAAGTATAGCCACGCTAAAACAGTTTGAGAAATGGGCCGTCCAAGTTCGCGAGAAATTTTGCGGACCTTGAAGGCATGAAACTAGCAGAGGCGAAGGAAGCGTCAGTCACATAAAACGCAAGGCATTGCGGGAAGACGTACCACCGAAGAGTCTTTTCGCAGCGGGATCAACCTCGTCAATTCGGGTTACACAGCTCGCAGCCATTCGTACTCACACCGCTGATAAGACCGACACTTCAAACAAAAGCCCAAACCTACAAGATAGACGCGTCAAACCACACAAACACGAGCGAGAATAGAGGAATCCCCACGTATTGTGAATCGTCGCTTTAGGTCCCATCGTAGTAAGAAGGCAAGAGAGGACGCGCCCAGACAGCAAAATATATCATGACATATCTGATTTTGACGTCGAATTTCACCGCGTTCAAGGTTCTGCCCTAGGTGCGAGGCGCGCGGCAGTCGCGCGGCTCATGGCAAGCTCCGAGGAAGGGAAATAACAACAGCCACAGGTTCATCCAGCTTCAAGAGACCGACCACTACATAATGCGCCAATGGTGCTGCCAGATGTGGTCCTAGGTTGCCTTCTGTAGCCCATTTGAGTTGGATTTTTGTCCGAATTCCTGGCTGCAAGTGGGCAAGTTGAGGTGCCGCACGTGGCGTTTGTCAGCGATACGATCAGGGACGAATCCGAACTTGGCGACCGCCCATCGCCTTGACACCGTTCAAAAAACTGGCCAAGCCCGAGCGCTCGTCTTGTGCTTTTTTGGTTAACACCTCTCAAGTTGTTTGTTTAGTTATTTCGCCATTCCTGTCGCTGTTTCTTGGTCTATCCCGAAGCGATTGACTTTGGATCAGGATTGACTCCGCATACGATCCCGACGCGATTGAACTTGATCAAGACGGTTGCAACTCGCCATGCCTCCAGAGTCTCCCGGCTGAGGGCTCCACCCAAAGACTTTTGACTTCTTGTTAGCAGTGATAAATCTGCCGATCAGTCCTGAAGAGGCCCTCCATAACGGCATAGTCCAATGTGTCGAACTCGTGTACGTCGTCGCAAGGACTGAGACCATCAATTGACAATAGTCTAATAGTCTGTTCTCTTACTACCCTGACCCACAATCTCTAGCAGTATGTCCCAGTTCTCAAAACGTGGGCTCTTAACGTCCTGTGTTGTATTTCACTGTTCAGAGGAACCGAAAGGTGAACTCCGTGATACGCGCAAGCTGATGTAGTAATCATCTCGTATCTGTACAACTGACCATTCACTCCACTGGCACCAGGTTCATATCGGCCCATAACCCATGTCTGTTCAGATCGCGGTTTTTTCAAGTTTTTCAAGTTGAGGGAAAAGGAAAAGAAAAGGAGAGAAGTAGTATGTTTGACATGTACTGTAGCATGTACCGGCGCGCGAGATTGGCGCCAAATGATCTGTATGGCGACAAATAAATGATTTGATTTTCGATTCAAGACGGACCGAAGTGTCAGTTTGGCTGGGGCTGGGCTTTCAAGCCCGAGTCCGTTTTTGGGATAGCATCCCAAGTCCCAGCCAATGGTATTCAATTTCTTTATCGTGATAAGATTACGCTGCTCTCGCCGACAGCCAGTTCGATTGCAACTTGCCTTTGAACTCCTCATCTGCCTCTTCTCGATGATGCGCCACGGCCCGCCGCCACCGTCGAATGCATTTCGGGGCTTTTTGGGGCTCGTCTTCATGACGGCGCCATTTTACCATGGAATCGGCCCACAGCCCTCAGGACGAGGCAGTTGCTACCTGAATCGCGTGTGTGGGCTTCAAGACGCCGGATTGGCTCCCGCCTCGCCGCCTTGGTTGCTTCCAATGAGGCTTAGTTAGATTTTTGTTCAGGATGGCGTGGCGCACGCGTTCTAGCCATAGTGGTATGTTGTTCATTTCCGACCAGCACGTTCATCACAACCACCATCTCCTGCCTCGTGCCGTCTCTTGAGCGCACAGCATGGCAGACCATGGATGATGGTAGTTGTGTGTGCAGTGCTGCACAACTTTTTCACTTCCTTGTACTTTTAAGTTCTTGTGTGCCTTGAACGTCACTCTGCTTCCCGGGCCTTCACAAGATATGGACGCCAATGACGGCTGGTGGATTTCAGGATACTTTGGGATATAAGTTCGTGCCGACAATACACTGTTACACTGGAGGTGTGTCTCTTTCTGCTGTCATTTCATTCGCCACGCGAGTACTGTCCGGGATGGACGTATACCAGTATGCTCATCGTATTATATTTTTACTCATCTTTCTACCCTGAGACCATCCGCCGCTATTGTTACCTCGATATTTCTTTGTATATGCGACCTGTATACATCAATATTTTACTCTACTCCTCCTCTGCCCGAGCCCTCAAGAATGCAAGAAATCGCCTTAACATACAGTCTCAGCCTAAGGATTAGTACAGATGGTGGGTAGCATGTTGTATGCCGGGTAAGGAGCAGCATGATATGGCGTGTAACGGGCGGTATGACGGGTCGGGTAACCCGCAGGATAGGTACGGGATCCGATTGTCAATACCGCGGGACCGAGCTAATGATTCGTGCCCGCCGCTGACCCCCGAGCAATTGCGCAGGGGCTGGCCGACGTGCACGATAAATTTGCGATGGGGTGGGGGAGAGCGAGCAGGAAGAGATGGTGTGAGGAGATGAGGGGCCGTGGTGATGACGAACAGGAGGAAAACAAGAAAAAGGAAAATGAATGCGCACCGTTTGAGGCCCGGCGCGTCCGCGATCCCGTCCAGGCCAGGAACAACGGCACCCGTTCAGCGTGGCAGCCTCGCCCTGAGGGCTTACGCGTCGTTCAAGCAAGTCCATATGAAATGGCGCCGTCATGAAGACGAGCACCGCACATTCTGCGTGCCAGAAGTCTGGTCGAGCTGTAGTAGCAGCGTATCCGATGGCACGTCGGCTAACAGCCAGCTAACGCTGCGCGAGAATCCAAAGTAAACAGTCCAGTAGTATTGCCGCCTCGCTTGTGAGGGCTTACGCACTGCATATCTCAAAGGAATTAGTGTTGTCGCGAAGACAAACACCAAATGTGGCCCGGAACATGTCCAAGGACGCAGCGACCAGCGCTGAACCAAACCGCGCGTGGAAAGCGAAAGAGAATAATAAGAATAAGTAAGAAAAGCCGCAGAAATGTTTCTGGGGCCGACGAACACGACGCGCACGTCGTGCTGTGGTGGTAGGAAGCAAGAAATCACGATCTGCGTCAATCGGTCCTTACAGTGGCTCCGCAACACGATAGACCGTATACCGAAGCACACCCGTATACCGCCAGTGTGGTAGATGGTATGGTGGGTGAAGCGGATCAGCAGTCCATAGAATATCAGAGATGTACCAGTGAAAGACACGAAGTGAGATACTTATTTATGGTGGACAAAAGCTCTCAGACTCATGACCAGGTGTGGGGGGATCAAAACACATTGTATTCGTCGTTGGTAATGAACATGATGAGCACGCGGCGCGTGAGTGCGTATTTGGCGCGTGTACAGATCACATGCAGTAACAATTCATTGCAGCATGAGCAAGAATCGAACCGGCACCCCATCCGCCGACGGGTCGATGGCTGAACAGATAAGTGTAACATTAGCCCCTATCCCAAGTCACTTGGGTCTGAACAGACATGAATCAAGGGCCTTCATATCAACATCTCCATGTCTTTTGACCGGCCTCGATGCGTCCTGGATACCGCGATGACAACCAACACAATACCTCCGAATAGTGCTTGTCGAGTCACCTTTGCCTCCTCATGGCTGAGGTCGCCGTGGGCCTCGTCGGGGCTGGCGCTGCTCTCTCAGCTGCGAAATACGCCACCTCCTTGGGCTTCGCAGGGCGACACGAAACCGCTCATCGTGCCGAGCTTGCTGACTTGGAACGAAGCGCCAGTCGATTCAGCAGTGTCTCGGACAACGGAGAGACTGCGGAAGATGTTGCGGAGGAATTTAAGACCATGTGGGAGGCGTACGTCGTCGCAATCCGTCTTCATTCGCGTGTTATTGACCGTTGTTTAGCGCGCGGCAAAAGAATAAAGAATATTATCAAAGCCTGAACGACTACAAGGACACGTCGTGGGTGAATCCCCTTGCCAAGGCTCGGCGTCGAAAGGCGGTCCGCTCCAGCAAGAGGGCTGCACGGGATGCGAATCATAGTTTGAGGGACTACGTCGATGTGAGTCTACATGATCGACAACGTTAACGTGGCTCTGTTCTGATCAAGTGCTAGGACGTATCATCACACTCTTCACATTCAGATACATCATCGGTGTACGCTGCATCCGGTTCCCCGCCTGGTTCTGCTCTTGAGAGAGAAGGTATCGACGAATGGCGCCATCAATTACTTGCCGAGGACGAAGCGGCAGATGATGCGCATCTATGGCAGAGTTCCCAACTGTCCTTGTCCGGATTGGATTTCCAACTAGAGCTTCTCGATGACAATGTTCTCAACATCAGTAAACATATCCTCCGTGCCGCATCGTCTCCCAGCATCTCAGACCAATCGCAATCGCCCTTCAAACTAACCGACCGTCCTAACGTCAGTCCTCTGACGCCTCCTCCGAGCTCGACCAAAGCAGTCCACACCATATCGCCGCCCATGCCATCGTCTATCGGGACTAAGCCTAATAGCTTAATTCCTACTGTTCCTTGCATTCAAACGCCTGCTCTACCACTCACTCCTCCGCCGAGTGCGAGCCCGTCCACTCATCGCGCACCCCGACCAACTGATGCGCCTTGGCGTAGAGACAAGGACGGACAGCGCTTGTGCGACGTGTGCAGCTTACCGCTCACGTTACATGGAACTTCGAAGGTAGATTGGTGGAGTTCTTAAAAGCCCACGCCGATGGGATTCGGATACGGCCTTGCTTGTGTCCCCTGCGGGTGTCCCAGTCACGACAGCAGACTCCGCTATCTTATTGTGGTATATTGTGTATAATCTTACATGCTTATCTTAGCGAGCCTCCGTATCCACCAGTTCCGAAGCTGTCGCTTTTGCTTCTGCAGTGCCAACAGTTGCTGTTGACTGATTTTGGTCAAACTTGATATCACCCATCTCATGTGTTTCCGTAGTAGTTGAGACACTGACGGCGAATCTGGGCATGGACTACACCCCATGAGATAAAGGGGACATGAAGTGTAAGATTGCAAGCTCACTGGTGGAACACCATGGTTCTGGTTGGAAACAAACTCGACAGTAGCGGGAGCAGTGAAGATTGAGTTCCTTCCCTCTCTCTGTCTTGCATTCAGGCTTGACATGACGGCGTTACAGTACACTTTCGGCTGCATCGTATAAGTCGGGAGGAAGGCGAGACACTATTCAAGAAACCTACCAAGAGGAACACAAACGCCATATGAAGACCGCTGTGCGGTAAACCCAAGAACGCAGCCAGTTCGACGACAGCACAAGCACTCGTTACTAATCCGTTTTGTACCGTTGCTGGAGAATGAAACATTAGCATTCGAGGCGCAACATCGTCAATAAGTGATGTAGACTTACCTGCAATTATTCTGTTCAGTATATGGTCCGTCCTCATTATTCCAACCTTTCTCTGTCGAAGATAAAACGACAGGATAGCTGGACGTCCTTAGTATAGCAACCAAATTCATAAGGTGGCTCACTTGTTATACACACGTCGACAAACGCCGTCGTCGCGAGCCATATGGCGCCCATCGTATGCGGGGCTGGGTCGTAGAAGCCTGTGATGTCCTAGCAGTATTCAGCGTTGAATGGCACGATTGACATGCTGAGATCCTGACAGTATGTATTGCTTGAGAGATTATAGTTAACTTTTGAGCGTGTTTTCTGTCCCTATGATGGAAAGAACTTACTGATGTAGATCGTCAGACCGATCGTGCATCCCATGGACACCAGACAGCCAAAGAAAAGAGGGATGCATAACCAGAGTTTTTCTGTTAGGACCTGGTGGGTGTAAAAAACCAATTCAACCCATATTACGGTGTACGTAGACGCACTCTGATTCTCCATATGAAGAACACTTGGCAAAGCGTGGCTTGGAGTCCCTTGAATCGGGGTAACAGAGGGCGATACAGACTAAGAACGAAACTCACCACAAGAACTGGATCTAGAAGAGATGCATGTGCGTGAGTACCCACTAATACACACCATTCATTCTGGGGCGACTCACGGATTGCTAGCCCTATTCCGATTCGGAGCATAAACTAAGCCAAGCATTCGAGTGAGCATCCCTTACTCACGAAATGTCACAACGAACAGAGCTTGGTACAGTGCTGTGAAACGAGCACAGATTGAATACGTCTGGATCGGGAGAGAGAGAACGGGACACACCGAAGTTTGTAACGAGCAAGTCGTATATCCACCAAATAGCGAATATCGTGCTGATGAGTAGATACTTTTATGAAGTGTGTCTGTGACAAAGCAAGAGCTCAACGCACCCCACAAGATCGAGTAGCAGTAGAATTGCCACCTAGAAACAAGTTGTCAGTGTTGTCGCTTACATACTTCAGATGGACATGGTCCTCACTCACATATGATTTGAGCCATAATCGATCTCTAAGAACGCAAATTAATGAGCGCCGGCATTCCCGAAGAAGGTACTGGCAACGAACTTTGGATAACGCGTAAAATAGAGCAAGCACTACGCGCATGTTAATCATGAGTGATCGTGCAGTGGCGTTGACTGACCTGATTCCACATCGAACCAAAGAGCATGCAGGATATCATTATGCCCACGAGCGGGGGCCCGAACACTGCGATTAACGTTGAGCGCTTCTTCAGGTCCCAGGACGAATACTTGTAAGTACTTACTCTCCCCGATAGCCATTGGCTGCACTCCCGGCGAAGAGCTATTCGTAGCCATTTTCCCAAAGAGTGTACGAGTCTACCTTGAAGGACTAGGGGCGGTGGCGGTGATGGGGAGACCTCTCGTCTTACTTATAGACAAAGAAATAGGCTTCGGACCACGGTGGCAGTGAGAACAAGCTCAAGGAACGCGACAAGGGTGAATGGTGATTGAAGACAACTCGGTTCCCAGTTTCGGGTGACGCGGTCGCATCTTCCAGTGGTTTCGGCGAGCTTTCGCCGTAGTTATCATGCCCAATCTCCCTTCAATTGTGCTTGGACTCGCAGCCATGATGGCGGGAAGGAAGACTAATTATAGCAGCGGCGCATGCCGAGGAATCGGCCCGACAGTCCGTTGCTTTCGATCGACGCGAGCGCTCTCTTCCTTTTAGTTGAGCATCGACCATCGTTACTCGCGCTCAACGCTTCTCGGATGTAACACTCTTGGCCTTTACTCCTTCTTCATAAATTCACCTGGACTCGTAGGCATGGCGAGAACGCTCGGGGATTCGACGGCCCACTGCCATACATTCTGTCCCATGGTTTTCATTGATGTAGGAAGCCCTGGATTCTGAACTTATCACTTTGGCTTGTACCATGATGGTAGGGCCGCTGACCGCTCTCCTAGGCTCTCTCGCGTTGTATCTTCTCTTCAAAGTGCTCCGGTATGGGAGACGCGAGGAGGGGCTTCCTCCAGGTACGCACTGCCAGCGAGCGCGCAAACCATTCTAATTTGGCGCGTTGACAGGCCCTCCAACGATACCAATACTTGGGAATATTCTCCAAATGCCACGAACCTACATTCATGTCGGGTGAGTACTAGGTATTGCACTAATCAGATCCCAGTGTTTCTATAATCGCTGCAGATTCTCAAAAATGTCGCAGAAATGGGGAGACATTATGTCGGTACGCGTCTTCTTCGCACCTCTCTCGAAAGCCACTTCATCTCGAGTTCATAGCTGAAGCTGGGTTCTGGAAACATGATCATTCTCTCGAGCGCCAGTGCAGTCAAAGACGTTCTGGAAACCACCGGTTGGGTCTCAAGCTCGCGACCGCATATGTATCTCGCAACTCTAGCTACCAACGACTGCCATGCGTCTCTGGCCCCGGATAGTACGTCTTCCAAGAGTTTGAAGGCTTGAATGTTGGCTGATCACTGGACGCAGGTCCGAGGCTTCGAGCCATCAGACATTTAATGACCACGTTCTTGTCCAAGACGGCAGCACTCGAGCAGTTGCCCATTCAAGAGGCGGAAATATCACAGTTGATCTACGAAATGTCCACAGAACCTCAAGTCTGTGTTCCTACAGCCGCCAATTTGCATGCTCATGGATAGAACTAGAACTTCTATGCCTCTGCGCGTCGCTTCTCGCACTCAATCGCAAAAACGACTATATACGGCAAACGCGCTCCGTTCTTCGATTCCAAGGACGTGATTGAGTTTTACGAGGGTTTCGATGCGATTGCGCACAACATGTCTCCTGGGGTCCATCCCCCAATTGATTTGATACCCATCCTCAAATATCTACCGGATCGCTTCGCACCTTGGAATGCAATCATGCGCGGTATTCGAGCAAGACGGGATGCGTTCCATTTCAAGCTTTACGACGAGACCTATAGGAGAGCCAAGGTCGACCACCGAGGAGCCGAGTCGTTTCTTGAGGGTATCATTAATCTGCCTGAATCCGAGAAGGGCCGGGAGCTCAGTAAAGAGTTTATATCGTGGGTGCCTTCTTCCTGAATAAGGCTGGTCGTTCAACTCTGAAGTGCTCTATATACAGGCACAGTTCGCTCGCGCTAGTCGATGGTGGTTCAGATACGACTGGGACCTACGTATTATCGCTCATCCTATGCCTCGCGTCCTATCCAGAGTTTCAAGAAAGAGCCAGACAGGAAATGGACGCCGTTGTTGGTGACCGGATGCCAGTCCTGGAGGACTTTGACAATCTTCCGTTTGTTGACGCGCTTGTCAAGGAGATACTACGCTTCCGTCCGGTGCTTCCTCTAGCTTTACCCCACACCATCAAGGAAGATCTGCATGTATGCATCTTGACATGCGTGCGATGATTAGACACTGATGTCTGGCGGAATAGTATAAAGGTTACCACATACCGAAGGATAGCATGGTCATGATGAACATTTGTAAGTGAGGTGATCTGCGGTATGGGCCCCGCTAAGTTCTTGTGTAGGGGCAATCTTTCATGATCCCAAAGTTTTTGAAGATCCAGAAACATTCAATCCCGATAGGTTCCTTCGTTCGAAGCACGGCACTCTCCCAGGCATGGACGAGGACTTCCGTGATACTTTGATTTTCGGTGCTGGTCGAGTACGTGCAATCGGTCGATCTGACGTACTCGATTTTGAATTTGGTTCTACAGAGACGATGCCCCGGTATACATGTTGCGAGATTGACCTTGGTATGATCAGCCATTTTTGCCGGTTGATTATAGACCTAAACATGTACAGGCGCTTGCAACAATGCGCATAATATGGGCGTTTCATGTATCAGAGGCCCTTGACCCAAAGACGAAGCAGCCGATACCTTTGTCAATGGACATGTCCTACTTCCATAATGTGCGTGCTGGCATCGTTCGAGAATGTTGTTTCGTTTAGTGATGGCGATTCAGGACCAAGTTGTTATGCCACTTCCTTTCGAGTGCTCCATCGTTCCACGCAATGCAGAACGTGCACGCTTGATCAAGCAGACGTTTGCAGATGCAACGGATCTCTTTAGAGATTATGAAGGCGATTTGACAGAATCAGAGAAACTGAGATTGGAAGACCTACGATCACGCTTGTAAATTATCTGTTTGGATGTTGTAACGACTATCATTATATCTGCCTCTGGCCTATGCAATAGTTAAAGACGAGTACTCATCTTACACGAGGTGCACTCGAGAGTACGCCGATAAATCCGACGAGTCTGTTACACAGCCACCCTTCCCTTTCTCTTCAACGATCATGGTGTTTCCGAAGGAAAAGCCGGTCCACTCCTTGTAGGTCAGTTCTCGCCATTTAAGTCATCTAAAAATTCCACAGAATAGCAGGCGCGTCTGCAGGCGCCATTGAGGCGTAAGTCGTCCTTGACTTGACCCACAACAACATGCCTGACTATCTAAATCAGTTTCGTAACTTATCCCACGGAATTCGTCAAGACACGGTCGCAGTTTGGTGGCAAAGTGCGTGTTATTCTTTTACCTTGAAGTAATGGAGAAATGTTGAATTTGGAGCAGAAACAAAGTCCGATAACAATCATCAAGCAGACACTGCAGACGCGCGGGATCACTGGACTCTACTCGGGATGCTCTGCGCTCGTCGTCGGCAACTCTCTCAAGGCGGGCGTGCGCTTCGTCAGCTATGACCACTTTAAGAACATGCTCGCCGATGCCGAGGTATGCGTACTTGTTGTTGTACGCGTCTCGTAGGCTCACCAAAGTGTCGAGGGCAAAGTCAGCGCGCCACGGAGTCTCGTCGCCGGTCTCGGTGCTGGAATGATGGAAGCCATCTTTGCGGTGACGCCCTCGGAAACTATCAAGTGCGCGCCTTTGCTCGTTTTGAAGTCGTTTCTTGACTGTCGTGTACCAGGACGAAGCTCATTGATGACGCCCATCGACCCAATCCTCAATACCGCGGTCTTTTCCATGGGACAGCCATGATTGTGCGTCAGGAAGGTATCCGAGGTATATATCGTGGTCTTTTCCCGACCATGATGCGCCAAGGCGCGAACTCTGCCGTCCGGTTTACGACCTATTCGACCCTCAAGCAGTTTGTGCAAGGCGCGGCACGTCCCGGACAACAACTACCAAGTACGATAACGTTTGGAATCGGTGCTATTGCTGGCATTGTGACGGTCTACACGACTATGCCATTGGAGTACGTATAGCATTTGTCTTGGATTCTTACATTTTGACTCGTTACAAGTGTCATCAAAACGCGTATGCAATCGCTGGAGGCACGGTCACAGTACCGAAACTTTGCGCATTGTGCATATCGGATATTTACTGAGGAAGGGGCGACGCGATTTTGGACTGGGACGACCCCCAGGTTGGCAAGATTAGTGGTAAGACTACATGCTCTCATCAAATCGTGTCTGATTGTTTGCTTAGATGAGCGGCGGTATAGTATTTACCGTATACGAAAACATAATGAGAGTACTGGCCGCATAGACACGAAAGATATTCTTCGTTTCTCTTTCGGATCGCAAGTGGATGTAGGCTCTGTCCCGATGGGTGGTAGAGCAAGAAATAACTCCAGCAGCGAGAAGTGAGATAAGACCGTCTCCTTTTCGGTTCTCTATGTCGCCGGCAAAGACTTACCGTTCAGCAGCCTCATTATACTTTCATTAGTGCAGCTTACGAGGCGCATGTAATGAATTGCCAAGGAGGGAAAATACTGATAGTGAGATAGGGTCTCTACGCCGTTTGGGTGTACAAACTCATAATGAGGGTACTCGCCAAGATACAAGGACCGTCTTTTCCAGATTACAAGGTAGCAAGATTAGAACTTCTAGGCTGGAAGTTTGCTCGGTCAGGAAGGATACTCTGGTATGGCACCATTATTCGCTTCCACAGTGCTATTTCACTATTCGAGGCAAGTCTGTACTTTTCGTGAAATACTTGCTATATTCACACTCTTTTCAGGCCAATACTACAGTCCAATTAGTCTTTGTTTTACATTCATTGGTTTGTCCTATCAGTCTCGTCATTTCCCTCTGCTAACCTCATTTTGAAACTTAGAGCTTACTCTGCGATTTCTTTTGAATTTGAGAGTATACAAAAGGTTCGACTTATTTGACTGTTCTCAATGCTCATCCAACCCTCTTATAGAGTATCCCCAAACGAGAAGGTGTCTACGCAATAAATGGTATGTTCGATCGGTGGACTAGGGGATCCTGACCACACGCGTAGGTGATGATGGGAAGACGATGGATTCGGTGGCTGTGCTACGACTAAACGCATGCTACTTCTACTTCTGGATTCTGCTACCATTGTGTACCCGACTCAATACCCGAATACCCGGATACCGAAATCCCGCTCTCTCTTCCCGCCTCTTCCCCTTGGTCCTCGTCTCCTTTGGGACCTTCCCTGCCTGGGCTACCTAGCCCATCGGTTTTGACTGCTTTCGATCTCTCCTCTTACCACCATGACCAGATTTCGTCGCGTCTTTCTTCGACCCGCGCCGACTTCCTGGATCACACGAACGGCGTTCTCGACATCCTCTTCAACGTCTCTTGGCCTTCTCTCGCCGCCTCTTCGTTCGCTACCGCCCTCGTCGTTATAGTGGGGATAGACACCCTGATGTCCAACTTGGAATCTTGGAGACCTTACTGAGAACCATTCACGGGACGACATCTCATATTTTTAGAACACCGAAACAACGCCTGTTCCTCCCATTATGGGCACCGTACTTCCGATGCTAGTCAGTGGCGTCTGTTGCGCTCTTTAGCCCAAACGGACTCGACTCATGGACACAGACGATGCTGGAGAATGTTCTTATCATACCTGGCAGAGTCTCCCAGACGTCTTCTTGCACAGCGGCAAGTATCTTTTCCATTATGACACTCAAACCCCCAGGTGCTGAATTTCCTTTCCAGACTGTCTTCGTGCTTCAATTGACCCGAGATTTCGTTGAATGGACATCTTTATATACGCATCGCGCTGGCGATACAGCACCGACATCGTGGACGCGACGACTGAACACGATTTCGCCCTCGGGAGTACGGGACTTGGTTGCCGCGCGCCAGGATCTCGTCGCACTACGATTGTACGACGGTTCATGCACTGTCATGTCTGTGAGTGCGTCTGCTAGCCATCGGAGCTGCACCTCCTCCCGTTCTCATTCGGCGAGTTCATCCTCTCCGACTGATTTAGCAAGATGTTGACTGCTAGTTTTAGGGCGATCTCCGGCCTTTATTCTTGCTCGCATGGTCTCTATAGGCCTTGTTATACTTCGGCTACATTTCTACTTTGGTCTTTCCGCCGCCGTGAGGCCTATCATTTTCTCATCGGGTTTGGGCGCGATGACCGACGGCGCGGCGGGACGATGATATGTAGAGTCCTCTCGGCTCTACCATCCGAGGTCTTACATGGTATTCTTCGTTTTTCTTTCGGATCGCAAGTGCTTTGTCGTGATAAGCGTCGGGGTGGTAGAGCAACAAAATAGGAAGGTCTTCCACTCGGGGAGCGAGAAATGAGATAGACCGTCTGTCTTCTTTTCTGTTCTCTTTGTCGCCGGCAAAAACTTACCGTTCAGCAGCCTCATTACTTTCATTAATGCAACTTACGAGGAGCATGTAATGAATTGCCAAGGTGGGAAATCACTGATAGTGGGAGATAGGGTCTCTACGTCGTTTGGGTGTGCAAACTCATAATGAGGGTACTCGCCAAGATACAAGGGCCGTCTTTTCCAGATTACAAGGCAGCAAGATTAGAACTTCTAGGCTGGAAGTTTGCTCGGTCAGGAAGGACTTGCCTGTTAGATGATACTCTGGTATGGCACCATTATTCGCTTCCACAGCTCGGCACCCTCACTAACGGAATCACATTCTTCTAGGCGATCTATCTTACTAGATCTAACGCGGGACGCGGTACAACAACCAGCGAGAGATCACGGAAGGGTTTGGGGCATCGACCAGAGGGCATGACGCGAAGGAAACCCATGATCAAGCGTCGACTTGACTCGTGGTAAATTGTGAGGGACGCCGCTGTTCTCTTGGGGTATTTCTCCACATTTTTAGTCGACCTCGCCTTCCACTGTCTCCCTCTTACGCGTGTCCGAAGGCCCCCCCTCTGGGGTCCCTTCCGGTGGCAATCTAATTGACACGACCTCCGAAGCCGACCCGCGAACATACGCGCCATCGCGAGCAATCGCCTTACGTTGAATCGAGTGTCTTATAGTCAGCATCCGCTCAACACCCTCTCGGGAAGGAATCACCCTTAAAAGGTTGCCGTGATCGATCGGCGGTAACGACATAGCGTTTGCCGTTATCATCTGCAAGTTAAGACCCAACCACCACGACCGCGACCAAAGGAGCAAGAACAAAATAGAAAACGAATAGTGACGAGCAGTGACGATACCTTGTCGAAGCACAAGAACTTTACGCAACTCGTACTTCACGTGCGTTATCAATTTGCTTCCATTCATTAGTATCTCAGTCATTCAAGGCTTTTCTAGGTAGAGCTCTGAGCCGAACAAGCACTTTTTTCTTTTACGCCCATCTTGACATGCTTCCCAGCCCCGCTTCCTCGAGCAATGGGCTACCCAAAACACACCCCGCATCTCATGTATCACAAGTTCCAAAACCCCTTGAGGCGAAAGGACATTTGGAGCCGCATGTCAGCAATCTTCCACGGCGACGTCGCTTGACCCAGCTACCAACTCCTGATAGCGACATGTCCGATGATGTCCCAGATTCACAGTCGACAGCCAGTTCATCATCATCTCCCCGGCTGAACATTGGATCGCCATCACAACGACGGCCATCCACGCCTGCGGAATCACTGAGCGCATCATCCTCTGCATCTTCGTCCTCATCACGGTTTCCCCATCCCATGTTCGCCACACAGCCCCCTCATCCGCCCCACCACCACCACCACCATACGCACGCTCGATCATCAAAAGGTCACCTTGAGCCTCATGTGTCAAACATTCCGCGTCGTCGCCGACCTGTTGAAGTTATAGTCGGGTCGGGTGTTTATGCGCTTCCACCTGCGGTCCACAACGCATTAGATGTGGACGACTCGGGTATCCCATCACCAGGCTTTGAGGGAGAGTCTCTTGCTACGGTGTTAGGACGGGCTCTGTATCAGTTGTGCATAAAGGAGGCCTGGAGGACGAGGCTTGTCGAAGGGACGTATTACAAGGTGCATGATCTGGGGATGGTATCCACGGCATGGATCGGGGCGTTAAGGCGGGAGGGGCTGATGATGGTAGAGCAGGAGGTTAGACGGAGGTTATTAGGAGAACATACTTCCGAGGGTCAAAATGTCAACACAACTGGTTGAGTACTTACACACGGACATCCTTAGACTATAGCAATTGTATATATATTAGCATCACCTATGAACATTGTATCATATTCCTTTAGAAATATGCATTTAGTGTACGACTACTTTTACATGCAGACCATTTGTGGCGCCACCGACAAGGTCTTAAACGGTAATTACCGGGGTATAGATATAAGGGTAAAGCGATACTTTTTTTTTTGTTGAGTATGCTGATGTACAACACATGCACTACAGAGATGTAGAGGCGGTGTATGATGTTACAAACAAGATGCCAGTTAATAATTAAGCAAGGAGCAAATGCCCAACGCGCCATCGCAGCAATCACGGCCGCGTAAATGTCAGCCTTGAGTGGTTGCGACTATTCGGGAATACCCTCTCCCTCATCAAGCGGTGATCCATATCTACCAACAATCTTCATCAACATCGCCGGCCGACGAAAATGGAGCAACTCACCAATGGGACTTGTAAAGTTGTGCACCATCGGGTTCAGGCTCATACGGGAGGCGCTGCCGTCTATCCTGCCAATCTCGACGTCTGAGCCGCGCTTGCGGTTGGGGCTGAGCGCGGGCAGGTCCGCGTCGTAGGAGGCAAACTTTGTCGTGCTGCTCTCTTCTGGGATCGCCAGCTCGGGGGGCTCGAACCGCGAGATGATCGAGTCCCCGTCCATGGCCATGGGTGTTCCGATGCCGCTCAGTTGATGGCGGCTCTCTTTGGCTGCGATCTCGCTCTCAATAGACCGGGGGAAGAAGATGATGAGTGTGAGGCCCGATGAGACGCCGCAGCCTACTGCGGCGATGTTTGTGAGGAACTCTGAGAGGGATCAGGACACTTTGTATAACTCGACTGCTTGAACGTACCGATGGCGAATGCATTCCTGTTCACGACCGGGGTTGATCGTATGCCGTCTGCGCCGAGGATGACGAATGGGATTGTGAAGAGGAAGCGGAAGAGAACCCGGATTGACTACATGCATAGAGGTCAGAGGATACGGGGGCCGAGGGCGAGTGCGAGGACGTACATTCAACTCGTGGAACTTTGTCAAGCGGACGATGGTCCCATGGTCGACCCCTTCGCGCTTCAGCGTCTGTAGGAAACCTTTGAAATTCCATCTACATACCCATCATCTGTGGGTTAGTCTAGGACACATGGGGGAACAGGGCTTGCACTCACAAGATCGGAGTAAACCACAACGTCAAGCTCAGGCTCCCCAGGCCCCCTGCGAGAAAAGTGTACGCCTCGCTCTTCAGCGAGTCCTGACGCGTGAATATCGTGACCAGCGGCATGTAGATGACCGCGACGATGGAGCCTACTACCCAGGTTCTGAAGTAGATTGACCGGAACCAGTTCTGGTTTGGCGACGTCTGGGACGTGACGAGGAAGAGCCAGAAACAGAGCTCCTCGAGGTGGGTGACCATTTCCAGGGCCCACGCCACGGAGAACGCGAGATCCAGCGGGAAGATGGAGCGGCGGTGCTCCGGGGCCCATAGCTCGTATGGCTTGGGGATCACTATAGGTGTGGATTAAGGGGATAAGTAAAAGTAAAAGTAGAAACAGAAAAGTCAACTGACCTCCATAAGGCGGCAAGTCGACGTATCCCTCGCGGTACTTGAGGACGGTGAACCCGATAGCGAACGTCGCGATGAGGGGCACCGTGACGAGGTAGGTGTATGTCATGATGCGCTTGAACGCCCCCGAGTAGGGCCCAGAGTTCCAGCGGAGGCACTTGAAGCGGTCGAAGGAGTAGAGGTGGTACAGCAGGAACGCGAGGAGCATGCAGGCCACGATGGACCAGATGAGGTATGTCGAGGGCGGGGCGTTGGACATCGCGCCAGCGCGGGAAGTAGTAGGAGTAGTGGACACTCAAAGACAGAGTTAGAACCGTTCGAGCCCGAGAGCATTGCATATATAGCGATTGGAATGGTCGAGGGTCCGGGCTCATGGGGTCTTTGATGGAAGTGATGAGTGATGGGTGAGGGTTTGGGGAGCACATGGACATGGGTGTCCCATCATTGACGAGCATTTCGACAATCCCCAAGGCGGAGTGCGCGACCGTGTGGGTTGGCGGATACATGGTTTATCCTCGTGCTACTAAAACCAGTGTCGCTGTTCGGTGTTACAGCCAAGGTTTTTGGGAGATGGGAAAAGCCTGGAGTCGTGGTGGGATGGTGCGTTTCCATAGTTCGAGCTGCGGAGCTTGTGGCCTCCGATACACTGTGATTTCTGGGCAATTGATCGTCATCAGTATACACAGTCTAATTCAATGCAGCTCACTTCGTCGACCTCTCGTTATTCACTGGGATGATCAACAAGGCGTGCGTGATCAGACGATCAAGCCGTCCTGCGGGGGAAGTTGGGAACCGACCGTGGAAAGCGATGCAGTTGTGTCGTTCTAAACCATCATCAGCGTTAAATTCAATCCAACTCACTTCGTTGACCGGGATTTACTTGGTTGATCAACTGCAATAGCTCTCGGGACGGGATCACCCAATTCCGCCACTGTAGACTGAACTACATATCTCGCGGCAGACATTGAGGACCGATGGAAAGCGATGCAGTCCTCATTCCAAGGAGTTGTCCTATATAGCGGAAGATGATCTTTGTTTGTGATGAAGCCGCCATTTGAACTAAGAGGTTATCTGAATGACCAGAAAACTTCTGCGAGAGGGGCACAACAGATGGCGAACCATACCAAAAGGTGACAGGATGTCTCCGGACGCCACTGTTAAATGAAGGTCCCACATTTGCCAGTGGAGTCAAACCGGAGCGCGAAGTCCAGACAATCAAATGTTTCGAGAAGAGAGGAACATGCACAGGCGATGCTCGTCGTTGACATTATTGAATCTAAGAATATGTACATGTTCCGCCCGACCATGTCCGCCCAGTGAAAGATCAAGCTCGCGCTACTCGTCGATGAGTCGGTAAACAGTAGGTCGCCTGATGCACTTCCTCGTACTTCCCGGTAAGCTGGAAGGTTAGACGGGATACGATCATGAGCCTATGCTAGGAGCCACGAGATAAAGGCGTACTTCCCTCGACCACCTAACTAGTATAGCACACGTTTCATCAAGGGACTGCCTGGCCAATTAAAGACGACGAGCACCGAAGCAGAGCAGAGTGAATTAGAGCAAAGGTGATTGGACAGAAAGCTTCCTGAATTCCCCTAGCCACTTGAATTGTTCATAGGCAGCGTCAAAAGGTCATGTGAGTCGAAGGTGATTGGACAGCTGCGCATTTAAACTGCCAGGTAAGACCTACAGAAACTCGCGATTGGCCAGCTACAAGGAGATGAGTTAGAACCGCCGGTGGGCCTCGGTCTTGAATACTATTCGCCGCAGAGCTTGACGTACACGAGCTGGCCAATCGCTGCATAACGGTGGGTAGTGTGTTGGGAGGTACCGATAATTACCGGGTGTTGTCTGAGCAGCCAGCGAATCAAAAGTGGATTCGTAAGAGAGATATCATTGGATGTAGGTAAAGCGTCGTCAAGTGCGATTGGCTGGCCGAAAACTCCATGAGAGTGCATGAGGATAGAAAGCCAATAGAACCTGCTCTAAAGGGCGGAAAAAGACGAGAAAAAGACATGCAGGATCGGATAGCGGTTGCGGTGATACAGGAGACGAAAGCGCGCCAGCCGAGTGGAAGAAGAGTCGGTGATTTGGTTGTTTTGAAATGATGCAACGTGAGGAAAATCAGTGATCGGACTAGGCCAATCAAATCTAGACTTGCAAGTCCAGACACGGTGGACCATCCTGAGCGCCTAGAATAAAAGCCCTGGCCGTTCTGGCGCGTGGTCCATTTTCCCCGCCTTTCTAGCCACTATGCCGGTAGCGTCGACGTCGACGTCCGCGCCACCGACCAAGAGACAGCGCGGATTATGGGCCCGTGCGACAACTCGCGCTGCCAAAACACCACGAGGCAATGTCCCTGAAAGGAAGGCGGACTCAGACACTGACCACGACGACTTTGAGAGCACATCCTCCGTCTCTAGCCCACCTACTTTTAAACGACAACGTCGCCTATCAAACATCTCTGAGCCAGATAGTAGTAGCACTGACGACGACGACGACGTGTACCATTGGGATTTTGCCCGTCGACAAAAGTGCGGCTTGGACAGCTTGATAGCTCACAGAGAGAGCGGGTGGACTCGAAGACAACGGATAATGGATACTACATCGACAGCATTCGGGGGGTCGCAGACAGAGGCCAAGAAATCGTGCGATATGGAAGACTGGATGGATCTCAAGGACTTGTTCGACAAGGCAGCGGAGCAGTACGAGACGGGCAGCGCTAGCGACGCCCTCCCTCTGCTGCGTGGGGTCATCCATGAATGCCATTCGTTCTTGAACTTTTATCAGGATCCATCGATATTGTTTGCGGCGCCAAAGACGGATGACGCAGCGGCGGTGCCCGCGACGACGCCAGCAGAGGAGAAACCAAAGCAGTCTTGGGATCTTCCACTGCAAAAGCGCAAGCCATGGTAAGCATTCTGAATACTTGGTTAACAACTGCTCACTCTTTTCTAGTACTTGCGTTGAATTACCCACCGCATTTCACGCCATCCTTGGGACTGCATTATTCCTCTTTGGCAATCTCATCGATCAGGACGGCAGTCTTGCTCTTACTGGTGAACCAGATTCCCCCATACCATATTGGCTCGCAGCGCTCGATGTCTTTGAGACCGGCGACAACCTGCCAAGCCTTGTCAACGGCACCGGCTGTGATGCCCCGGAAGACTGGCGGATGGCCATCATCTGGGGCCGTACTCTCGTCGCGATAGCCGACGCAACAATATGCAGAGACCCCAACAATACCGATTGCGTCGCCGACTTTTGTGCCGACGAGCCCGCCTGGCCACTCGAGTCTCCTTTTGCGGCAATAGCGATGCGGCGGCCACCACTTACCCGGCGCATGACGCTGTCCAACGCTACCCCAAATCACCTTATGATGCTCGCCATGGACCAGTTCTCGCGCGGTATTTTCCACATGCCCCATCCCCAACACCTCGTCATCCCTCCCCGTCTCGTCAGGTCCTTTAGCGATCCGACATCATCGACCTGCAAGAAATCATGTCACGCAAATCAAACTGGAAGCGGGCAATCGTTACCTCCTGCTGTGCATTCCATGAAGAGCCTCCCAGAGGCATTCAGCCGGCCAAAGGAGCTCTACACGATCGCGTCCGAGGTGATGCTTCTCTCTGAAAAGCTCCCTCGCGCGTCCGAGCGCCAATTCTGGGCTTCGTGGGCAGACTCTGTGCTCAATCAGATGAAGATGGAGGCCGATATGGAGGCGTGGCGCAGCATTATCAGTCGAGCGCGCGGCAAGTGTTGGCTGATTGCGGGATCTGCGTATGCGGCGGATATCGAAGATCGGCTGGAGGCAGAGGACTATAGTGCATTGAATACAGAGGAGGCGGATGATGCGAGAGAAGACTTGCAGAAGGCGATTGCGTTCCTCGAGAAGGGACGCGGTCAACAGGGTGAGGAAGAAGAGGAGCGCAGGAGGAACCTTGCAGAGGCGCTGTGCTCGCTGGGTAATTTGACTGCGGACGAGATTGTGCGTGAGGCGCTGTATCAGCGTGCGGCGGAGGAGAGTGGGGAGGATCTCATGGATGTCGATTGAACATCCTTGTCAGCGGGCGGGAGAGGAGAATCTCGTGGATGTCGATTGAACATACTTGTGAGCGTGCGGGAGGGAGAGTGAGGATCTCATGGATGTCAACTGAACATACTTATCTGCATTGCATTTTACCTATTTAGACTACCCGCACACTGTATTTCTATGCAATCAACTATTCTGGATTCGACGAGGCCGAAAGCGTGAATGTCTAGACAGAGGCCGAGAACGTTAGAGCTGTGCCACACTAGCATTTCTCTGTGACACGGGCCGTACGTGTGGGGCAGACGTGTCTGGACAGCTGAAGGAGGCTTTGGCGTGTCTGTTGAATTGAGAACAATCCGCAAGGGAGGAGAATCGTAATGCGCCACGCCCGTCTTTGCGGGTTCGAGACCGGGACCCCATTACAAACGGCGGCATTGTTAGAATGTCAGCTTGTAGGACTCGCGACTGAATATGCGCAGGATCTAGGGTGAACGACGATACTGTTCGAGAGGATCGTGATATTGGAGATAAGTGGACTCATGCCTGGCAAACCGTTGCACTCAAACTATACCTTTCCTCCACAGCTCCTCCGGCCACCGTTGAACTTTATACCACCCGTTCGCCTTATGGATCCGGCTGCACAAGGTGACTCCAGTTGCTTCTGCCACCGGCGGTTCTTGAATTCTCCACAGACATATACCACTCAGCCGATTCTGTTGTAATCGCCTTTCGCAAACGTGTTGATGAGTAGCGCGGGAGAAGTCCACAATCCGCACTGTGTCGCCCTCTGGATCATACAACAAGTGGGACCCGATGTTGTTGGTGTTGCCCAGCTGTCGATGCTCGATGTCTGATTCGTGTAGCGACTGAAGGGCATGCGCGAACTTGTTACTGTCAACTGAGCATTAGTTTCAAAGAGTCAGACTGTAGATCCCCATAAAGAAACTCACAGCACTGATGGTTCCAACGCAGCACCGAAATTACCCCAAGGCTCCCCGCACCATTCCATAATCTCACAGACAACGAGCCCGCCCCAAGAAGTCTTGGCCATCCAAAGTCCATAATGAACCGGCACGACACTGCCCTGCAGTTTTGATAGATGTCGGTCGTAGAACTGAGCCTCTTTCTTGAGCCGTTGTGCGACGTCGTATTGTGCCTCTCGCGGCTGGAGCTCTACGTGGGCCGCCAACTTAACGGCCAGATACGTGTGTCCAAGTGTGCCGAAGAAGTGCGAGGCGCTCGAGGAATCCGGGTTTATGTCTGGCCAGGAGGTCGCGTCGATGCGGAGGAGAGAGCCGGATGGCAGGCTTTGCTTTGAGGGGACGAGACAGTCGTCGTCCAATGATTCCGAGAGGTCAGTCCGCTGGAAGCGAGTGCCCTGCTTGTCCGCGTTACAAAACGAGATGCGTAAGCTCATAGCGTCGAAGGCTCGAGAGATTGCTGTGATGTGACACATTGGGAACTAATTGACAATAAGCCATAATGCAAAGAGTATTAACGTAGACGTAGACGTACCGTCCCAAAAAGCATGGAGTGTGAGGATTTATTGCTGCACTTGAACTCCGGACTGATAATAAGCATTTTCGCCGGCTGGGAATCAAGAGGGAACTCTGCCATGAAGTCGCCTAATCCCGTCAAATGACCATCGTGTGTTTTCATTAGTCTCCCCTAGGCAGACTTAACAAGCTTGAGAACAAGCTTATATAGAGTCTGCTTTCAAACACGTTACACGGCGTCCATATGGGACCACGAAATTCAATGATCCTTTTTGGGACATAACTTGTAGGGCCGGCTCGCGGCAGAACCCGAAACCCAAACCAGGCGAACATCCGGCCAGGGTTCTTTGGTGCTGACTTCAAAAAGCTGTATATTGCAGCACACGTAATGTATTGACTCGCCAATGCTCGCCGACCGAGGGCGCGCTGGCGCGCGCCCTCGCTCGCTCCCATTGGCTTGTCCCATTCATCCTTACATATTGGCTTGTAAATCCTTTGGGGTATCTCCCCAGGAATTCATCAGAGTCATTAATCAGGTCATCCAAGTCATCAGCGCGATTCAGTAATGCGCCCTCCAGAAACTTCATGCACATGTCATCTCGACGCGAAGCTGCCCAAACGTTCCGGCAAATGCCGGATAACGATCAGACACTCGGATGACATCTCCTAACTCTTACCACCACAGTACGACCTCACTGTCGCGCTCATCGGCTCCAGAACTTCTGTTTGGGCTTGTCTTACTTCTCTTTTTGGACTACTTCGATTTTTTTGCCTGGTTTGACTTTGCGCGGGCCGCTGTGCCCTCAGATATGCTCTGGGCGATTGCCTGCATTTGTTCGTACCATAGCGCCTTTGACCGTGTAAGCCCCCAGAACGAGGCTGACCCACGTTCCATGAGCTCTCTATACACCGTCGTCTACGGAGTCGTGGAACCCGATGCTACTTTACACAGCCCGAAGTGGAATGTATGGTGGAGTGTACGGGACGTATCCAGGGAATACGGCCAGCCGCTGTATGCATCAGGTACATTCATACCTTCAAACACCGACGTCTAGATCTCAATGCGCTCGTTCGTGTCTTGCACAGGTTATATCAAACGTGATGTACGTACTACATGTGGACGGTATTCCGTACGCTCACGGCACGTCGTTGTTGACGTGCTTTGAGGGCCCAGAATTTGTTCCGGGCATCTCTCTCCTCTCTTCTGTCTTCTCTCGTGCCTCTTCCGGCGGTTTTGCGTCTGTGCCAGCCGCTTCGCCCTCAGATATGTTCCGGGGCGCATTGTGGTGTTCGTCTTTGCGACGACACCAATTCGACAAGGATTCAGAGCGCGTCAGCCCTCACAAGCGAGGCAGCATTACTACTGGACCATATATCCGGATGCTTCAACCGCTGCATCCTCGGATACGCCATTCCAGTACTCCTTCTCGCGACGGCGCTCTTCCTGGCCCGCCGTTCGACTGGATATCGCACAGCGCCGACCGCTGCAGCTCATCGCAGCATTGGAGCACGAACTGAAGAGCATCACGGACGCATCCAGTTCGCAGCAGTGCGCATTTTTCTTACTTTATACTGTTTCGTTTAGCCAAGTTTTTCTGTAGTGCCCTCTGGTAGCACCCTCTGCTCGCCCCTTTGTCGCCCACCTCGACACCGCAATCCCACCAGCTCATGTACGCTGGTAGCCCCCGCGCAATTGCTCGGGGGTCGCCAACGGGCATGAAAACATCTTGCGCGTGTGTTTAGGCGGCCATGTAGTATATATCAAACCCCGAGGGTGATTATGGTGGGTGACCCGCACCCGCCGCGTGGGTGCAGGTTCAAATTGAATCACCCGCGGGACACCCGAGCTATTCGCTATAGACTAAGGTATAGTTCTCTCTGTTTTCGGTTGTCTTGACTCCTTCATCAGGAATTGCCCCACTGGCAAATTCCTGCTAAAACACTGTAAATACCTGAGATATATGTGAAATACTGACATTCTGTCCTTTCAGTTGAATAGCAGAAATAGGAAAAATTGACTAACCCCTTAACAGCCGAAAGTTGGTTTCAGTTCCGGGAAGTCGAGGTCAGTAGCAAGTCAGTAGGGTTCAGTTCGAGGTTCAACATCGATAAAATGCCTTTTTAAAGCTTTTCACACCATTTGGAAAGCAGCGAAAGCAAATGTATTACAGCCTATAGCCGAAACGATGATATGGTACTGTCCGAGAATACTATATACATTATGCATAGTCGATACACTACTAGTAACATTAAGGGAACACCAAACAGCTTAGTCCGAGAGATCGGCCAAAGGAAGGACCCCCGCGGCACCACGAACAACGAGAGTAGAACTAAAACATCATCAGCATCCAGTACTTGACCAATGATAGGGAACACACCCGCAGAACTCGAGGATATCAGCAAGGATGACATGCATGCTTTCCGGATGATCCTTGATGTACTTCGTCAAGCGATCAACATGAGCGCGATAGACACTGGCAAACGCATCGGCGGTGAACTTCATGGGGACCCTCGAGCCCGATTTCCATTCCAGGAGTCCGCAGTATACCTGGAAAGATTTAGCCAAAAGACATCATCCTTGAATATCACTGACCGTGGCGGCAGCGAGGGCGACGTAAGTAAAGGGAATCTCCGGGCGTTTATCAGTCTTCGAGAGCGAGACAAACAGGCCTCGAGACCTGCTACCGACATCTTGAGCAGTCTTGAAAAAGTAGATCTTGCAGACTTTGCGAATGGCCATTGCAAAGTACGGCTTCTTGCGATCAATCGCGTACACCTGCCATCGAGTGGGTTAGAAGGGAATCAATCACTGCATGAAACCATACCTGAACGCCCGTGTGACCTTCAGAATCCCAATGCGCTTCATCCCATTTGCCCGGGAAGATGTAGGTGTGTGCTTCGGTGGCAGGGCCATCCGTGAGAGCGTGGATGCGAGCGGCGCCTTTGGAATCCATCCCGAGCTCGTAAACCGCGATGTTCCCTACGGCGATCTTCTTGCAGTCGCCTCGGTAAGATGAGATGCGATCGATTAACTGCTAACGGAGTGAGATGTGAAAAATATAAGAGATACAACGTACAGCGTGCGCAAGTGGGGCGACAAATTCGCTGTCCATTGCCATCCGGTTGGCAACATCCTGATACTTCTTGTCTTGGGGAATCAAGTCCTTCGCGGCGGTGAGTAGCATTTGACGCGCAGAGATGTTCTTGTCCTGGAATTCGGGAAAGGCGTCCGTGTTCGCAAGATCCGACTCCAGAGCGTCAATGGCAGCCGTGACCGTCCGCCGAATGTAGGAGCTCTGTGGCATGAGGCGGAAGTCTGCCAACTTCTTTGACGGCGGCAGCAGGAGACAGGCATGAGGCGGCCACGAGACAGCGCGAGAGATCTTGGGCGTGTCCTCGTCATTGCCATCCTCGCCAGCATGAACGACGGGTACCTAAAAAGTTTGGATCTTAGTTGAATGCGACGACGGCGCAAAACATACATACCTCAGCGTAAAAGGCTTGATCACGTTTACCACCCGCCTAGAATGACATGAGACGATGAACCCAACCATTGCAATGGAATGCAGACCTTGATAGTGCGTTGTTTCTTGGGCTTAATAGCCATCACCTTGTTAGTGTCCTCGTCCTCGTCAATCTCCATAGGTGAATCATAGTCAGAGGTCGTTGGCGCGCTAGCAGCACTTGCTGAGGATGCGGTGCGACGATGGCGAGTGGTAGGTGGAACAGGTTCCTCATGGTCGCTGTCGTCGTCAACGATGTAAGGTACCTAGAAAGATATCAGACAAGATACGGTACAAGACCGCAAACGCACCTCCTCCTCAAAATCGAGCAGATCGTCTTCCTCCTCGTTCTCCTTCGCCTTGTCATCCGAGTCCGAGTTTTTTGCATCGGCATTGGGGTCTTCATCCTCGGTGGAGCTCTCGTCGGAGTCTTGCTCGACGACCTATTAAAGATCAGTCTGAATACATCAATAGACATTGGTAAGACATACCTTGTTGAACGGCTTCCCCTGTTTATTCTTCTTCGCACGTTCGGCATTCTTCCTCTTCTCCAACGCAGTCTTGGTCTCTTGTTCAACATCCGAGGTTGGTTCGTCGACGCGAGGAAGAGGCATATACGCGAATCCGCCAGGACCGACTTGTGGGCCCTGCTTGGAACGTCGGATGGATTTCGGGATCAAGTCCTGGGCGCCGTCGCTGTCATCTTCAGGTGGTACAACCTTGGCTCTGGGTTTCGGCCTTGGTTTAGTCGGGCGATCCACGATGATGGGTGCATCTGCCAAGATGGATCAGCTGACTCAGCAAACACGGCTTGACTTCTTACCCTCAATTGGCTTCGTCTTCGACTTCACGCCAGCTAGGACAATAACTCAGACATTTTGTCCAGGGATATATAGAATTATCACACCTTTGACTTTGACCTGCTTTGCTGACGTGGCCTCCGTGTTTATGGAAGCGGACCCGGCGCGCTTGCGTGAAGACGCGTCTTCGACAGGCTGGACCTCCTTGTTCGACGGGTATACTGTGTGTCCTTTGTTCTGTTGAATCCACCCTACAAATAGTGAGCTTCTGCTTAAGCCTTTACATTGACGACAAACTCTTTTCCTTCAACGCTTTCAGTAACTGTCGCGCGTTGCGCTAAAAACGGTCAAATAGAAATCGACAGATAGACATTAGAGCTTACGACGCCCAATTGGCTCTATGTCCTCCTCTTCTTCGTCTCTTTTATCAAGAATCTGCTGCTGCGCGTGCGAGCTTTCCGGGTTTTTTCTGCGGACATGTGCAACGTGCTGTCAAGATGGTACTGTCAGTTTAAAAAACCCTCGTCGAGCAGCTAACAAACACCTTGATAGTTAAGAATGATAAATGAGTGACTCTGTCTAATAAATGATGGTGAGTGAGCGGGGAAAAAGGTAGGTTGTGGTTCGAGTCTAAGGCATGCAGACCCAATGCGGACTGACATGCCAACCCAGATACCTGCACAAACATTGCTGAACCGCTTCAGTCAGCCATTTCCTTGTTTCTCTCACGCGGCCGTGAAGCCCGCATCTGGCCCTTCATTCTTCTTTATTCCCGCCACGCAAGACAACATTTGTGTTTACAACTATTCTCGATCCTCTCGACAATGTCTGCTCCCAAGACTGAGCGCTGCCCCGCATGTGCGGGTGGTCCGTTTACACACTCTGGCCTCGCCCGACACCTGCAGTTCAGCCAAAAGCCGGAGTGCAACGGGTCGCTCGCCAGCAGATGGGATATCTTCCCAACGCACCTGACTTGACTTCATCCGACAGAGAGGCTGATGACAGCGACGGTGATGCAAACAACGCAGGACCTGTCGCTGTGCCGTGGCAGGGAGACTTCTTCGGCGATAACTATGATGTCGATGAGGATGAGGATGAAGGCGATCTGAAGGAGGGAGAGGACAGCGACGGCGATGATGATAGCGATGGAGGTGCGGACCAACAGCAGGACCAGATGCAGTGGGAGCCAGAAAGGGTGGCTGGAGATACGGACTCGGGCGATGAGGATGCTGCGATTTCCGCTGCCCAAGCTGAAGCCGCTGCCGAGGAAGAGAAGGCCGCCAGTGAAAAAGAGAAAGCTACCGCTGATGAGAGAGCTCGCAACGAAGCTCGTATCAATGGCACGCTCTTTCGAACGCTCTACTCCTCCGATAAATATCCCCATCGTAAAGCTGGCGCCCCTCTTAGCACATCCACCCCACTTGACTCGGTATACGGCGATGGTCTTGGTGCTACAGAGAACCCATGGTCCCCCTTTGATTCCCAGATGGATTGGGAGGTTGCGCAGTGGGCAAAGCTGCGAGGTCCCGGCTCGACGGCCTTCTCGGAGCTCTTGGCCATCCAAGGAGTACGTTTCTCTTTCCTGATTTTGAGCGTAACTGACGATGGCCTAGGTAAAAGAAGCCCTCTCACTTTCTTACTCGAACTCGCAACAGCTGAATGACAAAATCGACAAAAAACTACCCTCTTCGCGCCCTCGCTTTGTTCGGAAGGAGGTTGTGGTACAGGGCGTCGCGTACGAGCTCTACGCCAGGAACATCGTCGACTGCATCAAGGCGCTCTGGGCAGATCCCGACTTTGCCAACCAGCTTATCGTCGAGCCTGAGCGAGCCTATGTTGACGAGGACAAGACGATTCGTGCATACTATGACATGCACTCTGGAAAATGGTGGTGGAACACTCAGGTATGGATGTTTTCCACTTGTGATTGTGCTTGATTTCTCAACCTGCATACAGAAGGAACTCGACGAACTCGCCCAGAAGCCTGGATCGACGCTTATCCCTGTCATTATTGCCACCGACCAGACTCAACTCACCATGTTTCGTAACAAAAACGCGTACCCCGTCTATCTCACCATTGGAAATATTCCAAAGGAGCTGCGACGCAAGCCTTCACGTCAAGGCCAGATTCTCCTCGGCTATCTTCCGACAACTAAACTTGATCACATTACGACTGCAGCTGAGCGGCGTCGTGTTGTTGCAAACCTTTTCCACACGTGCATGGGCTACCTGGTTCGACCACTGAAAAAGGCTGGTGTCGAGGGTGTTCTGATGACGAGTGGTGATGGCGCTGTTCGTCGCACGTATCCCATCTTCGCTTTGCACGTCGGCGATTATCCGGAGCAGCTTCTCGTCACCTGCACAAAGAAGGGCGAGTGCCCGAGCTGTACCATTCCTGCTAAGGATGTCGGTGCAGATGCTGAAATCCACGACTTTCGTGATCTGTCCAAGGTCCTCGAAGCCTTTGACAAGCTTAGTCAAGGTTTGGGTTCAACGGTTTTTCGTAAAGCATGTAAAGACGCCGGAATCAAACCAATTCAATCACCATTTTGGAAGGACCTCCCCCACGTTGACATCTTTCGTTCTATTGCACCCGATATCCTTCATCAGCTCTATCAAGGGCTCGTCAAACATCTCATCGGGTGGGTCAAGGAGGCATGTGGGAAAGCTGAGACGGATGCGCGTAGCCGCCGGATGCCACCAAATCACAACATTCGAGTTTTCCTCAATGGAATTTCGAACTTGCAGCGCGTTACGGGGACAGAGCATGACCAGATATGTCGATTCCTTCTTGGTCTCATGCTCGATATCCGTCTTCCCAATAATCTCTCCTCGACGCGTCTCATTGTAGCAACTCGCGCCATCCTCGATTTCCTTTACCTTGCGCGTTACCCTCTCCACACATCTGAAACCCTTGCGCAGATGGATGACGCCCTTGATGCATTCCACGAAAACAAGTCCATCTTTATCGATCTCGAGATCCGCTCCGACTTCTCTATTCGAAATTACACAACCTCGGCCACTACCACCGTCTTGCCGAGCTGTATGGCTCCTTCGACAACTACAATACAGAGTATACGGAGCGCCTCCACATCGATCTCGCTAAGGATGCCTATCGTGCAACGAACAAGAAGGACGAGTATACACAGATGACGATGTGGCTGGAGAGACGAGAGAAGATTCTACTGCATGCAAAAGTACCTTCGTCGTCGTGCTGCTGGAGCGGCTCTTCCTGAGAAGGAGCCTCCCCCGTCGCTGTACTACAATCGCTCGGTCAAGATGGCGATCTGGCCGTCTGTTCGTGGTGTTACGTTCGCGACTTTAGCCCAGGATTATGGTGCCGTTCACTTTGCTCCTGCTCTGCGTCGTTTCATCATGCAGTATCAACAACCGACGACCGCATGGACAAGGGCAACATTGGAACGCGCCGCTGAGGGTGTTCATATTGCATTCCAAAAGGTACCGGTCTACCATCGCATCAAGTTTACGGAAGAGGAACGGTACTCGCTTACTCCACCTGGGAAGCCGCGTCCACGTACTATCGTGGATTCGATTCACGTCCAACCCGCCAGCAAGGATAAACGCGGACGCATCATTCCGGCACGCTTTGACACCGCACTGATTGATGTGCTCGGAGGCGACGGAGCTGGTGCAGGCGTCACGGGTACGTATCTCGGTCTCTTGACAGTTCAAGTACTGAATGTACTTAAGGTCTACGCGTTGGGCAGGTACGATGTGTCTTTACAATTCCAAAGGCCGGTCTGGAGCGCTGGTTCAGCCATCTCGATGTTTCTCTACCACCAACTCATCTCGCGTACGTTGAATGGTTTACGCCCTTCAAGAAAACAGGTCCCGAACCCTATCATCACATGTATAAGGTGTCGCGCAGCCTTGTTGATGGGGATCGGCAGGTTAGTATTGTGCCCGTCTCAACAATCCGACGAAGCCTTCATTTGATACCACACTGCGGAAGTGCTGTACCGCGGGAGTGGTCATCGAGTAATGTGCTTGAGAAGTGTACACATTTTTTAGTTAACAATTGTTCAGATAGACATGTTTACTGCACCGTATATTGAGCCGTGAACTTGAATACACTTTTTTGTAACTTTTTCGGACTGAAACAAGCATACTGCTCTGATTCTATGAATACTCACTTTTGCCAAACATTTTTGAAGGAATTTGCCAGTGGGGTTTTTCCTGATGTTGACTAACATACGATCCGTCTAGCCCCGAACTGTTCTCACATTCAATGGTAAAGTCCTTGCTACTCTTCATACTTTTCGTTACTAACGAGTCCCTACAGATGACGCGAGGACTCGCCATGCTCTTAATAACCTCGAGTACACGGAGACCGTTTCATTGCCTCTTATACTGCGAAAGTTGTCCATCATCCTGAGCAGGCAGGCCGCAATACGAGCTGTGAGGATATTCAGCTAGAGCGCGTGCGATGAAATGACAGCGTTCTGCCCGAGTCTTGCTCATGCGACGTCCAGCGCCAGCGCCAGAGGGTCCCGGCGTTTAATTCGGACGTGACGTTGTCCCCATTCGCATTCACAGTCCCATTCCCTCGTATCTCGGTATTTACGAAAGACCATCGGACGCCCCGCTGGGAGAGCTATCGGTTCATGATGAGAGCCTTGGTCTAAAATCTGGACTGCTAAATTATTCACCGCATATCAATTGCCATCTCATTCTGTTGATGGAGGATTATTGGTAGTAAATGTACATACTCCCATTACACGTTGCAAGCGACAATCTTTTCAGCAGCTTTCTCTGTCACAACAGCGACGATGGCCTGTATACAATGGTCAATCGACTGGAACGAAGAAAAGACGGGGGCGTAATGTTTACCTGAGTATTTCCAGTAGGAAGATCAGGATGAATTGACGCGTCAACGATGAACTATGAGATCGTGAGTACAGCTTTCACAACGATAGCAAGTTCGCCGTACTAAGTTATCAGTCCCCCACACCTTAGTATCAGTGTCTACAACCGAAGTACTATCATTTGTATTACCCATACGGCAGGATGCAACCCAATGCGATCTGGTCTTGAGAGTAGTGAGGATACTCTCAGCGGTCGTCTTATTCCCCGACACGGAAAGATCGGGGCTCGCGTCAATGTAACCAAGCATAGTATTCAAGAAGCTCCTAATGGTCTCCTTGTCGTCATCCGTGGTGAGCCATGGATCGACAGTCATGTATTGCCGCTGGGAGTAATACCGAGAGATCCAGAAGAGGTAAGACCATGTGTGAGATAGATCTTGATTTGGAAAATGCCCGCCGAGCTGGACATGGTATCAGAAGAGCACAGTCAATACATTAAAACGGGACTCACATGGGAGACACTGAGCCTTGAATGAAGCGAGTCGTACTGTTTGTTTCCACCAACGTCCAGAAGTTAATGCGCTGACCTGTAAGCAATTCCTTAACGAAGACCGAAGGGAAAGGAATAACTGGAATGTACCCGACTGCGAAAGAATACCAGACCCAGCCGAATTGTACAGTTCCGTGTCCGTAGAATTGGCATCAGCGGAATTGACACCGGCGTAGTTATATACACCAAACCCGGCCGCAGATTCACCGTTATCGTGAAAGTCGGGTGGTCCTTGATGACCGTGTTCACAGGTAGCTCGATCCACTCGCTCTCATCTGGAAGCGTTATCCCTGTCACGGCATCGACCTGAGTCCACGAGTTATTAGCTAGAAGACTCGACACGATGTCGTAGACAGCAGTATTGTACAACTTCCCCTCGGCACTAGGGAGAGTGGTCCCGGGATTGTGTTCGTACAGTCTCTCAGCAGATGCCTTAACATCATCCCAGTTCCATCCTAAACGGTTCGCTCATCAGCCAACAAATACCTGTGTATGATAAAAGGCAAACCCACCAGCAAGCCAGTGTTCAAAGTCCGCCGATTGGGGCTTCACCCACACGAGCGCGTTGACCATACTCCCTCCACCAAGTATACAACCAGCCGGCACTGCCGTATCGGTGCAGAAGAAACTGCTATCGTCCAGCGTCGAAAGCAAGTACCCATTGGCAGGCGGTAATCGAGTCGTTCCATGGCAGGGTTCAATCCCCGCCGGAAGAGTACAGCGACGCGTTTCCACACTCGAGTAGGAGGACGCTAGATCCTGTTTCCGCCAGGCGCTCAACGACTTTGACAATCATCAGTTTAGTATAACCGAGATGGTGGATAGGTGACGTACCAATTATACCAGCAATACCAGCGCCGACGACAATGCCATCTGGGTCAAATGAGCAAACGGTTTTGAGTGTGTTAAGGATCTTCTCATAGCTCGTGTTCACGGTAGTGGATTGTCCGGCGACTTGTCCAATTCCATACAGCAGGGCACACGAAGGAGCAAAGGCGCGTGCAGAAAGCATATCCGAAACTGGAGGGTGACTCGGAGAACATAAGCCCGCTACTTTATACGGGAGAGAATTGAAGAACTGAAAGCAATAGAAGCGCCGTGGTGAAAGACAGCCTCAAACAGCGGTTAGGGTTAGGTCATAGATAACAGGAACGGAGTTTACTAAAATAGAACTGAATAGAAAACGTGGCTTTTTTGTATAAGATAACAAAATCGATAAGAACTGAATGTAAAACGTGTCGATCAGCAGATCGGTGCAGGCACAGAAAGTTAACAACTGTAAGACCCTCAACCTAGGTTTCGGGAACTTTCTCGTGACTTTTTCGCTCCTTTTCGGGCGATTTTCACGTGATGAGCCTCTCCCAACCATCTCCTGCTCGATACACGGGTCTATTCTCTGTGTTTTCTTCTGAGTAGGATCAGACTGCATCTACCAATAAAATGGAAGTATTCAACACACACTTTTGAGAATACTACACCCTAAATCTTGCAAATTCTCATCTTTGGCCAAACACTGGGCATTGCGGTCCAAGCAAGAGCGAGAAAAGCCCCAGCTTCTGTATTAGAGACAGATGGGTATATATATGTACTCCAGAAGGCTTATTGTAGCCATTTCAAGCCATTAAACGCGCTAACGGACGCGTTGCATTATCAGAGGCTCGGGGTACGCAGATCACATGTCCAGAAAAAGCGTGGTCCTCTAAAGTAGGGTGGCGGAAAAAAGTCCCCCAGACCTTTTTTACCTGTAAGTTACATGACCTATTGGTAGGACTCGGTAATTTATGGGGGTAATTTACAGTAATTTACGTGCACGTGATAGCCACGTGACGCATTTTGGTGCGGGAAAACTGCACAAAATTTTCTGTCCCTCCGGTGCGCCACACAAGAGATGAAATATATAAGATACATTTCTGTGTAGATAAGCTTCAACTACTAGATATCATGCACTCAATCCAAGAATGCAGATGTGAAGAACAGCTCACTTGGCGAGCCCCCCTCCCCGCCACGGCGGGACCAACACGTGATGGAATTTGCTTCTAAATCACCCTGGTAATTTACAGCACGTGACGCGTAAATTACGTGTAAAAAAGGTTTCAGTAAAAAATAACCTATTTTTTCCGCCACTCTACTCTAAAGGCCCGGTGTTTGAAATCAGACTATGTTTTCATCGAGGATGGTGGTGGAATAGCGCTACAGCTCGGGGTTGTTCATGGCTTTTCAGAGATGCATACCGTCGGTCATGTATTTCAAGAATGTTGTGCCCATTCTGTCATGTCCTCGAAACGAAAGGAGTAACCGGTTACGCTAGTCCATCATGAGTAGAGACCTCAACGAGTCAAACTCGAGTTTGACTCGCGATCCGTTACGCGAGTACTCGTGCTCCGAGAGGTCGATCCGCGATCCTTGTGCGATCCGACCCGCTATACTGTACTATTTCAACCGGATGTTCAGAGGGTGTGACCTGTGACCCTCTGAACATCTCGGGACACATATTCATTTGCTTACAAATAAGGCGGAAATTACTATATAAGGAAGGGCGGCGAAGCCGCCGAGGAAATTTTGGCCTATATTGGGTCCGAAACAGCCTTGTGACCAGTGACTAAGTTCCTAGATGTTCAGTTTGGAGGGATCCGTGACCCGTGACCTGAACATCCGGTCGAAATAGTACAGTAGATCCGCGAGTCAGACGGATCGGATCGCCGAGATCGCCGAGCGGATCAAGTACTCGAGTTTACTCGAGTATTTCCGCCCACCCAAACTATTCATGCACGATGTGCATCCCCGGGCAATGGCACGGGGACACTCAGTCGTGCATGATGCAGGACTGGGTGGTGGTGGGAGTAGGAGTGATGGTGATGATAGTGGTGGAGATGGTGGTGGTCGTGGTGGTGAAGATGGTGGTGGAGGTGGAGACATTGGTGGAGATGGTGGGGTGGTAGAGGTTGTCGTCGTGGTCCTCGGCATTCGCGTCGTGTTCACCGTCGCATCCTCACCATCACCGCATCCTCACCATCATCCAGTCCTCAACACTGCCGGATCCTCCATCATCCTCGCGGTCGTCCTCGTCTTTACGTCTGGCGTTGTCTGTAGTCCGTGGTCGTCATCGCGTCGTTGTCGTCCTCTGCTACTGTCGCAGAGACAGCAGCAGCAGGTCTGGCACGAAGCCAAGACCAGAATCCACACCACAGAGGCCACCTGACAGTCGTCAGAGTGGCAGTGGCGACGGCCGTCGCTCACTGGGCGGTCGTGGTGGTGGTGAGAGATAGAGATCAGCGAGATCTACTTATCGATCTGACGCTGACGCAGCCTCTCGGCAACTGCCGGGTCGTGGGAATCAGCGAGAAATTCACGCGTATGGCCCGTTTGGGCGACTCAAGGGCCCGTTTGACTTCGAGAAAATTTGTAAATTAAGATTAAATATATACCTAAATATTGACGAGTCAACACGAGTACTCGCCGCGAGTACTCGTGCCTCCAGAGCCTGATCCGTGATCCATTACTGATCTGACCCGCCACGGGTCTACGGATCAAACGGATCGGATCACCGAGATGCCCGAGCGGATCGAGTATGGGTAAACTCGTGTGATCCGCTGACTTGTTGAGGTCTCTAATCATAAGTAAGGCGAAAGTAAATCAGTAAACAAAATATATCATCTGGCATTTCATCAGTAACGCGCTTTGCGGAAACTTGACATTTGTGTACATGCGACCAGCTTTCCTCGCGCATGTGGTAGGTGAGGTACTGTAGAATTTCCTTCAATTCGACCTTGCCCGTTACGCGTTACAAATTTGAAGCAATTCGACCCATCGACCCCGCCGAGAATTAGCGTGACAAGACCAAAAAATTCGACCTCAGTTACTACCACCACGGACGCTTTCCCGCTACACTACCGAGCTACGTAGTAGCATATCCAATGTCCTTGAAGCTGAATACTCAAAACCAGCTGTTACGTGTACTACTCTTCCCTTACCTGTCAGCGACGCACTTCTTTTTTCTTTCTTGCTTAACTATGACTGCCAATCCGCTACTTAAAATTCCAGAAAACTATCTGGATTATCTATTTCCCAAGGCTTCGACATCGGTCCTTGGACTCATTGAGTTCAAACTTCCACATGTCACAGAGTCGGATGTACCTATCATCAAACTCGAAATGCAGCAGAGCATCCCCATCTCCTTGTTGAGATTCAAGCTTTGCATGCCGCCGGTACAAATATTTGGATTCACGCCGTGCATTGTCGAGCACGGCGGTATTGTTTTATTGTTGTAAATTAAGCTTTTTTATTGTTGTAAGTAGTATACTGTACTATTTCGACCATAGGTTCACGTCACAGGTCACAAGGCTTTGTGATGCGAACCTAATTGTAGTTGGTCACTAGGTCACAAGGGGTCATGAACATGTACGAAATTGGTCACAAATTTGACATTTACCTAAATTTTGCTCCTCTGGCCCGTTTTTGGCAGTTTTTGCTCCCATTTCATCTTGTTTAGCATGAAAACAGTGAATTTATACTATTTAAGTAGATTTATAAGTAAAATTAAGCTCAAAACTGTGCAAATTGAACTTAGAAATTTCAGTGAACATAATTTTTTTTAGTCACACACTTTCGACCAGCATGAACATGGCACTCAACATGTTCATGAGGTCACAGGTCACAACCCCTGAACCTATGGTTGAAATAGTACAGTATATACGAGTACTGTACAATGTAGCAAGCTACTGCGCTTGCAAAAGATTATCTTACCCCCGTTCCTGCTCCTCTTGCCCAAGAGATTTTGAGCCCCGCGAATCTAACACTCCTTTAGCATGCTCAAAAGTGTGCCATGCCTGATTGTTCCTTCACTTAAGGAACTTTTCTCCGTGGCAGCCTCTCTTCAGTCTATCGAGGGCCTCGAAATGAAATCCCTTTCCCATTTCGATGCTACAGAATCTACTACAACACTTCCGCTGTGGCTGATCACATACTGGCGCTGTGTCCATGACATCCTACCGATACGAAAGACATGGGCACTCTCCGAGCTATCACTCCGCACGCGTCGAGTGTTCCTGGAGATAAACAACCGCGATACCCATCTCCAACCCTCCCGCCAACTCATTTCCCATACCTACACTATCCTTCGTCGCCTGGAATGGACCGCCTACACCCAACCATTCAATGCGAATGAGCCCGTTGTATGCCTTGCGACATATCTCTCGAAAGAGTGGTTTCGCGATGAACATATCTCGCACGTTCTCGAGCTGCTACGTCGTGACCTCCTCTTTGGTGCCATTGATGGGGTAGAGGTAGCCGATGTATGGCTAATGGAATACATGAGAGCGGGATATAGGGCGGGAGATAACGTGTACAGCACCGATTCATATTACGCTCGCCTGTGCGAGGTCGGCAACCATCTGGCGCAAGGCTTAATACATACACTTGCGATGATTCTTAACCTCCGTAACCTCCACTGGATGTCAGCACTCATCGACATGGCGGAGCACCTTATATGGTGGGCAGATTCCTTGTCGAACACAGCAGACGAAGATTTTGTCGGGGTTCTCACCTGGTGGTTGCAGTTCCATCTTGGTATTACAACGATATTTCGATGGAAACCGATGGCCGTAACACACCAGGATGACTTCCACAACTGCGGACTATTTGCGTGATTAGTACTAGCAGTGAAACTGTTACCAAAAACGTACACAATGCTTGGTGGGAAGCAAGCAAGCGACGGACGTCTCGACGTGTTCTTGAGAATCATGCGGCTTCAGGATGAGGTATTTTAGCCGCGTTCTTTCCAATAACACAATAATTCTTACCCAGTCATATAGTATATGGGCTTTTGCCAACGTCAATTTGCGTACTCTTCCCTTGACATTGGCGACGCCGCGGAGATTATGGAAGATCTATCGTCAACAACTCCTCCAATTATCGATCAGACACAGATATCCTCTCCCACATTGGCCCTGGAGGCCATCTCTGAGCCTACCAAGGATGATCTCGATGTTCAGGCTGTTCTTGATGATGAAGAGTCGCCGTCAACCTCGTCCCTACGTTCCAAGAAACGCCCACACCTTATTTTATCACCTCCGCCAAGTCCGCAAAAGGCACCCGCCCCGAAGCGTCTTAAAGCTGTCAAGTCCGCAGCTCGTCGCGCGGCAGAGGACAACAAGACAAGTGGTCTACTGCGGTGGATGACAGTGAAGGAGGAGGCGGTAGTCCGAAAGGAAGAGGCGGAACGACCAAAACGGGATGCGGAGGAGATACAGGCGGAGCGCGATGCCATAGAAGAACAGCGCTTAGCCGAGATTGAGCAGAGAAAAGCCAAAATTCGTGCACAAGGCCTTGTGCGACAGCAGCGGAAACGACAGCTGGAGAAGGAGAGCGAGATTGCCCAAGGAATCCGCAATGCAAATGGCAAAAAGATTGGTACGAAAATGGTAAGCTAAAGGTCATTGACATTGTAATGGTGATCTAATGAGCCTGATTAGAACTTAAATGACGTGATTATGCAGCCCGTACCTCAACAAAAGCATTCTCTAGCTGAGCATAGTCGTCCCAATCGTCAGATCCTAGAGACTTTCCGGCTTGAAAACCGAAAGCCCCAGGGCCGCAAGCGCGTTCATGAGAAGGTCGACGCCAAATACTGTAACTGGGTCAGTCCCTTGACATGGCCGATGATTGAGGAAGCTTGGCGACATCCGAGCGTTGGCTACAAGAAGTCATCAAAGGCTATCCAGAAGTACTTGAAATCCCATCATCCTACCCTGTTTGCGAACATCGCCTACTCCACTATCGAGGGGTGGATTGAACGCCCTGATGACGGTCCGCCAAGATGGAGCGACAAGACTATGAAAAGAGTAGAAGCGGAAAGTTATTCTGGACATAAAAATGGCGGGAAGCGCGGCATTTTGGTGAGTTCAATTTCTCGTTCTGTGGGAAAGCATACTGACCTTGTACAGGCTAGCTATCCCGATGTCGCTGACGAGATTCGTACACGCTTGATACGCCTTCGTGGATCCTCGGCACCAGTAACTGTCGTCACTGCACGGGCCATCTTTGTTGCTGTCATTCAGACGAAGGCGCCAGAAATCTTCGATAAGGTCGCTAAAGATGGCAGTCGTTTCAAGTGCTCCGAGTCGTACATTCGCCAATGGTTGCATGAAACCCTACGATGGTCGCCTAGAAAGGGTACCAAAGCCGGCCAGAAGCTTCCGGTCAACTGGGAGGATCTATGCTTCAAGGCGTTCAATCGGATATCATACAGCATATGGATTTTCGACATACCATCGCCCATGTACGTTAACTCCGACCAGACGCAGATGCTCTTCGCACAAGGATGCAACTTCACATGGCACGACACCGGCTCGAATCAGGTTCCGATTGTTGGACTCGAAGAGAAGCGTGCTGCTACGGTGCTGGTATCCGTGGCAAACGATGGTACTCTCCTTCCATTCCAAGTAGTGTATCAGGGCAAGCAAGCGAAGTCTTTGCCATCTGCGAAAGCCCCATACTACAGCGAGTTTATAGCAACAGGTGCAAAGATTGTTCCCTCGAACACGAAGACGTACTGGTCCACCTATGAGACGATGGTTCTATTCGTCGAAGAAATCCTTGCACCTTATTTCGCTAGTATCCGTCGCAAACTCAATCGTCCACCAACACAGAAGGGGCTCTGGCAGATTGATGTCTGGTCCGTTCATCGTGGTACCAACCTGAAGACGTATATGCGGACCAAACATCCCGAGATCATTGTCGACTTCATCCCCGGCGGATGTACCGGTGTTGGACAGGCCTGTGATGTTGGGATGAACAAACCTATTAAACATTCATGGAAGCGTTCATACCATGAAGACATCGTCGGCGAAGCATTAGCACAGATAGATTCCGGTGTGTCAAATGTGGAATTCGACAAAACCATTGGTGTAGCGCGTGATCGAAGTATCCGTTGGCTATGGAATTCATATAACGCGGTTAACAACCCCACATTAATCAAAAGTGTAAGTTATACACACCATAGAAACCATTCCTGACAAGCTAACATTTTGGTAGGCCTTCGAACGCTGTTCTTTTAAAGGTGTCAATTTCTCGTACGAATCCTTGACTGGACCAGAGCAGCGGGAGCGCCTCCGAAATATGGCCATTAATGATCCTGAGTTATGGGCGGAATTGACGATGTGCAAGCCGTCGAAGGAGCTAGACGCCCACAATGCCGCATACGAGAACGATGGCATGGAGGACACCGCTCCAGCAGACGCAGATGACGATGATTATGTTCCCGATTCCTCGGTTTCCCTTCGGTCTGTTGCTGCATACACAGTTTCTGTGGTGCCAGTTGGAGCATGCGAGGTGACGAAGAACGGGGCATTAATGCGCAAGAGCGAGGCAGAGGCATTAGACAATACGAGCTTTGATGATGGTCGTGGTCAGGGGACAAGACGAGGCACACGGGAACGCAAGCCGAATACCCGGTATGCAGGCTGGTGGTGTCATTCTCACGAGTCGGACAATGACCAAGAGCTTACACCGCACCCATAGGGCCCCGAAAAAAGGCCTTTAAATCATGCTTGATACCTATTCGACCTACAGCCCCGTTACACGTTACAATGTATGATATTTCGTACTCGACCCATATACCCGTTAATACGCACAGTACAATTTGGCCACAGAAAGGCTACATTTTGCGAATTCTACAAGACCTTGGTTCAGTAAAGACTTGTACACGAAACACTAAGTACGAGAAGTCTACGCTATAGACTTCAAGGAGACTCTCTTAGGACGCGAAGAGACTCCAAGGTGGCCAATACGTGCCTATGGGATTAACTCCAGATGAACTGGCAACTCCCGTAACGTTCTACAGAAACCTTAAAGCGTACCTGAATATCAAATACTCAATGCGTTCCGGGTTACCCAAAAGTACCCGTTAGACACTTGAACTCAGTCAAGTGAACGTCCAAAAGGACCAGTACTCACCTAGTGTTCAGTACTAGTTGTAAACTACAAGGCCTATTCAGAATCCGTATAATGAACCCGTACAAAACGTTGTATACCCTGATCTACAAGGACCCGCAACTTTGTGACACGAGTCAGACACATATCCGAAAGCACGTCATCTCGCATCATTACACCAAGAGCCATCCGCTATCACATCGGATACGGTTCGGAACCGGATGACCAGTATCCGGCCTGTGACTCAGAAACCATCAGGAACGTGAGCCTTATGGCTCCTTGGCCCAAGACCAGAATCACAGAAAACACTATAACAGAACAACCTTGAATGCCACCCATACAAAGTGGGGTATCATTCGCAAGCTATTACTTAGACCTTTCGCAAGAGGCCAAGTATAAGAAGATCCAACTAGAACTCAGAACAAAACTTACACTGCGATAAGTCGGGACAACTAGACTTCCATATGGAATATCCTACCAGTTGAGTCAGACAAGCACAAGGTGTTATATCAAATATCTTAACAAGCACGCAATCCGCAGACTTATGAGTCACCCGGAAGTGCGGAGTCTCAGTAATATACATCCGTAAGGCCGGACAGTAAGTAGTTTGTATCCGGATCGGCCCGGTAGCGTAGTATATAAAGGATTGTACAATATCGTAGTCAGTAGTTAATCTGCACCCGTGTATACCGCATATCAGTGAAATACAAGTGTATCGTTGACTCGGAAACTATTGCTTCCACCCGGTTTAAGTTAAGAAAACCTTCAGAACCTCCGTAGACCAGTAACAGTTTTACTTGGTGATCTTTAAGTCAGTACTCGGGAACTTAGTTATCCGTACTTGTGGAAGTCCCTCTGTCCCTAGACGGAGTCTAAACGATAGAAACAAGTCCCGTAACGAAGTAACTTAAGAACCCTTGAAGTCACCGCGCTTGCGACTGCTTCGGATTCAGTTATAAGAAGACAAGGCCCCCGTTGTTAGTTTAGACCTGCCTAGCGTACCCAAACCCTAAGGATCTTTACGTACCCGAAGGAGATCTTGGTCCCTACGTTTTGTTGAGTTGAAGATTGAGTGCACGAGACAGTCAACCGGATAGTCTACTAAGACTCAGTGTACTTGAGTGTCAACCTTTCAGCTAAGACCTCGGGTATTCCACTTCTTCCGGAATCCCACAAGTTTAAAACCCCCTAGCTCCCTCGAACTTGCACTTGTGTTAGTCTAGGAAGTACATCCTCACACCCTCCGTTTGGAACCTCCTTGAGTCACTAGATCTAGGCTAAGGTTGTAATTCGTTACGAGTGATAAGGTCAGAACCTTGTACTTGTTCACCGGGAACTTCAGAAGTATCCGGGTGTTTATTTGTTGTGTTTGTTTTGTGTGTGTGATTAGTAGTGTGTATTTCTGTGGTGTTTTCCTACACTACGCATCATATTTTGGAGCCCATCGCCAGGGGGCTTATTTGTTTCAACTTGAGGATTCGGAATCCAACGGTTAAAAAGCCTTACAAACAAAATTTCCTCCAAAAGAACTTCGACCTCGCAGTCTTCGCGTTATACGCCAAGTCAGGCTGAACGTTCACCCCCTCCGTCTAGACAACGTGCGAGTACGTCAAGTGCTCCAGCTAGTTCGGATAGAATCCTTAGACCAAATTCTAATCCACCCGGTTACTTAGTAAACGGTGGACCAGAAGCTAGACAGAAGGCAATAACAAAAGCTGCCCAGTCTAGTCAAACCCAAAAAGAACCTACACGTCGGAAAACTCCTTCTGTACCGACACCCGTTACTCCTCAAAACAGGACTAACGACCCAAAAGCACCTAGTGCACCTAAAGCGTTCAGACCTTCTCTCGTACCTTACCCAGAAGTAGCTTCGGAAGACGAGTCAGAAGACTTTCCGCTGAGACAACACTCTTTAGAGCCCAACCCTTTGTTCACAATTTTAAGATCCCAGATGACTACTGTCACCTTAGATCCCGCTGCGTATCCGTCCATGGCTCTGTCAGAGCACTTGGACGGGTCTAATTTACCTATTCCGGGTACCAGACATGCACCCGAGTTCGCCGCCACTCCAGCTGGCGTAAAAAGATACTTCAATTCCTTAGACTGGATATTCCCGTCTAAGAAGATCAAAGAAGATGGTCTCAAGATTGAAATTGCTGTTAGTTACGTCGATGAAGATGTCAGAAAACAGTGGTTTGTGATGCCCGAGTATGCAGCAGCCAATTACCTGAAGTTCAAGAAGGCAGTACTCGAAAGTTACGGCGCAGGCGCTGAAGATCGAGAACACACCACTAAGGAACTTGAAGAAAAAACTCAACAGTTACAGGATCAATCCGATCTATAACAAAACAAGTTGGGTAGAGTTTAAACGGGTAATCATGCATGTCATGTTATACTTAATTAAGAACAAAGACATCACAGAGAAATCTGCTATAGATCACGTTGTGAACTGTATCTTGGGTCCCTCATGGGCTAGTATACAAGTAAAACTAAAACGTGTACACCCAGACTCCTCGGATGCTGCTAAGGCAGTTGGTCTCAAGTGGACACTTAGCCAAGTATCCGAAGCTATCAGCACGCACTTTGGGGATATGAACGTTTTCGGGCAAACATCTGATATTCCAGAAGCATCCGGTAGAGGGTTTGACCGAGCTCTTGTTCCAATATCTACTAGTCGAGTCAAGACAGAGTCATTAGCTCAACAGACAGAGTCTCTAGCTCTACTACTTGACAAGATTAACATTGATGCTAAGGAACGAAGAGAAGCTGAACAAAACCAGAACAGACAACATGAACAACTGTTGGCAGCCCTTAAGGATGTGATTCGGGGAAATCCGACCATCCGGAACCAACATGTTCAACAGTACGACTACCTAAGTGAACCACTTAGTTACCCGTACGAGGTAGTACAACACTTAGCACAAGGAGCACCTGCGTATCCGGGTGGACAGTCCAAAGGAACTGGGATGCTAGTAAGGAATAATCCCGGAAGCAGCAGACCACATCCACCACACCCGCCGCATCAAGCTGGTGAAGGGCAGTGCTTCTTTTGTGGCGAAGAAGGACACTTTGTTAGGGAATGCGTACACCAGAAGAAGATGGAAGCAGAAGGCTGGATTTACAAGCCCAACAATGTGAAGTACTACTTCTTAAGAAATGGAACATCACTACAAAGTAAAGCTAAGGCCGGTATTTGGCCAGCTTGGCAAGTCTGGAAGCTTATGGAAAAGATTACCGGGAAATTACCATCCGAAGCTTCCGCCATGCTCAGGTCCCAGAGCTTCATAATGGAGACTGAAGAAGATATGTTTAGTCCACAGGCAGTAGTGGATGCAGAACGGGTACCAGATACCCAGTCAAATTTCGATTAGGCTCGAGGATGGAAAAGACTCCAGAAGAACCAGGAGAGAAAAGGCTTACACTTGCGGAAAAATTGTTAGAGCATCTAATCGAGTCACAACGACACTCTTGGAAGCAAGACAATTCGTCCTCAGCTATAAGTCTTTCCTCTTCTCTGGAGTCTGGGCCTGTTAACACGCTAACAGAGTCTCTTGAGAGCCAATTCGTAAATACGCGTGCACAATCTAATGGAAAACATATCGAAAAACCAGTTGAAATCTTGAAACGGAAACCAGGACTAAATCTGCACGGGAAAACCAACATTCGACCAAGTCAAAGACAAGTTGAAGTCGTAATCCCTGTGAAGAAGCAAGTTAGCTTTGCAGACTCAGAACCAGGAACTAGCAAAATACCCGATCGGGTAGAATCAGTCAAGGAGACTGTTGTTCAGGAAAAGCCTACAGAAACTTTTGTAGATCCGGAGCTAAAGAAAATCATTGACGACGCGTTGCAAGCCCCAGGGCCATTAGTGTCTAAAGATGATATAATTGAACAATAGAAACAACGCACTTACCAACGGATATCAAAAATACGAGCTATGCTCAACGAAAATCCTGAATGGCGTTCACTCTGGAAACAATTCTTACCCTTCGAAATGCTAGCTACAAATGAGGCATGGCAGAAAGACTTGCTAGACCTCTTGAAAGGAAGAAACGTCAAGGTCAATATACAAATGGAGTTTGTATCACCCGAACCGACCTCTGTTTACATGCTAAACAGAATGGAAGGGAGTGATTTACCCATCAATGTCATAGTTGTACAAGACCCTGTCGTCCAGTTGTACCACTTCAATAACGGCTACAAGGGTCCATACTTCAATGTGGACTTACCCGCTGCAAGTATAGCACCGGAAAGCGCAGAACTAAGAACCGTATGGCCGATTATTGGAGGAGCTGGCAGGAAAGAGTGTCTGTTAGACAGCAGATCACAAATTGTATCTATGTCCTTAAAAGCAGCACTTGAGTTAGGCATTTCTTATGATCCTAACGTTCAGATAACAATGGAAAGTGCGGACCAGACCCGAACCACTACAGTAGGGTTGGCCCGTAACCTTCCATTTACCTTTGAAGGTGTCACTTACTACCTACAAGTACATATCCTTAGGTCACCAGCCTACGAAGTACTGTTAGGAAGACCCTTCGAACGGGTATCCAGTCTTGTTACTTCCACTACGGGTGAACAAGTATCCGCAACAATAACCGACCCAACGAATGGTCGACGGATGACTATGCCCACTTATGCGAGAGGTGAAGTACCAAGGTATCTCAAGCCTGTACAGCAAGAGGGTTTTCAGAGCCGCTCAAGGAATTGATCCCAGATCAAGGAGAGGTTGCTCTCTACATAACGAGAGGCAAGAATGGCTATAAAATACAAGAAACCTATGTACCAGGCAATAACAGAACGAGTTTCAGTTCGGCAGATTTGACCAGTTTGTACTTAAAGAAGTCTAATGATGGAGTACAATGAGCAGTCAAACCACTCAGACGGGAATTCATATTCCGGGATCCAAAAGACCCGTTCATGGTACCCGTAAAACACCCATGAACGGAGAACAGTCAACAGTTTTCGGAAAGTATTTGACATCCGGAAGCCATTAACTAAGAATGAATGGGACGCAGGACTTGTGTTAAGCACCTCGCAGATGTTTTATGGAGTTCCAGAAGAACTTCAGAGTGTGTTTGGACAATTCTCAGTCACCATGGCAGAAGAACATCTGCACAGGCAGCAAGAAGTGTTCCTACAAGGAGTTAAGAAAATGCGTAAACCTAAAGGTATCTTTGAAATGCGAAAACTTGATGTCTATGCGGCTAAGAAGTATAAGCCAGTGGCGTTGAAGACTAAGCCACATCTTGGTACCCTCCCGGATGAGTTTCGCATTGTAAGGGATATACAAGGCGACCCTCTAGCCGATATGCCTAAATTGTCTCCGAACCCACCCGAGTTTGTACCCACAGGCAGATACACAGCTGAGCGAAGAGAACAGATCCAGAAGGACCATACAGGAGACTTCTTATGGCCTGAAGAACGCAAGCTAGTGGATCAGCTAATGTGTCAACAAAACGAGGGTTTCGCATGGGACGAATCAGAAAAGGGCAAGTTTCGGGAAGACTTCTTTCTCCCGGTAGACATGCCAGTAATTCCTCACACACCATGGGTACTACGGAATATACCCATTCCACCCGGTATCTATGACGAAGTGTGCAAGATCATTAAGAACAAAATAGACACAGGTGTATACGAACCTTCGAACTCGTCATATCGATCAAGATGGTTCTGTGTACTCAAGAAAGATGGTAAGAAACTTAGGCTTGTACACAGTTTAGAACCCCTCAACGCGGTAACAATTGCACATTCAGGCTTACCACCCGCAACAGAAGAGTTAGCGGAAGCCTTTGCGGGTTTATCGTGCGGAGGAACCCTAGACTTGTATGTAGGATATGATGAGAGATTGTTAGCCATAGCCTCAAGAGATATGACTACCTTTTCAACACCCTACGGAGCACTAAGACTAAGAACCTTACCCATGGGTTGGACAAATTCAGTACCAATATTCCATGAAGACGTGACATACATACTACGTGAAGAAATACCAGCATACACTAGGCCTTACATAGATGATGTACCAGTCAAAGGCCCTTCAACCAGATACGAAGACAAGGACGGCAACGCGGAAGTACTTAAGGAAAATCCGGGTATCCGTCGATTTGTTTGGGAATATCTCAACAATATGAACCGTATCATTCAACGGATGAAGTATGCGGGTGGAACGTTTTCCGGACATAAAGCTATCATATGTGCGGATGAGATAGTAGTTGTAGGACACGTATGTTCATATGCTGGGAGAAAACCCGCTGCTGAAAGAGTCAAGGTCATACAGGACTGGCCTGACTGCGAGAACTTGACACAAGTCAAGTCTTTCCTAGGCACCACAGGTATCTTCCGGGCATTTATTAAAGATTATTCAGTCAAGGCCTACGCCATGAACAAGTTAAATCGTGGTGCAGTACCTTTTCAATGGGGACCTGAGGAAAAAGCCTCTATGCAAGCCCTTAAAGATGCTATCACAAATTGTCCCATGTTAAAACCACTCCGTTACGATTGGGACACTCCGATAACACTTTCGGTTGATACTTCTTACCAGGCAATAGGCTTCTACTTATCACAGAAGGACTCAGAAGACGACAAGAAGACTTACTTTGCTAAATTCATGTCTATCACTCTAAACGAGACTCAAGCAAGGTATTCACAAGCCAAACGAGAACTATTTGGTTTACACAGAGCTCTTATGCACTGTAGGTACTACTTACTTGGATGTCGGAAACTCCGGATAGAAGTGGATGCAAAGTATATCAAAGGAATGTTGTCAAACATAGACTCTCTCACCAACGCTAATCTACAGCGATGGGCAGAGGATATCCTGATGTATCACTTTACCTTAGTGCACGTACCGAGTAAAGTGCATGGACCCGATGGGTTAAGCCGAAGACCACCTTCAGACAAGGACCCAGTGGTACCATACGACGAACCAGATGATACATTGGAACTTGAATACGAGGAGAATCCTAACATTGCAAAAGAGGATCAACCTCTAGAATTTGAAGAGTTTAAGGACCATATCGATACTCGCACGGGTTTCATGCAGAGCCTTCACACAGGAAACAGTGAGACACCCGAGTGGTCACCCGAACAGCGAGTTTCACAAGCCACAGCTGCAGCGGTTGAAGACATTGAGAAGTGGGTAGACATACCTAACTTCCCAGACCAGAACAGGTCTGAACGGGAAAAAGCATGGGAAACTATGTTACCGTATGTACAGCCGTACTTAGAAAAGAAGTCACATTCGGAAGAAAGTGAGTTACTCGAACAAATGGTAACTAAGATGCAAGACTGGGCTGATAAGGAATTCTTTGTTCGAAATAACAGACTCTACAAAATATCTAACAAAGGGGAATACAAGCGGGTGTTGCAAAAACCTGAGAGAATGGCAGTCTGTAAGGTCATACACGACAAGAATGGCCACAAAGGACAATTCTCAGTCAAACACTTGATTCGCACCAGGTTCTGGTGGCCAGCACTAGAAACCGATGTGAATTGGTATGTGAAGACTTGTGTTCTCTGTCAGAAAAGACAAAAGAAGAATATACACATGGAACCTAGAATCACTTCAACACCAGGAATCTTTGAGAAGGCCTATGTGGATACCTTCCGGATGCCACGGAACGGCTAACAAGGATGGTAAAACTTCCAAGAAAGACTTGAAAGCTGAAGAAACTAAGTATTCTGGATATAATGCAGTGACTGTTGCTAGATGTGGATTATCCGGATGGCCAGAAGCCCGAGCCTTGAAGGAAGAAACTGCAGAAACGCTAGGAGACTGGTTATTTGAAGACGTACTGTCCAGATGGGGTTGCATTCGAGAAATTGTAACCGACAATGGACCGTCCATTAAGAAAGCAATGCGATACGTAGAACAGAAGTATGGCATAACGGGTATACTTATTTCACCCTACAACAAACAGGCCAATGGCAAAGTTGAAAGAGGATACTGGGATATTCGCCAGTCACTCTTCAAGGTGTGTAAAGGAGACCCTTCAGTTTGGCCAGCATATTTACATGAGGTCTTATGGGCAGAAAGGATCACAGTAAAGCGTGGTTTAGGGTGTTCACCCTTCTATGCGGTAACTGGAAGTGAACCTATTCTTCTGTTAGACTACATGGAGGCAACTTGATTAGTAGACGCACCGGATAAAATCGTATCCCACTCGGATCTTGTGGCTTATCGAGCAAGGTTAATAGCAAAACACGCTTCGGATGTAGCTAACATGAGAAAACGGGTGACTGCTGCAAAACGAAAAGCTGCCGAAGCCTTCATGGAGCAGTACAAGAACACTATGCCAAACTGGCAATTCAAGACCGGAGAACTAGTCCTAGTAAGAAATACCAGAATCGAAGATGAGTTGAATTCAAAGTTCAAAGAAAGATTCATGGGCCCTTATGCGGTAGTTACAAGAACAACAGCTGGTAACTAAATATTGTGTGATCTAAACGGTGAACTACTAGACGGGAAAATCGCAGGTTTCCGAGTTTTACCCTTTTATTCACGAAGGGACCCCATTGACTTGGGAACACAATTCTACAGAAGACTAAACGCAATTAAAGACAGTGTCAGCAAGGTATATGATAAAGTAGCGAAGAGTGCCTTGTGGATTCTCAGTCGTGCTGCTAGAACCGGATGACACGGTTAACTGGAAAATGCGTGCAGCGGGACTCGAACGCAAAAAGGTTTTCAGCATCGAATACGTACTGTGGGAGAATCGAACTCCTGAGAAGCTTACCACTAAGCCACAGCAGTGTTGGAAGCAAGTTTGGGTCCAGCGCCGAATGGGTTCGTAGACCACCCAGCCCTGGCAGCAGCACAAACAAATCTCGGGTAAAAACAACGCAGGTAAAAAGTACCCGATAGAGCACAGCAAGAAAAGAGGAACAATCGACTTAGAAATGGCTCAGAAGGGATTCGAACCCTAAGCCGTCTGAGAAGCGGATTGATCGACCAGTAGACCATTTGAGCCTTGCTAAAGACAAGGGGCAACACAGTACCAAGAAGCCCACACTTCGCACTGGCTCTGGCAAAGCCCACTGCATAAGTAAGAGGCCGGATACACCAAGAATATCCGAGGCTATGTTCATGAACTGTTGACTGATCCAAAAAGGTCAATCTACGATGCGGTTGGACTACGGGTATTCTAAAAATCTGTGCACAACATGAGCTTAGTGGCAGGCCCAACACAGGATTCGAACCTGCAACTTGCCTCGCCAAAGAAGACAGGCCGTCAACCAGTAGACTATATAGGCTGTTTGGAGGAGTTGGGTCTTCACTGGTGCCACCTTAACGTCACATGTACGACTAAAGAGAAGCCCGGATGAGGATTGAATTACCCGATTGTGAAGTATCGGGTAACACAGGCATATTCATCCAAGAAGCAAATACGTGGTGACGAAATAGAATCGGGTGAAAATAGTACCCCCGTTTTAGTAGGCCAAAGATGGCGCGGACGCCATGTAAAGAAAAAGAAAGGAGAGGGTACATGAGTATTCCTAAAAAATTTAGATAAGAAAATATTAATTTTCAAAAAACAGATTAATGGCAACATCAAGTGTGCGAGAATATGTAACATCGGATAAAGTACGGGTGACTCGAGTATACCCGATACTCGGGTGAAATTCTTAAAAAGAATTCGCGCAGCAAAAGAAGCGATCGGTTGCTGTGGCGCAAGCTTCGAAAACCGCATAACACAGCGCAGATCCGGAAAATGCCGGATAGCACATAAAATAACGGTCAAGACAGACAGGGGCGAATACAGAAAACTTCCCCGCCCCCTCGTTTCTCTCTGCCAAAAACCGACATGTCGACAGATTCAACCACCCAACCCAGCCCGTTCTCTTACGTGGGACAAGACTCAGTACCCGAAGATCTACGTTTCACACTCAACGATGATCTCGCGGAACAACTAATCGACGACCCGCATACAGTGGTAGAAAACTGGAGAACTACAAGCATGCACACGGACCGGGCACTGCGAGCACTGGGTGAGATCGCGGATATAATCGCGTCTTCCAGTGAGGACAGTGAACAATACCTGAGCCCGTTACACTGGGTAGACTGGGTGTTCACTGAACAGATCGCCAAGTGTTCAGACTGGATGCCTGGAGAGGAGACGTCGGGTGAAGTCTCGGGAAACGTACAGGTACCCGAACCTGACACAAGCCCAATGAACATCGATCCCCCTCCCAAATCCCCCACTCCCCCTCCTACAGAACCCTCCACTTCACAGAAAACCGTCTCGGGTGAAACTCCGGATGACTCGACCACCCGAGTCAAACCCGCCAAGACTTACAGTCGCAAGAAGGATGCACCCGTCATTAGAACACCGGTTGTGCACATCGTCACCCGGCCAGTTATCCGAGCTCCAAATCTGGACCGTCCAATTGAAGAAAAGTACGAATATATCAACAATGCGGACGAAAACTGGACGTGTTGCTGCTTCAAGTTGCACTACAGCGACGCCGGGAAACTGCTTGCCAAACCCGGAAGATTGTTCGAGGAGCTTCCCCACCCGAGAAAGCCTCACTTCAAAGTAGAGCACGTACGGGAGTTCGTGGACTGCTTCAAGCTCTACATGAAGGACCATATGACTGAGGCCCACACGAAGAGTCGTCCAGCGGCAATCAAGCTGATAGACGATGCCTTGTTCATCGCACAAATGGCCATGCATCCCAAGAAAGCGCCAAAAGCTGTAAGACTTTTTGTTAAGTATAACATGTAGTCTAACAATTTTGGTAGCACCAGGAATATAATCCTAAGAGCAAGGACGCTGATAGCAACGAAGAGGACCAGTTGGACGAGACTTCGAGTGAGGAAGAACGATCCGATTCTCCATCCGACTCGGATACTACCCCGCCACCCGGTTCAAGCAAAGACAAGGGTAAAATTAAGGACTCCGCCAAGTCGAAAGATAAGGCGTCGAAGTCAAACAGCAAGCGTCCACGGGTGTCGGATGACGATGAAGTATCCGGTAACGCCTCGACTACTTCAAACAAGGTGAAGGCACCGCCAAAGAAGAAGTCTCGCGTCGCGGGTGATAATAAACCATCCGAAGCATCCTCCTCCCGCCCTCGCCCCTCCAATCGCAGACCACTTGTTCAAGGAAATAACAGTGACGATGTCCAGCGCTGGATTAAAGGCAAGTGTAATGCATGCCTGGAGTCGAGAAAACGTTGCATTTTCCCGGTTACGAAGAAAGGCAACCGTTGCTTTTCCTGCGAGGCTTGTAGCAATGCGAAGATCAAGTGCCTCAAGACGCCTTTGGGTCCCATGGAATACGGGTATTTACCCGCTGAACAAACCGAGAACACGCAAGGAACTTGGGAGTTCTTGGGTCGTGGTAATATACAGGTTCCTCGCAACGCCACCCCAGCCCAGCATCGTGCTTTACTTGGCGCAGCATCGGGAAACCCCCGGATACCCGCGGCGCCATCCGAGCTCGAGTTATTGAAGGCGGAGAACACAGAATTGAAGGCACGGGTGGACGAGATGGGAAAACAGATGAAGTTGTTGAAAAAGAGCGTCAAGAAACTCGAGAAGCGAGTTGAGAAGATGGAAAAGGACGATTCAGATGACGAGGAGGTATCCGATGAAGATGACAAGAAAAAGGAAAAGGACAAGGACAAGAAGTAAACCAGGACTTGAAGACTTGTATATATGATCTCAATCTACTCGTTCTGACTTTCCCTTGGTACTTAGAAAATTATATCCACCTGAAGTATAGTCGATCGGGAAGAATTTAGTACACCCAAGTCAACTCCTGTTTGAAATAGGCTGAAGACAGAGGAAAGCAGTAGCGGGACCTAGAATCCGGATGAGTATCGGGTGACCAGTGATTACCCGATCTGCGAAAGACTTCGACAGAAGACCACCCCAAATCAGTAGCTAAAAATAAGCAACGCAGATCCCCCTGATCAGCGAACAGAAACGTCTAGTACGACATGTGATAGTAGGGTCACGTGATGATATCTGTGAATACATTAAGGACACAGGTCGAGTTGACTCAGTAAAACAGACACCCCATAATGTCCAACATATCCACGCCGTCCCGGAAGACTTCAAAAGTACCCGCTACACCCGTTAAAACGACTAGGGCCTACACGTACTTGGGCCACCAAGATCGCATTAGTAGCGCGGACTACTACGAGTTCACCTTAGAACAAGCAAGACTTGCTCATGGTAAACCTCACACTATCTTGGAATGGTCTGCTAGCGAAGAACAATGCGTCCTCATCTGGGAAATCGCTAGTCGATCCGTCGCCTACTACAACCCCTACAAGAAGCAATTTCCAGACGCGCGTCACTGGCTAGATTGGGTTATGACGGAGGCGTACCGGGTAATTTGCAGGAAGGAAAATTTAGGCGATCTGGGTCTAGGAACGGATGAAGAAGTTACACCCGGCTATCGATATTTCGGCCAATTGGACTTCCAGAAATCCTGCTGTTCCTTTGACTTCACCCTTAGAGAGGCCAACGACATCGCCAAGAGTCCAGCTAAGCTGTTGACACACGATGCTGCCGACAAGTGTAACCAGACCTTAGCAAGGGCGTCCTCCTTAGCCATTGCGAAGGAAGCCAGACCAGTAGAGGACTTTCCTTCTGCTTGGCACTGGTTGGATCACTACTTGGCTGAAACCATAGTAATCACCCACCCAGAACTAATAAAGGTAACGTTGGGTACTTTTGTGAGCACCCGACCTAGACTAACAAAACGTGAAGGGTGAAGAACCAGCACAAGACGTAGAAATGGCTGCACCGGATGAACCGGAAAGTCAGAAAACACCCGTGCCCTCCACACCGCCCCAACTCTCTCAAGCAGGGTTCACACTTGTTCAAGTCCCTTTCCCGCAGAATCCCATTCCACCCGCAGGTGCACCCGGAGCTTCATCGTCGTTCAGGACCTTCGAGTCAAACGAGATGATCAGCCTGAGTCCTAGAGTCTCCATCTCGGAAGGCTCACAAGTACCCGAGGATAGGATGGAGGAGCTGGAACGAGAACTTGGTCAAGCTAGTCGCGATTGTAACAACTTTCGTGAGGCCAACAAGGTGTTGCTTAGCATCAACAAGGACCTTCGCACGGCGAACGAAGACCTCACCAGCGAAAACGCCCGTCTCACCAGCGAAAACGCTCGTCTCACCAGCAAAAACGCCCGCCTCACCCGGGAAAACAACGCCCACCGAGAGCAGATGGCGTTAATTGACGAGTTAATCCCTCATCTAAAAAGACACTGGGAGGGACTTGGTAAATTTCGCAACGAGTACCGGGATATTGTGTACGAAGCCCGGATGGCTTCAAGGAAAAAGGACAAAGAGTTCCAGGAATGGAGACATGTCCAAGACATAGACTTGCACGCCATCCTGGAACGGTTCAAAGGTACTGGTGAAGAAATGGTCGACATGGGCAACCGGGAATTCTATCAACATATGGACACGGTTGAGAACTTGGTTGGGAAAGTCTATGGCAGCGAATGGCGTGAAGATTGGCCAGAAATGTCACCGTCGGCCCTCGGGTGAAGCATCGGGTAGTGGGATAGTACCCGAAGATGAAGCAGAAGCGGGAGAATCAATGACATCCGGTGAGGAAGACCTTTACGACGAGGACTCGGATAAAGATACTAGTACTAATTCTACGCGTAGTTCAGACACAGTAGACGAAGAAGCTAGTCAGACCAATGATATCGAGTACGAGGACGTGTAATTCCCTCCGAAAGATTTGTATTATCACCCGACGTCAAATGTACATAAAGTCTCAGAATATTAGTGTAACAAAATCCTCAGTTGAATTGGCACTTGAGTTCTGTTAGTATTATGAAGAACCCGCAAGACTTTGATAATATTTCTGTAAACTAAGAACTAAGAAGATTATAGAAATACTATCTAAGTTAAGGGGAGACTAACAAGGTCTGACAAGACTAGCGAGAGCTAAGAAAAAGTAAGACCGCGATCGTCAGAAAAGGTAAACGAACGCAACGAGACAGGAGCATCCTCGGGAAACGCCAAGTGACGCCGGATGAACCGGTTGGTTACAAAACGACGACTCTGGTAATTCTCCCACCATTCAACCAACTGCCGATCCGGAAAGTTCAACGAATCAGCGTCAATCAACAGATTATCGCAAGAAGCCAAGTTGGGGACCAGGAGCTTGTACATCCAGAAAAGGCTGAAATTGGTGATACCCATCGTATAAAGCTAAGGATCGGGTGAGACTCAGATAGCAAGGTATGACCCGACTTACCGACAGGTTGGCCATAGCCTCAGTAAAGCTATCCGGGTGCGAGCAAGCAAGATCCAAGTAGGGCAACGGCAGGTAGTCATTAACATGAACGCCGTTGACCAGGATACGATGCTTGGTTAAGAAACGTTTGACCAACGTATCAAGAGCCACGAAGAATGTGCGCGCCCAGAGGCGTTTAGCCTCAGTCAAGCCAAAGCCTGAGTTGGCCTCCCAAATGGTAACAGCGGCCAACTGTAAGGCATTATCAGCCAATCGGGTAGAAAAACGTTATCCGAGAAACATACGTACCAAAGAACGAAGCGCAAAGCGAAGGACAGGCGAGTCATGAGCATGACCAACGCCAATACGATCCCCGTCGTGCAATTGAAGGGTATAGTCTTGGTATCCAAAACCACCCGGCACGACAAGCACGATCATAAAGCCTTTCAGCTCACGGTACAGTTGCAATGCAACCTGCATGTCGAGCATCATCGTAGCAGCACGACGACGCGGAGAAGAAACCTCAGCATTGACAAACTCGGGAAGCATGGGTAGCTTGAGGTTACAGAACTCGGGAACGGATTCCATGTTTGTGATGGGCATATGGACTTGCAGAGCCCTCCTTTTATACTTGAACGGAAGCAAATGTGGCGGAATTGTAAAGACCCGTTATCCGATAAAGCCTCTATCCTACGGATAAGAAACCGCAGAAAATACACCCAGGATTGAAGGCTTTGACACAGACTTATCCTTAGGCTTCACACGTTAAGAAAAGTCAACAAAAACATGTAGCATTGTATAGGATCTATCAAAAGAGTGCTGGTCCTACAAGCTATAAGAAATAAAACAAGACATCGCTAAGACTACCAGAAGACAAAAGTAACAAAAGTCAAGCGGAAAATTCTTCGGAAACTTGGTAAACACCCGAGTGATTACCCTACAGAGCGATACCCATGCCTTGAGTAAGAGCTACATACAAGGAAGCAGTACGATGGAAGCCCTGCAACTCTCCATAAATACGCTTCAACGAGATGGTCAATTCCAAACGGTACTGAGCTTCCGCCTTAAGAGTACCGGGTGAAATGTCGGATACCTGAGTAGTATCCTTCGACAAGTGGTCAAAAATACGACCCAAGCGATTAACTTGGTTACGGTATCCTTCAATGGCAGGTGCAGCCAGGGGCATACCGCTGGCGTTCTCGGCGAAGTCAACTCCTGCAAAGACCCGTGCAAACTTTTGCCCTTTTGAGATTTCTGCCGAACTCTGCCGGCTCGGCGGTGCGGCAAGATCATCGTCAGATCACTGCCTGATCACTGCTATCGTTCGCGCCATCGCGTTCACTAGCTCGACTGTTGGAATGGGTCGTAGCTTCTTAGATATAGCACCACCATGTTGCATCTTGTTACCTTGATTATTCACTGCTTTGTTTCCCAATCAACTCACTGCTTATCGATGCCTTCGACAACGGAAAAGAGTACTTAAAGTTCACGTATTGTAGCTCTGTGTTATCAACATCTCTCAGCTAGCTGGCTAGCAAACCTCTTCTGAATACTCTCTACAATATCTCTCAACCTCTCTCATCTCGTGTCTTGGTACGTGTCGTGTCCCGCAGCCGCACTTCTGCTGATCCATACCTCAGAAATAATGTCGTCGACTCCAGTAACATTTGAGCATGACGGCCGCTCTTTCACGTCGTTTCCTGAAGGTGGAAAACAGTGGGTTCGCTGTCCGCTGTGCGGGGAGAAGAAGAACATCACTCGACATGGAAACCCCGAGCCATTCATCAAGCATTACAACTCTGCAACGTGTAAGAATGCTCTGAAGAGGGCTCGTCGACAGAGCGGTCAAATTCCCTCACTGAGCGCCGGCGGATCCTCTCACCAACCAACCGGATTCGGTGATCCCAGCGCGTCAACATCGAATCCACCAAGCGCGTCGCGTCAAGTATCTATAATTCGTGACGACGTATGTGGAGTTGTGCCATTAACTTGAATACCATCTGAACTGTTTCTTATAGCTCTCCTCTCTTGAACTCTCCGCTCCAGTCGCTCTGGAGGGTACAGATCCTGGCATTCCCGTCGCATCCTCTCCTCCATTGCCAGATATCTCTCTTCCCGAACCACTTGGTGCTCTCTCCTTCGAGGTTCTTGACGGTGTTACACCTCCTACTTCACTGGCTCCACCATCCAGCCGCCCATGTCCTGGCATGATTATAGTCTGGCCGGAGGGCAATTCCATGTGGGAGACTTATCCACTGCAGCAGCACGCAGTGCGTAACCTTGGATGGGAGTTGATTGGAATATCTAACAACGAGAACTCACTTCGAATTCGTGCCGAACACTGCACTTTCAAGGCTAGCGGATTGTACGGGAACTTGCCGTGTAAACCCTGTTCTAGGATTGCTACGGATCGTCAGTTTCGCCTCTTCGTTTCACAAGCGACAAGCGACGCAAAGGACCATACCCCTCACAAGTATCTGAACGCTCTCCAGCTTCGCGATCTGGTGAAACGGCTCACACAGAAACTCAAGACTGCGCGAAACCACGGACACGGATTGAGTCGGAGGACGAGGAAAGGAAGGTATGTACTCAAGTACTTCAATGCCACATCTAATATCTCACTAGGTTTGTGTCGCAGGAAGCGCGACTGTACTGTACTATTTCGACCATAGGTTCACGGGTTGTGACCTGTGACCTCATGAACATGTTGAGTGTCATGTTCATGCTGGTCGAAACTGTGTGACCAAAAAAAATTATGTTCACTGAAATTTCTAAGTTTGCACAGTTTTGAGCTTAATTTTACTTATAAATCTACTTAAATAATATAAATTCACTGTTTTCATGCTAAACAAGATGAAATGGGAGCAAAAACTGCCAAAAACAGGCTAGAGGAGCAAAATTTAGATAAATGTCAAATTTGTGACCAATTTCGGACATGTTCATGACCCCTTGTGACCTAGTGACCAACTACAATTACTGTAGTCTTTCGACCGTATCTTCACGGCCTGTGACGCGTTATGGTCGTGAAGATGTAGCGAACATCTTCACGGGGTCTAGACACATCAAAAATTTCCTTATTCGGATGCTCCGGCGTTAGCCGGAGCCGAAAATTTACCTATTTCAGCGAATACTAGCAACTTTTGGGGTCCGTGATGCGTTATGCTGTATCTAGATCTTCGCTTCACGGGCCTGCGTGACGCGTTATGTGAGCATGCGGTCGAAAGACTACAGTAGGTTCACATCACAAGGCCTTGTGACCTGTGACGTGAACCTATGGTTGAAATAGTACAGTAGTCGCGATCAGGCCACTTGCGCGCGACGATCATTACACGCCTGTACCTATCGCGATTTCAACATCAGACAAAACAGAAACGGGCTCTCAACTGGCACGCTGGCTTCAGACTGTCATGTCTGCTTATATCAATCACGAGTGGGGTGCCAAAGTCAATGGTCCTATATGGGTCCTTGCTAGTGATGGGGACTCTGCCTTTCGGTTAGCAAAGCATACTGTGTGCATGGCCGTTCAGGCGACTACTCAACCATTCGGTCGCATTCTTCGTCCCTTGAGTGGACTAAACCTACATATGTCAGTGGATGGCATCGTCGGCTCATGCGATCCAAAGCATGTTATCAAACGTGAGTGAATCATCTCGTTTCATGTTCCTTACTCAAGAAGATACAGGCTTCGCCACTCTTCTTCGCATGGATAAGGGTGTCATGATTTTCCTGGACACTATCTATCCCCGTTACATCCTCGAACTCCTTCAATTATTGCCCACATCAGGAAATGGCCTGTGGGCCAGAGGTAGCCTGAGTTAATCACTATCACAGTGATTAACCAGAGGGTATTAGGGTGTCTTGAGACATCTTTAGCTATCTCAAGACTGAGGCTGTTGTAATTACAAGCTTGAGTTATCCTGATGCTGTTGAGCTGACTTCAAGCTCACTCAAAGCAGAAGTGTTTGTAGTTCTCAACTCAGAGTAACTCGGGCATACCTAAAGGTAAACAAAGCACCATTGTCTACTTCAAACAACTCGAGTGTCTTGAGGACAACCTGAATGCACACACAGGAGATAGGAAAGAAATCCATGTTACATGAATTTCACCGAGGCGACACGGAATACAAAAGTATGTGCATCATACCCCAATCGAAATATAGCCATGCATATTTAGGGACCAAGTACCTAAAGCAACACCATTCACCTTCGTTGGGGATCCTGACATCGCGGTCATCCTCTATCCACGAAGGATGTTGATCTGCTGCCGGCAGGGAGGGCATACACGAAAAGTCGTTGCCACTCGGAGTCTAGGCCCCAAAATGCGACAAGCAGCCTCAAATGGGCCTACGCGTATGCGGCGGTACTGAAAGCGAGACCCGACACCAAAATCACTGGGGTGTGAGTCGGCCGTCGTGCTCCCATCGTTGTCGTAATGTCTGAAGTCTACTTAGCATTGTCGTTGGTCGTAATGCGGCGAATCCTCCTGACAGAATGGTGAGCAAGGAAACTAAAAAAAACTGACTGAGAAACAGACCATTCGAGCGGGACGCGTCCACGACGCCGTCTCAGCCCTAAACAAAGTCCAATTTTGAGTTGGTGCCATTCTCGACAGCCGCGCCAATATCCAAATTGCTTCCTCGTGCATCTACGCCGCTCGCCGCCGCCGTCTCCCCAAGCCGTCACAGTTACGCAGCAAGGAGACGTAGTGAGAGGTGCCTCATGGACGTGCAGCCTCCTTTGAGGGCTTATGCTGCTTCGGACGCTGCCTGCAGTTCAGGGCTTACGCGGCTGTTCGTCGTTGCGTATCCTCAAAGTCGTCGGGAGGCACAAAAGGCGGCGGCTCTTGTTCCGCTACATCGACTGGCTCGCGCTTTCTTCGCTTCAGCTTGAGCTTCCCAGACGTGATTTCGGAGGCTCGAGTGGCTGCGGCTGCTCGTAAAGGCCACTTGGGCTCATTCCACCATCCACCGTCTTTAAGCGTCACAGTGACCTTGTCGTTTTGGGCTAGCGCGTACTTGACGACCGGCGCCACGTCCTTAATACCTTCGTCGGGGAGATTAGGGAATCTTGGGAAAGAGGGGCCTCGAATACTGCGGTACACCGGGTGGTGGCAATACACCGTCGTAATCGTCGCTTAGCAGCCTACATATCAGACAGAGCGGCCTCAGTACGAGGGCTTACGCGTGCGTCGTAGTGGTAAGACGGAGAGAACGACGCGGAGCTAAGTCCGGAAGTCGCAGCGAGTGATGGCCGTCATAATGGTGGTGTCAGAAAGAGGCTGTTGCTGGGCGATGGGGTGGTGTCTAGGCGGAGATCTGGGTTGTCAATCCATTGCAGAACTGACGTGTCCCGCATGGAAAAGACCGTTGCTAGATAACATTAAAATTTGGTAAGTTCATTGAGTGAAAAAAGGTCAAACACACCAGCGCGCGCAGAACGAGTAGCAACTCGTTCTGCTATGCTGTTCTCGTGTATGCGCCGGCTTGTCGCGGCGCGATAGAGACCTCTCTGGCATCGTCGTCCCTGCTTGCTTCTTTAATCTGCGGCCTCGTTTGAGGGCTTACGCGGGGTGCTCTTCAAGGCTGCGAATCCACGCATAAGTCGAGAAAGGGAGTCGGAACAAAGAAGAATAACGACTTGAATGACTTGCGTCCACAAATTGGGTCATTGGGGCCAGGCGTCGAGAGATAATGGTGGTCAGATGCAAAGATCCACCACGAAAAAGCGTCTTGATCACCACTCGGATGATCGGTCCGAGTGCTTTTCGACCACTTGCAGCTCGTCCAGCACAACAACGAAGCCGATTCAGACTGTCGCATATGGCGGGATATATTCACGGGAACATTTAGAGTATTTTATTTTTGGGTGGTTTTTTTGGCCTAGGAGAGCATAATCCTGATACTTGCAAGCCCCCGCATCGACTTTAGTACACTGTACGGTACGTCGGTCTATGAAGTATTTCTTTCGGACATTTCATTAGCCTATCTAGTCATATTCTTGACATTTTCACAGTACTCTCTTTTGTCGTTCAACGTCTACGACGTGTCGAACGATGATCGGATACCAGGCCCAGTCGTCCGAATAGTGATCAAGAGCATGTTACAAAGGCTGTCACCTTGCTTTCTACCATCATCATCAACCCGCGAACTAGACGCGAACACCGGCGCCGCTCACTCACACACCCTCTCCTCCTCCTCTGTTGTCTGCTCTCTCTCTCTTTTTGTTGCCACCATGCAGCCGCCGCGTAAGCCCTGTCAACGCAGGCGGCTTATTAGGCAGTCGTCTTCGCGCAACCACAGGCTGTGTCAAAGAAAGGACTGGAGGAATGCTGACCCATCTGCAGATGGGCAGCGTTGTACAGTACGTTCTTATTTTTATTTCCTTTTTGCTTGTGGTGACCACCGACATCGACAGGTCCACCCTGTTCGCCGCCGTCGCCGCCACGACACCACACCCAAGCATGGTCCCACTTAGAGCCAGGCCGACCTTGAGCAGGGCTTTGTGGGCCCATGGTTGGGAGGTGGCGTCGTCCCAAGGTCTTCCAGTCCCTACTCAAACTCCTCGGACACACTACACTGTCCTGACACTTATTTTAGGACTGAAAATCCCTCTCTCCCATACGCCAGACATCCGTCAAGTGCCACTGCCACGTATGCATCACGTGTGTGTGTTGGTTTTGTTTCGATCGGACTGTAGGGTCTCGCCGTCCGACTTGTCCTTTCACCACCACTTTCCTACTCGTAAGCCATGACTTCCACCGCAACAGCCCTCTAACAATTACTCCAGAACGACAATCCGTTGCGACGACGCCCCGCTTGCGATGACGCCCCGCTTGCGACGACGCCCCGCTAATGACCGACCTGTCATGCCTTCGCTGCCGCGACGACCATTTGCGTGCCGCGTAGACATCGTATGTGTGTTGAGTTTTGTTCCAGCAGGGTCTGATCATTTCCTCAGTATTTTTCCACTTACGATACTTGTAGCCCCCTCCCCCCCGCCCCGAATACTCGCTTTACACGGTTCCTGCACTCGTAACGAAGATGATACAGCGACGACTTCGACATGACGACTACTATGATCCAACGACTACGACACAAGGACGACGAGGATAACTGTGACACACCTATCCGACCAACGACACTTCCTTAAACAACTATCACATTCTCCCGACCAGCGATGACGATTTCCTTGAATAACGACTATCCACGACACGTGCTGCCAGGGCGCTACGACACATTCACCACCAGGACGAGAACAACAGCGATGAAGGTTCCCACCATAATGACGGCCCTCCTATGATGCATACGTCAATACGTCGCTTCTATTCCTTGACGACAATACTACCAAGCCAACTGAAGACAGCTGCCCATAGCCATAGGGATGGTGACAACTCATTTCTGGTGGTGGCTAGACAGAACCAATGTATGCCTGTTGTTATATAGTTAGCTCTGTGTTTTACTGCAAGTTATGATATGTCTGCTTTAATATTGAAAGAGTTCTCTTTTTCCAGTGCTGTCTCAGTTTGCTCAGTCTCATTGTCTTTGTGCACTGATTCCCTTAAACCTTGTGCTGCATTGAGTTGGTGTAGGTTGTTAAGCATTGAACCTGAGTTGCATATAGCTTGTTTTGAAGCGGCATAAGCTGCCTTGAATATGACTTAGCATATCTTTAGTAAGACTTGAGATACTTTGAGTTACACTCAAGGCATCCTCAGAGAAGGTTTGGACCTGAACCTTTGCCAAAGTTAACCTGGCAGAGTTCATACCCTGATGTCCTCTAGGCAACCATATTCACCATGGTTCACTCAGTATTCCTCTAGGCTGAGGACATGTTTCCTGATTAGTAGTTGGTTAGGACTTTAATAGCTAACCTTTATTAAAGCTTTAATGTAGGTAAAGCCTTTACAACACTTTAATATGAAATCAGGCCTTTAAAAGGCCTTTAATGACAACACTGGCTCCGCCGATTGCGGCTGCCATGCGAGCAAATTGATCGCTCCTTATCTCTCGCCATCATGTACTAGATCGACAAGGCTTGTATTGTAGTTTCAATACAACGATTTTTACATAACCTCGTCCTCCTCATACTCGGCTTCTTGGAACTCCTCTTCAATGTCACCTATACTACCAACATCCGGTCGCTTCGCCCGAGCGCTGGCCTCCTCAATAACTTGCTGTTCTGCTGTATCGGACCGTCCCCTTTTAGTACCGCGTCGATGGATGGATATCTCTGGGGACAAGTCTTGCAGGCCGTCGCTACCAGGTATGGCGTTCTCGTCTCTCCACTGCTCTGTGTTGCTGAGAGGGACACCCTGATCAGCTTCCTCCTTCTTCGACACAAACATCTCGACCATCATCTGCGCGGGTATCCTTGGGACCGAAATGCCGTCGTCTGAATGCTCGGAAAATAAGTGATAAACCGCATTGTACTTCCAGATCGTCACTTCCTGCGTACAAAGCCTGCAATGGATGGGGACATTGGTGCATGGTTGCTTCGCCGTCCATTTGGCCGCCTGTGAGTAGCCCATTGCCGCGTAATGATATGTACACGTTGAACGAACCTCGGCAGCCTTGTTCGGTGTACGCGTCATCTCCGTATAGCACCCATCGAGGCCACAGAAACCACAAGGCTCTGTACCGACTCGAGCGTAGTGGTCAGGATCAATGATCTGTCGTGCCTCGCGAAGAATATGACCACCGACGTGATTGCGCATATATGGCAGCGCTAGGACCTTCCGACAAATCTTACACTCAATACGAGCTGTGGCTGGAAGCTTTTCGCTCGCACTGGGAAAAGATGCGGGTAAGTCATTTCGAAATAGTCGTGGGTTACCGTCCTGATCCACGTAGGGAAAGCCGGTATCCGCTTCCACTGTGGGGAGTCCGAGAAGATTGCGCCGGAATGCTGGTATGTCCTCCGGACACAGCTCATCCCACACTGCGTCAAATGTGGTCGCAAGATCCTGGTTAGATAAGGCCCAAGTCACCGTCTTGCGCAAGGGATCGCGCGAATCTGGAAGACTGATGACAGTCGGCGCGAGAGGAAATATGATGTGTCCTGGAATCTCGAGTACCAGGTGCTGTCGGGTGACGAGAGTGTTTTCAGCATTCTTTCCGACGCGCATATATCTTTCGTGGGCCCAGCTCCACCAGTCTACCCATTGATCTCCCACCTTCTCGAACCGTGGCATGAACTCCAAGTTGATGACCTGGGCCATAACCTTCGTCTTCATCTTGGAATTTTCAAGGACATCGATGGACATCGAGGAGTGGACCACCCCTTGTTCGCCCTTGAATCCCGTCGCTTCGATGACCGCGAGGTTTACGCCACCGCCGTGGTGAACGAGGACGCATGCCAAATCCCCTGCCTTCATATATCCGCCATCGTTCGGTGAGTTTGTCAGCTCTACCTGTTTTAAGGCTGACTGTCGTAGGTCTTCGAGTGCTACACCCTGTACGCGTAGTGTTCGCGTGTGCACTTTACGCCCATGAACGGGGCTTAGCGCAGCAACCAGGGAGTGTTTGAGGTAGCGCTTCCCACCTGAGACAAGGGTCTTCTCGATGGTTGGGGCTGCCGATGGTAGAACCTCGCCGCTATCTGGTAGGAAGTCGTCGATGTCCATACCAAGAGGATCTTCCGCATCATCACGATGATCTTGATTGGTCGTATTGGCAGCTGCCGGAGTAGGAGGGTTCACGAGGGAGTTCAGAAGGATGTCATCGCTCTCGAGACGTACACCGACGTACCGCCCCCTAGGGCGCAGGAGATCGATGCCGGAATCAGCGAAGAGGGTATCAAAGTCGACAATGTAGGAGGTGTATCCATATTTCCTGAGAACCGCAATAGCATCGTCGCGTCCGGACTTCCATTGTAGACTCAAATCGACATTTCCAACTGTAACATCGCCCTTCCAAGATCTTCGTATAGTCTTAGTATAAGTTAAAGAAACAGACAAATAACACACCGAGGATTAACATGATCCACGCCGAGGGCACCATCAAGCTTCAGTCGCGCATGGCCACGATCAAGATCTGGATTACGCTGAAAGGTGGCCCGCATCAAGTGTCCGACACTCAGTTTCTGGGCGAGCTGCATGACATCGACGTTCCTCGCATGGTCCTGTGTACGCACGTCTGAGAATAAGGCCTCCAGTCGATCGGTGCCTTCGAAAAGGATGTAGAATTTGAGCGAGAGGTTGATCAGCTGCATGCGAGCAATCGTGAAGATAATGCTCTTTACGATGCTTTGAGAATCGGCGTAGAGGGCTCCCGTGAGGCACGCAGCACCATGTTCCCTCTGCAATATGAAGGCGAGATGTACATAGGTCGACAAAGATTGTACCTGGGCAGACAGTGATTGTGTAACATCAGTGAATGGGCGGACGAAATATCCTAGAAATTCGGCAAAGAAGATGAGAGATGATTTGTGCGCGATCTGTGAAGGATTAAGGTGCAGTGTGCTGTCGTCAAGACTCTTGAGCTTGTTGAGCGTCTGTATCAAGGCAACCGCCTTCGGAACATTTTGCTTATCAGCAGGATCTAATAGACGTGCGGCAGCATCGTGATCCATGCATCAGGAAACATGTCCTCAGCCTAGAGGAATACTGAGTGAACCATGGTGAATATGGTTGCCTAGAGGACATCAGGGTATGAACTCTGCCAGGTTAACTTTGGCAAAGGTTCAGGTCCAAACCTTCTCTGAGGATGCCTTGAGTGTAACTCAAAGTATCTCAAGTCTTACTAAAGATATGCTAAGTCATATTCAAGGCAGCTTATGCCGCTTCAAAACAAGCTATATGCAACTCAGGTTCAATGCTTAACAACCTACACCAACTCAATGCAGCACAAGGTTTAAGGGAATCAGTGCACAAAGACAATGAGACTGAGCAAACTGAGACAGCACTGGAAAAAGAGAACTCTTTCAATATTAAAGCAGACATATCATAACTTGCAGTAAAACACAGAGCTAACTATATAACAACAGGCATACATTGGTTCTGTCTAGCCACCACCAGAAATGAGTTGTCACCATCCCTATGGCTATGGGCAGCTGTCTTCAGTTGGCTTGGTAGTATTGTCGTCAAGGAATAGAAGCGACGTATTGACGTATGCATCATAGGAGGGCCGTCATTATGGTGGGAACCTTCATCGCTGTTGTTCTCGTCCTGGTGGTGAATGTGTCGTAGCGCCCTGGCAGCACGTGTCGTGGATAGTCGTTATTCAAGGAAATCGTCATCGCTGGTCGGGAGAATGTGATAGTTGTTTAAGGAAGTGTCGTTGGTCGGATAGGTGTGTCACAGTTATCCTCGTCGTCCTTGTGTCGTAGTCGTTGGATCATAGTAGTCGTCATGTCAAAGTCGTCGCTGTATCATCTTCGTTACGAGTGCAGGAACCGTGTAAAGCGAGTATTCGGGGCGGGGGGGAGGGGGCTACAAGTATCGTAAGTGGAAAAATACTGAGGAAATGATCAGACCCTGCTGGAACAAAACTCAACACACATACGATGTCTACGCGGCACGCAAATGGTCGTCGCGGCAGCGAAGGCATGACAGGTCGGTCATTAGCGGGGCGTCGTCGCAAGCGGGGCGTCATCGCAAGCGGGGCGTCGTCGCAACGGATTGTCGTTCTGGAGTAATTGTTAGAGGGCTGTTGCGGTGGAAGTCATGGCTTACGAGTAGGAAAGTGGTGGTGAAAGGACAAGTCGGACGGCGAGACCCTACAGTCCGATCGAAACAAAACCAACACACACACGTGATGCATACGTGGCAGTGGCACTTGACGGATGTCTGGCGTATGGGAGAGAGGGATTTTCAGTCCTAAAATAAGTGTCAGGACAGTGTAGTGTGTCCGAGGAGTTTGAGTAGGGACTGGAAGACCTTGGGACGACGCCACCTCCCAACCATGGGCCCACAAAGCCCTGCTCAAGGTCGGCCTGGCTCTAAGTGGGACCATGCTTGGGTGTGGTGTCGTGGCGGCGACGGCGGCGAACAGGGTGGACCTGTCGATGTCGGTGGTCACCACAAGCAAAAAGGAAATAAAAATAAGAACGTACTGTACAACGCTGCCCATCTGCAGATGGGTCAGCATTCCTCCAGTCCTTTCTTTGACACAGCCTGTGGTTGCGCGAAGACGACTGCCTAATAAGCCGCCTGCGTTGACAGGGCTTACGCGGCGGCTGCATGGTGGCAACAAAAAAGAGAGTAGAGCAGACAACAGAGGAGGAGGAGAGGGTGTGTGAGTGAGCGGCGCCGGTGTTCGCGTCTAGTTCGCGGGTTGATGATGATGGTAGAAAGCAAGGTGACAGCCTTCGTAACATGCTCTTGATCACTATTCGGACGACTGGGCCTGGTATCCGATCATCGTTCGACACGTCGTAGACGTTGAACGACAAAAGAGAGTACTGTGAAAATGTCAAGAATATGACTAGATAGGCTAATGAAATGTCCGAAAGAAATACTTCATAGACCGACGTACCGTACAGTGTACTAAAGTCGATGCGGGGGCTTGCAAGTATCAGGATTATGCTCTCCTAGGCCAAAAAAACCACCCAAAAATAAAATACTCTAAATGTTCCCGTGAATATATCCCGCCATATGCGACAGTCTGAATCGGCTTCGTTGTTGTGCTGGACGAGCTGCAAGTGGTCGAAAAGCACTCGGACCGATCATCCGAGTGGTGATCAAGACGCTTTTTCGTGGTGGATCTTTGCATCTGACCACCATTATCTCTCGACGCCTGGCCCCAATGACCCAATTTGTGGACGCAAGTCATTCAAGTCGTTATTCTTCTTTGTTCCGACTCCCTTTCTCGACTTATGCGTGGATTCGCAGCCTTGAAGAGCACCCCGCGTAAGCCCTCAAACGAGGCCGCAGATTAAAGAAGCAAGCAGGGACGACGATGCCAGAGAGGTCTCTATCGCGCACGACAAGCCGGCGCATACACGAGAACAGCATAGCAGAACGAGTTGCTACTCGTTCTGCGCGCGCTGGTGTGTTTGACCTTTTTTCACTCAATGAACTTACCAAATTTTAATGTTATCTAGCAACGGTCTTTTCCATGCGGGACACGTCAGTTCTGCAATGGATTGACAACCCAGATCTCCGCCTAGACACCACCCCATCGCCCAGCAACAGCCTCTTTCTGACACCACCATTATGACGGCCATCACTCGCTGCGACTTCCGGACTTAGCTCCGCGTCGTTCTCTCCGTCTTACCACCACGACGCACGCGTAAGCCCTCGTACTGAGGCCGCTCTGTCTGATATGTAGGCTGCTAAGCGACGATTACGACGGTGTATTGCCACCACCCGGTGTACCGCAGTATTCGAGGCCCCTCTTTCCCAAGATTCCCTAATCTCCCGACGAAGGTATTAAGGACGTGGCGCCGGTCGTCAAGTACGCGCTAGCCCAAAACGACAAGGTCACTGTGACGCTTAAAGACGGTGGATGGTGGAATGAGCCCAAGTGGCCTTTACGAGCAGCCGCAGCCACTCGAGCCTCCGAAATCACGTCTGGGAAGCTCAAGCTGAAGCGAAGAAAGCGCGAGCCAGTCGATGTAGCGGAACAAGAGCCGCCGCCTTTTGTGCCTCCCGACGACTTTGAGGATACGCAACGACGAACAGCCGCGTAAGCCCTGAACTGCAGGCAGCGTCCGAAGCAGCATAAGCCCTCAAAGGAGGCTGCACGTCCATGAGGCACCTCTCACTACGTCTCCTTGCTGCGTAACTGTGACGGCTTGGGGAGACGGCGGCGGCGAGCGGCGTAGATGCACGAGGAAGCAATTTGGATATTGGCGCGGCTGTCGAGAATGGCACCAACTCAAAATTGGACTTTGTTTAGGGCTGAGACGGCGTCGTGGACGCGTCCCGCTCGAATGGTCTGTTTCTCAGTCAGTTTTTTTTAGTTTCCTTGCTCACCATTCTGTCAGGAGGATTCGCCGCATTACGACCAACGACAATGCTAAGTAGACTTCAGACATTACGACAACGATGGGAGCACGACGGCCGACTCACACCCCAGTGATTTTGGTGTCGGGTCTCGCTTTCAGTACCGCCGCATACGCGTAGGCCCATTTGAGGCTGCTTGTCGCATTTTGGGGCCTAGACTCCGAGTGGCAACGACTTTTCGTGTATGCCCTCCCTGCCGGCAGCAGATCAACATCCTTCGTGGATAGAGGATGACCGCGATGTCAGGATCCCCAACGAAGGTGAATGGTGTTGCTTTAGGTACTTGGTCCCTAAATATGCATGGCTATATTTCGATTGGGGTATGATGCACATACTTTTGTATTCCGTGTCGCCTCGGTGAAATTCATGTAACATGGATTTCTTTCCTATCTCCTGTGTGTGCATTCAGGTTGTCCTCAAGACACTCGAGTTGTTTGAAGTAGACAATGGTGCTTTGTTTACCTTTAGGTATGCCCGAGTTACTCTGAGTTGAGAACTACAAACACTTCTGCTTTGAGTGAGCTTGAAGTCAGCTCAACAGCATCAGGATAACTCAAGCTTGTAATTACAACAGCCTCAGTCTTGAGATAGCTAAAGATGTCTCAAGACACCCTAATACCCTCTGGTTAATCACTGTGATAGTGATTAACTCAGGCTACCTCTGGCCCACAGGCCATTTCCTGATGTACCCTTTTAAGTCATCACCTGAGCCCTCAAGTGTGCCATTGTTTAGTGCTTTGCATAGGAGTATTCAGCCGATATTAAATCAGCCCATCATTTCTCTTCTCTGAATGCTTATCGCTGATATGCATGCAGCGTAATACCTCAACCGGACCCTTCACTATACTGTACCTACTATCTCCAAATAATATGTTGTCAGCAGTCACAGCAGTCAGACCTTATATCTGCTGACATTGTATTAGTTATTGTGGCAGAAAGGTTCTGGCAGACCATTCTGTAAGGGTCTGAAATATTAAAGGCTTTAAAAGGCCTTTAATAAAATTTCGGAGTGTTGAAGACCTTTATTAAACCTCCTATAAAGCCTTTAAATCATTAAAGGCTTTACCTTTAATGACAACACTGGGCGGAGCGGCATCAGCGGCACAGTCAGCATTTCGCACGGGTCTTTGCAGGAGTTGACTTCGCCGAGAACGCCAGCGGTATGCCCCTGATGGCGCCTCTCGAATGACTACGAAATGTATGCCGGAAAGGATACTGTACTATTTCGATCATAGGTTCAGTGGGTGTGACCTGTGACCCACTGAACCTATTTGGAACAAGGTTCAGGCAGGTTAGAGGTCTGTGACCTCTATAAAATAGGTTCATTCTTATCTTTACTGGAAGGCCAGCAAGAGGAGCTTTAGACTTAATTCTTACTGCACTACATCCAAAATCTGTAAAATTGAACTGTTTTAGGCAGAAATGAGGTAAAAAAGCATGAAAAACAGCTGGAGAGCAAAAATTAAGAGAAAAATCAAATTTGTGACTAATTCAGGACATGTTCATGGGCTAAAAAATTGAGTGACCTGCTTATGTAAGAGGTTCATTTTTTGGGCCTGTGACCCGTGACCTGAACCTACGATCGTAATAGTACAGTATGGCTCCAATGAAGCTCGAACGCCAGAGCAGCAGTTATGCGTGCTAACCACTACACCACAGATCGCTATTCAGGGCGTACACATGCTTCTGCCATCGGCGATTCTTGATCTCCATAAACATACGCTGAGCCGATTTTGTTCGGACTTTGCATGTTCTCTCTGACTCAAAGCATAACGACCAAGACTCTCATGCCGCTGTGGAATCGTCATCTTATGCCGCCGTGGGATACTCATATATATAGCTGTTCGATGACTAGGATGAAATCAACTCCACCTTCAACTTAAACTATGACAACAAAGACAGACGAGCCAGCTCTCTATTCTACGCACGGCTACCATGAGTCCGTTCTTCGTTCTCACAAGTCGCGTACTGCAGCAAACTCTGCTGCTTATCTGGTACCATCCATTCGTTCCACGATGCACATCCTCGACGTCGGTTGTGGGCCGGGTACTATAACTGCCTCCCTAGCCGCCCTCGTCCCCGAAGGCCGAGCAGTCGGCCTTGACATTTCCCCCAAAGTCTTGGAGAGCGCAAAAGCCAGTGCCTCTGAGCGCGGTCTCCAGAACTGCACCTTCGCAGTCGGCAGCGCCACAAGCATTCCCTTTCCTGACGACACGTTCGATGTCACCCACGCGCATCAGGTGCTACAGCACTTGACTGATCCTGTCGCCGCGCTCCGCGAAATGCGCAGAGTCACGAAGCCAGGCGGGATCGTCGCTATCCGCGACGCAGACTGGGAAGGTATGATTTGGTATCCCCGCCTCGAAGGGATCGAGGAATGGCGTCAGTCTTATTTGAGGCTGACAAAGGCGATGGGCACCGAGGCCAATGCTGGACGTCAGCTCCACGTGTGGGCGAAGAAGGCGGGTTTCGCGAGGGAAGATATTGCGATCACTACCAGTACGACGTGTTACTCGACGACGGAAGAGGTCAAGTGGTGGGGCAATATGTGGAAGGACCGTACGTTGGGATCCTTGTTTGCACAGAGTGCGAAGGACTACGCCAAGCTGGCGCAGGACGACTTGGAGCGAATTGCGAAGGTGTGGGTGGATTGGAGCCAAGAGGATGATGCCTGGTTTACCATCCTTCAAGGGGAGATACTGTGCACCGTGCAGAAGTAGTCGAAAGCTACACCGTCAGTCTAGGGTTTCCAACAACCCTATGGCCACCATACCGCGACCGTCTCAACACGGCATTCCTTCCTGATTGACATTTCCTTGACACTTCCTTCGGTTGTCCTTTCTATACCGACTCGCTCTATATACTTTCCCGTTCCATTCTGAATTGGTATTCGATGTACGAACATGTAGGACGAGCTAAAGTAGGTTACTTTGAATCCTACTATTTACCCCAGTCAGTCAGTCCGGCGACCTCGTGCCTGACAACGTGAAATGTAGTCGCCGGTTCTATTCTGAGAAACAAAAACAAGTCAATACGAGACGGGAATCATAGCGCCCCGCTCTCCCGGGGGGTCAAATTTCTCATGGATGCAGCCTCAGACTTATTAGATGATTAGATAAGACGCCAATGGCAGCGTGGTCATGATGAGTGTGGCGCTCCAGTCTATAAATGTAGCAACTGAGTACCCACGCGAAATAAACAATTTGGGGAGCTGTAATCCCTTCCCAAATTCCCTGCTCCCTTCTCGCTGCCATTGCTTCCTTTATCCTCCTTCTCATTTTCAGTGTTTCCCGCGCGCGCATAACTTCGACCAATCATCTGTCCTTGGGAGTTGGCCGAGTCTACATGTTGAAGGCGCCACATCACGGCCGTGTCCGTCGCGGTACGAAATTTAATAACAATGTCGAGTATACAGTCATTAGTTCTAGAGAAAGAAGCTGACATTCCTAAGAAGTTACAGCACTTGTGCAAGAGAAGTAAGTAAAAGATGGTTTCCTGAGGATTACAGTAAGTACCACCAAGGTCGTCCTTTTCAACATCTTGAGAGTTGGAACAACTTCAACTAAGATCGATGTTGTCGTATAGTTTGCTGAGCACCTTGTTCAAGTTGTTGAAGGCCGATCAGAACACGCTGCAATTTGTCCGTCGTCGGTGGATACTAGGATAGCGACGCGCAGTGATGAATTTTGCCTGCGCTTTTGTTTTGAGGAGATGCACATAGGCTCGTTCTCGAATTACATCTGTTTAAAGAAGAGGCCGACCAGATCTAGCAAATTCGAGTTTTGCCTCCGTTGCCTTGAACACACCTTCGGTAATTACCACCGTCAGCCCTGATAGGATCATTTTGACGGAGAACAACAACGCGAGGCAGATGGTGGTGGACGCTATCTCGGCGCCGTTGGGTCACTTCTCTTTCTCCCACCATCTTGATACCTCCGCTTTCTCTGTCTCACATTCGGGGGATGGCTACTGAGCAGCAACCAAACGGGTTGGTGCACCGGCTGCGCCAGACGCTGGGCAGCATCGAGTGGACTTTCTTTCGCGTCCACCTATCAGCCTTCGTCTTCGTCCCACTTATCGCCTCTGGTATCTTCTACGCGAGCAATGGGAAATACCGTGTCAGTTACCTAGACTCTCTCTTCCTATGTTATTCGTCAATGACAGTGACGGGACTATCTGTGGTCAATCTCTCGACTTTGACGGCCTGGCAGCAGGTTATGCTCTACCTGCTCATGCTGATGGGGGACATCACCACTGTTTCATGGATAATGGTCTTGGTTCGAAAGTTAGTCCTCTCTCTTCAACAGTTAACTTAAAGACTAAAAGGCGTGTATAGACGGTACTTTCGTCGACATGTCGAGAACCTCCCAGAACGCAAGAAAATCTTCCCCACACGCGAGGCTATACTGGCGTCCATATCCTCGCCAATCGCCGCCTTCCGCCCGCGCGATGTCATACCTGCCAGTGGCAAATATGTCTCTCCCGACATACAGGTCAAGCGGCCTACACCCCATGGCACCTTTTCAAATGCCGGAGGTGCCACATACACCGGCGAATCCGACCACGAAGAGGAAAACGTGCTTTCCGACATCCACACATTCACCTCATCTCCCCGCGCCGCCTCCGTGGCTCTTTCCCCGGTTAACACGCGCACATCGCACCGCGGAGTCGAGTTTGATTTGTCCAATACTATGAATACCCAGAATTCATTACGGCAGAGGCGTAACTCGCGTATGCTCACGCGATCTGCGACTATTCTTGCACCGGATGCAAAAGTACCTGAAAACGGGCTTCCCAACCCGGTCAATTTGGTGGGCAAGGTGTTGAAACACGCAGCGCCAACGACATACAGGAAGATTCAGAGAAAGATGACGATGCCGTCGGTGACGACTCTCGAAGCGGCGCGTTCGAAGTGGCTTACCGGTTTCAACTTGGATGTTGGAAGGAATTCTCATTTTTATACGGAGACTTTGACAGACGAACAGTTGGAGTTTATAGGAGGGGCGGAGTATCGTGCGTTGAGGGTGTTGAGTTATCTCGTTCCTGCGGTAAGTGGCGTTTCGAGTATGCATTACAGGTAATTGACAGGTTCATTTAGTATTTCATCTTGTCACAACTGCTTGCATTTCTTATATTCGCGCCTTGGTTATCGACGACTTCGACTTACAACGATGTATTTAGCGCTCAGCCGCGCCAGGTCAACAAGACATGGTTTGTATCTTCCCAGTTCTACTGCCCGTAAATGTCAACAGAATGCGTATCAGGTTCTCGCTTTTCCAAATCATGGCTGCGTATACTGGAGGAGGTCTTTCTTTAGTTGACGCGTATGTCCGCTCTCGTCAACTTCGTGATGTCAGAAGCTAAGCGGGCCATAGAGGAATGGTACCCTTCCAGACCGCATACCTGATGATATGTGTGTGCCTCTATTTCACTGGATGATTGTCTCATTAACAGAAAGGCAAGTCTCTCTGATGTTTGCGATATTGGCTGGAAATCACGCTCTGGTTCGTGCAATACCTTTTGACAAAGATGCTTTCTTCTGACTATTTGTATACATAGCCCATTTTGTGAGTTTTGCCCCCAACAGCGCGCGCTTGGTTAACACGGGTTCTCTGCGCGAAGCCTTCGGTTTGTAATGTCCGTCGACTTTTGATTTCACACTGTATTTCGCGCTCAATCTTCGTGTAGTTGGATAGGGTCAAAACTCTCAAGAGAGGGCGGTGATTTGGATCAAGCATTCGACTTCCTGCTCCACCATCCCCGACGGTTCGTCGTTCGTTTTCAGTGTTGTCGTGCTTTGACCGAGCGCATATAGATGCTTTGTTTACCTGTTCGTCGCATTTTAATGAACTCGCGGCGTGATCTGATGTCAAGGCAGATTTCCGAGTCATCAAACATGGTTTCTTGTTATCTCGCTTCTCGTCATGAGGTTGGTCGCACCGGCTTCTGCGTTGACTCACGCTAACGGATATCACAGTGCCATAGAATGGGTCGGATTTGAAGTCCTGAGTGAGTGATGCAGCGACCTAGCGGACCCCTCCTATTTAATAACGCACCTCTCAGATACCGGTCTGGCTGTTTATACGGCGTTGAACACTGGCGCCAAGATCGTCGATGGTCTTTTCCAAGGGCTTGCTGCACGGGCGTCTGGCTTCACAATTGTGGCTTTGGCCGAGACGGCTCCGGCACTACAGTATGTCCACGGTATACTTCATGTTATCGTTACTGAAAACGGATTATTAGATTCCTCTACGTCGTGATGATGTACATTGCGGTATATCCTGTGGGTGTGTGACTGTTTCCCCTGGGCATTGGCTTATCTTCGACAGGTTGCCATGAGTATTCGCTCAACAAACGTGTACGTTTCGGTGTCTTGCTCAGCACTTTCGCCACTGATGGTGTTTGGTGCAGCAACGAAGAAGGCTCGCTTGGTATATTTGAAGCTCCCCCAGATGAAGAAGATGAAGAGCCTGCCGACCTCGATAAGTACGAACCCAGAGAACGAGTTGGCAAGTACCTCAGTTGGCATGTACGGCGACAGGTTTCTATCGGTGGGTTGCTTTTTCGTTTGGTTGGGGTCTGCTCTTTGAATCTTCTGTCTATTAGATATTTGGTGGCTAGTGTGGGCGGTGTTTTTTGTGGCTATCATAGAACGCGGGCCACTTATGAATCCCGACTTGAAGTGGTTCGACATGTTCCGAGTTATCTTCGAACTCGTATCTGCCTTTGGTGGAATCGGGTTGAGTCTTGGCTTTCCAGATGTGTGTATAATCTTGTTGCAGTCTTCTCCCACTCAGCAACAATCCCGTTTAGGGTAACTACTCGTTCTGTGGAACTTTCAAGCCACTCTCAAAGATCGTCGTGATCATCATCATGTAAGTATCATTTCTTTCTCGCGTGGCATCCTCTTACTTTACTTGAAGGGTTCGCGGTCGCCATCGTGGACTGCCAGTCGCGATCGACCCCGCTGTCACGTTACCGCTTGATTTGGCTAGGCGTAGAAGGGAACAGCAAAAGGCTAGGGTTCAGTCGAACGGGCTTGGGTTGGACCATGTCCCGGAGGTTTAGGCGGACAGTCATATTCATGAATATCGATACACAGGATAATTATAATTTGCAATATAACGTAGAAGTAGACTTTGTGGACATACACTCTTATTAGTCTGAAAAAGACATGGAACGAACGATAACTGTAGGATAGAGAGAAAGGAAAAACGGCCGTGATATACATCTGGGATTGACTGAGTCTGGAAGGAATGGTAATGTAAAGGAACGGCGCACCAGAAGAAAGTACCAGCAACTATTGGGGATGATACGGGAGGCTTGGATCTGTCCCTTGTGTTCTTGAGGTCGGGATAGTACCACGAAGCCTTTTGATACACCCTCTGGGAAAAGCCATGGTCGACCCAACCCTGGCGCTCCAAGTCATCTGCAACACAGTAGCACCAATACCTGCACCCAACATGCTGATCCGTGAATTTATACCGGTCTCTGCGGTTCTCGATTAACATCCGAAAAATACGCTCGAGCGTTATTCCTTGAGTAACGTTCGACGACACCACCACCGGTGCAAAGTGCGAGACGATGTACGTCTTGGACGCGAGGTCGATGAGCGCTGGGCAGGCGGAGGTCTCCCCAGAACGGATGCTCAGTCGCACGGAGGTGGTGTTCCCCGTCTGGAGAAAGATCATCCAGTGGTTCACCGGCTGCGCGCCCTCTTCCAGCGGCTCGTTTCGGTCGTTGTTCGCAGCGCACAAATGTATTCGGCCGACGGTGGAGGAGAGCGGCGTGCTGAGGAAATCAAAGTCCTCGGCATCCCAGTGACATTCGGGATTGCACAGATAGTCGTCGATGTACTGCGCGACGTTCAGTGTGGACGCCATATAAGGTTTGGTGTGGGTGGAAAGCTGAACGAGGGGGAGGGGAGATTTCGGAGAGGCAAGATGAAAAATGGGGTCAGAGTATCGGGGCGTTACACGGGGGCAATAGATTATCAGGATAGTAGATACTCCTGATGCGGGAAAAAACTGCCCGACGCAGAACGGTGGAGCCGGGCGAGGAGCGTATGCCGGGTGAACAAGGTTTGAAAGCAGTCATCCGACTAAGGTCTGGCTTATTGTGAGCGAACGGCAAGCCGATATCTTAGAGCTCATCTGGAGGATGACCAGAGGGATTGCGCAGGATATGACGCGTTCGGCCAGGGTTCCCACATTTTACGAGAGTCAGGTGGATTAGAATGGTAGTTTGACAAGCGGAGGAGGTCGAATTAAGGGCAATACAGTGAAGCCACAAGAGCACGAGTGTGTAACTGACGAAGACTTCCTGTATGAATTTATAAGCTATAGTGAAGGGGGAAGTTACGGACGGACTATGAACACGGTGTTCTGCTCCATCGAGCAATTACCAGGAGCAAAATAAGGAAGACGTTACCGCGACATGTTAATCGTATCCACATAGGATGGATAGAACCAACAGTCCAGGCAATGAACAATCCATCGGCTAGTTCTTATCCATGATCGTGTTGCGAATCCGAGGGTTCTGAAGGTTGAGATCCGTGGGTTTCTTCGGTAGAAATGTAAAACTCCGAAAACCCTGTGTATCTCCGTTACAGTTTCGTCACTGATAGAACCACAAAGGCACTGAAAGTGGAGCTACAGGAAAGGGCTTTTCTCCGTTATCCCAGTGGAAATCTATGTGATGACGCCACACATGAGCTTGTGGAGGCACGAAAGCTTGTAGGCCAGATACACGAGAGCCTACCAGTCCGGCCGCCTTTAGATGTCCGCGTGCGACCAATGCCTTGGATGGCTCGCTGCGTCACAACTAGGTACACGCCCTGAGCCATCTAGCCGGAACGACGCGTACTTTGAGTTAGTTATAGGCCACATGCCATAGGCTTCGCCTGCAGATGATGTGCATAAGATAGAGCGGTGTACTGTCAAGGAGAAAATGTGAAGGGTGCGGAGGAATGGAGGTCTCATTTATCAGCGCGCGTTTCTATTGGTTTAGCCAGTAGCAACTGTTCTTTGTGGTGGAATCCAGTAGATGGGTCTGCCGAATATGCTTCAAAAGTCCAAGATACGAGTCGTTCATCATGGCGCAAGCAGAGAACGTATACCGTGGAACCTGGTGGTATCGCTGAACAAGTTGGAAAGACAACAATTTTGGAACAGAAATGATCAGTTGATCGTGCCTAGCATGTGACTCGACTTACTTTCTTCAATGACAGCCAGACAATCTCGCGTCTTCGACTCTTCGTAACGTCCTTGTCGATACTGTTCGCCTCTGCATGAATTGGCGCAACGTATTACTCAACACCGCGGCCGAAGAACGCGCGCGCCAGTGGTTACAACATGTTACAAACCCCTCTTTCGGAATATCCGGAACCTCACTGTAAGCCAACTTATTCATACATACTGCCTCCTGCAAGGCAGCAGTTATAAACAGGCCTGAAATTGACAAGAAGAACATATGAATCTTAACCAGCAATGTCTGACAAGTCTTCTAAACTTCTCTTCGTACGGCGTTCTCTTTTTCTGGACGTCGCCGCTCTATTAACTCTTGTTTTTAGGTTACCGGCGGGACTGGCTTCATCGGATTCCATATCATCAGCCAGCTTCTTGAGGCTGGATATCCAGTCCGCGCGTGCGTGAAATGGCTTTACATCCACGCGGCGTGGCGCTAATTTTCGCGTCTAGAGCTGCGCGCGGACGGAAAGTCGCCCAGCTACGGGCTGCATTGCCAAAATACGTGGACAATGGCAATCTGAAAGTCGTGGATATCCCGGATCTGTTCACGCCTGCTCTTGCGGACGCGTTGCAAGGTCAGTCGTTGCGTGTTATAGTTGTGAGACTAACGGTCTAATGTATACAGGTGTCTATGGAATCGTTCATGTCGCATCTTTAATGAGACCGAAAGATGTCGACTCTGCTTTTCAAGTACGGAGTTGCTCTTCTCACTGCGGCCTTGACTAAACGATTCATAGTTCGCCATTGATGGATCACTCTTCATCCTTAAAGAGGCGATCAAAGCTGGCGTGGCCAAGTTTGTCGGGACCAGTTCGACGGTTACTTATGAAATGACTGGCCCGTTTGGACCTGATGGTAATCATAGTCTTCGCTAAGTAACACACAGCAGAACTAATATATGGATATTAGATTTCAATGCAATCTCAAAAGAGGACGCTATCGCGGACTCGTCCAACCTTTACCACGCGCTCAAGATAGCTGCCGACAAAGCCATCATGGACTTTAGCGACGCCCATTCGGAGCTCGACGTCACGCTCAGTATGCCGTTCCGTACTCTCCGTCGATTATTTTGCTCAACGCGTGATAGTTGGCCCCGACTTCACATATGGCCCCTTCGCACCTGGATTTGAGCAATTCACTGTCTCTGACAGTGGACCGATATACGAGACATTGTCCACTAATGGTTTCATTTACCGCCTGCTGCAGCCTCACAACGATAAGTGGTTCCCGTACGCATGGGGGGCAAACGATGTTCGCGATACTGCTCGTGCTCATGTACTGGCCTTGGACTCACCACCTGCTTCGCAAGTGGGGCACAAGAGGTTCCCCATCGTCACACCGGAGGATTGCTCTTACCGCCTCGCGGTCGAAATCATCACCAAGGAGCGTCCGTTGCTCCAGGATCGTTTGGTTGATGCTTCCAAAGTTCCCACGTGGCCTGTTCACACCAAGGCTACCGACAGGAAAAGGATTGAAGAGGTGCTTGGACTTCAAGTTACTTCTTATACTCCCTGGAAGCAGACCATTCTTGACACGGTGGATAGTTTGGTGGCATTGGAGAATTATTGGACGACCAAGGGCTTCAGATATCTCTTCCGGATGTTCATCCGTTGGCGTAGAACTTAACTAGAGGCTGTACAGTAACGTATACTACTTACGACGTTGATCTATTAATGATTTTGTTGATCATGATGCTGTCAAGAATCCAATAGAACGTATCACATGATTACCCCTTCCCACTCCAGATCCGAGTCGATGGCTACTTCTTGCCTCCATGAGATCAAATTTCTTACTTTGCGGTTAGCTCTCCGATGGATTCTGTACAATGTCCATACCGCTAAATGGTGACTTCAACACCTACATCATAAGTTTTCGGGAAAATGGTACCCGGCGTATGATCCAGGGATATCGCGACATGTTGTGTTTTAACTTTTAGCGCTGCTCTCCTCGACAACCTTCATGGCCTCTGAAAAATGGCTGACGCATACCCGCCGTCCATCCAATCCCTCGACGCTGGGCTGGCGATTTTTTATGACTGGACGGAGGCTGATTCTTGTGATCGTACTCGCCCTCGTCCTCTTCGTGTTGGCTTGGCGAAAACCGATGCTTACCCCCAAGCCCAGCCCCCCACCACCGGCACCAGTAGAGCACATACCCCTCCGAACAGATGAACCACCTACATGGGAATGGCTGAAAAAATGGGAACGCGACCTACCGCAACATGATCTTAGCCTCCGTTCTCCCGACGGTGCTACAGCCCGCTACGTGAAATTTTCCACCCAGGCTCAACAGCTTGGCTGGAATAATGTCCAGACTGAACTGTACGTGTCCCACATCATCCGAAGCAATTTTTTGAGCTTGAACACGTAGACTCATGAATGCGCATCTCGCGTACGAGTCGCGACGCGGGTACGTGTTTCCAGACTTCGAATGGGAGCCTAAACACTACCCATGGGAGTTCAGCGACGAGGAGAAGGAACATCGCCAATGGCCACCACATACGCCGTTAAATGCTCTCTTATCCGGTCCCGTCGCCGGAGGTTCATGGGACTGGGATGATGACACGCCACGCTCCATTACTCCAGCATGGTTCGAAATCGTCTGTCCTCCTTCCCAGCGTCGATATCTGAACAGTTCCGACGTCAAACACGGCATTGAATGGTCGGAAGGCGATGTCATCTTCGATAAGTGGGCGGCGACTCTTCGGGATATACCAGACCGATGTCTCGAAATTCTTCCCTCCGATGACGACCGCTTCCCCCAGGTCTTCGACATCTGGCTTTGGGGAAACACGCGCTTACTGTCCATCTGGGATAAATTTTCGAAATCGCCTGTTTCACGCTTACTACGCCCTTCACCTGTGGTGAAGGCGGCGGTGGAGAGAAATGAATATCTCTTCCTTCCTCGCGGGCCACGTCCCTCCACGAAAGCAGGACACTCCACTTACGACCGTGTTTTAGCAATGCACATACGACGAGGCGACTATGAGGGCGCGTGCAATCATTTTGCTACTTGGAGTTCCACGTTCTACGGCTGGAATCAACTGGAGATTCTCCCGGATCGTTTCGTTCCTCCTCCCGGAAGTAGTTGGGGAGAGAACACGCCTGAGAACGTGGAGATATACATGAAGCGGTGTCTTCCGTCCGTCGAAGACGTCGTGAGTAAGGTCAAGGCCGCGAAGCTCGAATATGATGGGATTTTGGATGTCATGTATTTACTGACTAATGAGAAGGGGGAATGGCTGGATCGCCTACTTTATGCGCTCAAACGGGACGGCTGGAATACGATTAAAACTAGCCGAGATCTTCTACTAGAGAACGTCGAGCAGAAAGAGGTGGCGATGGCAATCGACATGGATATCGCTCGGAGATCAGCTGTGTTTGTAGGCAATGGAGTAGGTTGCGCATATCCTTCGCGCAAGATGTTCCGCTGACAATTACGCAGTGGTCCTCGTTTACCAGCAGTATCGTCCATCGCCGTTTGGTGGATGGCAAGAACGCCTCGACTATACGTTTCTATTAATGAGTTTATTGGGGTCCTTAATGGGTTATACCATCTTCATCGTCTCACTTTTGAGCGGAAAGGAGGCAAGAGTCGTTCCTTCTATCTCGCCACATTCTATTGGCCTTGGGGCTCTGGCTTTGGCGTAGTTCGCTATTGCGTCCGTCTCCGACTCCAGTATAAATACTAGCCTGTCACTAGATAAAGGAATTACCGTTTGTCTTGCTACTTCATCTGCCCCTTCGATGCGCAAACTACATCGCGCTGTTCCTTTTTGCAATCGGATCGTAGATCCTCCAATATCAGGTCGCCTTCTATTGTGCGCGTGCTGACATTTACATTCAGGCAGCTGTGTGTTCCAGTGCAGGATCCTCTTCGTCCGGCTGCACATTAGGAACTCGCCTGGAACTACTTCAGTCGAGCCGACTCTCCGGCCCCGTATCTCTCGACCCCACTTATTTGTCCCGGGAGTATGCACTGAAAACATTGCTGGGTATCGCTCAACGAGTACGACGCAAAGTTCCTCTATATTATGAACATGCAAAAAAAAGTCGTCTGTACAACCAAGTACGGGGCCAATCTAAACAGCTTGGGCGCCTTTTCGTTGAGTATCCAACTCATACGCATCATGCTTTGACGAAATGTAGTCGTTGTCGCCCTCCTATATCAGCAAAATGTGAGTACTCGGTTGAGGTCAGGACATCATGCGCGTACGTTTTGTACTGTAGTGTCAATCCGAATGGCGACGCTCGCCTGCATAGCAGTCAGATTAAGTCAACAGAGTGCGCAAATTGATCACGTACAGCATGGTTCGTGGTGTGATTGCCTCGGGAGGAAGAGGTCATGGCGTAGGCGTTGCCGTTACCAGTAGACGACAGCTCGGATGTCTCGCCACGAATGTACTCACGAGAGTTGAGCATGACCAACAATGAGTTGGTGTAGACTGTAAACTTTACATCAGGAGGCATTCAAGTCACGAGCAGAGTCGACATACAGCGGCTGACTGTAAGAGATAGGTATTTGAGAATAGATCGTGCGTTGTGAAAGAAAGAAACCCACCAAGCAGATAGAAGAAAATGTAAAGGAATGTGTTTGGCTCGGCATTGACCATGACGACTACCAACAGCGCAGTGACGCTAGTCGGTATACCCGTGGTGAAAGTGAAGACAATCTATGGGCAATGGTAAGATTCTTATTTCGGAAAATGAGCGCGGTCTGGTACCAGTCGGTTCATGATATCTGTAGACCGCCTGAAGCCAGTCTTCGACCTTTGAAGAATGAGCATCATTATGATTGAAATGGCCACGTCGGTAGCAGCAGCCAAGCTCATGCATGCCGTCGAGAGGTTCTACACGTCTGTCAGGTTGGCAACGGGATCGCCCGGTTGAAACAACGTACAGCGAGCGTAATCAAATGCGCAATTTCATTAATCTTCATGCTAGAAAGCCGTATCAGTCACCAGACCGAATTAATCGTGACGGATCGCTCACCCTCCAGCAGAATACACTGAGTGCGTTGATTGAGTATGAAAGCATGCGCATTGAGGTGAGATGAAAGCTCACAAGTCAGGACAACTAATAAAAACGACGAGGTCAGCGTCAAGTAAGCACAGGAAACAAATGAACAGACCAAACGCGGCAAGACTCAGGAGAATCTAGAACTATCATTAGACACCGAAGTCGATCCAAGATGAAATTCAAGAGGACTTACGACTGGCGCTGCGGCGAGAATACTCTGGCTCACTACAAACGAGCTTGGGTAAGGGATAAATTTTACAATCGTCGAATCCCTCACGCTTCCATATCCTGTAAGCATAGAACCTGCACGAGATCAGAAAAAAATCAGAAACCACCGATACGCCAATGACTTACATCTGCACAAAGAGCGCGATGAATGCACTGAAAAATAGCTCGATGATAAGGTCACTAGGCAGACGTCAAGGGACGCATTCTCTGGAGGGCTCTGGAGAATACTAACGGAACCAGGTGGGCCAAGAACGCGGTGTTGCCGTGGTCTAGACAAACGACACAAATCTAGATGAGTTACAATCCAGCGTAGAGGGAAGAAGGGTCTGACTTGTTACAAGGTATTGATACACGGTTTCTGAATGACTGATAAACGCTCGCGACGGTGTGAAATGTAGAAGAACTCACCGTAGAAAATGGCCAACTGGATGGTGTCCAGTATCATCACCGCTGCGACCTGCTTCCGGTGAATTTAAAAATCCATGGTAGAGAATACAGCGACATACGATGGAGGTGATGTACCATGCATCCTTTTTCCAGTACCTCCGCAGATAGAACCATGCTAGTAGCGAAGAGTCGGTACAATCCGCGTAGGCCAGAAGTATATACTCACCTTGAAGGCATGCCGCTGAGATGATGATGAGACGCGTTAGATAAGTCGCGTACAGTCGAGAAGAACCACCAACCTCCGTAAAGTCTGCGGTTGCCGTTAATAATTCCGTAACTGAAAACGACGGCCAGAACTTACATAGCGGACAGAATCGTGACATCGAACAGAAGCCCGAAGCTAAGTGTACGGTTAACTCTGGTGCTTCAGTAAGAGGAGATGACCTACGTGTTATCCATTGTAGTTGCGAGCGGCATGATTGCTGTACGAGGCGGGGGGAAAGAGAGCTGTAACGGAAATATATATAACAGATGCGCAGATCATTTTTCAAGGCCTCTTTGAGGCTGGGACTTTCCAATAGACGGTGATGTGTCGACCCGGTCTCCAATCCTCACGGAATGAGATTAATACCGATACGTCAGGGAGGGACGGAGAGGAGCCCACGAGAGCGTGGCCATAACGACATGATTTTTTTCCAACAGAAAGATTGGCAAAGTCAGGTACCACTCGGCCACCGGTCCGAGATAAAGTACTTACACAGAGCTCTACTTCTCTTCGATATGTGCTTTTTACTAAAGCAAAGCCTTCCAATTCAGGACTCATTAATAGACTAAGAGTAAGGCGAGCGGAGGGCGATCCGCCTGGCGAATTTCGGTCGAATGCTCGAATGCTCTATACTTGCCTGCGCAACATCGCTGCAACATCCGCTACAAATGACAAAAGGGGTTCAAACTTGTAAGGAAGACCATTTCGACATTTCTAGGCCCTCGCTGATACCCAGAGCAAATTAAACTTGAAACTGAGCAGCGTGTCATGCAGGCTTATGGGTCAAGGATGTACCGGTGGTGAGCGCCCTTCCGTAGCGCGCAGCCGAAAGGAGCGGGCACGCCCATAAAACAAGGAGTCCTTCCCTCCAGTATATCGTCCAACCTCAGATGCAGCATTCCAGAGATGAGAGAGGACGTGCTCTGAAGTCGAGACATTCGCAATCGGTCTCGCTTAGACTTGCAGGGAGCCATGCCCGTTCAGCGCGCACTTGCTGCTTGCTATTTCAAGCTGCAGCCCAATACGGCCTCTGTGTGGGACAGGATGGAAGGATAGAACCTTCGCCATTTGGCGTCCGAGCGCAGACCAAGATCAGTGTCGCATACGCGTTGTCCTACGCGAAGCAGGCCTGAAAGGTTGGGGTTCTACTTCGTCCGGATTCAATGAAGATTCGTGATTTCCGAACACTAGAACGGAAAATAGAGTTTGCGACGCGATAATTCGGAAACTTACATCGTCAAGATAGGAATCAGGCCACTGTACAGAAAAATACGATCAAAGCATTCGAGGGAGGCGCGTGGGCAAGAAAACCTCTATGGGTACTTCGGGATGTGCACGAAAAGATGCCGGAGATGAGATCGACAAAATGAAAAGTCACTCGTGGGAATAACGCGAACACGGCATGTAACGTGTGATCGCCTGACGCGCCGCTGACGCCATTAGGCTAATAGAACGTCCTCGCTCACCGCCTCAGCCTCTAAGTTCAAGCACTGCAGAGCAACCGGTTGGCAACAGGGTATGTCTCAGCCTGTATCCAGAGGCCGCCAGTTGCGGGCCCAAAAATGGATGGCGGCGGCTAATCTGTCTTTCAGTGCGCCTTGTGGCGCACTTCTTTTGATGTACACGATGTCGAATGTGGCTTCGAACATGCATGGCCGTCCGTAGAAGCGGTGGTCTCGTTTCCATGTTCTATTATTTCATCAGCTGATGAAGCGAGTGGGATAGCTCATTCTGTAGAAGATTCAACAGCAGTGAGCTCGTGAAGAATGATGCAAGAGAAGGCGGGAGAGTCAGCGCAGTGCGCCCGAAATTCTTGCGGACTTCGTAGGCTTCGCATTATAAGTAAATATAGCTGGAATATGTGTAGTACTTCGAATGTTTGCAGCGCGGTGTAACCGTAATCATATGGTAAGTAAGAGATAGCCGAGGAGAAATCGAAAGCAATATCGTGAACGCGTAAGATGCAAGAGTAGCAAACAGAGGACAAAAGAAAATATAGATAACTTAAGTAGCTTGTGCATGGGGGCGCAGCGCGTCATCTGGGACGTAGATAACGAACGGATTATCGCGTTCACGTCGTAGTCTATGTGGAAGTTGTACTGGGTTGAAAAGGGCCTCTATCAAGGTCTCCGTCGTTTTTGGTCCATACGCATACGTCAACGGGAGACGAGAAACGTCGAATGGATCCTCTGGCCCAATATGAGGAATGCTCGGTGCTTCCTGCTGCATAGGCGACCTCGACCTTATGGAGTGACTATCGGAGGAATCAGAATCCTCGTCTCCCTCCTCCTCTACATAGCGGCCATATATGTCGAACCCTCGCGGACGTGTGTTGTATATGTCGTTCTCAAGAAGACCAGTCAATCCGTTGAGTATTTCACCCTTGGGGAGAGGTGGCGCAACGAAGTGCTTCTCGCCGCCAACGCGAGTCAACAAAATGGTCAACTAGGCAAGGGTATGAGATCGGTAGCAGCAAAGAGCTTGTTGGACGTCGTACCTTCAAGGTTGTGTTGGTTTTGCTATCTCGTAAAAGATATCGGCGTGTTACCTCCCCAACAGTTGGCCCTGCATACTCCGCCAGGTTTAGATAGACTGCACCCAAGCGGGGGTTTCGAGGCGCATCAGGATCCCCTGCTACAACGCGCTGGGTCACGACAAATTTGGCAGGACTTGGCATAAGGGTGTCTGGATTTTCACGATCACGGGATAGTGGTATCTTTAAATGAACAGAGAGAGACTGGGACCAGGTCACCGAATGCTCTCTGAGAGGCAGGAACACCGTCTGACCTCGTGCTGGGGTAGGCCGAGAGGTTGAGGAAGAAGACGAGGACGAACCCTCCTCCGATACTACAACCGTCGGGACAGATGGACCCTCACTAGAGGATAGTATGCTAGAAGAGCAATCTGGTGACAAAGACGACGAGATAGATTCCGAATCATGGTCATTGTCGAAATCATCCTCACGCTCTTTGCCCTTCTCGTTGAGGTTGGCCTGGCTCCCATTGACACTGGACGACTTGGAGGAGTTCTGCGCGAGTTTGAAAAGGCCGGACTTTACCCCAGGAGCGGAGACACAGTGCTTCAGTTTCCAACGTACGGCAAATTCTCCGCGGACAAGAGGCACACTGGAGATCTGATGAACCTGTATCTGTGCGTGGAAAAGAGTATGACGGGGGAGGAGGTGATGAAGGTGAGCGCGAAACCCGCGCGGCGGAGGTTCCACTCCGGTATCTCTATGTTCGTCGCGAGATCGGTGTGGCTTCAATGGGGAAGTGGTATCGCCGATAGGTAAGCCTTTCGAGGATGAAGCTGGTGAAGGCATATTGAATACAAGATATTTGTCAAGAGCTGGACGTTATGTTTGGGGATCCAGATTAAGACGGTCCAGTGAATCTGGGGGCGATTCGCTGGGGAAGAGCGCCAATTCTATGGGGCGTTCGCGAGCCCGTAATTTATATGCTTCGGAGCCTAGATAGCAGATGCCGAGCATCAGGCGGTGTACGGGAGAAGGTTGGATAACACTTACAGATAGGCGCCTTTTCTATGCTGTAAAGTGAGGACAGCCTCAATGTAACAACCTGCACAGTGTTTCGATATTGTACGCCACAGCAGTACTAGAAGGTAGAAAAGGACGCCAGAAGGGCATGGATGGTGGTGGAAGAAGGGAAAGGAGAAATGTGGTCGTGGTCGAAACTCATAAGAGTCATGACTAATCGCGAAGTGTGATACTGATCGGCGGTCTCGGAGGCAAAATGAATGCCGGTTTGTCATATCGGTTTGGTCCAAGTTCACGCGTCCTTTTTCCTGCGGCACAAACGACAGGAGAAAGCGTCGTCAATCTACAATGACTTTTTTCGCAGGCGCAGACCTTCAGAAGTCGTGAAGAGGCCTCGAACGCGTCCTAGCTAGGTCGATGGTTGCTCTGGATACAATTGTAAAGTGGCACCATGTTTCTGTAGCGTGAGTCTACATATTCAAGACACTGGGAGTATCCGCTGTATCTGTGTACGAGCGTCTGGGTATAGTAGTAGTATACAAAGCCTACTCGAATGATAAGTAGCTCGTTCTGTCTAGCTGTAACTCCGGAAGGGAATACGTGTCCTTGTTCAACGACTCTGTCTCAAACGGGTCATCGGCCTTCTCCTGGGCCTCGTCATATTCCGCCACATCTAAATTTATGTGCCGGCCATCAGTCCGGTACCTATAAACGTGAACGATTGGTCGCCAGCGTCGGACAGGGAGAACAAGAATCACTCACCTCAGAGGAAAATCCTGCTTGAATCCAGAAGCAAGCAGCTCGGGTATACGTGAATCCTTCATCAGTAGCGCAGTTTCCGTGAATCTGGCCTGCCGATGAGGTTGCCCCGAAGGTGTATCCGAGTGTGTACCCAACAGCATAAACGCGAGGCAGAACAGTATCAGACTGCAGATCACAGTCACGACTGATTTCCACCACACAATCTCTAATCTCGCCAGAGTTTTCGTGGTCGTAAACTCGGCAGTGTTGGAGGCTAAGGCCAACCGAAGAGAGCTGCCGTTGTTACACTGCTCATAAGACATGCCAAATTGAAACGCCGAGTCGCATTGTTGCCACACATTCCATAGATAACTCGCCGTCAGATTACCCAACGCATCTTCAAACTCGTTGAGCTGGACGGTGGAGTTGATAATGCGCGTCAGCACACCCTGCATGTAGCCGGAGTCTTGATAATAGGGAAGAGGGTCGTCCTCACGTGGACTTGAGCATATAGCTGGTACAAACATGTTCAGAAGCTCGTGAGCAAGGAAGTCGTCACTGTGTTGTGGATTCTGCCAGGAGAATGTCGACCATCGATGAGGAGGCGGAGTACCAAGCGCGATGTCTGTGTCGTTTTCCGACATCAAACCGCTCTTCGTAAGGTTGAGAGACCTCGTGGACGTCTCGAGTGAGCATCCAATGACCTGCGCGTAGAGGGTCCTGACACAAGAGGCTATGTCGTCGGCAGCAAGTGTATGCAAGCAGTCTGCACCGCTAGAAGGGGGGTCCGACGAGTACAGGCAGGCCGAGGCGCAAGGTCCCATTATGGCCGTTGTATTGTGGATCTTGCCAGGGGAATTCGACAAGTCCACAACGAGGTCCTCATAACGCCTAGACACGAGGGCAAACACAAACTGGTTGGATATCCCTTTCTTTGGCATACTGCCCCAAGCTTCCTTGTGCGAAAAGGATCGATTCTGAATGCCCCAAGGCTGCAGAAAAACTCGCATGGAACCCGCTGAGTTCAAGTCAGTAACAAACGAGAGCAGAAAGAAGGCACTGACTATCGTTGCCGGTGAGCAAATCCCAGTAGTTAGAGAAACTCAAATCCCGAGCGCCATTGCCATACCAATCGTCGCTCCAATACGGGGGGCGGGGCATAGAGACGTTGACCCAGATGTCACTACCATCACCACTCTGGAAGTCATGCTGCATCGCATATCCATGCGCATCAGAGTGATCTTCGCGTGCAGCAATATGATCGTCCCCAACCACCCAAGGAAAGATTACTCTTTCACCAAGATTGTTGAATTCTCCACGCCAGTATCCTCCAGCGTCGTCACCGGCACTTCCCACAGGGCGCAAAGTCAACGACACGGTTGCGTTCTCTACCTGAGCACAGGTCAGGTGAAGTTCTGTAGCGTTCACTTTGACCGCATCATAATCCTGATCGGATTTTGGATATACTGTGTCATGGAGAACTCTATGAAAAGCCACTGAATGCATGTATGCACACAAAAATCGTAACAACTCACTTCCCTTGGAGGCCGGGACGTTGTAGAGTGTTGTTGACATCGGACAAGAGCATATTGACTCTAGAAGTCTACGCTGATTCGGTTAAAGAGAGACGTACAAAAAAGGAGCAGGTAACAGACCTGCCACAGAGAGAGATAGTTGCCTGGATTTTCGTCTGAGCATGAATGATTCTTATGATCCGCATGTATCAAGGCTGGAAACTTAAAAGCATCTATATGGCTCGCTGCAGCTTCAGACACATTCGTCATGAAGGTTTCAGAGTACGTGCCAACACCTATACGGTGGAAAATCAGTTGAAAAGCGCAACACTTTCTCTTGGTCGCTCACCAAGCACACTAGAAGAAGTAACCTTTAACACCTCCCCGGCAACGAAGTACAAAGGGATGCCAACGCATATAGCCAGTGACGCCTTTCGGAATTCCTTCAGGTTATAGTATGCATTGGAAAACGACGAGCCTAAACCGGTCCAAGCATAAAGACGAAAATCCAGATCCTGGAGGGTTTTGGCTAAAGGAGAACGTGAGGCTTCACCGTCGTTATGGCAACGTTCAACATACGATGTCGAATAGCAGAATCGATAGCGACCGAGCTGGAAAGCAAGTTCAAGAGGAGTATGCTTGCTGTGAAGAAACTTTGGAACGTGACAGATATGGCACTGTTGACGGTGCTGATCTGTTGCATTGGTCAATAGCAATTGCTGTGAAAGTAACGGCGACCTACACGCTCAAGTGCCACAGGAACGTTGCGTTCCCAATGACGAATCGAAACAAACATGATGAAGAGATTAATCGTAAGTAAGAGACAGTGAAGACCATGGATGACCAGCAGCCTTGAAGAAATTTGACGACGACGACGGCGTGGTAGGCGGACCCGCCTCCGAAGTAATCCGACCTGGGATTCATGATCGTCGGGCCTGACGAGTAAACACTCAGCTAACCCAAAAAATCGGAGAGGGAAGAGTCGAAGCAACGTACGGGATGTTCTGTGGATTGGCGGGATCCATGGATATCGCGGCGTCTAACAACGAAACCTTCTGGCGCCTTATTAAACCTCCCCATGTGCATATCGTGTGACAAAATACTCAAGCGCTAATTGACCGTGATAACGGGTTTCATAACTGAATTGTCGTTGACAGGAAATCGAAGTGTTCTTCTTCAGTTCTGGGCAGGAAGAGACGCGATCATGATGTGTAGGTCCAAGGGCAGAAACGAGATACGACCACAATTTCTGCAAGACTTTGTGCGTGGATCTAAACAGACGGCAGGTGAGGGCAGTTCAGAGACTAGTCATTGCTGTGCGCTGAGAAACTAAGTGTTTACCTTTAAACAAACGTTGGACAAGGATTAAGACAATATCGATAGTGCCACTAATTGATGATCGCGATCAAAAGCACGCATGCCTTTCCTGCCTCTATTCGGTAGTATTCGCTTTCCCACTGGCAGCGCTTCCCACTGATAGATGCCAACGTCTCATCCGTTTCACGGGAGGTCGGAAAGGCCGCAGCTTTATCAAAATCGCCGCGCGAAGAACTACGACGGGATCAATCATGATCTATCATATAAAGGAAATGAAAGGACTGACCTGTCCTTGTCGTTGTACAATCACACCAGAATATATCCCTTGAGGTTTCGTGAGCAACCTCAAAAGGAGCCGGTCAATAAGTAAGTCGACCTTTTTTGTAGGCCAAAGCGCCACAGAGTTCGGCCTCATGCCGAACGCAGCCATCTCCTCAGTTCCACGGAGGACGCGCGTGTTTGAAGTCGGTCAACGTAAGACTGCAGGGGCTACGAAAGATCCGTGTTTCCAGATACTGGAGAATGCCAGTGTTGCCAGACACAGGATGCCTGGAGGACGCCAACTGTGACTTGAGGATAAGAATAGCACAACTGATAGATGGGTTAATACGTACCATTCTGGTATATTCAAGAGACTGGAAGTAAGAACGTCGATCTTTTACAATCTCCCAGCAATCTCCCGAGGCTTCTGTCGCATCATCCGGTCCGGGGCCATGCGTAGGCGAACTTGAGGAGTCTGAACGAGGCGTTTTAGAGAACAGCAAAACGAACACTTTGGTTCGAGAGGATGGCCGTGAACGCAGAGTGGATGACCATGTATGCGACAAATTTCCGTTGCGCTCATCGTTGTGGTCGTGGTTGGGAAACAAGACTCGTAGCGGGCGATCGGTACCGGTCTCGATTCGGAACGCGACCCGCATCTAAGCACATCTTTGCTTGACCTCTGACTTCACCATGATAGCAACGTATAATTGGCAGAATCGCTGTATGTTCTATCATAAAAAAGGCATATACAGCGTCAAATATTCTCATCGCGTACGATTCACATTACTCAGGTGCAGAGACTGTCAAACATTGCAAGGTTCAGGACGAATCTATCCATATTCGTTACATTCCCTACCTCAGATCAAGCTCGTAAACGTAAAGTTGTTCAAAACTGTGGCGTTCTATGGCGTTAAGGACTCAGTTGAGATGAGCAGCACGAATTAACGAGACAGCCTCTGCGCTCCTTGACGCGAAAGAAACTTTGAATGGATCGGCATGACTTTAAACAATTAGTATTTCAGGAAAGACAGTCCAGGAAACTACGTACCAGAGCAATCCAGAACTATACTTGCCAGACGGCGGTACGGGTGTACCGTCTTTGTCCACGTAAACCGACACATCAAAGACCGCCACGATTGAAGCAATAGAAATCCACATCGACGCTTCCGCCATTGCCTGACCAGCACAGATGCGCCGCCCAAAGCCGAAGGCTTCATTAGGGTGTGGAATATCCGGATTGAGGCGTCCGTCTTTTAAGAACCGCTCTGGGTCGAACTTGTCCGTATGAGGCCCATATACTGCTTCGTCCTGTAACATGGCCCTGGAATGTGTTATGAGCCATGCCCAACACAGCGCGAAGACAACAACCGCACCAAGAGTTTCCAACGATAATAGCGTCCTTGGGGATGAAAAATCCGTTATACTCGTCATCCCTTGTAACGCTGTGAGGTACAGCTAGGCCAGGCTTAGTCGAACTTGACGAAATGCTACCAAGAGAGGATCTTACCCAAAGGAGTGACTGGTCTCCATCGAATCACCTCACACAGAACAGCGTCAATATAGGGGATCTGGTGGTAATCCGAGAAATCCGGTAGACGATCAGAGCCAATAGCGTCGGTTACGGCTTTCTGCGCCTTCTTGAGGACATCCGGGTTTTCTACCATCGCCAATAAGAATGTGCGCAAGGCGGAGACCGTCTATCAGGGCGTATTAGATGTGCACGCAAGTGCAACAGATCGCTTGCCGTATCTGCGCCAGCTGGAGAGACGTTACATTTTCGTTTGTAAATCCGATGAGAACTTTCAACTCACCACCGTACAAAGTTCCTAGTGTGTTACGCAGAACATCTCTTGCATGTTCCGAGTCGGGGCGTCCGTCTTCTTGAATCTCGGAAAGCCTCTTCAACGCGACGGAGTCGCGGGCGGTCCCTTGAGCCTGTTAGTTGAATACGTCATCAAGTAGAGTTTTCCGTAGAAGAACGGTTGGCTCACCATAGCATCTTCGGTAAACTTCAGGGATACCTCTGGCATAACGCTGACAGAACGGCGCCACTCCTTGGCTTTCTTCTTAAAACCTGCTCCGGGGAACCAGTCCGGCAGATATCTAAGGGACGGAACGGAATCAACCAGGAAAGCGCCCGCGTTTCCAGTTGCTGCCATGGCCTGCATCGTTCTCTCGGAGACGCGTACATAGTAGTCATTAGCGCTCTGAACGTCAATACCATACGTGAACATCAGAATGACCTTGCCCGCCATCCTATCGCTTCATGAGCTCGGAGCATTCAAACACGGCTTAAAGACATACAAACGAAGGTGATCCGCAAAGTCGTCTGGATCGTCCATGAGGTTTTGTAAGAGGAGACGAGCACCCTGGAGTTCGAGGGGCTGATATCTTTCACTTGCAGCCTGACTCTGCAATTCGATGTGCGCCAGTTTACGATGTTCTAAGCATCATGTTCAGTAAGCGGCCCCACACATGCAGAGGAAGCGGTCACCTCTCCAGGAATCGCCGTAAGGACCAAAGGCAAAGTTCCATTCGAATCCGACTCTAGATATGGAGAACTCAGCAAGAGTCAGAACGAGATGGAGAGTACGTACAGGCCGTTTAACATCGGAAAAGGTGGTCTAATACAACAATAAGCGCTGGATCGAGACGTTCTTCACGGTCGCTAACCGGTTAGAGTATGTAGACGACCGACGCTCAAATAGATCACGAGCGGCGTCGCGGCTATTCACGACGACGAGCGGAGTACCCATTAAATTGAGATAAATAACGTCCGAGTCTACCAAGTATCGGAAACATTCAGCATATATAGTATGGTTGCTTAATAAACCCCGACTTACTGAACTCTCGAGCGAACTCTCGATATGCGATCCATTCCTCACTCGGTGGGAGGTCGAACAGGTTTCCAATCAAAGGCCATCCTTTGGGACCAGGTGGAAGCCGTCGCCGTCGAACAAGGAATATCTTGTAGACCACATACAGCAACAGCAGAAGTGCACATCGATCGAGAATTGCCACTGACAGAGCCATTCGTTTCAGTGACTGAAGGCTTCTCCTTCTTCACCGGTTTATATCTTTCAGCGACGGTCATAAGGGCTAGGAGCAGCTGGAATCCACGATGCAAGGAAGACGATGCCGCAAGGCCGGGTTATGAAAAATATTACCCAGCTGAACGTATCGCAGCTCTATATCCACCGCTAATGTTCTCTGGCTGAAACTTGATGCATGAGATTGCGTGAGGGAGCTTAATGATGACTGGTGACCCAGGCGACTCCCACAAGTGATGCTTTTGCGTTTTTTCTAGAAATAGCTCCAAAGCGGTGGCACAGATAACAAAGGAACCACGGAGTAGATGTGGCGCCTCTGCTACAATGTTTAATTTAGGAAAATCAAGACAGATAAACTCACGTAGCCGCAAACGTGTGGTATAGATCCAAGGTATAGAAGCGCGCCACCTTCGCAATAGTACAGAGTCTACCCTATGTTTTGCAACTATCAGCTACCATTCGGCGCTTGGGCTGCAGCAAAAGCATACCGTGAGTTATGTCTGCCTGAAGTAACCTCGACTTCTCACTTGTGTGAGAGAAAGAAGATGGAGGATGTAAGTAGTGTGGCGAAACCGAGGGTCCGAGGAAAGAATAGCTGAGATACACGGGTGCAGCGCGCTCTCACATGTCCCCATGTCCCCAAGGTTGACAAATTCAAGACGTGAGGAATGGAAGTCATGAACAAGAAGGTAACAAACAATGAACAACAATGCGACGCGTTTAGTCAGCTTGTGCACGTTTAACGTTCAACGTTCAGTCCAGACGCTCAATATAAACCAGAAGAAGAGCACGAAGAAACTTTACACGGCGAGTTCCAAGAAACTTGTGCCAGTGAAAATGAATTCCTCTAAAGAAAAACAGATAAGGCAATATCTCCTCTCAGTCGCGTCGAAGCCGTATAACGTACTCACTCGTACTCATGTCAAACTAGGATGCTGAATTGGTTATAGGACGATATCGATCCCCTTCGAGTCGTGTGTCATTGATGAAATCGACCTTTCACCTTGGGGCTTCAGGTAACAAAGTTTAAACCAGCATTGTGACCATTCATATTTTCATCTATCCATTCGCGATCCCCTCGTCATACGCTATATTCATAGCTCTTGTCGGTACATCTTTCGCAATCTTCTTAAGAGTGTAAGCCATCTCGTGTTATCTGGTTCGAGCAGATTACGACTAACCGATCATTCCTCCTCCCCCAAATCGTCTGAACTCCTTATCCCTACATCAAGCAAATGAAAGGCGTCTCCTCTCCGAAAAAAAGATTGACAATTTGAACTTGCAGGAACACGGACTAGCTGGCGCCCATTGTGGCGATCGAGGGGCAAAGAGGGACATCGAGGCAATGTCACAACCTCCATTATAGCGCGCCGTCAAGGTACACAAAGTCCCATCACTACATCCGACGCGTCGTCGATCATCTCATCTCCTGTGGCATCATTAAATCCGAGTCGGAGCCATATATATCCTGCGAGTGTTGTTTTCAACTGGCTGTTCAAGAACAGGAGGCGCGTCCTTTGATGTCGGTCGTATACGGGGTCCAGGAGTTGCATGTGAAGAGCTAGAGGAAAGGGAAGCTGTTTCAAGCCGGGAAAATTCGGACGAAAACGATTGCAGATTCAGCTACATCGACAAAAAGACCGAGCTGCAACGAGTTCATCTACCTATAAACACGACATGATCGTTAGCATGAGTCGGAGGATTGGAGGATTGTAATCAGGTGCGAAGAGATAACGAGCACTCCACGGCCGCCCTTCCGAGTAGATTAGAGAAGTCGGCATATACAAAGTCAGGTCGAAAGAACGGTAGAGCTGAGAAGTCGTAAGAGAGAGGCCCTTCGAGTGCTCGGTGAGTATCTCAACATTCAATCGTAACCACAGAGCGGCTGAAGAGAAAGGGGGCTCACAATCTTCACTGCTATGCTACTACCCCGTCTGAAGCAGAATGCTAACGTTATCGAACTTTCCGTTGCTGCGTCTTGATGGATTGACGCAGAATAAGCTCCGAGCCACCCTCATTACCCCCAACTCAGAGTCTGATATGCTCACCGAATATGAATGGTATCCACTCAAACCTCGCTTTGGGATACGCGCTCGACCACGATTGCCTCACCTCAACTGAGAGAGGGAACGGTGGGTGGCATTATACAGTTTCACTAGAAAGGCCAAATTGAAGCTCCCATGGAAATGCCCCCAGAATGACCTGCCAGAGCCTGCCAGAGAAAGTGAATTCCGCAGTTCGACGGACATAGACCCCAGCTTACCCGCGACGCTAACGCTAGGCACACAACCGCCTCGGAGCCTTCCAACATTTGATACAGCACATCGCCAATCAATCTGCCAGCGATTCCATGTCAGCCACGGACATACGCGCGCCACACAGACCTACCTACCAGCGAGCCGATTTTCGTAGTTTCAACACTGTGGCCTCTGGCATCGGGAACGATGTCGCTGAAGTAAACGATAGAAATATGGATTCCGGTGGTCGAGCCAAAGCCTACTAACCTGGCGTGTCCAGTGCGAATGTATCAGCGAAGACGATCAGCGGCAAAGCATGAAGCAATTGGGTGGAGCTGGCTGCACGACGCGTCATGAGATGACGAGTAACCGATAATATCATAAACACATGCATGCATACAATACGTGTCGCGACCGCCCGAGACGTGAGGCAACGCGAAGTGTCAAACGCGTAACGAAGGGCACAGCCAAATCCGCGATCTCGGAGCACATTGTGGTTTGAGCGGAAGGGAGTCATTGCGCGTGAATTCGTGCCCTTAGAGAAGGAAGCCTTCTGCTGGCAAGAAGCAAAGCCTGGGTGGTCCAGGTTCTTAGCTTTCGATTCCAGGTCGTCCTGTCTTTCTCAACGTAAAGGTCGCGCGAATTCGCTCCTTCCACAATTGGCAAAGTAAGTAGAAAAAAAGAGTGATCGGCATATGCCGATAACGGAAGTTGCACGGATCAGAGACAATTACAAATTAATTATGGACCTACTCCCTCTACTGAGTACGTCTTGGCTCCTGTTCGTGTTTCTTTTTGTCTAGAACGCCCACGTGTATTAAGTAGCTCCCCGGTATCTCATTTGAATCTTCCTTCCGACTCGGAGTTCAACTAGAGTGACTGGAATCCAGCTTCGAAGTGTGGCGCTAGAGCACCGTTTTACATTCACCGAGCCTGGACCCTTCCAGAGGTGTTTTCAGCCTCGATTACCGCGTTCCTGGATGGGGCGTTAAGCCTACCGAGTAGCAAGTTGCATCATCCATGTACACTTGCTGCTGACGCTGATTTGTCATCGTTCGTGGATCTCGAGGGGTCGCGTTGAGTAAGGGGATAGGTACATCAAGACAGCGATTGGAAAGGACGAATGATTCTGATGAGTATGCGTCTGTCGCACTTCGGAGTCTTGCAGGTAGGACTGAAATTAGGACTATGCAGAAGCCTTCTGGCTCCATTGCAATTCGCTTTGCGTTACGAGGAGCAATAGCACTGACTTCTCAAAGATTCCAAGGTCTCGTGAGGGTAACGCCGCCCATGGGGTACAAACTAGACTTGGAAGGAAGGTCTATTATGTTTCAATTACTATTGGATTGGCAGATGATCCTTGCTTACATGTCTGGCATGAAAGACGCCGCCTCAGTTCAGCCTCTTCACGGGAACGATGGACGTACGTGTATAGACGTGATCCGTCCAAGAATATGAATTTCGCGTGGCAGGTAAAGCATGGATGACTGGTCGCCAGCCTTGAATGGTCCATTTGAGGCAAGACTCGAGCTCCCACAGGTCTGGACACTTCCCATTGAGAAATAACCCCCTCAAAGAACGCCAGAAACCCCGGTGCCATACCCACGCCCGAACCTCGGCTTGCGCCACAATACTTGAGCATAACTGTCGCGAGACACGTTCAGGTCCTTTCAGGTACTTGCCGCGCCCTAGCGTCGTGCCTCAGACTCCCAGTAAATCGGGCAGGTGCTTGTGAAATTAAACTCGAACGTACCTTTCTTTGACGCTCGATCGGATGTCAGAACTGTTCCGCTGAATGCAGTGCTCGGGGCGAGGGCATTTTCACAGTTCGCGACGAGTACTCTCCTCGACACGGAGGATAGACTTACTGCTAAGCTTCAGGGAGTGCTCGTGGGCACCGGAGCGGCTTTGAACGTCTTCCCGAGAGCTTCTTTCAACGGTCCTCTGAATGTTCCGACTCGGCTGACTGCCCATTCAGACTGTGAACTCGTGTTTCATTTAGAGCTTGCTCGGCTCAGGCCATATGAATGTTGACTTGCAATTAGTAAGGCGGGTGAGTTCAGTAGATTGGGAAGACTCTCAACTTTGAGGAGATGTCCTCAATCATACGCTGTCGTTCCCGGTCATTCCGGTCAAAAAATCTGTGAAAAAAGATCGTGTAAAATAGCCAATTTCCAAAACGCGTCTCCGGGAGAGGCAAGCACCGGTCCCAAAAAGGAAGAAAGGGCTAGACCTCTCCAGGCATGGACCCTAATTCATGACAGTCGAGGAGGTGGCTGTGTGCGATCTGCACTTTGCATCCGGAAACAGAATTTGATCACCAATTTAACCCCTTCTCGGGCACAAACTCTAAATGCGGTATCTGCTATATAATGGACGGGTCTTGCTCGTTGATCATTACCAACTCATCCTCTTCCGACACTGTTTCCGACGTTCTCAACGACTCCATTTGCAACAATGACCTACCAACTTCTTGGTACGCACAATCCGATATGCGCGCCACATTTGCTCATCGCATCCTTTTCTAGACGCTTATAACCCATACATAATCGACGAGCAGTCGCACCATCACATCGCCCACTATCCATCAAAGGCCGACTTTGGATACGATGGTAAGCGCGTCTGCGGTCTGGCCATCACTGGTTCCTTACCACCGTCCAGGCTGCACAGAAAACTATGCTTCGACATCATCTTGGACTCCGGAGGTATTCGTAAAGCAAGAGACCTCGTCCCAAAGTACGCTTTCTTAATCGTCCGTACTACCTACGTCTAATCACCACTCAAGTGTCCCTTCAGCTACCCTTCAATGCCCACCACTACCAAGTTCCTGTCGAACAAGACGATTATGGTTCGTCTTATCTCCAAATCACGCCTTCAGATGCTTATAGTTCTGGTAGACGTCTACAACCAATCGACATGGCCTCAAGAATTCAATGTTTCAGCCCCGCCTCAATTCGTGGCTGAACTTGGAAATGTGTCAGAATGCTGGTCCCCATATACCGATGCGCTCACGCCAGATCGTAAGTCCTCTTTTGGTGTAATACTTTGCATATATTGACCCAGCTTTAGTTCAATATTCTTCGCCCAGCGCGTCTGAGACGAGCACCAACGTTTTCGACATGCAGTTCGGTCAATCACTGCATTCGACTCACTTTGAACATCCTACGCACCGCTTCTCTAGCGAGATATCCTCCACTCCTCCCCTGTCACCGAAACCAGTCTCAGTTCCTGTAAAACAATCGTCAACCGTTGGCGATGATTCGTCTCGCCGACGTCATCCGTGTCTCATCCCTGGATGCTTGCGCCGCTTTACCAGCCAGTACACGCTCAAGGTTCACATGCAGGCGCACAAGCCAAAGCCTCGCGTGTCCTTCCTCTGCACTCTCGGCTGTGGCGAACGGTTTTCGCGACAGCACGATCGTTTGCGCCACGAAGTTGCCAAGCACAATAAGGTCTGCGAGTTCTCGTGCGATGCCTGTGGCCGGTTCTTCTCCACTGCGAAGACTTTGGGCAATCACAAGTGTCCGCTCGCTCAGGGTGGTACACGCTGGGTGAACCAATAGAATTGGGATAGTAATCTTGCATTTTGGGTTTTATATATCAATGGTTCGGTTCTTGGGGTATTCTATACGCTAGTAGCTTTGCATGCTAATTATTCGCTCTTTCGGAATGCATTAATTGATCATACAACTCTGCATAACGTGAGCGCAGCAGCGGCGTATTCGGGTTTTACCGACTTGTAGGCGGTCATCACCTTTTTTGGAGGTTGCTTTCTCTGCAAAGCTTGTAGGTTGCCCGCCCTCCACATTTCGAATTTGCTGCGTTTGCCACTCGATACAGCTTCACATAGTCTTGTTACAGACATGTTGTCGGCGTTTATTCTATCAGGGTAAAGTTGAGACTACTAGAGCCCACATCATAGTAGACCTGTTAAGTCCCATGTAAGTATAGAATGATATAAATGTGTCGTCAGTACAGTCGTCCGCGAAGGAAGCGGACTTAGTACACCGTGAATGATGACTGGAGTAAGTTGGACGGTCGGTCTTTATCTCCCGGATAGGTGCGCGTTGCTCTTGAGCATCCCAAAAATACATGGCTGGAGAAGTTATTTGCTTTCGTAGTTAACAACACGCCAAAAAAAGACATTATACACGTCAATATTAACTCTTGTCTGATGTCGTTCTTCTACCATGCAAGGCGGGACGTCGTCTAAAAGAGCGCGATCAGATTGACAGGTATCAGGATCGGAAACATGCAAAACGAACCATCGAAAGAATAATTGACCACTCTGTACGAAACGCGGTAGGGAGGCGATTACGAGGTCCTCAATGTCGGTGATATCCGGCGCTTGTTGACGCTCGTCCCAGCTGTGCAGCGTTAAGCGGAGATTGAAGATCACTTGTTGGAGGGCAGGGAAGTGACGCCGCGACGCTAACAAGTCATCAAGCCGCTCCCACTCCAGTCCTGTTCGATACCGGTCCAAATCGGTTAACCTGGAGAGATGCACGCTCAATGGCAGCTCGATTCGGCGAAGAACTGGGGCACGAAATGTGGGCAGCAGTGTGACGGGAACATGCATATTGATAGCTGCATCTGTAAATGAATCTGCATCTTCACCATCAATCACAAATGTCTCGAGTGATTGAAACGAGTTGAATGTTCCACATTCCATGAAAGAGGCTAAAAAGGTAAAATGGCTATCAGACTCGTTGTTATTCCTGTACAAAATCCTATGCTCACCGAGGGCATAATCAACCTCTCCTGGGCTTGCTTGTCTTAGATGACTGAATGTAAGGTGGTTGACGCCTGAAGCCTTCGAAACAAATTCCGTATACAGCTGTATCTCGTCGGACTCCGGTGTCTCGCCATCAAGGGGTTGCCAGGCTATCTGGAAAGACACTAGCCCGGTTAGGTCGAAAAACCTATGTAGCCAAGTCAGAAGGTCGGGGCGCTCCAGCAGGTTCTCCGTGGAAAGATGACGCAGGCGGCACAACTCGGTTGGAGGCGGGATTCTCTCGAATTCATCAGTCGCATCGCTTAGATCCTCCCAGACCCCGACGCGGTCATCCAACGCCAGACTTCGCAGAGCTGGCATTCCCGAGACAAAATCCACCACCTCCTGGGGTGCGCGGAAACTGACGAAATGAAGCTCCAGCTCCTCGACCGTCAGCATATTCCGAAACGCGCTTTGCTGCTCTTGCCCGAATTGGTGTTGGAAATCTACGATGGCGAGGACGCGGACCGCGGTTAAGCGATGAATGATTTGTAGGGCTGCGCCACCTTGAAGGAAAGGGAGATGGTCCTCTGGCAACTCACGCGTCGAGGGGTCGACCGCGTTCCCATCATCATCTTCGTCACTTCCTCCTAACCACAGGTCCTCGATATATGGGATGAGATGCGGGGAGGCATCGAATCGAGCGTTCCAGACGCGGCATTTGCTGTTTTGGTATAAGGAGAGAGAGGAGAAAAGCCTCCTCTGGGCATAGGGCACCCACCATTTGCATACGAGGGCGCAGGAAGGTAGGTCGTCGTAGTTGGCGTATTGAACGATGACTGGGATGAGTTCGGCTGGGATTCGGGGGTCAAGGGATGCGTTGTCGGCTTCCCGGGGCATTGTTCCAGAAGGAGAGCTTGAATGGAGTGAATATCCGGACTCTCTCGCAGCAGGATACGATTCGGTGGATGTGCCACCGCAGAGACGCTGGCGGATAGACGCCAACATTCAAGGGCTCCCATTTAAGACCAGCGAGAGGAGTTCGGAGGAGAGGCGGACGACATGAGGCCGCAATTATCTGCATTGCGATCTCGAGGACAATAGTTCCTTTCATTCCAAAATATTAAAACGTCCGCAGCTCCGTTTTCATCGTCAAAGCTCACAGACAATTGGGGCGCTCTAGAGTACCCTGAACAATGATTAGTTTTTTGAAAGGGCTAGCGGGAGGGAGCGCTTAATTGTGTCGGACAAGCCGGATTTGAGGACAATGTACGAGAAATCAAGTGCTGATGGGGAACAATGAATCATCGGTGATCCGGGCGACATCAAGAGATCACGTACCGCGACTAGACTTTGCTTGTCCTTAATGAGAGAAAGCAAGGGAGTTTTAAGTTGAGGGACACATGGAGGGTATTTGAAAGTGATCTTGTTTTTCAGCCAATAGATGATGAGACTTTTATCACCCAAGAAAGTTTGCAGAAACCATTGGATGATGAAGGAGAAGTATTTTCTTGTCGAAGTATCTGGGCCTCTGACGGTGTAGTTGAGAGCGAAGTCTTGGTTAACGGCAAAGGAGGAGGAAAGGTCTATGTTCGCCTTGAACTTGAGTTGAAGAGACTCGAGAGTGAGAGGTAGAAGCGGGCCGAAGTTGTCATGGTCTGTTTGTCCACTCCTTGTCCTCAACGTTCAATGTTCAACATAACCTCCAGGCGCCGCGCAACTCTCGCGTATACGGCTCTCGTTACCCTTTTCTAGTATAACAGCTTTCGTCGCGTAATGGAGCATATTCTGATATTCCGAAACCTTACCTTGTTTTCTTTCCGCACTGGTCGCCATCTTCTGTGAGCCGACCACTCAATGGAACTCCTACTGAGGACACCCGTGACTGCTGAGGACTTTCTCTCAAAAAAGCGCCACGCGATGGATGCTAGATATCCCCCCCAAAAAATACGCGTCAAAACAACCATGACATCGGCGGTCATGGTCGGAGTTCTCATTCCGTCTTCGGTGCTGCCTGCTTTATGATTACTCCCTTCGTAGATTTTTTGCGCCACCTTTGAATTATTTTCCTCGGATGCCACCTCGACCAGTTCTCGTTGACATCCAAATTTCGCCCTATTCTGTACTTCCCGCGCATACCCACGACCAAGCTCGCTCTGTGGACGTCGATCTTGGCCACCCATAGTTTTTGACAATTCACAGTTGACAATTGTTGATTGAACGCGCCTTCAGGCTCAGATCATGCAGCTTTGACGTTTTCCCTCTTTCACGCATGAATATCAGGGCTTTAGGATCTGGACGAAGAAATGGATCTCTGTCGGTGGGAAACACCATAGCTCGATTCCCTTCAAAGACTTGCTATACTGTTAGCAAATTCCGCTGAAAGCTTAAACTGGACAAGAGAAACTCTGTGTGACGATTGTGAAGCAGTGTATGGGCATGTCCCATTCCAATATCGTTTGCTGTACTCTGACCACGACTTCAATTGACGCAGAATCTTTCCGTTTTCAGTTGTAAGGATAAATCCTGTGCCTCCCTGCCTATCGTTCCCTTGAAGCCTAACTCACAGTGCGCAATATCCTTCTCTTACCCCAGCTGACGAGAGCTGGTTCGCTAAGTCCTCCATACACACTATGATGGGCCTCTATTGCGTGACGAGGAACCATTCGGTCACGAGGGAAGGGGAAGCGGGCCAACGTAGGCGACCAGCAAGGAGGGAAAAAGCCATTAGCGGTATATTGTGAGGTAGTATAAGAATGCGATCGTTCTTACTTAGACGGTATTTGGCAATGACTAGCGCTTTCGATGATAATGGTAGCCTGTTATACCCATAATGCACGAATAGGTTTAAGTTAGGAAACCCTTGCGGCGTCGAATATACATCCCTTGCAGTACACACAAGATCGCATCGATCGCGTGACGCGCAAAGCCTTCTTCTTGACCATCATCACTTTGCATCCAACGAGGTTATGCCGCATAAACGCGCCAAACGGTCAGTGAGGGAGCAGCAACGGTTAGAGAGGTATGTTAATAGTTCTTATCTCCATATGTTTTTCTCTAACAATCTGTTTTTAGAGGCTCGGACTTGGCTCCAGGACATCACTCACTGGAAAATGAAGCGATTCCAAAATCCGTGGCTAGGGTGTTGAACAGCCTCAGCGTTCGCCAGCAATGGAAAACCAACAAACGCAAAGCGGAGGACGGCGACAATGTAGAGAGAAAAGGCAAAAGCAAACGGCGAAAGACTGAGGACGAATCAGCAACGCCAAAGATCTTGCCTGGCGAATCATTACAACACTTCAACAAGTGTGTAGTTTTTTTTCCTTCCAGAAACATTTGCTTGAGCGTCTGTAGGCGAGTCGAACAAGATATGCGACCGCTAGTCAGGTCCGCTGTACAGTCTTCGCTAGCGACTACGCGGAAGGCCAAAGCCGAAGAATTGGACAAGAAGAAAAAGAAAAAGAACGAAGGAAAACAACCGGAGCGCTCTCCATCGCCGGCACCACCACCGCCGCCAAAGCATGCGGATCGTCCCAAAGACTTTGAGCAGCTCTCGACCTCGGCGCCGAAGCGTCTCAACGATATTGCCCAAGCTCCACCGGAATTCAAACTGAAGAAAACGACTAAAACGGTGTCTCCGGAATTCAAGAAGCATTCGGGAGTGCTTTCGATGGCGCAGAAAGCGATGATGGAGGCGGAACGGGAAAAGGCCATTGCGCGGTATAGGCAGCTCAAGGCGGACAGGTCAACCGCTTCGTGATGCTCGTCAGGATACACGTCTGGCCCTTGCTTTATTTTGCCTGTGTCTGGGGCGAGTTTCAAGTGAATGTCGAGACGTTGATCCTGATGTTGTTGGCCATTGCTCGAATTTGCCGCAATGATCTACCGCAGGGATGCATCCTGGTAGGTCAATCTGCCTTCTGCGTGCAATGTGTTCAAGTTCCGTTCCTTTCAGATACCAGTGTGGCATTAATTGCGTATCAATATCATCTAGTTCTCTGATTTCGAATCGCTGCAACATAAACATCTATGGATGTGATAGGTCCCAGCGCAATAATGGCTTCGTGCCCTGTAGGACATCACTTAAGCTATTGCAGTCGAACATCGGGAAACACCGAGTACTTTCATAATGCCTTGGGGATGTGATGGATCGGAAAGCAAACGAAGACGTTCAGGCTCAGAACGCACGCGAAACAAGGCCATGAAACATAGGACGGAAATTGTGATTATGCATCTCGGACGCCACATTTGTCTGTCAAAATCCTCCTGTAGTCGGTGCGACAACTGATGAAGCACGCTTTGAGAGCGTCCTTGTCACGTGGGATATATGTAGAGTTCATCCCGCCATCATGAACGAGTCAAAGCTGGCATGCTGTGCTCACACCGGTATTATTCCTCTCCCGCAGAATCTGCTCCCGCTTTAGATCTTCCGGAATGGCCTTGCACCCGAAGACGCCGCGATTCTTATACTTGCCAGGAGTATGGCCCATGACCAAAATGGTAGCACCCTAACCATGCAAGGCGGAGTTTGTGCTTGCTTGCAAATCTTCCGGAAAGAATGGGAATTCGGGCCAGTACGGTCCCGTTAATTCCTGCTCTTCCACACTATTCGACGCGCGCTATGGACTGCTTCGGCAAGGCGGATAATCCTGATCTACCATCGTAGTGCGCTCAGTCCGTCCGCCAGGAAGGACCAGTTCGACTAGGCTCGCCATCTTCCGGAGCTGCGTCATGAATCAATTAATCACCTACAGCAGGGGCTCGAGGTATAAATTGCCACCGTGGGCAGTATATATGAAATCTCACGTCCCCTCCACAATGCAGATGTTCTCTATCGCTTCGTCTAACACATGGAACGCCCTCAACGCGACAGTTGGAGGTCGTCTATTTGGCGGTCTTCCACTCGCGTATTCCTGCGTTCAGGATCCCGCTTCAACTCAATGTTCAAATGTAACACACAGCTACTTGGATGAAGGTATGTCATATCGCCATATGCCTCCCTCGTTGTTCTTGCTCACTGCTTCGTCTAGTTTTCCGCGCTAGCCACGTCGGGGGCTTCGTCAACGCCCAATGGGAGACGTGTCAGTCAACGGGAGAGCAATGCCTTCTCGATTACACGAACACCAGCGATCTCCGTCCAATAACGGGTGGCGATGGATGCCATATGGGCAGTGTCTCGAAATTCTATGTATGTATGTCTATTTGCGGCACATCAGTTTGATTGCTCAAGGAATCATAGATTGATGTCCGCGAACCCAGTGATGTTTTGGCTGCCTTCGCGTTTTCCAGAGACCATCACGTCCCTCTCGTTGTTAAGAACACGGGCGTCAGTGACTCTTACAGACGCACCTGAGACATACTAACGCGTCGCTCTTCATTAGCACGATTACAAGGGCCGTAGCAGTGCACCGGCGACTCTTGGGCTATGGGTGCGTACGCGCTCTATTTGCCTGAAGGACCGCGGAATTCTCACTTCCGTAATTCTAGACCCACAACTTGAAGCAGGTACCCTTACCGCCTTCTTCATTCCACTCAGACCTTTAACTATGCACCCCATAGATATCGTATAGTGCGGAGTTCATTCCTGAAGGTTGTAGTGACACTCCCGCGAGTACACCTGCGGTCACCATCGGCGTTCGTTCATTCGTTCCGTCACTGTCTTGTCAAAAGCTCATGCTGCGGAACAGGCTGGCGTACAGTGGTATGAAGCATACGCGTTCGCGGAAGCCAACAACATTACGCTTGTCGGAGGTAAGAACCTCATTCAATAGCACTATCAAGGTTGAATTCATCTCGGTGGACTAGGAACCGATAGGTCTGTCGGAGCCTCGGGCGGGTGGCTCATGGCAAGTTCCTTGTTTTTATCTGTCAGTAGTGTTCTGATGCACATTCCAGGGTGGCGGTCATAGCTTACTGTCCAACACGATGGGCTTGGGCGTTGATCGTGTCGTGAGTTTCTTGCTCCACTTCCATCTACTGTTCCCAACTGTCCGGCCAGGTACAATTCAAAGTCGTCACGCCGGATGGACGGTATAGAACAGCCAACGCATGCCAGAATCAAGATTTGTTCTATGCTCTTCGCGGAGGTATGCTTCGAGAGTTCTTCTTCAATGACGAAGGCGTTTAACGGGCTTTTGATTGACAGGCGGTGGCGGAACTTTCGGCGTTGTACTGGAAAGTACCTCGATAGCATCGCCTCCCGTCACACTGCAAACAGTCATCGTTTCTTTCAATCCGACCTCGGATCCCAGTCTGACCGAAGAGATGTGGTCCATCATGGTGGCAAACTCCGCTCGATGGGCAGAAGATGGCTGGGGCGGTATATCCAACCAGCAAGCGGCGATATACATCAACCCGATACTGGATGCGGCAGCGGCGAAAGCGTCTATGGCGCCTTTGATCGAGTTTGGTCAACGTCTCCTCGACGAGAAGAAGGCAAACGCTTCTCTTATTGTCACGACCTTCCCGACGTGGTATTCCTTCTTCACAGTCTTTTCCAGTCAGTTTGTTGCAGTGAGTGAGTTTTTCAAGATCTGTTACATGAGCTCATTCGTGTGTCTACTTCAGCGATCAGGTCTTCCACTCGCGTTAGCCTCTCGGTTGATCAGCAAGTCCAACTTTGAAAGTGCTGCAAGCCAGAAAGAGTTGGTTTCGGCTCTCACTGCTGCAAATGACGCCACACGCTCTGTGATTCTACTTTTCACCGCCCCGGCGTCGTATCCCGGTGATAACACGACGAGTGTGACGGAAGCGTGGCGGGACAGTTTTACCCATGTTACGCTGGTGACGACGTGGAATTGGAATGCGACGAAGGAGGAGAAGGAGGGGCGATATGCGCTGGCTAGTAGTGCTATTGATCATCTGAGGAGGATTACGCCGGATGCTGCGTATGTGGTACGTGAATCTCCTTCCAGTCGTCTTATTGGTTGCTTACACTGTTTCTTGCAGAATGAAGCTGACGTGTATGAACCCAATCACCAAGGTGTGTATCGATATGCTCAGACACGCGTTTCCAGTGTTCATCATTTCTCTTAGCAACGTTCTGGGGTTCACATTATGATAATTTGTTGGCTATCAAGCAGAAGTAGTACGTCTGTTCCGCAACTTTGATTGCTCGCTCTCATCTATCTGCTCATTAGTGATCCCCATCATTTACTCGATTGTTGGCACTGTGGTATGTGCTGGTATTCCTGTTATTCTTGCATTCTGTTCAACGTTCTCGTTCGCAGTGGGTTGGAAACAGGAGTCATCATTGTATCAATGTTACCTACCGGGTGCCTCGCGATTAATACACCTTGGAGAAGCTTAGGAATGTTTTCCTGAACACTACTAGTACTTTATCATCTTTATTTGGACATTTTGGCGTTCTGTATCTCTCTTCGGACTAATACGATTAACATTAAGTGTATAAAAATGCGCCACTAGTATTATGTAAGCTGGCGTTGATCACGTTCCACGTGTTACGCGTCACCACGCGTCGGACCCTTTCTTTCCTACCATCACCTTCAAACCTAACTTTTACGAAAGGTTCTTCAGTAAGTCAAGAACATGTTGCATCTGTACGGTATCCCAATCAAATGCCACTTAGCTCTCTTCTTTTCGCCTTGATGACTGAAACGCCTCAAGCCACATTTGTGGAAACTGTGTCCTCTCATCTTGCCGAATCTCTGTCCAAGAAATTCAGAGGACTAGCGCACACATCTGAAGCGCAGTCTGTCTTGGAGGATGTCTTTCGCTTCGTCCATGGTGCCGAATCCAACAGGAATGGGCAGCCGTGGGAAGACAGGACGAAACAAGAGGCTCTTAGGAAAGCTTTGGATGCTCTTCTCAAGCCATCTGACCTCAAACGACGGCGGGAAGCCGAGGACGGCGAGCAATCTTCCAAGCGTCCCAAACTCAGACTGGGTGGTGACATTGAGGATGACGGTGCAGCTCAGTATATCTTGCACGGCGTCTCGGCGACATCGCCTGTCCGCCGAAAGGTCGACCTGGTGGTCACCAAGTCGAGTCTCAAGCTCTTGAACACGAGTTCCCAGGCCACGGAAGCGGCCATCTCCCTTAGTGAGCTGAAGCGCGCCTTTGTGCTTCCCACGCGGGGAAAGACGAAGCCCCACTGGACGGTCGTCATCCTCTCTACAGATACCCAAGACAAAGCGGCGCCTTCTCCTCAAGTAATTTTCGGGCTTGACGCGTCCGTTAGTACACCCTTTTCTGTCACCGCAAGCGGGGGCTCCAACGAGAAGACCCCAGTGAAAAAGGGCGACGCCACATTACCGTACATTCGCGCTTTCCTCTCACACTGCATCCAGCTCCCCGAATCTATATACGAAACCGACACTGCTGTCTTCAAAAGCGCCTCCTCCTCCTCTTCGAAAGAGCCCTCCGCCGGAATCGAAGCCTACCTGGGCGCCAAAGTCGGCAGCCTGTGGTTCCTGAAGGAGGGCATACTCTGGGGCGAGAGCAAGCCGTGCGAATTCTGGCCCGCCGAGTCGCTCCTTGACGTCCGCGTCGTGAGCGCGACGGGGAGGCAGTGCTCTGCGACGATTGTCCGGCGGGTGGAGGACGAGGAAGAGGGAGAGGGAGAGGAAACGCAGTTTACGTTTATTGACGGGCGGGAGCAGGATGGGATTAGTCAGTGGGTGAGAAAGTATCGCAAGATACCGACTGGGGCTGCCCCACCACCTCCGTTGCCTTTGTTAAGTGCGGGTCCGATAACAATAAACTCGCTCGCGGCAGAGTCGGACGATGAGGATGAGGATTTTGAAGATAAGGAGGAGTCCGAGGAAGAGAATAGTGATACAAGTGATGAGGAGGAGGACGGGTCGAATGAGGCGGAGGTAGAGGCTGATGCGAGTGGGGAAGACGATGATGAGGATGAAGAGGAAGAGGAAGAGTTGAAGCCTGAGCACCATCCGCTCATGCGGCCCGGGGCGATGCCTAGGATGTCTCGAGCAGCGATGGATATGGTGGTTGACATGGTGGAGGGTGATTTAATAGGCAATGGCGATGAAGTTGACGAACTGGATGGTGAGTTTCTATGACATTGTAAGGCTATTTGAGTGCTGACGTTTTCTTTCAGACTGAAATATATGTACCATATCTTTTTAGCTATATCATAGTCGTTTGTGGAAAGTGGTGGACACTCGCAATCAAAAAAATGTTGATCTACTCCAGAAACGTCTGGTGGATCCGCGCATGCTGGCGTGGCGTCTCTTCTGGGAAAACGCTGCGCACACCAACACACCAGCGGCCTACAGCATGCGGTTAATCGTTAGCATCGACACTGGACTAGATTTGCATCGGTTGCGATGCACCTTGTCTGTGTCACCAGCGAAGCTTCAAGCGCCGGCGAACTGTCGAAAGGCTTACGTCCTTAGGCGCCATGTTGCGCTAGATCTTTTTTACAGTGGTTCATGAACGCCGACTTGTTCCCCGAACTGCGTTCCAGTACCTTCGTTGCCAGGACCTAGTTAGTTTGTGGCGCTCGCAGATGGTGCAACGCGACCGTCAGTAGTAGCGTCTGTTTGCCGGCATCGACCGCGGGGCTTTAAATAGTCCCGACTTTCTATCGCTGGTTTGTGTATTCTGGGATCGTACGTCTCTCTCTCTTTTACTCTATCTAAAACATTAGCAGATTTGGGTGGCGCTAAGTAAGTACTGCGCCGGGCGAAGCATTACTACTCGCGACGCATCAGAACCCACTGTACCCCCTGGGGCTGCCTTGTTGTTGCATGTATCCTACTGGAAATAGGATGATTCCTGAAAATCGATTTGTGCCAGAATACTGGGGATGCTTTTCTTGATGGCCAAGGCACATAAGAGTGCAGTACTACTACTCTCATAATGCCATCATCCACACTGTATTGCCGCCATCACAAAATTCCTAGACTGTATTAAAGGGTGCAGCCTGGCCATATAAGGTGCTTTGATGGGTACGAATGGCCTTTCATAGCTTTTCATCTATGAAAGGGAAGGATCGAGTATCCATGGCCCATACATACAGCCTTACATAGGCCATGTAAGCAGCCTTTCATAAGCTATGTATGTAGCATATACGTAGCCCTCAATACTGGATATTGGAGCCCTTAGTAGACCCTTCTCCTCCTCCTCCTCCTGGTCTTCGCACAGCCAGGATCTCATGTAAGATAAATAGCATTGCTCACAGAAACAATACAATGGTCAGCACTATCTACAAAGTAGATGGTAATGAAGAAAGGACAGACACAGACAGCAAGGACACATACCAATAGTCGACTACATCCACATCTGTATGCCATCAATCCCGATTCCAGCAAGCGGAGTACGGACGTCACTGTCTGATTGACTGTTCTGGAGCTTGACAGCGGAGGTATATTATTGTTGAGCCAATGGTGGTCTGAGGCGGGACAGTGCACGAGAGGAGGCATCTGATGTTATGAGGAAGTAGAGTCTACATACCACGATAGGACGTTGATATGGTCGTTGTCGTCGCCGTTGACAATGACCTTGCAGTCATAGCCAGAGTGCGCGAAAATTGCGGGCGAACGAGTAGAGCGCGCGCCGACCTCGATTGGGATTGGCATAGAGCAGGACGAATCTAGAGAAAAGCGAATATATGCGTCAAAAATTGCAGAATGGAAGCAGGAAAAGCAATGTAGCACCTCAAGCGTCCTCTCGCCGTCTTCCCGGTGGTCCATCCGACTCTTATCTCGTGGTTCTTGGCCTTGGACACGGCCCGCGCGACGCGAGCAGGTAGAGGCAACCGAGCGAGCGTGGTTCAGGATAACCTTGGAGTTGGTAAATAGAGGTAGAAAAGGACGTGCACCTAGGCGGCATTGTCGCATTCGTTCCGCGATTCCAAGGCCGGATCTGCGTACTGAAAATTCGCCAGAAACCCACACTTTGGTGGACGCAAGGATTCGGACATCGCCGAAATGGAGTCGCGACTTGCAGCCCCGCTATCCGAGCGCACAATTGGGAGATATGGCTATAACAGCACCGACATATAGCTGAGCCGTCGACCGCTGACCAGTTACCTCTATCGGATTGAATACGAGCTCGAGATGGTGGTGGTAAGAGAGAGAGAGAGAAGCACATGTGACATAACGCGTCAAGTCACGTTGGCGTTGTTTGGCTCAACATTTCACCGGCAAGTCGGCATTGACCGGCGTGGACCTCTACCCTAATGGCACAGAGTCGAGTTCTTGATTTCAGGCAAATTTAGGGTGCTTGTTGTATTAGCGTGAGGGGCCTTATAAGGCCTGAAAGGCCTTTACCTTTCATAGCATTCCGGGGCTTATGAAAGGGTCATAAATGTAGTCAAAAAGCCTTCCATACCCATTCAACCCTTTAATGCATTTAATGATTTTTGTGATGTGTACCAAGGTCCAACGTAGTAGTATTAATCTGCTCTAAAAGGAATGTTCCAATTACAATGCTACAAGCGAAACGCGAAGGAGTGTCTACTATACAACAAATGAAGGTATTTCCCAAGTCCATGCATGCAGGTATACGGGTATAAATTACAGTCCTCCCAAAACCATCCGAATTATTAGCACCCATCGTACAACGAATTCTTTGGCTTGTCCCATTGCCATGTTGTAATATTAGGGTCTACGAAATGCGGTTAATAAATCGTAGCAAGCTCTTAGAACGACTTACTCATGTACACATCTATATGCTCTGCAATATACCCACTCGTCGGGTATGCAGCAGGATCGCACCCAACGTTCATCGCGTCATCCCGCTGATACACCCGCACGTAATCGATGAGCATCTCAGCCGGGAACATCATCGTCGTCAAATCGATGGTTTGCCAGTTCGCTAGAAGCCACACCGTGAGTTCCGTGCGGTACGGCACATGAAGGTTAAGCAACGTACGACTGATACCCAGGTTGAGCACAATGCTCATAGGCTCCTCTGGTATAAGCCGCTGCCCTACTTGAGATCCAGCAGGATCAGGCGCCATCGCGCCCGCACCCATCCGAGAGCTCGGCTTCCCATCGACGACCCAGGTGATGAAGCCGTCAGACCGTGCATCGGGATTGCCGTAGTATTCGAAGCCTACAAGACGTAAGAAGATGCGGCATGAAAAGTGATTCACTGACCATAGACCACGAACGTCTTGCCACTGCCTTGGAATCCTCCACTGGGCAGGCGCGTTAGTCCCGACACCGCTTGTTGCACAGCTGATCCACGGTATGTATTTGGTCGCGTCAGGGTATCGTCGTAAATCTTCCATTCGTCCTCAGTGGCCTGAAGATGCGTGTGAGCTAAGCCGACCGAAGAGCTACACACTTACGTTGAGGTAAACATAATCGGCAGTGAACGGTGCAAATTGTGCACTCTGACTAACGACCTGCCCAGCCCCAGCTAGTTTATCCCTCTCTGCCTCGAAAATATCAATCTCAGGCGCGCCTCTCCCTCGATAGTGTCCCGAAGACAGTAACGGTCCTGGATGATCGCTGTTTGGACACGTACACGCGCTAAGCCGCTGGCCGCTCAGCCAACTCAACTCGTGGTTGTACTTGTCGCGCGAGAAGTCGGAGAATAGCGCGGCGGGGGGTCCAGAATGATCCTTTAGTGTCTGGTTGGGAAAAGTACCAACGTCGCACGAGTCGTAGGTGTACGGCCACATTCCATCCGTAGTTGCGCGAAATCCCGGGCGCGCCAGATTGCCCATAGTCCACACACCCGGCCAGTATCCCGCCGTGTCCTCGTTTGGACCGGGGAGTACGACCGCGACTTCAATGTATCCGGAGGAGAAGCAGAACTTGTTCCAGGACTGGAGCATTCCAGAGCGGTAGTTTAGGTCGTGGTTGTCCGCCGCAGTGAAGGGCGCCGTAGAATCTAGATTAAAGCAAGTTGAGTTTAATCAAGGACAGAAAATGGCGCGTAGTACTTGGTGTCAATCCGGATTGGAGTGTGTCCGTACTATCCATCGTAATGACCAAACTGCCGTCCCGCGTTGTGACCTGTCTTGGATCGTACCACTCTTGGTCTCCGGTGACACCGTACCAGAGGTCGACGGCCTCCCAGTACGGGTCTTCGCCAGGGTAGAAAGTGCGGCCTGGGACGGTAAATTCGTCGGAAAAGACCAGCGTGTATTTGTGTCCATCATATCCTGTACGAGTTTGAGCATCCTTTGGCGTGTCTTCGTCCACAAGAGAAGGCAAGCCTAAAGGCGTTTAGCGATTATCCCTTAAAGGCGAACAGAAACACACCAATAAGCGAGGGAACTTGACCGGTGTGGTTGACCCGTTCGTTGCCCGCGATTGCGTCCATCCGCGGAGCCTGTCGATAGTAATATAGAACCGGATAGAACACGAAAAGCAGGATAAGGCCAGTAATGATGACCACGAGAACAGACATATTGGCGACCCCTCGCCAGGGAAAAGACTTGGTCTGCCCCGCCTTGAGCCCCTCTATATCGTCGTCCTCGTCCTCGCCATCGTCAGGCTCAGGTGTATATGCGTAAGGAAACAATCCGTTATTCCTGGACTGCGATCCGGGATATTTGGACTGGTCGTAGATGGACGACTCTGACGGGCTGGCGGTATCCCGCAGACGCGGCAAAGAGTGGATGTCGTAGAGCACCATCGACGCCGCCGTGTTGGTACTGGCGCGCTGGCGGCGGACCATAGGCGTCGCCGTTGTTTGCGACGTCGGAGACAGCATCAAAGACGACTCATCCGGTCCGCCGTCATTCATCATGAGCGGATGAGCAGAGAGGGGTATGACTAATCTGCTCTGCGCCACTTTGGCTCAACCTACCAACAACTCTTATTCGCTCACCTTTTTTCTTCTTCATGGTGGTACAAAGTCAAGATGGACGCGTCGCGAACGCGTTTTATGATATGTTATACCCAATTGGACAATTGTCTGTGATTGCCGAGTCCGCAGTTACGGCTATTCTTGGTAGTGACCTTACGGAAAGAAAAGTGGGCCAGCGCCCAGCGGCCCACTCTGCTAGGTATACGGCGCTATATAGATTGCTATAATACGAAAGAGTTGCAACACTGAGCATCTACTCGAAGCGTTTCAACGTTCGAGATCACAGTACTTAGTGCTTCTCGGGCTGTAAGACCTTGTATATCGTGGCTATAGGTTTTAGAAAAGCACTGGGTAGCACAATACCACATCACAGTCCTGGACAGAACCTCACTCAGAGTTGCTGGTCCACCGAAACAGGCCATTTCCCGCTCCGGTGCTCCCGCCTAATCCCAAAGAGGAGAGATTCGCGCCTATTTCAACCCAAACGAAGATCTGCATTTGTGAAGATGTCGCGTAGGGCGTCAAACCCTGTGAAGATCCCAGTGTAGTATTTTCGGTACGCGACTGACGAGGCCACCGCTGTTTGGCTAACCCGTTATCGGACGTCAGACGTCTTTGCCAAACAAACTTCTCGCTTTTTCTCTTGCGCCACCAACGTCCAAATACACGCGTCGTTGCTCTTATGCTGTGTTCTTGCCATTTATATTCACCTTTTCCCCAAAGCATTTAGTACTGTTACCTTCGTCGCCGGTCTGATGTTCTTGAGTCAATGACCCAAACTATCATATCTTCCTGACCTCCTCCAGATCAGTCACTAGATACCGACCTGCGCCTGCACTTGTACATCGCTACTCCCCAAATGAATGTAACAGGAACTCCTTGACGATTTCTCCGGGTACTTGTTTAAATAACTCCTGGCTACACTTGCAATACACTTGGATGCTTTGCTGTTCAATACCTTCACCCTCGTCCCTCAAGGGACATTCAGGTCTCGAAACAAATGATCAATATTACAATCCAACACACCTTACCCACAGCACATCCCGACGACTTATCCGATTCGGGCCAGGATTAACGTGACCGCTGCACCCGATGCGACTCGGACTTCGCGGGCGCAAAGCGAAACGGCTCAATACTCCCAGCGCACTCATCTTTATAGTGCATCCCGCTCACCATATCTCCAACGCGAGTGATGGCGTTTGGTCTGGACGTTCCGAGTCCAAGTTCATGGTGCTTGAAATACTTAAAGCGATGCTCTCTCGCAAATCACATCACTTCGTAATGGCCTCCCCCTCCTCATCGCGTCTTCAGCCTTTTGCTCTTGCGGAACACACACCGAAGCCTCATCCCTATGAAGCCGACGCGTCGGAATGGGAAGAGCTCAAGGCTGATTTCGATTTCCTCTATTCCAATTTCTCCTCTCGATTGCGTACACTCTTCGCCTTCCCGACGCGCACTGAGATACACGCTTGTTGGGAACTTTGCCGTCTTCGAAATGGGATGGCCAACGCGACGGTTTTTCTCCCAGTCGGTTCGTGTCCCCGTCATCTTCCCGAAACTGGCTTACCCAATACGAAATAATATGTAGCTTGGTCAATAGCGATGGTGTACCACGCACAATCAACACTGTCAGCCGCGGATGCGCTTAGTCGCGCAGTATTCTATTTCGTTATGTGTATCGGCATCAAGTGTCTAGTACGTTCTCCCTCACCCCAATTCTTCTCATGCTAACACAAAATCTACAGATAATGACCATCGACGACATCCTCGATTCCGACGTCGACGCCCTCGTAGCACGCACCAAAAACCGCGCGATACCCCGCGGTGCGATATCCACCGAACGCGCCTGGCTCTTCTTCGCACTCCAAGTCCTCATCGGCGTCTCCCTCGCATACACCTTCCTCACCCGATACGCGTACGTCCTTATCCCATTTCGCGCCATCACATACTACATCTCATTTTTTTTATTGACGCCAGGCTCTCCATATCCATGCTCGTATGGCCCCTCTACATCATCTACCCAACATGCAAGCGCTGGACATCCTTCGCGCCCATCCCGCTCGGGCTCATGTTCAACATCGGCGTCTTCATGGGCTGGGCGGACCTCTCCACGTCCGCGCCCTCCTCCCTCGCGCTCGTTCCCGTGTACCTAGGCGCGCTCATGTGGACCATCACATATGAGACGGTGTACCAGCACCAGGACAAACGCGATGATATCAGGATCGGGTTGAAGTCCCTGGCGCTATATTTGGGCGACAAGACGGTGCGGGTGTGTACGTGCACGGCGGCGGCATTTGGGATGCTGATGGCGTGGGGCGGGTACCTCAATGGGCACGGGGCGGCGTTTTATTGTGGCATCGGTGCGGCTACTGCGCTGTTGCTGTGGGGGCTCAGCCGCGTGGATGTGGACGATCCGGACAAGTGCATGGAGTTTTTCTTGATGACGCCTCTGGTTGGAGAGATCGTGCTCGGGGGGTTGGTAGCGGACTGTGTGATGCACCGCTTGAATGAGGGAATTTTGTTGTAGGAGCTGTTTACTTACATATACCGAGAGTACCGTACCACACTCATAATGTTATATACCATGTATTGTAGTATCATACTAATCTTATGCATATGGCCACCAGCACTCAGTTACGTGTGTACGACACCTCTACATCAATACCGCCTTCTTTCCTGAGAATAGTTGCCACCCAGCAAATGTCGTAATCACGTTGGTCGAGGTCTTCAACCGTCACTAGAAACGGACAATGTTTCGCCAGAGTCCGAACGAATTCTACAGAGGCTTCGCCTTGATTCGTGCTGGCGTACCGGAATATATTAGCTGCTAACACCCTTAAATTGAGGCACGACAGTCGAGAACCAATGGTGTCCTATGAGCAATACAATTCAGTCAGTATACGTGTTAATATGCCAACACCCAGACATACCGCTGTTTCATCTCTATCGCAGGCACACGTGAGGGACTCAAGTTGGGGGGCATTATCAACAATAACCTTCAACTGCTCAGCCGAAAGGAAAGTATCGCCGTCGAAGATATCTAATGCTTTGAGCGACGAAAAGGCTCGGAGAGCTTCTAGGAACACGTCGCACTTGTCGTCCTGGAAGAGTGGGTACTCCAAAAGCACTGTGAGGCTTTCAAGTTTAGAGGCAACCTGGAGCTTGGAAAGTTGAGAGCACCAGTAGATGGTGCCTTCGAAGTCTCCTAGCATTGGAAGCGTGCTAGGCGGAAGATTTAAACTCGGAGGACCATGTGCGAAATCTTTTTCTGGCGCAGGGAGTGCAAGGGACGTGATGCCTTTATGGGACAGGAGGAATGAACGAAAGGGTGTCGGTTGCGTAGAATTACTGAACGCGTGAAGATTGAGGTCAGCTGCCTTGCGGAGCCTCAACGTGGTAGGCGCAATATCAATGGTTCGGAAGAGCGTGTCGATATCCCACCTTGGGTGCGGGTCACCGTAGTAGTAGTCAGTCTCTAGCGATAAATCGAGTGTTGTGAGATTCGGGTAGGCGCGAATCATATCAACCATGCTACTCGGCAAGTTTCTATTGTCGACAACTAGAGAACTTGAGCGCCCGGGATGCGAGAAAAGAACTCGGGACATACACATTGCAAGCGTCGAAATTTCCAAGTGCTGAAGTCCTCTGAAACCAAAGAGAGTCTCCATATAAGCGTCTAGAACGGTTTCAACAATGAACACCTCCAAGTGCAAGGGCGCTCACCATCGTCACCATCAAAGTCCTCCCCAAGACGTAAACTAAGATTTTGGAGGCCTTTGCAATACGTTCCAAAGGCGTAGAAGATGGTGGGGTCTTCTGGGAGCCGTATCGACCACGTTAATCCACGCAGAGCCTTCAAATGTTGTAGCGCCTGTGTCACAAGCTCCAACTCATCCTCATCGTACTCTTCGTCGCTATCACCTTCAAATTCCAAATAGTGTACATGGTCTGCGACGCGCAACTCGTCAACGAGTGCCCCACCGTTTGTCTCCGAAATGACGCGTGCACAGAACTGGGGTAGATGATCATATTCGCTGAATATGACCCGACGGTACAGGAGCGGGAAAACCAAGATTCGTATTTGATGAGAGCAGAGAGACAGAGAAACCAATGTTTGGATTGACGAATTGTCGAAAATGAGCAGAAGCAGCTCTGAAGGAAGGCCGGTCATTGCTTGGTGGTGGTGGTGGTGGTGGGAAGATACTTCAAAATAAACAGATCACATGACCTGCCCGTTTGAACGCCGCTGGGAACTCTTTCTTGTGCCCTGTTCGCGTACGCCGCTTCATGAGCAATAGAAGTTGGATACAAGTATACGTAGCAAACTATAAACTGTATGTCAAACCACCATCTAGTCGGCAAACATGGTATGCGGTGTTCTATTCTTATACTTCTGGCAACCCTCAAGTTCTTCTGGAATCTTGATAGTAAGAGAAAGGTATACAACGCGAGGCGGCACTTGCTCCGTATCAAAATCTACCAGACGGCGACACGAAAGCATGGATAGAACCCAGGGACCCCCTCTGATTTCAGATATACAATCTTAGCTTTCCTGCTTTACCAGTGACGGTACACGTATACCTAGCGGAGTCGGGACAAGTGCTTCGCTCTTGTCTTCAGGAAGTCAACGAGTTCGTCCATAACATGCCAAGGAATTCGTGAAGGTCGGAGATGGGGAGCAGGTCACGCGTGGGCCAAGATATGAAATGAATGGCGGATTGCCAATCCTGATCAGAGCTTGGTCAGAACTATTCATTCGCGTCGGTCGTGCACATAGAAGTCGCGTCCTCAACGCGATGCGTCTCGTAAGGCGCTTACTGATACAGGGAGATGGTCGATCCACTTCCCACTTCGACCCACTTCTCCGTGGAGGCATATAATGCATAAGATCTCGAGAGTCTTCAGAAACCAAATCGCCACCATGTCTTTGACTTTGAAGGACAAAACCTCCCAACCCATCGCTGGAGTCGTATTCCCATCCTCTCCTACGATCACCGCCGCATTGGCGTACATGGACAGCCACAGCACGCCTGTAGTGGCCAACCATGTCATGCGGAGCGCCTATTTTGCGCTCATCATAGGCCCCAAGTTGCCACCGTTCAAGGACGTTTCCACCGACAAACTCGTCCTCGCGATCATCATGCATGACCTTGGTTGGGACCCGACCGGCGAGCTCGTGTCGCCCGACAAGCGCTTCGAAGTCGACGGCGCCAATGCGGCTCGCGACTTTCTGCGTAAGAACGACCCCAGCTTCACCGACGCCGACCTACAACTCGTGTGGGACGCGATTGCCCTCCATACCTCCCTGAGCATCGCCGTTCATAAGGAGCCATTGGTCGCTCTTTCCTGCCTCGGCATCATAACCGACTTCCTGGGGCCGAACAATGCAAAAGTGCTCAAATTGGGTGTGGAGGTGCTCACGCCGGACGAATGGCGCGCCGTGGAGAAGGTCTTCCCATATTTGAATATGGAAGAGGGCATCCAGCAGGTTTTCTGTGGGTTGTGCTTGTCCAAACCTGAGACAACGTATGACAATTTCGTGGGCCAATTCGGGGAAAAGTACCTGCCGGGGTATTCATTAGAGGGAAAGCAACAAATTGACAGAATTGAAAACGGTTTGAAGGGCTTGGAGGGGTTTAGGAAATAACACTTCCCGCCTACTATATGGCAATTATTTGCAAGGTTTATTGAACAGAGAATACTTCTTGCCTCCCTGGTTACCAGTTACAATGAACGGAACTGGCTTGCGGCTTTACATGTAAGGGCCATCGGAAGCATTAGCAAGCACCACCAAAAGTCATATATGCGTGCGAGACACCTCTAAATCGACACCACCTTCCTTCCTATGAATAGTCGCCACCCAGCATATCCCGTAATGACGCTGGTAAAAGGCTTCAACTGTCACCAGCGAAGCACAATACTTCGCCAGAGTCCGAACAACTTCTTCGGGTGAAAGCTTCCTGTCAAACTGAAATATATTAGCTCCAAACGTCCGTAAATTGAGGCGCGACACTTGAGAACCGATGGCATCCTATTAGTAGTACGAGGAGCACAAGTCAGTTAGTCCGTGTTAATATGCGAACGCCCAGACATACCGCTGTTTCGTGTCTATTGAAGCCACACATGAGGGAGTCAAGATGGGGGGCGTAATCAACAATAACCTTCAACTGCTCGGCCGAAAGGACAGTGTCTCCATCCAGGACCACCAATGCTCTGAGTGACGTAAAGGCTCGAAGCGCTTCCAGGAACATGTCGCAATTGTCGTCCTCGAAGAGTGGGCGCTCTAAAAGCACCGCAAGGCTTCGAAGTTTAGAGGCAACTTGGAGCTTGGAAAGTTGAGAGCACCAATAAATGGTTCCTTCAAACTCTCGTAATGCTGGAAGCATGTCAGGCTGGAGATTTAAGCTCGGAGGACCGCGTGCGAAATCTTCTCGTGGCGCAGGGAGTGCAAGGGTCCCTCATGGTGGGACAGGAGGAATGAACGAAAGGGCGTCGGTGACGCGGAATTACTGAATGCGTGAAGATCGAGGTCAGCTGCCCTGCGAAGCCTCAGCGTGGTAGGCGCAATGTCGACGGATTGGAAGAGCGTATCAATATCCCATGTTGGGCGCGGGAAGCCGGAAGTACCCAGCGATAACTCCAGGGTTATTAGGTTTGGAGATGCGCGAATCATGTCGACGATGCCGCTCGGCAACTTTCGATTGTCGATAGCTAGCGAACTTGAGCTGGAATGCGAGAACAGAATATAGTACGTACACATCAAACGTGTCGAGAACTCCAACCTTTCAAGCCCTCTGAACCCAAAGAGAGCGGTCATGTAAGCCTCTAGAACAGTTTCAGCAATGAAGAGCTCCCACTCTGGAGGTCCTCACCATCACCACCTTCAAAGTGCGTATTAAGGCGCAAACTGAGATCATGGAGGCCCTTGCACGCTTTTTGCATCGAGTAAAAGATGGTGGGATCTCTCGGGAGCAATGCCGACCACGTAAATCCACCTAGAGCCTTCATATGTTGTACCGCCAAAGTTAGGAGCTCGAGCGAATCCTCTGCATACACGAGGTCGTAACCCCTTCTAAATTCCAAGTAGCGTACATGGTCTGCGACGCGCAACTCGTCAACGAGATTCTCTCCGCCCGCCTCCGAAATGACGCGTGCGCTGAACTGGTATAGATTCTCATAGTCGTTGAATACGGCGCGACGGTACAGGAGCGGGAAAACCAAGATTCGCATTTGATGAGAGCATAGAGGCAGAGAAGCCAATTCCCGAACAGGGATGTTGTCCAAAATGAGCAGAAGTAGCTCTAAGGGAAGGTCGCTCATTGCGTGGTGGTGGTGGCAGGAAAGCAACCTTGATCGAGACCAGTGATCAAGACGGCGTGATGCGCCGTGGGCATTATTTGTGCCATTTGTTAGAAGAGTTTTACTTCCATTCACACACCGATACGTAGTGCTGCAGAACACTCATATTGTACTAACACAGTAGTCCTATGCATGATATATGCCATTCCTCTTTCCGTCAACATGTCCTACTCAAAACGTTACCCTCCCAAAGGAATCTTACGAGCCAGATATTCGGATACCAAAAACATCGGCGAACACACCGTCACTTGGCGATATGTGGCCGCCTACACAATGTCCATCCTAAGCATTTCCAAGCACCACCGTTCAGATTTATGAAAAAAGGATCGTAGACACCTCTAAATCGATACCTCCTTGCTTCCTGAGAATAGTCGCCACCCAGCATAACCCTGAATCACGCTGGTAGACGTTTTCAACCGTAACCAAAGAAGTACAATATGTCGCCAGAGTCCGAACGAATTCTTCGGGGACTCTCCTGAACCAGAGTATATTAGTTGCTAACGCCCGCAAGTTGAGCCACGATAGTGCAGAACCAATGGTATCCTATGAAATCAGTCAGCAAGTGCTTATAGCTAACGCCCGGACATACCGCTGTTGTATCTTGATTGAGGGCAAAGGAGAGGGACTCGAGATGAGGAGCATTATCCACAATAAGCTTCAAAGCCTCAACAGAAATGAAAATGTTCCCTTCGAACATATTCAATGCTTTCAGCGATGAAAAGGCGTGAAGTACTTCTCGGAGCATACGGTCATACACGAGAGGCTTGAAAAGGGGGAGGGCCAAAAGCACCGTGAGGCTTTCAAGTTTAGCGGCGACCTGGAGCTTGGAAAGTTGAGAGCACCAGTAGATGGACCCTTCAAATTCTCGTAACACTGAAAGCATGTCAGACGGGAGATTTAAGCTCGGAGGGAAATGCTCTTGTGGCGCCGGAAGTGAAAGGGACGTGATTTCTTCATGATGGGACAGGAGGAATGAACGAAAGGGTGTCGGTGGCGTGGAATTACTGAATGCGTGAAGATTGAGGTCAGCTGCTCTGCGGAGCCTCAGCGTAGTAGGCGCAATGTCCACGGATTGGAAGAGCGTGTCGATATTCCACCTTGGGTGCGGGTTGCCGCAAGTCTCTACCGATAAATCAAGTGTTATGAGATTTGGAGACGCGTGAATCATATCGACCATCCTGCTCGGCAACTTTTCATTGTTGATAGCTAGAGGACTTGAGCGCCTGGAATGCGAGACAAGAATATGAGACATACACATGGCATGTGTCGAAATCTCCAAGTGTTTAAGCCCTCTAAAGCCAAAGAGAGTCTCCATGTAATCATCTAGCATGTTTTCAGCAATGAGCAGTCACCGACTTGAGGTCGCTCACGATCCTGGCCGCCAAAGTCTTCCTGAAGGTGCAAACGGATATCCTGAAGATGCTGGGGTCTTCTGGGAGCAGCGCCGACCACGTCAGTCCACGCAGAGCCTTCAAATGTTGTAGCGCCGATGTCAACAGCTCCAGCTCAACTCTCGCGTACTGTACATATTTGTGGCCGCGAAATTCCAATTGGTGTACATGGTCTGCGACGCGCAACTCGTCAATAAGATTCTCACCGTTCGCCTCCGAAAGGACGCGTGAAGTGAATTGGGACAGCTCCTCAGGCTTCTTGAATACATTATACAACGTGACCATATAAGAGCGGGAAAACCAAAATTCGCATTTGATGAGAGCAGAGGGATAGAGAGATCAATGTCTGGACTGATGCATTGTCGAAAATGAGCAGATACAGCTCTGAAGGAAGGACAATCATTGCGTTGTGGTGGTGGTGGTGGTGGTGGTGGTGGTGATGGCGGTAAAGCAACCTTGATCGGGCCAACAGAATCGGTCCTGGATCAATCAAACTTCAATACAGGCATCCACCGGTCCGATGAACGCCGAAATTCGTTTTGGGGTTTCTTCAACGTGCTCTAACTTTTCAGCCACACTCCCAGTGGTGAAAATCTTTGTATATACATGGAGAACCACTGTAAATATTTTCAGGATTTTTGATGGCCAATTGACTGTGCAAGGGCAATTTCTTGTGTGTTCAAAGGACTGAACTGCTTACATAAACTTCTCACGGACCCATCTGTCGCACGCGATACTTCTTTTGGTGTACCCAAAACTATCCGGAATTCATTCTATGAACTAGTGGATACTTTGAACCCAGACAGAGTCCCAGGAAGGATGTAGAAATGCAGAGATATAAAGTGTTCAAAAGACCGGTGGTGTTTAAAGGACCGGTGGATGCCTGTAGATATTAGGGGAAGTCAAAGTTGAGATACTGGGTTGAAACTGCGTTGAAACTGCGAGTTGAAACTGGATTAAAACTGTCCTGAGCGAGTCCTGAGCGGCACCCCGGCGACGGGCGGAGTTTAGCCACGCGTTTGTTACTGACCCCCGACGCGAGCCACTACCTTACCATTTTCTCTTAGCTCACTCATGATGTAAATTACTGTTAAACACAAGTTTTAATCTAATGGAACGAGAGGAACATTATCAATGGTCGCGTCAACAGTTAACCTCAGTAACACACGCGTAGCTAAATAATTCAAACTCCGCCCATGGCCGGGGAGCCGCTAGGACTCGCTCAGGACAGTTTTAATCCAGTTTCAACTCGCAGTTTCAACGCAGTTCCAACCCAGTATCTCAACTTTGACTTCCCCTATTGACTATGTGGAGTTCTTGCGAGAGCGGCTATGCCGCCATAAATCAAGCTCTACAATATCTGCGCTGCATACTCATCTATCATGGCAATGCTATCAAGTATCGTCCATGCCTCCTCTCCCCTAGAGGCCAGAGGCAATCAACCACTTGGCCTTATCAATTATTGTCTCTTCAACAGATATGAACTTCATCCCAAGCTTCTCCGTTAGACTACTGTTAATCGTAAGCGGCGCATTGGCCATCACTGGCTTCGGCTGGGAACCTCAGCTGTGCGCTCTGAGAACGCTTTGAAGAATGGTATGAAGTCGGATGGGAAGATCGATCCAAGCACCGGCGGAGACATACCAAAACGGAGCGGCGGCCATCAGCTTGACCGCTCCTTCACAGGTCTCTTAGATCGATGTCGCGTGGGCACGCTCTTCGGAATACCTATTCATCACTTTATACAACGCAGCGCGTCTCACACAGTTTCCACTCTGAGTCTCTGCATTAGAAAGTCACCGGATTTGCGTGCTAGACACCTCTAAATCGATACCGCCCTCCTTCCTGAAAATGGTCGCCACCCAGCATATCCCGTCGTCACGCCGTTCGAGGTCTTCGACCGTCACCAGAGAGGGACAATATGTCGCCAGAGTCCGAACAAATTCTTCAGAGAGTTCGCTGGAGAACCAGAATATATTAGCTGCTAACGCCCGTAAGTTGAGGCTCGACAGTTGAGAACCGATGGCATCCTATGCAATCAGTCAGCAAGTCTTTATAGCTACTTAAGGTCTAGACATACCACTGTTTCGTCTACATGAAAGGCAAATGTGAGGGACTCAAGACGGGCGACATTATCGACGACGAGCTTCAATTCCTCCTCAGAAAGGAAAGTTACTCCATCGAAAATATCCAATGTTTTGAGGGAAGAAAAGGCTCGAAGCGCTTCTAAGAACATGTTGCAGCTACCGTCCTCCAAGAGCGAGCAGTCCGAAAGCACTCTGAGACTTTCAAGGTTGGAGGCTACCTGGAGCTTGGAAAGCTGAAAGCACCAGTAGATGGTGCCTTCGAATTCTCGAAGCATTGGAAGCATGTCAGGCGGGAGATTCAGGCTCGGAGGACCGTGGGCGAAATTTTCTTTTGGCGCAGGGAGCGCAAGAGATGTGATTGCCTCACGACGTGACAGCAGGAATAAACGAAAAGGTGTGGGATTCATGGAATCACTGAATGCGAAAAGATTAAGGCCAGCAGCCTTGCGGAGCCTCAGAGTGGTAGGCGCAATGTCGATGGTTTGGAAGAGCGTGTCGATATCCCACTTTGGTTGCTGGTCGTCGTAAGAAATGATCATAGAATGCAGCGATAAATCGAGTGTTATGAGGTCTGGAGACGAGCGGATCATATCGACGATGCTGCTCGGCAACTTTTCATTGCTGACAGCTAGAGAACCTGAGCGCCTGGAATACGACACAAGAATTTGGGACATACGTATCGAATTCATCGAGATCTCCAAGCGTTTAAGCCCTCTAAAGCCAAAGAGAGTCTGCATGTAATCATCTGGAATGTTTTCAGCAATGAGCAGTTACCAACTTGAGGTCGCTCACCATCGTCATCGTCAAAGTGATTCCTAAGCTGTAGACTAAGATCATGGAGGCTTTCACATGCCTCTTGAATCCAAGAAAAGATGGTGGGCTCTTTCGGGAGCCATACCGACCACGTTAATCCACGTAGAGCCTTCAAATGTTGTAGCGCCTGCCTCAAGAGCTCGAGCGGTCGCATATCCTCTCTATACTCGTCGTCAATATCTCCTCCAAATTCCACGTGGCGTACATGGTCCGCGATGCGCAACTCGTCCATGAGATTTTCGCCGTTCGCCTCCGAAATTACGCGTAAACTGAATTGGGATAGCTCCCCATATTTCTCGAATAAAACGTGGCGATATAGAAGCGGGAACACCGAAATTCGTATACAATGAGAGCAGAGGGATAGAGAAGCCAATGTCCGGATTGAGGCATTGTCGAAAATAAGCAGAAGCAGCTCCAGGGGAAGGACAGTCATTGTGTAGTGGTGGTGGTTGGAAACCAACCTTGATCGGCACTGAAGTCTAGGGCGTAGCGAACAACGTTGTTAGACATGTATTCTCAAAGACAGGTGATGCGGTCAAAACCGTGCTCTAAAAAGGGGTTGGGCTCTTGCAACTGTACAACAAACACTAGCACTCTACAATTCACTGTATGAATCTCAAGTGTCGAAATCAAAGCGTAAAGAACATTTCGTTCCGGTTCACATCCATAACCCTACCATACTCAAGGAAAAGCCTGTTGGATATTAGACCCAGAACACGCGACATGAGAGCAGCGACCCACCTAAACAAATACGCGGTCATGTCCTCTTTACGCCAATACGTCCGACTCCAGACATTACCCTCCAAAGCAATCTTCCGCGCCAGATCATCATGTCCCTCAACACCATCCAAGCTCCCGCGGAAGAACACAAGCGCGTCATGCAGATCCGACAGGTCGACCTGTATGGGCACGTAGTGTACCCACGGCTGCACACGGTCCACGAACCACTCCGGATATATAGTCGACTTGAAGACAAGCGAATTCGACGACATGAGCTGCTTGAACCGCCCCGACCAACCATTGCCGTCCACATCGATAATATACTTGTATTGCCAAGCATCTGTACGCGACTGACGATTCCTGATGGGGTACTGCGTCTGCAGATAAGTGCACACCGTCCCACAGTTCGGCAAGTCGACAAAGCCCACATCGAACATGGCCGGGTTGATATATGCGTTCCTCATAGACACCGGTCGGCCCACGGGTTGATCCTCCGACGTTGACTTTAGAACATCGATGCTCCCCGGAATGTTATTCGTCTTCTCAAGCAACACCGTCCTCTGCGATCCCTTCCACCTCGTGCCTTCAGCGTACATGATACCTGTATTGGTACCCCGCCAGACTAGGCGCTCATCTACCTTCTCATCCCACGCTGGAACCTGGGAGGCGCTCTCGTCGTCTACCCAACCGTAAAAGGTGGGAACCCTAATGTCATGGTGCAATGTCGTGGCGCAAAACGCAAACTCGGGGATCATGACAGCCTGCGGGGACGGTCCAGTGTCATGCGAGAGAAATTGACCGTGACTCCACAGCAAGGAAGGATGAAGACAAGGATCCATAGAAAGCAGATGGTCATAGATAAACGTCTTGGGCGGTTTCGGAGGCGGTGGGCCATCGAGATCGAACGAAACCTGATTAGTTCGGGAGTGTGGATGACAGGCAGAACGCCAGCCATTGTTTGTAGCTCGAGGGAGATTCTTCTTCAATAGCGCTAGATTTACTTAGGGTTATTTCTGGCCGCGTAAAATGATATCGAAGGAGCTAACCTGTTTCTGTACCCGCAGCGTCAAGGAGGGCGGCCTCAACAGAAGAGTCCTTCAATCTGTTCGGACGATCGTCGTGCGAAACAATGGCCCGGAAAGGTGGAAGATGCTCTTGAACTTCAGCGAGCATCTCTTTAACATCCAGCGCAGTGCGAGAATCGCTGCCATGGATCACGACGTGAAGACCGCTGCGGCGACCGTTGGTCAAGAGGGAGAAATCAACCTTTGTGGCCTCGAGCTCGGCATGAAGCTCCTGCAAGTCGGCTGGATCCATGCCCCAGTACGGTTCAAGGTCGCGGTGTATTTGATCGTATTCGTCGGGGAGCTGAACATTGTGTCGCTCGACGTATTCCCACCTGCCAGGGCTTTAAATGAACGCAGCATATCTTCGATTTGCCACGAACCATTTATCAAATCCTTGCGGAGGATCACGTCGGTACCGCCTACGGTATTCCCTGACTGCTTCGCCCAGAGTGCGACTCGCTCGTCTCTGTTTCTCCTCCCATTCCCGTTCAGCGCGAGCGATGAGGTCGAATATCGGATGTCTGCCGTCCGGATTGACCACCAACAATCCATCAGCGTACGTGTGTTCTGCAAGCGATACGTTACGAGCCTGAACGAGTGGCGGACGTGGTGTCGGGACGACCTCGACATGACAGTCCTCTACAATATTTTGGAATGGTCGTCGTAGGCTGTACCCGACAACTAGGAGCAAGACAGCAGCCACCAAGTTAGCGAACCTCGTCATCGTTCAATGACTTTGGGGAGAAGGAAGAATAAGGGACTGCTTTTGGCCATTGGGGAGCGAATAACGACGAGGCATTTAGGCTGTCAGATTTAGCGCACGAGGAAGCTTTGGAGAGTTCGCTGATTGCAGAGCGGGCAAAGCGGTCTAGTGCCTGCTTGAAAGTTGAAAAGATGATGATGGTGGGAAGCAGGTGAGGAGTGCCTGCGACTAGGCCTCTTTGGCACACGACATTCAAAATGTTTGCATAAGATTATTGTATATCTACATCTTGACGAACGGGGGCAGGGACATATACAATAAATACACCTACAGATTATTTTGACCGGCTTTCGTCTACAGACAGTAACGTCTCGATGTAAGAAACGAAAGCAATCTTACATCGTAGTACTCGGAATCATTGTCACTTGTACGAACAATAACTGTTCTATGAACATCTAGAAATCAATGAATACACAGTCAGCTTGTTCACTGGCGGAAAAGCCTACCGATCTCCCCGGTTGCGTTCATGTTGCGCAAGCTATACCCGTTCTCGTTTTCGCGTTGATCAGTGATATGCGGTTCTGTCGAGTTCAGGTTAGCGCTGCGTCCTTGGGCGCGGGTGTTCAGGTTGAAGAGCATTGTCAGCATGTAGACGCGTCCGAAACAGAACCCTAGTTTAATCAGCAACGACACATTTCAGCAGGAAATGAGAGGATCTCACCTTCACCAAAGCCGACAGTGACTGCAATTTGAAACATCAGATAGGTCGACTGGACAAATTGAAATGTGGCGTACTATTAGTCTCGGTATTGATCAAGTAGAGGATCACTGTGGGAACGGCTCAGTGACGCAGCAGATATGGAGAAGGACATAATATAGCACTGGCACATATCTCGGAAATGAGCCTTGAGAATACATGCCAAAGGGAAGGGAACACGCACAGCGCAGAAGTCACCGAACCCGTCTGGACCGCAGTATAGGTCAAAAGGTGTATCAGCCTGTCAATAAGCCACTCCGGCAAAACTAAACCCACGACAGTCACGTACGTCTTCGTTTCCTTGAAAGACGTAGGCGTTGATTGAAGCTTAAAGACGAGGGAGACCGCGATTGTAATGTCGGCTACGGCACTTGCCACTAAGAAAGTATTAGCAAATTGCAATCTCTGCACCCCACCGCACCCTACCAAGCCAAATACTGAAAACCGAATGATGAGCTATGGCATCATGCTTGCAAGAAAATCGCGAGGCCTACGTGACTGTCTTGATATTAAAACTACGCTCAGCATATGTGCTATGTTGAACAACAGTACTCGCGTTCGCGATGGCTCCTCCTGCAAATAGCGTTAGCGTTAATCGCCAAGTCTTACAGGGGAGGACAGGTCAACCAACCAAACGCCGCCAAGCTGAAGAGCGCGAGGAAAGGGCTTATGTAGTAGCTTTTTCACAAATTCCAGAATCGATAGTAGGTCAGGAAGAGTTGGACGGAGCAGGCAGACGCTCCGGATAAGACTACGTATGCGGGAACGGCCCAGTTTGGGCTTAAGGCGTAGACTGTGTCGCCTGTAGACACAGGAGCCTCGTGAGTTCCAGCTCACAGAGAGAAGGTAGAGTTGGACTGACCCCAGTGAGTGATAACATACTGAATAGCAGTCAGTAACACCAGCGAAGATCACGGCCAGGTGAAAAGTACCAGATAAATACATGCACAGTTGTCGGCTGTTCCAAGAGTGCCGACGAGGAGGTCGAAAGCTACCAGACTTTCGACCCAGGTCGGGTCTCGATGGAAGACCGTGAAGAACGTATACGCCTAGATGTCACATCGCTTAACCCACGGCTAACGCAAAAGCATACGACGCCACACCTACGATATTTCAAGCATAAACAGCATACAGTTGACCCATGTCCAGATGAGTAACGCTTTACGACCGTAAACACTCAGACGGACCAGCGCAGCGCAGCGAAATATAGACTAACCCAAACGACTGGTCATATTGGCCCATGACGACGGTGGCGGCAGGAATGCACTGGCAAAAAGACGAGGCGCAAAGTCCCAGTGGTGCCAAGTTTAGACGCGTTTCGAGCTTTTGAAAATCGTGTCTGGAAGGTTCGCCCTCGGATGGGCCTCCGGCTCCACTTGTCCTTACGATTAGGACACATTTTCGAATTCCAACATCATCATGGTTTCGTGTCGATACGGAGAATTGGTTATAAGAAGCATGAAGAAGGGTAAGCGCGCTTGGAACGGCTTGGTGCTATCCTAGTGGAAACACAAACTGTCACTGGCTCGTCAGTGAGCTGTGGAACGATGGAATTGGATAGATAGATAGATAGATATATTTTTACGTGCATCTAGCCCTTTATAGAACACAGCACGGTCCGTACTACACTACACATGCTACGGTACCGAACCCACCTTCTCCTTAATTGATCTGGATTGCTCCCTGTCGGGTAGGTCTGCACAATGCTCCAGAGAAGGGAGTGAAAACTTGTAATTACTGGTAGAAGTACCAATCGGGTACATCCAATGGCTCGCGAATGCCAACTTGGCCTCGTCGGGGAGCCGCTACCCGGCGGGATGATGCGGAGCATCTAGAATTTTTTACCGTCGCCAGCGCAAAGCATGAGTAGACTGCAGAGCCTTGCTCGATGCAAAGAGACATGGTAGCAGAGCCTAGCTCAATGCATAAGACTGCAGAGCCTAGCTCAATGCAACGCAAAAGCGCCAACGACATCCGATCGACATGAGAGCCATCCAGCGCAATCCCGACGCTACCTCCTCAACAAACAGCCCACTAAAAGACTGATAGATCCCAGGCCCGTTGGGTTCAACGACAAAGAGCAAGAAAACCGGATACGATGATGATGGTTCGAAGCCCAAGGGCGCGTTACACACGAGACTACTTCGGCAGCCTAACCGAAGATGATTTGGAGAGGATTACATGGTGGGTTGCGTTCATCTTTCAATTTGCTGAGCGCGTGTAACCGGTCGCTGAAACACATGTAAGTATGTAGCCGCTGCATCTAAGAATCTCAACAGCCCTGTTGCCCTCGTCCTCCACAACCACCATGTCTTCCCTCATAGCAATCAAAGGCTACACGGACGTCCTCATCGGTGTCCTCCTCACATTCAGCCCGAGCACCGTTTACGACAATCCTCTCACGCGCGTTGTCGCGTCATACACTGGACTCGTACGTCGGTTTCGTGAAGTTCACATCAATTGGAATTCACCGTCGTCTGCAGCGCATCGCTGACGCCTCAGGCTCACGAGGATTTAATCAGGCTATCGCGTGTATGACCGCCGCCGTTGGCATCGCGCACGTCGTCGCTGCTCGGTCGGGGCCCGCTGTGAAACCCTCCATCCGTAAGTCGTCTTCCGTTATATTTCGTCCAATCGCGGCTGACCAAGGGTTTAGTGGTGATGTGGGGCACATTGGGTGTGCTTAATCTCGCGGCTTGTGCGGCGTCGAGGGAGCTGGGGTGCGCGGCGGTATTTAGCCAAGGTGTCTATCATCTCGTGTTGGCCAGCGTGTTGCATTGGAGCGACCCTACAGCGGTGAAGAGAGTATAGAGACCGGCTGTTACAACAGTAGTATGGGATTGGAATAGAACATCCTGTGCGCCAGATTGAGGAAAGCAGGTGTCCATAACGATAGTCAACTGACGAGCGCAATGACAGTTCGTCTGACTACTGAAATCCCATCCTCGATATTGCTGACGACACGAACAAGGTTGGAATAGTTCACACGCTCAATCCGACCTTTGATCACTCACGGCTTTCGACGCCCAACTCCATTGGTGATTAGACAGTGCGAGCGCTCATCTATAGTACATCGATGAACCATCTCCGTCTCTCGCCAAGTACTCGTATCTTCAAGCGAGCCAGTCTTTCCTACCGGAGCATGCGGAATCTCCACTCGGCAAGGAGCCGTTTTCTTGAAGTTGATGTATGTTACGCGCGATGTTTTATGAATCTATCCGCCAGGGAAACGGATGCTATCTCCTCTCCACTAACATCATCATCAATTCACACGACACGAACGATAGATCTCCACAGATATCGATCTACATCACCCCCATCAATGACATCCTGATTGTGGATGCGAGTGTGCACGCGCGCCTTCCCCATCTCATTAAACAACCACCATGACTACTACTACTCCCCTCGTCTGGCTCATTACTGGTACATCGTGAGACACCCCTTCTCCTCCTCAGGCTTGATACCACTTTACGTTTCCTCTACTACCAGGTCTGGAATCGGCCGCGAGCTGGCTTTCGCCGCCCTCCGACGTGGAGACAAGGTTATCGCCACAGGCAGGCAGAGATCTATCGGACAACTCGAGGACTTGAGGGCTGCGGGTGCAGACGTCGTTGAACTTGACGTTACCGCGTCGTTGCAGGATCTTTCCAAGATTGCCGAGAAGGCCGTTGCTATTCATGGTCGTGTGGATGTCCTAGTGAACAATGCTGGTGCGCGTCATTTGCGCCGTCCCTTGCGTTGCCTCATTCGTCCATGTTTATTAGGTGCCTTCCTTGCGTGTGGCGCGACAGAGGAGATCTCGTGGGTATCTTCATTACTACTATCATTCACGTAGTTATATCCTTGACTGGTAGGCCCGAGGCAACCTACGATCAGTTCAAGTAAGTGCATTTCCTCTTCAGTGCGCCACCTTTCCTAATCTTTCATAGCGTGAACGTCTTCGGCGCCTTAAACGTAGCGCGCGCATTCCTCCCATACATGCGCAAGCAACGTTCAGGCATGGTTGTCTGGATCGGATCCCTCTGTGGCTGGCAGTACGTCTTGACTTCTTTGCCTGCCTGAAGATGAACCAGTGATGCCCCTTCTACAGATCTGCAATTGCTCTTAGTATGTACGTCGCAGTTAAGCATGCCATGCGAGGTGCGCCTCTTCTCTCACCTTTTCCTGATACTAGCACGCCTCGTTGACTCCCCTGACCTAACTAGGCATCTCGGAAACCATGGACATGGAAATAAGCCCCTTCGGTCTTCGAAGCATCAACATCGAACCGGGCTACTTCCGTTCCAAGCTCATCGACGCGAACAACCGACGTCCGTACGAGAACACGATCGAGGATTACAAGACTATGATGGAGGCAATGGACGAGATCTTCACGTGTACGCCACAATCCTCAGGCACTTTTCTTTCCTTGGTTGAATACTGATTCCGTTCCTCTCAGCTCTCGACGGAAATCAGCCTGGGGACACAGTAAAGTTGGCCGAGATCATCGTGGACGTCGTGAAAGGCGAGGGAGTCGCAAAGGGCAAGACGATTCCGCGAAGCTTGCAGATCGGCACGGATTGCTATAATGGGGTGAAGCAGGACCTCACCGAGAGATTAGAAATACTGGAAGCATGGAAGGATGTTAGCCTGAGCACTGACTTGTAGACGAGATTTACGAAACACTGATGTAACAATGGTAATAGGAAAGAAGGCGTATATGAAGGAGAGCGGTTTCAAGACATATATACAAGAAAAATTATACAGCCATGCCAGTTTTCCGATCTACTCCGTCTGCGGAGGGAGTCTTGGACTGAAGAAAACGGTGGTCAAACCACGGTGAGTTATTTCGAGCATTCGACACTTACAGGATAATATCCAGGATCCTCTTCACCGTCGATACGCACAATAGCTGTGCGATGGACGCCTGGAAAATCTGTTGTTCAACGCTGTCGACAGCAGAGGTAGCAGACGCCTTACTTATCACTCCCATATCAGTATTATTGATATTCCGCAAACTGTAGCCGTTGTCGCCTTCTCGTTGACTGCTCCCAGGCTCCGTGGTGTTCAAATCAGCATGACGCCCTTTAGCACGCGTCGTGAGATTGAACAACATCGTCAGCGAATACACACGTCCTAGGCAGAACCCTGGTTTACGCGTTAGCAAAGTGATCATGACCAGTGGTCGCGATTCTCACCAAAGCCGACCGTGACTGTCGAAGCGTCAGAAAGAGAATAAAAAGAAGATGAGCGAGAGGCGTACTGTTGCTCTCAGTGTTGATTAGGTACAGAATTACTACAGCAATACATTAATTTGCTGGGAGGAGGGGCAGTGGCCGAACTTATGACTTACAGCATAGGGTTGCGCTGCGACGATAAATCAGTCCATGCGTTTTACCAAGGACACACCATGTACTCACAGGGCAGTCGTCACCGAGCCGGTCTGGACGGCCATAAACGTCAAGCGATGAATGAGACTGCGCCGGTCAGCGAGGGAACTGTTGAGTCGGCCAATGTGGGCTTACGTCTTCGTTTGCCTAAAGGTGGTATTGGTGCTTTGCAAACGCCATACCAGCGCACAGGCAATAGAAATGTCGGTGACAGCGCTTGCCACTATAGACATGCATGAGTACTTCGCCTCAGTTGGAAGGACCGCTCAATGTACCTAGCCAAATCCTACATGGCAGACAGTAAGCAAATGGGACAGCCAGGGACTGACAGAAACACGTACGTTACTGTCTTGATGTTGAAGTTACGCTCGGCATAAGTGCTATGCTGCACCACCGTGATTCCATTGGCGATCGCGCCAGCTGTATCGCCGCTCAATAGCCGTGTACGTTAGCAGGTGAAGATCGGGCATACCCAAAGACGCTAAGCTGAACAGCGCGAGGAACGGGGTTATGTATACATTTTTAGACCTGTAAGATGGATAGGACGTTAACATGCGCCCAAGCTCCTTGAAGCAGAAACGCACAGGTTCCAGAATCTGTAGGCCAAGAATAGTTGGACTGTGCATGCGGAGACGCCGGACAGAATAACGTAGGAAGGCACTGCCCAGTTTTGGACCAGCAAGTAAGGCGCGTCTCCTGCGCTTCGAGATAAGCGGTGTGGATGGCAAAGAGAAGAGTGGTGCACATACCCCAGTGGGTGATTGTGTACTGGAATATGGATGAGGCTCCAGACGGCGTCAACGACATAGAGACTTACTAAGTAGATACAAGCACAGTTATTGGCCGTTCCTAATGTGTCGACGACAAGATTGAACGCGACGACACCCTTGATAGGTTTGGGATCGCGTTTGTAGGTTGTGAAATAGGTGTAGGCCTGTGGTCCTTCATGAGTCCTAGTCGATAACGTATCAGAAGAGACCAACCTGCTGCAGCTCAAGCATATAGAGCATAGCATTGAACCATGACCCAATGAGGAGGGCTCTAAACGATCGTTAGCAAAGTGAATAATATCAACAAACGGAAAACCCACCCCAAAGACTCGTCAAACTGACCCATGAGCACAAGTACAGTTACCTCGGAGAAAAGCCAGGCGAGCCCCAAACATGAAGCGCGTCCCCACTAAATATGAAGTCGACCGGGTAACGGCGGAGATCATAGTGCACATGTAAAGTTAGCTTCTGGGAATCCGATTCCGAGTTTGATACTCTCCGCTTTCAAAAAATCTGATGGACGGCGCACGCACGGACAAATCGAGATTTAGACGCTGCCGTAGGTGTGGGCCACGTTACATGTTATGCAGAGTTGATCCTGAAGGCTGGCATGCTTGGGGCCTATTAGTATCACAGGCAGAGCGAGTACGTACGCGTCCGCTTCATTCTAAACGCGTCTAAATTATAGTCAAATTCTATCCCAAGAAGTAGAAATTGACTCTGAGAGCACACGAGTGAACTGTGGTGCTAGTGCACCCCAGATTCAAGGTCATCGATGCTTCCGCGGTTCTGGTAGAGTACCAGGCTTTGATTTTTACCCTGGTTGGAGGGCGCCATGTCCACTTGTGACTTGACGATAATTAGAAGACTTTGGCGTCTTCGAGTTCTTCCGCTACATCAGGACGAAATGAGGAGGCTTGCCTAGCTTGATTGGGTCTCGAGAGAGCAGACCAAGCTCGATCGTTGAGCCTTGGCTGGTTATGTCAGGATTTCCCACGATCTCATCGCTCGTTTTCCCTCTCATCGTCTGCCAATATTGAAACGACTTATCCCAGCTTGGATAAGGTCAAGTCTCTTGTCAAAAGTCCATGTTATGGAGCCACGTCTATACTTGATATCATCAGACGCATATTCATGAATCCTGGATCCAAAAGCTGACATTTCCATTTGGACTTGGTCAAGGTTTAAGGACAAGAGCGAGAGTGGAATGGAATTCTCACACGAGAAGTGACGGCACAATCCGGCGTGCTGATTTGATCCCCCACAACGGTTAGAGCGGTCAGGCAATCAAGCTAAGATTTTCAACCTGTTCAAAACCGCTGTCCGCGTTATCGATAGTGCCCATCTACATAATAATTACACATCAGAAGCATCCGAACGCGAAATCGCGCCTCCAGACTTAAAAGCTCCAAAAGACCCCCACCGTTACACAATCATGCCTGCTTCTTCGGCTCCCCACAGGGTACTGATATCGGGCGTGAATGGATTCCTCGCCACCGACGTCGCTCTCGCGTTTCTCAAGGCGGGATATCGTGTCCGCGGCACCGTGCGTTCCCAAGCCAAGGCGGAGGCGTGGCTCGCCCTGCCTTCCGTTGCCCCCTTTGCGTCGTCTGGCCAGCTCGAGTGTACGTTGGTGAACGACATCACGGCGGATGAGTCGTTCGCTGGGGCGCCATTGGAGGGCGTGGATTACTTCATACATACGATTGCGCAATTGCCGGATTGGAGACCGGGGGTGAAGCAGGTGAGTTTGGTCGGGCGGGGATCAGAGCGAGGTGCTGATGAGGGTTTTTACAAGGATTATGAGAAAGATATTCTCTTGCCGAACATCAACGGAACTCTGGCTGCCTTGCGCTCGGCGGCGAAGTATCCGCAGTGCAAGAAGGTTATCGTCTTGGGGTGAGAATAATCGCGCCACCGTACTCAGTGATCACTTGATTTGACTTTGACAAGGTCGATATCTGGCGCGGTAGATTTTTCTGTTCCCAAGCACGACGCGCCTATTACTGGCGAGTCTTGGAATCCAAGAGATTTTGAATAGTGAGTTTGGTTTAGGTATTAGTTGAGCTGACCTAGACCTGTGTAGTGGAAAGACTGCGCCTCACCCGCTTCTGGCGTACAGTAAGTCATCGATTCATTTCGGAGCTCTAACCGAGTCGTATCTGAATCATAATCTGATGCATCGCGACGTAGCAACATCGAAGAAGCTGGCGGACGAGGCCGCGTGGAAGTGGATGAAAGACACGAAACCGCATTTCGCGCTCATCAACATGTTGCCCGGCTTCATATACGGGCCTGCTCATGGCCATGACCCCTTTGGCGTAAACAACAGCTCACAGCAGTGTCAGTCGCCTTTTGCACGCTAGTCGATGTTTTCTTAGTGTGCCGCAGGGCTCGCCGGGCCTCTCTTCCGTAAAGATTGGAACTTCAAGACGGCATCTGGAGGACCTGTAAACGTCCATTTCTTCCTTCCTTAGAAAACTGTGCTCACGCGACATTTTACTAGACAATGGTCGATCTAAGAGACCTGTGCGAAGCCCATATCCGAGCAGTCGAGCGCGACGAGGCTAACGGCCACCGTTTCGTTTTGGTATGTCTCCGCCACTGCTTTGTCCTTCACCACCTAATGAGATCTCGCTAGGGCCCGTCCCATATATCAATATTTCCGTCTGACTTTGTACCGCTCTTTGCCAAAGCGTTCCCAGAGCGCGCAGCTTCATTACCGGAGATCCCCATTGATCTCGTCAATGCGCCGCTTTTCACAATTGACAGTAGTCTAACGGAGGAGAAACTTGGGATGAAGTTTAGGTCTGTTGAAGAGACTGTTATTGATACGGCCAAGTGGTTGATAGCCTCTGGGGCCGAGGAGGCATGGGCGGCTGTGGGCAAGAGATACTAGATAGAATAATGAATTTGTTCGAGCAAGATGCCCTGCAACACATAAATTGTAAGGCTTGATTCATGGCGGCGTAGCCGCTCTCACTGGAGCTGATATTCCATGGGTCTATAGGTAGGTAGGTAATTAGAACCGGCACATGGTCCCGTGGAGTATTTTATAAAGCGGTCAATTGAGGAGCTGGAGGCTATGTCCAAATTTTGTGCCCGATTCCGATCAGATAATGTTGCTTTCCTACCACCACCTCGTAATGACCAGCCTTCCCCCAGAGCTGCTTCTGCTCATTTTCGACAATGCCTCAGTCCAGACATTAATCTCCTTATCTCTCTGCTCGCATCAAACACGAATTTTGGTTTTCCCGCTCTTCCACCGCCACGTTGTATTCAAGAAGAATGAGGAGCTGTTCCAATTCACTTCACGCATCCTTTCGGAGACGAACGGTGACAATCTCGTTGATCAGTTGCGCTTCGCAGACCATGTACACCACTTGGAATTTGGCGGTGGCAAAAATGCAGAATACGAGAGGGATGAATTGGAGCTCTTGACACAGGCGCTACAACATTTGAAGGCTCTACGTGGACTGACGTGGTCGGCACTGCTCCCAGAAGACCCCACTATCTTTTCCGCTGTTCAAACGACTTGTCAAGGCATTCAGGATATCCGTTTGCACCTCCAGGCAGACTTTGACGGCGAGGATGGTGAGCGACCTCCAGTTGGTGACTGCTCATTGCTGAAAACATTCTAGATGATTACATGGAGACTCTCTTTGGCTTTAGAGGGCTTAAACACTTGGAGATTTCGACGCATGCCATGTGTATGTCCCATATTCTTTGCTCGCATACCGGGCGCTCATATTCTCTAGACGACGACGATGGAAAGTTGCCGAGCAGCATGGTCGATATGATTCGCGCGTCTCCAAATCTCTTAACACTCGATTTATCGTTTGATAACTACGGCAACCCGCACCACAACTATGGCGGCCCGCTCCCAATGTGGGATATCGATACACTTTTCCAATCCGTGGACATTGCTCCTAGCACGCTGAGGCTCCGCATGGCATTTGGCCTCGATCTTCACGCGTTCAGTGATTCCACGCAACCGACGCCCTTTCGTTCATTCCTCTTGTCCCATCATGAGAGAATCACGTCCCTTGCACTTCCTGCGGAAGAAGAAGATTTTCCTCCGAGCTTAAATCTCCCGTCTGACACGCTTTCAGTGTTACGGGAATTTGAAGGGTCCGTCTACTGGTGCTCTCAACTTTCCAAGCTCCAGGTCGCCGCTAAACTTGAAAGCCTCACGATGCTTTTGGGCCGCCTGCATCACATGCCCAGCAAGCTCGAAGAAGTACTTCCAGGCTTTTCATCGCTGAAAGCACTGAATATGTTCGATGGGAAAGTTTTCATTTCTGTCGGGTTTTTGAAGCTTATTGTGGATAATGCCCCTCATCTTGAGTCCCTCTCATTTGGCCTGTATCGAAACGAAACAGCGGTATGTCCGGGCGTTAGCTATAAGCACTTGCTGACTGATTTCATAGGATACCATTGGTCCTGAACTGTCGCGTCTCAACTTACGGGCGTTAGCAACTAATATGGCCTGGTTCAGCGGAGGCCCCAAAAAATTCGTTCAGACTCTGGCGACATATTGTGCTTCTCTGGTGACGGTGGAAGACCTCTATCATCGTGATCACGGAACATGCTGGGTGGCGACTATTCTCAGGAAGGAAGGAGATATCGATTTAGAGGTGTCGCAAACGCAGATCTGGACAGTGTTTGCGCATGACTACTACTACTAAGTACTACTAGGGTGGACATTGTGGGGCTGCCACGGTAAATTATGTATATCACCGTGTTCGCGGACGTTCTTGGTACATGAATATCTGGCTCGTCAGATTGCTTTGGAGCGTAAGATTTCAAGTAGGACATGTTGGCGGCAAGAAAGAATGGCATGTGATCGCATAACCTGCATATGATCACTGTGTTAGTGCAATATGAGCGTTCTACAGTACTGTTCGTGTGTAAATGGAAGCAAAACTCCTTTAACAAACTACTGCGACTCGTCAGAGTCTTGATGGTGATCTCGATCAAGGTTGTTTTCCTACCACCACCACCACCTCGCAATGACGGTCCTTCCTTCAGAGCTGCTTCTGCTCATTTTTCACAATGCCTCTGTCCAGACATTGACCTCTCTATCTCTCTGCTCTCGTCAAATACGAAATTTGGTTTTCCCGCTCCTGTACCGTCGCGTCGTACTCAGCGAATATGATCATCTACCCGAGTTCAGTGCACGGGTCATTTCGGAGGCGAACGGCGAAAATCTCATTGACGAGTTGCGCGTCGCGGACCATGTACGCCACTTGGAATTTGGAGGGGATATTGACGAAGAGTACGATGAGGACAAGTTGGAGCTCTTGACACAGGCGCTACAACATTTGAAGGCGCTGCGTGGATTAACGTGGTCGGTACCGCTCCCAGAAGATCCCACCATCTTCTACGCCTTTGGAACGTATTGCAAAGGCCTCCAAAATCTTAGTTTACATCTTGGGGAGGACTTTGACGGTGACGACGGTGAGCGCCCTCGAATTTGGAGGTGTTCATGGCTGAAACCGTTCTAGACGCTTACATGGAGACTCTATTTGGCTTTAGAGGGCTTAAACGCTTGGAGATTTCGACGCATGCCATGTGTATGTCCCATTTTCTTTGTTTGCATCCCAGGCGCTCAAGTTTTCTAGCCGTCGACAATAGAAACTTGCCGAGCAGCATGGTTGATATGATTCGCGCGTCACCAAATCTCACAACACTCGATTTATCGCTAGAGACTTACGGCGACCCGCACCCAAAGTGGGATATCGACACGCTCTTCGGAACCATCGATATTGCGCCTACCACGTTGAGGCTCCGCAAGGCGGCTAACCTCGATCTTCACTCGTTCAGTAATTCCACGCAACCGACACCCTTTCGTGCATTCCTCCTGTCCCATCATGAGGGAATCACGTCCCTTGCACTCCCTGCGCCACGAGAAGATTTCGCACGCGGTCCTCCGAGCTTAAATCTCCAGCCTGACATGCTTCCAGCGTTACGAGAGTTTGAAGGAACCATTTATTGGTGCTCTCAACTATCTAAGCTCCAGGTCGCTTCTAAACTTGAAAGCCTCACCGTGCTTTTGGAGCACCCACTCTTCGAGGATGACAAGTGCGACGTGTTCCTAGAAGCTCTCCGAGTCTTTTCGTCACTCGAAACATTGGATATCTCTGACGGCGACACTTACCTTTCGGCCGAGCAGTTGAAGGTTATTGTCGATAATGCCCCCCAACTCGACTCCTTCACATGTGCCTGCGATAGAGACGAAACAGCGGTATGTCTGGGCGTTAGCATATTAGCACGTACCGACTGATTTGTATTCCCCATAGGACACCATCGGCTCTCATCTGTCGTGCCTCAACATACGGGCGTTAGCACTTAATTTATTCCGCTACACTAGCGCGATTCCAAACGAAGCCTCTGAAGAATTCGTCCGGACTCTGGCGAAACATTGTGCATCTCTTGTGACAGTTGAAGACCTCGACCAACGTGATTATGGCATGCGTTGGGTGGCGACCATTTTCAGGAAGGAAAGCGGTATCGACTTAGAGGTGTCGCACACACCTAAGTATCTGAATTTTGGTGGTCCTAGCTACGATGGAGATTGCGTGGGTTACGGGCTGCCGCGGTAAATTAGGTATTGCCAAGTGTGTTGCCGACATCCTTGGCATCCGAATTCGAGCGCGACAGCGTGCTTTTCGATGGTCGATCATGTCGCCCTGATGATTGTCGGTGCAAATCCCATCCCGGCATCACGCATGACATCTCGGTTTGTCTTGATAGTACTCCGATATGAACGGCGGGCGTCTTGGGCGCTAGGTCCAAACGGTATAAGTACCTTGAGCGAGCATTGTGTGTAGGAAGGCACTATGCCATTCTTTTTGCAGCACGCATTGTTCACATTCATTTGCTATATCGCATTCTTTCATCATTATATATTGGTCGAAGCTGGGCTCGTTGATTTGACGTCTGCTAATCGACGAGAGCAAGTACCTGGTTTACCTGGTAAGATATTTTTCGCCACATTCCGGAACCAATTTCTTTACAACTTTCTAGATTGGTCTCAGGCCGGCTTCGAGCGCGGAACACAAGACCTTCCCGGTGATTCTAAAGGTCAGGTCATTGAAGATCTCTTGCTGGCTTGCACTAACTTGACTCGCGTTTTCAGTTGGATACACTCTTACAGCCGATCAACTAGCATCTCAGTTCGGTCTTATTGCCAACGATGGGTGAGCCTGCTGGGTGGCTAGTTTTCGGCGGATGCCTCTAATACGCTTGTAGACAAGATGATACCGCCGCTCTTCAATTGGCGATCAACGCGATGGCGCAACAGACTGTGGCCGACGGCATGTACAGACTCATTCAGCTTCCAGCCGGTAAGCCTGAGTACATCATTGAATGGATGATCCTTAAGCTCATCTCATGTAGGGACCATTAACCTGTCCTACATGATCTATGTGGACACCAGCTACTTAATTATTCGCGGAGCAGGTGCAAACCCTGATGCCGGTGGAACGAAACTTGTCTTCCGGCCGGACGAAGATACCAAATACGATACAATCGTCAACGAGCGTGTACGTGCTTTATCATCTTTACTTGCCTGTAGCTGAACCTTGACCTAGTGGGATCTGGACAACATGAAATATTCCTGGGACTTTGTTGACGACGACGGTAGTCGCGTTTCGGGAGATGCTACCGGTGGATGGTACGTGATGTCAGAATCCAACTGGATGAAAGCGAATTCATGAGGGACTAGGCTGTGGCCGGGACGATCTGTGTTCCGTGTTGGCTCAAGCGAGGTGGCAGCCAAGTACTCTCGCCAGCATTCTGAGGCGCCACGTAATCGAAAAGAGTTATTCAAAGGCTCAGTCAACTATCACTGGCGCTCTGACGAGCACAAGACCAAAGGTAGGCATCTCCTTTCCGTGCCAACGGTGTGCTGATCGAAGTTGTAGGATGGGCCGTGTCGCAGGATAACGATAAAGCCGGAGTGAAAGGGATTAGCTCTGTTCGAGTGCGTTACCTCGTCGTGTGTCTCCAGTTCCAACATGCTGAACATGTCAATAGGTGAATATAACAGAAACAAAGTGGGTGACTTCAGCCGATGTATCAACCGCAGATGTTTGGATTGGTACGTTCATTCTTCTGCCGTGAGTACCATTTCTGAAAGGGTTCTCTTAGCATCTCCTGTGAAGCGTAATGGTAAGAACATTGGCAAAAGAACTTCAAAAGAACTGACAAGTCTGCAGATTACGTCAGCTGGGGCGTCGAGACTGAAGATTGGTTCGTCAACAGCTATGTCTTGTATGTATCTTCCTTTGCAAGGGTTTATAGTCATTGATCTCCTTTCCATTGACAGCCAGGTGGGGCAGTCATAGCCCAAGTGTTGCTCATCAGAATTAACGCCTTTTCAGGATTGGGCGACGGTCACGAGCAGACAAACAGTGTCGGACACGGCGTCAATCTGGGAACTAGATCGCCCTTTACGGTTCGATGTGTTCAGGTCCTCCATTGGCGACGGTAGTACCGAGATGGAAGAAACGGAGATTCTGGCGAAAGTCAGCCCAATAGCTCACGTCGTTCATCACGTTGGAATTGAGGTTCGTCTTTGTGGTGTGACGTACGCTGCTATTCTTATCGTGTGCCCGTGGCTTAGCATTTATACATCACGCACGAAATCGATGGGTTGAGTCCTTCTCAAGCGGAACGGAACTACGGCAATCTTGCGCCTGAACAAGCCCACCACGGAATTGTATTTCGTTACGCGCGGGACTCGTATGTACGCGGGATTCGCACGTTCATGACTGGTTCTCATCCGGTAAGCGAATGACTTGGACTTCACGCTTCTGAACTAAAGATATTACCCAGATCGCAACGGAGGTCGGTATTGCTCGGATGGCACGATCGATGACTGACGACTTCCTTAGAGTGCCCGAAATATCCAGATCCAAGATAATTTCTTCGATGGTGGGTACCCTTTACTATTCCTGCCTGTGCTACGCTGAGCGTTCTTTCTTTTAGGTGCCTGGAATAAGGTCGGTACTAACCGCGTTCGTAATCAGACGGATTGCATCAATTATTTTCTAGGGGAAGGGTGCGCTCATCTATGTCTGCATCTACCGGCCTTTTAACTGGTTCTTCACGTAGGCGGTAATGGATACCTCCGGGGATCTCGGCTATGGGATTCCCTGATAGCAAACAACACTTTGCGAAATCTGCGTCACATTACCATGCAGTGGTGTGGTAGGTGTTCGACTTCTACTGTACCGAGATGCGTTTTCATGAAACGAACGCTTCAGCCATGGGCAACGTCGTTATCCTGAATAACATCACGTGAGTTCACACTTCCTCCTAGCGATCGAAGTCTGACGCGTTTTACCAGTAACGACATGAACGTAAGTCGTTCGAAAACGCAGGACGAAACACCTCTGATGTATACAGCTTCATGGTGGTTACGAAAGTCAAAATCTTTTCGAGCTCAATTACGCGTCGGTGTCGTACTCGCATCGCTCGGGATCATGCTCAAGCTGTGGCGGTGAAGCCGGGGACCAAGAACGTAAGCAACTACTAGAAGTGGATATCGGACTTGGTTGACTTTATCTTGTAGCCGGTACTTGGTATCCTATATGGTGGTATGCTGTCTGACTCAGTCGTAAATGCTCGCTCATACGTTTCTCAAGGGCTGCCGGAGAGAAGGCTAGCAAATGGTCCGGCGCGAGCGGATATCAGTGAGCCAGCTCTTGATGCCTGAATCACTCGTATCTTACATTGGTCCAGAAATGTCTTCTACCGGAACTACATGATCAAACAGCAGGTCGACGGCGGAGAATTTCTTGAATATCTTCCTGTACGCCTCTCATGTTCCTCCAAGCGTAATGCCTTGATCAACACCGTTGTAGTATTTCGCCAAGGACGGCAGTTTATCTCAGAAGATTTGGCAGCTTGGTTGGGACAATCAATCACCCGCCGGCTCTCGATATGCCCATCTTGCTACTGAATCCGGAAGTGGGTCCTTAACGGTTCCCAGTGTTCTCCGCCTGACCTGACCTCGGATCCTAGTCCTCAAAGATTGGAATGGTTTCGAGAAGGTTGACTTCTCGATTGAACCCAATTATGGAGCAAACTCTTTCTTGGAAGATCCGCATACGTCGTACGTTTGCGCCATTCAACTCAACTTAACGAACTCCTCATATCATTCCTTTAGCCTCTTCCTGAAAGACGTCAGTGCTGCTACAGGAACTATCGTCGATTTCTCGTCCATCAAAGGCTACGATTACTGTCGCGGCGATGTCGAGGTAACGATATACCCTGCTGGCGCTTCGGAGAGCCTGCTAACGAACCCGAAATCTAGCCCAATGTTGTCGGTTTTTATATGGCCTCATCTGCCTCACGAAGCTGTGTGCCGTTCTCGCCATCCGTCATCGATCACACCAAGTTTACACATCTTGTAGTACGTATCCTCAATGATGCTGCACTCCACCCTCTGAGATACATTGTCAGTTCGCATATGGATTACTTGCCGCGGACGGAACGATCTCAGTCGGCAGCAATGAAGCTAGCCTTCTTACTGAAATGGCGGCTCTCAAGTCGAAGGATAGCACGCTTCGGATATCTCTAGCTAGTATGCTCTCGTTCTCCCGTCACGTACTGTTCCTTACGTTGTTGAAGTCGGCGGCTGGGGGATCGGCGCTTCGCCCAGCAATTTAGTTAGCGTCGCCACCAACGGTGGTGCACGTAGACGTCTCGGGACGACTGGTGCTGCCATCTGCTCAACGTAAGTCTCCTTCGTACCCTCCTGGCATACCATTGACGCCGTACAGGTACGGCTTAGACGGGATCGATCTTGAATGGGTTTGTTACAATTTCTCTCCGGCGGGACGCGTGTCTGATCGTTCGAACCATAGGCTCCGGGAATTAGTGCGAACCAATTCAAGTACGGCGAAATTGTTTTGTGCATTGAGAAATACGCTGATGCGCAGTAGTAACATTGTACAGGACGCCACGGCCAACCTAGGCGCATTCAATTTGTCGATCTCCACTCCACATTCTTTCTGGTCCAGCTCTGGCATCAACCTTTATGCAAAATCGATCGCCGCCTCCGTCGAGTTCATCAGTCTCTTAACCCATGATTCGTCTGATGTGAGCCTCGTAACGCATTGTTCTGGCTACGACTGACTTGTATCCCCGTCTAGACGACTCTCACAGCGCTTAATGGTCCCGCGAAGATGGAATCGACGTTGGCTGCGTTGCATAAACTCGAGGTTCCCAGAGGGCAGATCTTGTTTGGTGTACCCTTCTACGGCCGGTTCGTTTACCTGCTTCACTTCCTAGTGGTTCCCTTACCTATTGCGTGGAACGTAGGTCGAAAACGCCTACCAGCCAGGACTGTGTATCGGATGGATGTGCTATCAATCCTGGAAATAGTTCGACATCCGAATGCATAGCATCTACGGATCTCGGACAAGGAACGTTTCCCTACTTTGCCATATATTCTATCGACACGGAAGGCGGCCTGGATACTTCGGCGGCCAGAGTCGGTGCAGGCATGGACATAACATCAGGCCGCTATTGGACCTCAGCTGGCGACATTCTTCAATTCGAAACGCCGGATTCCGTTCGTGAGAAGGCGCGGCAGGCTACTATGTTGTGTGCGGGTGGATTATCAGGTTCGGTCGTGCTCGCTGACTTCGCTTTGAGCAAGTATTCGTTTATATCACTCGTAGTGTTCTCCCTTGATCAGGATAACCGCAACTACGATCTTACAAATGCAATCTGGGATGGCGGTGCGCTTCTACCTACGGCTGCGGAAATTGTCAGTACTCTCACTGGAGAGCCTTTGGACGAAAACGGGCTTGTTAACGGTGAATTCTGGGTATGTAGTCTTCCCGCGTTGTTTCGCCGCGCTAATTTTCGTTCTTCACAAATGCAGGAAGATGTCTCAGCTCAACTGCTTCAGTATTACGCCAATCTCCCCGTTGACACGATGTACAAAGTCTTCATTCTCATCGCAGTGTGGGCGTTAGACGAAGTTGCTGGGAGTCTCTACGAATACCTGAACTTCAGTGCGATGACTGAGGACTCGTTCTCTCTCTATAAGGTACGGTTCATTGTGGTGCTGTTTTCTTCTTCATGCCCACTGTTTATCAGAAATGGGAAACGAAGGCGCTGAACTGGGCCGTGGCTAATTATACGGGAATGGGCAACGACTATTGGCAATGCTCGTGAGTGCACTGACTGCGCGCGTTCGTGCTCCACGACTAACTTGATATATTGCCATGTTCAGGTATTCGAGCTCTACCGCTGATAACTTCAAACATGAGACCTGCCCCGGTGGACACAACACTCGTGGAGCAGACGTCGATGATGTGTATTGGAAGTTAACCGACAGCTCTGGCTTTGCTACCTATATGACCGACAACCTGGAACTCGACACTGGGACAATGTTGATTGGCGAGATTCCTGTTGGACGGAATCGTAAGTCTTACAGTGTCGCTCTTACACTCTTCTGACCATGCCATGTAGCCTCCAGCTGTGGTATATTCCGACCACGTGAGGCTCGGGTGAAGGAGGTGCCGCGTTTAGATATGCACGGCTGGCAGGACGACGGAACAGGTCGCTTGCTTCCAGTTGTCAAGGCTCCGCCGACAGCAAGCGCTCTTGCCTCACACCGAAGCATGCATCGCCAACGTGATCTACATTCGCGCCACCACATCGAGTCTATGCCTCCCTACGACCCTTCAGAGAACTCCAAGGGATTTTCGCCTTATGATCCAGACAAGGATTGCCGGACAATATGGCACGACGTGTTGGTCATAGACGGCGACAACTACTTCCCAAACGTCAAGGAAGCCATTCAGACGTACCTCGACTCTTATGAGGAGTTCAAACTTACAGCGATCGACTACGCTCAGCCAGATTCGCGAAGCGTTGATCAGTTGATGTCCATTCTACAGATGGCCTTGACAACACTTGTCTCCGGCAACGATACCCTTGCGTCGACTATGGCGTACAGTAATTATTCTCTTTTTTCTCCTCCCATTCCCTGACTAAATACATATTAGTCGCTCAGGTCAACTTCGATAAAGCCCTCCAGGAGGAGTATGATCGTTTAGAAGGTGACTGACACTCAGGAAAGCCACATCGTGCACTAATTGACCTCTAGAGCAAGCACGACAAGCCGGAATCCAGCTCATCATCGACATCATCCTCACTCTATTGAGTTTCGTGCCATTTGGGGGTCTCGCGAGCGCCGCGGCTCGCGTGGCCAGACTCGCTGTACCAGCGTTCAGATCTGCCCGCGTGACGAGATCGTTGGCGCGTAGTTTGGAGAAGGTTCTTGCTCGCGCCGAAGATCCATCCTCTCTGAAATTTGTCGATGAGCTACTCAGTGATACCGCTCTTGCAGGACGGGGTCGCATTGGCCGTGCACTCGACAAAGTTCAGGAAGTTTGTTTCCAGTGCGAGGGAGCTGATTATGTCGGAATGACCATGGACCTCTTGGACCTTGCCTCACCGATCATCCTAGATGACGCGTCTTTAACGCGAAGATACGAGGAATTCTTTGCGCGCCGCTCACTCGAAGAGCTTGAGCCGCGTTCAGAAGTCTCATTGCCGCTCAACAGTACTTGGTTTGCAGGTCCGGGTCTGGTTCCACGTTACGTTGCTGGTTGGGAAAACGGCAAGAATGAAGGATTCGACCTTGGAACGAAGAAGCATTGTATATTCATGGATGGGGTACGTGTTGCAGATTCTTGTTCGATACACATTTAAATTTTAATCATCGCGCGTTCAGTTCTCAGCCGACAGTCTCAAGTCCACTGATTATATGGATCGTTGTCACGACGCATCGGATGACTATCCTATCGCCTGGATGAAGGAGGTTACCGACGCTGATGGAGTGAAGACATGGGAAGAGCAGTCTGTCAAGTACACCGACTGTCGACCGAAAGGCGGTCCCAACAAGGACAAGGGCGGTGAGGTTGATGCGGATTATAAGAAGGATGCGCCAGCGCGTGCCAAGAATGGCTTACCGCCTGATCCTTTCCAATGTATGTGCCGTCATTCTTGCAAGAGTCCGCTCATTGACCTTGATGTAAAGGTCAAGTATGTTCATAGACCTTGACCCTCGCATTCAGAGCGCTGATTTCCCAACTCACTTTCTGTTAGTGTGATCATCTTTTGGAGGCGAACGAGGTCAGTGCCTCGCCCTTGCAGTTCTTCTGTATGCTGACTTCACGGACCCGCAGATTGTAGAAGCACTGAGGTATTACGCATTCCAACCAAGCACCGAAGGTGGAGATCAGCAGAAGAAGAAGACAATGGCAAGTAAGGCACTCAGTGAGGCTGAAGCCCAGGTATTCAGTCACCCACCCGTCACATACCCAGAACTCAATGTTCCTCAGCATCTTTGCCGTCAGCCTGAATACAAGGCCTTTCTCCAAGGTATCGAGGATGTCCTGAACAGCAAAGACAGTACGTACCGTTCGTAGATTGAGTGCAACAACTGATATCCCTGAAGACATGAGACCTTTGGCTGATAACCCGAGTCAGTCGATCATCTTATTATCTCGGTAGGAAGCTGACGAATTTTTAGATCAAAAGAAGTCCAATCTTCTCGACGCACTCCGTATCAACAAGAGCACCACAAAGGATGGAGAGACCAAGCTGGACGGTGGAATCACCAAGGCGAGCCCCTCCGTTTGTTAACCCGTCATCGTAATCTGAAGGCATGGTCTTAGCTCAAGAAGAGCTTTGCTGACGACTCTGCACCGGACAAGGCTTACATGACAATTCTCGGTCAGTGTCCAGCTATTATCTACCCCGCTGTTTCCTGAAGACCGTGAAGATAAGCATATGAAAGACACTGAAAGTAACCGAGGAACTACGGCCACTAAGTTTGATGATGAAATCGCTAAGCTGTCGTTCAAAGATGCCAAAGCGGCCGAAATTTTGAAGAAAAGTACGTGCATGTCCTGCGCCTTAGCCGTATACTCACATGTAGTTTCAGTGAACATTGGTCGAAGTGAGTCCACCTCAAGACTGTTGCCTTGACCGGCCATGTTGACGTTGCATTAGTACCTGATCCAGACGGTGGTCCTTCAATCGGACGAATGGAGGTCAGTTCCGGTCGCTGTGATCTGCGACTCACACTGACGTCTATTATGTAGAATATGAACATCCGTGCTCTCAATGTGTACGACGTTAAGGTCCAATTGACCACGTTCCGTGACAAGCCGGCCCTCGCTGCCAGCCAGCCTACAGCCGTCGATGCCAACAAAAGTAAGCGATGTTTGCCAATGCGGCAACCTTTAGTACTAACATCTCCACTTAGAACCCGCTGCCGGCAACAAGCGAGGAGCCGATTCCCAAGGTTCAGCATGCTCGGATTCCAAGACACAGAATAAGAAGCTCAAGTTGAAGCTTTAGAAGTAGAACACCTCTCATTTTCATGCACAATCATTTTCTTGGGGTAGGTAGGGTACTGATTAATACAGAACAGAACGTATATAACTGGTTAGTTAGGAATCATATTCAAATGCTTCCCGCAGTGCCAAGTACGACCGAGAAAAGACACGATGGATAGAAGGTATATCGGGGAGGTTCAGGTAAAACTTAGTACACCGTTCTCCAACGGTCCATAGTCAACGCCTCTATGCCCTCGTCCCATTCGCCCCGGATCCTCTCTATGTCCAGTCGAAGTCCGTCTTCGCGGTACGAGTGCAGCTTATCCACCCAGCGGAATGCGCGCGATTGCGAGGCAACGACTAGCTGTTGCAAAGGATACGAGCCAGCCAAAAACCGGCGCACGCGGACCATATCCAACACCTCCTTGGCACAATGTTGAAATCCCTGCTGGGAGTATACGACCAAATGTCTGAGGCGCGGCGCAACAGATCGAGGTGTGAGTTGCTCAAATATCGACTTCGCGTTAGAGGCCCTGACTTGCAGGAATGTTAACGAGTCCGCTTGACTGTCCAGTAGGCGGAGGAGTGCCTCGCCGCCGCTCTCAGTCCACATATCGTCGTCATACATCAATGTCAGACTCTTCAGACAACACCGTGACCGACGCAAGAATTTGTAGATCATTTCAATCAACGACGAGACGAAAGGATGGTTGAGTGAATCAACAATGCTCATGACATCTCCTATGCAAAGCGCTTCGAGGTTGGGGAGCTCCAAACTCTCGATGATGTAAATGTTGTCGACGCGCAGAAAGCGGATGCTGCTGTGCTGGAGTGGAGTGCGAAAACGGTGAAAATAACCACCTGCAAAGTAGTAGCTCCGACTGAAGGATAGCGTGCAATCCTCCAGTGCTTGATAAGACCGGAGCTCCAACAGGTCCTCCGGTTTTTGGACGAGTCCTTCGTACGATCGAAGGGCGCCATGATCGAAACGCGCGTCTCTTAAGCCTCCAGAGAGCAACTTGACATGGCTAAGACGAGGCGCGCAATATAACACACCAAAATATGGCACATCCGTGAACGGCTCATCTGGGTCAACGCATACGGTCAACGACAGGTCCTCCAAAAGAGGGACACGTGTAATTGCGAGGTCGAAAAGCTCCATGACATCCCAGCGAACAGTTAGGGAAAGTGTCCTCCATCTCTCCGATTCCTCGACCAACCTTTCCACCAGCAATTGGGAATGCATCCGTGTGGAGCACGCTGCACCAAGTGTAATATCGAGCGGGCGATTACGGGAACGGCGGAGCATGGTATCCAATATAACAGCAGCGCCGGAAGACCTGGGGGTATCCAACCTGATTCGCGACCACAATGCCGATGACGAAAGGGCGACCTCGCGCCACACAGCGCAGACCCAGGAAATATTCCACGGTGGGTCACGTTTTATACCTCTACTTCCGAGCTGGCTTTCAAGGGAATGTAGAAATATTTCGTGAAGTACGTCCACAGGTAGACGTCGGATAGGGGAGAGAACTGAGTGGAGGCTTTTGATTTCTCTTTCCATGTCCCTTTGTTTCATGCTGAGACCCTTGAGCTTAGCCGTATCTATGGGCGTGCACTGCATGAACCTCTCACTTGGAGCGGAGAGGGCGCGCCATTGAACCTCGAAAGTATCGAGTTCCTTTTTGATCTGCGCGATCTGTGCATGGATAACGGGGACGTCGGACTCCAGTAGGGGCCGTCGGTTGCGAAGAATATCAGAGATGGGGAGGGATGGGGGTGACCGTACACGGATGTCGCTTGGCTCTGTCGACGTCAAGTATTGTAGGAAGTTCTAAATGGGTGAGCAGTGCTAAGAACTTCAATCCTGCACGCAATTGGATGCGCTTACCTTCACATAGATGTACAACGCTTCCATGATTTGCAGTAATGCGATGCTGACTGGATAGCTGGCCAGCCATGCAGTCTAAGTGGAGATGACAGTAGGACAACAAATGACATGACAATTTCCGGCACTGATGATCGTAACCACGTGGCTGAGGCGCCACACTCAGAGTAGATTTTGAGCTTGACCCCTACTCCGGCATAGATCATCCCTGGGAGGCCTAATTGTGTGAACTCGACACATCCTTTTTGTTGCGCCACACATGCACACTGTGCCACCGGGGCCATTCTGTTCATAGTTCCATTATGCCTGTGGGAGAACTTGTTTCAAGTCCTTCCCCAGAGGTTCACTAGAAAAAAGCGAACGAGGGTGCAGTGGAATTCTTGTCTAAATGATATGTGCATAATCTGATAAGTTAGTCTACTTAACATACTGTATACATCAGGAGCGCTTTGATTGTACAAGTCATCATGATCTCCATAAACGAACGCTCGCCTCGTCGAGGAGTTACTACACTGAAGCATTACGAATCGTACTCTCTCGACTTGTGGTCGGAGCATGTTTAGTCTCAAGTTTGCCCACTCCCAAAGATGACGCGTCTGTCACATAATCCTGAGGCATCGTGATACTCAACGGTATATCCATTTGTTGACGACTCCCATATCGTGCAAACGTCAAGGAACCCGAAGTCACAGACGACCCCGATGACCAGGAATCGTCTGGACGTGCCTGGCCAGATGCTACTCGAGCAACAATCAGCGTAGGTGCGATGCCCTGCAAAAGCATGCGTCATAAGCATCTGATTGGAAATTTCCGTGGAGAGGAAGATCAAACAACTAACCGAGGAAGAGATTAGGATGGCCTGTGGATATACATTTCGAGGGTCATCTCTGGCCAGGAATGCCATGAATATGATGAGCGATATCGCGTAGAGAGCAGCGCTCTCCACCACGATCTCGATAATCCCCTTGTAGGACTTCAAGGAGACGGCATATCCAGCGCCGTGTCCTACGGTCGAAATGCGAAAGACGATAAGACTCGTGCATATGAGCGTAGTTGCCAACGAAGTCGAGAAGTATGCTACGCCCCAGTTCACCGCGGCGAGACCCCAGTTCAGGTGGTCGTTCTCAACGGAATGTCCAATGTCCTGCCACAAGAAAAATCCGTCGAAGACTGATAAATCTATCAGGTACCTCCAGAAGAAGTATGTACCGAGAGAACATACCAAGTCCAGCAACGAAGCTGACCAGAGGAAGTGCAACCATCCACCAATTCTTCGACCATATAACCCAGCAGCGCCATATCTGTTTGATGAAAGTCACTTCAATTAGAAGATGAAATGAATGAATGCGGAGTATCACATACCAAAACACAGTCGGCTATGATGATACTCAGACTCGCCGAAACGCCACTGATACCCCACATCCAGCGGTACCGCTCATCCATGAAAGCCCCGATGATCTCCTCCGCAGTATCGCCAGACACGATGAACGCCTGCCGAACCCAGTACCACCGCACTGCAAGATGCACAGTCGCGCACACGTACATCGTGATGATACTGGCTGTAAGCCCTTTATGACATCTTCGTCTCCGGCTTGGCACTGTGCAGTGGAATGAGCGATACGCCGGGAAGCACGAAACGGGGACGCGCACGTAGTATGCCAGAGAGAGCCGAGATGAATATGGAAGTGTAAATGCCTGAATTGGTGATGAATGAGTACAAGCACAAAGATGTTGTAGACGGGCGTACCGTGCGTTAACGACTCGAGCACAAGCGAGTTCAGATACCCATCTCTAAAGATGTAGGACAGCTCGTCCGCAGACATCGCTTGAGGGGCGGAGGTGAGATGGAAAGAGCCCTCCGTAAATACATCACAGCATTATTATACCTTGATACTATCTGGCCTCTTCCCTGAGAATCACACGCATGAGGCGACTTGAAGTGTACGTCCGAAAGCGCACTACAGCGTCCTCTAGGGGACGATAAGTCTTGATGTACTAGCTCAAGGTCCGCGGAAGCATTTACTTACGTCCTTCGGGAAGTAGTTCTGAGTGGGCCCTTGCTTGGGCCTGTGCAGCCCGGGAATTATACGAAAAAACATACTCGTGTCCCGTCGCGTCCAAGATGACCCGCGTCTAGAGTCTTTCAATTGTCATCGTTGATGTCAACACAGGAGGGATTCTCCCTGGAAGTCATTTCAAGAACTGTATACGCGAAGTGAAAAGCGTAGACACTGGTACCGTAGAGCCCGGAGGAGGAGGTCGGAGGTTGTAGACACCTTCATCGCCAACCACAGGTAAATTTGACTTTTAATGACACGTTCCTGGGGCTGTTTCCGAATTCCAATGATGTTGCGATGTAGACTTGCGAAAAAGGAAGAAAAAACACAACTGAGCGTGATCGGAAATCGCCGTGGGACATGGTAACTTATCGCGTCTTCTCCATTGGCTCTGGTCTATTAACCCCGGGGTCGCGTTCGCGTACAAAGGGATCTCGCCCGTTGCGCCTCCAAATCACACTTGATATCACCGAAACGGAACTGAGGCACTAGCTGCGTTACATGGTGACTACGAGTCTCGCGCATTTCGGCGATATCCTGGGGAGAATGGCGTTGTTTGACCTGCTGCGATAGTTGAGTCTGCCAATAGCAAGCCTCGTTGACAGGGAGGAAATGAGAGAAATTAGACTAGACCGTAGATTGGGGTTTAAGCTCCCCTTCCAAGTGGGTTTTCCTGCGACAAACATCAAACGAACGCTACGTGTCTGAGATTGAGCTCAGAATCCGAGTGGAACGGATGATTTGAGGGAAGCCATAAACCCCGAACGCGTCTACCAGTGCAGCCAATGGCTGTAGCAGTCTCGTTCATTGGCTGACAGGCCTTGAGGTCGTATTTTCGTCTCCCTACATTGATGATTGGACATCGATGTATAAGGAGGATGGGTAGTACCGATAGACCTATCACGGTCCAGACAGAGAACCCAAAGCTTCTTGTCCAAGTCGATTGCGTTGTATATGAAGCCGGCAGAGAAAACTGCGGAAGAAATAGTCAGCTAGAAGAGTACATCCGCAAGAAGTGAAAGAAAATACATAGTAGCTAAGCAGTCAGGCCCGAATGAAAGAGATTGAAGCTGGAGAAGGGCTCAAGTAATCACAGGTTGTCTTGAACTTGAAGGAGCATGTTGACGCCAACGTTGAAATTCCACGTTTTTCGAAATAATGACAACGTGTACGAGCATCTGAGCATCCAATAGTAAACTCCGATTTCTCGTGCGCACAGTTAACGCTTGGGTGACGCAAAAGATTGGACCTTAAACCAAGCCAGTGGAGACCTAAGTCGGATCGGGAGTTAGACCACGGATCTTTGCGGGCCGGTTTATTGTATCCGTGATGTGGCTGTACGTAGAACCCGAATTGAGAAGCCACACACTTCAAGTCAGTGGTACACTCGGCATCGCACAGACCACCAATACATCGACAAAGCCACCACATCGATGCGCACGTTGCGTAAAGGTTGAATGTGCACGACATCTGGACTGTCCGGGAAAAGGTGGACAGCAGTATTGCCATTGCCCTCACTCTTCTTAAGCCGGGGGAGCCAGTCTGAATCACAGAAGAACAGCTCAAAGCGAAATTAGCAGCCCGAGCAGCAGAGGGAAGAATAGTTTAATTTGTACATGTACATCAAATATCATACAATAAAAAGTACGGGCGCGTGCTTGTATGCGTCCGTCCCGGACAGTACTTGCGACGCGCTTAACTCCAGACTTGAGAGAAAAATAGTAAGCATTCATTATTATTAAGAAACAGATCAAGAAAAGACATACCAATTTAACGACTCTCACCTCTGCCATCAGAGAAAATGTCGGGGAGCTTGAGCGAGTCACTGGCGGTCGTAACGATCATTTGAGCAATGACCTCGCTAGGGGATCCTTGACATTGGCCCCATCGACGACGGCCATGTGATGCTCGTCATCACATCTCGCACTCGCGGTTGGAATCGGGCGATGGCTTAAGCCTCAGCCTTAAGGTCTGGTTTGCAAGGGGGAGCACCGATGGTTGGCGACTGCTGGTCGGCGCCAAACGTACAGCCGTTTGCATATGTTCGTGAAAATCGAGAATTTATTTTTTTCCTGGTCCGACATCACCGATCTTATCTCATGCCCGTTTTGGGTTACGCGACGTGGCGCTGATACTAACTGAGAGGTACTTGTACTCTTGCAGACTGCTTTACTGTGGGATATTTAGATTAATACATCCCAGAGAATAACTCTGTTGCAAACCATAGGGTCAGTCTGTCTAACTTTCATCTAAATCTCTACCAAAAGCATATCAGAAGTGATCTATAAGTAGCTATAGTAGACATGAGGTGTACTGGTAATGATGCCAGTACATTGGAGTGGCTCAAAGGAAGAATGTTCTCAATGGTGGCGGCACGACTAACACAAAACGGGGATGAGATAAGATCGGTGATGTCGGACCGGGAAAATAAATAAATTCTTGATTTTCACGAACATATGCAAACGGCTGTAAACTGCATGCACCTGATGATGCCAGGCTGCGCGTTCTGGGATGCGCCCCTTCTTCTCGGCGCGCTGGGGGAATATTGGTGGGTGGGATGAGGTCAGGGTGGCGGCCGCGACGACGGCGTTGGGAGGCGCGAGAGCGCAAAGCGCTATGGTATTGCCCTCTATGAGTCTTAGAGAGAGCAGTACGCAAAGAACCAAGTAAAAGAGGGCGGGGCAGTATGGGGATTGCCGAAGAGCCGAACGACCGAATGGCCGAGGTCCAGGCCGAAGTCCTAATCTCCCGCCAGAAGGCCCTGGGTCGTACCGCTAACGTGTCCTTACCCTTGTACCGCCGTAATTCGCGCGCGAGATACCTATTAATGTTGAGGAGTGTTGTTTCTGTTTCGATCGCGCACCGTGTTCGATCACTGTTTAGTCCATCCTTCTCTTCTTCCTCCCACCATCATCTCACGCGCAAGATACCTCTTTTCTCGACGTCCGCCCGTACCCGCCTAGCGCTACAACTCCAATACGCCAAGTAACCGTCAACTGTTCCAGAGTTTGCGCGATCAACGCCTCTGGCAGTCCGCTTTGCACGCGAAATAACGAGATACCTCTTCCCATCGACATCCGCCCTTTCCTACGTGCCCGCCCTTTTCCCGGTATCCACTCCCTGGTACAGATTAACGTATATCTGAAAGTCTCCCCTTCTCACGCATGGTATAGGTTATGTATTCTGTTGCGTCACTCTTTGAATCTGTGCGCACTAGGAGAGACGAGGCTCCCTCGCTGGCCTCTCTCTCCATATCTCAGATCCTACTCTTCATCAGAGTATCCATCGTCATCCGGCCCAATATTCTCCTCGTTCAGGCAGCAACACATCCACCCGAAACTCCCCCAGTGCACCTATCTCCTGCGATCCATGAATTTTTGGCGCGGTCATGTCATTTAAGCGCTATCGAGGTCCTCACACTCTGGGCTGAGCTGAGATGGATGATCTGGGCAGCTGAGGAAGACATTCTGCTCCAGGCAATGCGGAGTGATGCCTCATTCGAGGATGTCTTCAAGCAACACGGTGAAGACCTTGGTTTCGGTATGTTTTCTAGTTCGTTCCATACCCTTAATTTAATCTGATGACTTTTAGCCTCGACGCGTACACTCTGGCCCTCAACCACACGATGCACGAACTCCAGCTGCCCCCATTTCAATAACGGACGAAAGCTTCAAACCGCGTCACACAAGCAATGTATTCTGCTCTCCACTCGGGGACCCATAGCGGCTTGGGCCGCTCACCTCAAGTGCAATGGCTGCGACACCGCCTATTATCCCAATTACTCCGTCCACCAGAGCTTGCGCACATATTATAAGACTGCGGAAATGCCGACCGCCATCCAGATCTCGGACCACTGCTACGTAGATCGGGAGGTTCTAGAGTTTTGGCGTTTTCAGATTAACCTTGGATGGTACATGTCTGCTATTGATTGTTTGTTATTATTCTAACTGTTTTTTTCTCTACAAGGGTCTCCGCCACGAACTGTATGCAAATGTATCTCAAGCAGCATCGGCATCTTCAACTGCCATCTTCGTGGAAGCTCGGATTGAATTTATCGCACCGTATCGTTTGGGACGGCTTCTTTCTATACTCCCTCTGGCTTGACGCCTATCGTCGTGATATTCCGTTCGTTCTCCCACATGACGGCAAGCAGCGCGATCGTTTTCGTGATGCCCTCAAGGAGCGCAACGATTACATGAAGGTTTATGGCCAGCCTGCTAAACATCACCGATGCGATCGCTGTGTGCGTATATACGAGCAACCTGGCATGCGTACGTGACTTTTCATCACTGACAACAAAGTTCATTACTTATTACTACTTCATTAGCACCTCGTACTGTATCTGTCATCGTTTGTGATGGAAACTGCATTGGACGCTGTCGCTGCAGCTACGGATCCTGCCAAGAGCCACTGGAGAGTACGAAGGATCGCTTCTGCTTACTTCATATGGCGGAAAACGACATCTGCTGTGTGGAACGGTGTCGCTCTACGGTACGGCCAGGCAAGCGAACATGCTCGAAACCGTCACATGTCGATGCTGAGCGTCGCTACACGGCGCGTAATCAAGCCTTTTTTACACTCAGCGAGCGACTCCGGCAGGCGAATCGTTTCAACCTTGACAGTTCGCAGCCAATTCCCGAACCACTTCCTATTCCCATCGAGGGTGACGGTGATGAGGTTGAGTTTATCGAGGTGGAGGTGGATGATGATGATGAAGGCGAAGAAGTGATTGGTAGGACTCCGCGCAAGTTACGTGCAGTGTTTGCTCGCAAGCGAACACATAACGAGCAGATCTTGGTATATCCATGCGGTGTCATTCCTGCGCGCGAAACCTTCTACCATTCCGAGTCTATCCCCTCCGTTGCTGTATGTTCCTCTATATAAATGTTAGACTGATAACTTACACATTGATTAGCAATTCTTCCTCAGCACGTACTGGGACGGCTTCATGCCCGACCATTTCGTCTTCGATAATAACTGTACTCTTTCTAAGCATGTCCATCACGATCCTCGCTGGCGCAATGTCGGACTTTCTGTCGATACGTGGCACTTTCAATGCAAGCACTCGGTTGAAGACGCATGGTGTCAGCAACACTGCAACCCAGCCGCATTTCCAGAGTTGCTTGGCGAGGACGGGCGTAGTTGGTTCTTCAACACGTCGGTGGCTGAACAGACTAATGGTTGGTTAGCAGGATTCGGGTCTATTGTTCGTGAGATGGAAGGGCTGCGGTATGATTTCTTTCTGGACGAGATGGTGCTTATGCACAACGATGATCTTATCGAGAAGTTGGAGATCGCTGGAGCTCATCCTACATACTGGGTTCGTGAATATGTATACGAAGAATAGCTAACTGTATGTCCATTGTCTCTGCACCTTATTTCAATACTTGTTCCTGGTGATTTGTTCAATGTAGAAGTAGATGCCAACAGAAAAGGTAAACCTTAACCCTACATACGTTTTCAAATGACCATATAAGGCAAGTTGAAATTATGTGGCGCATTAACAAAGTGCAATAGTAAGGATATCGCTAGTAGTATAAAGGTATCGCTGCTAGTATAAAGGTATCGCTGCTAGTATAAAGGTATCGCTGCTAAATATCCGTTCTACATGTCATCATCCTCTTCGTCACTATCGTCTTCAACATATTCCTCCTCTTCAATAATAACAGCCGTCTTTGCAGGGGGCACCGCTTTCTCTTTACCCTTGCCCTCGCACTCTTCCTCCTCTTCGTCGTCTGTGATATCCACAATATAACGCCGAGTGCGCCGGCGAAATATTGGCGACAGACGAGAGGATGATGCTGTAGCTGAGGTAGAAGATCGAGTAGAGGAAGATAAAGGTGGTTGAAACAAGGTTGACATCTGAGCAGGTGGCGGCGGTGATGGTGATGGGGATACTGAGATAGTCGTAGCTCGACGCAGTTTCTGCTTTGCCACTTGGTGAGCAGAACGGCGAAGGGGATGATGATGGGCGAAAAGAGACCATTTGCCCGCCGGTGTTCTTCCACCAGCTAACGCAGCATCTCGGTCTGCTTGAGGAGCTTCACGCCACCGATCCAGATTGTCGTTATAAGTCGATTTGTTGTAGCTAACGCCAAATGTCGCGTGAAAGGCGCAACGTTTGAGGTCAGCTTTCCAGCCTCGATGTCGATTGAAGAAGTCGACTACATCGCACGTGTAGTAGCTTCGAGGGAATGGCAGTCCATAGCCTGGAATTTGAAGTTCGGCAAGCGTCGCCTCAGCCTCATCATTGGAATTGGTAGGATGTGCTGCAGCGGTTGCAGAAGGTGGAGTAGGCAGCTTCGCAGTTGGGAGGGATGACATTGGAGCAGGAGATGGTGGAGAAGGCGGAGCAGGAGAAGCAGGAGAAGGCGGAGCAGGAGAAGGTGACGCTGTGAATCGTGGACCAAGATCCCGCCACATGCTACTTGGTGATGGAGGACTCCAGCTCTTGGTGATACGTGCCTTGGACGACGGAGGAGCATCGGTAGGCGGTGTTCGATCTCGCCGTTTAAGTGCCGCTGCACGCTTGAGGGTGTCCTCCTCGTTGAGCCGTTTAACAGCAGCCCGTTCCGCATCTAAATTGTGGCGAATATGAGGAGGTTGTGACTGGGGCGCGCTGGTAGATGGAGATGGAAGAAAACGATCAATGTTAGCCGGTGAGCCAATAAGTGTCGTTGGCATCAGATACAACGAATTAGAGGGCTGTACGTTGACTCGAAAGCCGACAGCAACGCGCGTCCATCGCAAGTTAATCAGGTCGAAGATCCGAATAAAGCGTGCTGAAGGATCTAACCCGATATCACCGAGAAATGTAGTGGATAATGTCAGAATGGGGAATTGTGCGTCCTGGACACTGGTAATCTCGGGCTCGTTGTCAAGCTAGATAGGTGAGGTCAGATTATATGTATATAGTCAGTTTATAAACCGCATACCGAGGTCCATACAAAAACAGTAGCAGTTCTTCGCAACGCCGCTTCAGACGCTTGGCGTTCAGCCTCAGCACGCCGACGAAGTGAAGCTTGCTCTTGCAAGTGCAGAGTCTGCGCAGTGAACGCATTCCGCATCTGCGTGCGGTATCGCGCAGGCGGCGTTGGGTCTATAAAGCCGGGAAGCGCGTCTGAGGGAGGCTGCTGCGTGGGAGGTGGCGGAACAGATGATGCGGGTTGTTGTTGTTGTGTAGAGGGAGGCGTAGGTTGTTGTCGCGTAGATGGAACTGTAGAAGAGGCTGCAGCTGGAGAAGGAGGAGGAGTGTCGCCTTCGGCATCCGACTGGGCATTTTGAGAGGCCTATACCCTCATGTCCTTGCAAATTACAGCCGCCCTGCTCTTGTACACAATGCTTTGCGCAGCGCTTGTTAAGACACTTGGCATTGCGACTTTTTCCGCAATGGGAACTCTTGCAGGAGAGGCGGGGACGGCGCGAGCCGGGCGGCGGAATGCGTATGGTTGGAATAGTGCCAGAGCTATTTGTGCGCGAGCGGCTACGCGATCGAGAGCGTGTATGGCGTCGTGTCTTACTTTTGTTTTTTTTGGGACTGCGACTGCCTGTTGGCCTTCGCACAAAGTTGCACCGGACTCCAGTTTCGGCATTGGTACCAAAACACTAAAGCAAAGTGAAAACAAGCAAATATATGCGCATATAACAAGACATACAGTAGCCATAAGACTGCCACGATTGCCATTTGCGTTGGATTCGACAGTGTGATAGGGAGCAAACTTGCCACAGTTGGTGCAAGTACGTCCATGGACATGCGACTGTCTATAAACATAAATGTGAAATGCTCGAGAGAGAGAACTGATGGTCTCTTACTGTCTTTCGCGTGATGCGCGTCGGTCGCGACGCTGTGTCCGATCTGTCATCGCGCTGAGGTATTAATCTAGAACGCGTGAGTACTGGGTAGATGTGTAGATGAAATCACTGACAAGGAGGGGGGGCACACAGGGAAGGGGCGAGAGAGTGAGGGTCGTGAGGAAGGGATGGTAGAGGTAGGAGGTAAAGAAGCGCATACCCCAACGAATGGACACTGGCGGAATCTGAATCTGAATTGAAACTCCGAGGCTGAGAGTTACATAATACACGCGTTCTATTTTAGGCTACTTTACACTCCTCAACATTAATAGGTATCTCGCGCGCGAATTACGGCGGTACAAGGGTAAGGACACGTTAGCGGTACGACCCAGCGCCTTCTGGCGGGAGATTAGGACTTCGGCCTGGACCTCGGCCGTTCGGTCATTCGGCTGTTCAGCATTCACCATATGGCCTCTTCGTGAAGTAAAACGGCCCTCAAACGGGCCAGAATGAATTGTTTTGAGATGGAGGGTGGAATGGGGTGCTCGTGGGGTGTGGAATGGCGGTAATATGAGCGCAGCGACGACGGCAGCGGCAAGGATGGGAGTAGTCAAACCACTGTGGTGTTTCCTCTGTCTCAGAGTGGACAACCGTCTAAGAACGACTCGAATCCATCCAGAAATGGACGAGATTGAGTCGTTTTGAGGCGGGGAAGGTTTGGTTGAGGTGGGAGCATGCGCGACGGCGGAAGCGCGAGAGCGGAATGGAGAAATGGAGTGATTCCGGTTAAAGTCTGTCGCTTCGAGCTCCTCAACCTCCTGCAGACAGCGTTGGCATCGTCGTCGCTGTAGCGTGAAAAAAAAGCAGCTCACCTTCCTTTCTCGTTGTGGAGCTTGTCGCCCATGGCCTTGGACAGCTTCTTGAACTCGCGCTTGAATTTGGCATTGTCAGTCTTGACGATGAGGTTTGGGAGATACCATAGCCGCCAATGTAAGTTCTCGAGCCGCTGGCCCTGTTCCAGGTAACTGACGACCGATTGTGGTAGTCCCGTCGTTGTGTAGTGTGCCGTCGTCCTGTAGTGTGTCGTCGTCGTGTTGAACCAGTCCCGCAGACGAGGGGAAGGAGAGAATAGGTGATGGACGCGGATGGAAAAGGAGACGCCGAAGGCTGTCAGCGCGGAGTGCAAGAGAATCTAATCTTTTCAGATTGGAATCTCGAAAACCATTGGCTGGGGCGCAACTCCAAAACGTAACTTTCTCCGGATGGACGTAGGTTTGAAAAGCGTTGCGCCAGCCAAACAAGCGCTTGAAAACGACTTCGGATCGATCGGTCAACTATCCATATCACACGCACCGTCTCAATTCACCGTAGAAGCTCTTGTAAGTAAATTCTAATAATCTCTCTAATTCTCTCTCTCTTTCCTCTTTTTCCTCTCTTTTTTCGACTTGAAAAATTTTGAAAAACCCTCTGTCTCCACAGACATAGGTCATAGGCCAAAAGATTGACGGTGGGATTCGGTTCCAAACGCAGGGTCTCAATTATGTCACGTGACCAAGTCTAGGCCCTGGTGCGCGTCGGCACGTTGGACCTGTGTCCATCTACCACGACTCACCTCGACAAAATGAGCTTAGCGGGTCATCGGGAAAACTTGTGCCTTCTCTGTATACTTAGACTGTCCAAAGATTTCGTCTTTTCCTGGTACTTAAACTCCGTCTTGCTCTATGTCGAACCTCAACAATCATGGCCTTGCATCGCCTCGCTCTTACTGACTACTCTTCTGACGTTCATAACCGGGATGCGGTTGCGGATGCCATGGGCTGGAGTGTTACAGTATGTCCTGTTCACGTCAGTTCGGTTGTGTCCAATTATGTACAGGAAGTCGAGGCGCAGCTATCGCTGCTCTCAGACTATCGCGTCTCTTCTTCAAGCCCTGAATCCCCAGAGGTAATATTTCAAAATCCATATGTTCCCGCGACTTAATCAATTTGCAGCACTACGACGCCGCGTCGTGGACTCGAACATCGCTGAACGACGCGACCTTGAGCCTAGTGTCGATTAAATTCCATCAAGGCTTCCTCTATGGCTCCACCTTATTGAAGTCCAATTTCTGCCTTGTGTCTTCAGACGACGTCCTATACCACGTCCATCGACAGGCTCTTGGCCGCAGCTCAAGCAACCTCTTCAATCTCCTACTCCGAAACGAGTCTTCTGCGACTGTCCCGGAGACCTCCGCGGTACTCAGCGTCATCCTACACGCAATCTACGAGATATCCTTTGGAAGTGCCGAGTGCGGCCCTTCGCTTGGTGCGCTCATCACGGCCGTCACCCTCTTCCCTAAATATGGGCTCGAAGCGAAGACCTGTCTCAAAGCGGGCACGCATCTATACAAGGCCATCTTCGACTACTCCCCCCGCTCACCGTTGCTTGTGTTCACATTCGCAGCGAAGCTTGATTTGGAGGACCTTGCTGTCGCCTCGTCCGAATACACGCTTCCATTCACACCCAACGATATTACGGAGGGCATGCTTAATGCCATTGGAACGCGATATTTGAGGAGGTTGTTCCAGCTGCAGCGGCATAGGACAGAGGCATTGAAAAGTTTTCTTCTTGCGCCGTTACAATTACATTCACCTGTCGCGGAGTGCACTTCGGCCATGCAGGTAAGAACGATCAATGATTGGAAGATATCGACGGCCTCGCTCGTGTATTCGGCGCGTCCATGTGGGTGTGATGTTTCTGGAAAGGCTTAACTAACGCCACCTTTTTCCAGCAATGTGTTGCCAAATGATCGATGCGACTTACAAACTAGTGATAGACCGCGTCGAGTGCGAGCAGTGCAGGGAGGACATGAATGCGCGCGTCAAATCTCTTCTCATCGATTGGTCGAACGAGAAGGTAAGTGAAAACTAGTAAGTTCCTCGCAGGTAAATGAAGCCCAAACCGTTAGCGAACAATATGAGAAGACTTGACGACGTTCCTGATGTCAACACGTTCATAGGTGTTTGTAGTAAATACTTGGGAACGAAGGTTACTCTTATGTTCAAATTGTGCGTCATCGATGAGACCGTTGTATGTCATAAAACTCGCGCGTTTCGGCTCACGTTGAACACGAAGAGATTGCGAAGAGATGTCGAAGGACTTCTGTCTGGATCCCACGATTTGGTCTTCAATATGGCTGAGATGTCGTCAAGAGTTACGCCCATCCTTCCGTGCCCCGCCGGCTGACGAAGGCGACCTTTGACTTACTCTACTTACCCACAACCAGCTGTGGGCTCCCTGGAGCTGCTCGTAAGCTCCAGCGTCGATCCATTAGCAATTACTACCGGCATGATGACATTCAGCATGAACAGACGATACAAAAGCGAGTTACAATTTCAGAGCACTGTCAAAGCGTTACAGAGCAGTCGTGATAGACAAGGAGTGGGCATTGACTCCTGGTATGTGAGCACACTGTTAATACTTAGATGATCAACAATCAAGCATTCACAAGACCATCCCAGCCTTCTGAAGAACGGCGAATACGCTGTTTGCTTCTACCTTGCCACCCCAGAATACACTTTGAGCCCATGCAGCGAATGTGCCTGTGGAACGTTAGCGAGAGTTTGAACACAAAAGAGCAGGAAGAGATACCTTTGACGGGCCCTGACCGTCCAAACCCAAACAACTGAAGCAGTGTGCGTAATATCAGAGGGACGACATCCGCCTCTATTAGAACAATCCCAACAACCATCATCACAATTTCGGGGTGCTGTACCGCGAGGTCCACGACAGTGATCAGAACGCTCCCCATCGCCGCACTAATCGCGTTCCAATGCTCCCTCGTTTCCTTGGCGGGAAGATGGAATTTATCAACAAGCAGACCAACGGTCGCGTCTCCCAGCTTGGCCAAAGCGTGATCCCATGCCGCCTGTCGCTCATCATGGCCCAGGGCCTCGGACGGGGGGGGAAACATCACTTCGAGCTCGCGTACGATGTCGTCGAATAAGGCGGAGAGCGCGTCGGTGAGATCGGGGAGAGACACTTTAGCAGAGGAGAGGGATTCATGCAGGGAGGTAGTAGTAGAACTGACGTCTGTCATTGCTTTCTGAAGCCTCCCAAAGTCCGCGGCGAAAGCCTTCACGTCTTTCAACGTGCCATCGGCATTACGTTCAATATCGTTCCAAATATGCTTCCACGCCTCCTCGACTTTATGTTCTCCGTTGTGCACGTCAGCCCAGAAGGGCGTCTTTTCAACCTCGGACCAGGCATCTGATTTTATCAACAAGGGCCAAAGTGAGGTGCAGGAGAGTTAGACGTACTGGAGACAGCTTTTTCGACATCAGACCAAGTATCTGTCGATGTCAATGATGAGTCAAAAGGGAAAACACAAGCGGAGGAAAACGTACTGGAGGCAATTTTTCCAATGTCGTCGAATGAAAACGCCTGGACTGACCACACGGCGAAGAAAAGGACTGGGAGCAACAAGCTGGCAGATGCCTTCATGATGGAGGTGAAAAGGAAATCGTACTACATCGAGTCGTCGCTGTCAACGCGGAGCCGTTGATGGGCTTCGTTGATAGCCAGTGGCATTAGTGCTACCCGGCGCTCTCAGTTCCAAGGTCAGCGAGAAATACACAAATGCTCGTTTGTCAATGAGTGGCAATTCGCAGCAAGTCGTACTGTAGGATTTGAAAAATTTGAAGGTTTGAAAGAAGTTGAAAGGAGAGAGCAAAACCAAACTGACCCTGAAGTGGTCCGGCATCCTTACCGGCATTTTACCGCACTTAGACTTGAACACTTTGGACTGACCTCCGAGCTGTGTCTTTCCTACCGTAGCAGCGCATCCACGGCGCGCTAGCAATGGGATGGAGGATACTGAGTACAGACCGACTACACTGAAGCACTTCCTGATGTGTGACCCGGAGGTTCTTGCAAAAGAGTGTGGGGTATGAATTTTGAAGGGGATTTAGGACTTGTCTGCTGGAACAGGTGCCCAACTGGCAGGCAAGTGCTTTGCATGTTAGCTCACCGGTAAAGAAGCGTTTTGGTGAGATGCTGCACGGTGTAATGAGCCTTGTTGGTCTCGAAGCCTAACAAGTCGGAGTGGCGTCGTGTCTTTCATCCTCGGATGATTCCTCGCCTTCAACAATCCGTATCCAGCTCATTCTGCAAGCTTTTAAGTATGATCGTTATGTCAATCCTTCGTGATTCTCTTGGAAACCAGCAATGATGATGAAAGAATGTAAGGTATATTCGCATGAAATATCGGCTACTTAGTTCAAAATTCGGCTGGCAGAGATGCGGGCATAAAGATAGTGTTCTATAGTATACGATGATTAGTGGTTATCAGAATCTGGAATCGAATAGACTGACTCAGTTCCCAAGTGCGGTGACTTCTGGATCGACTCTAGGGGTGACACGGGGTGTTGGGAGGTGCTCCTAGAATGAAATGCCCAGTTAAGATCACAGCAGCGCGATTAAAGATAAGAAACTTACCGCGCCAAAGGTGAGACTCATACGATAACCAGACAAGAGAGAGTCTCGACAGATCGTTGGGAGTTTTGTGGGATCTAGACCTGGTTAAGTCGTAGCACGCCAAATGAAGTCTCGAAAGTCCCGAACAATCAACTCGAACTCGGATTGCTGCAGTCTGTGAAATGCGTATGAGAAACCGAAACAATGTACATTGACACCAATATCACCAATGGAAGCTCGAAACCTGTCCAGAAAGAATGAGCAGGGTAACAGTTGGAAGGCGGGACGATTCGGAACTCATTCGAGTTGTACACTCATCGCACTTCCAGTGTCCTTCCAAACACGAAACTCACAGCCATCCCAGGTCCCGTGCACAGCAACACAGCGAGGTCAACAAATATCCGCGGCGCCTTCCCGCGAAGCTCACCACCAATACAGCCGATAACTACTGGGTGACTAAGTGTCGGAGTGTACCGTACTGGGACTCGCTTCGTCGGGCGGTTGGGTAAGAATACTGCCATCAAACCCCAAGAATCGTGGCTCTCTGCTTGTGTTGTGTGGCGGGGAGGGATGTCTGTAGCTTGGTGATGGTTAGACGGGTGGGAGTGATTAGAAGGCGGCGGTGAAATCTAAGGACTTGTGAGATGTCAAAGAATGGGATAGGACACCGAATTAACATGCGACGACGCCACGGAGGTCATTCTATGATGTCTGTTGGATGAGGACTGTGGAGAGTAAGATACAGAGTGTGGCAGAAAGGCAATGAAACCTACCATCATAATCGTGGATGCGATACGACTGCGAGAGGCCTCATCGCGTGAGGTAGACACGAAGCAGCAGTCGAGGAGATGACTAGCCGTCCCTTTGATTGAGTAGAGGGCTGCTTGAGGGGAAGACAGCACAGAGATGATGGGCGTATAAAGATGGGGGATATTCTGAACGTACAGCCCTTTTATACGCCTTGACCAAGGCACGAGAAAACAATAAGAAATGAAAACAGCTGTAGGGAATGGTGATGATCAATGACAAAATGCAGGGAGCCCGTGATAGATATGGAATGCATCAATGGATCGGCCAAAGAGAGAACAATTGCAGAGATTCTTGGTGTGGGTCCTCCATTCTGTCAAGGAACAGCCCCCCATTCGTAGCAGAGCCACAAAATGAACAAGTGAACGACTGGTGGCCCTCGCCAAAGAAGTAGTCGAAGGAGTAAAGGATGTATCCCTCAGCTTATTCTCCGAGTTTCGAGTGAATCCGGGCAGAAAATGTCGCGGTGCTCAAGAGATACACGACTGTGGCGCCGCGTCGGGCAGAAACAAGCGGTCTGACCGGTGAGGTAAACAGGTTGATTAATGCCATTAGAAGCACACCAGCGCGAAGGAAGTTAAGAAATTACTTGGTCACGGATGGACGGAGAGAAAACAGATGCGGAACTTCGGTCCGGGCTCCAGCAGCGTGAACGACAGCAAGCAGATTGCCACAGAACTTCTCCTGTCCCAAAACATCGAAGAATAATACACCTAAGCTTCATTTTGAGGTATCAGCACACGCAAAAGATTAGTTAAATAGGGCGAGTCGAACTTCAAGTAATACATTTTGGAAAGTGGGACGACACAAGAGAAAATCAGGAGGAGACCTCTGGTGAACGAATCAATAATCATTCGAGGGGCAATCACGCCATGTTCTTGTTTGACTGACATTGGGCATGGACCAATTTTTAGTTATCCAGATTGTGGCGTAATTAAAAGCAACACACGCGGTCTACCGAGTACCACTTACATTTTAGGTGCGTAAAACTAGATTATATTCTCTGGTACTAGAGCAGTAAACTGAGTGAGGGTGTCGTAATATGTAAATAAGTTAGCTAAATCCACAACTTGAGAAGGAACGAATAAAACACAAGCAGTCCATACAAATACACAATACCGTCGTTGCTTCCTCTCCCCCTCTCTATTTCTTGTTGATCGTCAAACTCCTCATACTCTCCTCTAGCAGCGCACAAACGCCATCTGTCGGCTCCTTCTTGATCTCGACAGGCTTGGGAACAAGCTTCGAGTCCACGTCCACAACGCGAACAACGGCCTTGCCCTCCAAGACCCTGCGGACCTTGTCACTGTCAATAGATGGCTGTTGAGCAGATGATGACGACGGCGACTTGTCGCCAGAGAATGCATCCCAAAATGCGCCGCCCAAGCGCTTGAAAAGAGTTTGGTGTGCGAGCGTGGCAATGAGGGCCTGCTCGGGGGTTGGCCCCGCTGGCGACGAAGTAAGAGGTTTCTTGGCAGGCTGCTTGCCCGACAGAAGCGCGCCAAGACTGGGACCGGGCGTGGGCTTGGAGTCGCGGAAGAACTTGACGCCCATATTGCTCGCCAAACCATGTAGAGTAGGCGAACCGGTGAGGTATGGAAGAGAAGGATTGGTGAACGGCGAGGGAGAGAAGCGGGGATCGGGAAGTGGTGAGTGATGCGGTTGAGGCATCGGCGGCGGTGATGGCGAAGACGAAAGCGATGAATGAGAGTGAGCGGGCGAAGACGGGGTATGTTGCGATGCCATCTTGGTCCACAAATGCATACGGTATCTGTGATCCAACAAGAATCAGAAAAACTGAAACAGCGAAGGAAAAGAATGGACGTACGCATCGAGGTTCTTGAGGGTGAAAGCATTACCATCCGCGAACCCGTCGAAACCTTGAGGCTTGACGTTCGCGGTTGCGGGTTGAGGTGCCGAGGCATTGAGTGCCGGGTTGATGTTCTCTTGCAAACCTTTGTTACCCCACTCGGGCATGAGCACGGTTTGCACACGAGCAGCGGATAGACCGCCCCACATGGGCGATTGTGATGAAAGGATATCTTTCGGTGATGAGATGAGAGGCGAAAATAGAGACGGAGAAGAAAGCGTCGGCGACTCCTCCTGCTTTACAGAACGTCCGCCGAGTAGAGCGTTCTTGAGAGCATCAATTTCTCGACGAAGAGCTTGGTTCTCGCTCTGGGTTGAGCCGAGTTCGGAACGAATGGCGGTGAGAAGACGATCTCGCTCAGCGATATCGAGTTCCAGAGTGTTGATGTATTCTGTAAATGGATTAGCGAAATTGAAGAACAACAGAAAAGAGAACATTACCTTTCCTCCGAACACGGAAGTTGCGAGCGCTAATTTTATTGCGCAACTGTCGCTTCTCCTTGCTGGTCATCTTGGCATATACCTCAGGCGCTGGACGCCAAGAGTCTGGGATGTCGCCGTCCAAGTCCTCATCCTCGTCATTCTCCTTCTCTTGCGCTTCCTTGGCCTCTTTCTTCGGTTGCGACCGTGAAGCAGCAGGGCCGGATTTCTTGGTGACACCGCCTGATTGCACTGTGCCCTTGCGAGCCTTGCCGTGACCAGCGACCTTGACCGGTTCTATGGGTGATGGTTGGGTGCTCGTAGGAGAAGTGGTGGATGAATGTGACGATTCAGGACTGGAATTTGAAGGCGATTGCGATGACATGAGAGATGGATCAATACCCAAGGGCTGGCTCTCGCCAAAGGTGGTCATAAAGTCGTCGAATGTGGGGGCACTCTTCATGTCGCCGTGAAGAAAGTTGAATAAGTCAGACTGGACGGACATGTCGCCGCCAGTGAAAAGGTCGCTACTGCCCGAGTAAATATCTGCAAAGCTTGCAAGGGGTGCTGATTGGGGAGGGGTCTGCAGTGCGGACGATGAAGCCGGTGATGAGGCAGATGACGAAGACGAGGAGAATAATTCAGTGTTCAAGAAGTCGTTAATGTCTTGGGACGACGTCGCAAAGAGCGACGAAGGCAGCGTTGGTGAAACTGATTGCATCGAGAGGTCCGTTTGGGGGTGGTGAGGTGTACTTGAAAATGCTGCAAAGGGGCGTACGTATTCATATCATCGACCAAGCCGTGTTCCCACGCAACGCTTGCGTGGACGGCTTACCCGTCGGATACCCCTTTTTGGTAACGCAGCAGCCGGGAGATATCTATCATCTCAAAACTGTTTCGTTTCAAATCGCTCCTCTTTGCTATGAGCTAAATCCTGAATTCTACGAACTTGCAAAGCATGCTAACGGTGGGGAGCAACATTTCAGCGCTGCAAAAACAACCACGAAATCGTATTCTGATTGCCGTCTGCTTTTGCCAGCTCCGGTATTCTACGCGTTTTGACTTCAGAACGCGCGTCCCTCGTAATTCTGCTTACGATCTCGGTTAGTCTAGTCGGCTTATCCGTGGAATCTATTTGTGACTCACCTTCGGAGCTGCGCCGGATAGACTCGAAGATTCTCCTCCAAACTGAGTAAATTCAGGACGACGAATTCAATCTATGCGCAGCATTCAAGAAGGAAAACAAATATCAAGATGCTATAAACAGAGCTTCATGTTATACTTGCTTGATCAGCCCCATGGGATATTTAGATCGATAACCTCCGAGTCGGTGAACTACGATGTCGCCATGAATAGCTTTATATGCAGCTCTTATATGAACCGTCGCTTTAGATGGTTTATTGGGACGCGCTGTGAGTCGCAAAGGTTATACATGGGTGTGGCGCAATCACATATGCACACCTGAAAAAGACATCACAACTCCCCATCTCATCCGCAATTCTAACAGAATGAGCTTACCGATCTACCATCCGACTGTAACGATCTCGATCTCGATGCCAATCGTCCGACATCATCGTTCCGATAGTGAGGCATCACAGATGTCTGAGAGGGTATCTGTGACTCTAGTCCGGGGCACGTAGGTCCATAAGTTTTGGTAGTACCCTGGCCCCCTGAACACTCAGTGTGGCGTTTCAGTAATCAAAACGTGATGTCGTTGCTCGGGGAGTTGTCTTCTTGTGGCGCGCATGTACAGGATAAGGACTGCACCTTGGACAGTAAAGAAGAGAGTGGCTGCATGACGGTAAGAAGGTAAGCTCGCGTCTGTATTTACGCCTCGCGCTGTACAGCCCGTTTCAAACCGCGTCCTTACGACTGGCTGCCAATATCCACATGTAAGTATCTTCACAAACGGTTCGGGTATGACCTGTGCCAAATCCAAATCATACGTGGTTGTATACTGCTGAGGGTCGACTTATGAACGGTTACATCAAGTCATCAAAGACTTTGAAGTCGAGCTCGTCGAGGGTGGCGATTGTCAACGACACAGGCGAAACAGTGAAAAGATGCAAAAGCCCAGCTTTCCAGGCGGAGCTTGGGAGTCACCTCGTCCAGCACGGGTGCCAATGGCGATATGTCTGCAATTCGACGAATGGAAGATGTTTATGCCCGTAAGTGGCGCGGAAGTCCGATCAAGGAGCAGAAAGATCTACAACACACAGAGTTGTGTATGCTTCAGTATTGGTATGTCCAGTTCTCGAGTGTGATAGCGCTAGACCAATACTACCCGGAAGGGTCCGACGAGGTTTGATTTCAATGATACTGACAGATCGCGAGATGAGAGGACGGCGGACGGCGGGCTGCACGCGTAGCCAAGCCGGGGGCCCTTGGCAGTATATCATTTGGAGAAATTTATCTGGAAGACGCAGGATGTCCTATTCAACGAGGAAGCCAAAAATGCATGAAAGGGACCCACCATTGATCAGAGCCATTGATATGTATGCGGAGATGCTTCCGTTCCTTCTGGAAGACAGAGGTCCAGACTTCTTTGTGGATCACTTGCTCTCAGAACGATCCCCACAAGCCAACGGGATTACTCGTTGAAGAAACGACGCGTATCCAAGAACAGATAATCAGAAGAAACATACAGCGTGGCCGTAATCGCTGATCAACTGGAGTGTACAGCCGTTCTCATTGAAAGGTTCGAATGTTCCGTTATGTGGACCGGCTCAGAAGCAAGGCGTGTAGACATGGGAGCATCGGCTACGACCTGCAGTATCTTGTCCAATGGAAGCAGAGGCAAGCTTGACTGAAAGGATCTAAGTCCAAGCATTGATTACAGCTCAACTCACTATACTTAGCTTTGAAGCCCAAAAATAAATTCTGCTCGCTGCTGTGTATGAGCAGTGGGAATGGGTAAAGAATTCCCAGTGAGCAAGGATGGCGGTGTGTTACAAAGCGGGAACCCTAACCCCAGCGTGTTTTCTCTCTTTATTTTAAACCACCAGCATCTAATTCCGTCGTCGCGTACTATTCTACTATCGAGGCTTCTGCACGTCGTTAAGACTGGACTGAACTATGTTACTTCCGCTCTGGAACGAAAATAATTCAACGTTTGGCGCCGAAGAACGCGTCCTCGTTAGACAAACCAGACCATTTCACTCGCTGGAGCTTATTCGTCATGACAGCAACCCCGCGGTCTTGTCATTTCGTTCACCAGAGTGGGCCGCCTTATTCAAAACCGGAGGTCCAACTTGGAGGCGACTTTTTTTGAAATGGACTTGAAATAGATGCGGCAATTGACAAGGATGCTCATGCGGTCAGTGCTATACCCCCCGTGCTATAACTAACTAGTGCTCAGCAGGCATATGGCTCGGACATGCGTCGTATCTTGGACAGAGCGGCCCGTTGACGTCCTGTCGACGTCTTATGGTCTCAAGTCAATTGGCTCAGGTTTCTTTTAGCCATAGATCCGAGTCAGCGTGTCCGCGAGTTCTTCATCGTTGGAGCGTGGTTGGTACACATCTCGTTCTTTCTCCTTGGCCAGCGCTGATTGAACTGCACTCGGTCTGTTTCAATTTTGGGATGACCTAAGTTTTACCGAGCATCTGTATGACGCTCACGATAGCAATTCAACATTCGCGCGCTTCCGACATCAACCGTGAGCTACGCAAAGTGGAAACGGTCATGAGCCACGAACGGATTTTTGTTGACCAGGTGAGAGACAGCGTGCAAATATTCATGCGCGTCTCGCGTGTAATAGATATCCGGGCTCACAGGCTTCAGGTACCTCCATAGGCCCGCGCCCTCGCGAGGGGATCGCCCGACAGTCGCGCGATATTCTCTAATACAGACAGGTATGCATGCCTGCTTCCGAGGTGTGTGTTAACACCGCTTTCGTAGTGACGGGGTCGTATAGTGGGAAACCCTAATAGAGTCGGATTCCTCAGACTGGCGTCATGAATGGACAGTTTTCTCATACCGTATCTCATGCACCCTACTGGTGGATTTTAGCTCCGCGGCCTCCAACAAGCTATGAAGCGCGATTCCAAACAAGTCCTTATTCAGAAAGATGTACGCGATAATGCTTCAGTCTCGCGGAGACCCGTGTTTGCGCGGACCAAGCCCAGGCACGGAGAAGACGGAGAAGGAGCACTGCACTTTCCGAATCGATACGGGAATACAAGTCTATCGTGAGGATCCGGGCCCGGTCTGACCGAGTCAACATGAGCCACGCATTCATATCCAAAATTAGCTGAATCAGCAACGTGTGCTTAGGTGGCTGCGACGAGTAAAGCAGCGCGGCAGTACTCACTTTGCGTCCACCATGATGGCGAGCAGCCGGAGCTACGAAACTCTGTGAGCTGTGAAAGGGGAGCGGATTTTGAAATTGTTACCCCGCAATAGTGTGGGGAAAGTGCGGGGACAAGAGCGCGGCGATCGATGGGTTGGACATGTGCACGGCAGCTCGTGCCGATTGGAGTTTTTCGTTGAGCATCACATAGCAGTGCCTCTTGGACTCTTACCGCCACAAACACCATTACCACCATGGTCAGCCTATTACCTCGTATCCACCGTTCTGCTTAAATATTCTTTGCAGACGCAACAACATCCTGGCGGCCCTGTGCGAGGCGACTCGTTTCACCCGGACAAGCACAGAGAAGCGCTCAGGCTTGCTCTTGGCAGCATATTATCGCCCGTGCGTATCCCACTTGGTGCTAGGGTTGGCTGACCTTTCTCCCGCCGCCGCGCAACCCAGAAACGCCCCATGTACTCGCGTTCAACCTCAACCTCCACCTCTGGCACCGCGAGCCCTTTCCCGCCACACCACGTCCCTCCTGCGCCGCATCCAAGCCCGCTTCCAGACCACCACGCGCACACGTCTTCAAGGCTGGCCCACGCCGTGAGTTCTGCTCACTCCTCGGCGGCGCATTCTCATCAATCCCTGTTACAGGACCCGAATGGCAGCGAGCACCACGACGATCACCATCATGATCATGATCATCCCAGTAGTACGGCCTTTGGCGAGCACATCACCGTCCCGCGCAGTCCCAGCGCAGAGCCTGGCACTATCACTCCAAACCGCGCCAAGTTTATCGAGACTCTCCAGAGCAAGAGCGCGTGGGACGCGTTGATCCACGGCTCGTTTTCGTAACCATCAAGCTTCTTTTTTATAACCACCCACTCTTCTGAGTTATTCCCCTTTTCACCTTTCCTTCAGCGACCACATTTGACGTCTATTCTTACTTCAACCACCTTATAGTACGACTAGCGTTAGAGATGGTCATTTGTATTATTTTATGTATGTGCGTGTACGACCCGCAATAGGGATTGTACATTATGTATGTGTTTTTGTATTTATTGGGACGTTTACAAACTGGATAGGCTGTGGCGTAATCAGGAAGGCTTTCACTATTCACTGTTGCACATGGCGCCTAATTGAAGAATATGATTGTGGCGCTGTCAAAGAATTTCTAGACCTAGCATGAGGCATACCAAGTTTCGAGATGCCTTTGTCTAGACTTCTGGACAAGCCACACTTTGGGGGGAGTTTGCTTGGACGCTCAGGTCTTACGGTAGTTCCAATTCATCTGTATGTTGTTACACAAACAGCAACCAAACAAATTCCTTGAACATATGCGCGGTGACATATACGACTGGGAAACCTTGGTGGTCGTTAGGAGGGTGAAAGGCAGTGTGGCGCAAGCATGTGTCACGAGCACGTGTTGTTCATCTATCGTGAGAGATTGCTATCAAGATAAGCAGTGAATAGTCACTTGAACGTGCACAATATGCGCCTTTAGTGACGACGTGAGTGTATCGATTCCGATTCCCGACACGTTGTGCGTTTACTGAAAAGCGGCATGACTCTCCGAGCTCGTTGGAAGCACCATGTGGTATAGATACCGTCATTGCAGGCTCAGAAGACTCTGATAGGTAAGATGGGCAAAGAACTTGAGCAACACTCTACGTGGCCCACAGTTTCCGTTTAGGGATTATCAAACGCGCATGACCCAGTGAGATGACACCCCTTGGACTGGTGGTGGTCGTCACTAACAGAAAACGGCCCGCTACCCAGCCATGAATGATGTAGCATTAGCATGCGTGGTGGAATAGAGCACCGGGGCAGCCTCGAATAGTCGGCTTTGAAGAGACGCGCCACTTCGATATTGGTGTGCATATAGCTATGCTATCGACAATGTGTACGCCATACGAACACGACGCGTACAGTAACGGCACACGGACCTGGAACTAGGAAAGCTCTCGTTTGACTGGTCGTTTCTGACGCGTCCGGACTCTTCCGCAGGGCCGATCACAAAAGGGTTTCTTTCAAACCACCATCTTCAGCCGCGTCATCAGGTTCTCCAACGCGCCCACCAAAGTTGTCTATCAGTGCGAGGAATCTGCTATCTCGTAGGGCATCTAGGTGCGTATTGAGGCCTTCGTAAACACGTCCTTACCATTTCTTTTAGTGACTTAAAAATCCCTGCTGTTCTAGTCGGCCTGCGTTCGGGATGCAGCAGATTACATCTACATCCCAGTGCGTTAACTGTGGCGCTTTTACCAGACGGAGTCTCCACCACGAAGAGGAATACCAGAGCTCTGCGTTTCTTGAGCGACTCCGTACCTCGAATTTCCCCGCGACGGACGAGGAAATCTCGCACGTCCGACATACCATTTTACCCACTGTATTCGACGACATATCATCCATTGATTCCAAAGTCGCATCCCTTCAGGAGGTCATCAGGTCCATGGAAGAAGAGCGAGAACGGTTAAACAACCTTCAGAAGAAGTACAACAACCTCGTTTCCTTGCATCGCACTCTCCCCGTGGAAATCTGGTCGAAAATATTCGTATACACCATCTCCGATTACAATGCTTTTGACGCGTCTGGATCCATATGGCAGCTCAGCCACGTCTGCCAGAGATGGCGAAACGTCGCTCTGTCCCTTCAATCGTTTTGGTCGAGTATGGATATTTATTTTCCGAAAGCGGCGCAGCATGAAGGAGATGTGGAGTGCTTGGAGACGGTCATTCAGCGTTCCCGCCAAGGATTATTGGACATATCTCTAAGCGACGCCATATCAGATAGCCATGGCCGCGACTCTAATCCATCTATCCTAAAACGTATGCTCGACATCGCACTGGCAGAATCTTACCGGTGGCGGTTATTCCATGTGTTAGAGTGGCAAAGGGATTTAAATATGCTCTTCGCACCACTTCATAATCGACTTCCTCGCCTCGAGTCCGTAGGCTTTTATAGCGGTGTTCGGCTCGGGCTGGACGAAAACCCAATGATGTCTATCTTCAGAGACTGTCCTCGTCTTACGAAATTGACGCTTAGTACCCTGGGCATTGAATATTGAATTTCCGTGGGATCAAATCACGGAGCTAGACCTTTCTGGTATGGACCTCGATGGTGATGAGGAGGAGCGCAGGGCATGTATGCGCTTGATTGAACAGTGTCCATCGCTTGAGGTACTCTCTACACCTGATTCGATAGATGACGAGGATGAATTGGTATACGCCCCGATCACCTGCTCAAATGTGAGGAAGCTCGAGGCCACGTCGGTGCCCGTCATCGATGCTCTCACGCTTCCTCGTCTACGGGAGGCCTCCCTTCTTCGCAACCCTAACACAGCTCACTACGATATGCTGGGTCCATTCAAAGAATTATTCATTCGTTCCAGTTGTTTGAGCACCCTCACCGGACTTTCACTTGCCATGCTGCCGCTTGCTGCCTCCTCCAAACATAGCCTCCTCTCTATCCTTTCCCAGACACATAGTCTTACCTTCCTCGACCTGGCTGTATCCATGCAGGAATTCAGTCATGTAACGGCTGTTAACGACCAGGGACAAATAGTGGCGCTCGTGGACTCCCTGGCGGTTGTACCGACCGAAACCGTCACATTCCTTCCTCTCCTTTCGTCTCTCTTCATTCGGGTGTATAAGCACCATGATAAATTGCCGCTATCGTATTTTGGGTCTGTCGGCAGCTTGGCTTCCATGCTCAAGGCCCGTTGGGAGCTAGGCAGGCTTAAGACATGCCTTTTTACTGTCCAGGCGCTGCACCTGAAGCGTCAGAACGTATATCGGGATCCTGGGCGGGACGCGGGTATTTTCGATGAAGCGGAAAGGCTTGTATTTACTGCGCTGGTTGATGATGGGATGGACCTCGCTATACGGGTTACGTCGGATTTGAGTGAAAATGTTGGGAGCAGTAATGTGGTCTTCGCAGTTCCCAGTTGAACTCGGCATATTGACGGCAGGGATCTTTTCATGGATGGCGTAGTGCGCGTTGGTATTGGCATGATATGAAGGATGTCAGGCTTGTTCGTTTCGTACATTGCGGGCTCCGGCTTGAATGATCTGATCCCGATTCTGCGATACAATGGAATAGTTACAGAGGATCCGTGGATTCCACTTGACTTGCGGACACGTGCTATCACTATTTATGACTTTGGACCACCATGTTCAAGGAAACCCTTTCTGACGCGTTCGGCGCCGAACCCGCCTTTACACACAACAACTTCAAACCAATTTAACTTGACGTATGTGGCCCATTAGCTTTTACGCATATGTTTCTCATCCTACTTTCAGACACGGCGCTTACTTCGTCTCACGCCATGTCAGTGTCGCGCTGAACACAAGATGGGACTATCTTCAAACCTAGGCTTCGGTATGTACACGACTTCGAAACGTCCACCCTTCGCACATCCAATTTCCCCGCGACAAACCAAGAGTCTTCCCATACCCAGAAGAACATCTTATCCAATATCGACGCGGACATCAGGAAGTTATTATCTCCCTCCAGCAGGAACGAGATGCGTTAACGACCGCACAAAAACCTGCCGAGGTCTAATTTGCCTATGTCGCGCTGTACTCTCTGGGAGCGAATATCATATGAATTCGGATGTCCTGTATGCGCCTCTTTGCGACGACCAGAAGACCAGAAGGATCCGGTACGGGAATGGTAATTGAAGGCGGAGCGCCTTGGCCTTCTTGTCGGTTAATCGCCATAATGTTTGTGCGCCGCGTGGCGCCACTGTCACTGCTATGAAGGGTAGGGACCATTGTATAAAGCGCGACGCCCTTGTAAGCGGTCCGCGTCGTGATGGACGATGTCGGTAGAAAATGGTATTAGTCAACTCGTTCACCTCACGGACCTAGCACGCCGATCAACTTACCGCTTGCTTCCACCGGACGGCGCCACAGTCGCGTATCTCTTGAGCACCACGACAGGTTCTGTCCCGATTCGCTTGAAACTTGGAGAATATGCTGAGGGTTTCTTGTTTAACTCTGTTGACTACTTCTTTGGCGAAGGACACCAGTCGTTCGTTCGTTCATTTTGTGGCTCTGGTAAGAATCGGACGCTGTTCCCTTTCAGAATGGAGGACCCACACCAAGAATCTCTGCAATTGTTCTCTCCTTGGTATCCATTGATGCATTCCATAGCCATCATGGACTCCCTGCATTTTGTGCATTGATAATCACCATTCCCTACAGCTCCTTTCATTTCTTATTGTTTTTTCGTGCCTTGGTCAAGGAGTATAAAAGGACTGTGGCTTCAGGATATCCCCCATCTTTACAACGCCCATTGTCTCTGCGCCGTCTTCCCCGTCAAGCAGCCTTCTATTCGACCAATGGGTGACCGCCGCGGCGGTACGATGATGACGCTATTCATCTCCTTGACTGCTGCTTCGTGTCTACCTCACAAAGTGTGCGGATGGTGATTCTCACGACGAGGCCTCCCGCAGTCATGTCGCTTCCACGATTATGATGGTAGGTCTCGTTGCCTTTCCGCCACAATCTGTATCTCATTTTCCACAGTCCTCATCCAACAGACATCATACGATGACATCCGTGGCGTCGGCGCATGTCAGTTCGATGTCCTATCCCACTATTTGACATCTCACAAATCGATTTTGCTGTCGCCTTCCGAGCACTCCCACCCGTCTAACCATCACCTACGACAGACATCCCTCCGCGCCACACAACACGAGCAGAGAGCCACGATTCTTGGGGTTTGATGGCAGTATTCTTACCCAACCGCCCGACGAAGCGAGTCCCAGTACGGTACACTCCGACACTTAGTCACCCAGTAGTTATCGGCTGTATTGGTGAGGAGCTTCGCGGGAAGGCGCCGCGGATATTTGTTGACCTCGCTGTGTTGCTGTGCACGGGACCTGGGATGTCTGTGTGTTTTGTGTTTGGAACGACGCAGGAAGTGCGACGAGTGGAATCGTTAGCGAGTTCGTCCTGCCTTCCAATTCTTACCCAGCTAATTCTTCTAGACAGGTTTCGAGCTTCCATTGGCAAGGATCAGGTGTCAATGTACATTGTTTCGGTTTCTCATGTGCATTTCACAGACCACAACAATCCGACTCGTTAGTTGTTCGTGACATTGGCATGGAATAGTACTTTCGAGACTTCATTTGGTGTGCTACGGCTTGACCAGGTCTAGATCCTATACAAGGCTCCCAACGATCTGTCCAGACTCCCTCTCCAGTCTTGTTATCCCTACGAGTCAGGGCACCGTAAGTTTCTTACCTTCAATCGGACTGCTGTGATATTCACTTGGCACTTCACAGCCAGTGGCACCTTTCCTCCCCACTCCCTCCTGACCTCCCCGCACTCAAACCATGAGTGAGTTTATTCAATTCTCCATTTTCAAGTGTCACTCACCATCCTATAGAACATCGTGCCCGCATTTATGTCAGCCAGATTTTTGAACTAGTCAATATGTTCTAGGAAATATACTTTACATGCTTCCATTACCATCGCTGACCACCAAGAGCATCACGAAGGATTGACGCAACAATATTTCAGGCTTGCGGAATGAGCTGAATGTAGATACGAGGACACCCCGACTCCTCAGGCTTCAAGACCAACAAGGCTACTTGTACCTCTCAACAGTAGTACACGATCCACTGTTCCAACAGACTAGCTTTAAATGCCCTCCAATGTCCATTCGCGTCATCGAGAGTAATGCACCGAGCCATGTTCTCGTCATAACAAGCAGCGTTCACAGCGCCATGATTGTGCCACGAAGTACTGCGGGCGTCGAACAAGCTCTGCTCAAAAGAAGCGAGGATTCCAAGTTTCCACTGGGTTCGTTGAAAGCGCCATAGGTCTGAAGAGAACTATCCAAGTGCAGTTAGAAGGTTTGACGTGAAAACGTGCTTGCAGGCGCAGTGAGGAGGCGGGCTTCTCAGCTGCCGGTTACCGGACCGGAGTTCCGCATCTGCTTTTCCCTCCTCCATCCAGCTGCATCATTGCCTATTTTCTTATGTGTGCTGCCTTGCTGCTACTTATTCACTCTTCAGGTTTCCTTAAAATTTGATATGCGCTATACCGTGTCCGACCTGTCCATCCGCTCATGGTCAGTCAACGTCCTAACGATAAAAGGGAAACTGATGTTTTGTAGGGCACACCTGTCTGTTTTCGGTTATTACAGCCTCTTGATTACAGCCAGTTAAATATTTCTCTAGCCTATGATACGATTTGAACATCATTTGGACAAACCTGCAAGCTTTCCTAGGGCCCATTGAAACAAAGATACTTAATCGAAGGTGGTATCGGATACTAGACCGCTCGCGATGTGCAAGTCGCTGTTAACAAGGAACTCAGCACGACAGCGTATAGATCCTCCATAATTATGCCGTAAGCGCACAGTCTCTGGTACCAACGTGGATGTTGCAGTCCCTGCGAAATGTCTAAACGACGCCACCCACTGCTGAGGTAACTGCCAAGACAGAAGTGGCGTATGATTGTGCTGACCTACGTATCCAGGAGGAGCTCATAGAGAGAATCGAGTGAGAAGCTATCTTAGGCATGTTAGGTGTATCTCCTGTCAGCCGCTATGTTGATTGATTGATTCCCGCTAGTCTACTATGCAATGCTACGCACTCTGATCGCCTTCATCTCAACTCCGTCGGACCACTTGTGTAGATCATGTCCTGTGTCGTCAGTGAATGCCGCCATCAAGGTTAACTGCTGTTCGTCCTCAACTACGCTTCATTGAAGGGGGCGTACTAACCTACAGTCGCCACCGGTGACAGCCGAACTTTGGGCTACTCCCGAGAGATTACCATGGAGTCACTTGCGACCAGACTCTACAAGGAATGAGAGCCGCAAGTATAAATGAGAGGGAGGAATGTCTCTCCAAACCATTGGCGGGCCCATTCGAAATATCTATAGCCGGCTGCAGGCAGCTTCTAAGGCGAGTTCAACTCTTTGATCGGGTCCTGATGCTCAGACGCTGTTTCTGATAGATGTATCTCGCCGTCCTCTCATCTGCTCTTTTCTTGTTAACCGCTGTCAGCGCGTTACCTGTCAACGACCTTGCTCCCAAGCATGATTCCGCGCTCTCTATTGCTAAAGAGGAACAGAATGGACCGGAAAGCTCGGGACTCTCGACACGTTCAGAATACCTGCTACCTACGAAGCGCACGACTCCGACTCTGGTACGACGTGTCGCCGGGTGGGAGAAGGGCAAGAACGATGGATTTGATCTCGGAACCAAGAAACATTGTCTCTTCATGGACGGAGTACGTTCATTCCACTACCAGACATCCTTGACTGACTGGCTTATCACGGCGCCAGTTCTCAGCCGAGAGTTTGAAGGCTACCGACTACATGGCTCGGTGTCACGAGGTTTCGAATACCTATCCTATTGCTTGGATGGACAAGGTCACTCACAAGGGTGTCGATAAATGGGTAAAGAAATCTGTCAAGTATACGGAGTGCCGACCGAAAGGCGGCAAGAAGAAGGACAACGGCAATGAGGTCGATCCCGACTATAAGAAGGGGATGCCCGACCGCGCCAAGAAGGGTTTACCTCCCGATCCTGCGGACTGTATGTAAATTTCCTCTCATCCCGTCCCGTTGCTAATATGGTCTGCAGGTCAAGTCTGTACCCGAGTTCTAGTTTGTCATGCAGTATTCTGATGTTTCGATTTGACAGTGCGACCATCTTCTGGAAGCCAATGAGGTGCGCCGTTCTGCACGTAGCCATATAATGCGCAGCTCATACAGCTCACCGGCAGATCGTCGAAGCGCTCAGATACTACGACTTTAATCCTAGCGTCGAGGGCGGAGATCAGCCAAGCAAGAAGAAATTGACATCACTCAGTACGTCGAAGGCCGAGGTATAGTAGTTCCTATGGCGTATCGCACTCTGAACTCAATCATTTGAAAGACACTCTGCCGTCAACCGGAGTACAAAAAGTTCCTCCAGGGCATCGAAGACATCATGAACAGCGCGCAGAGTATGTATTACCCCCACCCGTAAGGTGGATGCTAATGTCTCTTCACAGATATGAGACCGCTATTTGACAATCCGAGTAAGCGATCGATTTAGTCCACGACGATATAGCATATTGAGCAGAACTTCTAGATCAGAAGAAGTCAAATCTCGTTGACCCGCTCCGTATCAACAAGAGCACACAGAAGGGCGTCAATGGAGCCACGGCGACCAAATTGGATTCTGGTATCAACAAGGTTTGCATTTCTTGTTGTTTAGAACCCCCTGCGACCTAATGCGCACTTCGATCAGCTCAAGAACAGTTTCGAGAAGAAAGATGCCCCGGAAAAGGCGTACATGGGCATTCTTGGTCGGTCTACCCCTCGAACATATCCTGACCCCCTTCTCAAAGACGGAACAGATGCGCACATGAAAGCTACGCAGAAGAACAGAGGCGCCACAGCCAAAAAGATCGACGATCTCATTGCCGGCCTAAAGTTCAAAGATGCCAAGGCGGCCGAGATCTGGAAGGAGAGTACGTGATACTACTACATCAAGTCGTGTGGTTAAGGATCACTTACATTCGAATCCAAGTGGATCTCACGCGCCGTGTTGCCTGGAAGAACGTCAAATCCGACGCTGCGTCCTCCTCGACGCGTGATTCTATGTATGGACGCATGCAGGTTCGTTCCGTCTACTTATAGCCGTATGTTTGGAAACTCATGACAGTCCTGTAGGACATGAACAACCGTGACTTGAGCATTTACGACGTCAAGGTCCAACTGACCTCGTTCCGGAAAAAGCCAATCCTGGTTGCGAGTCAGAAGAGTAAGCGCTATTCCTGCAGGAGTATATAACACTGTTGACAGTCGATACGCAGAACCCAGCGCCGGCGACGATGATGAGGATAGCTCGAACGACTCGAATGATGGGGACGACTCAAAAGGTGGGGACGACTCAAAAGGTGGGGACGACTCAAAAGGTGGGGACGGCTCGAAAAATGGGGACAACTCGAAAAATGGAGACGACTCGAAAGATGGGGAAGGCTCGAAAGATGGGGACGACTCAAAAGATCAAGACGATTCAAATAACGATAAGGACGGGTCGAAGGATCAAGACGATTCCAAGGACCAGGGCGACTCGAAGTCGAATGATGATGGCGAGTCAGACGACGGGGATGACTCCAAGGATAAGGGCAAGTCCACGAACAAGGACAAGTCCAAGGATGAAGACAGTAAAGATGGAGATCGCTCAAAATCGGACGATCAGGACGAACCGAATCAGGATACCGAAGACACCTCCGAATCGAAAGGTCAACATGATGACTCGGGTGAAGCGGGGGAGGACGGGGAGGCTGAAGAGGAGGGATCTGATACCGAGAATTAAAGCAGCAACTAGTTCGCTTTGATCTAGTTCTGCGCCATTCCAAATGTAACGAGCCCTTTATGAATTACACCGCTTATGCCATGCTTACCGAGACTGTTCTATTAGTTTTCCTTCTTACCACTGGCAGTCCCGCTACACGAAGCTTGGCCCGAGTTCAGGCTTTGCCACTCCAAACTCCATGGCAGTCTGCGGAACTCATCCAAGGGAAGAGGTGCGGAGGACGAGCACTTAGAAGCGCAGGACACGCCAGCATCGGCGCGCGCTCCCCTCGTAGTTCCGGTTACCTGCTGTCAATGTCATATTGCTTTGAAACTGGTGTCGTTTTTCGGGTCTAGGCCTGCGCTGAGTTGGCGGCAGAAATGGTAATTTATACCGGTTACTTGCTGCCATGCGGAAGAGCGATTGGAGAAGGATTGCACTCAATTTGCGCAGCCTCGTCTTGTTTTGCTGCAGATGGACTTCTTCCGAGTCTCAGAGTATGGAGGACCATGTATGCTCCAGTTGCGCCGATCGGGCGATGCACTTGGAATGGTGGATGCGCCTTCACCAACTAGTATCGGATATCTCGAACTGGAGTTCAAGTTGTTGTTTACGGGCCAATGCATATTTTTCTTGTATCTGGCAGAATTCTCCCTTATCGTCACCGCGGCTTGCACGCCACAAAATCAAACTGCCAATAACACCATCGGAGTGCTTCCTCCTTCGCCGTTAGGTCTTTCTGTATCTCGTGCCCGCTTGACCTAACGGTCAAGCTGTAGCGCAATGCTCGGATGCTCCGTTTTTTCTTGATGCATCAGTGCGTTAAACGCACGTCTTCTCCACGGTGCTCATTCATCTTCTCCTTTACATTCCAAGCCTCACCTCTCGCCGCTGGTAGATTCTATTGACACCCTCTTTGTGTCCAGTAACATGTAGGTAGTCTAACCTAGCGGTAAGACTGCAGCGTATCTTTGTATCAGCCAACACCATTTTATTTTCTTACTGCCAAGCAGCAATCCTGCATTAATCTGTCTCCTTCTCCGCTTCTCTCACTCCTCTTGTATTCGGGATATGGTCTTCCTTTCCGTCTTCTTCGTCGTGTCCCTCCAGCACAAGGCGTTCGCATTGCATGTGTGATCTGCTGGCAGCGCTGTGGCTCACCAGCTACTCCATGCTACAATGTTTCTTCACATGAGTTGATGTTTTTATCAGGCTCAAATTGATAGGTCACATCATGTCTTTCTATGAATTCACACTGCATCAACCACGACGTATGATCAACGCCCTCGACAATCACCAGCTTCTTATTCCTCCAAAGCTCACCTCCAGATCCATCTTCAAATCATCGACAACATCAAAGGCCAACCCGTCCTCACCCGCCTTCAGCAACCCACTCGGATCCTAGGCGCGTCCAAGCAAGAGTTGTACCGCCGCATTGCAAGTCAACTTGAATGTCACCGCGGTGGAACAAGATTTGGATGCCCGCGTCTCGAAAGGTCGAAGATGTAGCGATTTTGGAGCGGCTCTGCACGTCGTACCCAGTACTTCAAGAGTTATGAACGCACGAACGGTAATGCTTCAAGATGGATAATTTCGTAGAGATACTAAGGACACAACATGGTCGCGGATAGATGATGTGAATACGACTCTGGACGAGCCATGTTTACGCGCACGTCCCATATCCCTGTAGAGAATCGTCGGCATAGGTCGTCATGTTCATGAAGAGACGCACCATTGTACGCTACCCGACGAGTTCGCATCAGGAAAACTCCACATTGCCAGATTAGAACTATTTATGACCTTTTATGCATAATTAGGCAGTGGTAAGTAATTTAGAACATTTTAGAGCCATTTCTACAGTAGATAGCAATAACGTAGCAGAGCACAAATCAATAATGAATTATTAGACAACCGTCGAAGAAGCTTATACATACTACTACCAGTGCTACTACTGACTCTGACTCCAAGCTTCAGCCTCAGCAGTGGTGGTGGCGGCAGCCTCAGGATCAGCAATGGTACTCCCGCGGGAATCTGAGCCATTAACCGTGCCCGTACCCGCCCCAAACGTACAGGTCAGTTGCGAATGCCGGGTTATGGACACCCATGGGCATAGACACACCCAAATCCATTCATGCGCGGCGTGCATCCCCGGGCAATGGCACGGGGACACTCAGCCGTGCATGAGCAAGGGACTGAGGGTGGGGATAAAGGGAGTGATAGACGGTATAGTGGTGGTGACGTAGAGAGGGCTGTGGGAAAAGTGGTGATGGAGGAGGAGGTCGTGGTCGTGCGGTCCACATCCTTGACGCGTCGTCGTTGTCGCCATTCTCGACGCGTCGTTGCTGGCGTTAGCGTCTTCGTCTTGTTGACATCTTGTGATTCTCATTGTCGAGGCATTGGCGTCCCTCGTCAACAAGATGCCGTCATCCTGATCATCGGGGAGTGGTCGTCCTCGTCGTCCGAGTGTTGTGACTTGTCGTTCTCGCCGTGTCGCTTGTGCGCGCCGTCCCAGAAGAAGCCGCCAGCTCGGCACAAAGTCCAGGCCAAAAACGCACCCTGCATGCTGCCTGACAATCGTCGCAGCAGCAGAGAGCGACAACTGTCGCTCCCTGGGTGGTCATGGTGGTCTGAGGAAGAGAGAGAGGGGATCAGCCTCACAGGCTTACGCGGCTGACTCGGTTATGAAACCGGTCCGATGCACATGGTCCGTGCGTAACCATGTTTGGTTCGAATTTTTCCAAGTCCTTCGTTTACCCATGACCGTCACTTCCCAACCGCCACCACATCCCACCGTGCTGTGGTCTCCTTTATTCCCGACGACGCCGATCCAGGATTTGCGTCGACGGCTCTTGACAGCCGCGAGAACGACTTTTACGCGTTCTGCTCCCTCGATGAGGAACGCGGACGCGTAAGCCTCCCTGGAGGAGCAGCGGGACTTCAAGACGATGACGATCTGCTTCAAAAGGCTGGAGTAGCCCCGGCGCCGTTGTGTTTGCGCTCTGCAGCGAGGTGAGGAGTTTTTGGGGGGGCTGGAAGGCGTCGTCGACGCTTCCCGCCCAAGAAGGTACATATTTTTTTCATTGTTTGCCTATCTTACTCAAATTTTACATCTGTAGACTCCCTACATTTTGTGTTATCACCGGGTCTCCTTCCTGCTCTCCGCCGAGCCAACTCACCGCGTAAGCCTCTCAATGAGCGCCCCACCACTTATGGATGACGACCACCGAGGCGACTTCAAGCCCAACGTACGACGACCGCTAGGCTGACGGTAGCGCAATTTGGATGCTTCTCGTCATTTGAACTCACGAACGACAACGCCCCCGCATTGTAGATGCCCGTGGTGATGGACCGGCTCTATGAGGCATTGAGCCGCCGCTGGACCAGACGAAGGATGAGGTGTGTGCTTTTTCTGTTCCATGTTATCTTTCCATGCAATCCTCTTTTATTATTATAGCACGCGTGGAGCAACATCCGCATGGCAACCTCGTCGCCTACGCCTTCTCCTCAGCACCCACACGCGTCAGTGCAGCCAGGCGCAAGACTATCTCCCGGTCACCACCCTGTCCACGACGGCTCCGCCGGGTCTCACGAGGCGACTACACCGACTACGACGACGAGTGCGGCTAGTCGTTTGGCCACATGATATCTGACTGAAATTTTCGACAGTGCGGTCTCGTTCACTCGGTTATTGTTCTTCGAGGCAAGTCACTTCCTTGATACTCGTCATCTGTTACTGACTAGAATTCGATTGTAGTGCGTGGCTGTACTCAAAAAACGAGATGGTAAGTATTGAGCCTGTTCTTCGTCCGACGGGTTCTTATCGATTTCACAGCATTCTTCGGACGACGATGGCTCTTGACTTGTCTTTGCGCGGCCTTGCGACGACACCTAGCAACCACGACGCTGATGCTTGCACGAGACCTCAACGACACACGACAGCATGACAATACATGGAATGCCACTATCATGATGCGAAGCAAGAGGCACAACTATGGTTCACAGACAGAGGATTCTGTTAGAATATTATCTACACATACTATAGTCTACTTTCATACCCACTGTTTGGAATGCTATTGCTGTTTTTCTATCCCTCTGTTGTGTGATAACGAATCTAATTGAGTCTAAGCAGTGACTAATTTGAGTCTAAGCACTGCCTAATTGATGTCTAACTGGGATATAACTTGTATATAATATCTGTCTAAAACAGTCTAATCTGGCAAGGGGGAAGGCCATAAGTGCGCATTTTATGAATAAGTGCTGAGACCTGCTATTTTAGAGCTATTTAGACACATTTAGAGCTATTTATGGGTATTCTGGCAATGTAGGGTTTTCCTGATGCGCACAAGAAATGACACGGGAAGTGTCGGTTTGTTGTGAGGGGAATCCGCAAGTCCAAGACCAACGTGAGGGAACTGGTAGGGAGAAACGGAAGAGACTTGGAGATTCAGACGGTGGATTCAGATACAACGGTGAAGGGACGGAGGCTGTTCCGGTTCTTCCCTAACACACAAACTTGTTACTGTAGCAAAGGGGAATCTAATTGATCTTCTTGCTACATGTTGCTTTATAAACCTCACTATTTCTCCGGCTCTTCCTTATCCCATTTCTCCGGGGTCCTTTCCTAGATTCCCTTCTGTTCCGGAAATCCTCCCTTGTGTCCCCCTCCCTTCCTGGATATTCCCTTCTCTCCGCAGCCTCACCAGTGAGAGCCCTCCCAGTCCCGCATGTACAGGGCTAAGGGTTCGGGTTCTCATCCTTCCGGCTGACTCGTCACAGTACGCCCTCAGTATCCGGGCGTGCTGTACACCTCCCCCCCACCAAAAATTTTCCGACCCTTCGGAAATCCCAGAATAGGAATCCCCTCCATTCCCATAAAAGGATCCCCTGGCCCCCGCTTCTTCCCCACCAATCATGCCCGCTCCCCTCCATATCAGCGATGGCCCCAAGTTCGGGCGTCTCTACGCTCCCATTGCTCGCAACGAGAATGGAGCCTTCCGCACTGCTATGTTCACAGAACACTCTGCGCAGTCAATTAGGCACTTCAACGCTGCCCGCGACCATTTCGACAAAAATATTGATATCGCGCTCTCTCCCGGAGCTCTCGATGAAGTCCCTCTTGCGCGGGCTACCGTTAAGGCCATTGTAGAAGCAGACAAAGCCTTCGTAAGACTCCTCCTCATACACCGTGCCGCATACCAACTCATGCCCCATCTAGACGTATTTGGAGAAAAACATCCATGAAGCGATCAGCCGTGGCTATGCCGTGTGCGACCTGCTAGAAGAAGACAGTCGCATGCGCGTCCTTGTCGCCCTCCTTACTGGGGAGGCGTGGCGACCTGAGTTCAATGGAATGGGGGAACTGGGTCGTGCTCTCAGCCAAATTGCCGCCCGCAGGTGCTGGAAGAGAGCCTCCTGCGACGCTGTCATGACCTTCCATCGGGATGGTCCGAGTGCTTACTGGAACACGGAATATGGTCGTGTCTGCCCTGGTACTCAACCAGCTGAGAACCCCATCGTGATTGACGATGATAGCTCCAGCTTCCACGTTGCCTCCCCACCTTCCGGCGGATCCAGCCAGGAACAGTGAGAGAATGGTTATGGGCAAACGGGAGGATCCCGGGATGGAACAGCGTACAAGTCCATCGATAGCGGAACGGAGTTTGCTGATGGAGCCGGATCGTGCTAGATATTCATCCTTATCTCCCTGTATTTGAACTTTGTCGCCGAAAGAAAACCCTGTTCTTTGCTTTAAATTGGAGAGCTCCGAGCTGGATGCTAGGGTAGATCCAGCATGATTCCCATTTCCACGGACTTTAATCCTGAAGGCTTTTATGACGCTCCCGCCGTGGCTGTGGTCGATGCACTGCGCATGGCAGGAATCGCCGAGACCTCTACCGTCCCCGCCAGCAACGACGAAGAGCAGGCCCGCCGCAGCTTCGCGTGCTACGCCAACCTTGTAAAGGCTGAAAGGTTGACACGGTCCATTGGTCGTGACGCTGAAGTGGCGCGTCGCCGCATCGATCAAGGTGACCACCGTGGCGCTGTCCGCTACCTAGATTCCGCGCTCCGCGCCGTGGTAGGCTTCCTCCTGTTACTCCTCCCCCCTTGTCCTCTTCTCACTTCACCTCCCTCACCCCAGGACTGCTTATTTTCTCTGGTTCATGAAGCCACCACCAACCATTGGGTACCCCCTGACTGCACCGAGGCCTCGTCGCAAGCGCACTCGCTAGTCGTACTGGCTACGGGGCCAAAGTACCACGCCGCCTTTGGTGAAATCCCGCATGGAATCGGCAGTTGCCTGCGAGAGCTTGCGGAGGAACGCCGACTCCGTCAAAGTCTTCGCACGCAGTTGAGAACCACATTCCGACACGTAGAGGTTCACACGCATTGGCGTCCTCAGGCTAACGTGACAACGCTGCATGGTTCGTCCCGCAATCCAAACACCACCTCCTCTCTTAACGTTCTCCAGAACGCCATAGCTGTCCGCCACGCCCTCCGTTCAGTCGTGAAATGGCCGGATATGATAGTGACAGCCCCCTAGGGCGCGGAATCTCCACGTTGACCAGCGAATGTGACCCCGACCATGTTGACAGCGGGGAAAGGCATGATCAGTACCTGTAGAGCCCATGTAGCATAGTGTGGCGCAATAGCCCCCCCGCTAAATCGTACTCCCCAGCTGTAGATTGGGGAGTCCACAGTGCGTTGTTGAAAAAAATCACGAAACTCGCGTTCGTCCCAGAAGTCGGCCCCGCCTGTGCAGAAACTCCGGGTACACCCGAGTACGCGCCCCAGCTCCCCATCGAGTCGACACTGTGCCGACAATGCGGGACCGACGGACAATAGCCTCCATTGTCCTTTACCACCCCTGACGTCACCAAGAAGTCCGTCCCAAAATTAGAACATCCCCAACTCCCATGCGCGCCACACTTCCCTCCTATACAAGCCTTCTCCCCTACTCCCAGTCTGCGTCCCCATACCATTAAACAAGTCCCCTGTTTGCAGACCCCTCCCCGGTTGTATCCAGTTCAACCCGCGCATTTTGCAGATTCGGCGGGTCCCGGTCCAACTTCTTTTAGCGCCCGATATTGAGATCCCGCCGTTTAAGCTTCCCCATAGCAACCAGCCAACCATTCATTTACCCCCTTTCTTCTCTTGCCAATTCCCATCTCTCCTTTGCATTTTCCCCCATCCTTGTCTCTTGTCCTCGTCCTTATGTCTCCCAAGACTTCACGATCCGCTCCTTCCGCTGACGACCACGCCGCCGAGAGTCGCGCAGAACACACCTTCCGCCGTCTGCGAAGCGTGTTTGAACAACAAGCCCCTCTTCCCCGGAACCCTGCTGAGCTCGACTCAGAGGCCTACGCGACTGGCGTCCTTATCCACCTTGTTCGTATCTGCGTGCGTACCCTCTGTCTCGGCTCCTCTTTCACCCGTTAATGAGAACCCCCTTTTGCAGAGAGGCTTGGTTGACCGTCGCTTGGGACCTCGCTCAGGTTACGTCGACATCCAATTCCAACGCCTCCACGAGCTAGGCCCGCTCATCCGCCGCGCTGCCCGCCCCCTCCTAGATGAAATCGTCCCCTACGCCGATCCCTCGTGGTATACATTCTGCGGGGACATCTTCGCCGAATATTTGGACGAGAACAATGTCCCTCGTCCGCCTCCAGGCGCTACGTGTCCCCAAGACATTGCTGAAGTCCTTGCTACCCCCTTAGAAGAGCTGGGGGGTCAATATGCTGGACCCGCATACGGTACGTCGCCTTCCTTTTTTTTTTTTTTTTCCAAGACTATTTCCTGATAACACCGCGCCCAGACACTGCTGAGGAGTCACCTTTGGAGGAAGACGCGTCCGAACTCCAGTATCCGCCATCTCCTCCACCACCCCCATCCCGTTCTTGGGGCATTCCCCCTGCCACCCAACGCCGCCAACTGACAACACCCCCACGTCCAAGCTCCCCATCCCAGCCTTCCCCCACCCGTTCTTCCGCCGCTACTCCCCTCGACCGTCTCACCACCCGTCCGCTACGCAATCGCTCTTCTTCTCATCACACTCGGACCCCCGTCGCAGTGACAGCGCCCCACCGCGAAGTCAATGTCGTCGTCCCGTCTTCACGTCAACCTCGCGGTCGTCCACCAGGCCCGCGGGTGCTCTCTGGCACCTCCGACGCTCCTAGCAGAGCCAGTGGGGTCGATTACTCCTCCGAATCGGACTCCGCGTCGAGCCCCCAGTCGTCGCCTGAGCCTGTCCACAATGCTCCCCCACGCCGGACATCGTCCACTTCGAGAAGTACGTCTCGGTCTCTGTCTCTGCAGCTCAGCTAACAGCCTTCCTCTCTAGGTCCCTGGAGTATTATTCCTGCCGCGACCAGTAAGGATCCTGATGTGTACCATCCCGCTATCGACGCCGGCGTCAAGGATGGACACCTGGCGGAGTACCACCTAAGGGAACGCTGCTCCTCCTGCCAGAAGCGATCTGACCTGCGTTGCTGCCTACCCGTGCAACGTCTGAAGGGTATATCATGCTCGTCCTGCCGATTCCTTCATAATTCCTGCTCCTTTGTTCAACGCAACCCTCCTCCCCCATCTCAAGCACCTGCGACTCGTCCAAACACTGCCACACCCACCACCTCCTCAGCTCCTGCCGCTATCTCCAAAACCCCACAGTCATCGCCGGCTAAACCCTCCCCTCCTGTCAAATTCCCCAGGCCGGCCTCGCCTACTCAGGCCCTCAGACCTCCTACCCAGGTACGGCCACAGCCGACACAACGATCCACCCATCCCCACTCTGGAGGAACTCCTGCACTCTCCGGATCGACAGAACAACACTCCACTACTCCCGGCTCTGCTGGTGCTCCGACGCGTCAAAGATCGACTTTTCCTCATCCAACTCCCCGTCCATTCCCCTCCAGCCGACCTCCTTTCCCCCCCAGTCGACCACCCACTGCCGCAGTTCAGGGATCAATTCCCCCACCAATGTCAACTGTAGTTGCGACACCCGCTGCTGTTCCGCCCCAGGTGCAGTCCAGTCCGCCGACGCGCTCTGTTCTAGTTTCCCCAATGGCTGGACTTGCCTCCACTCTCCCGACTCACGCATCCCCTCCTCCATACCCCGTTAACCGTTCCTTTTCTCCCCCCTTCTCGCCATCATCTCCGCCTCCCTTCGCCGCTTCCCCCCGCCCTACTGAACAACCCGCTGCTCTACCCCGTGTCCCTTCCACACCTTCTGGCCTTACCGCTAACGCCGCCATCGTGGAGCTTCTACGGGGGGAAATCCGCCTTGCGCAGGCTGGCATGGATGCTGCGCGGGGAGTACAACGAATCGCAAACACACAGCTTGCTCTCGCCCAAGCCCACGCAGCCGCTGCTGAAGAAGCTCAACGGATCGCCGCTGAACAGCTCTCTTCGTATAACACCATCCGGCAAGATCATCAGGCTGTCCTTGACCATTTGCTAGGCCGTATCCGTCCCCCCTCTCCACTTCCCCGCGCACCCCTCCAATCATCCCCTCCTAGTCCTATCGCATCCTCGTCGAAACGCCAACTTGACGAACCCGCGTCGGATCCTTCAAGCGGCAAGAAAGCACGCTGGGATTTCTAACACTCCCATTCCTTCCCATTTTCCTGGCGCAGGCTCGCCGCCCGCTATTCTGCATTCTCCTTTGACTCCGTGTCATATTGTAGGTACCCTTGTACATTCCGTGATCTGTTCCGGTAGCGCTCCCCGCACTTTTCGTTCTTGATGGCTCTTTGCCGATTTGTCCGTACCGCTGTACTTCTTCACTTTTCTTCTTGTCGTCCCCCCCGTACTAGTGATGTTTTGCGCCACGCGCTTAGCAGCAATAGGGCGCTGGTAAATGGCACCGTCAAGCTCCGCCAACACATAAGCTCCTCCGCGATTCCGACGAATTACCACCAGTGGGGCAATATACCTTTCAAACCATTTTCCGCCAACCCCCGTATCCCGCTGGCTGTTCCGTACCGCCACCAGAGTCCCAGGGGCAAAGTTAAAATCGACTATACGATTCCTGTGTTCCTCCGCCCACCGACGCGCAGCCTGAACTCGCGCCTCATACACCTTTGAACGCAACTTCTCCAACTCTTGCTCTCGCCACATCAAGGCCTCGCCCCTCCTAGCGATGAGCTCCGTAGTCGAGAGGGGACCATCAGGGGGGTCTAGCATATATGTCGCCTCTGCATAATCCATAGGGAGAATAGGGTCCGTCCCCGTCGCTGCACGGTACGGAGAGACACCCAACTGCCTGTTCACTGTTGTGCGCTCCGCCCAAAACATAGGGTACGCAGCCTTAGGCCACAACTTATGGTTTCCCCTACACATCTTGTATAACCCTTCCCTAACATCATAGTGGCGATTTTCGATGATCCCCTGAGCTTGGGAGTTGTACGCCGATATCCGGATGTGGCGCACATTGTACTTCTCCGCCAGGAACTCCATAGCTTTAACGAAGGGAGGCCCGTTATCCGTAACAATCTCCCGCAGGGATCCCCAGCGACAGATAAGGTCTTCAAAGATAAACGCAGCCAAACTACGTGCATTCTCATTCCGCAAGAGACGGAACTCTGGATAGGCGGACAGGGAGCAGCGAGCATGAACCACAGCCTTGAATCCCCCTGCTGGCTCCATAAAGAAGGTGTCAATATACACTTTGGCGAATAGGGTAGCCGGGTACGCAACCACAGGGGGAATATGCCAGTAAGCGGTGTTACGAGCCTGACACCAGTGGCATGACTTAATGTACCACTTGATGTCGTCCGCCATCAAAGGCCACCAAAAACGCTGAAGTAAATGCTGTCGCACAGAGAACATCCCTTTATGGCCTAGGTCATCATGCGCCATCCGGAGGAGCGCTAAACGTCGCTCGCCTCGCGGAATCACCAGTTTGTGCTGTCCCTGTACGTCACGTCGCCAAAGATCTGAACCCCTTAGGAAGAACTGATGTGCGTAGCGAACAAACGCCGGAAGAGACGCCGCAGTTAATCCAGACGGAGCCTCAAACGTCTCTAGGAATTCCTGCACCCTAGCTAGACGCTCTGCCGCCGCTAAACTCCTGGGTGTTTCAGGAATGACCACAGCGTCTGCTGGCACGGGATCCTCCCATCGACGGCGCGTCGCCACCTTCAACATCTGAAATGACTGCTGGACAGGCTGCTTCAGCCCCGTCCCCACTGGTGCGTTCAAGACATGCAAGAAAGAGTATTTGTCGTCCAACCAGGCGGGATCGTCTGCCTCTAACTCTTCCCCGGGGAATGGTCGTCGCCTAGATAGTCCGTCAACTCCGTGCACGGCCCCCGGCACGTGCACGAGTTTAAAGTGAAATAGAAGAATCCCCGCGACCCAACGGTTGATAGTCGCACTAGGATTCATATCGGGGTTGTTCAACATCCCCTTGATAGCGGTCGCGTCGACCTCAACTACCAGAACGCGTGCTCCAATCAAGTAAAGCTGATACGCCTTTACCGCCCTGTACAAACCATACAACTCCAGCTTAGGCTGACTGTAATTGGCCTCCCTTGCATTTAAAGCGATTGAATGACACCTGGAGAGGAAACGACGCTTCGGGTCGCGCACATCCTCCTGCAATAGGGCGAAACCAATAGCGATAATACTGGTATCAACTGCCAGGATTATCGCACAGTCCGACGAGTAGTCAATCGGACGCAGGGCTGGAGAGTTCAGGATCGCATCCTTCATTGTCTGCTGAGCAAGATCATGCACAGGTCCCCAATACCAGGCGATGTCCTTCTTGGTGAGATCAACGAGAGGACGGGAGATGCCAGCAAAATTCCAGACAAAGTTTCGAACCAGCCCGGCGGTACCCATGAATGCCCGGACGTCAGGAACATCGCGACATGGACCCCAACTGATGATTTTGGCAACTTTAGACTCGTCCGGGATCCTGCCTTCATAGGTACAGACGTTCCCAACAATAACAGCCTCTGGGACGATCAAGTACGCCTTCTTCCCAGACCAGGTACAACCGATGTACTTGATCCGCACGATAACCCGGACAAGATTCTCCAGGTGGATCCAGATGAACAAGCGTATCCCATCGTTCTCCGGGATAGTTTCGTACCCTCCATCCGCAGTCTCAAAACGAGTCGGGGGTCCTTTAATCCCCGCATCATCCAAGAAGGGAATGGTCACATGCGGGATCTCATCCTGAAGAGTATACGTGATGTCTCCCTGTAAGACCTGAACTGAGTTTGTCCACCCCATAGGCAGCTTAGTGAGTCGGAAAGTCCCCAAGGGCGTTTGGAACGTGGTATAATCTCGAGAATGCAAATGAATTCCTCGCTGATCATAGGCGACATACAAATCAAGTACTCCATAACACGCTCTTCCTGCGAACGACTCGGCCAGGGTGTCTATGTGGGGAATCACGCCCGCATCCCGAATCGTCACCGCATTAAGCGGCTGTAGGTCGTGTACAATCCGGAGCGACTTCCCATCCTTCTTGAGTACCGTGAACCAGCGCGAGCGATAGGACGAGTTACTAGGCTCATAAGCCCCAGATGCGATCTTATCCCGAACGATCTTGATGATCTCCTCATACAGCCCCGGTGGTATAGGGATGTTACGATGGACCCAGGGGACGTGTTCGACAATGGGCATAGTGACGGGAGGGAAGAAGTCCTCCCGGAAGTGTCCCTTCTGCTCCTCGTTCCATGCAAACGCCCCGTTGTACCGCATCATCACATAGTGCATGAGTTTACGCTCCTCTGGCCATAGGAAACCCTCCGGATGCAAGTCGTCGATAATAGCCTTGTTCTCCGCTGTGTATCGTCCTGTCGGCGTAAACTCTGGGGGGTGCGTAGGAAGAGGTTCCACCTCGCCTAGAGGGTCGCCCGTGATATTCCGCTGAATACGAAAGTCCTCTGGGAGCATAGCTGGAACAGGCTTCACCCGGTTGGCTACCTTCTTGTACTTCTTCGCGTTCCCCAACACCTCATACTGCTCCCCCGCCGAGTCCGCTATATCGGAAGGCTCTGAGAACTGCTCCGAGACCACTTCCTCCATCGCGACTGTATAGCTGGGGTTTTGAACTATCGCAGTGATAACCCCCTTCTGTAAGGGCAGTTCCGTCACTGGCAACTGAATCCGGGGACCGCAGCCTGGCGTCCCCGCAATTCCAATACTATCCATCCCTCCGTACATCGCTCCTGCAAGCACCTGTGCTTTGTTGGTAAACGTACTGTACTGTTTCGACCGTAAGTTCGCGGGGTGTGACGTGTTATGCTGCGAACTTACAGGAACTTAGTTCGCAGACCCTTAAATTGCCTTATTTGGGTGCTCCCGCCGTAGGCGGGACCGAAAATTTCCTTTTTAGGCCTTACATATGCTCAAAATAAGGTCCGTGATGCGTTATTCTTTATCGTAAGTTAGGTTTTCAGGCCCGCATGATGTGTTATGCGAATTTAGGGTCGAAACAGTACAGTAACATTAGGGTTATCACAAGAAACTGTGTCCGCGACAACAGCCTCTGTGAGCCCCGTAATAGAAATCGAAAAGTTGGGTATAGAAGAGCGATCCTCGACCACGTCGGGATCCTCCTTTGGTTTTGCGATATGCGGCGTCCGTTTCGATTTTCCTGACAAATGTGTAACCGTGATGATAATGCCTATTTCCTCGTCTGGTTGTAAATGCATGATTCAATTAACTGGAGGAAGGTTCAGAGTGCATGGCGTCCCGAGCGAGGTGAATGTGAGGCTTATCAGATATATGACCGGATTGGGGGGACCAGCGAGGCTTCCCCCGTTCATGGGTAACGAGTGTGGTAACCCGCTCTTGGTTCGGGCACCGGATGGTGAGATGCTGACTTCCGTCCAAGAAGTCCTTGCTTTCTCCTTCCACGATTGTGAAGAACGGACGTCCCAGCAGGAGATCATAGGACGGGTTCCGTATTACGTGGGCTTGCAGCCAGACGGTGATGTCCCCAATAGTGACCGGGACGTTACGGCAGATCCCCAGCGATGAGTCTACTGATCCGTTAGCCGATATGACTTGGATGATGGGCTCCTTGTCCAAGGGAAGACTCCCGAACGCAATCCAGGCTGCTTCTGATAGTGCAACTAGCTGGGATCCGGAGTCTAACACCGCCTCGATTTCCCACCTGAAGTCGACCTTCGGGTGATTGCGCGCAGAGAAGCAGTCTCCGCTGCGACGATAACATCACTCGGGATCCCGCACTGGAGTACCTGAGCTTCTACCATCTCCTCCGCTGAACTCACCTCCATGGCTAGAGCTTGAGCCTGCCCAGGGCTTAATAGGTTCCCTGTGCATCCAATATCCTCCTCGTCCTCGCTGAGCTCATCTTGAGCTGCGTACATCACGACGGGGGCTCCTTTCGCATCGACGGGGTTAACTCGACGCGCCGAGATGGCTTCCCGGAACAGACGGCGCATATCTGGGCTCACGGCTAGTAGTTCCCTTGTCTGGATAGTTGTCGCGGAGTCTAGCAACTTGTTGAGGAGCGCTTGCGGGATGTTGGGATCCTCAATCGGCGCAGTATTCCGGTACTGACGGTAGTAGTCCCCTTTGAGTGGGGGACGAGGAGCGAATTCCCCCGACTTATCCTTCCATGCTTGGGATGGTTCCAACGCAATGTCAGGGACTACGGGGACTCCCATGGGCTTTGGGGGTAAAGGCGGCGGAACATCTTCCTTAGCAAGTTCTTGAGACGCGGGCGCAATGGGTGCTCTAGGTGCAGAAGGCCTAGGAAGTTCGGCAGATTTGCCCTGCTGCGTCGGTTTAGGCTGCGACTGATTGGATGCCGCTGCCGGGGTTGGGGAAGGTTCAGGGGGCTCCAGTCCTTTCCCCGCCTGTGGACGCGCTTTAGAGCGTGTGTTATACCCTTGCTGGTTGATTGTGAAATCCCGGCATCGATTGATGTATTCTACTTGACTCTGATAGGCGGCGAGATTCGCATCCCATGGAGCTTTCGATTCTTGGGGGATTCCGATATTAAGGACTTGCGACGAAACCCGCTTTGGGAGCTGCGTCCCCGGACGGTTAGGGATCTCGAACAACATTGTCGCGGCATTGTCCCTGTCCCGGAATAGCTGCCATAGTCGGTCCGCTAAAGCTCCCCTACCTTGGGGGAAGTTACGGGATCCATCGGCTAGAGTCGTTTGTCCTTGGGGACCTAGCTTGACAAGTCCTCGTCCTAGCATTTCTATATGCTGAACACACTCTTCCCATCTATTGGAAGGAGCCGGACACTCAGGGCTACGACAGAATGAGCAAGACTTGTAATCTCCCTGCTGATAGGGGTTCGAGTTGTATCTTCCCTGCTGCGGGGGACCCGTACTGGGACCGGGACCTTGTCTGGGTGCTGGGGGATATGCAGGGGGTACACGCGGAGGCTGCTGTTGATTTTGTTTTGCCAGATTGAGAAACGCTTGGAGAAGTTCTGCTACATTGATCTGGGGAACGGCGGGTTCTGTTTTTACGACGACCTCGGTACTCCGAAAGGAACTAGTGGCCCCGGAAGCCGAGGGCAGGTTACTAGTAAGAGCTCCGCCAGGGAGTACCCACTCCGCCGCGCTAACCACGTCTCCTAGCTCATAGGGCTCACTGGGACGGTGATCGGGGAGTTTAACGGCGAGTCGTTGAAGGACCAGGGCTTTGAGATCTTTCCCTAATCCCGCCAAGTACAGCCTTCCTTCATCACCTTTGGATATAGCCGCGCTGTTGATCAGAGTTTGCGACATTTGCCGGAATGTGCGGGTATACGTCCCCAAGGCTTCCTTGGTGTTCACTTCGACCTTGGCTTGAGCTTCCGTTAACGCCTTAAGGTCTAGGTAGGTGTACCGGGTAGTGATTTCTGAGCCCGGGTACATGGCTTTAACCTCCGACTGAAAGGTAGCCCATACGGTCTGGTTACATGCTTTCCAAGAACCGCGAATGTTGGGATCCACGTAGTGGCAAGCCCATTTTATGAAGTCAGCATCTGCTGTCCTTCCTTTATCCTCACAGAGGGTCTTCATATCCGCTAGGTAATCCTCCAACTTGGTAGGATCCTGATCAAACGAGGGAGCATTCTTTTGTCCCCGGATGGGCATTGCTGATGCCATGATGACGGGTTGAAGGGGGTTCTGACTGGGGAGAGTTGGGGTGGGAAGCTCTGAAGGAGCCTCTTCTGGGGATGATGGGGGTAGACTGGATAACGGGGATATTCCTGGAACACTGGGAGCTTGGCTCGACCGATTTTCTGGTGGTGATTGATGTTCCGGAGTGAAGAGGGAGCCTAATCCGAGAGCAGCTAGCTCGTCGATGAGGGAGACCCGGGGATTGTCGGGGTTGATGGTGGAGTACAAAAGTCAGGATCGCGATTGCTCAACGAGACTGTCGATGGTACTTCTGCTGATGTAGAAGGTACCGGGGGAGGGGACTGTTCGATATCCTCCTCCTGCTCGACGTCCGGGACAACGGCGGGGCTGACTGCGGGATTGGGGGTTCTCTGGATGAACCTCCCTGTCGAATCCCTTGGTGGTGCGGATGATTTTCCTCTGGGGGCCAGAGTCCAAACACGAAGGTGGGACTAGTATTGGATAACCCCTCGCAGTGGGCTCCACTTGTACGCTACCCGACGAGTTCGCACAAGAAATGACACGGGAAGTGTCGGTTTGTTATGAGGGGAATCCGCAAGTCCAAGACCAACGTGAGGGAACTGGTAGGGAGAAACGGAAGAGACTTGGAGATTCAGACGGTGGATTCAGATACAACGGTGAAGGGACGGAGGCTGTTCCGGTTCTTCCCTAACACACAAACTTGTTACTGTAGCAAAGGGGAATCTAATTGATCTTCTTGCTACATGTTGCTTTATAAACCTCACTATTTCTCCGGCTCTTCCTTATCCCATTTCTCCGGGGTCCTTTCCTAGATTCCCTTCTGTTCCGGAAATCCTCCCTTGTGTCCCCCTCCCTTCCTGGATATTCCCTTCTCTCCGCAGCCTCACCAGTGAGAGCCCTCCCAGTCCCGCATGTACAGGGCTAAGGGTTCGGGTTCTCATCCTTCCGGCTGACTCGTCACAGTACGCCCTCAGTATCCGGGCGTGCTGTACACCATCCTAGCGCTTCAACCCAAATACGTCTACGACCCCATTGAAATCCTCCGCCCGTCAGGGTCTATCGGCATCCCACTCTGTCCATGCTCGCGGGTATCGCATCGGACCTTCGCAACGTCAAGACGAGGGCGGGCTTACGACCTCGTTTCCTCTGTAGATGGGAGGAGAAACATCTTAGGGCAAGGGTGTTATCGATATTTCCAGGTGGACCGCAGGACGAACAATGCAACGGTGCTTGGATTTACGGCAAAGGAAGTTCGAAGTAGCATGAGGAGCCGGCACTTCTGAGTCTTGGAGCCTTTCGTGTTTGAATGTCTCACGGATATACGAATTGACGGTTCGCCTACAGTTCGATATAGAAGAGTCAAGTTGTCGAGAAATGTCTCCTGCGGCGAGTGTTTTACGAATCTGTTGTCGTGTAGGTGTGCCTCCGCGTCCTCTGGTCTAGTGAATGTACAATGAGCATTAGAAAATGAACGACGAACGAAGACGTACATCGGGGAAACGTTTGTTTGGACTCTTAATTGCTCCTACTGTCCATTTATCTTGTTCTGGCCAAGAGATTATCCGCGTGATGGTGTTCTCGTGAGAAAGGACGCGTATCGAGGTCGTGTGCAATTTGTCGGCGGTGGTGATGGCAGAAAGGAAAGAGTCAAACGATCGACTTGCCCTTTCCGTCTTCCTCTCATCATCATGCCTCCTTCCTCTGGCCGGTCGGTACACGGAAACGATCCCAACGACTGTTGAAACTCTTTGCAAACGAGCGGAATGTGAGGCTGGTATTAGGTGCGTTTTCTATCATTATCATGCCCTTTTTTGTACTAATCGCCATTGCAGGTTGTGTTACGATGTAAACTAGTCTTTGAAAAAAAAACGGTTCTTCATAACAGGGCTCTGTAACTGCGTGAGTTAGGATGCCCAAACTACCTGCGCACGAGCGTGTTCGCCATGGCCTAATAAACGTGAGATCTTTATGAACAACGTTTCTTACCTAGGCTGCTAAGGCTCTGCAAACCGAAAGGGAATCATAAGGTGCGAGGCCTTACATTATACCATGCTTACCGAGGCTGTTTTTCTAGTTTTACTTCTTACCTCGTTGTACGAAGCTTTCCCCGAGTACAGTCTTCGTCGCTTCAAGCGCTACGGCAGCCTGCAGAACCATCGTTCTCTGACAATAGGATCTATTAGTGCAGTATTGGTCAAGTGAGACCGTCTGCCAAAGAAGGGGTCCAACGTGCTCCGCCATCGCCTGCATTTCCATTTCGACAGCCTATGAGGCCTCCCCGACTAAAGATCGCCGTCTTCATCCAAACGAGACTATCAATGTCGCGGCTATCGCCTTTCGAGTGGAGGGACATGCGTTCGTCAAAACACCCTGACCCTGGCTTTGTAAATCATTCCTCATCGCTGCAGACCTAACGCAGTTACTCGAACCCAAAGATGGATCGCGTACTACCTATGACGGCCGATTGACCCGGACACGACGAAACCCCCTCTGTCCCCAGTCGCTTATGCGCAGCTCAATCTCAACCAACATACCTCACATCCACTTGCGATGCGCCTCGTCGACTCCGATGTCAGGTGGCTGCAAGATGAAGGAGACATGGATCCGGCTTCCAAGCCGGCGCCGTTCTCTGGTGCGCTGATGTACGTGTGTCAACCCTTCGGATGTGAAGTTGTTCGTGATTCTAATCTGTTGCTCGTAGGTCCGGTTGATAGGCTCGAAACCGTTTTCGAGATGGTGCTATGGTACGACCTGAGGCGGGACTGTAAAGCGTTACTCGTCGTAGTTGCGCTAGAACCGTTACCTGTAGCCCCAAGTACACCAATCGGATGTCCATGAATTTGGAAGAAATCTCTCTGGCCTGAAATCTTGGTGCCTTCCCACCCACCGTGTAATTTAATCCGACCACGAGGAAATGGTGTGGGCGGTCCACCTTACACCCTTCTTCTTCAAATGGCGGCACAGCTGGTGTATCGGTTACGATGACTGACGGGCGGGGTAAACTTTTGTCCGTAATTCATATGCACTCACATACTTGTATTGACTCTCTGACGGCCGATTTAGCCTAACGGTTAAATGCAGCGCCTTATAGAAAGTGCGCAAATGTTTTTTGTCTTCCGAGCCAGTTGTATGTACTTGCTCCCACTCGCGCGTTAGTATTTCTATTGTTCGTGTTCTATTGTCTGATACACACATACAGTATCGGGCCTGGTACCTGGCCACCTAAGCACATTTTGATTACAGCGTATTCGGAAATCCTTGACACTGCGTCATTTTTTTGATCCCGTCAAAAAATAATTCCCAAAACGGTCAAGAGACTTCTCCTGGTCGTTTTGAGGCATTTATGTAGCTAAATGGTCCCGGATAATGAAGAAAATGACTTGTGCAAGTGCCAGTTGTGGCTGAGAGGGTTTCCGCCTCGATGGGGGTCGCTGAAGGTGTGGTTGCAACAACAAGCTAGGGTTCACGGAGCGTATGCCCATTACAGGGTACTCAACTGCATAGGGCTGCACATTCTCATTTAACAAGTGCCTACAGATGCTCTGAGATCTTCTTGGCGTGTCGGGACAACCACCAGCAGGCCGTAGACGACAACGCCTGGTTGGGACTTCCATTTTGGGCAGTTTATTTATTTTAATTTCAAGGGCGATCGAAAATGACGCAGTGTCAAGGATTTCCGAAGACGCTGTAATATTAAGACAGAACAACATTATGGGTGAGAGTGGGGCCATGAAGGACATAGGTTGGCATGTCCTGTAAGCATTTATTTAGATGCGGGCACAGGAACTGCTTTGGTCATGGAATACCAAGCGTTTTGGTGTGACATGTCACCCAAAATGCCCCTGACCGGGTAGTTGGCCACCCGACGTCGAGTCACAAATTCCTAACTTTCCTGCTGCTTTAACTGCATAGGAATTGAGTATGGACATCATTATAAGGTGTGAAGCCGGATTCAGGTAGAAATCGGTCCCAGTGAAACCTTGAAGGGGGTAGCCAACTAGCCGGACTGGCCAACTAGGGGGTCACATACTGTAGGCTTTATCTGCATTTCATTCCACATTTTTTGAGACCATATGTGAACGACTCGTCACTCGGATTGTTTCTTCCCTACATATACTCGTTCGACGCCTCTAGGACTCAAGCTCTCCGTTGTCTAGAGGTGGGGCGCTATGTCTAGCGACCTCCTCGTTCGCTCTGCCTTGTCTTTACCGCCATCGTTTTGTTTACTCGTGTGCGAGTGCGCCTGGAGAAGCAGTACTAAGGTTATACGAGGAGAACAATTATAACCCACATGGTCGTGTTCATTTAAATTGCGATTGCTTCTGTCTTCGAGTGCCGGCTGTCCCTCCCTCATGTGGCGTTCAGCATCTTGTCTCAATCTCGAGACTCTCTGCATACGAAGACTGTCTTGCGCAGATACCTTTCCAACCCAAGGTGACTGCAAGGTCGTTAGCCTGTGGAGTAGTGGCCTAACGGTTATTAGCTCATGATAGGATAGTGGCGTAAGGGAGCTTACACTGAATTTTTGTTTACCTTGTTTCTTTCACCGATGCGTGTTGGTGCGGGGCTATTTGTCTTTGACTCTTGAGCACCGGCCACAGATTCTTTGACTTTCTCACCGGCATCATCATCCTCCTTTGTGGCTGTCTCTGGATTAAGACTTATCTCCATGGACACATGTGCAGTACGTGTTTTGTTCATCATCCTGTTGTACTCCAGTATCAGTAGCCGGGTTAACCTAGTCGTTAAACTGAAGCCAATAAAATGGTTTAAGTCCAAGAATAATTTTTCTTGGCCAAGTTGCGCGCCGTATACCCATCTTTGTCTGGATTACTTACCCAGCACATGCGGGCCTCTTCATTGGATCCCCTCCTCCATACAGTATAAGTAGGTGGTGCTTGGGGGATGCGATGCCCCACATGTCGAGTCTTCGCGGCTTGAAGAGCGTTTCAAGAATCACCTACAGCGGTTATCAGCTACTTTGTTGTTTTTGACGAAGGTTTTTTATAGGATCAGTTCGACGTCCTATAGCATGAAAGGAATTGTAGCATCTCAGTCAGTTTCTTTCATGACCATTAGCCCGATTGCGGATATCGTCGCCGTGGCGGAGAAGAGAAGGGATGGAGGGGAGCATCGAGGTGTGTGCCCTTCGTGTGTTCTTCGGCAGTCCGGAGAGAATTTGTATGTGCAACGGGTGCACCAACTACCTGGGTAAGCACTTGGATATCCTCCAGAGTCGCGTCACGTCGTTTGGAGCACATGAGCGCGACACATCCGTCCCAGCACGGATCGGAGCAAGAAATGCGCGCGAGTGTATTCTCAAGTGAGCTGTCAAAACAGACACCCGCAGGCTTATTATTCTCGGCAGTCGTTGGGGAAGTGAAAGCATGTTGCGTGTCTTAGAAATTCAAAGTAAGAGCACAGGTGCTAAGTTTGATGATCGGAAGACCGGACCGGGATTCCGCTCACTTTCTCTCCTGCCACTGTCATGGCTAAAAATCAATCTAGACGCTGCTTGGACCCTCAGGCCTCAACCGTGCAGCCTCCCTCTGGTTGCGAGTCTACGACGTGGAGTCTTTCTTGGAGCGCGCCATGCGAGAAGGAATACATACATAAATTGAGAGACGGAGACGCAGTCGCCGCCTTCTTTGCCGGGTGTACAGGAGAGGACGGAGCGGCTCGCGCTTGAACTTCGTGTCAGGCATTCGTTGCGCCGGTCCGTCTGTGATCGCCTTGCATACAACGCTGCTCGGGGCGCGCTGGACCAAGGACCCTACCATTTGGACTATATTTCGCGCTAGCTTTTGTCCGTCGCCATCTTACCGAGCGTACACACGTCTCTCCATCATATTGCATGCGGCGCTGTCTTGTCTATTCATTTTGGCAGCCGAGAGAGCGCGTCTGGAGGTGCGTAAGTTTACCTCTGCCACGATGCCCACGTACCATCTCGACTGTGGGCGTCCTGTCCGTTTGGACGGTGTAACGGGGGGGCAAGTAGGAGAAAATGATGGTAGACGGAAAGGAACCCGTCGTTTCAGCGCGCGCTTATTCCATCGTTGCGCTTCCTCCCTTGTATTCCTCCTTCCCAATTTCGACTTTGCTTTGACTTCATCTCGACATCCATCGTGGCGGCAAGCGTGTACCGGTAAATAAAACGCAACACCTTTGGCCTTCTTTACAGTAGAAGAGAAAGGATGAGAACACATGCGGGATTTGGAAGGTTAATAGTGGTGGTCAAGGTAGCCATTATTGGCCCATTATTGTAGCATTAATGGCTTCCTGAATCGAGAATTTGGCAGAGGAAAAATTTGTGCTCTGCCAAAGCACCGGTCGATTAATAGTGTAATAATGGCTACTTTGACAGGGGGGTCAAGCTAATCGCGAATAATGAGACAAATAACGGTACTTGGAGCTGCTCTAATAGTACCCTAACCCTAAGCGGCCGTGTGCGGCTCAAAGCGGAATCTGAATTGGCAGCGCACGGATTGGGCTTGTTGCCCTTGAACTTGGCCGACGTCTTGGGCCACACCTGAGTTGACTATTTAAAGCTCGTAGGATGTGCCATATCATGGTCGGGGGAGGAGGTAAGAGCAAAAGAGGCAGCACAAAGGTTTGAAGTGACGGCGCGGAAGTGTCGGAGTCTGAAATCTCGGCATGCTATTAATGAGTGAGCTGTTAAATCTCGAAGTAATAGGATAATGGGCACCCATGGCCCATTAATCCGTTAAATCTCCTGAATGCTAGTACAGGTATGTAAAGAAGTGGACGAATAATGCTACAATAATGGGCAAAGAAGTGCTACCTTGATCACCACTAATGTATACGGCAATCTGGACGCGAGCCCTTCAACAGTATCATCCTCTTCTCCTTTCTTCCTCAGCAGTTTGCCCTTTGAAATATCACCTCAGCAAGTAGTTCTTTCGTTTAGGATCCCAAACTGACTGTCCACAGATAGCCGGCGTGACCTGACGGTTAAGCACTGAGCTGTGGGACGTTCTAGATTGAATTTTTGTCCGCTGCGATAAGCTCCTGTCTCCTTCCTCACGCACGCGCTTGTGCCTGTTCATTTCTCTCTCTTCTCAATCTCTAACGTTCGTCTATGTCTTCGTGACAAGCCAGTTTTTCTTGTCTATGCATACGAACCGGCATACGCTGGACATATGGCTTTGGTCTTATTCTAGGCGAAGTGAGAGATGCCCGCTATGCTCATTTCCACTGTCGACTCTCTGATTGGTGGCAGAGGTAGTGTGACAGTTTGGTTACCTTCCGTCATCGTTACCGGACTTGACTTCTGTTTCTCTCAAAGTTCCTCTCTCAGCTATGCCTTTTAATGCTTGACCTAGCACACACAGTGAGTTTCTTGCTCACGATACTATTGCGACTCGGAATGACTTTAGCTTTCTGTGATAGGTACTCCATCGCCCATCTAGCCTAACGGTACATGTAGTGCGTTTGCGGAAATAAGTGATCTTTTTTGTTACCAAACACCTATCTCTTTCATGCCGCCCTTCAAGCTCATTCAAGTCTTCGCATGCTTTCGTTTTTTTGCCTGCGCATCCTGCTTATGCCTCCCGTTTATTTTCTAAATTTCATGGGTGGAACACCGGATCAGGATTCCGAACACTCTTCTTTTTCCCAGATATCATGATGCGTGCGCTCTTGAGCTATGATTTACAGCATGTATCGAAGGGGGATGCCTGTGGAGATGAAGAAGGAGTGTTATCGGATAGATCTCGGTGACTTGATTGGAGATGTCCTTCTCATACACATCCGTTTCACTTCATGATTATCACGGTGGACCACGATGGCTGTTTGTGGAGAAGAGGTGACATATATTAAGTGATTCTCAAGGTCGGCGCAGCCGCCGCCTGTAGACTAATATTGTTCGATTCGGCATCCATAGATAGCATAAGAGGCTGAGCTGAACCACGCCCTACACTATCGGACCTGCACTTAGCGGAAGGCCAGAGGGTGTGGACTAAAAATGTTTGGAATATACACGCTAATTTGAAAGCAGTACGACATACATAGGGGATAAGCGCGATGTCGAAAATCACAGTACGGTGTCCGTCTCCGGGTGTGAGTTGAGAACGCGACCAATGATTCTTGTTCCTATCTTTGGGTATGCAACCGAAAAGGTATCGAGTCTAAGGCTTTCTTAAGGCCGGAACATTGAGCTCAGCCAGCTGTCAAGAAGCAACACACCGTGATTTTGAGTCTGAAAATTCGAGATGACAGGAAGAGCCAGGTGACACCGGCCCGGCGCGTTCCTTTCTGACCACCATCGTTCCGACCAGGACGTCGACACGAACTCCTCATAATGAAAGGTTCAAGCATTCAAGCTCATCGAGTACTTTCCCCGACATCTCATCTTAATGTTCGGTTGCCCTCGGACTCCAATGAACGACTCAGGGAACCCTATCAGTTATGATTCTTTCCCCGGTGTCGCTGTGTTGCGCGATTCCATCAGGAAAAACCTACATTGCTATATTATGCATAAATACTTCTATATAATATCTAATTTTCGCTAAATTGTCCTAAAATAGCAGATTCGAACAATTATGCCTAATATATACACATATGGTGTACCCCCTTGCTAAATTAGCCTATTTAAAGCATGGATTAGACATGAATTAGACACAGGTTATGCAAGAGTTACACCTCAGTTAGACATTGCTTAGGCTTGAAACGTAGGATCTGACATCACTCGGTTGAATGGCATAGAAAAACTTTTCATTCAGTATAGCAACCCAAGTAATCTAATAATATATATCTACGACCCGATGGTCATATTCGTCATGTCCTAGTGGTCGCAGCGTGACTGCCCGGATGTCTGTGAGAGTTCTTAATCAGAGTGTGAACACGCACTAAACAAGCTCCACGTACCATAGAAAGTTGTTCATCGGTACTAGCAGGACTGGCGGAGAAAGTCGCCCAATGGAGTCATCCGGACTCGAGTCCACGGCTTGAGTGCGGTACATATCTATGGAGAAGGTCATGAAGGGCGTAACAGATTATGAAGAGGAAAACTTACCAACCAAGGAAGGCCCCGACAGCCAAGTCGATATCTGGGGAAAGGACAGTGAATTAATAGTCCTGATAGTCAGTGGGAACGACAACGCACCGAGTAGTTCATCGCCCTACGCACTATCCAAGGACAACGGTCGTCCGCATCGTGGCTAACAGCATACAGAAATTTTCTGACAGTCGTCAGCGAGCTCGTCAACGAGAAGACAAATGATAGGGACATACTAGAGCGAGGGCGACGGTGCTAAGAGACTGAAGACGAAAAGAAAGCTGATATCAGATGATGGCGGGAGGAGAGAAAAAGCACACACCGCATCCTACGTCGTCCAGTGGCGGCTTCAGCGCCTCACAGAGCGGGTCCATAGCCACGGGCATCTACAATGCGGCGGCGCTGTCACTCGTTAGTGAAAGCGATAGGAAATGTCGAAACGGCCGCACTGTCAGCCTGGCGCCGTGCATTGGGCTGGAAGTCGCTGCGCCTGGGTAGTCATCGTAGGGTCAACCTCAAGGTCGCCGTGCCGTGGGGCTGGAGGACGCCTTGTTATCGCCATACTAGGCATCGTCGTCATGCTGAGCGTCGTTGCGTGCTGCTCGAGCTCGTCGCTATCCTCCTCGTCGCTCTGCTTTCGTCCGGAAGTGGTGCGGCTCGCATTGAGAGGCTTACGCGGTGGGTTTGCTTGGCGAGGAACAAGCGTCCGCGAAGTCCCGGCCTAAAGGAAAGCTCCTCGCCTCGCGGGCAGGCGGCGCGGGCGCTACGCCAGCCTCTTGAAGCCCGTCACCGTCATCTCGAAGCGCTGCTGCTCCTCCGGGAGGCTTACGCGTCCGCGCTGCTCGTCGAGAGAGCAGAACGCGTAAAAGTCGTCCTCATGGCTGTCGTAAGCCGTCGTCGCAAATACCGGGTCCACGTCGTTGCGAGTGGAGGAGAGCACAGCGGTGGAATGTTGGTTGATGGTGGTAGACGAATGACTTAGAAAAATTCAAACCGAACAGATCGGTTACGCACGGACCATGTGCCTCGGACCGGTTCCATAACCGAGTGGGCCACGTAAGCGTCTGATTCCTCTTCTTTTTCGTTGACCACTATGACCACCCAGGGAGCGACGACTGTCGTTCCTGCTGCTGTGACGATTGTCTGGCAGCATATGGGGTGTATTCTTGGCTCTGGCTTTGTACTGAGCCGGTTGCTGTCTCCAGAACGACGCCGACGTGGATGCAGACGACGCCCTCCAGCGACACCGGCTAGGACGACAATACTTAAACGACGAGCACGACGACGCCTTGTTGACTCAACTACAACAATGCCGCGTCAAGAAGGGCAACGACGCCGACGGGTCAAGGATGTGGACCGCACGACCACGACCTCCCCTCCTTCGTCACCACTTCCCCCACAACCCTCACTATGTCATCACCACCATTCCCTCTATCACTCCCTTCATCACCACCCTCAGTCCCTGCTCATGCACGGCTGAGTGTCCCCGTGCCATTGCCCGGGGATGCTCGCCGGGCATGAATGGATTAGAGGTGGTGGCAAGCGAGTTTACTTGTAAACTCGCTTGACTCGACTGGCGTTGACTTGCGAGTCGGATAGGTTGAGTCGACGGTGACTCACGACTAGGGCCCTACTTCGCGCTCCCTGGCCAATGTTTGGAACATGCTGCACACACGACATTGATATCAGCTCAGTTTCACAGGTTGCCACATTCCATTGCATCAAGTAGTACAAGTACTCTCGTGTCGTCGTGTTTCGACGGGAATCTACCACATCGATTCATAATTTATTTTTCTGGTTCATATCATGTTAAATATCTATGAGTATAAAATGTCTAAAGATGGCTAAGTTTCCATAATCTATGCCACTTAGCAGAATTATGCATAAAGAGTCATAAATAACACTAATATGGCAAAGTAGGTTTTTCCTGATGTCACACTGCCCATCGCCCAAATACACATGTTGTTGTGCTCATCTGCTTCTTCGTACTGATGGAACAGCATCTTACGTTTGCGAAGAGCGAACAGTTTGCTCCTCGGTTGCCGTTTTTTATGTTACTCGATGCGGTGGGCGGACTCGCTGGTATAGTCTCTAGGATACAGACGCTATATACACGATAACGAGGGGGGGAGGTTGTTATGTGTATAGAGTCTGTCAGTTTGATCGGGGTTCGTACCGTGCGCCTGGTTATTATGTAAGTCGACCTAATTGAGAAAGGTGATCGGGCGCATAATTTTGCACCTCGCTCTTCTTACATCCACCAGCATTGACGACGACCTGCCATCCTGCCCCCCAAAATGGTCGCTGATTGCTTATCCCCCCGATTACTCTCACATGGAATCGATTCTACCGCACACGCACGCGTAAGCCCTCGAACCGAGGCTGCCTTTTTCCTCTAACCAGCCGCCAGCTTTAAAACATTCACGCTTGAGACAAAGATGGGCGGCGTCAATCGTGGTAGGTTCCATTCTGCCATCTTTGTTTTGACTCATCTCGTTTGCTTGCCGGTACAGAAAAAATCGACGCAATGCTGCCTCGAATGTTGTGCTTCGCGACAAACTGCACGGATCGTGACAACAAGGGCGATAAATGCGGGTGATGACTGTACCACCAAACGCGCATTTGCGAGGACGACCACGACTAGTACCCGGGCGACTCTAAAAGTAAGGAAGGGTAGAATGTTCGTAATGGCGCGAGGATGCATAGGGATCCCAATCATTCGCCGCCATGCTCAACAGCACTCCTAAAGTGTGAGGACGGGGGGGGGGATTCCGGGGCTATGGTATCGTCTGCTAGACTGCTGGCGATGCGGCGGAAAGGTTAGCTTTCCTTTTTTGTTTTCTCTCTCATTTTTGTTCATTAAACGGCGACATGTGTTCTGTATGTTACCGTCTTCTTGGCTGCGCTGATATCTCTTTTCTAGACCTGCGGAGGCCCTTCCCACCACTTTCACTGCCGCTGACTGCACGGTCGGTCCGACCCTGCTCTTTCCGCAATACCGTCGTTAGCTGTGTTTCTCTCACAGTTCTCTCTGCCTTCGCTCTTCACCCCCTTGACATTCAGTACTAATCTAGCGACTGTGCTCCCTGCGCAATGGCTCGGGGAAACAGTTGTGCCATTTCTTTAGAGAAGCGTGCGTGCGCGCGCTTAACTCCTAGTCATGTCGTATGGTTACTGGCTTCGCGTCGTCCCGCGAGGTGCCCAACTACCAACCCGACTAGGATGCGGGATCGCTTAGTCCAGAATGGTCACCCGGCCCAGATAAGGAAGCGTCCCGGACTCGTCCCGCGCTATGTATTACTATTAGAGCGTCGTCGTACATTTTTTTAGCACTTAAATTTCATCAATAAACTTCATTTCTGTTCCATTCTTTCTTGTGCTATCGTTCTGCAAGCTGCAGTACTTGTCTGCTGCAGCCGATCATCTTTCTTAATTTGGCCAACTTATGTAATAACGACCTGCACGGTACAGACCCCGATCGAACCAACAGACTATCGCTGGTACCCGTTAGCATGGAACCGACCGCCGAGAACGCGTCGCGTTGAACAGAAGAGGGTTTACATGTGTACACTGCCTACTTATGACATGGTTTTCGTGAGTCCTTTGTCTTCTTTCCTGAGACGCGGCTGGTTCTGATCGTGATTTATACGGAGAGGTCGGCCTGGGCGCGTGTGAGACGTTATCCACAAGATGTGGGGTTATCCATCCATCCATCCAACATCATCGTCTCACATATCATGTTCGTTCATTCAATCATCAAGATGGTGAACACTGTCGGTCTATATTCCACTCCGTTTACGGGCCGGCTTCGTCATACTGCGTATAAAGAGGCAGACGACCCCCCCCAGTCAACAAACCAAAGCCCATCATGTCGCCACCTTGGGAAGACTACGGATTGACTGTAGCCGATGTTCAGGCCTTTACGTCCGGGGGCTTACATCCAACCATTCTCCTAGCCTTCTGCCATGGTATCTACACCTGCATCTTTGTCATTGCCTTGTACTGTACTATTTCGACCATAGGTTCACGTCACAGGTCACAAGGCCTTGTGATGCGAACCTAATTGTAGTTGGTCACTAGGTCACAAGGGGTCATGAACATGTTTGAAATTGGTCACAAATTTGACATTTATCTAAATTTTGCTCCTCGGGCCCGTTTTTGGCAGTTTTTGCTTCCATTTCATCTTGTTTAGCATGAAAACAGTGAATTTATGCTATTTAAGTAGATTTACAAGTAAAATTAAGCTCAAAACTGTGCAAACTTAGAAATTTCAGTGAACATAATTTTTTTTGGTCACACAGTTTCAACCAGCATGAACATGGCGTTCAACATGTTCATGAGGTCACAGGTCACAACCCGTGAACCTATGGTCGAAATAGTACAGTATTATATAAGTAGGTAACTTTTATCCTTGACTATTCCCTCAAATCAATTTCTTGTTTAGTTGAGAGCATGCAGCTCAATCAGAAACGGATTACCCTCACCGGCATTATCGCCTTCTTATGGTTTTCCAATACTGTCATTTTGGCTTTTGGAGTGGAACTATGCTGATCAGCTCTTGATTGTCCACGGAACGTCTTTAGAGGCAGAATTCAACTTTTCCGTTAGCCCTGATCTATCACAGATTCTTGCCATCGACATACTTCGATTTCTTAACATCCTCATTGCAGACTTGATTTTGGTGTGTATTTCTTACTGGTGCTCAAGTAATCCTGCACTGCTAATGGCTTAGGTTAGATTTGGCGTTGCTGGGTGTTGTACTGTAGACTTTAATTCAATTCGTCAGGCCATGTGACGTGTGACCTGCCTGACGAAATTTTCGATTCGTCAGATTACTATATATAGTAATAGCCGCCGCGGCGGAGCTGTGGCGGGAGGACGGCGGGGGCCCCGCCGGGGCAAATTTCGCGAGATTTTGAGTGACATGTGTGACATTTCGTCAAATCGAGGTCGCCTGTGACCTGTGACTGACGAATTGATTAAAAGTCTACAGTACGGCAGAAATTTATTAGTTATCACTGTATTCAGCCTTTGTGTGGTCACTGAGATAGGTGAGTCTGATCCCTCTACTAGCTTGTTCTTCTGATATTTTGTGTTTAGTCAGTGGTTGCATGCTTCTTGTCTCAGCCTTCAGCCCGGGAAGGCTCAGTGCCACCCAAGTGAATTGGACACTGGTGCATTATTTGATGACTGTGGCAACAAATAGTCTATGCACATTCCTCATTCTGTTTCGCATTGTGCGAGTCAGTGGCATCGGTGCTAGCCTCAAGACCTACCGCGGCATGATTGAGATTCTCATTGAATCAGCAGCCATGTATGCCATCATTTACATAGTTCTTGTTCTTGTCTATGCATATCAGTTCTACACTGGTGCACTAGTCTTGACTGCCTTCCCTTACCCTCAGGTGATCTCATTCAGCATCACAGTGTGTACCTCTCCCTTTAGTCGTCAACCATATTAACATACTCTTTCAGGGCATTGCACCCACCCTTATCATCGCCCGTGTCATGGCTGGTCAATCGCGTCCCGACGACTCATGGACGCGCCCAACCCTCCCGCACCTGCGGAGCGATGTTCTCTCTGCCACAGAGTCTTTGCGATTTGCCAGTGCTCCGAACCAGAGTGGCATGCAAACGACGACTGCGGACACCGGACATGCCTCAGCGAATATCGATCTGGAGGCGCAGGTCGTAGAAGACCAGCATGTGCAGGATGGTGAAGATCGCGCTGAAGCCGCCGGCGTGTTGGCGGCTGGCGACAAGCAGGACCTAGGGAAGGTTCGAGATGATGGTCTGGTTGAAGAAGAGCAGGGTCGCGGTGTGCGCAAGGCTGGCACGGTTCTGGTATCAATGTTCTCTTAGTCTGACGTGCTAGGTGCCCCCCGCCCTCCTTTATCTTCTCCGGATATTCATTGGGCCGTGGATTAGATTTATTTATTCGAGTATGTACTTACATCCTACATGTACTTACCCACGAGTTATGACTCGCCGCCGTCTACCCGCGAGCGGTCCAAATACGGCGGTGGTAGCTCTCGCACAACACCCCCATCCCGATGCTGGTATATAATTTTGCGCTCGCCAGCTCTCTGTATCATCGATGTCGACCGTGTAGTAGGCCATGGCGCTAGACCCGGCTGATGGATGCACCAACTGAGACCGCTCAATCTGATGTCCGACGCCACCGAATCAAACGTCGAGTCGGTCGTGCCTGTGCCCAGCCTCCACACTCTTCGACTGCCTTAACGGCGCCAGGGCCATGTTCCCGGCATTAGAATTCGACGAACCACTCGATGTCCACTCGTGGACGAAGGACCAGTACGAGTTTCCACCATATGGTAAGGATCAAACTGGGCTGATGATCGAGTCGCGTCGGACATGGACATGGTCGTCATCCCGTTATTGGATGTCTTGGGCGAATACGGTTGTCCAAGAATGCGTTTATCGACAAGACTTGACCAGCGGGGCCGGCGCTCATGTAAGTAGTAGGCGGGGTTGATGTCCAGTGACTCGTGAGGACTTGCGACCATTATTTCGGCATCTATACCTTCCTCGCCCGCCGTCATCATCTCCATTGGCGTGTATGACGACTAGAACGACGTCGAGCTAACCAGAGCTCATTGCGGACAACCTTCGGGGCGATTTCATCTCTTGGATTTCAGGATCCGCGACGACATTCGGTCCGTCGAAATTGAAAACCGCGCTGTGGACATTGGCCTCCTGGAAAGCAGTCGCCAGATTGAGCTTCCGCAGGTTATCTCCCACTTGCACTCGGTTGACGTAGAGAATATGGAGCTCGTCGTTGGTAGGGTGGATTCGAGGCACCAACTTACGCGGCAAGGGTGACAGCGACGTGGCAGGCTGGAAGGAATTGGTGACGTTGAAGCGGAAACCGCCCCCGACGGGCACAATGCCACTGGACGATCCCGGACGATAGGTTTGGTACGCGGCCTGCGAGTGGTGACTCGAAGATATCTGCTCAATTTTCGAGTCAGTTGAGTGCATGAGCGATTGGCATACATATCTCACCACGCGAGCTGGTAACGTGCGTGCAGAGGAAAAGCGAAAGGAACGCTGGTAGAGGCTCGTATACATTATGCTGCGGTTCGGAGCGCATTCGGGTCTTGGGTACATTCAAGCACGAGCGTCTGGGCCATCATTTACCCTAGACAAATCGACTTTGATGTCCATGCCAACAAATTGGGGTGGGGCCTGAGAAAGAAGAGGGGTTTCGCTGCAGATGTAAATGTCGGTCATGAATGGCGAGGCGTCGAAGTGCATGGATGCCAGAGAGGTATGAAGGTAGATATACGAATAAAATATCGGCGATGTCTGGGGTAGGAGGGTTTGATGAGACATCGATACACTGGAGGACGAAAATTAGTTTACCTGTCGTTCTCCTGGAGAAATGCCGACAAAAAGTCTCCATCAAAATGGAACGAGGCATCGTTCCAGCAGATACGGGCGCTTGAACCCAAACGCGTCAACAATCGCATCATGTCCTCCACTAGCCTCTATGCCGCAGATCCGTTGGCGTCCCACTCTCCCCCATGTCGGCGCATGTAGTATCTGATCTGTTGCAGCGTCAAAAATGAACGAGGTCAAGGAGAAAGGTTGAAACACACCACCCAGTCCTCCCAGATAGAATCCGTGTATGACGAGGTGGACGGGATGCCGACGACGTCGGGGAAGACAGAGGTTCCTTTGTTGAGTAGAGGACAAGTGTAATATCGATATTTCCAGGTATACCCCAAGACGAACGACTTGAATGGAAGATGCAACGAATCGACTGGGATAACGGCATCTGAGTCTTGGAGCCTTTCGTGGTTGAATGCCGCTACGGAGATACGAATCGACGGCTCGCGTACGCTCCGGTGTTCCAAACGAGGTTGCTATTTCGCATGGTTAAGTCGATGCGTTGTCGAGAATACACAATATGAATACGCACCGATGTTTCCCGCGACAATGTTCGATAAATCTGTTGGCGCTTAGGTGCGTGCCCGCGTCCTCTGGTCTAGTAGATCTATTGAACTGACAATGACCATAAGCCAAAAATCTGAAATGAAAGAAACAAGGACGTACATCGGGGATGGACTCGTGCTTGCCACCAACTTGTTGATATCCTACAGTCCATTTATCTGGCCCTGGCCAAGGGATTTTCCGCGCAATGGTTTCCTCCAGCGGTGTAACGAGTATCGAGCTCGTGTGCTCGGCGGTGATGATGATGGCAGAAGGAAAGAGTCAAAATGATCGACGTGCTCTTTTCAGCTCTCTCCCATCACCATCATTATTCATACCGTATTCATGCCTCCTCTCTCTAGCCGGACGATACCCGAAAACAAGCACGAAGGCCGCTAAAACTGCATGAAAAATACGAGACTGGTATTAGGCGCCTTGTCCATACTATTATTGTGCACTTTCTTGTACGAGACTCCACCTATCGCACATGCGGTCGTCTTGTCTCTGGTGACGCGTCGGGAGAGGGCGTGACTGCAGGTACAGCGAGCCCAAGAGAGGAGCCTGTGGGACATGTCTTCATTTTTTGGCAGCACAAGTGGGGTAGTGGTCACTTGCTGCAGTGCTTCAGCCTCACGCTCGATTTTTCCATGGCTTGTCCAGGGAGCTCTGAGACTCTAAAGGCACGACTTTCTGCCTCTGCTTCCTCTTCTTGCTTGCCATCGACGTACGTCGTGCTATGAAATCCCAGTCTTCCTTTCATAAGTAGAATAATATGCATCCAGTCTAGCCTAGCGGCTAAACTGGTCACTGGAGGACTCTTCCCTAGGCTTTTTGCTCCTTTCCCTTTCTGACGCCATTCCGCACAGGCTCCACGGCCTTCGCCCTTTCTTGTGTCCTTCATCTGTATGCGTTGCGTCTGCAAGGATAATGTCTTGACATGTTCCTTAGTTTTCAAGCTTACCATCATCAAGCCGGTCAGAACACAGGTACTCACAGAGTCAAGTTGTAATTGCAGAGAAAGTTTTGATGTATACGTACACCCACGGTTGTGTACTCGTCTCGTCCGGTGCTCTTCTTCCATTTACTCCGAGTCTCAGGCAAATATGTAGTACTCGCCGGAAGGGCAATAGCTCATTCCTTACTGTCGTAAGGGAGAATTGAATTTTTATGGTGTGAAATTTTGGACAGCCTTGCTCTCTGTCATCACCGTCTTGCATCCCCTTCTCGAGAGCATTTTGTTTCCTGACCTTCGAGTCCAAGAGGTACAAGGTGTCATGTGTGCTTCGAGTATGCGGTACACAATAGATCATACTAGTTTCCCATAAGCCATATCATAGGCCATTTTTTGCTTGTTCGATCAAACAGTCAGTAATGTACACACCTCTTTGAATGGTCATTGGTATAAGAGGGGATTGAGTGCTCGCAAGAAGAGTTACATTGCACGAAGTCTCCCTACTATAAAGCCACAACAAGTTCCGTTTATAGTACATTCGACGGGTCGGCAAGTTAAATTAGATTTGTGTACACTCCGTTCCAGAAGTTGACGTTAAAATAGTCGTGCTAAATCACGGACGGACGCCACCAGCTCGCTCGCACCCACCCACGACGTGTCGGCAGATCCAGGAATCCAAAGGCCGCAAAAAGTTTCCGCAATGAGTTTGCGACTTCGTTCCCGTCGTTATGCTGGATAACACCAATTCGATGACCGCGGGGGGACAAAGTCATCCACCGACCGTTGTTAATGTTGACTGCGATCAATGCGGGGATGTTTGGTTCGTCAGCGACGCGGAGCACATCGACCTGCTGGAAAGCAGTCGCGAGATTGAGCCTCCCCAGGTTATCTCGCACCACCTCAACACGCTATTATTGTAATTTGCAACGGGGGGGGACCGTTGGTGGAGAACATGGAGGTTGTCGCTGGCAGGGCTTAGAACTTGGGATAAATATCGTGGATTCGCAACACAAACTTACATGGCAACGGCGAGAGGGATGCAGACGGGATGAGCGCTGGAAAGATAGGTGACAGTGAAGCGGAAACCGTGAGCACCAACAGGCGCGGTGCCACCAGCTCAGACTTTTTCTCCAGTCCATATTTACTGGGCTGCGGGTGTTGATTCCGACGTATCTGGTCACTTGGCGAGTCAGCTGTGTGTACTAGAAATGAGGATATATCGGCATACGTATATCAATACGGGAACCAGAGCCGAAAAGGATGCTAGAAGAGGCCTCGCCCGTTTTCGACAGCCCATTCGGGTCTTGAGCGCGTTCAAGCGCGAGCTTTACCACCGCAGATTGGGCTCCAGTACTTGTCAAAGTACCTGGATTAATTTACATATGATTCGTGCCCGCCGCCGACCCCCGAGCAATTGCGCGGGGGCTAGCGACGTGCACGAGACAAATCGCTGAAGTCCCGGCTACTCGTGTAGACAAGAACCGGGACTCAACGAAGTGTAGATGGTGGGGAGGGAGGTACACGCTCAGAAATGGCGCCGTCACGAGTGCGAGTAACGGCAGCAGCGGGCAGCGTGTTCGTTATCGTCCTAAGCGTTGTCGTGGTCGTCGTCGTTGTCACCCTGTTCATCATCGTTGTCCACGGGTGCTCAGAAATTTGATACACAAGAGAGAGAGAAATACGTACTGTCTTGGGCTGAACGCGTCCGCGACGCTGTCCAGTCCAGGTCACTACTCGCCTACACCTCCGGTCGTATCAAGACCTTGTCCGCCTGAATGCCATCCATCGTCGTAACACCAGCGCCGTCGTGCAGACGAGTATTAGTACGCGCCATTCCGGGCGCGCGCGTATACAGCGAGGCGGGTAAAGTGGGCAGCTGCGAGGTCCCGCTCGCTATCCCATAGTAATGCGGCCTCGTCCTGAGGGCTTACGCGGTCCAGAAGGCGCCGTCGCGAAGACAGATGCCAGAAATGGCCCCGGAACAAATCCAAGGGCGCAGCGGCCGGCGCGAAGCCAAACCACGCCAGAAAAGCACACCAGAACGAAGAGAAGGTTTCAGACAAGCCCCAGAAAATTTTCTGGGGCCGACAAGCACAACGAAAACGTTGTGCTGTGATGGTAAGAGGGTAACAACAGAGATCGGAGCGGATCGATCGTTATCCGGCAAATGCCGGAACTGTCGGCCAACTCGGCGATTGCGGATATTCTTCCGCAACGCCGTTTTTCAACGACGTTGGGCTCATTTGAGCCCGAATAAATTTGATAAAATTCTCAAAAATATGAATGAGCATCGAGGCAAGTATTAGGCAAGTACTTGCCCCAGATACTTGCCTCTCCAGAGCCATACTTGCCACCTGTAGACCACCCGGGTGGTGGCAAGTGCCGGGTGTGCAGGTGCCGGGTGCGGCACCACCCGGGTGATGACGATACTTGCAGATATCTGCAAGTACTTACCACTCGTGCCTTGCTCTAAGGGTGAGTTAAAGCCAGAGAACTTACCTATATGGGATGGTAATCCTTACCAGGCTATCGAGTGGTTCTTCAAAGTACTACACCTCGCTCGCCTAGGTCCGCGGATGCCGGAACAGTTAGGATCATGGCTATGGAAGGGTTTCAAGGAGGACTCTGACATCTACACCTGGTATAACACGTTACCTCCTGAAGATCAAGTCGCGTCACGTCAGAATGTTTTTACCCTGCTGAATATGATTAAGGACGACTTCCTCGGTGATGGATGGCAGAACACCATGAACGATGTCTTCAAGGCGCAACGTTTCCGACAGAGAGGTCACGAGAACGAATTACCGCAAGCCTTCATAACTCGCCGCGCCATGTATTCGAGGATGTTGACGCAGACCCCAGTAGGAAGCGTCGAAGAAGTGCGAGTTGTGTTACGTCGCGCGCCGCTAGTTTGGCGACCACTTCTGAATGTCACCTCTATCCGGAACACCAAGCGGTTAATGGCACGGGTTATAGAACAGAGTAAGGCGCTCACGGTCGCGTGGAAGAACGACATTGGAAGACCAGGTTCAAACGAATTGAAGAACGAGGTAGTCGCAGCCTTGAGGCAGCTTGGCTACGATCCGCGGGATAGACCTCGATTCAGGCCTCCGAATGCGGTGGCCAACTTAGTAGCGCAAGACACTGATCAAGAGGAAACATCTGCGTACTTGATCAGTGGAGAGGAAAACCATCAAGAACACGAAGAACACAACTGTACCTGCGAAGCCCATCAAGTCAAGGCAAAACGGCAACGAGCTCCACCTAAGGAGTACTTCTTCAAGAAGGAGGATACCCCAACTAAATTCAAGGTACCTCCTCCGTCACCCTGCAAGGTGTGTGGCAGCTCATTACATTGGGACAAGGAATGCCCGCACTGGAACGAATACCAGGTGTTAATAAAGAAGAAGTCTGCGAATGTGATCTCAGCTGAAGAAGAATATGAACGCACTTTTCAAGTCATGCTGACGGAGCAGCAGGCCGCAGAACAGTTCGACATGGATAAAGTTCAGGGTTTTGACTTGGCGTCTCGCACCACTGAAGCCCCGGAAGCTTGCAGTGTAGAGAGTAAGTCCAACTGGAAAAAGGAGGAGGAAATTCCGCGTACCAAGCATCCGTCAATTACAATCGAAACTGTATACGAGCCAGACGAATTAGAGATTGATAACCATCACTCGGCGGAGAGATTCCTAGTGGAACCCTTAATCCCAGACCCAGACGACCAAGGCGACCGGGGTGAAGAGCTTCTAGATCTAGCAAAAGAAGCCCAGAGTGTAAAGACAACGACAGAGAGTCAAGGGGGGACGTATACGAAACGCCCATCAGTTATGATGGAAACCGTCGATGAACCCGACGAAACAGAAGTCAAGAATCATCATTCGGCGAAGAGATTCCTCGTAGAGGATATATCGGCCATGGACTGTGAAGTCAAGGAAGAAGTGACCAACATTCTTGATCCACTACAAACGGATGTACCAGAACCGACGCAAGAAGCACCGAAGGAGACACAGAATGCTGAATCACGGTCAGAAAATCAACAGCCGCCAAGTGAATTACCAGTCCGGAAACTCGCTAAACGAAGGAAGACGAAAAGCGGTTCTTCAGCAATTGGTGTATCTGTTTTAGCGGTCAAAGGATGGATTGGTTCTACGAAACAAGACCCCATATACCTGCGCCACGACTCCTGCGCAAATATCTCCTTGATCTCGAAGGAGATGTACGACAGCATCGAAAATAAACCTCCTCTCAAGAATGGACACAAAATGAAATTATGGCAAGTCACCGATAAAGAATCCACGTTACACGGATATACCACGCTGCCGATATTCACAATGTCCGAACACGGGGAAGTGATTGAAACCGAAGCGGAGGTGTATGTCCTGTCGAACATGTCAGTACCTATTTTGCTCGGTGAAGACTACCAGCTTACATATGAAATCGGCACGAAACGAAGCGTGACCGAAGGGAGTAGGATCAGTTATGGGAACAAGGAAGAACTATCAGTGAAAGCAGAGGCCGTGAACCGAGTAGAAGATTACGCCAAGCTCAGGCCAAGTGCTCATTCACTACAGAGCTTCGTGAAGGCTAAGGTGCACAGGAGAAACAAGTCAAAACGGCAGAAAACGAAAATCCGGATGGATATCGACTCCCGGACAATTCGAGCAAAACACGATGTCAAGCTAAAGCCACAATACACTCACAATATCGAAGTCGAAGGGCCCTTTGACATAGAAGCCGAATGGATGGTGGAAAGAACGTTGATTGAAGAATCAAAGAACGCCTATCTAGCGATACCGAATGTCTTGATCTCTTCGCGATCTCCGGTTATCCCGATAGCCAATCCTTCGAACCACCCGAAAATCATTCGTAAGGGCGAACCTCTAGCAGTAGTGGTAAAGGCCGGCGACTACTTCCAGCAACCAGCAGACGAGAGCCAACTGGAGGCCATGATTAGCAGCGCTGAATTGATGGCGGCTATCGTAGACTTACACATGGAAGAGGAGGCTAAAAGCGAAGCCAACGTGGCCATGAACGAATCCACGTCGAAGGAACCAGAGGAACAATCGACCGAAGGAGAACAAGAAAAAGAGTACGGGCCTAAAACTGCAGCTATGCCTGATCCAACGATCTATCCATCAATCAAAATAAGGGAGTTGTTGGACATAGGCGAAATCCCGGAGAACCTGAAGGAGAAAGCGTGGGACGAAAAGACGCCGGAAGTGCCCAAGTTATGGATAAATCTCGGGGCCGCGAGTCCAAAGCATGAATACAAACAAGAATGGGCGGAAACGCTAGACGACACGACAGTATGGGTCGAAAGAGTCATAGGCTACTACTCCAGGAGATTCCGTGGAGCAGAAACACGGTACTCGGCAACGGAGCGAGAAGCTTTAGCGGCCAAAGAGGGTCTAGTAAAATTTCAACCATTCATCGAGGGCGAATTTGTTGCTCTGGTCACGGACCATGCCGCTCTACAGTGGGCTAGAACTTACGAAAATTTGAATCGCAGACTGGCCGCATGGGGTACGATTTTCTCGGCCTATGCTCCAAAGCTCGAAATTGTACACCGTCCAGGACGCGTCCATTCCAACGTGGATCCGCTATCAAGGTTACCAAGAGAACCCCCGGACCACACTTCACCAATAGTCAGTGACGAAAAGATCCTCCAACCACACAACGACTTGAACGATAGTCAGGAAGAAGGATGGCGCAGCGAACCAGCGCGGAAAATGGACGCCATGTGGATCATTGGAGAAGCATACGTGATGACGAGACGGCAGGCAAGAGAAACACTTGTCGATGCACTGGACTTCAGTCTGGGGGGCGAAGAGCGTGACACAGAAAAACAGGACAAGACAGAAGTCCAGGTAGATGACGGTCAAGAAAAAGATCAAGAACTACCGGATCAGTCGCGTCGGACCCTCGATCAGGACATTGATGTCATCTCAGACGAGTTATGGGATTATCTTCAGTCGTTACAAGTACACGAATCTCCAGAACACGTAGCCTTTGTTCACATGGACGCCGAGACGCGAATGAAATTCATCGATGGCTACCGAAAGGATCGGGAATTCAAGTCGCCATACAAGGAAGCTCAAGGCGCGAAGAACAACCGTTCGCTGGGAGGTAGATTTCTCGTAGATGAACAGGATTTGCTGTTCTTTATGGATGCCGACTTGCAACCTCGACTGTGTGTTCCTAAAAACCTACAACAAGATATCCTTACGGAAGGACACGAGTCGGCCAGCGAAACTAGCCACCTCAATGGTGCACACTTATGGAGAAAACTGTCTGCCAAGTTCTATTGGCCAAAGATGAAGAAGGATGTTATGGAATTCGCTGAGACATGCGATATCTGTCAAAAGACCAAAACTTCAAACTTCAATAAGTACGGTTACCTGATACCGAATCCAATTCCGACTCGACCATACCAATGTGTATCGATGGACTTCATCGTAGATCTGCCCTGGTCGAACGGGTTCAACGCTATTCTTGTGACTGTGGACCGTTTGTCGAAACACGCACAGTTTATCCCTACCACCACGGGAGCAGACGCAGAGGAGTTCGCCCGGTTGTTCGTGAAGCATGTCGCCTCTAGGTTCGGGCTCCCAGACGACATGATAGCGGATCGAGATCCTCGATGGACGTCCGAGTTTTGGAAGGGTATAGCGAAGTTTCTGAAGACCAAGATGAGTCTATCCTCAGCGCATCATCCTCAACATGATGGACAAACCGAAATAATCAATCGGCAATTGGAAGTAATGCTGAGGGCTTACATATCGGGTGACAAGAGCTCTTGGTCCGAATGGCTTGCAGTGCTCGAATTCGCGTATAATTCTCATGTCAGTGCGTCGACTAAGGACTCTCCTTTCAACATCCTATATGGATTTCAGCCTACCTCCCCTCTTGACCGATTAGCACAATTTCAGCAGCTAAACCGAGCGGAGAAGACGGACCAATTCACTAGGGACAGCAGACTTTTCATGCAAGAACTAGACATGCACAGAGAAAGCGCCCGGTTAGCCATCGCAAAAGCTCAAGAAAGTCAAGCCAAGTACTATAACGAAGGACGAAAACCCGTCCCTGATTCATTTACCGTTGGTCGCCAAGTGCTTGTCAATCCACATTCCCTAAGCTGGAAAGAGAGCAAGGGCAAAGCAGCAAAGCTCACTCAACGGTGGATTGGGCCCTTCGAAATACAAGAAGTCATTAACCCGAAAGTCTTCAAGTTGCGGGTCAGCAGCAAATATCCAGGATCCCCCATATTCAACATCGAACATCTCAAAGCATATAAAGAAAGTCCGCCTAAATGGAGGAAGAGAACGCGACTAGTGGAGACCCGTAGCGGTAAAGAGAGAACCGAGGACGAGGTGGAGGATATTGTCGGCCATAGATATCGTCGCGGCCGGTTGGAGTTCCTTCTTCGATGGACTGGTCTTGGTCCGCAGTTCGACTCTTGGGCATCCACCGCAGACGTTACAAACGCGCCCGAGTTAGTCCACGCGTACCGGAAAACTCATAACCTCTAAGGGACGCGCTTAGAGAGGATAAACTAAATTATTACGATAAAACGAAACCGAAAATGGACAGCGGACGTAGGCGAGAAACGAGACGGAGACGAGCAAAGGAAAGACACGAGGAGAACACGAGGACGTGACAGCGTCGGAAATCAATTCTGGTTAAAACCCGTCAAAAAGGACGAAAAAACTAAACACTGCAACTCATACCTGTTACTGGCCCTCATAGACTCCAGAACAAAGATGCCTAGCAGCCTTTTCCTCACCAACAGCTGCAACCAAGTCACTCGCCACCGAATCCTAGCTGGACCGAACTCAGGGATGATGGATCTAGTTTCGATTAACGACGCGCATATGAACCATCCAGGGCGCGTCGTATCGCTGGCACACCGTGTTCGAACCAGCGTAGTCGTCGTCACTCCTGCGATGGAGTTCTTGGAGAAGGTGATAGTCGACTTCGAAGATGTGAAGGTTATGGCGGGATTTTCGGTGGACGCGTGGTGGGGACAAAGTCAACCTGCTACAATCAAGTCAGACGGTCGATGGTACGAGGACTTGAATGGGGAAAGCTTACCTCCAATCATCGAGGCGGAGAATGACCGAACTCGTGTGCGCTTTGACGTCGAAGAAGAAGAGACCAGGCAAGCAAAAAGAGATCTCACCTTCGTTACGCAATGCTTTCAGGAGATCTTTTGCCATCCAACATTTCCCCTCGGCACCACTCTTCCTGCCACCTTGGATCCATCCGTATTCGATTATCCGTCCTTATCAGTCGAAGTTGCACAGAAGATTTGGCAGTTGTGCAAAATCGTGATGAACCATGGCCTAGGCGTGATTCGCGGATGGTGCTTCATGATTGGTCGTAGAGAATGGGGAACTATCTTCAGCGGACAGGCGATGGAATGGTTGATGGAAGTAAAGGTGATGGACGGACCGAGCAGAGGGACGATCTGCAATTTGGAGGACGCGTCACACGGGTCGTTGATCCGGCAAGGGCTGAAAACGACATCCCGATCGCGGTGCTCCGTCAATCATTGCCTCCGATATCACCGTCCAATCGAGGTTTGAGACTCGACACCAGGTTGAATCAAAGGTATCATGCCGCTTGTCACGACCTGGGTCGTTTTCTACCTGCCTCGGAGGTCTACCCCTTCTACCGTACCGACTACTCTTTCGCACTTCGGGAATTCGATGAGCATTTCATTCGGCTTCATCATGTATTCGTAACTAATCTCCCAGGAGTGCTACCGGACAACGTCGAGACTTATCTGTGCCCGGGTAAGGAGTGGAAGCCATTCCGGATCGCAGTTCTCATGGCGAAGCTTGCGTCTTTCTGCTATGTGCGAAGTATTCATCCTTCATCATCCGCCGAACGCTATAAAATCGTCTTCCATTCCGACCAGCGGCTTGTCTACCCTCCTGGTACCCAAGCCGAAGCGTTATTCAAGGAAATTCTGCATGTAGCCTTGAACTTGGGGCTGTATCAGAAGATGGTGACGCTATTGGAATGGCATGTCTCTTCTCACGGACCAAGACCAGACGTGGAGCAAGTATCCGATCTTCCTTTTCCCCATCTTCGGATGAAAGAAGATTACGACGAGGCGGAAATGTTGCCAGATATAGACTTCATGGAGCGAATGATCTTTGGCACGGTATGTTACCTGCAGAACTTCTTGAAACTTTCGATGTTTACCGTCCATCAGTCCCCGGAGCCTGAATCGGCAGAATCGCATCAACGAGACGAAGCCATTGCGCCCAATGTGACGGAGAAGGAAGTGTCGATTCAGGAAGATTCCGCTAATGGAAGCCCGGAATACCATCCAAGTTCTCCTACGTGGTCGCATTTGTCGACCCCACCGACTCATTACGGGAGCCATATTGGCATCGAGGCACTTTACAACGCTTAAAGAGGGAATGTCGGGAGGTTTTATGATGGCAATTTCGAGCAGGGGGGCACTGTAACATGGGAGTATTGTCGGGATCGAGTCAGTACTCTTCCCCTTGGGTTAAAGGCAGCGGTAACTGACTCTTTACTTACGGTATGACTAGATATGACTAGTGCTCTTAATTACCTATAAAGCTCGTCGTAGATAAACTAGAATACACTCTTTTCTTTCACCAAACTCTTTCTTCGCTCCTCGCGTTAAGGCCCGCGTCGGGTCAGCGAACCGCGTTGACTGATCTTGTGATCGAGTCGAGTACCTGCCTTCTTCCTAACCTCATTCAAACCTTCTCTCAGTTACTCATCGTCAGGACACTCGACGATAACAATATCTCATTCATCTATCTACACCACTGCTACGCCGTACGGATCCTTCACGCGTCCGTTAGACTCCGAAGCGCTCGTCTCCCAGGTAAGGCTACGTAACCATTTACGTGTCGCCTTACAGAAACGATCGACATGCCCTTTTTGTCTTTCTCCCATCATCCACATCCTCCCTCTGGCCCGTCCACACACGGAAACAAGCACGACGACCGCTATGACTGCGTAAAAAGGAGCGAAACACGAGGGTAGTATTAGGTGCGTTTTCCATATTATTATCGCAGACTTTCTTGTCCTCATGGCCACATTGCAGGTTGTGCTACTATGTAAACTAGACTTCAAAATGTATACGGCTCTTCGTAATCACGCTCTGTAACTTCATGAACCGGGATGCCTCAAACTACCCGTGCATGAGCGTGTTCACAACGGATTGATAAACGTCCTCTAAACAAGGTTTCCTCCCCGAATTAGCTCAGGCTGTACAAACCGAACGGGGATCACGACGTGCCAGTACTTCCTCTTAACATCATGCTCCCGAGTACAGTCTTCGCCGCCCCACAGCAGACCAGACTTTCCAAAAGGCCAACTCTCGCGATGGCTGTATAGCCTTAGGAGACCGGAACCTTCTCGAGAGTCGCCATAACCGCGACGATACAAGTGCATCCATGGACGAAGTCGATCTCAGGTTTCGCGCCTCGGACGACAGGATATATCTGCGCAATGGCGGACGAGCGAGCACATCTTTCGAAAGATTCGACGCGTTCCTTGTTCGTATCGCGTTACCGTCATTTTTCTACATTCATACATGACTTACACTGTGGTATTCACTTCTAGGGATTAGCTAAGGTTGAATCACTGCACTTCTGTTCGACAGCCCATTGGCCTTATCAACAAAAAACTGGTCGCGGTACGCAAGGATTCCCTTCATCCAAATTCGGAGACCACCAACGTTCCTGTTTTTGCCGTACTAGCGCGCAGGTCGCAATCAAGAAGGCGGCTTCCCATCGTATTACGGTTCCTGCGGAGAGAACTCACATATCGAACCTGGAAGTACTGATCCCTTCAAGCGGACCCAACGCGACTGCTTGAAACCTCAAGAAGGACTACCTAATTCTTTGCGCTAGTATGGTGGGTCTACTGACCGCTGGTTTGGATACAATGAAAAGGTCAGATACCCCATGTCTTTCTTCAGGCGCTTACGTTTAAGCGAGCTACGTAGATCGCTCTCGACTCGAGTGTACGTACCACCTTGGTTTTCAACCGGTATCGCCGCTTCCTCCGAGGAATGCTTGGACGCCTGCTTCAACAAGATGTATCAAATTGTCTACAATACTGTTTCTATCAAGCACCAAATGAAAAGACATTTCTTCCAATACGTACGTCGCGACCAGAGCCGTTACACCACAGGTGCTGGTAGCTACCAAGTTCAAAGGTTCAAAGACTGGACCGGGATTCCCAACGTAGGTGCTGCTTGGACCGTCGACTGTGGAGCGCCCCTCTGGGTGCGAGTTTACGACATATAATCTTGCTTGGTGCGCGCCATACGAGAAGGGATACGTGAATTGGAAGCCGGAGACGCAATCACCGGCAGCCACCGCTTTCTTTAGTTGAGAGGGTGTAGAGGAAGACGCGGTTCACGCCTTGACGTATCGCCTTTGCTTCGCCGTATGAATGTCCACCTCAAAAACGACGTCATTTTGTCTGCTCGAGGCGGCACGTTGGCCTTGGGACACTGTCATTCGGACTGTAGTTCGCGCTTGCCTTTGTCCGCCACCGTCTCACCAGGCTTTCGCACGTCTCTCTATCACCTTGCACACGGTCGCTGTCATTTCCGCGGCCAAGCGAGCGCGTCTGGAGGTGCATTAGCTGGAGGACTAGGAGGAGCAAGGAAGGAAGAAGATGGGAAGTTCAGAACCGTCATCCTCATGGACGACTACATTCCCCACCTAGCTTTACAGGAGGGTGACGACGTAGGATCTGGAGCTTGATGCCCGTGTCGAGATTTTGGCGCGGGTTTGCCTGGATGGTACTCCTCGAACCTGTCGGTCCTGGGCTTCCTCAACGTCGACATCCTCTTATACTTTCTTCCTGGGCCTTTTAACCGTTGGATGCGACCGATAATGTCACATCGGCAAGTTATCATTTCTCTTGGGGATCCTCAGCTGACTGTGTACAGGTACACTGTACAATACATACTGTAGCCAGTGTGACCTAACGGTTAAGTGCTGAGCTGTTCGCCTCTGAGTAGTCTGTTTTTTGCTACGTTAAGCGCCCATAGGCTCCTCCCTTGCCTGTACGCGCCTGTTCATTCTCCTCTAGTCCATATACTTCACTTCTTCGCTAGCCGGATTTTTTCCTGTTTGCGCTCATGACCCGGGATGCGCTGGGCATATAGGTTTGATCTTATTCTCGTAAGATATTCCCGTCATGATTGTTTCCCGCATCGACTCTCTAATTGGCGGGAGAGGTAGTGAAGCGGTTTGCTTATCTTCTGTTATAAGACTGATAGGATTTTTGGGGTGGACTTCCCGCAGGATGTTGATGTACTGCTTTCTGTTCTGACATTTGTTGGTTTCTTTCTATGTCATAAAAGGTGAGTTTCTTGCTATTGCAACTCGGACTGACTTCACCTTTCCGTGGTAGGTCCTTCGTCGCCCATCTAGCCTAACGGTACATGTAGCGAATGGGAAATGTGCGTGTAACCTTTTTGTTATTAAGCGCCCATCTCTTTCGAAGCTCCACCCTTCATCGCGGGCTTTTGTCTTTTTGCCTGTGCATTCCTCTTCCGCCTCCCCCTTATTTACTAAATGCCAGTGTCATAGGTGGAACACTGGACCAGGATCCCATCATGGCATTTCCATTGTCGAAGTTTCTCACTGCGGAGACATCTTTCACAGTGGCATCATACCTTCCTGATGGTTTATAAGCAAGCCAGTTTGACCTAGCGGTTGGATTGCAGTTCTTAGAAGGACGCGACGCGGACGTGGTTTTTGGATCTTTTCAACGGACAACAGGACACCGGTTACCAGAACGACTTCCCGGAGGAAGAGGAAGAGTTTAGCGCGGAATTAGATCCAGACAGTTGATGATTAGATGTCAAAAACTTGTCTTTGCGTCCCCCAAGTATCGTCTGCCTTGGTCGAAAGAGCATGGGTGCTGCAGGTTCGCAGGCTGATTTGAAGTGCGGATGACCGGACCGGGAATTCCGATCCTCTTTGCCTCCCGTCGTCATGGCCAAAATTGGCCTGAGAGCTGATATATAATAGGCCTGTTGACTATCGAACGTCTTTGAGGCACATATCTCGCATGAAAGCAAGCACGCAAATACGCACGAAATGTTTCTCAAGTCCAAAGACCAGGATAGAAAAAGGTAGCTCTCTGCCGGTCTTTGGAGTCGCCTCGACTAGTCGTCGCTGCTCTGTCCTGTATCCACCCTCTTTCCACACCTTCTCCTGCATGCGGTTAATGTGCCAGTGCCTGCTTCTGCTCCTCGTCGTAGAGATAGCGCGACGGTATGTTTCACTCGAGTCTCTTGAGGCTCTGGATATCGCAAGTTGGATTGTGCATTACGGAATGTCCTTAGACGTGATGCCAGAAGGAGGATATGTGTGAATGCGACGCTCTATTTGGAGGGGGTTAGGCTTGCATCGAGGATCCTTACATTTCGCGAGCGCTTCGACTAGTACCCGTCAATTTCCATGGCGTTGTCACCCCTCACATGACACCGTAGAGAGATAGGTCCGAAGAAGAAGACGCTGAGATTGCTTCCTGTGACCGAGCAGGAGGAGGAGGCTCCAGACTGGCACCTCTTCCTCCAACCTTCCTACACGTCATTGCCCTCATCGCATGTCGCTGTCTTTCTAGACATGCTTCGCGAACTGAGCGCTCATATCTACGAGCCTCAGCGTGCTCTACGAGAAAGGAGACCCAAGTCGGGAAGAGAAGAAGAGCTTGCCGCAGGCCTCGCGACCGGGTCTGGCTATGAATCACCACACACATACACACCTGCTCTTGTCGATGGAGAGCATGGCTCAAGGCTCAGAACGCATCCAAGGGAAGAGGTGCGGAGGACGATAGTGCACTTGGAAGCTGGAGAGAAGAGGCACTAACATCAATTCTCTTGCAGGAGTGCAATTTACTTATTTTGTTGCAGGTTTAGTGTTTGAACAAAACTATGGGAGTCTTTTCTTGCGTTTCGGCGGTGGAGGTGGTGTATCGGCTGCCTTGTCACTGTGCAAATGGTCTCTCCTCGACCCTTTTTTTGGGTAGAGGTCTCTTTGGCGTTCAGGAGCATCTTTCTGCCTACTACCAGGTTTGGCGGGCTCGAACGGCTGTAAGTTGGACAAAGCCAGGACTTTTCTGATACACCGGAAGGGCAATGGCTCATTCCTTACTGTCCTTAGTTCAAGGTGAATGCTTGATTTTTTTTGTGTAGCACCGACGCGTGCTATTCTTACAATGGAATTTTAGGCGCGTACTATAGCTTTGCTTTCCGCCGTAACCTTCTTCGGTCCGCCTCCCTGTAACCATTGATCCTCTTCTCGAGAGTGTCTGGTTCTGACCTTTGAGCTTAAGATATGGGGTGTCATGCGTGCTTCGAGTACCGCAATGTGACCGTACGAGAGGAGACCGCGCTAGCTGAGTGGTTACCAGTGGTGATTCCCTCGCATGGAACATTTGTGGAATTTTTGTTTTGTTCGATCGAACAGTCAGTAATTTACACCTCTTTGAACGGTATAACAGGGGATTGAGTGGCAAGAACAGTCGTATTCGTACGCGTCGCGAGGTGAGTTAAATTTGCACACACTCCATTCCAGAAAAACAGTAAATAGTTGTATATCACGGACGAACGCCATTCGTGCACTGCTCGCTCGCATCCATCCACGACGCGTCATCGGACGTCTAATCCTGGAATTCAAAAGGCGGAACCGCTACGACTCATGATTAATAGCGCGCCTTCGTTCCCGTCACTATACTGCACGACGCAGGAGGGATGGCCACGGCAGGTAATTGTTGATGTGGATTGCAATCAGTGCCAGGATGTTCGGGCAGTCAGCATTGAAAGCGACGCTCTGGGCACCCAGCTTCTTTGAGCCTCCGCAGGTTATGGTCGACTTGAACTCCGTTGACGTAGGGGATAGAGGTTGTCGCTGATAGCTTTTCGAATTTAGGATAAATTGAATTTTGAGCGCAAACTTACGTGGCACAACGGCGAGTGTGGCGCAGGCGCATGTCCCGAAAAGATCCATGATGTTGAAAAGGAATCGTGCCGCCGGGCGCAGTCCCACCAGGCGAGGCTTCTTCAGTCCAGATCCACTGAGCGATTCCGGATGACAGGCTTGATACGCGGGCTGCAAGTGTTGACTGAGAGGTATTTGTGAGTCAGGCAAGCCTTACCACCGCCGCGTGTGGGCCCATGGGTCACACAGGGGTACAAAGGTGGGCGGCTCGACACGATACTGGAGGGTATGATGAGATGTCGATATGAAGGATAACAGTTTGCACGCACCTTGCGTGCTCCTGGAAATATGCTTTGGCCAAAGTGAAACGAGATACCACCCCAGTACATCCGGGCGGTCCGACCCAAACGCGTCAACAACCGCATCGAAATCCTTCGCCGGCCTCTGGGACTCCCATGCTTCGGGGGCCCACTTTTCCCGTGCCCGCGCACGTCGTACCAGACCTGTCGCGGTGTCAAAATCAAACAAAGTCAAGAAGAAAGGTTGTGTACCAGGGAAAAACAAAGATCACGTCCCTCCCAGACAAAATTTGCGTATGAAGACGAGCGGGGTCTTGGACGGGGTGCCTGAGACGTCGGCGAAGGTAGGTGTCCCCTCTGCTAAGGCGAGGAGAGGCATCTTAGCACAAGGGTGTTATTGGTGTTTCCAGGTCGCAGGACGAACAGCTTGGAAGAATAAGTCGATCCGTTTTCGAGAATACATATACGAATACACACCAAGCCTAAGCCTCCTGCGGCGAGTGTTTTATGAATTCTCTTGACGCGTAGGTGCGCTTTCCGCGTCCGTTTGCGACAGTCCTCTGGGTGACAGGTTACGTTTGACCTCGTGCTTGCTACCATCGTGTTGGATATTCCATTTATCTTTCATTGGCCAAAGAGTTATCTGCATGATGGTTTCCTCCAGCGCGTATCATTGTGTGATGATGATGGCAGGAAGGAACGAGTCAAATGATCGACGTACCCTTTTCGTCTTCCTCCCATCATCATCATCCCTCTTGCACTGAACCAAGCAGCGAACCAAGGACGACGACTTCTAAGACTGTGAGAGCGAGTGAAATATTGGACTGGTATTAAGTGCGTTATCCCTACTATTCTCGTGTACTCATGCCCACATTGCAGGTTGTGCTACTAGGCTTCGAAATGTATACGGCTCTTCATAATCACGTTCTATAACTGCATGACTTAAAATGCTTCAAACTACCTGCGCACGAGCATGTTCGCAACGGACTAATGAACGTCCTCGAATCCAGGATAACGTCTTCGCCGAATCGCTACCTCTGCTTTCAAAACCAAAATGGGAATCACGATGTGCGATATTCTCCGCTCGACATATGCCCTCCTTACCTAGACTGTTATCCCAGTTTACCGTCGTACCATTCGTGGTCCTACTGTCCCGAGTTCTTCCCTGGAACTGTCGTTTGTCGCTCCAAGAAATGTCTACAACCCGGGCCTACATGGCCGACGTCTACGATGCCTTCGTGGCCGCAGGGCCTTTATCCCTTCGCCATAAGGGATAGGACTCCACATACGCAAGGATCTCTCTCACGTAGTCCCGTCCAAGACGATTTCACGTCCCGGATAACAACATTTGTCGTTGCGAGACTGGATTAGTCCTATCGGCTTCCGCAGGAGGAGTTTGACTGTGTACGAGGTCGGTCTCTGTATTATCTTCTTCGAATGTCAGCTTACACGAGATGTCAGAAAGTGAATCTCACCATAGATTGGATTACCGCGCTTCCATTGTTCTTCGCGCAAGGTCCAATGACAAATGCAATTTGTATCGCGGAACTCCGTACCGGGATTTGGGAAACTCTGTTCCTTCCTTTCCACTGCCATGGCTTGAATCGACGTGGACGCTGACAATCATCCCACCTCTGGTTGTGAGTCTACGACGTAGAACGGTATAAGTCTGCATGCCGCACAAGGAAGGACTCCATACGGATTGGACGATGGACTCAACACAGTCACTGGTTTCTTCGGTGGAGAGAATATGTAGAGGAGAGGGATTAGAGGCTCGCGCTTGAACGTCTCGTCAGGCATTTGGCGCTCCGCTGTGTTGGAAGTCGCCTCACACACGTTGCCGTCTTGTCTACTCGTGGGCGACAGACATCAGCGTGGACGTCAGTATCGCTCGTGCTCGTCCGTCACTGCCTTACCTGACATTCATACGTCTCTCCCGTCATCTGTCTTGTCTGCTTATTTGCGGCTGAAAGAGCTGGTCTGGAGCCCCCGTCGTTTCTCTTCACAGTCGAGAAGAAGAAGAAATGACGTGATTGGGATTTGGAGGTTGATGTATGTGGAGATCTTGGCGCGAGTTTACGTGGATGGTACTTTCGCCAACTAATTGCTTAGAGCGTCATTCTCCTTCTCTCAGCAGTTTTTTGGTTCGAGATCCCAAACAGACTGCCTGTTGTAGCCGGCGTGACCTAACGGTTAAGCGCTGAGCTGTGACGTAGGATGATCATGGCAAGTAGTCTTTTTATTCTTCTACGCGTGAAGCGTACGTCGTGCGTCCGTTTGGGCCTGTTCTATCTAAAGTCTCCGCGTAGGCTTCGTATACGTCTTCGAGACGAGCTTGGTTTTCTTTTATATAGTATGCCCTGCTCCGAGCAACGGTCTCCATGTGGGTTCGATCGAGTAAGAGAATACCGTCCAGCATCGGCTCTCTAATTGGCGGCGGAGGTAGTGCAGTGGTTTGATTACCTTCCGTCATTGTCTCGGCGAGCATTCGTGAATTTTTGGCTCACGCCTTTGGGGACACGTACTGCCCGGTGCCAGCCGCACGTTCATCCGCCATGCAGTCCCTCTCAGTTATGATTGATCTAGTACAAAATGTGAGTTCCGAGCTCGCGATCCTATTGTGACTTTGACGTCCTCTGGTAGATCTCTGTCGCCCATCTAGCCTATTGGTAAATGGAGCGGGTTGACCAGGTTGCGCGTGAAATTTTTGTTACACTACTATTCATGAGGGCCATTTATTCTGCACTATGTAAGTGCTTATTTCTTTCCTTCTGTCGTCATCTGTGTCCTCATGAAGTGCTTTATTCATCTTTCCGCCTGCGCATGATCTCTCTCCTCTGCATCAGCCCCCGCGTTTTTGTTTCTTGGCTTAGGGCGCTTCGTCCGACGTCCTTGGTGGTGTACCGGTTACTACCTATGTTCTTATCAGTCGCGGGATGAGCCTTTTGGGTTCGATACCTTGTGGCCTGACTCCCTGTCTGTTACTCATAACCTATCGGGTACAGTAGTCTAGCGGTTACTTGCCACTTGAAGGTATTCATTCTTCTTTTTGAGGTCTGGAATTCTGTCTTCTGGTCTGGCGATGGGGAGGAGTGCAGGATTCAGAAGCGCGAGTCAGTGCATGTTCCGACTGCACCTCAAATGGCGTCGTACTGTTCTTCTTTCTTCTGTGGTGTTTTTCTGCTTGAACGGGAACGACAATGTCACCTCGGTAAGTCAGTCTTTTGTTCGGGATCTTATTCTGACGCTTTAGCGTAGGCACCTACAGCTAGTGTAACCTAGCGGTTGAGCTGTATGTCATTTTGCGAACAAATAACTTTTTTGTCACTGCGATAAATGTCCCAGCCTAAACGACTTTGATATTAGCGGGTGACTGCAGGTGTGTATGGTTTCCGTAGACGAAGAATTTTACGCAGCTAGCAGTCGTCGGGAGAAGGAGGCGGGCATGTCTCGCGCCTAATGCGCGGCGGAGAGGGGAGCGAGGATTATCGCCGGAGACGGGGAGGACGTCAACGCCCTTCCAGACGACTGTACTTGTTTATGATACACTCTGTATCGTACTCACTGCGTTTGATGTAGGTTTCGACGGTCAAGATATTCAGACATATCACTTGGTGCATCCTTATTGGTGAATTAGTGGTGGCGGTGGTGTAATGGCTGCCTTCTGCCATGCACGCGTTTCGAGGGCCTGTTGTACTTTTTGAGTACGGCTTTCCGAGAACCGGTCTTCATTCTTCATTCATCCTCGGAGGGATCATGATATTCTGGCGCGTTGGCCGCCGTCCTCTTCTTCCTCCTTCTTCAGTGTTCGCGACTCATCTACGGTCTGTCGTGTTTCTTGTTCTGGGTTATTTTAATTGTGCACTTGTACTCGACACGGTCGGGATCTGGCAAGACAACCCGCAGCCAGTGTGGCCAAACGGTTGTGCTGAAGCTGGCAGTGGTATTCCACCTGATTGGCTTTTTGGTTCAAGATATTGGTTGTGAGTATCTGACCCTTCTCCCTTTTGGAATTCCGATTCGCATATTACTCCTCCGTGATGCCCCGTCAAGAACAACATAGAGCCTCCGTACCACCCCACCAAGCATCATCGTCTCGGGCCCCGGCAAAGTCGTTCGGAGTGGTATACTCGTCTGCTTGATGCGCCACGTTTGTCTCACTGTATGTAGGGCTTGTACTACGGGGGATGGAACGGGCTGACCACCTGACGCTTCGAATTCTGTCCTTCTTTTGCTCTCCATTTCTTCTGAGCCTTCCTCAAAGTAACAGTCGCAGTACAGTGACTCAGCGGTTACTGGTTGCTGCTTGGAAATAGCGGATAAGGTTTTTTTCATTATGTCCGTCCTCAACGATTCTTTTTACCAAAGTCGTGCGCTCTGTAGCGGTAGTGTCCTTGGAGATTTCTCTTTATTCTTCATCCTTCGCGGAGGTGACTGATTTGGAGCGGGATGTCCGGACCGGAAATCCGGGCACTCTTTTCTCCTCACCGTCATCATGACCGACATCATATTTGGACGGTAACTCGTTGAACGTGGAGCGTCTTCAACTGTCAGGCGTACGACGCGTAAAGTTCTCGGATGGGTAATACAGGCGCTGGCGTGAACGCGAGAAAGGAAGGAAACGAGTCCAAAGACAGGACCAGTCACCGGCAAGTCACCGGTGCAGATGAGGACGAAGAGCAAGCTTTCCACGAGTCTCTGCGATTGCCTCATGATCTCCGCTGTACTGACCTCTCTTCACAACGCGTAGGACAGACGCCAGACATGTCTTTCTCGTGGACGTCAACGCGCTCCTGCTGTCCCTCGAAAACGCCAACATGCAGCCCTCCCTGTAGAGATAAACGCAACGGTATCGGCCGTAGCTTGACTGGAGGCATGTTGGCCCGAGTTCAGGCTGACGAGCACTTGGAGAAGACGCGCAGGACATCGACACGCGCTCCCCTCGTTGTTCCGGCTACCTGCTGTCAGTGTTATGTTGCTTTGAAACTGGCGTCGTTTTTCGGGTCTAAGCTTGTATTGAGTTGGCGGCAGAGGGTGGTAATTTATAGCGTTACTGGCTGTCATGCGGAAGCGCGAGAGAAGGATTGCACTCAATTTGGGCAGCCTCGTCTTGTTCTGCTGCAGATGGATTTCTTCCGAGTCTCGGAGTATGGAGGACCGTGTATGCTCCAGTTGCGCCGACCGTCCGGCGCACTTGCAAGGGGTGAAGGCGACTTCGCTACATATCTCGGACTGGAGCTGTTGTTTACGGGCTGTAGGTCTGGTAAAGTTTACTATTAATTTGGTCAATTCTCAACACACTCATGTCCACTAGTTCTCAATGCATGTTTTTCTTGTATCTGTGGCAGAATTCTCCCTTATCGTCGCCGCGGCTTGCACGCCACCAGATTAAGCTACCGTCGGATTGCTTCCTGCTTCACCGCTCAGGTATTTCTGTATCTCGTGCCCGCATGACCTAACGGTCAAGCTGTAGCGCAATGATCAATCCGAGCCGTCTCCATTTTTTCTTGACGCATCAGTGCGTTAAACGCGCGTCTCCACGGCGCTCGTTCATCTTCTCCTTTACGTGTGGAGCCTCACCTCTCCCCGCTGGCAGATTCTATTGACACGCTCGTTGTGTGTAATCAGTCTAACCTAGCGGTAAGACTGCAGTATTCATCTGTTTCAGCCAACAGTGGGCACCATTTTATTTTCTTACTGCCAAGCAGCAATCCTGCATTATTGTAAACACCTGTCTCCTTCTCCGCTTCTCTCACTCCTTTTGTGTTGGGAATATAGTCTTACTTCCCGTCTTCTTCGTTGTGCCCCTTCAGCACAAAGCGTTTGTATTGCAGGGCAGCACCATGGCTCACCAGCTACTCCGCGCTACAATGGCTTCGAAATTTGAGATTTTTACCAGTCTTAGCTATTTTCAAGTTGACGGGCCACATCATGTCTCCCTATGAGTTCACACTGCAGGACATATGATCAACGCGCTCGACAATCACCAGCTTCTTATTCCCCCAAAGCTCACCTCATCCATGCTCAAGTCATCGACGGCATCAAAAGCCAACCCATCCTCGCCCGCCTTCAGCAATCCACTCGGATCATGGGCGCGTTCAAGCACACCGCATCGCAAGTCGACCTCAATTTGAATGACACCGTGGTGGAACAGAAATTCGATGCCCCCGTCTTGAAAGGTCGAAGAAACAGTGATTTTGGAGCGGCTCTACACGTCGAACCCAGTACTTTAAGGGTCATGAACGGCAATGCTTCAAGATGAATAATTCCGGAGAGATATTAAGGACACAACATGGTCGCGGATAGATGTGAATACGACTCTGGACGAGCCATGTTTGCGCGCACGTCCCATACCCCTGTAGAGAATCGTCGGCATAGGTCGTCATGTTCATGAAGAGACGCACCATCCTAGCGGTTCAACCCAAACACGTCTACGACCCCATCGAAATCCTCCGCCCGTCAGGGTCTATCGGCATCCCACTCTGTCTATGCTCGCGGGTGTCGCATCGGACCTTCGCAACGTCAAGACGAGGGCGGGCTTACGACCTCGGCGAAGATAGGTGTTTCCTCTGTAGATGGGAGGAGAAACATCTTAGGGCAAGGGTGTTATCGATGTTTCCAGGTGGACCGCAGGACGAACAATGCAACGTTGCTTGGATTTACGGCAAAGGAAGTTCGAAGTAGCATGAGGAGCCGGCACTTCTGAGTCTTGGAGCCTTTCGTGTTTGAATGTCTCACGGATATACGAATTGACGGTTCGCCTACAGTTCGATATAGAAGAGTCGAGTTGTCGAGAAATGTCTCCTGCGGCGAGTATTTTACGAATCTGTTGTCGTGTAGGTGTGCCTCCGCGTCCTCTGGTCTAGTGAATGTACAATGAGAATTAGAAAATGAACGACGAACGAAGACGTACATCGGGGAAACGTTTGTTTGGACTCGTACTTGCTCCTACTGTCCATATATCTTGTTCTGGCCAAGAGATTATCCGCGTGATGGTGTTCTCGTGAGAAACGACGCGTATCGAGGTCGTGTGCAATTTGTCGGCGGTAACGGTGATGGCAGAAAGGAAAGAGTCAAACGATCGACTTGCCATCATGCCTCCTTCCTCTGGCCGGTCGGTACACGGAAACGATCCCAACGACTGTTGAAACTCTTTGCAAACGAGCAGAATGGTATCAGGTGCGTTTTCTATCATTGTCATGCCCTTTTTTGTACTAATCGCCATTGCCAGGTTGTGTTACGATGTAAACTAGTCTTTGAAAAAAACACGGTTCTTCATAACAGGGCTCTGTAACTGCGTGACTTAGGATACCCAAACTAAGATAGATGCCATTCACAGGTGGCAATCACGTGATCGACTGTGTGACGCCGCCTTCCTCCCGATATTTTGAGCCACACTTGCACGTCAAGCCAAAATTCCAACCTTAGAAAGTACCCTTAGATGTATTTGAAGGTTTGTGAGGTCGGGGATTTTTTAGAATAGGCATAAATAAAGAGAAATATCAACATTTTTCTAAGAATGCACAGAAAGCCCTAAGAACAAAAACTACCGGCACTTCGAGTTCTGGCTCTAACAAATTTGCGCACTCTCCGAAGCACGCGAAGATCACGTGACGCGTGTGGCGCACGGCTCGCGTAGCGCCATGCTGTGTCCACGAGGCCACAGCGTGTCCCTCCTTCCTTCCCACCACTACCGCCAGCCATGGGACGCCGGAAAAAGAATGATCCAACCCATAGACTAGGTCACCATGCCAAGGTATGTGCCTCTCAGCAGACCTAAAGAAGTTGACTGAAAATAGACAAGAAAAAGAAGCGACAGGAAGAACCTACCCCGGATGTTGATGAGGAATGGGAAGAGCCTCGTCTGGAGCCTTGCGTCGTTGTTCCGGAGGCAGATGGACTTGAGATTGATGATGATGAGATTCAGATTCTGGCTGATGACAGAACGGACGTACCCATTTTCCAATCTGCGAATGATCTTGATGCATGGCTCTCCTCTGCAAATGCACGATTTTCCGAATGCAAACTTCCCATCACCATGCCGCCGCCCAACAAACGAGGTCCATACTCAGTCCGCCGGCTTGGTGCCCAGCCTACCACACGGACGCGGCAGCATCACACGAGACTCGCGGTCCTGGCTCAGCAACGCGATGCCACGGAAAACACGCGACTCGGACTGAAAAACACAACGCTTACAGCGTTCTTTCAGCCGAAAGCAGACTCGGGCCAGGAACCATCCCAGAATCACGACATTGTCGATTTGACTCTATCCGAGATGGACGAGTCAGATGCCGGGAGCACTCATGATATGGCAGTCGTCGATGATGAACAGGAGGTGGGGGATGACGAACAGGAGACAGAGCTGGATGCGGATGAGCGGCCGCCAGTAATGATGGATTTGCCACGGGGGACGAAGAGAGCACGAATCGTCAGTGCCTCGGAGAAAAGCACCACAACGACAGCAGGAATGAATGGCGGTGAGACGGAGGATGATAGCCATACTCCTGCAGCAGATGTTGGGCTGGAAAGTGTTCGTGTTAAAGATCCTGTTATTCTCGATCAGGATGAACGCGATGAAGAGGGACTACTTGACATGCCTGAACTCGAAATTGTTATCGAAGCCGACGACGAGGATAGCGGTGATGTTGAACAGCCCGATATTCAACTGACTTCATCCCATTCTTCTGTCCTTCCGTTCTTCTCATTTGCCGACGAAACATTCCAACCGAACGACGCCAATAAATCTGTCCATCATCAGCCTAAGCGCCAGGCTCCTGATCAAGATGGAGTCAATGAAACCTTGGAGCTGGTTGAGGGCATATTGCGTCCTCGACGGCGGACAGAACGCGGTTATCGTGATCCAAAGCTTGGGCTTGTTCTACGGACGCGGCTTGAGCTGATCGCCCAACATCTGCGCCTTTTCAGAGCCGCGGGATTCCAAAACTGGGTTGACTGCTCAGAACAGGTGGCAGTAGCGGCTGGGCGAGGAAAAGCACTGGCACGACGTCTGCGCGAATGGTCAATTGACTTGGCTCAAGATAAAACTGCCATACCCACCGCAAACTACGGCGCTAAAAATGCGTCAATCCTTGCCGATGAGCACATCGCAAACGACATCCATCTGCACCTTCAGACAAAGGGGAAATACGTGTCCGCTGGCCATATTGTGCGATATATCGCGACATCAGAGTTCCAAGCTCGGCTGCGTGTGCCTCGAGTCATTTCGCTGCGTACTGCTCAGCGGTGGATGATTGCGATGAGCTATCGCTGGAGTAGAGAGAAAAGCGAGCTGTATTCTGATGGCCATGAGCGAAAGGATGTCGTGGATTATCGCCAAAATGTGTTCATTCCGCGATGGAAGCTGTTGTCCTTCCGATCGTTGTGGTGGGATAAGGATAAGCCGTTATCAGTGATCGAGGCGGAATGCTGGTGGCGGATCTGTTGGTTCGCTCGTGCTTATGGGCCTAACGCTGATCTTCGGCGGGTAGTCATTTGGAGACACGACGAATCAACATTTTATGCTCATGACCGTCGTAAACTTCGCTGGGTTCACAGCTCAGAAAAAGGAGGAATTCATCCAAAGGGAGAAGGGCTCAGCGCAATGATTGGAGATCTTGTTTCGCCAGACTATGGATGGCTTAAATCCAAAACCCGCAATGCTGATGGCGAGTTCAATCGTGCTCGAGTTGTGCATCGCGCGGGCAAGGCTCGGGATGGTTACCTCACAACAGAGGATATTCTGGCACAACTGACAACGGCAATGGATATTCTCGATGCCGATTACGGTGACGAGAAGCATGTGTTTGCATTGGATAACGCCACAATCCATACAGCTCGTGCTTCTGACGCCCTTTCTGCACTTCACATGACAGCCGGCCCATCCGTAAATTTCAACAAAGTGAAGAAACGCGACGGGACTGTTCAACAACCAAAAATGCGAGATGGAACCTTTAAAGATGGAACTCCACAGTCCTTTTATCGTTCAAATGGCGTGTTTAAAGGCATGACTGCCATCATTCACGAGCGACGCGAGAAAGGCCATGATCTTCCTGATCCTACGCCTCTACGCGCCGAATGCTCGATTACGACCACAGATTCTGATGGCAAAAAGCACAAACAGGGGTTCTCGTGCCGACGTGATTCTACAACACAATGCTGTATGCGAAAGATCCTCTACTGTGAGGAAGACTTTCAAAAGCAGAAATCTATTGTCGAAGAACACTGCAGTGCTCGAGGATATGAGGTGATCTTCTTTGCTAAATTTCACTCAGAGACCAACTGCGTGGAACAATGTTGGGGCTATTCTAAGCAACTGTATCGAGTTCTTCCGGAATCCTCTAACGAGGACGTTCTCATCCAGAATATGCTTTCCGTCATCAACTCTGTTCCGCTGGAATCGATCCGAAGATTTGCCACTCGGTCCGAGCGCTTTATTGATGCATACGCTCGGGGTTTAGAAGGACCGAAGGCCGTTTGGGCTGCAAGACGGTATCATGGACATCGTTCACTACCTCCACAGTATATAGTTGACATGGTTGAAGCTGGTATATAGAAGTACAATAAATTACGCCACATTTACGAGCCGCTCCCCGAAAAGTTTGCGCCGTGACCGTGACTCAGGGTCTAAATGTCACATCTCACGTGATTGCCACCTGTGGATGGCATCTATCTTACCTGCGCACGAGCGTGTTCTCGATGGCCTAATAAACGCGAGATCTTTATGAACAACGTTTCTTACCTAGGCTGCTAAGGCTCGGCAAACCGAAAGGGAATCATAAGGTGCAAGTACTTACATTATACCATGCTTACCGAGGCTGTTTTTCTAGTTTTACTTCTCACCTCGTTGTACGAAGCTTTCCCCGAGTACAGTCTTCGTCGCTTCAAGCGCTACGGCAGCCTGCAGAACCATCGTTCTCTGACAACAGGATCTATTAGTGCAGTATTGGTCAAGTGAGACCGTCTGCCAAAGAAGGGATCTAACGCGCTCCGCCATCGCCTGCATTTCCATTTCGACAGCCTATGAGGCCTCCCCGACTAAAGATCGCCGTCTTCATCCAAACGAGACTATCAATGTCGCGGCTATCGCCTTTCGAGTGGAGGGACATGCGTTTGTCAAAACACCCTGAACCTGGCTTGTAAATCATTCTTCATCGCTGCAGACCTAACGCGGTTACTCGTACTACCTATGACGGGCGATTGACCCGGACACGACGAAACCCCTTCTGTCCCCAGTCGCTTATGCGCAGCTCAATCTCAACTAACATACCTCACATCCACTCGCGATGCGCCTCGTCGACTCCGATGTGAGGTGGCTGGAAGATGAAGGAGACATGGATCCGGCTTCAAAGCCGTTCTCTGGTGCGCTGATGTACGTGTGTCAACCCTTAGGATGTGAAGTTGTTCGTGATTCTAATCTGTTGCTCGTAGGTCCGGTTGATAGGCTCGAAACCGTTTTGAATTTTCGAGATGGTGTTATGGTACGACCTGAGGCGGGACTGTAAAGCGTTACTCGTCGTAGTTGCGCTAGAACCGTTACCTGTAGCCCCAAGTACACCAATCGGATGTCCATGAATTCGGAAGAAATCTCTCTGGCCTGAAATCTTGGTGCCTTCCCACCCACCGTGTAATTTACAAATCCAACGATGAGGAAATGGTGTGGGCGGTCCACCTTACACCCTTCTTCTTCAAATGGCGGCACAGCTGGTGTATCGGTTACCATTGTTGCTGATGACTGAGTCAGACTGACGGGCGGGGTAAACTTTTGTCCGTAATTCATATGCACTCACATACTTGTATTGACTCTCTGACGGCCGATTTAGCCTAACGGTTAAATGCAGCGCCTTAGAGAAAGTGCACAAATGTTTTTTGTCTTCCGAGCCAGTTGTATGTACTTGCTCCCACTCGCGCGTTAGTATTTCTATTGTTCGTGTTCTATTGTCTGATACACACATAGGCTTTATCTGCATTTCATTCCACATTTTTTGAGACCATATGCGAACGACTCGTCACTCGGATTGTTTCTTCCCTACATATACTCGTTCGACGCCTCTAGGACTCAAGCTCTCCGTTGTCTAGAGGTGGGGCGCTATGTCTAGCGACCTCCTCGTTCGCTCTGCCTTGTCTTTACTGCCATCGTTTTGTTTACTCGTGTGCGAGTGCGCCCGGAGAAGCAGTACCAAGGTTATACGAGGAGAACAATTATAACCCACATGGTCGTGTTCATTTAAATTGCGATTGCTTCTGTCTTCGAGTGCCGGCTGTCCCTCCCTCATGTGGCGTTCAGCATCTTGTCTCAATCTCGAGACTCTCTGCATACGAAGACTGTCTTGCGCAGATACCTTTCCAACCCAAGGTGACTGCAAGGTCGTTAGCCTGTGGAGTAGTGGCCTAACGGTTATTAGCTCATGATAGGATAGTGGCGTAAGGGAGCTTGCACTGAATTTTTGTTTACCTTGTTTCTTTCACCGATGCGTGTTGGTGCGGGGCTATTTGTCTTTGACTCTTGAGCACCGGCCACAGATTCTTTGACTTCCTCACCGGCATCATCATCCTCCTTCGTGGCTGTCTCTGGATTAAGACTTATCTCCATGGACACATGTGCAGTACGTGTTTTGTTCATCATCCTGTTGTACTCCAGTATCAGTAGCCGGGTTAACCTAGTCGTTAAACTGAAGCCAATAAAATGGTTTAAGTCCAAGGATAATTTTTCTTGGCCAAGTTGCGCGCCGTATACCCATCTTTGTCTGGATTACTTACCCAGCACATGCGGGCCTCTTCATTGGATCCCCTCCTCCATACAGTATAAGTAGGTGGTGCTTGGGGGATGCGATGCCCCACATGTCGAGTCTTCGCGGCTTGAAGAGCGTTTCAAGAATCACCTACAGCGGTTATCAGCTACTTTGTTGTTTTTGACGAAGGTTTTTTATAGGATCAGTTCGACGTCCTATAGCATGAAAGGAATTGTAGCATCTCAGTCAGTTTCTTTCATGACCATTAGCCCGATTGCGGATACGTCGCCGTGGCGGAGAAGAGAAGGGATGGAGGGGAGCATCGAGGAGTGTGCCCTTCGTGTGTTCTTCGGCAGTCCGGAGAGAATTTGTATGTGCAACGGGTGCACCAACTACCTGGGTAAGCACTTGGATATCCTCCAGAGTCGCGTCACGTCGTTTGGAGCACATGAGCGCGACACATCCGTCCCAGCACGGATCGGAGCAAGAAATGCGCGCGAGTGTATTCTCAAGTGAGCTGTCAAAACAGACACCCGCAGGCTTATCATTCTCGGCAGTCGTTGGGGAAGTGAAAGCATGTTGCGTGTCTTAGAAATTCAAAGTAAGAGCACAGGTGCTAAGTTTGATGATCGGAAGACCGGACCGGGATTCCGCTCACTTTCTCTCCTGCCACTGTCATGGCTAAAAATCAATCTAGACGCTGCTTGGACCCTCAGGCCTCAACCGTGCAGCCTCCCTCTGGTTGCGAGTCTACGACGTGGAGTCTTTCTTGGAGCGCGCCATGCGAGAAGGAATACATACATAAATTGAGAGACGGAGACGCAGTCGCCGCCTTCTTTGCCGGGTGTACAGGGAGAGGACGGAGCGGCTCGCGCTTGAACTTCGTGTCAGGCATTCGTTGCGCCGGTCCGTCTGTGATCGCCTTGCATACAACGCTGCTCGGCGCGCGCTGGACCAAGGACCCTACCATTTGGACTATATTTCGCGCTAGCTTTTGTCCGTCGCCATCTTACCGAGCGTACACACGTCTCTCCATCATATTGCATGCGGCGCTGTCTTGTCTATTCATTTTGGCGGCCGAGAGAGCGCGTCTGGAGGTGCGTAAGTTTACCTCTGCCACGATGCCCACGTACCATCTCGACTGTGGGCGTCCTGTCCGTTTGGACGGTGTAACGGGGGGGCAAGTAGGAGAAAATGATGGTAGACGGAAAGGAACCCGTCGTTTCAGCGCGCGCTTATTCCATCGTTGCGCTTCCTCCCTTGTATTCCTCCTTCCCAATTTCGACTTTGCTTTGACTTCATCTCGACATCCATCGTGGCGGCAAGCGTGTACCGGTAAATAAAACGCAACACCTTTGGCCTTCTTTACAGTAGAAGAGAAAGGATGAGAACACATGCGGGATTTGGAAGGTTAATGTATACGGAAATCTGGACGCGAGCCCTTCAACAGTATCATCCTCTTCTCCTTTCTTCCTCAGCGGTTTGCCCTTTGAAATATCACCTCAGCAAGTAGTTCTTTCGTTTAGGATCCCAAACTGACTGTCCACAGATAGCCGGCGTGACCTGACGGTTAAGCACTGAGCTGTGGGACGTTCTAGATTGAATTTTTGTCCGCTGCGATAAGCTCCTGTCTCCTTCCTCACGCACGCGCTTGTGCCTGTTCATTTCTCTCTCTTCTCAATCTCTAACGTTCGTCTATGTCTTCGTGACAAGCCAGTTTTTCTTGTCTATGCATACGAACCGGCATACGCTGGACATATGGCTTTGGTCTTATTCTAGGTGAAGTGAGAGATGCCCGCTATGCTCATTTCCACTGTCGACTCTCTGATTGGTGGCAGAGGTAGTGTGACAGTTTGGTTACCTTCCATCATCGTTACCGGACTTGACTTCTGTTTCTCTCAAAGTTCCTCTCTCAGCTATGCCTTTTAATGCTTGACCTGGCACGCACAGTGAGTTTCTTGCTCACGATACTATTGCGACTCGGAATGACTTTAGCTTTCTGTGGTAGGTACTCCATCGCCCATCTAGCCTAACGGTACATGTAGTGCGTTTGCGGAAATGAGTGATCTTTTTTGTTACCAAACACCTATCTCTTTCATGCCGCCCTTCAAGCTCATTCATCAGGAAAAACCTATATTGCCAGATTATCTCTAAGTAGTGGTAAATAGTCTCTAAAATGGTCTAAATTAGCAGTTTCGGCACTTATTCATAATTAGTACACTTATGGCCTTCCCCCTTGCCACATTAGACTGTTTTAGACACATATTAGACACAAGTTAGATAAGAATTACACGTCAATTAGACACAAGTTACACAAGAGTTACACATCAATTAGATCTCACTTAGCATGAAGTAGACTATTGTTATCACACAAAATAAGCATATGGCAAATGTCAATTGCATTGAGGACAGCAGGCACAGAAATGAACTACAGTAGATGTACTAAAAGATAATATACAGTGCAAGTTTCACACAGTGTCACCCAAGTGAGTCATCGCGGGCCTGAGTCCATGACGGAAGTGCGGTATGTATCTATGGGGAAGGTGATGAGAGGCGTAGCATACGGCGAAGAGTAAAACTTACCATCCAACTAAGGCCCCGACAGCCGAGTCGACGTTGTCATCGCCATCGCGTCGCGTCCTGTCATGGCAAGGCCAGGCGAAGGCGAGTCAAAAGCCGTCGTCCGAAGAATGCTGTCAAGCCGGTAAGACCCCGTCAAGAGAAGAACAAGCTAAATACTTACCGTCCCATTTTCAACCACATCCGCGCGCTAGAATGGAATTCGGGTGAGTAACGGATTACAGTATCGAGGAGACGACTTACTCCGCAGAGTCGAGTGCCGTTCAGAGTCCTAAGGCAATCTGCAGTCAATAAATAGACCGACAGTCGGGTCCGGAACTCACCGCGCTGTCCAAACCGATGTCCGAGTGAACAGGACGAAGCCGAGTAATGAGATAGGCTGTGATAAATGTAGTTAGTGAGATAGTGTCATACCGGCGGAAAGAAACTCACGCTAGAGGACGAGAACTCGGCCGCACTCGATGCTGGTGCGTTCGGCTTCAGAGCGAGTCAGTGTTGCGAAGAACAGTGATTGCTGGGTCTCACCGTGTCATCACCATGCTGGGCGACGTCGTTAACTGTTCATCCTCCTCGGTTGTCGTCGTCGTCGTCGTCGTCCAGAAGTGGTGCCGCTCTGCTGGGAGGCTTACACAGTGGGGCGCTCGGCGGGGAGCAGGCAGGAGAAGTCGTTGTTGACACGGCAGTAAAGCAGAATGGAGGGAGCCTACAATAAAATTTGAGTAGAATAGACAATAAGCAATAAAAAAAGTACGTACCTTCTTGGGCTGGAAGCGTCCGCGACGCCTTCCAGCCCAAAGGAAACCTCCTCGCCTCACTGGAGGGTGCGAGCACGACAGCACGGTGGCTACGCCGTCCTCTCGAAGTCCGTCGTCGTCGTCGTCTTGAAGTGCTGCTCCTCCGGGAGGCTTACGCGCCCGCATTGCTCGTCGACAGAGCAGAACGCGTAAAAGTCGTCCTCGCGGCTGTCGTAAGCCGTCGGCGCAAATTCCGGGTCGGCGTAGTCGCAAGTGGATGAGACTACAGCATGGTGGGATGTTGGTGGCGGATGGGAAGTGATGGTAAGAGAGAACTTGGAGAGCACGACTTGGAAAAATTCAAACCGAATAGGCACATGATCGATTGCGTGTTCACGCACGGACCATGTGCCTCGGACCGAGAACCGAGTTGAACGCGTAAGCGCCCGATCTCCTCATTCTGTCTTCCTCAGACCACCATGAACACGACTGTCGCTCCCTGCTGCTGCGACGATTGTCTGGCGGCATGTGGGGTGTATTCTTGGCTCTGGCTTTGTGCCGAGCTGGTTGCTGTCTCCAGGACGACACGGACGCGGACGACCCCCACGCCCCATGGGCTAGGATAGCCACACCTGAACGACGAGGACGACGACGTCTTGTTGCTGAGGATGACGACGCCTCGACGGCAAGGATCAACGACAACAATGGCACGTTGAGATTGGCGACAACGACGACGACGCGTCAATGATATGGACCCCACCACCACCACCACCTCCTCCTCCATCACCCCTTTTCCCACTACCCTCATCACCGTCATCACTCCCTGTATCACTTTGTCTGTCACCACCCTCAGTCCCTGCTCATGCACGGCTGAGTGTCCCCGTGCCATTGCCCGGGGATGCTCGCCGGGCATGAATGGATTTGAAGGTGATGGTGACCTGCGAGTATACTTGCGAACTCGCTTGACTCGACCGTCTGAGTCAAGACGAGTGGAGTTACCAGCGGATTACGTGTAGGGTCTTTGGAACATGATTACTGACTCAACCGATCGCGAGTTGTACTACTGAAGTATGGCTCGCGTTGAAGTTGATAACTCTCACAGTGACTAACATATGTATAAGCTTCTACAGTGCTTGTCTAATAATTGAATATTCATTTCCTCACTGCTATTCTAGTGCTATGTAGTGTCTAAAATGTCATAAAATACTCGCCGCTGCTCAATTACACATAAAAAGTCATAAATAGCACTAATAGGGCAATTTAGGTTTTTCCTGATGTTCAAGTCTTCGCATGCTTTCGTTTTTTTGCCTGCGCATCCTGCTTATGCCTCCCGTTTATTTTCTAAATTTCATGGGTGGAACACCGGACCAGGATTCCGAACACTCTTCTTTTTCCCAGATATCATGATGCGTGCGCTCTTGAGCTATGATTTACAGCATGTATCGAAGGGGGATGCCTGTGGAGATGAAGAAGGAGTGTTATCGGATAGATCTCGGTGACTTGATTGGAGATGTCCTTCTCATACACATCCGTTTCACTTCATGATTATCACGGTGGACCACGATGGCTGTTTGTGGAGAAGAGGTGACATATATTAAGCGATTCTCAAGGTCGGCGCAGCCGCCGCCTGTAGACTAATATTGTTCGATTCGGCATCCATAGATAGCATAAGAGGCTGAGCTGAACCACGCCCTACACTATCGGACCTGCACTTAGCGGAAGGCCAGAGGGTGTGGACTAAAAATGTTTGGAATATACACGCTAATTTGAAAGCAGTACGACATACATAGGGGATAAGCGCGATGTCGAAAATCACAGTACGGTGTCCGTCTCCGGGTGTGAGTTGAGAACGCGACCAATGATTCTTGTTCCTATCTTTGGGTATGCAACCGAAAAGGTATCGAGTCTAAGGCTTTCTTAAGGCCGGAACATTGAGCTCAGCCAGCTGTCAAGAAGCAACACACCGTGATTTTGAGTCTGAAAATTCGAGATGACGGGAAGAGCCAGGTGACACCGGCCCGGCGCGTCCTTTCTGACCACCATCGTTCCGACCAGGACGTCGACACGAACTCCTCATAATGAAAGGTTCAAGCATTCAAGCTCATCGAGTACTTTCCCCGACATCTCATCTTAATGTTCGGTTGCCCTCGGACTCCAATGAACGACTCAGGGAACCCTATCAGTTATGATTCTTTCCCCGGTGTCGCTGTGTTGCGCGATTCACACTGCCCATCGCCCAAGGACACGTGTTGTTGTGCTCATCTGCTTCTTCGTACTGATGGAACAGCATCTTACGTTTGCGAAGAGCGAACAGTTTGCTCCTCGGTTGCCGTTTTTTATGTTACTCGATGCGGTGGGCGGACTCGCTGGTACCCGTTAGCATGGAACCGACCGCTGAGAACGCGTCACATTGAACAGAAGAGGGTTTACATGTGTACACTGACTACTTATGACACCGTTTTCGTGAGTCCTTTGTCTTCTTTCCTGAGACGCGGCTGGTTCTGATCGTGATTTATACGGAGAGGTCGGCCTGGGCGCGTGTGAGACGTTATCCACAAGATGTGGGGTTATCCATCCATCCATCCATCCATCCAACATCATCGTCTCACATATCATGTTCGTTCATTCAATCATCAAGATGGTGAACACTGTCGGTCTATATTCCACTCCGTTTACGGGCCGGCTTCGTCATACTGCGTATAAAGAGGCAGACGACCCCCCCAGTCAACAAACCAAAGCCCATCATGTCGCCACCTTGGGAAGACTACGGATTGACTGTAGCCGATGTTCAGGCCTTTACGTCCGGGGGCTTACATCCAACCATTCTCCTAGCCTTCTGCCATGGTATCTACACCTGCATCTTTGTCATTGCCTTGTATTATATAAGTAGGTAACTTTTATCCTTGACTATTCCCTCAAATCAATTTCTTGTTTAGTTGAGAGCATGCAGCTCAATCAGAAACGGATTACCCTCACCGGCATTATCGCCTTCTTATGGTTTTCCAATACTGTCATTTTGGCTTTGGAGTGGAACTATGCTGATCAGCTCTTGATTGTCCATGGAACATCTTTAGAGGCGGAGTTCAACTTTTCCGTTAGCCCTGATCTACGACAGATTCTCGCCATTGACATACTTCGATTTCTTAACATCCTCATTGCAGACCTGATTTTGGTGTGTATTTCTTACTGGTGCTCAAGTAATCCTGCACTGCTGATGACTTAGGTTAGATTTGGCGTTGCTGGGTGTTGTACGGCAGAAATTTATTAGTTATCGCTGTATCCAGCCTTTGTGTGGTCACTGAGATAGGTGAGTCTGATCCCTCTACTAGCTTGTTCTTCTGATATTTTGTGTTTAGTCAGTGGCTGCATGCTTCTTGTCTCAGCCTTCAGCCCAGGAAGGCTCAGTGCCACCCAAGTGAATTGGACACTGGTGCATTATTTGATGACTGTGGCGACAAATAGTGTATGCACATTCCTCATTCTGTTTCGCATTGTGCGAGTCAGTGGCATCGGTGCTAGCCTCAAGACCTACCGCGGCATGATTGAGATTCTCATTGAATCAGCTGCCATGTATGCCATCATCTATATAGTTCTTGTTCTTGTCTATGCATATCAGTTCTACACTGGTGCACTAGTCTTGACTGCCTTCCCTTACCCTCAGGTGATCTCGTTCAGCATCACAGTGTGTACCTCTCCCTTTAGTCGTCAACCATATTAACCTACTCTTTCAGGGCATTGCACCCACTCTTATCATTGCCCGTGTCATGGCCGGCCAATCGCGTCCCGACGACTCATGGACACGCCCAACCCTCCCGCACCTGCGGAGCGATGTTCTCTCTGCCACAGAGTCTTTGCGATTTGCCAGTGCTCCGAACCAGAGTGGCACGCAAACGACGACTACGGACACCGGACATGCCTCAACGAATATCGATCTGGAGGCACAGGTTGTAGAAGAGCAACGTGTGCAGGATGGGGGTGAAGATCGCGCTGAAGCCGCCGGCATGTTGGTGTTTGGCGACAAGCAGGACATAGGGAAGGTTTGAGATGATGGTCCAGTTGAAGAAGAGCGGGGTCGTGGTGGCGCGCTGGCGCGGTTCTGGTATCAACGCTCTCTTAGTCTGACAAGGGCGGCTCTAGTCATCGGCGCGGAAATACTGGTCTCGTGAAGTTCTCTCCTTTATCTTCTCCGAATATTTAATGGATTAGATTTATTTATTCGAGTATGTACTTACATACTACATCGCCATCTACCTGCGAGCGGTCCAAATACGGCGGTGGTAACTCTCGCATGGCAACAACCCCATCCCGATGCTGGTATATAATTTCGCGCTCGCCAGCTCTGTATCATCGATGTCGACCGTATAGTAGGCCATGGCGCCTCCGTACTAGACCCAAGACCCAGCTGGTGGATGCGCCGACTGAGACCGCTCAATCTGATGTCCGACGCCACCGAGCCTCCACACCCGTCGACCGCCTTAACGGCGCCAGTGGGAAAGTGGCCATGTTCCCGGCGTTAGAATTCGACGAACCACTCAATGTCGGTCGACCACTCGTTGACGAAGGACCAGTACGAGTCTCCACCATATCGTAAGGATCAAACTGGGCTGATGATCGAGTCGCGTCGGACATGGACATGGTCGTCATCCCGTTATTGGATGTCTTGGGCGAATACGGTTGTTGTGGCTGATCCAAGAATGCGTTTATCGACAAGACTTGACTAGCGGGGCCGGCGCTCATGTAAGGAGTAGGAGCCAGGTCGTGGTCGATGTCCAGTGAGGACTTGCGACCATTATTTCGGCATCTATACCTTCCTCGCCCGCCGTCATCATCTCCATTGGCGCTAGAACGACGTCAAGCTAACCGTAAGCTCATTGCGGACAACCTTCGGAGCGATTTCACCTCTTGGATTTCAGGATCCGCGACGACATTCGGTCCGTTGAAATTGAAAACCGCGCTGTGGGCATTGGCCTCCTGGAAAGCAGTCGCCAGATTGCACTTCCGCAGGTTATCACCCACTTGCACTCGGTTGACGTAGAGAATATGAAGCTCGTCGTTGGTAGAGTTTAGAATTTAGTATGGTGGATTCTGGGCACCAACTTACGCTGCAAGGGCGACAGCAACGTGGCAGGCGGGATATGAGCTGGAAAGATCGGTGACGTTGACTCGAAGGTATCTGTCAATTGTGTGTGTGTACTGACAAGGAGGAGACGCTGGTATATGTATAACGACACATGAGCCAGCCGCAGAAGCAAAAAAGAAAAGGAATGCTGGAAGAGACAAGGGGACTGTGCTTTGTATCTTGACTAAACAAGACCTTGCGCGTTTTCAATAGCCCATTCTGATCTTGAGCGGATTCAAGTGCGAGCGTCTGTGCCATCCTATACTCCAGGCTAGTCTGACCGATGTCGCGTTGTAAGAAATGTCAATAAATTGGGGATTGAAACATCCGGCGGGGGAAGAGGGTGAATGTCGTCCCTAGTGCTTCATTGGTCATGAATGGCGAGGCGTCAACGTGCATGGATACTGGAGAGGTATGTAGACTAAGAAAATATCGGCGATATGGGGGGCTGGAGGGTGTGGTGAGACGTCGATACTCTGGAGGACGAAATTAACACGTACCTGTCGTGCTGGAGAAACGCCGGCAAAAGTCTTCATCGATATCGAAGGACAGATGTCGAAGTGCGCCAATAGCGATCTGGCGCTTGAACCCAAACGCGTCAACAATCGCATCGAAATCCTCCGCCAGCCTCGTGTGACGAGGTGGACGGGTCGCCTACAGCGTCGGCGAAGACCGTGCTTCTGCTGAGGAGAGGAGAGGCATATGAGAGGGTGTTATCGATGTTGCAAGGTGGGCCGCAGGACGAAAATGCGACGTTGACGAGTCTTGGAGCCTTCGTGTTTGAATGCCGGTACCGATATATGAATTGACGGCCTATGCTACGACTTCCAGACGAAGACAGGTGCTGTTTCGCACAGTTAGTTGAGTCGAGGTATCGAGACTACAAATGAATGCGCACCAAAACTATGTCTCTCGCGTCGAGCCTTTTGCGAACCTGTTGTTCGGTCTGAAGGTGAGTAGACCAATAAAATATAGGCGTATGCGGGACTGGTGGGTTTGATGAGACGTCGATACCCTGGAGGACGAAAGTCAACACGTACCTGTCGTGTTCCTGAAGAAACGCCGGCAAAAGTCTCCATCAAAATAAAATGAAGCATCATTCCAGCAGATACGGGCGCTTCAACCCAAACGCGTCAACAATCACATCGAAATCCTCCGCCAGCCACGCAGGATCCGTTGATGTCCCACTCTGTCCATGTCCGCGGGCAATCTGCGGGTGTCGTAGCGAATCTGTCGCGGCGTCAGGATTAAACAACGTCAATGAGAAAGGTAAGACGCACCGCCAAGAATTGCGTCCTAAAACGGTCCTCAGAAAAAATTCATGTATGAAGACGAGAGGGACGTCGGGGAAGACAGAGGTTCCTTCTGCCGAGGGGAGGAGACGTTCAAAGTGGACGGCAGGACAAAAAATAATGTAATGCTGATTGGATTGACGGGGATGAAGCTCGAAGTAGCATCAGGAGCGGACACTTCTGAGCCTTGGAGCCCTTCGTGTTTGAAATGCCGCTACGGATATACGAATCAACGGTTCGCCTACAGTTCGATATCGGGGCGCTGTTCGCATAAATGAGTCGATGCGAAGTCGAGAATACAGAATTCTAGTAGGCACCGAGCCTATGTCTCCCCGCGTCGAATGTTCTAGGTGCGCGCGCGTGTTCTTCGGTCTAGTAGATCTATTGAATTGACAATGACCATAAGTCAAAAAATGTAAAATGAAGGAACAAAGGCGTACATCGGAGATGGACTCGTACTTGCCACCTTGTTGGATATCCTACAGTCCATTTATCTGGCCCTGGCCAAGGGATTTTCCGCGCAATGGTTTCCTCCAGCGGTGTAACGAGTATCGAGCTCGTGTGCTCGGTGATGATGATGGCGGGAAGGAAAGAGTCAAATGATCGACAAGCTCTTTTCAGCTCACTCACCATCATATTCATGCCTCCTCTCTCTAGCCGGACGATACCCGAAAACAAGCACGACGACTCTAAAACTGCGTGAAAACCAACGAAATACTAGGAGTATTAGCCACGTTGTCCATACTGTTATCTGGCCCGGGACTCCACTTCCAGCGCAACCACCTCGACTGGAACCAGTTGCCCTATCGCACATGCAGTCGGATTGTCTGGTGACGCGTCGGGAGAGAGCGTGACTGAAGGTACAGCGAGCCCAAGAGAGGAGCCTTATGGGACATATCTTCTTTTTTTGGCAGCACAAGTGGGGTAGTGGTCACTTGTTGCCATGGGCTCGGCTCTCTGCTCGATTTTTCCATAGCTTGTCCAGGGAGCTCTGAGACTCTAAAGGCACGACTTTCTGCAGCTCTCCTGCCTCCGTTTCCTCTTCTTGCTTCGTACGTTGTGCTATGAAATGCTTGTTTTTGTTTAGGATTGCAACTGGATTGCAACTTCGTGTCATAAGTAGAAGAATACGCATCCGGTTTAGCCTAGCGGTTAATCTGGCGACTGAAAATTGTCCAGCGGAGTTTTGCTCCTTTCCTTTTCTGCCGCGCAGGCGCCACGGTCTTAGCCCTTTCTTGTGTCCTTCCTCCGGATGCGTTGCGTCTGTTCTTTGGTTAGTTTTTTTTGATTAGTGCACCCGCGGTTGTCTACTCGTCTCATCCAGCACTCTTCTTCCATTCAATCAGTCCTCTAGGCTTCTTTGGTGGGCTTTCTCTCAGGCAAGTAGTGCTATTTCTTGTACACCGGAAGGGCAATAGTTCATTCCTTACTGTCTTTAATTGAATAGCAGCATATTGTCAATACTTTTTATCGCGTAGCATGAAATTTTGGCCAGCCTTGCTCTCTGTCGTCGCCTTCTTCAGTCCTTCTCGAGAGCCTGACCTTCACTTCGAGTACCACACTGCTACTAGAGGAGACCGGGCTAGCTCAGTGGTTACCGGTCCCATATTGGCACTGATGAGAAATTTTTTGCTTGTTCAATCGAACAGTTAGAAATATACACACCTTTTTGAGTGCTAGGCTATAACAAGGGAAGAACAGTCACATTCGAGATGTAGCCAAGTTACTAAATTAGTTTGCATACACTCCGTTCCAGAACTTGACATTAGAATAGTCATGCTAAATCACGGACGGGCGCCACCAGCTCGCTCCCACCCACGATGTATCGTCGAACTCCAGATCTTGGAACCCAAAGGCCGGAATCGCTCAAAAAGTTTTCCGCAATGAGGCTAGCGCGACTTCGTTATGCTAGACAACACCAATGGCGATGAACCCCAGGGGAAACAAAGTCATCCTTGGCTGCAATCATTGCGAGGATGTTTGGTCTGTTGGTATTGAAAGCAACGCTGAGGACATCGACCTGCTGGAAAGCAGTCGCGAAATTGAGCCTACCCTTGAAGTTATCGCGCGCCGACTGAGACTCCGGGACCGTTGATGGAGAGCATGGAAATTGTCGTTGGTAGGGTTTGAAACTTGGAATAAATATCGTAGATTTGCAGCACAGATTACATGACAGTGATGCAGACGGGATGTGGGCTAGAAGATAGGTAATATTGAAGCAGAAAGCGCGAGCACCAACAGGCGAGAATTGTTCCAGTCCATATTTACTTGGCTGCGGGTGTCGACTGCGACGTATCTGGTCACTTGGCGAGTCAGCTCTGTGTGCTGGTAATAAGGATATACTGTACTATTTCGATCTCATCTTCGCATAACACGTAACGGAGGCTTGTGAAATGAAGAGTTGACCCTACCATAACGCGTAACGGCCAAAATTTGGCCCCAGGTAAGGCCTAAAAAGGAAATTTTCCGGTTCCGCCTTACGGCGGGTGGTCCAAATAAGTAGGGCTCCGCACCGTAACCGTATACGGTTACGGCCGTATACTTTACGGTGCAATACGGCAAAGACCCGTGCCGGACCCGTAACCGTAAAGTCGCGTCCAGGACCTCTTACGGTACGGTTACGGGTGCACTTTACGGGCACTATACGGGTGCTAGATTTGGGTACAAACGCATCCTGTGGGCTGTAAAGAGGTTCAGACGACCTTGTTACATCATTCAGAGGTGGAAGAAGCTTCGTGTCCTACTTCAGGACTGCTCTAGAGTGCATTTTCTTCTTGCCGTGCTCGTACGGCAGCCGAGCGCCCGTAAGCCGTACCGTTACCGTAACCGTACAGAGGCCCGGGAGGAGCTCGTACGGGACGGTTACGGGTACCCGTACAACCCGTAACCGTAAGCCGTAGCTTACGGTTACGGTGCGGAGCCCTACAAATAAGGCAATGTGCCTGAAAATGAAGAGATACTCTTGTGAAGAGTATGCATAATGCATAACGCCCCATGAAGACTAGGTCGTAATAGTACAGTATTGGCCTACGTATCAATGAGGGAGCACGAAGAATAGAAGCGAAAAGAGAGGGGAAGGGGCCCGGCCGGCTTCGACAGCCCATTTGGATCTTGAGCGCGTCCAAGCGCAAGCCTTACCACCGCACGCGTATGGACCATCGTAGACCCAGGTTGGGTCATGAATAGTAAGGCTCCAAGGCGTATTATCCCTGCCGATGGGATGAGCGTGACTGGAGGGTATGATGAGATGTCGATATGCTGGAGGATGAAAATTTGCACGTACCTGTCGTGCTCCTGCAGATACGCTTCGATAAAAGTCTCCATCAAAGTGAAACGAGACTCCATGCCAATACATCTGGGCGCTTCAACCCAAATGCATGAACAACCGCGTCGAAATCCTGTCGCGCCGTCAACATTGAACAAAGTCAAGGGGAAAGGTTACATACCCCCAAAAATCATCGTGTTCCACACCAGTTGTCCCAGACAAAATCCGTTTATGACGTGGTGGACACGTCGCCTATGATGTCGGCGAAGCCAGAGGTTGCTTTTGGCCTTTTGCTGAGGAGAGGAGAGGCATCTTAGGCCAAGGGTGTTATCGATGTTGCGGGGGTGGACCGAGGGACGAAAATGCAACGTTGACAAGTCTTGGAGCCTTCGAGTTTGAATGCCGCTACCGATAAATGAATCAGCGGCTCGCCTACGCTACGGTTTCTAGACAGAAAAAGGCGCTGTTTCGTACAGATTAGTCGAGGCGTCGAGAATACACAGTATGAATACGCACTAAGGCTATGTCTCCTGCGTCGAGCCTTTGCGAATCTGTTGTCGGGTAGGCGCGCGTCCGCGTCCCCTGGTCGAGTAGATCTATTGAATTGACAATGACTCAGTACTATGAGCTGAAAAATCTAAAATGAATGAACGAAGACGTACATATTATTGGGGACACGTTGGTTTGGACTCGTACTTGGTACCAGCTTGTTGGATATCCTATTGTCCATTTATCTAGCCCAGACCAAGGGATTATCCGCGCAATGATTTCCCCCAGAGGCGTGACGCGTATCGAGGTCATGTGTTCGGCGGTAATGATGGTGGCAGGAAGGAAGAAACAATCGACATGCCCTTTTTGTCTTTCTCCCATCATCCACATCCTCCCTCTGGCCCGTCCACACACGGAAACAAGCACGACGACCGCTATGACTGCGTAAAAAGGAGCGAAACACGAGGGTAGTATTAGGTGTGTTTTCCATATTATTATCGCAGACTTTCTTGTGCTCATGGCCACATTGCAGGTTGTGCTACTATGTAAACTAGACTTCAAAATGTATACGGCTCTTCGTAATCACGCTCTGTAACTTCATGAACCGGGATGCCTCAAACTACCCGTGCATGAGCGTGTTCACAACGGATTGATAAACGTCCTCTAAACAAGGTTTCCTCCCCGAATTAGCTCAGGCTGTACAAACCGAACGGGGATCACGACGTGTCAGTACCTCCTCTTAACATCGTGCTTCCCAGTACAGTCTTCGTCGCCGCTTCCAGCGCCACGGCAGCCCGCGAAACCAGACTGCCCAAAAGGCCGACTCTCGCGATGCAGCCTTAGGAGATCAAAACCTTCTCGCGAGTCGCCATAACGGCTAGGATACCACCAGCATTCAAACACCTGGACGTCTCTCACCATGTTCACATTCAAGACTTCGCGCCTTGGACAACAGGATACATCAGTGCAATGGCGTACAAGCGAGGACATCTCCCGAAGAAAAGATTCGACGCGTCCCTTGTACGTATCGTGTCACCGTCATCTTGCTGAATTCAGATATGACTTACACAATATTCATTTCTAGGGAGCACCTAAAGCGGGATTGGTTGGATCACTGCAAGTCTGTTCGACGCTAAAGACCAGCGCGAGTCGCAATCAAGAAGATGGCTCCCCATCGTATTACGGCTCCTGCGGAGAGAAACAAGACGAACCTGCCAGTGACCCCACGCGACTGCTTGAAACCTTAAGAAGGACTACGTAATTCTATGCGCTAGTATGCTGGGTCTACTGACCGCTGGTCTGGATACCATGAAAAGGTCAGATACCCCATGTCTCTCTTCAGGCGCTTACGCTTAAGCGACCTACGTAGATCGCTCTCGACTCGGATGTACCACCTTGGTTTCCAACCGGTGGACAGCAGCTCTACTTGTCGCCGCTTCCTCCGAGGAATGCTTGGACGCCTGCTTCCACAAGATGTATCAAATTGTCTACAATACTGTTTCTATCAAGCACCAAATGAAAAGACATTTCTTCCAATACTGTACTATTTCGACCATAGGTTCACGGGTTGTGACCTGTGACCTCATGAACATGTTGAACGCCATGTTCATGCCGGTCGAAACTGTGTGACCAAAAAAAATTATGTTCACTGAAATTTCTAAGTTTGCACAGTTTTGAGCTTAATTTTACTTGTAAATCTACTTAAATAGCATAAATTCACTGTTTTCATGCTAAACAAGATGAAATGGAAGCAAAAACTGCCAAAAACGGGCCTGAGGAGCAAAATTTAGGTAAATGTCAAATTTGTGACCAATTTCGAACATGTTCATGACCCCTTGTGACCTAGTGACCAACTACAATTAGGTTCACATCGCAAGGCCTTGTGACCTGTGACGTGAACCTATGGTCGAAATAGTACAGTACGTACGTCGCGACCAGAGCCGTTACACCACAGGTGCTGGTAGCTACCAAGTTCAAAGGTTCAAAGACTGGACCGGGATTCCCAACGTAGGTGCTGCTTGGACCGTCGACTGTGGAGCGCCCCTCTGGGTGCGAGTTTACGACATATAATCTTGCTTGGCGCGCGCCGTACGAGAAGGGATACATGAATTGGAAGATGGAGACGCAATCACCGGCAGCCACCGCTTTCTTTAGTTGAGAGGGTAGAGACCTCAACGAGTCAGCGGATCGTGCGAGTTTATCCGTACTCGATCCGCTCGGCCTTCTCGGAGATCCGATCCGTTTGATCCGTAGACCCGTGGCGGGTCGGATCAGTAATGGATCGCGGATCGAGCTCTAGAGGCACGAGTACTCGCCGCGAGTACTCGTCTTGACTCGTCAATATTTAGGTCTGTATTTAAACTTAATTTACAAATTTTTCGACTTCGGCGAGGAGGACGACTTTGGACAACGGCTTGACGACGACCGCCGCCGTCGTCACCACCATAACCACCACCGTTGCCGCCATCACCACCAGCATCACCACCATCGTCGCCACCACACCACCCTGGCACCACCACTCCTAACACCACTACCACGACTCCCGCACCCACACCCACCGCCACACCCATCTCCACCACCCTCAGTCCGCGTCATGCGTGGTTGAGCGTCCCCGTGCCATTGCCCGGGGATACCCATCACGCATGAATGGATTTGGGCGGTCTGGTACTCGAGTTTACTCGAGTACTCGACCCGCTCGGCGTTCTCGGTGATCCGATCCGTCTGACTCGTGGATCGATAGTGGGTCGGATCGTCCAAGGATCACGGATCGACCTCTCCAGCCACGAGTACTCGTGTGATGGATCGCGAGTCAAACTCGAGTTTGACTCGTTGAGGTCTCTATGAGAGGGTGTAGAGGGAGACGCGGTTCACGCTTTAACGTATCGCCATATGAATAATGTCGATCTCAAAAACGACGTCATTTTGGCACGTTGGCCTTTGGACATTGTCATTTGGACTGTGGTTCGCACTCCCCTTTGTCCGCCACCGTCTTACCAGGCTCTCGCGCGACTCTCTATCACCTTGCACTCAGCGCTGTTTTATCTTCCCATTTACGCGGCTAAGAGAGCGCGTCTGGAGGTGCATCAGCTGGAGGACTAGAAGGACAAGGAAGGAAGAACATGGGAAGTTCAGGACCCGTCGTCCTCGTGGACGACCACATTCCCCCGCCTACCTTTACAGGGCAGACGACGACGCTGTGGACGTGTGAAGAGAGGGGCAGAAGGAAGAGAAGCGTGCCTCTGCCACGATGTCCCTACCATCTCGACTACCTGCGCCCCGTCTATTTGAAGGAGCAGGAATGGTGGAGCAAGGAGGACAAGGTGTTAGTAGTAGGAAAGGACACCGTCGTCGTTCTTCCATCCTCGCACTTCCCGCTTGTATTCCTTCTTCGATTGGGATCCGGAGGTTGATGCGCGTGTCAGGATTTTGGCGTGGGTTTGCCTGGATGATACACCTCGCACCTTTCGGTCTTGGGGGTTCCTCAACATCGACATCCTCTTATCCTTTCTTCCTCAGCCTTTTGACCCTGAGATGCAGCCGATAATGTCACATCGACAACTTGTCATTTCTTTTGGCAATCATTTCTCCTGGGGATCCTGAACTGACTGCTTACAGATGCAGTACATACTGTAGCCAGTGTGACCTAACGGTTAAGTGCTGAGCTGTTTGCCTCTCATGAGTAGTTCCTTTTTTGCTGTGTTAAGCGCCCATAGGCTCCTCCCTGGCCTGTACGCGCCCATTCATTCTCCTCTAGTCCGTATACTTCACTTCTTTGGGAGCCGGAATTTTTACTGTTTGCGCTCATGAACCGGGATGCGCTGGGCGTATGGGATGGATCTTATTCCGGTGAGACATTCCTGTCATGCTTATTTCTACCGTTGACTCTGTAATCAGTGGGAGAGGTAGTGAAGCAGTTTGCTTATCTTCTGTTATAAGACTGATAGGATTTTTGGGGTCGACTTTCCATACACATCGATCATACCTCCAAGCAAAAAATCGATCGTGTTATGGAATGTCTGTTTTTAAGAGACTATCGACTTCCCGCGGGATGTTGATGGGGTCAGTACTGCTTTCTGTTCTGACATTTGTTGGTTTCTTTCTATGTCATAAAAGGCGAGTTTCTTGTTATTGCGACTCGGACTGACTTCACCTTTCTGTGGTAGGTACTTCGTCGCCCATCTAGCCTAACGGTACTTACATGTAGCGCATGGTTTGTCAAGAATGAGTGACATTTTTGTTACAAGCACCCATCTCTTTAAGATCCGCCCTTCATGGTCATCTTCGTGTGCTTTCGTTTTTTTGCCTGTTGCATCCCTCTTCCGCCTCCCGCCTATTTACTAAATGTCATGGGAACACTGGACCAGGATCCCATCATGGCATTTCCATTGTCGCTACCTGTTTCAATAGAGCACAGGTGCTTGTGGAGACAAGTTTAAGAGTGATTTCCTTCTCAGTCCTGCTCCTCCTAGGAGCTGATTTGGGTGTGGGAGAACACTCAGCTTACTTCCTTCCTCTAATTCTCCCAGCCTCTCGAGTCTCGATACTTGCTCGATGCATCGTGGTAGCTAGGTAACCGAGCCTCCCGTGGCTTGCCCTTATGTACGCCGTCGACTCCTCGGTCACTAGGCATGGATGGCCGACTGGTTACTTGCTCCGTCGAAGGTCTCTTTATACTGCGATTTATTTTGTTGCACGTTTAGTGTTTGAACAAACTATGGGAGTCTTTTCTTGTGCTTCGGCGGTGGAGGTGGTGTATCGGCTGCCTTGTCACTGTGCAAATGGTCTCTCCTCGACCCTTTTTTTGTAGAGGTCTCTCTGGCATTCAGAAGCATCTTTCTGCCTACTACCAGGTTTGGCGGGCTCGAGTTGGACAAAGCCAGGACTTTTCTGGTACACCGGAAGGGCAATGGCTCATTCCTTACTCAGTACTGTCCTTAGTTCAACGTGAATGCTTGATTTTTTGTTGTGTAGCACCGACGCGTGCTATTTTTACAATGGAATTTTAGGCACAGTGCGATAGCTTTGCTTTCTGCCGTAGCCTTCTTCGGGCCTCACTGCAATCGTTGGTCTTCTCGAGAGAGTATTGTTCCTTGACCTTCGAGCTCTACAGATATGCGGCGTCAAGCATATTTTGAGTACCGCAATGGGACCGTACTAGAGGAGACCGCACTAGCTGAGTGGCTATCGGTAACCCTTCTCCAAACATTTGCGGCACATCCAATTTTTTGCTCCTTCTCAGGAATGACACATCTCTTTGAATGATATAATAGGGGATTGAGTCGCAAGAACAGTCACATCCGTACGTGTTGCCAACTTTTCAATTAGATTTGGGCAACTTCAATCCAGAAAACATTAAATCATTGTATTATACCACGGACGAACACCATTCGTGCCCTGCCCGCTCGTATCCAACCACGACGCGTCATCGAACACCTAATTCGAAGGGCGAAATCGCTACGCGCGACTTCGGCCGTCGCTATACTGCACACCAGAAGCAATGACCACGGCAGGTGATTGTTGAGGTTAACTGCGAGGATCTTCGGTCAGCGACGCTGTGAACGTCAGATTCTTGGAAAGCACTTGCGAGCCTCCATAGTTTATCACGGTCGCTGACTTGGACTCTGTTGACGTAGCGAACATAGAGTTGGTCGCTGATAGGGTTTCGAATTTAGGATACATATGGTGAATTTCAAGAGCACAAACTTACGTGGCGAGTATGGCACAGGCGGGTCCAGTAGGATCGGTGATGTTGAAAACCACACCAACGGGCGCAGTCCCTCCAGGCGACGCCTCCCATTGGGCGATTGTGAATGTCAGGCTTGGTACGCTGGATGCAAGTGTTGACTCCAAGGTATCTGCTTAGTTCTCGATCAGCTGGGGATACTAACACGACGAGCTATTGGCATACTTGTATCAACACGCGCGCCAGTGACGTCTGTGTAGAGGAGAAGCGAAAAGAAATGCTGCAAGGGGCTCAGATACATTATGCTGCTTGTAAGGGACTGTGATTCGTACCTCGACTTCAACAGCCCACTCGGGTCTTGAGTGTGTTCAAGCGCGAGCCCGACCACCGCACGCGTCGTTGGGCATCAACAATCGTATCGAAATCCTCCGCCGGCCTCTGAGACTCCCATGCCTCGGGGGCCCACTTTTCCCGTGCCCGCGCAGGTCGTACCAGATCTATTGCGGTGTCAAAATCAAACCAAGTCAAGTAGAAACGTTGCGTGCCAGGGAAAACAAAGATCGCGTCACGACACCAGTCTTTCCAGACAAAATCCGCGTATAAAGACGAGCGGGGGCTTGGACGGGTCGCCAGAGACGTCGGAGGTTGGTGTTCCCTCTGCTGAAGGTAGGAGAGGCATCTTAGCACACGAGTGTTATCGGTGTTTCCAGGTGGCGCAGGACGAACAACTTGGAGGAATAAGTCGATTCGTTTTCGAGAATACATGATTTGAATACACACCAAGTCTAAGTCTCCCGCAACGAGTGTTTTAAAATCCTGTTGACGCGTAGGTGCGCTTCCGGCGTTCGTTTGCGACAGTGTTCTTGGTGACAGGTTTCGTTTGACCTGGTACTTGCCGCCACCGTGTGAGATATTCGATTTATCTTTAATTGTCCAAGGAATTATCAACGTGATGGTTTCCTCCAGCTCGTATCGAGCTCTTATGTTCGGTGATGATGACGGGCATGAAAGAGTCAAACGATCACCGCGTGCCCTTTTCGTCTTCCCCCTATCATCATCATCCCTCTTGTTGGTCCATACACGGAAACCAGCACGACGACTTCTAAGACTGCGTGAAAACAAGCGAAATACCTGGAGGCTGGTATTAGGTGCGTTCTTCATACCTTCTCGCGCACTTTCTTGTACTCATGGCCACATTACAGGTTGTATTACGATGTAAACTAGGCTTCAACCTTCAACATGTATACCGCTCTTCATACCCGCGCTGTGTCACTGCCTAACCCAAAATGCCTCAAACTACTGGCGCACGAGCATGTTCGCGACGGACTAATGAACGTCCTCGGCTAACGTCTTCGCCCAATCACTACCTCTGTTTTCAAAACCAGAACGGGAACACGATGTGCGAGTATTCCCTGTTCGACATATGTCCTTCCTACCTAGACCGTTATCCCAGTTTACGGTCTTACCATTCGTGGTCCTCTTGTACCAAGGTCTTCCCCAGAACTGTCGTTTGTCGCTCCAACAAATGTCTACAACCTACACGGCCGACTTCCTTGATGCTTTCGTGGTCGCAAGGCCTTTATCCCTTCGCCATAAGGGATGGACTCCGCATACGCAAGCATAGTCCCGTCCAAGACCATCCCCGTCCCGGATAACAACCTTTGTCGTTGCGAGGCAGGATCAGTTCTATCAGCTTCCACAGGAGGAATTTGACTGTGTACGATGTCGGTCTTTGTATTATCTTCTTCGAATATCGGCTTACACAGGATTTCAGAAAGGGAATCTCACCATAGATTGGATTACCGCGCCTCCGTTCCACAGCCTATGGTGCATGTGTAGACAAAGACACAATCGCATTCCGTTCATCCAGACCAAACCCCAGCTATTGTTCTTTGCGCAAGGTCCAACGACGAATGCAATTTATATCGCGGAACTCCGTCCCGGGATTTGGGAAACTCCTTTCCTTCCTTTCCGCTGCCATGGCTTAAATCGACATGGACGCTGACGGTTAAATCATCCAAAAATCATCCCTACGACGTGGAACGGTATGCGTCTGCATGCCGCACAAGGAAGGACATACAGATTGGACGATGGACTCAACACAGTCATCGGTTTCTTCGGTGGAGAGAATTCATGGAGGAGAGAGATTAGAGGCTCGCGCTTGAACGTCTCGGCAGGCATTTGGCGCTCCGCTCTGTTGGACATCGTCTCTCACACAACGCCGTCCTGTCTGCTCGTACGCGGCAGACATGAACCTGGAAGTCGGTGTAGCTTGCGCCTGCACTCATTCGTCACTTAATTTATACGTCTCTCCGTCACCTCGAACAAAGGACGCGGTCTGGTCTGTTCATATACAGCTAAAACAACTGGTCTGGGGCCCCCATCGTTGTTCTTCATAGTAGAGAAGAAGAAAAAACGACCTGATTGGGATTTGGAGGTTGATGTGTGTGGAGATCTTGGCCCGAGTTTACGTGGATAGTACTTTCGCCAACTAATTGCCCGGACTCGTAATGGCGCCATTCTCCTTCCTCCCATAGGATCGATAACGTCACCTTGGCAAGTGGTTTGAAGATTCCAAACGGACTGTATGTTGCAGGCGTCGTGACCTAACGGTTAGGTGCTGAGCTCCGGTGGGATTATGACAATGTCTTTTTGTTCCAGCTTGAAGCGTACGTCTCCTCCCTCGCGCGTCCGCTTGTGCCTGTTCTTTCTAAAGTCTCCGCCTAGGCTCCGTATGCGTCTTCGAGACGAGCTTGGTATTCTTTTGTATACGCCCCGCCCCGACCAACGTTCTGTATGTGGGTTCGATCGAGTAAGAGAATCCCGCACTACTTGTTGCCAGCATCGACACTCTAATTGGCGGCATAGGTAGTGCAGTGGTTTGAGTACCTTCCGTCATGTGTGCGAAGCGTACGAGCGAATTTTTTGGGTCATGCCTTTGGGGACCACGTACCGTGCCGTACGCCTTCTTCATTCATGGAGTCCATCTCAGTTACGCTTGATCCAGCACAAAATGTGAGTTCGGTGCTTGCGATCCTATTGTGACTTTGACGTCCTCTGATAGATCTCTGTCGCCCATCTAGCCTACCAGTAGATGTAGTGCGTTGAAAAGAGATCCACAACTTTTTGTTACACTACTATGAATGAGGGCCATTTATTCCTTCCTTCTGTCCCTCGCACTCGTCATCTTCAATTGTCCTGATGATGTACTATGTTCGTCTTTCCACATGCATCTCTCTCCTCTCATCTTTTTCCCTCTTGCCGTAGATTCACTGCGCGCTTCTTCCGACATCCTTGGTGGTGTACTGGTCACTATGGTCTTCCCCGATAGGTGATGTGTTTTGGGTTCGATACCTTGTGGCCCGACATTATCCCTGTCTGTCACTCATAATCTATTAGTCTGGTGGTTACTTGGCACTTTATGTAGCATACACGCTCTGCTTTTGTAGGTCCGGACTTCTGCCTAATGGTCTGGAGTTGGGGGGGACTGCAGTATTCAGAGGCGAGGCTCATGTTCCGACTGTACCTCAAATGGTGCCATAATGTTTCTTCTTCTGCGGTATTTCACTGCTTGAACGGGAACGACACTGTCACCTCGGTAAGTCCGTCTTTTGTTCAAAAGCCTATTCTGACGCTTTAGCATAGGCACCTACAGCTAGTGCAACCTAGCGGTTAAGCTGTATGTCATGTTGCGAACGAATAACTTTTTTTTGTCACTGCGATAAATGTCCCAGCCTAAGCGACTTTGATATTAGCGGGTGACTGCAGGTGTGTATGGTTTCTGTAGATGAAGAATTTTACGCAGCGAGCAGGCGTCGGGAGAAGGAGGCGGGCATGTCTCGCACCCCACCTCCCTAATGCGCGGCGGAGAGGGAATGACGGGAGGAGACATCAACGCCCTTCTCGCTGACTGTACTTGTTTATGATACACCTCCCTGGCACGGGCCTGTGTCATATTCACTGCGTTCAATGATGTAGGTTTTGTATTCAGGCGTATCACTGGGTGCATCGTTGTTGGTGAATAATTAGTGGTGGAGGTGGTGTAGTGGCTGCCTTCTGCCATGTGCGCGTTTCGTGTTGTACTTTTTGAGTACGGCTTTCCGAGGACCGGTCTTCATTCATCCTCAGAGGGATCATGATAAGTATTCTGGAGCATTCATCTGGAAAGGCCTATATGCTATAAGGCAACTTTAAGCAACTTAAAGCATCTTAGGACATAAAAAGTTTGGAATGCTAAATAAGCTGCAAAGAGCTTAAAGCCAAGGTTCACACTAACAACTTCTTTAAGGCATCTTTTGAGCATCTTAAGATACTTTAAGACACTGTAAAAGCCCTCCAAAGGCTCTCCAAAGTTGACTTAAAGCATACATCATTGTGAACCTTGTTTTAAGTTGTCTTTAGATAGCCTTTCGGCAACTCAAAAAGCACTTAAAAAGCTGCTAAAGCTGCCTTCTCATAGTTCGTCAAGCACCACAAAGTTGACTTAAAGCATACGCTGTTATGAACCTTATCTTCAGTTGCTCTCCAACTGCCCATCAAGCACCTCCAGATTATCTTCAAACCACCTTTAAAGTGCCTCTCAACAGCCTTTCCAAAGCCTTTTCATAGCCTTTCCAGCCACTCTCAATGAAGCAAAAGTATTGGCAAATAAAAATGAGAAACAAATTAATTATTGAATATATATGCATATACAAAACAAAAACAATCTACTTTGAGAATCAAGGCATCTACTAGATTCAGATACTCATCCTCATGACAGTCATCAGCCTCTAAGGTAGTCGGTCCACAGCCTCATACACAGTCAGTGTCCGCATTGGTGTCCTCGTGCATGTCTGTATCCTTGTGCATGTCGGTGTCCTTATACGTGTCGGTGTCCTCATGCCTATCGGTGTCCATGTCAGTGTCCTCATGCCTATCAATGTGCATGTCGGTGTCCTCGTGTGCATCGGTGTCTATGTCGGTATCCTCGTGCGTGTCACTATCCTCATGCGTGTCGGCGTCCCTCCTCATGTCCTCGAAGGTTGCAGTCCTTGATGGTTGTAGTCCTCGTAATCCTCGACGGTCGCAATCCTCGACGACGACGAGACTCCTCGTGATCCTCGACAGTCAATCCTCGTGGTCCTCGATGGTTGTAGTCCTCGACGCTCGTAGTCTTCATGGTCCTCGGTTCATCGTCCTCGAAGGTCGTGGTCCTCGTCGTAGACCGCAGAACTCATCACGGTCATGGTCCTCGTCGCTCAGTTCGAGGTCCTCGATGCTCGGTTACGGTCCTCGATGCTTGGTTACAGTCGTCGTGCTCAGAATGAAGTTGTCGTGTTCAGATTGAGGCCATCGTGCTCGGGTTGTAGTCGTCGTGCTCGGGTTGCGGACCTCGTGCTTGGGGTGAGGGCATCATGCTCCGGATGGAGGGCGTCGTCGTGCTTGCTAGCGTTGTGCTCAGGTCGTGGGCGTCGTGCCAGCTGGGGGTACGATGGGTCGCGGTCCTCCTATCAACTTTGCTTACATGAATCTAGGCAGAAAAAATCAGAGAGTACCAATATAATCACCCAAGCTACTCACCGGGCTTGCAACGACGACAAGAGTAGTAACCTCTCGCTAACAGTTCGCCTTCCTCCCAAAATTCAAAAATCCGTACAAGTCGACGGGTGCAGAGCGGCATCGCAGAGCGGGGGGTGACGTGCACATAGCAGCATCGAGTTGCGGACACTGTGCGCAGAGCAGCAGTGTGCGTCGAGGGAAACGTATGCGGAGGTGGTGGTAAGAAGACAAGTCGGGTCTTCAAGCTGATCGGAATTTGAACCAACTGGCACGTGAGGCTGACGTGGCCTCAAGTGCCGGCGGCAAATCAACTTGTGGAAAATGCTCGAAATCAGTGGAAGGCATGGGAACTCGAGAGAGAGGAAATAATGGCACAGCGGCACCGCTGGCATGTAGTCGGCGTTGATGCACACCATCGAAAAAAATAATGTGGAAGAAATAAACGTACCAAATTGCGCCGCGTTGCCAGCAGACGACGCGGCGCCCTCAATCCGACCCAAGACCAAAGCCTGCGCACTGGCCCAGCGACGGGTTTCCGCGCTACCCAAATCGTCCTAGCGCAATGGCGCTTGTAGCCTCGTCGGTAGAGGGCTTAGTGCCGCGGGCCATGGAATCCCAGAGTCATTCATGGCTGTTGGAAGCCGTCGAGTCCGAGGATCCAGAGGTAAGAGAATGAGAGAAAAAAGGGCAGGAGAGGCCCAGGGAAAAATCCGAAGCTGGAGGCGGCGTTGTCTTGGTGGTAAGAAAGGAGAGACGACGAGCAACGAGCTCTGATCACTATCCGGCAAACGCCGGATCGCGAACGGAGCAACCTCAACGTCGCTCGGAACGACGACGAGGTGCTCGGAGTAACAAAAAAACTGTCGGTATCTACTACTACACATGTCTAATATTAGTTCCAGGTATAATAAAGAATTAGTTCACTAAGGAATGTCGGGAACTTGCTTACATAGCAAGTATCCCATCCACATCCGTATGTAACGAGCATTCTAGCTCGTTGCAACACAGTAGCTGCCCAAATTTTGCTCGGAATATCTCCAGCATGGTTATTTCTGTCCAGCCCAAGAAGAATTATTGTCGACGTCGCCCGGAATTAGTGGCGGCAACATGAACCGTGAATCCAGATCAGTGTTTGGATTCGATCACTGTGATCACTCTCCCTCTGACCACTACCATCCAACTACCATCACTACTTTGGACGACCACGACTCTCGACAATAATTAAATGACCGCAGCCCGCTAAATCTGCAACCGACTTTGAGTCGTTGCCGGTGTCAGAAGACCGATTTTGCATCGTCTTCTACGGAGACCGACTTTGCGTCGTCTCCCTTCGACCTCTCACCAAGCCGCTGAGTCAGTTCAGGACAATCGCCGCGTAAGCCCCAGACGACGGGCAGCAGACCATTAGATCAACGACAAGACTGCCATCGCGACTTTGGAGATCCCTGCGAGGGCGAGAGCAGGATATCACACGTTCCTTTTGGAGAAGGACGAGGGCTCCATCCTGGCTCCATCAAACGAGCAGCATTGGGATTGGGGCAGCCTATAGCAGGCTTACCATCTAGGTATGTGTTTCTTTTCCTGTCGACTTTCACGGCCTCGACGGTATTGAACGACGCCGCCGAGGTCTTTGACGACTCGTTCTAGATTCAAAATCTGTCATCGACCGACGACAACGCCTATGGCGCATCGACCACCTTCACCACCACATCCGCGGCGAGATCCCCACAACCACGACCACGATGTCATGAGGACACCGACAGCACCACGACAAGAACTACGTTTCATGACCACCGCAACCCTGTCACCACGATAACGACAGCGGTGGAACCAGGACGCCAACATCTGCACGGGAAACAGTACGTGTAGCCTCCAAGTAAGGTATCGTGTTTGCGAATTGCGGTAACGTTGATTCTCTTCTTTAGGCCCATCCCCACTCGTCACGGTGCCACACCCATTAACCACTCACTTGACCCATGTTAAGTTAGGGCATTCGTATGTCATTTCTACCTCTTCGTCGTTTCATGCTCAACGAGCCGCAGGTCTGGCTTCCGAGCTCTTGCTGGCCGCTACGACGCTAGTACTGGATACGCCGAACTCCCAGTCGATTATCTCATTTTCTCACCACCATTTTCTTTTTCTACTATTGCTCCTTCGTTTCGCGGAACTTACTCTCCGCTTTCGACAAGAGAGGACTTTTTGTCCTTCTCGCTATCGTCACCTCGACCTTCCTGCAATGTCTGTGCGCTTCTCGCTACCCTCTCGACTGAACAACATCGAAAATGAAGTGAAGGATGACTCACCGCGTAAGCCCCAGACGACGGGCAGCATATCATCGAAACGCCGCATTCATGCTCGTTACCCTTATCTTTGGAGACGGTCTAATTTACTGAGTCGTCGTATTTCTGTCCGACCTTGTTACAACGGTACGGCTCTTCCTCTACCCCGCCTGACATGCCTTACATTTTTCTCACTAGATCTTTCTGCTACTTAATCTCAATGCGGTCATGCCCATTTTCGCCCTCCTCGATGCTCGAGTCTGAGAAAATCGGCTGAGAAACGTGGCCGCCGACGTCCGTAAGACTATCCACCACGGACTGAAGAGGGGCCGGGGATGCAAAACCGTGTATTGCGATGAACATCTAGGTAGGCACTATAATTTATCCCGCGATGACCGCCGTTTGCTTATGAGGCGCAGGATACCGCAGTCGTGGTATATTTTGGTTGATGATCGTACAGAGATGGAGAGCCGCTACGGCGAGAAGGGAGTCGAGAAGGACCTTGTTTGCGGTTATGACGGCAAATATGGAGTAATGAGCTGCCCGACAACGGTCACCATAATTATAAGACTTGTGCTGAACGAGTTGCTCATTCTGCATCTGTGGTACGTCTTTAATCATTTTATCTCTGGTTTGGTTTGCTTATTCGCGGTCTCCAGCCAGTTTCCCTGACTCCTCGTCGTTCCCTTCCTGCTTGCGCCGTCAGCATCCGCGTAAGCCCCATAGACGACGGGCCGCAGTTCATTCAAACACGGCATTGTCGACATGCGAAGTCAACCCCGTCTCCCACCTCACCATTATACTCTTCCCCGTCTGTGATGTCCAATTGTCCGGACGGTGCGATGGCGTCCGCATTCTTGCCAGTCACAGTCCAGTCATCTGTTTCGACTACGTATCCATGACCAGCGCGTCCTGCCCCCGCTATCTCAGGACAATTTCATGGCATGTCGCGATAATAGTGATTTGGCTGACATGCCGAGCGCAAGTTGAAGTATGATTCACAGTGACAGTCTCAAACGCACTGTGTCATTCGCCGCCGCTCAGGCTTTGAAGGTGGAGGAAGTGATGATCCCAGTCCATGAAACCTGAAACCTCCACGCATGCCTAAGGGAGCAACGATGCGATGGCGCCGGGTATCGGAAGGCCGTATCAGGCTCCCACGCCTACGTGTTATCCATATCCATGGAATAGGTGCGGGCAATACATGGGTAGCGGGTGGTGATCGAGTCACACACAACCATGTCACTCACTAGTAGCAGTATTGTACTTTGAATATTCTTGAATTATATCTGTGATCAACTTACTAGCATGTGTTTGATATGTAAGTCTTCAGACTTGAGCTGCCTAAGGATAGATGCATTCATAGCATGTGCATAAAGCTGTGTTAAGGCATCTTTTGATGCTTTAAGTGGATAGCAATAATGTCTTTAGTCTTAAGTTGCTTGAAGATACATGCCTTCGAAGCACATGCTTTAAGTCAGTTTTAAGCGTCTTTTGCAGTCTTTTACTGTCTTAAGTTGCGAAACACTGATACATCAGCTTTAAGATGCCTTTGGAGCTTTAAGAGCTTGTTGGAGCTTAAAGTTTGATGTTCCGTTGACATGAATCTTAAGATGCCTTATAGCATATAGGCCTTTCCTGATGTTGACGGCCATCCTCTTCTTCCTCTTTCAGCCCTCGTGACTCACCAACAATTTCTTGTTCTGGATCAAGTCCCTGAACACTCGGATCGACTAGGACTGTGTACTTGTACTCGAGACGGTTGGGATCTGGCAAGACAGCCCGCAGCCAGTGTGGCCAAACGGTTGTACTGAAGCTGGTAGTGGTATTCGACCTGATTGGTTTTTTAGTTCAAGATATTGGTTGTGAGTATCTGACCCTTCTCCCTTTTGGAATTCCGATTCGCATATTACTCCTCTGTGATGCCCCTTCAAGGACAACATAGAGCCTCCGTACCACTCTGCCAAGCATCGTCGTCTCGGCCGCCGGCAAAGTCGTTTGGAGTGGTATATTCGTCTGCATGATGCGCCACGTTGTCTTACTGTATGTAGCACTTGTACTCGGGGGATGGAACGGTCTGACCACCTCTGATCTCACGCTTCGAGCTCCGTCCTTCTTTTGCTCTCCCTTCCCCATGGTCCTTCTTCAAGTTTGTAACAGTTGAATTACCAGCAGTACAGTGACGCAGCTGTTACTGGTTGCTGCTTTCGGAGACAAGAAACGAAGATAAATGCCAAAGTTTTTAAATTATGTCGGTCCTCAACAATTCTTTTTACCAAAGTCATGCGCTATGTAGTGGTGGTGCCTTTTGAGATTCCTCTTTATTCTTCAAAGCTTCATCCTTCGCGGAGGGTGACACTGACTGATTTGGAGCAGGAATGTCCGGACCGGAATTCCGGGTACTCTTTTCCTCTCACCGTCGTGACCGAAATCAACTTGTACTGGGAAAGGTAGCAGCGACAACCTCCTTCCTTATTAAGACACTGCTTCTTTCGCTTCTTCGGCGACTCCCGCGCTTCGAATGCGTCAAGGCGTATCATCGAACTTGTCGGCGGCCTTGTAAAGTTGTGGTAAAACCAAAGACATGTATCAATACTTAGTAGGATTTTTTCTAAGTCACATTGACGCATCCTTGAGGCCGCGCTATCGGTACAGGAACATAGCGGGAAGATGATGGCTCAGGCGGCCCTACTTGGATGCTGCTAGTGCCCAATTGAACCAGGAGGCAGCGGCAGTTTGACCTCTGGGATATTCGTCCTCGTGCAGCGCAATGGCTGTCATGATGTGGCGCAGATTGTCCATGATATTGCAGTACAGTAAGCTCGTACGGCGCATGCATGCAGCTGCAGGCACGAGCAAGGGATGAGCCTGCTGCTCAATACTAGTACTTTTGGATGGTACTCTGGCCGGACACTGTAGAGCTAGGAGTGGAGGTCAAGAAATGGTTGAGAAATGTATATTATGTTCGTTTATTGTACAGCTCAACTCAGGACGCGGCCGAATTACTCCCAGTTCAACGTCTCCGCACGTTGGTGACGCATTCGAAGCGCGGGAGTCGCCGAAGAAGCGAAAGAAGCAGTGTCTTAATAAGGAAGGAGGTTGTCGCTGCTACCTTTCCTTTGTACTTAAACCGTTGGATACTCTCAGAAACTTAATCGTGCGCATCATTTCCCGGACGACGGAAATGGAAAATCTATAGTACACAGCTGGCGAGTACGAGACTTAGCAAACGTTGCCTCGCGGTATTTCTCGTATGTTCTTGTTTCTTTCAACTCACATCTTCCGGCTCATGAATCGTTTGACCAAGAACTGGACTCGTTGAATGAGGTTAGAAAGGGATCGCGTGTCTATGTTCTGCATGGGACCAAGTGCCAGAGACAGGGGCTGGGAGCAATGAATCGGTCACGCCGCGGTCCACTGAGGTTGCTTTTCTATCACCAGGAGCGATCATCATGCCCGTGAGTTTCTCTCTTTCATGACTATACGATTTCGAACCGCTTCCTTCAGAATCTAACATCTACGAATGACTCCGACATCCCCAGGTCCCTACCCTCATCCCTCAACCATCTACTTCGCTCCAACGACTGGCCGTCCCCTCAAGAAGAAATACTGATAGCTGAGTCAACTCGTCTTGTTGACGACCTCCTATTCGTTTGTACGCCGTCAGCCCATTTGACCTGAATGGCTCCAATTTGAACACTGCGATTTTTCTTTCAGATTCCGCGTCTTCTGCAAACCAACAGGAGCGACAACGCACACTCCAGAAAATACGTGACGAGCTTAAGATCATACGTGCTCCTGTCCGTCGTTTGCCAGCCGAGATCTTGAAAGAGATATTTTTGGCGATGGATAATTTGGTTGTGTTCGACCATACAGCCTCCCACTACGTGATTGGCCGTGTCTGTAGGGCGTGGCGCACTCTATCGCAAGACTGTTGCCCACGGATCTGGTGCCAGCTCGAAATTAAGGTCACCAAATGGGACTATATCGTCGACGCCGACACTCACTTGCGCGCCGTCCTCGCTCACACGGGTGGCTTTCCCATCAGCTTCTCACTCCGTTATGAGGGCAATGAACCCTATGATGAAACCTTCAGCTTGCTTCTTGGGGTGCTAGCCGAATGCTCAATGCAGTGGGAATCTGTCAGGCTTATTGGTCTACGCATGAACCAGGCTTATGTCTTGTCTGCCATTCGTGGGCACATTCCAGTTCTGAAATGCCTCCATCTTGAAATCCCCTTCGAGGATGAGACCAAGGTCACACACGTTATTCGTGCGTTTGAGATCGCACCCGCACTGGTCGATGTGTCTCTTGACAATGTGCCTCTTGGACATGTTGCCCTTCCCCCCAGAAATCTAAAGTCGCTCAGTGTAAGTCCCAACTATGACTATGGAATGATTTTCTTCCTAAGGGATCCTCCCCTCTGCGACATTTTACGCGATTCACCCGAGCTATCGACATTCCACCTGGATTATACTATGTGGGAGCATATGGGAATGGATGAACCTCCGATTGCCCCGCCCCGTCGCGCAGCCTATGCGAGTCTGGTGTCTCTCAAGACATCGGACTTCGCCTCGTTCTGTCACATTACTGTAGCGTTTCGACCGTTAATTCTCATATCGGGTCACGGGGCCTTGCGAAGTGAAGCTATACATAGAGCATATTGCATCATGGCCAATTTTTTCAGGCACAGATCGCTTAAAATGGAAATTTTCGGGCCCGCCTAGCGGCGGGCCATCCTAATCGGGTAATTCCCGCCTGTGTGCCTGGTTACGAAGCTATATCTTTTTAAGGGTCTAGTGTCACGGCAAAAGACCACGAAGTTACGGTCGAAACGCTACAGTACACTTCCGAATCTCAAAGAGTTGTGTGTCGGGCCGCGTTGGCTTGATGAAGCGAATGAGCTCATCGCGTTCCTTCCCGCCGTCCGTGATCTTCTACGACACTCGCGATGTCAACTTTCCCGGCTCGCTCTATGGAATGGTGAATGGACCCTCGACCTGCTTTGTGAAGTGTTCAACCTTGCTGCGGAGGTGGAACAGTTGACTGTTGCGTATGATGATCGCTACGAGGACACCTTGGATATGCTTAAGGCTGTGATCGAAGCTCTCTTCAGAACGGTGTCCTCCGTATCCGATGTGGAGCTACTTGAGTGCAGGCCGAGGTACCTGACAGGCTTGAGGACACTTGCGCTTAAGACGAGGTGGTGGGAATGCATGGATAAGGCATTCGTGGACATGGTAGCTTCGCGGGTTGGTGAAGCTGAGTTGAGGAGTATTTTGCTGGAGTGTCAGTGGACTGCAGATGGGGATGATTGCGAGAGTGTTTTTCCGAACTTGGAGAGATGCGATTGGGATCGGTTGATGGCTATGAAGAAGGGCGGGCTTGATCTTCATTGGGGTAATAAGGAGCGGCATGAAGTTGTTTGGTAGGACTTTGCTGGCTAATACACTACTTTCTCCATCTTGTAATTCGTACTTACCGTATCTTTCGGCTTCTCTCACACTATGTTTGAACATAGTTTCATAGCACAATTTACAACATGACATGGAAACAGCATCTTTTGAACATCTTGGATCTATGTCAAAACATACGATTTGGACTGCATTTCGGCAATTGCCGTTACTGCTTGTGGTACCACCACCACCATCACTGTCACTGCCCGCGATCTGGAAAGAGTGGAATGCAGCTGGACAGTGGATGCAGAAAATCATAGCCTAGAAATAGGCGGTACGTTACTGTCGATTCGGAGATACGGGCTTTGTCCTTTGCCGTGACAATGCTACACCCGAAGCCGGGAGGTGTGGACTACGAACAATGGACAAAGTAGCGCTCAGGGCCGAACAATGGCTGGTCTAGTATAAAATGAGCACGCGTCTGTGCGACTCGCTTTCTTCCCATCATCTAGCGACAACAATGGTGGTGAGTTTCAGATGTCCTGACTTTCGTTCTGCTGCAATATTGAACGCGTATTCTAGACGACAACCCATAACGACGATTCGTATATTCCCACATCTCTTCCTCCAACCCTCGACCATCTACTTCGCTCAAACGAGCGGCCGTCCCCTCATGAAGAAGTATTGATCAGCGAAATGACCCGTCTTGTCGACACTTTACTCTTCGCTACGAATGTTTCCATAGCGTGTACATCCACTCTAGTCGACCTGGATGGAGCCGATTCTGACACAGCAATATTCCTTACGGACCCCGCTCCTTCGGCAGAACAAAAGGATCGCCAAGCGACGCTGCAGAAACTACGTGACGAGCTCCAGACCATCCATGCACCTGTTTGTCGAGTGCCTCGCGAGATCCTGCAAGAAATCTTTCTCGCCTTGGATGCAGACATCGACGTGTTTTACGACAACGACGTACACTACGTCGTTGGTCGTGTCTGTCGGGAGTGGCGTACCGTGTCCCGGTATTCCTGTCCGCAGATGTGGTGTCAACTTGATTTAGATATTCGTTCTGCGAGGGTCATTGAGAGTCGTCTGCGCGCCGTTCTCGATCGTACACGCGGTCTTCCCCTCAGCTTCTCCCTCTATGCTCTCCCGGAGTCCGAGGATGATGACATGCCCAGGATCGGTGAAGAAGAGACCTTCAGCATGTTACTAGGAGTTCTAGGACAATACTCCATGCAGTGGGAATGGGCTCGATTAATCGATTTGCGCGTCAACGAGGCTCATGTCTTGTCTGTGATTCGCGGGCGCCTTCCTCTGTTGAAGACCCTTTACTTCCGACTGGCAGAGCCGGAGATTACAGTTGATCGGGTTCTTCGTGCATTTGAGATTGCACCGAAACTTGCCCATGTGCACCTTTACAAAGTGCCACTTGGACACGTCGCTTTGGCCTACCCGAACTTGCAGACCATTTATGTGGATTATGATGTCAGCTATCAAGAGCCGATGATATACGCTCGAGGTACGCCACTTTTGCACGAGATTCTGCAGCTCTCGCCCAATCTGCGCACCGTCAACATCAATCGTATAATACCACCGGCTTGGGAGAACACGGAGATGGACAGGGCATGGCCACCACATCCTGTCCCGTCGCGCATAGATTATGCTGACCTGGTGTCTCTCGAGAGTTCAGATTTTTTCTCGTTCTACCATCTCTCACTCCCCAACCTCAAGGACTTATGTGTTGGCCCGCAGTCACTTCACCCAGAGGACGACTCTCTCATCAGCTTCTTACCAGCAGTTGTCGAACTTCTGCGTCACTCCCGTTGTCGGCTTTCCCGGCTTACGCTCCGGCATGGCGCATGGAGCCCCGATGCTCTTCGTGAGGTGCTTGGTCTTGTGCCAGAGGTGGAGGAACTCAGTGTTTTCTATGGTTATGACGGGGATGACGCTCAGGAGGACATGCTCGAGTCGTTAATTGAAGCTCTGTGTGTCGGTGAATTCCGAGCCTCCTCCGACTCCGATGTGGAGAACGACGTGCTCGAGCGCAGGCCGACCTATCTCCCGAGGCTGAAGACGCTCGCGATCAAGACATCGTGGTGGGCGTTCGTGAACAAAGATTTTGTGGAGATGGTGGCTACGCGATGTGGCAAGGATGGGCTTGGTACGGTTCGTTTGCTGTGTGGGCAGAATGTGGATGAGCATCCTGAAGTTTTCTCCAAGTTAGACCGGTGTGATTGGGATAGGTTGAAGAATATGAAGAAGGCTGGGCTTAATATTACTTGGTATATGTGGTAGTAAGCCTCGTGTTTTCAAAGGCAGTTCTTAGGACAATTACTCTTATTTGTACATTCTTAACCGCTAGTAAATCCTCTACCATGCGTTGATTCTATTTGTCCGGGAAATCGAAAGCAAGTTCGTGACGGCCAACTTGTATAGTAGCCCAGGGCAGATCACCTGGGGAAAGTTGCGCTCGAGTAGTATACATCAAGTTTTGGGAGAACTAGTCTCGCCCTATGCGAGAGGCAGTGGGCGCATTGAAGAGATTCAGTCTTACATAAGCGCGTTCAGGCTTGTCCTCCCACCATCACGATCGCGACACTGCAGCGCAGATTTTCACTGGACGCGCCTATTCGCCGCCGAACAAATGTTTTGACTACTGGGCATATACTCTTAGAACCAGTGTGCACTGAATTCACACTCCTAGTGCCACCATGTACGGGGTTAGTTTTGAAACTCCTTACCTATCCTATTCAGTGTTTACTCATCTTTGGTGGTACAGGTTGATTGATTCCTAGTCTATGCCATCTGTCAAGGAAATCACCATCAGATCTTAGTCGCAATGATCATGGGCCGACTCCGTTCAGCCCGCGACTATCAAGTTATAAGTCGAAGCTGTCTTTTGCACCGACTCAGAGGGACAAATGGGAGCTATCACAACGGATAGAGCATACCTCATTGCGGTATTCCTGGAGTCTATTTTCTATGGTACGATGCCACTTCTAACATTCATTGCATCTTTGCTCAGAAAATGTCAAGGCATCAATTTACTGCTGTTCATTATCTACCTACTTCTTGCTCCAGCACGCGGCATCAGCAACAACAAAAAGCTCATCCTCCCTTTGGCCGTCGCGATGTTCCTTCTTTCTACGGCGCGCCTCATCCTCGATTTCTATCGGCTCTTCGATGGATTTATTCTGCACAGTCTGAATCCTGCTGCCTTCTTTAGCAATGTCTCCGTTCCGTCGCACATCGCCAAATCCGTCGTGCATACATTCAATTGCATCCTTGGGGACGTGATCATCGTATGTGCACATTTACCATGACTCTGAAGTTGGACGTCGCTTACGAAGAGTACAGGTTTGGCGATGCTATCTGGTCTGGGGACACAATATCTACATCTGTGTCGGTCCAGCTCTGCTGATATTGGCGAGTACTAGTTAGTTTCCGATGATCCTCGTAATTGTCAGTGCTCAATTTAACGATTTTGTAGTTGCTGGCCTTGGCCAAGCCGCGACGTTCTCTCGATGTACGTCGGTGTTTGACCCAGCACTGCTAGGATGGAATGGAGCCGTCTTTACGCTCTCATTCATCACAAACGTCAGTGTTACAATGTTGATTGCATTGCGTATCGTGTTCGTGTCTTTTTTTAGCCTGTCCAGACTCCAGGCTGATGGAATACGTTCATAGCTATCTGAAGAAGTACCAGTCCAACATGCTGCCGAGCAACTCCTTCTATCAGTTCGTTCTCATCACTGTTGTTGAGTCGGGGTTAGTGTACTCTGCTGCCCTTTTGGTCAACGTTGTGTTATACTTTTCACGTGACAATGCTTTCTACATCGTTTATGATCCAATTGGTCAACTTGCGGTAGGCGGATTGTTCCCTTTTACCTTTCGAATCCCTGCTGAACACTCTTCGCAGGTCATTGTTCCTTCCACCATCGTTGTAACTGCCCAACTCGGACTCTTAACAAGAACCTCTTCAGCTACGGTCGAGCTGAATACACCGAAGAATCGCACAATGGTCCCGGTACTGTCAGAAGAGGAGCTTCTTTCCCGTGATTCGTTCTAGGACAGGTGTTGAAGAGAACCGGGTCGTGCGGCGGTCCTCTACATACCGCTTGCGTCGACATTCAGCGGACAATACATAGTCGCGAAGTATTCCCTAGACAGCACGTTACCTCTAACCACCGATATCAGTGTATCCGCTTGTTGACTTCCTCCACAATTGTAACAGTACTTATAGCTTACTCGTATCGTTTGACTGTCCGATTTCTTGCCTTGATTGTTGTCAGCTACTCTTTCGAAGTTTCGAACTAGGCCGACGTTGCGTCGGTACGTTGAACTATACATTCTGCACACTCTTGACTGCAATTAATTATATTTCTAGATGAACAAACAGAGCCCATTGAATTGCTGGCGTGTTATGGTGCTCTCGTAGTGTTCTCACGCTCTCATGTAGCGCGCGTGCTGGATCCATCGAATTGTTCAATAGATAGCGGTACGTTTCCTCCGCCACTTTAGGCCCATCCTTGTCGTTAATACTCCACATAGTGCCGATTGCACTTCGAAAGCCGACAAACAGCATGGCCGCTAGAATACGAGCTCGTCAAAACTGATGAACGGGAATATCTCGGCAGACTCTCACCTGCAATGTGGATGACTTCTTCCGATATGTTCTTATCCCCCGTCGCTGTCTGACACGCGCTCAAGAATACAAGCTCTGCGTTTGGCAAGTTCATTTCCATTAACTGCAACAGTTTGAGCTCAGTTCCGTTGTCCAATAATAGGGAGCTTTCCATCGGATCCTGTGAATGTTGCTGCCCATGAAGCGCAAAATGCACTATACTCGCCTCGGACAGCGCGCGACCGATTGACTCCACCGAGGCATGATGCTCTCCGAGTACAGTAATAGGCATACCACGCTCTTGGGCTATTGCTTCTATCTTGCGCACCTCAGGTTCGGCATTGAAAAGGGGAGTCCGCCCACTGCGAAGCCCGCCGCGTTGATAGACGGCTAAAATATGTGTTTCTGGTTGGATTGATTCCTTGGGAAGAGATCTCGTTAATGTGGTGTTGAACGGTGGAAGGTATGATGATACGACATAGTTTTGTATGCTGGTGGTCGAACCCTCGTAGTCCTCTGGCCGATACAATCCTGCAGCATGCAACGGAATCTGCCAGAACGGACCAGTCGGGTACCACCAGAGTCGCGATGGACAGGGCGATGGCTAAGGACATATCGGTAAGCCTCCGGTACTGTAGTATTCCGATCGTAGGTTCAGCGGGTGTGACCTGTGACCCACTGAACCTATTTAGAACAAGGTTCAGGTCGATTGAAGGCCTGTGACCTATGTAGAATAGGTTCACTCTAATTCTTCCCAGAAGACCTGTAGAAGGGCTTTTTAGCATAATTGTTACTGCACTGCACATAAAATCAATAGAATTGAGCTGTTTTAGGCACAAACAGTGACAAAATGAGGGACAAAGCTACAAAACCTGCTGAAAAGCTAAAATTGAGAGAAAAATCAAATTTGTGACCGATTTGCAACAGGTTCACAGGCCAAAAAATCAAGTGACCTGCTTATGTAATAGGTTCATTTTTTGGGCCTGTGACCCGTGACCTGAACCTACGATCGTAATAGTACAGTAACAGCTACAATGTCCTATTGCGTTCTTACCTTGATTTGAAGAGCCTTTAATACGGGGTCTACAATAATGCTCCAAATATCAGCCAGTGCGTCTTCGAATGAATCCTGTGGGGTGTCCCACGACTCAGTGAGGCGAACGGCAACCCTCAGGGAATGCTGGAGTAAACCATCGTCTTTCAGCGCAGTATTCACCTTCTCGGCAAGAAGATCGAGAGTTTCGCGGGTACAGTTTGGTAGTGGGACGTGTTGGATAGTATATTCTGGGCCACTGATGATCAAAGCGTCGCATCGGTGGACTCCAGCGAACAAAACAACAACAGGAGAGACACCGTGGAGGACAGCATCCTTGAACAATCTTGTATCCTCAGCTTGTAAATTCGGACGATCCTGAACTCGATCCACCAATCGTCGAATGTCCACTTCCAATCGTCTTTGCCGACAAGACAGATTCAATATCCGTTTCCACGGCATACTATCTTCCTTCTCCGCCTTACTCCTCTCCTCCGCCGCCGCTTCTAGGATTAACTCTAGCTGCGCCACATCATTTGCCGGCTTACTTTCCCGTCTTAGCCTGTGCGCTTGCAGTTGGACAAGCCGCGCCCACAGCATTCCTCGACCCTTCTCTAGCACCCGTAGTGCTGTGTCATACTCCTCGACCGTGAAGCAATGCTCCGCTGCGGTCGCTACTGCCTCAGAGAGCTCCAAATCGCCAACCTGTTCGATCACTTTGGGCATGGTGAAATGTGTGGAGATGATATCGTAGCTCACATCAACGTGGGTCAAGAGGGCTTCTAGCAGATGCACCTCGAACTCCTTTGCAATTTCAACGAATCTCTCAACGAAAGTGTACCGGTCCCACACGTCGATACGCGAGTCAGTAGAGCATTCTCTGCAGATCTCAATGGCGGATAATAGGCTGGCGGAGGAGGAATCATGTAGCTTGTGTTTCATAATATATGCATCGACCGCATATACTTGGATGTCGCTGCGGCAGTGCGGGGGACACGTCTCCAATGCCAGTTCCGTGTAGCGAAGTGATTGGTCGAGTACGTCGAGAGAAGTTGACCCTTCCTCCGAGGACTCACACTCTTTCTCAGCCTGCAGGAGATATAACAGAGCGAGGTGGTTCAGAATTTGATACCCCCACGACAAATGGCTATGGTGGACATCTACCGCACGGTGGGCGTATACCTGCGCCCGTTGGACTGCTTTGAGGCCATATTCATCTTCGAAGTGGAGTAAATTGCGAGATAGCTGAAAGTAGAAGGCCGATGCCCATGGATGATTGTTGGGTACTGGCATGAATGCGAGCCATTCTTTCTCGACGTCTTGTATGCTCCCTTGCAAGGGCAAAAAGTCGCTTGAGACCGTGACATAAGGCTTCCCCCTACACTTCCACGCTATGTTTCCCCTCACGACTTTGCTATCATCATCGCTGGGTACGCGCTGCAGCAGCGTGAAGCTACCCATCAGTATGCTCTCCTGTCCTACTGGATCAATCATGCGTCGAAGAAATACATTGGGAGCGAGGCTGCGAGTGTAAGACGCTTTGATGTCCATTTGCTCTGGCAACGTTTCGGCCCGTGAAATGTACAGGCGCTGGCGGAAGATAGAGGTGAGGGCGTAACGGTCAGCGTGGTATGACTCGGACCCAATGTTTTGAGTCAACGCCCAGTAATCCGCAAGGACATCCGTATCGTGATATCCCGCATCCAACATGGATTTGAGCTCGTCGTGGAGGGCGTGATACAGTGCGAAGTCGTCGCTCTGGAAGGAAATTGTATAGCGGACAAGGATGGTGGTTGCAAGGGCCGCCAGCACTAGCGGGCGTTCTCGGTGTCCTTTAGGAACAAATGTAAGAGCAAGAGTGTCCAATGATACACATTCGTCGACCTCTTCCATTGAAAGACGAAGCTGGCTCTGGATGGCTTCGGATAACGCGCTAAGCGCGATCGCGTAGTCAAGCATGTTGGGAAGAGACTTTCCGATATCGACAGCCTCTCGTAGGAAACCTATCGCGCTCTCAATATGCGCCATCTCCCCATCATAATCCCATGCGACCAACAGCGACTGCGCCATGTTACAAAGACCTGCAAAGCGGGAGGCATCATCCATTGAGAGTTCGAGAGCACGCTGATTGAGGTCTATGACTTCGTTTAACTCTATCGTGCGAGGAAAATGCGTAAAGCGCAGGAACAGGGCAGTGGCAAGTGCGGTGATGGAAGCGATTTGAGTTTCCGCTGGAGAAGAAGAAGACGAAATTGAGAGGATGAGGCGTCGAAGGTGGATGGACGCATTGAGATCATCCAGCTGCTCGTCTAGGTGCCAACGCGAATGAAGGGCAGACGCGAGATCAGCCAGTACGCCGGAACTGAGAAGCTCGGCGGATGAAAAGCCGGTAATAATCGCGGTGTGAAGATACTCGAGCGCTTGGTCGAGTTCTTGAAGAGAGGATCTGCTGACGGCGCGCGAACAAAGCGCTTTTCCCAGAAGATGGAAGAGTGGTGCATGAGACGGAGAAGAAGTGGATGATATTGCATCGAAACAGCATGTTATACAATCGTCAAGGTCGCTGGGACGCGCTGTACGGCCCCAAGAATCATATTTCTCCTGCGCGATGGTGGGCGGCATGAAGACGATAGTAGCTGGGAGTCGTACGTTTCATGGAGGACGTACTATATTGCCTGTCACACCATGATGATGGTTGTCTTGTGGATAAGATGAGAGCGGCCCGCCGGTCCTGTGGGCCAATTGGCGGTTTAACAACAACAACCGCCAATGTCAGGGTTAGGTAGGCGTGTACCCTGCCCGTCACATGCCCGCCGCCCATGGTGGTTTAGCGTATGCGTGGGAAAGTGAGTAGTTGCGATCTTGAGACTGAAGTCGCGAAATCTGAAAGGAATCTTGACCTCGTTTATCCTCTTCTCATATTCGTTGACTGGGCGTATTGGATTTACTCAAGCCAAAACGCTACTAGTAGTAGAGTCTAGCACGATATACGATACGAGAACTACTGAAAGAATTAGGTCCGAACACGTTTATGGAATCCTGCTTCTGGGCGGCGGGCAATGACTGGCCCTTCCGAGGCGGTCACATCACTTGAAATGGTTCTGTAGTGGTGGGTTTACTATCAACGCATTGCTAGAAGAGGTCATTGTATCTCACCTTGGCACGGAAGACGGAGGTTGAGAAGCTTGAACATCGAGAGAGAAGTAATCCGGCGGGAATGTACTATATGAAGTCACTCTTGGTTGAGCAGAACTTTCACCCTAGAAAAGTCGTCAGTGATAGAATTTCTGAGGACCCGCAGGAGCCACACATGCTCGAACGACAGTGAACTTACCCTGGAGGAATCGGGAATGGGGGAAGTACTACCAGAGGTAAGTCCACAAGATGAACAGGTGGGTCCTTGAGGCTCGAACGGATTCTAACTCCCATTAGCGAACCGTCGTGAAAAGTGAGCTTACAGCCTACCTCGGCCAACCGTCCGCGAAAATTCAGTGGCGTCTCGACATCTTGCGCATTAGAAAACCTCGTCAGTGCTGTAGTAGATTCCTCTGATTTTTCTTGCATTTCTAGCGAGAGTCTAAGTCTTGTTTATTATTTGGTACAGGAAGACATACGGCGGCGCGCACGTCTCCGTCGCTTGACGATAAACCAGCAGATCCCTCCCAGAAGAATACCGCCTCCAAAGACTCCCAATGCGGCTCCAACGATAATCCCGACGTTATGGCTGTACATCATACTTAGCCGAGTATCAAGTGAAAAGAAACTCTCAACGTACGCAATGGGACTTCCACCATCCTTGCGGGCGCTGGTATTAGTGCTCGTACCAACAATATCCGACGTCGTGGCCGAGCCTTGAATGTCCGACGTTGCGTTTGACCCGGTGTCAATTAGCTTGCTCACTGCAAGCGGGGCGCCGTTAACGAAATGATCACTATCCGACATCAGCAGTACGCCCCGGGATAAATTTTGAGGTATAAAACTGACGTGTAATTGGCTGCCCAGATGAAGTACCGTCTAACGAGAAATTAATGTTTTCCCACAGACAGATGATTGAGAGGCATGTACCCAGTTGTACCAAAATCAATGAGTATATTCCGATTCTCGTTGAAATTGGTCACTGACACGACATGGGGAGTGAAGATACCCAGATCTGCGCTGAATTGGTCGAGGAAGAATGAGCCAAGGTCTCCATTCTCGTGAACGAGGGTAACGTTGACGAGAGTCGTCTCCAGTGGCGCGTCCGGTACCAGAACTTGTAAACTGGCGCACTGTGGTATCCAGACCCTGGCGAGATGTAAGCATCGGCACCCCAAGTTCACCTCAGACAGCAGGGAGGAGGACGGACAAGAGGGTATAACAAAGACGCCGGACCTGCATTCAGGAGGACGGGCGGGTTAAACGTCAAAGAGAATTTCTTTCTCGAGGAAAGTATCAGACCACGAGTGAAGGAGAGAGACAAACATGATTGCCATTAATCTACCAAGAAGGTCTTGACAATGATGGCTGTCAAGCACGGCCATGGATGCTATGTCGTAGTATACAGACCTGAGGATCTGGTTTCAAGTCAACGTCCAGCTTCGGTTACTAAAACGGCCACGGCTACTAAGGACGCGGATGAGTCAGCATCCATAGATTGCCTCCAGACAGTCAATCCCTCTCCAAAATTTTGGAATAAGAGCAAAGCTTGCGGCTTGCAATGTCCAACACGATTGTCGCTCTTTGGACATCATCCTGATCACTTTTAGGCTCAGTATGCTTTCGTCTCCTGGTCGTCTCTCGGAAGTGCAGCCAGAAAATTTTCACTTCATCAAGAAATGATGAACTACCTATAGGAAAGTCGGTGTCGTCGCCTTCGTAATTCCGCCATGGCAGCCTCTTCACGGCGATATCTTGATGGCATGCAGTACTGTAAAACGGGTTTTGTAAGTCCTTTTACGGTTAGATGGACCTTGATGTCTGATCGTGAGCTTGGAAACAGATGCCTCTTGGAACGTGTAAAGCGCGCGCGCTTCTCTCAATCCAAACGTTCATTTCGTCTGTTTTCTCTGAACCTTAGTTCTGTTACCAATGCTCGGTCAAGGTACTCACCACACTCCTCTATTAACAGCATAATTAAGCTAACCCTCCCCAGCACTCCTTTTATTGTCAATTCTCTCCGTGTACGTTGCTGGCTCGCGTCTTAATATACGTATGCCAATATCTTCTCATTACCAGTACACACAGCTGACTCGTAAATTGGCCAGATACCTCCAAGTCAGCGCGCGCAACCGGCGTACCACTTTCATTCGAGAACGCCCAGTGGATCTGGACGGGAGAAGAAGTCTCACCTGGCGGCAATGCGCCCGTTGGTTCTCGCGGTTTCCGCTTCAACATCACAGATCTTTCCGGCGCACGTCCCGCCTGCGTCACTCTTGCCGTTGCCGCGTAAGTCTATGCTCATAATCAACAATATTTATCCTAAATCCTGACTATCAACAGCGACAATCTTTATATCCTCTACGTCAACGGAATCCAAGTCGGCGATAACCTGCGAAAGCTCAACCTAACATCTTCTTTCCATGAAGCTGACGTCCACAGCGTCGCTCTCAATGCTGACGGACCGAACATCCTCGCATTGATTGCAGTCAACGTCAACCACGGCCTGGTGCCTTCGTCCCCAGCCGCGGTCATCGCTACTGGCCTTGTGCAGTATAGTGACGCGAACCAAGTCGCACTAGCCACAAACTCATCATGGAAGACCTTCAAAGCAATTCCGCCTGTCGGATTCCAGGATCCGGCGTTCGATGATGCATCGTGGACGGATGCGAGCCATCAGGGCACGAATGGCGTCCTCCCATGGTCTAGTACAACGATCTTACCGTTTTCTGGAACGGAGTGTGTACAAATCTAACTTGGCAATGTAACGGTTTTGGCAGGCACTCAATCCTCGGCATCCCAGTTCAGAGTTTCGCCCTTGCTCCTCCCCCTCCACAGCGTATACTAAATACTTTCCGCTTGGCTTGTGGATCGTTTGTGGCGCTGGCGCCCGCGTCCGGGTTGCTCATCCCAGGGGTATACACGCCGTACACCTCACGTTCGAAGCTGACAGCCCAAGTGTCAGCGTCTATGTCATGGAAACTGAAAGAGTGTCCGGATTTCCGGTCGACCATGTTGTCCGTCCGTCAGCACCTGTGCCCTAACGGATGAGGTTGCAACGTACTGCGACATCGTAAGGATACCAAGATTCTTTTTCCCAAACTATGCCAGAAATTCCCCGCTGTACGTAGGGACAAGAAGCGCACAAAGCTACACAAGTCGTTACCTAGCTAGCGTAAGGCAACAACTCACGAGACGAGTGCATACTCTGGAGATCCGCAACTACGTGCTCCAAGTCAGGTCGGATACTAGGTATAGATACACAAAAAAAAATCATGACTCACATTGAGTTAAGAGCTGCAGCCCAACTGCTAGGTCAAACTTGCTCGCTTATGTAGGTCAACAATTCAGACTACGTGGTACGTACTGAGGAGTTCAAGTAACAGAAAAAAATAGATTGCTTTCCATTGTGAAGGCCATCACAGTATATAAGCTACTGCTCTGGCATCAGACCTATACTTGTCTTTTCCTTGGGGTCATTTACAAAGTGGCTGAAACCACAAAAAGTTCTTCCATAGGATTGCCGCAGTAGCAAGGTAGCCGATTAGCTACAGCGCTACAGGTACAACACAAAAAACACCAACGGGGATTGATAGGTAGACAAAGACCTAAAGTTAGGCAAGGTCCCGAAAGCTTAGAGATACGGGCGATAGAGAAGAAGAATATGGTGTGCACTATGTACCAGACACAAGCGCGCGCTAGATAGGAGACGGGGAGCCAAAAAAATAGGAATCGTGTTGATATATGTGCTACACAGCTTAACCGTTAAGTCAAACTGGCCACTCCCGGTACCTACGCCAGAGAGTCAGAATAGAATCCTGTACAAAATAACTGACGAACTTGCGAGGGCGACATTCTTGGTTCCGTTTAGTGAGAAAGACAGAAGGAAGAAGAGGATGGCTTGGCCGGAAAGCGCAAGGACTGACTGACTAGTTTCACTTTTCCGGGCCTCCACCGTCTTCTCGGCGCCTCTCCTCCTTTCACGCTTCTCCCTCCGCTGATATGCAGACAGACAAGACGGCGGCGTGCGAGGATCGTCAAGGTACGACGGAACGAGCTCTCTCCCGCTCACACCTGCGCAGCGGCGACTAGCTCCGCTGTCTTCCCATGTGCCACACCTGACTCCGAATTCTGCGAGAGCGAAATGCGAGGCAATGGAGAGGGAGGAATGACAGGCAGATACGGAGGGAACGCAGGGGACAGGTCTTCCACGGGCGAGAAGACGAACGCGGCGGCTGAAGATGACGGATGAGCGTGAAGGGCGGAAGGATGGCGATGAGTACTTAGCACAGAACGAAGCACCCGGATCATGGTAGAGTATCAAAAAACTTCATGAGCATCGAGCTTCAATCATAAGCTGCATTCAACCATTACGTTAGATGGGCTTCACAGACCTAGCCCAGGAAGACTTAAGTTCGTTCAACGGTCTACAATAGGATTGAGAATAACAAACTGACATTTCATGGCCGGTCAGCCGCCATAAAAGACGTAACTGGACGAACGTGCGGCCGGCGCCTAACAACAAAAGGCGGTACACGTCCTTTCCCAGCATCAACACATCGCGGAAAGTCGTGCATCATTCCGAATGAGGCGCTTAGCTTCACCGTCGCCAAAGGTCTTGCCTGGAAAAGAAAAGTTAGATTTACAAGCCATTCGTCTATACTACACTTACGTGGACCCAGCCTAAACGCCCCGTTCATTGGGTTTAAATTTCCTTCGTCTTAAGCCACCTCCCGAGTCAAACCTGCGTATCGATTTTTCTCATCAATTTGTCACAATATGGCGCAGGCAAAAATGTTCCTGTAATCAACGAGGACCCGCATGTTGTCGGTGGACAATTTGATACACAAAAACTTGTTGACGCGGGCGTCCGAGTATTCCTCGGAAGAAGTGGTGACAAGTAGAGCTGCTGTTCACGGGGACGGAAAGCGAGGTAGTACATTCCAGTCGAGAGTGAGCTATGTAGGGGGCTTAAGCGTAAGCCACTGAGGAGAGAGATTGGGTATCTAACCCTGCCATCGTGTCCGAACCAGGGTCCAGCGGACACTAGACCCATCATCATAGCACTAAGGAGTACGCAGTCCTTCTGGAGGTTTCAAAAAGTTGTGTTGGGTCAGCTCCGAGGGTTCATTCGCACTGCCACGTTCGATAAGTGTCTTGAAGATGGCCTTCCCTTCATAATAAGACGGGAAGCCGTTGTCTTGATTGCGACCTGCACGCCGGGATAATACAACGACAGTAGGGACGTTCATGGTTTCCGATTTGGAGGAAGGGAGGTCTTTAGTCGATGCGACGCCAGGGACTGTCGAACAGAAGTGCAGTGATTCAATGCCGAATTAGATGCTGCCTAGAAGTGAATACCACGGTGTAAGTCATGTATGAATGTAGAAAGACGACGGTAACGCCATACGAACAAGGAACGCGTAGAATCTTTCTTTGGAAAGAGGTCCTCGCTTGTCCGCCATTGCGTAGATATATCCTGTCGTCCAAGGCGCGAAACTTGAAATCGTCTTGAACGTGAAGATGTGAAAGACGTCCTTGCGCTCAGTGGATACAGGTTGTGTCCTAGCCATTATGGTGAGAGAATTTCGTGGTCCTGAGGCTGCAAAGGCATCATAGGCGTCGGCTTTGTGGACAGTCTGATTCCGCGGCGCTTGAAGCAGCGGCGGGGACTGTACTCGGGAGCATCATGCCAAGAGGAAATACTGGCGCGTCGTGATCCCCGTTCGGTTTGTGCAGCCTGGCTAATTCGGGGAAGAAAATTTGTTCAGAGGACATTCATCAGTCCGTCGCGAACACGCGGGTGTGTAGGTAGTTTGAGTTGTCCTCAGTCATGCAGTTATAAAGTGCGATTATGAAGAGCCGTATACGTTTCGAAGCCTAGTTTACATGGTAGCGCAACCTGCCATGAGTCCCAGGAGTGCACAATATAATAGGAACAACGCACCTAATACCAGCCTCGTATTTCGCTCGTTTTTGAACAGTTTCAACAGTCGTCAGGCTAGTTTCCATATCTCGAACGGCTCGAGGGAGGATGATGATGGGAGTAAAGACGAAAAGGGTACGTCGATCATTTGCCTCTTTCTTTTCCGCCATCATCATTACCGCCGAGCATACGTCCTCGATACGCCTCATGCCTCTAGAGGAAACCATCACGCAGATAATACCTTGACCAATGAAAGATAAAATGGACTGTAGGATATCCAATGTGCTGGTGTTCGATTTTTCGGCTTATGGTCATTGTCAATTCAATAGATCTACTAGACCAAAGGACGCACACCTACGCGACAACAGATTCGTAATACACTCGGCGCGGAGACATAGTTTTTTTCTGTCTAGAAATCGTAGCGCAGGCCAGCCGTCGATTCATTGCGAGCGCCAGCGAGCATCCATTGAGTTTGTGAGCCCGGCCAGTCTAGGTGACCAAATATGTACAAATTCACGTCGCGCAAAGCCCACCTTTATCGTAAATGGCAAGCAGGCCCTTCATTTCCCTCTCGTTCTCCCTGGAAATTCGTACAGGCGTGTATTATGCGCATATCAATCAGACTGCAGCGTTTCAAGCGTGTCCGTAGATGGCTGACTCGTCCTGGAACTGTTGGACCTGCAAATTCGTTAAACGTTTCGTGGTACTACACTTGAATCTTCGTATTGTGAATATTCAAATGACATCGCTACCTCTGACTCTACGTAGCAGGAGGATGCGATGCTGGCGCTCGCACTGGTGGGCATCCCACAGTTCGGTGGCGGCATAACACGAAGGCTGCAAGACTCGTCAACGTTACATTTTTGCCCTGCGGTCCACCCCACAATATCGATAACACCCTTATCCTAAGAGGCCTCTCCTCTCCGCACCAGAAGGACTGTCTTCGCCGACGTCGTAGTAGCTACCCGTCCAACTCGTCATAAACAGATTTTGTCTGGGAGGACTGGCGTGGGCCGCGATCTTTGAAGATTTCCGGCGGTACGTTTTCCCTGGTACTCTCCTTGACTTTGCGTTGACGCCGCGACAGATTCGAATCATCCGATAAAACACTAGCGGACATGTGTAGAGTTGACACCAACGGATCCTGCGGCATTGTAGCCTCGGAGGCTGACGGAGGATTCCGATGCGTTGTTGGCGCGTTTGGGTTGAGGCGCCTCTATCTACTGGGATGGTGGCTTTTGATGGAGACTTTTGTCGAACCGTATCTGCAAGAGCACGAGAGGTACGTGTAAACTTTCATCCTCCAGCGTATCGACATCTCATCATACTCTCCAGCCACGCACATCCCCAATATCCTACTGCCATGTTGATATGTGTGCCGATGTATCCTCATTGCTAGTACACATAGACAACACCAGATACCTCTGAGTTGACACTCGCGGCCCACGTAACCAGGAGAGCGCCCAGTAAATATGTACTGGAGAAGAAGTCTCGCCTGGTGACACTACGCCTGTTGGTGCTCGCGGTTTCCGCTTCAATATCGCCAATCTTTCCAGGGCTCATCCCGCCTGCGTCACCTTCGCCGTTGCCACGTAAGTTTATGCTCCGAATCCACAATCTTTATCTCAAGGTTCTAAACCCTCCAGCGAATCAACGGTCCCGGAGTTAGAGTCCGTTCGGATCATTCTGCAAGAATGCAGAATGCAGAATGCACTGCCACCTGAAGAATGCGGAAGCTCGGACCGCGCACCGGGAGCTGACGGAAACCAACCAAACGTCGGCGGTGGCGCGTATATTGCGTTCAGAGGGCGCGGGCCTCGATATTTTTGTTCCACAATGTAATATTATTGGTCTATACAGTATTCTGAATGTCTCAATATGTGGCATACTGGTAATAAGGGCCTTCACTCCGCCACTCTCTCAGATCGGTCTTGGATCGGTCTGCTTTGAGTTTAGTCATTCCATGGTCTGTGCCATGAAATAATTGTTGCCTCAAGCGATGCATGCTAGGCCTATTGAGACCTATTTTTCCTCTCCAAAGTCTGGGTGCTTTGCTGTTGACTGCTGCAAGAAAGATCTGGCAACAGAAAATGCCCTGGCACATGCTGTCAAAGGGGATTTCAGCCTTCCAGAGGCACAGCAATGAGCATGCATGATAACTGCTGTATCCTACTTTCACTGACAGGCCAATGTGTCTTTGTTGCCAGAGATCCGTTGAAAAGTTCTTCAACACAGCGAGTAATCTGGATATGCTACATTGTCGTCTTCTACGGTGCCGGTACACTCAGAATATATGGTATAGACCAATAATATTGCATTCTGGAACAGAAATATCAAGGCCCGCGCCCTCTGAACGCAATATACGCGCCACCGCCGACGTTTGGTTGGTTTCCGTCAGCTCCCGGTGCGCGGTCCGAGCCTCCGCATTCTTCAGGTGGCAGTGCATTCTGCATTCTGCATTCTTGCAGAATGATCCGAACGGACTCTTACAGTCGACGCGCGATAACCTGGGGAGGCTCAATATCGCGACTGCCTTCCAGCAGGTCGATGTCCTCAGCGTCGCTTTCAATGCTGATGGACGAAACAACATCAATAACGGCCGGTGGATGATTCTGTATCCCGTTGCGGTCGTGTTGTCCAACATAACAACGGGAATGAAGTCGCGAACTCATTGCGGAAATTTTTTGAGCGATTCCGGCCTTTAACTTCCAGGATCCCGAGTTCGACGACACGTCGTGGGTAGGTGCGAGCGTGCCGGTGGCGCCCATCCGTGATTTAGTACTACTATTCTATCGTCAATTTGTGGAACGGAGTGTACGCAAATCTAATTAAACTGGGCACCGCGTCGAATGTGACTGTTCTCGCAAGCATCCAATTCCCTTTTATACCATTCAAAGAGGTGTGTACATTTCTGACTATTGGATCCAATAAGCAAAAAATTCAGAAATACTGTACCACCTATGGAACCGGTAACCACTTAGGCCCTGTTCGACAACCCAAAAAACGGTTTTTGGGATCCCAAAAAACCCTGTTTAAAACCCTGAACCTCAAAAAGCTCACCGGTAACTTTGCCGGCAAGCTCATGAGTCATCAAGGTGACAACACGCGTGACTGTACCTCTCCTGCGATTCCAGTGCAATCCACACTCCTCGCTCTCTGATTAGGTGCAAGCAAACATCTGAGAAGGGCTCTTACTCCCAGCAGTAGTCTACCAGTAGGCAGCATGATGTATATATTCAACAAGACACGAATGTTTAAATGTGACATAACCCTACAATTCCGACGGAGACCGGCGGCCGGCAAAGTTACCGGTGAGCTTTTTGAGGTTCAGGGTTTTAAACAGGGTTTTTTGGGATCCCAAAAACCGTTTTTTGGGTTCTCGAACAGGGCCTTAGCTAGTCCAGTCTCCTTTAGTATGGTCTTACTGCAGGCATGACGCCCCGTATCTATAGAGCTCGAAGGTCAGGGAACAAAACGTTCTTGGGAAGGGGACGCAAGACAGCGACGACAGAGAGCATCGATGTACAAGAAACAGCACTACTTGCCTGAGAGTAAATTCTCACAAAAGATGTCCTCGCACACGCAACACGGCATCCCGCATGTGGATTAAGGACGCTGTGCAGACTAAGAAGAGGTGAAGACGCCTGCGCGGAAAAGACGACCAACACTGCAGCTGAGCGCAAAGGGTACACAGAGGCGGGGACTTGGTGCAAGAGGAGGAAACATTAAAAAGCAGTGAGCACATCATACTCCTCAAGGAACCAGATAAACCGCTAGACTAAACCGGATGCATGGTTGACACGAAGTTGAAAAAATACGACATATGTCCAGTCAGTGCGGGATGGCAAGCAAGAAGAGGAAGAGGCAGGGAGCCACAGAATGTCGCGCCTTTCGAGGCTCAGAATCTCCTCCTACAGAGCAGTTGCTGTGGGCTCCAATCCAGGTTGGTTCCAGGTACTTACAGTTTCAATAAAAAACAAGATGGCAGTACAAACTTTGCCAAGAGCGGCAGCCCAACCGCTAGGTCAAACTTGCTCACTTGGGTCAATGATAGTCGGTATTGAAGAGTACAGTAACAAGAAAGGGCAACAAAAGTTTCTGAATTCCACGACGTTCACTACCTATGGCACATAGCAGCATGTGAACTACTAGGCTGCTCCTCCGTCAGGCGTGGTGGTAAATAGTCCATGAGCTACTTCCACGCCGGGAATTTGATGCAACGTAAAGGCTAAGGCGATGCGCACCCTGCCAGTCCGACGTAGGCGCGTCGCGCTGACGTGGAAAGATAAGATGCCGAGGAGATGATCATAGCCCAACAGTGGAAATCCGAAAAGCAGAAACCAAGTCCTCGTATGTCCATGGATATGATAAGAACGAACATAGAGCGGAGGAGAATGATAAGTAGAGGCCGAGTGAGTGTGTGGGCGCGCGTAAGAGACACGTATGGTTCAAAGCAACTCGGTAAAAATTTTTTTTGAGGTTTCGAAACATAGTAAAGCTCAGCGTTGAACTGTTAGGTCATGCCGGCTACAGTAGATAGTCAATTTGGGATCTTGAACAGAGGAACTGACTTGCCGAGGTGACGTTATTGATCCTGTTTAAGCCAGGAAGAAAGAAGAAGAGGATGGCGCGGTTGAAGGAGTGTAAGCGGAAGGTGCCACGACGGGGCACCCACAGTCGAGATTTCAAGGAGGACATCCTTACAGAGTCATGCTCCTCTTCCTTCCGCGTCTTCTTTACACGGCTATCTTTCCATCTGTACCTTTCGCCCAGCTCCTCCCGGTCCTCCCCCTCCGCACTCTCTGGGCCGCGCAAATGAAGAGACAAGACAGCGCTGTGTGCAAGGAGACGCGCGAAAGGCAAACAAGGGCAAGCGGCACAATCTAAACACCGTCCGAAGTCCAGCAGGCGCCGGGCCCTGAATACAACAGTGTTGTTTCGGGGTGGCAATTGACACAAATGCCTGATATTATCAAAACACTTGTCTCTACTCAGGCTTCCTCTCCTCCACATATCCTCCTCACCGAAGAGACCGCGAGGAACAGTGATTGTGGATGTAAAAGTCACGACGGGCCCTGGGGAACAGAAAAGAATATTCGGAATCCTGGTCCAGCATTCCCCGGTCAAGCATCAACAGACATAGCTGAGAGAGGAAGAACGCGGAACATGACCCGCCAAAAACAAACATCGCCCTTATTGAATGACTGAAGGTCATACCGCTGTACTACCTCTGCCGCCAATTAGAGCGTCGACAGTGAGAACGAGTAAGACGGGACTCTTTCACTCCACCCGGAACAAGACTGAACCTATGACGGTCGGGGTGGGGCATATACAATAAAACCCAGCTCGTCGTGAAGACGTACGCAGAGCGGACACGTAGATGTTGGAGAAAAAATGAACAGGCACAAGCATACACGCACGTGCAGATGCAGCAGTAGCTGAGATGCTTCAAATTGACGCAGCAGATAAAAGTTATTCATGACCTTCGCAGTAGACAGGTTGGTACTTAACCGTGAGGTCACCCTGCCTACTGTAAACAGTCAGTTTGGGATTTGGAAAAAGAAAGACTGACTTGCCAAGGAGACATTATCAGCCCTAGGAAGAAAGGAGATGAGGATGGTGCCACTGAAGAAGTATTCAAATTGGTGGAAAGCTCGATGTCTAGATATCCAGACACATCGACCTCCAAATCCCAATCGCATCATTATCTTCTCCTCTCCTATGAACAGGAGCAAAGATGCGGCCAGAACACGTATGCCGCTATGATGGAATACACGTGCGAAGTGCAAGGATGGAAGGAGCACGCGCTGTGACAACGGGAGACTCTTCCTAGTCCACCAACATGTTCTCCTATTACCCCTTCAAACGCGCAGCCGAGATGGTAGACAGGAAATCATAGTTGAGGTATGGTCCTGAGTCCTCTTCCTTCTTCCCTCGTCTTCACACATCTGTCGCCCCGTCAACCGCCTTGTAAGGCTAAGCGGGAAGTACAGTAGTCTATGAAGACGCGTCCTGAAGCCCCCATCTTCCTGCCTTCCTCCTCCTGGGTATGCGCCTCTAGGCGCGCGCTCTCAATCGCGCGAATGAGTGAACAAGACAGCGCCGTGTGCAAGATGATGGAGAGACCCGCGAAAGCCTGGTAGGACAGTGGCGAACAAAGGTAAGCGCGAACCGCAGTCCAAATAGTAACGTCCTTAGTCCAGCGCGACCTGACCAGACAAGATAGCATTGTGGCTAAGACAACGACCACCAGAGCGGAACGACGAATGACTGGCAATATTCAAGCGCAAGCTAGCTATGGCGGTGGGAAGGAGAAAGCGTGTAGAATACCGGTCCGGTCTTCCGTTCTTCAAGTTTTTGGAGTCTTGGACCATATCCCAAGTATTGATTCCCAAGCCACATGTAAACGCGAAAGGAGATTATCATGAAATCGTTTGACTTGTGGCCTGCCTGCCACTAGCATTAGTTCAGAGAACATGTCTGCCTATGATAGGAAGAGTGCACAAGCATCCGCAAACTCTACCGGCCCCGAAAGCAACCTATTGCTACAAAAACTTCGGGTTCAACACAAATAGAGTAGCTAGTAACCGGTAAGTTATTGCGCTGCTGATACTCATTTCAAGCTGCAAAGACTCAGCATTTCCTTAAAGCGTCGCATCCACTGAGTGCCATCTACCATCTATGTACGGGAACTCCGCCAGGATCTCCACACAAAAGCCAACTGTCTTTTTTTCTCTTCTCCTCCGCTGTGAAGAAGGCCAAAGGTGCAGCTTAGAAATGGTGTGCTGCCACAATGAACATCGAGATGGAGAGTCAAAAGCAAAGTCGAAACCGGGAACCACAGGAGTACAAAGGGGAAGTGCGAGTATGGCTGCGACGACGTGCCCTTTCCATCTACCATCATCGTCATCTCCTCCTTCAAGCCGACGGGCGCGCACAGTCGAGATGGGAGGGGGGACATCGGCAGAGTCACCTCCCTTCTTGTATCATGGTCGTTCACCTTCTAAGGCTCGGCGGGAAGTGTAGCCATCCAGGATGACGACGGGTCCAGTTCTCCCGACCTTCAGAAAGGCTTTCTCGCCCAAGCGAGCAAAACAGGTAATGACGAGATACGCGAATGCCAAGTCGGATGCTCGCGGAGAAGAGCAAGCGAACCACAGTCTAGACTCTAGATGCCAGTATCGAAAGTCCAACGTGCCTTGGCGTCTGTTTTCGAGGTGAAGCGGCCGTGTTAAGGCGGAGCGAACTGACTACCACATCATCTTCCGATTCGTATGTCATTTCTTGTGCGGCTTTCGCCAAGGAGGACTCCATGTCGTAAACTCGCAACCAGAAGGATGTTCCAGTCCGACAGTCAGACTCAAAGCAGGAAGAAAGGTCCGGTATCCCGGTCCGGCCCATCTACTGTAACAAAAATACTTATCCATGACCACGCATCACGCACACTAGCCGACCGCTAGGTCAAACTCGCTCAGTCACATAGCTGAATTATATGCAGTTTAGGGCTGTCAAGACTCAAGAACAAAGGACAAATAAATGTGAACCGAGGCAGCAAGTGAGCTACTCCCCAGGTGTCAGGCTATCTTGAGCTACCTCTGAGTTCTCCTGCTCATGACCCGTCAGCTCGGAAGTGGTTACTTACAAGAGAGTAAAAAGGTTACTCCTCCCCCAACATCACATATTTCAGTTGAAGAGAACGCCGAACACAAAAAATATGGTCGGACCCTGAAAGATCTATGGCAACGCCGAGTCAACCAGTGAGCCACGTACGCGTCGTGCTGGCTCATGGCTCCTGGTGACAACCAAGGAAATGTAACGGGATACAATGAGGCCGGAAAGGGAGGGAGGACATGAAGATCCCATCCTTAAGGCACGTCGCCTGCCACCACGACCGTGGTACGGCGTCCAATTGCGCATCATTGCAACATAAAAGATAGTGGGGAGGAGCATAAAATGGAAACACAGTAGAGATTCGAGGAAGAGGTGGGCTATACTTGGCAGTAAGAAAAGATAGCACACATTGCAATGCGCTGCAGTCTAACCACCAGGTTAGATGAGCTACCGCTTAATGGACACGATGACTGTGTCAATAGAATCGAGTGTGATTGGCTCGTAGCGCGGTGGACAGATGAACACGCGCCGTGGAACATGACGAATCAAGAAAAAGTGGCGGCTCTGGGTTGACCGTTGGATTATCGCAACAGCTTAACCGTTAGCTCACACTGGCTACATGTATACCCTTTTCGACAATAGAACTGACAACGAAGGGGGAAGACAAATCCGAGTGCAATGAATCCGGTGGCTTGCAAGAGACGACGGATGTCTCCCAGTAGGATTTGTCCACAGGTTCAAGAAAAATGATTTACTGCAAGACAAGTTCAACTGCTACGTCGAGCTCGCTTCCCTGGAGAGGAAGACCCAACGGCGGTGAGCGTAAAACCTGAGATGGATTGCGCGCGAATGAGGACGATCTCACATGCGCAGGCGAATACAGAATGTAGGCTAAAACAAGGGCATCCGCAGAACAGACCAAGATGGGCGGGAGGAGACAAGAATGAGACCAGAGTCATGTTACACCGAATCTTTCATCGGCACGTACCCCATGAAGATGAGCCCCAGTGAAAAGTCTGTATGGGCAGGTCGAGGGAGATCGAGGAAGATCAAGGTGTCCTGATGAGCCCCGATGGACGTCGACTGGAGCGCAGATGTTTTGATGAAAATCGTTGCGTATCTTGGCACATCGTCTGCCATCGGTAGAATAACACCCCTGTGCTGCAATTTATGATAGGTATCGTTCCGCACATTGGTTCTGCTTCTCGGCTACACAGGGCTCGGTTCACGCTCGCAAATGGTAAAATAGGTGGAAAACAATATATATTGATCACTACCTATGCAACAGCAGGATTGACTACATGGTATCTAGTACAAGCTACTAAGCTAGTAATATGGAAGAAGTGTTCATTCCACCAAAACGACTTCTGACGCTCAAGCGCCCTCGCAGCGGCGTCATTCTTTCTCACTTGCGATAATTGCGGAGCGGTGTGCACGATGCAAAGCTGACGGAATGCTCGTAAGAGACAGAAGGAAAGAATATCTTATAACATACCTGATACGGTTCTGAGAGAGGATGCGAAGCGAACATTGTCCTTGTGGATGGCAGCGACGGCGGGAGGAATCACAGAACGACGAACATTGATGAGGATGATACTGTAGAAGCGTCACTCCAAGTTAGTCAAGCTAAGAGAAGGAGAAGACAGGCAACACACCTCCAGTCGGTGACGTGAGTTTGGACTTGTGAAAAAAAAGTAGAAGTGGTGGTGAGAGAGAAGAAAGAATTGCAGCGCCTTTCGACCGGGGTTCCAAAAGTAGTCGCAACATCACGTGCTAGAGGAGGGAAACACTTCATGAAAGAATCATTCCTGTGGGAGAAAATCAGAGGATTCATCTGGGCACATCGACGAACAGCGGCAAAGAGACAAATGAGTCGAGTAGCCCCGATGGTACTTGACCAGCCTCGATCAGGGATGATGGAACGTTGCTTAGCCTCGATCTCCCTCGCTGTGCGCAGATGGACTTTTCACTGGGGATGAGCTGCAGGACCCACCCAGACTGCATACACTGCATCAGGAAAAACTCTTTGGCTACGGACCCTGGCTGGGCGATCAGATAGCTCCGGTATGTCCGGTAGTGTACGTAGCTCTGGTAGCTGGCCCTATCCTGTCTAGTAGCAGCATGTAGTATAGAGAATGCATAGTGAAGGGTATGGTACTGACCTTCGATAAGTCCAAGCACATGAGGGTATTATTAAAGCAAAGGCCATCAAACGAGTGGCACTGGGCCACTGGCTCATTAATCTACTTCCAAATTTAAATGGTCGATGTAGCTTGCTGTCGGTCGTGAGATGCAGTTCGTTTGAACTCGTCGAGAACAGTTTCAGCGTTCGAGGGTGTGTGAGTGACAACGGAATGAAGGTCAACTTTAATTCTAGTGATAAGCAGGCAAACAGTCGTAGTCTGGTTGTGTAGCCGCGGCGAGAATCGACACTCAATCTACGCTGACAGTGGCAGCAGAGAGACGAGCGGCCAAGTCCCCATTTTTGGGATGGTCCGTGCGCATGCACAATCCCCACGAACACGTGTGCAAGTGTTGACTTTCCGAATTCTGACTCCGGACTCTTTATGGTGGTCGGCAATGCTCACCAAATTCAAACTCCGACGCGTGCTGGGACGATGGTCACCGATTTGAAGCCACTGTTTAGCTTCAACCAGCCACTTTGAGCACTACTTTGTATGGGAAACATTGCTGGCATGGGGTGGCTTAGAAAAGTTATAGTTGCAGAATTTTTATTTTTTCCCTCAATGGGTCAGTAGACCTCACTTCAAGCTCGAAAGTACAACTTCCTGAAGCAACATAGAAAAAGTGCAACTATAACTTTGATTGAATGAATATTCTAAGAATTTAGCTGATTTTACCCAGAATTGTCGGGGGACAAGGAGCGAGATCTTTTTGGCAGAGGAATGGGCATTTTCGAGTGCCTTTGGCAGGGGTTTCCTTTTTGGGTAGTACCACTTTCTCGATCACCGAATTCTGGCCCAGTTGCCGACCACCACTCTTTACCCTTTTTTCCTTCCTTCCCCTACCTTGTCTACTTTTTCTCCAAGTCCTCAAATGGCCGCCTTCGCAACGCGCACTCTTCGAGTGGACCATATCGACCTTGCCGAGTGTTATGGTGACTGCGCTCATGCCCCATGGTACGTGACTGGATGTTCGCCGCCTCCCTCCTGATAAACTTGTGGAGCAGTCGCCCGTTGCAACATCTTGGCGTTCTCCTGCAATGCGTATTGTATGTCTCAAGTCATCCTTCTTCGCCTTCCTTCTAATACATTCCGTCCAGGTATCCGCGTTGCCTCTGCTGTGTATGCGTCAGGGTACGTCGTCCCAGCAATACTTTGCCATCATATAACTGACTCTCCCTAGACACTCCCCTCATTGCCCCCTTGATATCTTCCACGCTCTCCGCTTATGCCACCTGTGTGTCCATTCAGGTTCTTGTGGGCGTCCTCTACTGATTTCTCCCAAGATTTGGACTCCCATTCAGCTATGTTGCCGTCGCCAAGGTCAGTCTCTATCATTACTTGCTTAACGTCATTGTCTGATCTGCCGACGTTTATTAGGTTGCGCTTCTGCCGCCGCCGTCGCTCCCAGGCTCACTACGCAGCGGTACGACACGACGACCTCGACCCGAGCGCTTACGCGTCAGATTTTGTTGGTGTCGTCCGCGTTACCGTGCCGCCGCCGTCGTCCTGGGCGTCGCCGTCTAAGCGCCTGCGCGCGCTGTGCAGCAGCACGGCGGCCTATGGATGTGGTGAGCGAGGGAGCGAGGTGTGGGGGATTCGTGATGGTAACGATCCTTCCACACGAGGGTGTTTGTTCGGGTTCGTTCTGGAAGGGTTTCTCGAGAGGGTTCAAGCAAAGATGAGTGGGATGTAGAGTAAATTTCGAAGGTTGTTGTACACTCCGCGAAGGAGTGGCGGAATGAAGAGGTGCTTCTGCACAAGGGCGAGTAAGTATTCCGGACGACGATGGGCAACGTGGGGGAGACAGTGGGTGAACTACTATAGCCCGAATAAAAATTATAGTGGTGGACCGTTGTTCGGTAGTAATAATATTTGCTACAGTTTAACCGCTAGGTTAAACCGGCTACTAATGCTTTGCTTGAGTCCGAGAAAGTGCGTCCATGCATCTAGAGACGACCGCGAAGAAGGAGGATGACGCTGCTGAGGAAGGTAAAGAATCTGCGGTCAGTGGAGTCCACTTGGAGGACAAATAGTCTCGGACGACATAAGGTATACAAAAAGTCAGAGCAGGAATCTTTAGACCCATCATAGCAAAGACCCGTTAGGTCATTACGCCACCGGATAACAACCTTGCACTCATCTTGAGATGGGAAGGGCACTGAGCAAGACAGCTGTAACCCTCGTCATATGCAGAGAGGGCATGTGTCGAGACAGAAGCTGAACACCGCATCAGCGAGGGGCAATCGGTAGAAGCCACCACAATGAACGCGGCGACGTTATACTTGTTCTCGTCAATCAGCCTCGGTGCTGCTTCTATGGGCGCCCGTTCTCAGCCGCGGACGAGTAAACAAAACGAAGGTGGCTCACGAGGGGTCAGAGCGTTCGTGGCCCATCCTAGATTGAAAGCAAGAGTCCTATAAGAAAGAAACAACCTGGGTGACGATCTGCTTGCATATGGTGTCAAAATAAGTACGGAATGAAATGCAGACAAAGCCTGTGCATGCATCAGACCATGAAAAACAGACAATGGAAAAGCGCGCGAGTGGGAGCAAGGACTTACAACGCACGGTGGAAGATAAAAAATCCATCGAGATTACTCGTAGGCGGTGCTGTTAGCCGTTAGGCTAGATCAGCCCTCCGAAATGGTTGTCCTATTGTCTACACTATGCGAGAGGATATGATTTGGGGCGAAAAGGATCTCTATACTGCACCCAAGACAGTAAGCCGCATGGTAACCGGTACACCAGCTCTGCCGCAATTTCAGGGAGGAAGGAGCTATAAGGTGTACGACTCGCGCTCTTCAACTTTCGATTTGTGCTGAATCTGGCGCGTAGGTGAGTCGTCCTTGGGCGAAAACAGATCCCGTAGAGCGCTGTATTGAGAATCCGATCAGATATGTAAAAGCGAGGTCGATGGGCGCCCCATGTATACGTCTCTCCCTAACAAATGTCATACCCTATTCCTTACGCACATCCAATGAGCCTTGGAGAACTCAGCGCCAAGTTTAGAACCCACCGAAATAGCGTAGACTTCGGGCAATGATGGTCCTAATGTTCAATATTCAATGACATTTTCTATAACATGAAACTGGATACTGACCCTCGCCTACGCGCTTCTCGACACACAACTCAGAGGTTCATGCCCTCTTCGACCTAAGGCGCTAGCTGACCGCGTAGTGTACGAACATGACGAACAACGCGCTCGTATTTCAGCGTCGTCATCCCGAACAAGGTTGTTAGCTCCGCCGTCGCCAAAACGAGACTGCCCCGGATCGGAGCTCCATATCGATTCGTCGCAACTAGTGGCAAAAGTTAGTGCTGGAGTCAATGAGTAGTCAAGGCGCGATAGACACGTACGCAGTATCTAATTCAGACAGATCTCCAGGTATTTCTTGGAGAGAGTACTGACAAGCCCGAGCCGCTGCTTCAAGGATGGATGGGAGATGAGTATCCTAATTGAGAGTGAGCTCGCAGGTCGTGTAAGCATGAGCGACTAGGAAGAGACATGGCTTGTGGACTTGCCGTCCTGTCCAAGCCAAGCAACCCCGTTGGGTCTGCAGCGATGAAGGATGATTTACAGAGCAAGATTCGATATGGGTCCTGAAGACCGCATGTCCCTCCGGTTAAAAAGACGATAGCCGCGTCGTTGATAGTCTCGTTGGGATGAAGAAGGGGATCTTTTGGTCCTGCGGCGTGTCTTGCGAGAGTCGATGTGGCCCAATGGGCTGTCGAAAGGAAATGAAGATGATGGTAGTGCGACAGGATCATGAGACGCGTCGAATTGACCGCCTCAGTTGTTCGGCACACGAGATCTAATAGCGGCTTCGACGTGAATATGTGCGAGACGTCCTTGGGCTAGCTTTTATGGCCAAAAGGTTCCGGTATCGTGAGGCTATGAAGACATAGTAGGAGGTGGTCTTGTGGACAGCCTGGTTCCGCAGGCTTTCGTGCTGGGACCGGCGAATATTCCCGTTTTGTTTGTGGAGCCTCAGCCATGGGTTTTCAAAGAGAGCTTCCGTCAGAGGACGGTCTTCAGTCCGTCGCGAAACGCCCGTACGCAGGTAGGTCGAGGCATGTATTTACGGCGCGCGGTTATGACGAACCGTATTTATTTCGAAGACTAGTTTACACTGTAGCGCAACGGGGTCATGAGTCCCAGGGAGTGCACGATAAAATTATGGGAAACGCACCTTATACTACCCCATATTTCGCTTGTTTTCATATATCTTTGAGCTCGTTTCCGTGCGTGGTCTGCCAGAGCTTGGATGATGATGGGAGTAAGACGAAAAAGACACGCGGCTTGACGGCGATCGTTTGACTCTTTCCTTTCTGCCATCATCGCCGCCGAGCATGCGAGCTCGAAACACGTCACGCCTCTCGAGGAAACTATCGCACGGATAATCCATTGGACAGTGCAAGATGAAATGGACTGTAGGATATCCAATACGCAGGTGGAAAGTACGAGTCCATCCCCGTTGTTCCTTCATTTTGGGATTTTAGGCTCAGAGTCATGGTCATTGTCAGTTCAATACATCTATCAGACCAGAGGACACGCACGCGCACCTACGGGACAAGAGATTCGTAAAACACTCGCAGCAGGAGACGTAGCCTTGGTGCGATTTCCTCGAAATGGCGTATTCTCGACACCTCGACTCATCGGTACGAAGCAGCACACTGGTTCAGAGCACAGTACTTAGGCGTCGATTCATATACCCGTAGCGGCATTCAAACACGAAAGCTTCAAGACTCAGATGCCGTGTTGAAGCTTGCATTGTTCATCCAAATCATTCGTCCTGCGGTCCACTCGACAACGCCCTGGTTCAAAGATGCTTCCTCTCCTCACCAATGGGAACACCGGACGTCGTAGGCGACTCGTCCAATTCCAGCTCGTCGCCATTCACGGGCCATAGGGCGTTGTACGCAACCTTGCTCCTTGACCTGTTCAATTTTCACGCCGCAACAGATCGGCTACGACCTGCGCGGACATGGGCAGAGTGGGATGCCAATGGATTTCGCGGCATAGGAGTCGCAAAGGCTGGCGGAGGATTTTCATGCGGTTGTTGACGCGTTTGGGTGGAACCGCCTCTGTTTACTGGGATGGTGTCTCGGTTACTTTGATGAAGACTTTTGCCGAAGCGTGTCTCCAGGAGGATGAGAGGTACGTGCTTACTTTCACAGCGTATCATCAACATCTCATCGAACCCTCCAGCCACACTTATCGCCGATACTTTACTGGTCTACCCACGCCTCTCCAGCACGTTGACGTTCCCTCGCCATTTATAGCCCTTGAAGCTTGAAGCACTAGGCGCAATCCTTCACCGTCGTGCCACCGAATGTCCCAAACTTTCATGTATCCAATTCGTTGGCCGCCAAACACGATATCGTTCAAACTCAACTCGATTGTTGATTGTCTGGGATATAGACGCACGCCCCGTCATCATCACAGACTCCTCAGACCCTGTAGGACTGGCGAAGTCCTTGTTCGAGGAGTCCTACTTCCAGCTGCTTCATGGCGCATTGGCGCCCGGAGAAACCTCTCGACCCAAACTGAATGTTTATGGATTCAACTTCCCCTTATTCAAGGACTCAAATCAATGGCGTCCGCTATTTTCCCAGCAGCCAAATGCGTATACCACCATGCCTACCTGCGGAAGGGCGCGACCTCAAGAAGTCTTACGGCGCGCAGTGGACGGAACGAGGTATTACCACGATGCGATCCATTCAGCGTCGTTCAATTTGCCGGAGTTTGGAAGGCCATGTTGGAAGATGGTCGGGATATCTGGCCCAAGATAGGACGCGCCTTGGCGAACGCGAACAAACCCGCGAAGAAGCTTCCCATCCTAGGGAGTGGGTTCGTCGCGAAACCTTGTGTGGAATACCTCGTTCGCGATCCCTCAAACATCCTGACGGTAGCGTGCCGTACGCCGTGATACAGCTCGCGTTTGAACGCGCTCAAGATGCCAATGCGGAGTTGAAGACGGGTGAGGCCACTTTCAGTGAAGGTATGAACCACAATCCCTTACAAGCAGCATAGCGTATCTGAGCCTCCTTCAGCATTCCTTTTCTATTCGCTTCTACTCTGCGTACACGTGTGTTGATATACCTATATTCAATATATCTCCTCGCAGTCCATCTACCAGCCTGTCGTCCGAGAATGCCCGGTTGATCCGAACTGAAGAGGCCTATTGGTGCTTGCAGTTTCCATTCCGACATCACCGATCTTTTCCGTGCGCATCCCGCCTGCGTTGCTCTCGCCGTTTCCACATATGTGTGGCCCAGAATCGACGACATTGATCTTAGATTCTAAAACGCTATCAGCGACGACCTCTATAAAACCAACTACCTGTGGCTGACGTCATCCCCTCACCGCTACTGGTGTCGAGTCGTGTTAGCCACAAGCTCATTGTAGGAGATTTCCCGAGCGATTCCGGCCCTTGGATCCCAGGATCTGGTGTTCGATGACGCGTCGTGTGTGTATGCGAGCGAGCATATGGCACAAACTCCAGCGTCGGTCCGTAGGTTTGTATGACTATGGAAAGGAGTGTATAGATGAACTCGGTGCCCTCATGCAAAAGGCCACAGACACAAAGAAGCGCGAACTGGTAGGAAGAGAAACGACGTGATCGCAGCTTAGCATGTGCTTGAATAGAATTGTTACTAGGTTGAAGCTGGCTGCTGTTTGTTAGTTGAACCTGTGGTAGGGATCATTACTATGGATGAAAAAAATTACCAGGTGAGCGTTAAGGGTCACGTTAGTGAGTGCATGCAGAAGCAGTATAAGTAAGGTCCTCCATAAGTACTCTCCAAAACGTCACTGTCCATCCCCATTAACATAACACCGACTCGCAGAGAAGTTGGGAGCGCAAAAAAGATGAAATTCCGTCGAAGAACAGCACAAGTAACCACTACACCACCTCTGCTGCCAACTTGAAATGAGGATGCATTCATGGGTGCGAGACTTGACAAAAGGCCACACCCAGAAAAAAACTTGAAGTCTAGGGGACATATTATCAGCAGTAGGTAACCCCTATGCTACCTCTACCGCAAGGGGTAGCACAAGAAAGGATGATTAGCACCCAAAGAGCCTGTGTTGAATGACTGTAAGGAGGAGGAGGATGACGCGTCTTCTACCAGTTCTCCACGATCAGTCTGCCAGTACTACGCTATCACCGCCTCTTTAGATGCATGCGTAAAGTACGTCGGGAAATATGGCGACATGTTACAACCAAAGGTAGTACACGACCCCATCAACATATTGTGCAAAGTCATGCCCCAAAAATATATCTCCGCAAGAAGAGACCATGACGAAAGGTACTCATACCGCTGCACTACCTTTGCCGCCGATGAGAGAGTCAACCGTGAAAATGAGCCTCATGAGAACCTCTCATTCCGTCTTGCATACTTATCGGGTTCTAATTCCCGCTCTGGGTTCCAAAGACACCCCAGCTTGCCGCGAAGATGTATAACAGAGATGATAAAGAGAAAAATAAATAGGAACAAGGAGGAGATAAGGGCCTAGTGCAGCAGAGAAAAATTGTTCGGCGACTCTATGCATGTCCAGATACTTGACCGTTAGGTCACGTCGGCTACGGGAAACAGTCTTTTAGAATCTTAGATAAAAGAATTGGCTTACCAAGATGCCGACGTTCTTAGTCCTGCTCAAGGACAAACACCGAACAAGAACGGAGAAGAGGATGGCGCCGTAGCAGGAGGCAGAGGTCTTGGTTGGCGGAATGGGTGAGGAGCAGCACCACGCGAACTCGCACCATGCGTATCATATGCCGGCCAAATGTACGCCAAGATTGGGAAAGTAGAGGTGCAAGAATGGAAGGAGTGCACGGCCGCGAAGACAGGAGGCCGCTTCACTTGCTACTCTATTTCAAACAGACGAGATGGGCATAGTTGAGAGAAGGTAGGCAGGTCATTGTGGCGGTATCATGCTCCTCTTCCTTGCTCTTCAGCACCTGTAAGGCTAGGTTAGAAAGCGTCGTCGTCGACGCCCCCTGAAGTCCCATCTGGTCCTCCCAACTATGTACCTTCAGACGCGCTCTCTCGGCCGCGCGAATGAACGAGCAAGACAGCACCATGTGCGACTTGTGCTGGAGAGCCGCGTGAATGCCTATAAGACGGCGGCAGACAAAGGCAAGGATGTCAAACCACAGCCTAAATCAAAAGTCCAACGTGTCCTGGACAGATAAGGCTGCCTGAGTTTTTAAGTGATCATTGACACAGCGGCGCCTAACAAGATGTTCAAGCGCGAGCCGATGAACACGCCATCTTCCGATTCGCATGTCCTTGCTCATGCGGCGTTCATCGAGGGAAGATCTATGTCGTAAACTCACAGCCAGAGAGACGCTCCACAGCAAAAGCTTTAACAGTCCAGGCAGCATCTACGTCGATTTCAATCATGATGGTGGGAAGAGAAAGTGTCCGGTACCCCGGTCCGGTGTTCCCACACCTACAAGTTGGATTCTCTTCAGTCTCCTCCTGGGACCTATGCTCTAACGGTCTAGGTTGCGAATCATTCTGAAAGAATGCAATTTTTTACCCACTCTTGTAAAGAAGGACTGACAATAGATTACTTGTCCTCATTCCCAAGAGAGGAGCACCAACAGGGCACAATCGACAAGATTCGCCAGATATTTGAAGTTGGGTTGTGCAGATGGATCTAAAAAAACAAAGGGTGTCACTCTCTACATTACGCACTAGCCACAGTCCAACCACTAGATCAGACTTGCTTGATCAGATTGTAGCTCTGTAGTAAGTAGTCTACATAGGTAGTAGAGGCTATGACAAAAAGAGTGATCAATTCTACGTTATGCACCGCAGTGGCAGCAGTTGAGCTACTACCCCAGCGTCATATCCCGGTCTACTTTGTACTTCCTCAGGCCCCTCAACTTGAAAGTGGCCCAAGACCGTGAAAAATCATATTCTTCCCTTTTCTCAGAGTGTAGGTGATGAGCACTGAGCCACGATTATCCCAGCACCACAAATTCCAGGAGGGAGCACTGAGAAAACAAGAAAAAACAAATTTACCCACTCTATGGCAACGTCAAGTCAACCAGTGAGCCACGGACGTGCCATAGGCCACAACTACAGGTTGGCGACAAAGAAAATGTATTGAGAACGAGCTACATTTAGAGAGTGCAAGAGGAAATAAAATTCAGAGACGCGACTACGAAGGCTAGGCAAGGGAGGGAGGAGGACACGGAGTTCAAGGCAAAGTATGTCCGAGACAGTCCGAGTCCAACGAAGGTCTGCCCACCTCCCCCTTGATCCCGGCCTCCGAATCCTGATTTGACTCGCTCCACGATATGGAAGATGGAGAGAAGGAGGCGCAGTCGGTGCTCGCAAGGACGCGCGCACTCTTATCCCATCCTCCGAGTCCATCTCTCTTCGTCTTCCTTCGGCGATAGCTCGTTGAGAGGGAAGTAGTCCACGGTCACAAGCTTCTTGTGACTGGTCCGGAGGTTGCGCTTCATCGTCATTTGTACATCCTCCTACCATTGCCTGCGCTCTGACGCTCTAGTAGTCGTTATTTTCTTTCTTCTTTTAGAAACCACACCTGAATGTTTTCTCCGTTAACGGATAGAGGAGAGCTTGACTCGAGTAAGTGTACATACCACAGGTGACGAACCGTCCAAACTCCTGCACATCGTCTCAAAAAAATTTCGGAAAACCTGTCGAAGCAACGCCCGCGTGGTTATCGGGTCGTCAAAGCGCTGTATTGAACCGTTTGGCTATACTGGCGTCTGACTTCTGCTGACTGTCAGTCGAAGCATGCGAATGGATACAAACTTGAATTGTAACCGACGCACGACCTGTTAGGAAAGACACAACCCGTGCCTCTCCGCACACCAGCTTCCTAGCTCTTCTTGTCTCCCGAATTGCGATGTCCTACAGTTTACTTTCAATCCAGCAGATACGTGGGTAACCACTTGTCCGGAGATGCGAGAAGGACGAGCGAGATCGACGGTAACTAAGACCCTCCTCCACACAAGATGTTGAATGCCATCCCCCGAGCACATCCCGTCAACCGTGGACAAGGCGCCAAGATGATAACACGCCAAAGACAGCGAGGATTGGGAGGAGAGACTCTATGGTATTCGTAGAGTTGGCCTAGGCCTTTAAATTATCAAAGAGTCGACATCTCGTCATGTAACAATGGACTATGAGAAGTCTTTAGTGTAAGAATGGTTGAATAGTCCATGCTAGCCGTATAGCGCACGCACATCGGCTCGCCAAAGAACAGGCTGGAAGCCTAAGCCATATCTCCATCTTTCAGCCGCTTCCCAAGTCTGAACTGCTCCGGATCGGTGCCCCATATCGACTCGTCGCGCCGAGTGCCATAGAATGGTGCCGTTATAACCGTTCCTGTCGTCAATGAGTGCCCACTTAGACTCGCATTTTCCCATGCTGATGTTAGGCCCGATACGCAATATTTGGGTTAGGCAGGCGTCCAGGTATTTTTTGAAAGGAGAGCCCATGAGCTCGAGCTGCTACTTTGCAAATGGATGTAAGATATCTCATGAGTGTGAGCTGCGGAGGGCGCGTAAGCAGAAGCGACTGGAAAGAGAGAGAGTTTCTGAGTCTATCGTTGTGTGACCGATAGACCCATCAATAACGTCTGCGATCCATCTTGAGATTCCAGGAAATCGCGCCGTTAGGTCGACAATGATGAATCGTTTATAGCAAGACCCGATATGTGTCTTGAAGACCGCGCCCTCCACTTGGAAGACGATAGTCGCGACGTTGATGGTCTCGTGTAGAAGAATAGGATTTCTGGGTACTACAGCACGTCTTAGCAAGAGTCGATGTGTCGAATAGAAATGAAGATGCAAGGCATGCGTGGAGTCTGTCCGTTGGAAGGTGTCCTCACTTGTCCGTCATTGCGCTGATATATCCTGTCCTTCGGGGGTGCGAAATCCGAGATCGTCTTGAACGTGAAGACGACCTCGCGCTTGGAAGCACGTTGTATTCCAGCCGTTATGGCGATTCCCGAGACCATTCGGTGTCCAGAGGCTATCAGGCGTCGCGAGAGTCGGCCTTGTAGACAGCCTGGTTCCGCAGGCTGCCTTGGCGATTGGACTGCAATCGGGGAAAGCTTCATACACCACCAGTGGCAAAGGAAAACTAATGGAACGATCTGGGTACATAAGCATGGCATAATGTCGAGTCGGAAATGCTCACACGTCGAGATTCCCATTCTGTATGCGGAGCCTGTATAAGAAACGCTGTCCGTAAAGTGCGCTTGCCCATCAGTACATCGTAAACACGCTCGAGCACAGTAACTTTGAGGCATCCTGTCTCATGGAGTTACAGAGCGCGATTATTGAAGAGCCGTGTTCATTTCAAAGCCTAGTTTACATCGTAGCGCGACCTGCAATGTGGCGACCAGTATAAGAAAGTGCATGATAATATTAATAGTACGGAAAACGCACCTAATACCAACCTTGTATTTCGCTCTTTTCCAAACAGTTTTAGCAGTCGCTGGCCTGGTTTCTGTATATCGACCGACCAGGCATGAATATGATGATGGGAGTAAGACGAGAAGAGCACGTCGATCATTTGACTCTTTCCTTCCCGCCATCATCATCACCGAGCGCACGAGCTCGATACGCGTCGTGCGGATAATTACTTGGCCAGGATAAGATAAATGGACAGTAGGAACAAGTACGAGTCCAAATAAACGTTTGCCTGATGTGCGTCTTTGTTTCTTTCATTTTAGATTTTTGGCTCATGGTCAGTGTCAACTTCAATAGATCTACTAGGACCGGGGGCGCGGGCGCGCGCCTACGCGACAACAGATTCATCAAACACTTCGGTACGTATCCAAATTGTGTGCCAGTCTTCTCGACAGCGCGTGAAACAGGGCCTGATTTGTGTGGAATCGAACCGTTATCCGTGAGGCATTCAAACACGAAAAGTTCACGCCTCAGAACTGCCTGCTCGCTGTGTCGAACCTCCTTTGTCATCAAATTCAATCAACGTTTCATTCTTCATCCAACGTGTTCGTCCTACGGCCACATGGGAACATCGATAACACCCATGTCTCTCCTCACCCAACAGACGGGACTAGCGAACTCTGCCGACGCCATACGCGAACCAACTATCCTAGCGCTCGTCTTGTTTTGTCTTGGTGACCTCGCGATCTTTGACAATCATGGGTTGTCTGAGGCGTTTTCCCTGGTACACAGCTCCTCTGACTTTGTTTACTCTTGACATCGCGACAGGTCCGATACAAAACGCGTGGGCCCGGCCAGAGTGGGATGCTGATAGGCTCTAAAGCATCGGAGTCGCAGTGACCGGCGAATGATTTCAATGCGGTCGTAGGCGTGTTTTGGGTTTATGGCATATGCGACCTACGCCGACGATTCTCCGCAGAGGTGCGCGCACCGTATCACACCCATCCAGTGATACGTATCGCCGATATACTGTCCTTTCATCCGCTTGTATACCTCTCCAGAATAATCCATTATGAAGCGTTACCGTTCATAACTTTTGAAGCACTGGGTACGACGTGCAGAGCCGCTTCAAAATCGCTGCTCCGTCTCATTGTGGCACCACCAAATGTTTCGACCTTTCAAGACGCGGGCCTCCAACTCCTCGGTACCTGTTCTCAAATTGAAGTCGACTTACGGCTCCGGTGGTACGACTGGTGCTTAGACGCGCTCAGGGTTCGGGTGGGTTGCTAAAGGCAAGTAAGGATGAGTTGGCTTTTGATGACATTGGTGATTTGAGGACGTATTCGGAGGTGAGCTTTGGGGACCTGGTGACGGCCGCGTATGTCGTGGTTGACGCAGTGTGAATTCATAGCGAGACAGGCTGTGTCATGGATGGGTAGGACTGTTCATGAGAAGTGCGTGAAGGATGTGCCCAAGACAAAGAACTGCTAAAAATGTCCACCCCGCCGTTGTACCGCCATGGCAGCAAGTGAGCTACTGCCCAACATCGACTCTACACTCATTTTCTTCTTAGTATGCACTTGAGAATATCTAAAACCAATGAAAACGTCATCTGCTGGTAATGGTAACAAGGAGTGGCGAGTCAGGTGCTGCCAGCATATCACGAATGTAATGTGAACGCGTGTGCTGGAAGAGCATGATATCAAGAGGAGTGGGAAAAGCTCAACGTAGTCGCTCTGTAACCCATTTAGTGTACATGATAGTTGTAGCCTCGAGTAGATATCTGGAATTGGAATACAGAAGAATAGGGTAGGTGCGACTCCATTCAGAAAGAAGTGGCGTATTTACGGCCAAGCGCCAAGAAGTTGATATCACGGAAGCACGGTCTGCCCTGCTCGTGCTCACTGGCAAAATAACTAGCAGCTAAACTTCGGAACTAGCAGCTAAACTTCGGAACTAGCAGCTAAACTTCGGAACTAGCAGCTAAACTTCGGAACGACAGACAAGCTACCCGAACGAGCAGCCACAAAAATCCGAGATACGTGGAGAAGGTTGGAGGGAAGCAAGAAGTATGCGAGAAAGTGACCAAGACAAGCACAGAATGGAAACACAGCGGAGAAGGAGATGGGCATTTGATACAGGACTGATAGCTTGGTAGTAAGAAAAAAAATGTCCCTATTCCACCAACCGATATGCACTGCAGTCTAACCGCTAGGTTAGACCGGCTAGCAACAAACAGAGCATCAATAGAGTCCATGTACTGGTGGTGAGAGGCAGTGGGCGAGAAGAGGGATTGACACATAGAAGTAAGAGTCAAGGTGAACGCGCGCCGTGACGAAAACAAGAGTCAAGAACAAGTAGTTGCGATAGGAGCTCACCTGTTGTTACGACCAGCGACGATGTGAACAATTTCAGTCATGATGGAGCGAAGGAAAGCTGGGACGGTATTCCGGTCCGTACTTTCAACAAAAAGTCCGGAAAACATCACCGCAGTCAGTTTGAACCTAGAGGCCCAAGTCGTCAACAAGTCGACAAGACGTGATCCCAAAGGCGCGCATCATCCACCCTTACCTGAAGGGAGATTGAAAAGCGGACTAACCAAACCAAGATAAGATGAAGATGAGCACCAAGAGCCAGATGGAGGCACATCCGAGTAAAATGAAAAATGTCTCTTCTGGCCCCATACGCTACAGTTTGACCGCTAGGCCAAACGGACACTACATAGAGATAGTTAGTTCATCTTACACTACTTTACCGGGTGAAAGTCTGACCGTACGTCCAGACATGGGGTGGAGACGAACAAGGGGAGACAGGGAAGCGCTTCTCCGCCCTCCGAATCTCCTTAGTGTCCCCTCTCAAGAAACAAGCCTCAGTAAAAAAAGGAATTGAAGCCTTGTTATAGCATCAGTAGCCGCTACGGCACCTGTGCTGCGAATAGACGATGATTGTTCATCTCCCTTAGGTTCCTCTGATGCGCTTTCAGACACGCTCCCTCCGCCGACGCGTCTCCAGAACAGATTGGTCAATAGCAAAGTTGTAGCAATCGATGCTAGTTAAGGCAGTCGATAACGACGGGTCCTATGTCGATATCATGGCGGGAGAAGAAACGCAGGTTCGGGCATCCCGGACCGTGGTAAATCATGTTCTTTTGCTTTGACCAGGGTTCGCATGTGTCTTTGCTCGAGTGAGAGGGAGAGGGATTTTTTCTCTTGTTGAACTCCTTCCACACCGAACCAGAAACAATAATTTCACTTCATTGTCTGCTTGTCCGTTATATGTCTGCATGTCTGTTATATGTCTGCATGTCCGTTATGTCCATTATATGTCTGCATGTCCATCATGTCCGCAATGGTTCTGGACCTCGTTCTCTATATGAGGCGGGGGCAATGGTTATGGCCCTCATTCCCTATATGAGGCTGGGGCAACGGTTTGGACCTTGTCGAGCTGCTCGTGTAGCGAGGGGAGGTGTTTTTGGGACCTCAGCTGCGTGTGTAGCGAGGATGCATGCTTTTTTGGACATTGGCTGCGCTTCATGGCGGGGATTTTGTGCTCTTGGACTGCTTAGGAGGTCATCTGCGGATCGTTTCGGGCGGCATTCGGGCACTTTCGGATAGTCCCCAGGTGACGTGGGCGCAGACGATGTCTGGGAGTGCTAGGAGACGGAAGAGAAAGTTTCTTATTGGTGGAAGAGGACTGAATACGATTGCAATGTCTAGACTACGGATGCTTTTCCAGATCTTGTGTGTACGCGGTACGTGTCGAGTAATGACGGACTGTGCTTCTACTGAGTGGTGTTAACTGGTTAGTGAGTGTTGATGTGCCCTGGGTGTGCTGTTCCAGCAGCACCCCATTGTGGTGGTCCGTCAATGGATGCTGGTTCCCATGGCAGGGCCAGTGTTCTAAACCCCTCACTGGCTGGAGACGTGAGACCGCTTTTAGCGCTCAAAGCGTCAAAGGCAGTGAGGCTCTGCAACGTGTGACGGGACCCACACGTGGTGCAGAACTCGGCGATTGAACCAGCAATCGTCGGGATGCCATTCTTCTTCTTCTTCTTGTACATATAAAAACATCTTACGCCTACTGTAATTATTACAAGCACTTCGGTGTAGCCGTTAGACTACACTGACCTATAACAACAGACACAAGCTAGCAAACATTGCACTGCAGGGAAATTCAGACGTGTAAAAATGATTTCCAAGGCAACACAACAGCAAGCAAGCTACCGCTAGACTACTGGCCCCAATTGGGTGTGAGCTACAGGCAGCAATAACTTGGTCATAGCAAACCAAAAAGCGAAGCCCTTCCGACACAAGACCCGCCACGAAAGAGGATGTAAGTATTGGCACTCATGTCCTACCTCTTCATCACAACAAGCCATCCTCGACACTCATCAAGCGAGATGGATTCATGAGCACAGGGCGAAAAAGCTGATTCCAGACGAGAACACCATTGCGGAGATACCTCATCAACAACTTCTCCCTCTCCTCTTGACCTCTTGACCTTTGCAAGTATCCTCATCCTCCGAAACGCGTTGTAGTTGTAGCTTGTAGCTCAACGAGACCGGTTCACGGTGAGCAAATAGACAATGACAGGGACAGATGCGGAGAAGACTAGAGGGGAGGGGGATGTACAGGCGAAGATGAACGCAGCACTGTATCAGGACGAAGATATGCGTGAAGGGCGGCAGAAAGGAAATGAGCATGTGGCGCAGAACAAATGATCCCCCTTCATAGCATGGTAAAAGTTCGCACTCCTCGATGAAATCCACGCACCACATCTACCGCTAGGCTAGATGGGCCTACAGTGTATCTACCACAGAAAGATAAAATCAGGCCGATTCCGAGTCGCGGTTGAATCGTGAGCAAAAAAAACTCACATTTTGGGCTTAGCTCGGAGAACAAATGTCACGACAAAAGGCAGTACGTGACCTAGTCTAGGTACTGATGGGGGACCCTAGTAGGAGCTGCCTTGCCGGTCGTCGGAGCCTGAATAACAGTCGCCGCCCGAGAGGTGCCGCGGTAGTCGAGCTGCTTCGCATTATACCGAACCACTGTTTTTGCGCTGTCTCGTTGAATCTTACTCTCTCTTTGTAAAGACTTATCTCTCCCAAATTTTGACACTTAGGTAGATGAATAGCACTGTTTGCACTGGCAGTGCAACAATTGTTCTTCCCTTGTTGGCTTGACTTGGCACTGCGGTCACTTGAATTTGGTGCAACTACATTGTCCAGGAGGTGCAGGCATGAAAATTCTGTCTAACCAGCATCCCGTGAATGCAATAGCGAGAGTCTTCACAGATGGAAACGGTTTATATGAAAGCTACTATACTTAATGACCAATATGATGGAAAATGCAGGTCCTATGAGGCCTCTGGTGGTCTATATTCATCATAAAACAACACTGCTACCAAAGGGAATGCGTGCATATCGAGATTGAGACGAGATAGCATCGACTCGACTCTTGCAAGCTCAATGCCGACATGCCGGGAAAATGATGGGGCAGCTCCTACTCGGGTACCCCATCAAACTCCAGACTTAGTAGTAGTAGGAACGACTGTCTTCATACACCTCACTCAGTCGGGTTCCGAGACTATACGTGACCCCACTGTCAACATATTGCGCCAAGTCGTACTACCCAAAACAGGACACTTTTTCCAAATGATGGCGAAAGGTAACGATACCGCTGCACTACCTCTGCCGCCACTTCGAGAGGGTGGAAACAAGCATGGAGGCAATCACTCACTCCATCTGAAAACCACTGTATGTCCAGCACTTCCCGGTTCATGGGCGCAAACAAGAAAAAAGAACCTGCTACAGTCTGTATTACAGCTCGGCACTTAACCGTTAAATCACACCGGCTACCTGTAGATAGTCAGTTGAGGATTCCTGAAAAAAATGACTCGACGGATGTGACGTTATCAACACCCATTGCATACAGTGATGAATGCACTCCTCGGGCGTGGAAGAGCAGGTAGCGGACAGCGTTGGGCGACTGGTATTATCGTCCTCAATGACGGTCTTCATGTCGTTGGATATGAGAGCGACCTTCTCGCTGGACGGAGCAGTCGAAGGGCGTTTCGACTGTGCCGATACGATGTACGCCGAGATGGAGAGTCAAAGCCAAGTAAAACACTGGGAAAGCAGAGGTGCGAGGATGGGAGGAACACGCGCTGCGACAATGGGACCCTCTCCTCCTACCATCAATGACCTTCTCCTCCTTGCTCTCCATTCCTCCTTCAAACGCGCAGTCGAGACGGTAGGCAGGCTGAGGAAATCATGGTTGACCCTCTTCCTTATTCCCTCCTCTTCACACCTTTGCAACGCCGAAAGGACGTACAGAAGAGACCACGCAACGGAGACCAAGGCAAAAGTCAAATCCATAGTATAGCCGGAAACTACATCCACCTAGCGAGGCACGAGAAGCACAGTAGTACACGGTCTGTCGTGTTCCCAATCCGTAAAACAGGACCAGGCCGCCGAAATTGAGGGATTCAAAAATGCGGGCTTTCGAGTTAACGCATGGCAGCAGATAACCACTATACTATCTCTGCCGCCAGCTTCAAACGAGGACGCCTTCATAGACCCAAGGGAAGAAGCACTGGCTCTTAACGGATTAGCAGGTACTTACTATGCACGGCGGCAAAACGTCTTGGTTTATGTAAGGCGCTGCATTTAACCGTTAAGCTAGATCGGCCGTTCGAGATAGTTGTTCTAAAGTCAATCCACGTGAGTGGATATGAATTGCAAACAAAAGATAACCTACTAGTTCCGCGCTAAGCAGCAACCGTAGCCGATATACCAGCAGTGCCGCCATTTGAAGGAGGAAGGTGTGATGTATACGGTGCGCGCTCTTCAAATATCTTGTCTTCCATGTACCGGCGCATAGGCAAGTTGCTCAGAGCTCGCATCAATTACGCCACCATAGGAATCCAATGGGCCAGAGATCCGATAAAGACGAAAGGAAGAAGAGAGGGGTCAGCGATACCCGATACGAGCCTTTCCTCGACGACGCGTCGTATCCAGTCCACCTGCACACCGTCCACCTAGATGGTGGGAGGCGCCCAAAAGAGCTGCAGGTAACCCAATCAAGAACCTACGAGCAACAAATTAATTTACAAACGACTTCTCATCCTAAGGGGGGGAAACCACGTACAACGGTTCGCTAGAGAACAGCGTGGAATCCCAATCGATATCTTCCAACCACTTCCCAAGTCTGACTTGCTCCACATCAGAGCCCCAAATCGACTTGTCACGCCTAGAGGCTAGTGGTATGAGATAAAGCGCCCGGAGTCAACGAGTACCCACTTGTACTCAGGCCGCGGTGATGATAGGCATTAGCGGGCGTTCAGGTAGTTCTGGGGGGAAGAGCCTTCGCGCCTGAGCCACTGCTCTGTCGCGGATGGTGAGATGTCCTGGGAGTGATCAAGCTGCGCAGGACGCGTAAGCATAAGCGACTGGGGAGAGACAGCGTTTCTAAGCTTACCGTCGTGTCCGAGTCACTGCTTGATAGACCCATCATACTAACAGCGCCAGGTAGTACGCGATTCATGTTGAGGTTCCAACCAACGGCGTTGGGTCTACAGCGATGAACCATTGCATGGTTCGATATGTGTCTTGAAGACCGGATGTCTCTCCATTAAAAGGCGATAGCGCGACGTTGATGGTCTCGTGGAGATAAAGGGATTATTTGGGTACCGCGGCACATCGTTGCCAGGCTCCAGTCACTGGGCTGTCGAATGAAAATGCAGATACCGCGACATGAACATGAAACGCGTGGAATGCCTCCTTCGAAAGAAATCCCCACTTGTCCGGTATTGCACTAATACAGCCTGTTGTCCGGGGCGCGAATCTGAGATCGTCTTGCGCTACATAATACGTCCTTCGGCTTCGATGGGGGTTGTATCCTGGCCGTTACGATGAAAATGTTTTAGTGTCATGAGGCTAAGCAGGCATCGCAAGAGTCGGGCTTGCGGACAGCCTGGTTCCGCAGGCTGCCATGGCGCTTGGAACAACAAAGACTGCGCTGGGGGATTAAAGGTTTGTATAACGGGACCACGGGTGGTAAGAAGGAAAATGGTAGAACAATCTCGGGAGGCATGATATAATGTCAAGTGGATAATACTCGCACGTCGAGATTCCCTTTCTGTTTGTGAAGCCTCAGCCATGGGTAAGAAATGCCGTTCATCCTCATCGAGAGATGGTCATGGATCCGAAGCGCTTGCACTGAGACGGGCGCGGGTAGTTTGAGGTGTCCTAAGCCAGCCAATTACGGGCCGCTATTATGAAGAGCCACATTGCGAAGCCTAGTTTACATTGTAGCACTACCTGCAATGTGGCCATGGGTACAAGGGAATGCACGATAAAAAAATGGAAAACGCACCTATTATCACCGTCATATTTCGCTCTTTTTCACGTAGTCTTAGCAGTCGTCGTGCTTGTTTCCGTGTGTGGTCCGGCCAGAGGAAGGACGATGATGATGATGGGAGGAAGACGAAAAGGCCAGGTTGATCGTTCCACTGTTTCCTTTCTGCCATCATCATCACCCAGCAGTCACCCAGTATACGACTTCGATACGCGTCACGCCTCTGGAGGAACCAACGCGCGGATAATACCTTGTTCAGGACAAGATAAACTGGACTGTAGGATATCCAACACGGTGGTACCAAGTACGAGTCCAAACAAACGTTTCCCCGAGGTATGTCTTTGTTTTCTTCATTTCAGGTCTTTCGGCTCATGGCCATTCCCATATTGGTAGAGTTACCAGACCAGCGCCAAATACTCGATGTACTGAGTGCAATCTGCCATCCAGAGGACACTCCCGAATGAACGTCGAAAGCACCCCGACAAGAGACCAATCTATAAAATACTCGTTGCAGGAGACATACGCTTGGTGCGTATCCCAACTGTGTATTCTCGACAACGAATTTATGCAGAACAGCGCCTTTCTTTGTCCGAAAATCCTACCGTAGGCGAATCGTCGATACCTATATCCGTAACGGGATTCCGCAACCAAAGGGTCCAAGATTCCTGCTCCTGCCGCTGTGTCAAGCTTCCTTGGCCGCAATTCAGTCAACGTCGCGTCTTCGTCCAACTCGTTCGTCCTGCGGCGACCTGGGATCTTCGGCCACACCCTTGTCCTCCTTTCCTGATCCCAGCAGGACGGAACTATCAGCTGCACCGACGCGATAGACGACCTGGACCCATCTACTCTCGTGTTCGTCTTTATACACCGGTTTTGTCTTGGTGGCCTGGTGCGGGACGTGATCTTTGACAATCCTGTGAGGCGTTTTCCCTAGCAGCTCTCCTTGACTTTGTTCGGTCTTGACGCCGCGATAGGTTCCCTACGATACGCGCGCGCACGGGCAGAGTGGAATGCTCATAGACCCTAAGGCACGGGAGTCGCGGTGACTGGCGGAGGATTTCGATGCTGTTGTGAACACGTCCCGGTTGAAGCACCTGTATGTGCTAGAGTGGTACGTTGTTTCGCTCTGAAAGGAGACCTATGCCGACGATTATCTCCAGAAGCACGAGAGATGCATGATGGGGGCAAAGATGCTTGCATAGAGAAAAAGCGAACACGTGGCGACGTTTGAAGACGAGGGCAAAGGGCACACTGGAGGAGTAGGCGCGTCCTTGAGAGGAAAGGGGCAAAATAGACGGTTATCCCGGGCCCGTTATACAGTAACCAGTTCACTCACTAGGTTAAATGGACTACTATTCTACGCCCGCAGAGGTAGTCACAACGCGATCCTAAACGAGAGCTGAGCTTTCCTACGATAACGCGCGTCCTGATCAGTCTCAGCAATAGCGACCTTGAAGAGAGAAGCAGAAGAGTTGTAACTTTAAGCTGAGCTTTGGCCTCCGACCCTCTTTTTGCGCGTGGTGCAGAAACAAGCCTCAGTGAAAAATAATCATCCTCCCACTTATGACATGGCACCAGTTACCCACTACGGCACCTATGCTAATAGATGACAACCTGTCCTATCAGGCTCCTTCCACTGAGGTCTCTCCATAGAAAAGGACAACAGAGCTCATGCTAGTACTAGATGGGGTTAAAAATTCCACAGCTACTGGGGCTCAAAGTAGTACGGTAGCGAGTACATAACAACTAGGCTACCTGTACCACATGAGCATTGATATATTCCTCTAGGTTGTTCTTGCCATCCTCTCAGGTACTAAAACACTGTCGCGATGGATGAACAAGCAGGATGGCACCTGTGATCGCGAGGTTTGGCCAAGTAGCGTCGTCTGTGCACTGAGGTTTCTGGCTCCTCGTCCTCCAAATATATGCAACCTTTCTCTCGCCTGGCACAACACTCACCTCCAAAGTAAATTCCGGAAGGCGGCGATCCAAGGGAAAAGGGAAAACTTGTGCCAGATGCGGAATACTTATATGAAAGACGGGATGTACAGGTAATGACGGATGCAGCACTTCAACAGGATAAAGATGAGCATGAAGGGCGAAAGAAAAATAGACTATACAGACAGATAAGACCATACGCGCCACATGCACCGTTAGGCTACATGGGCAACGAAGATCTACAACAAAATGACAGAGTCAACCTAAATCACAATAGGATCATCAAAAGACATAGCTGAGAGACTTCGAACTGGAGGTAGAGAAGCCAACAGCCTACAGGTGTGGCGGCAGAGGGCTTGGATTCGTGTCCTCTATTCCACCATTAATGTTCCGCAGAAAGTCGTAACCCCAAAAAATACGCTTTAGAATGTAGATGCAGCTATGACACAGAAGGCAATTAAACTGCTGCACCACCTCTGCCGCCAATTAGAGAGTTGAGGTCGGAAAGAAGCCACGCGCTACAGAATGAACCCATGCCTAGGTCGTCGCTCGGGGTATGAAATACAACTCAGCTTGTCGCGAAACTGTATACCAAGACTGATAGAGGGAAAAATGGATAAGCATGAGCGCATGAAGGAGGAGACGGACGTAAACCGTTAAGTCACGCCGACTACAGTAGACCATCAGTTGGGAATCTCAAACGAAAGAACGGACTTGCCAAATTGACGACGTTTTCGGTCGTGTTCAAGAGGAAAAGGCGGAGGAAGAATAGAGGAGAGCCTGACTGCGCCGTAGACGGGGTCAGAGGCGTTGGCGGAAGGCGCAAGAAGTAGCGCATCCAGGCGAACCCACACCAACCCTTTTCAAACACCCATTGCGTCCTTTTCTCTTCTGTCCTCTGCTGTGAAGGAGGGAAAAGGTGCAGCTAGTACACGCATGACACCGAGATGGAGGGTCATGGGAGGCAGGAATACAGACAGGAAGTGCGGGGATGGCTGAGACGAGGCGGGCGTGCACAGTCGAGATGATAGGGGAACATCGGCAGAGGTAAGTTCCTGTTCTTTCTGCCATTCTTGTTCACACCATCGTCGTCCACCCTCTATGAAGACAATAGGTCCAGTCATCCTGCTTATTCACCTCCAAACGCGCTCTGTCGGCCGCGCAAATAAGCGAATAAGACAGCGTGAATACCTGGTAAGACGCCCGCGGAGAGAAGCACGCGAACCAGTCTAGACGCTAGCATCAAAAGTCTGATGTGCCCTGGCCAGATAAGATGGCGCTAGTTTTCGAGGTGGCCGCTAACCTGGTAGAGCGACTAGTCGTTGACAAGATATTTAAGCGCGAGCCCGAGTAACATATCGTCTTCGATTCGCATGTCCTTTCTTGTGAAGCATTCACCAAGAAGGGCTCCACGTCGTAAACTCGCAGCCAGAGGGTTGTTCCAGTTCCACATTTAAAGCAGGCAGCATCTCCACAACCATGATGGGGGAAAGAAGAAAGCGTCCGGTATCCCGGTCCGCTGTTCCGCGAAAAAGGATTTAACAAAAGTGTAGACTCTGTGTAGACCACAGTGCAAGTCTCAAGACGCACACTACTAGCCGTTCGACCGCTACGTCAAACTCGCTCGGTCACATAGCTTAATTATATACAGTCAAGGACCAAGGACAGATAAAAGTGTTGCCAAAGGACTAAGGTTCAGAGAAAGAGATGGGCTATACTTGGCAGTAAGAAAAAGAATCAAGACAGCTAATATTGTGATGCGGCGTGCGCTGCAGTCTAACCGCTAGGTTAGATCAGCTCCCACTTAATTATAATGGACATGATGACTGTCAGACTGTGTCAAGAGGATCGAGCTGTGATTAGCTTGTAGCGCGGTGGACAGAAGATGAACACGCACCGTGGAACATGACTGCATGACGAATCAAGAAAAAGTAGCGGCTCTGGGTTGACCGTTGGATTATCGCCACAGCTTAACCGTTAGGTCACACTGGCTACATGTAGCTACTGCAGACAGTCATAATACCCTGTTCGGTCTAGAACTGACAACGAAGAGGGAAGACAAATCGGAGTGTGTAACGCATGCGATAGATTTACTGGTTCCCTCGGCCGTTATTCCGCTGATTAGATTACTCTTATTCCCACGTTTATCTACCATATATAAAGCCTTACTTTACCTGAATTTGACAAGCTTTCCAACCGTTCTCCCCTCGTCTGATAATCGACCGTGTGCCAGTACCGAACCGACTCGCTACTGTCACATATTTTAGAACGTCTAAAGCTTCTCTATTCTAACTCGTTTTTGGCGCGGCTTCACCCTTGGACGACATCGGTCTGATCAACCGTATCCGCCACGGTCTTGCCCCGCCTCTCTGTTCGACACCCCGACACCCTTACCAGCACCACCAAGCCCTTGCCCATTGCTATCGCTATGGCAACTGAATCTCGTGGACGCTCGCCGTATCCTTTGAGGAACCGAGCTCGAGACCAGGCGGAGTCCGCTTCTGCGGTCGTCGCTGGTATCCACGAAGGTGGAGGTGAGTCATCGTCTCTCTCCTCCGTTACTGACACCCCCGCCCAGGTCACTCGTCCTCGTTCTGCCTCGCTCGGGAGCCAAGATGCCCCGCTGACGAGTACGCCTCGGCGTCGTTCCCAGAGCATCTCTGGTGAACCTAGGATCCGAGTTCCGTTTGAACTCGATGCCGACGACAAGTTCGTCGATGACACCGCCCCAGTAGAGGGTTTATCCGCCCCAGTAGAGGGTTCCGCCCCAGTAGAGGGTTTATCTGCCCCAGTAGAGGGTTTTACACCCGGCGACTCCCAAGTGGATCACCGTGGTCAGGGCATAGACCCATCTCAGCTCCACTCTCATGTGGAGAGTGTCTCCTATGATACGGAAGTATTGTATTCCTCTGTCCGTCGCCGTCGCAGCCGTTCGCTGCCCGCTCGGTCCGACAATGAAATTGATTTATCCTTCCATGATGATGAGATCGCTGAGATTGACTGGACACCCGAGCAGCATGCAGCATTTGAGGCTGCTGAGAAAGAGCTTGAGGAAGAGCAACGTCGATTGCTTGAGCGACGTAAAGCCCGCCTTGAAGAGATTAAGCGTATGCCTCGCGTCGTTGATGCTGATGAGTCAACTGACTCTGAATCTTCTGTCGAGACGCCTCGCGCCGGCCCATCTACCTTTGAGAAAGGTAAAACTGTCGACCTACGTGGTCGAGGAATTCCGGGAGTACCTGAAGGGGAACTTGATCCTCACAAGCAGAAGGAACTGCTTGAACAGTTTGATTTGTTTAAGCAAATCGATCCTATTGTCCAACAGGCTATTTACGAGGACATCATAAGTCGACAAGGATCTACCGTGAACGAAACGACTGATAATGGTAACGCAACACCGGGCCCTAGTTCTAAGAAGTCAAAACCCAAGCAGAAGGCCAAAGCCAAGAAGGCACCCAAAGTTCAGCGCGAAGAAACTCCGGCTGAGAGTACGTCCACGGGTACGTCTAAAACGGTGCGGATTGACGAATCCGTACCGCCGTCTGAAACAGACAAATCAGACAAGAAGAAGAAGAAACCCAAGAAGAAGAAGAAGAGCAAACGCTCTGAGGATATCCAAGCCCCGGATGTTCATAGTACTCCGAACAAGAACCCAATGCGACAGGCGTCACTTGATCCCGCTGGTGCTTCCCATCAGTTTAACCCAGATAGCTTCCTGGGACGAGCTCTGAAAGACTTACACAAACGCGACGGGAAGAAGAAACGAGTCAGTAAGGCCGGAGACCCGCCAAGTGACTCCTCTTCATCGTCGAGCTCATCTTCGTCTTCAGAAGATTCCTCTTCCGAAAGCTCAAGCTCGGGTTACGACTCAGATTGGAGTACTGACAGCCCTAGTCCAGGCCGCCACAATCGTGGCAAGCGTCGCCGCAAGCACAAGAAGAGTGGGATCCATTTGAGGAAGCCAATTGATCCCAAGATCTACAACGGTTCTGACGACGTGTCAGTTTTCCATCGGTTCATGCAGGACTCCTATGCATACGTTGATGTCCTAGGCGATAAGCGCCGTCGCGACGTGTACCATATTTCGCGATTCCTTGACGGAACTGCTAGAGATTTCTATAACATTGTTGTCAGTTCTGAGTATCAGAAATGGGACTTGGCTCGTTTCTTCCGCGAGTTGATTAACTACTGCTTTCCTCGCGATTTTAAGACGCGTTTGAGACGCAAAATTGATGACTGTTATCAGGGCGGACGTCGCGTTCGGGTGTACGCGCACGAGCTGCGCGGCATGTACCACATGCTCGGTGACGAGTCTGAACGCATACAAGTCATTAGACTTTGGCGCGGTATGTCGAAAGACATTACTTACCAGCTCTTACTTCAAGGATTTTCAGAAGAAGTTCACTCTTGGGATGAACTTCTTGCAGCTGCGGAAATCGTAGAGGGCGCATTGAACCGTGCCGATTCAGATTTTCATCATGAACGCCACAGTCGTTCTCGGCGTTACAATGATACGACCGAACGGGATAAGTACCGTAATATTCCTCGGCATAGGAGGGACAGATCGCCCGTACCTGTACTACAATCATCAAATGATGAACAGCATGTGCAGACTCAACAGAGAGATCTACCTCCGCATAATAGCAGACATTCGGAGCGATCTTCTCGCAGTCCAGATAGTCCTCGACGCAGTAAGCAAACTGAGGTTGAACGTGGTTCTAAGCGCGATTCGAAGTCCGAGAAACAACATGCGCAACGCGCCGCGGACGGTGTATGCTTCAAGTGTGGCAAACCTGGCCACTTCTCCAGGAATTGTCCCGAGAATAATGTCATAACATCCAGTAGTCGGAATAATCCTCCAGGCAGGATGAGCTCGTCTCGCGTTGGCTTTGACTTGGGTCACGTGTCACGTCTGTCACAGATGGCGTCCGACGTGCCCGACCAGACAACACTCACGCTGAACGCCATCATGTGCGGGGATTGTCCTGAGGATGGGATATATGTTGGAGAGGACCCTACTGAGGATAACCTGTGGCTCAGATTGACCACAGAAAATAGTGAGGGTGACCTACCCGCCTATGTTCCCGAATGGGGAGTGCCCGAGGATGAAGATGGCATTGGCGACTTTCTCGGCGACGAAGCTGCCAGAATATTGACTGGGACACATCCCGACGACTATGAAAATGATGAATATGGCAACTATATTTGTCAAGGATCGACAGACACTCACCATGTTATCATATTGTCCGAGAACTTGGTAGTCGCACGGCCTCTGGATGAGGACCCAAGGGAGTTTATGCAAGCATTGAACGAACAGGACGTGTTGATCCCAACCGAGGTGATCAACCGAGGACTGGCTGGTCGATTCTATGCTGATTGGTGGATTAAAACCTTCGGCGTACGAGACGAAGACTTACCATGGCGCGATCGTATGGTCCAGGAATATACTGACTTCACGGTCAAGTATATTCGAGACTCATTGAACTCGGTACTCGTCCATGACAAGGATAACACCTGGCCACCTAGGCGCCAACGGTATTTTATATCTGGCAGAGGGACTGACACTCTAAATGTTATTGATGCACGGACAAAGCGAGTGTTGAACTTAGCTCGGAAAACCGTGTATGATCCCCGGTTCAAATTGTTCTCTTGGTTTATCACGCGAACTGACCGCGTATTTGGGAGAAGTCCATCCTTCTGGGATTCTACCTGGAATCTTGAATGGGAAGAACCGCCATATGTGCCGTTTTCTCGTCCGGTGGTTGACAACTCTCTGTTTCTTGGTACATCGTTTGTGGACCGCCTTGAACGTAACGCGGGCTCGGCGCGTGACTTTACACGAAAGGTTCCGCACCCTCTGGTCGTCGAGGTAAAGATCGAAGGACATCCATGTCGTGCGTTGATCGATTCTGGGTCGTTGAGCGACTTTATCTCGACCAAGGCCGTAGAAACTCTCAAGTTGAAGACGTTTCAGTTGGAAAAACCGATTGATTTGCACCTGGCCGTACAAGGTTCACGTTCGAAGATCAACTACGGTACTAAGCCACTGTTTGAATATCAGAATGTGAAAGAACATCGGTATTTCGATGTTGCGAACCTTTCTAACTACGACGTGATCTTGGGCACGCCATTTCTCTACCAACACAAGGTATCCTTTGGGTTGTACACCCCACATATCATCATTGGAAGTACCGATGCGCTGCCTATAGAGGGCGTAAATGTTAGTCGGATCGACGCTCGGGTAGTAGAAGTCGTGGAGCCTCACCTCGAACAGGCACGAAAATATCCACTTGGTGACACAGAACGGCGAAGTCTGTCTGTGAATGCTGCTTCCAGCAACTCAAACTCCCTGACGCGTAGCGCAGCGTCCGGGTCTTTGTTCGCCACTTGTGTGGCGACTCAGCGTCCATTCCAACTGCTGGGTCCTCGAGTGCCCACCGGTGGTAGTAGTCCCGTCGTTATAAGCGGCTTTCTTGGCGGATCCAGTGAGACTGAACCAAGGCTTCAGCCAGAGGGCGAGAGTACCGGCACCACTGCGAACGCCGACATGAAGTCGGGCGCTACCAAAATTGCGAACACCGACATGGAGTCGAGCGCCGCCAAAGCCGCCGACGTTGAGGCCAGCAATAATGATGGTGAGAGCGAAGAAGACGGACACGTAAAACACCATCACGGGACTGTACGTGATTCGGATTCGGACATCACGGCAGTATTCAGTAACGGTGATTCTGCTATCTTGTTCCTCCGATTGCTGAATTTTGAAATCCTAACTAACGCGCGGCGTGGACCAACAGTATATAAGAGGCCACGGGGGAGAACTTTGACTTCTCAATCCCCCGTGCTAGTTGCCTCCTTTCCAACCACCCCGCCAATTCCTCCTCGCCTTCACTCGTCACTGTCATTCACCAAAGAGCTTGCTATCCGTACCAGGCTTGCAAAGCTGAAGTACTTCTCTGCTCTCATCCCCGATACCGATATCATTCGAGATCCGCTCGACGGTAGCACCAGCATTTTCGCGCGCGACCAATTCACCCGTACCATCCAACAATTTTACATGGTCGCCGCCAGGGATATTGACGACTTTGACGAGAGGAAGAAGACCATACTCCTAGGCACAATTAGCCAAATGGAGCGCGAGGAGAAGGCATTCAGAAGGAAGGAGATGTACAGGAAGGTCAGGGAGGACGAGATGAAGAAAGCCGGGAAGATAAAGAGGAGGCATATCGAGACAGCTGACGACGCGAAACCACCCACATCGACTCATGCATCATCCACCCACTACTGCGCTAATACCACGGACGTTAACTCCATGTCCATCGAGACGAACGGAAGCATCCTGGACATCATGTCCGATCACGATCGCACCCAACCATTCTTCCTTCCTTCCGTCTTCAGCGGTTTCACCCAGTGAGCAGTCGATTGCCAGCCCATCCACTCGTGAGGGCGACTCTGGCGAGCATGAAGCCGAGTCGTCGTCGTCGTTTGTTGACAAGCCATTCATTCCCGGTGATCAAGTTGATGGTACCGCCGGCGAAGCTTAACCCACGCGTCTTACTCTCTCACACCCCCCGATTCATCCTTCTCATTGCTCGCCTTTGTTGATTTTGTTGTAGGGATCCTGTAAACAGGACCCAGAGGGCGTATGTAACGCATGCGATAGATTTACTGGTTCCCTCGGCCGTTATTCCGCTGATTAGATTACTCTTATTCCCACGTTTATCTACCATATATAAAGCCTTACTTTACCTGAATTTGACAAGCTTTCCAACCGTTCTCCCCTCGTCTGATAATCGACCGTGTGCCAGTACCGAACCGACTCGCTACTGTCACAGAGTGCAATGAATCCGGTGGCTTGCAAGAGACGACGGATGTCTCCAAGTAGGATTTGTCCACAGGTTCAAGAAAAATGATTTATCTGCAAGATTGGGATGATTGAAGTTCAACCGCTACGTCAAACTCGCTTCCCTGGAACGGCGGTGAGCGTAAAACCTGAGATAGATTGCGCGCGAATGAGGACGATCTCACATGCGCAGGCGAATACAGAATGTAGGCTAAAACAAGGGCATCCGCAGAACAGACCAAGATGGGCGGGAGGAGACAAGAATGAGACCAGATTCATGTTACACCGGCGAATCTAGCCTCTAGGATGAAGAAGGTCTTGCCAGTTCAACAACATGACAGCTATCTGGGCGGGTGTCAGACCGGGTGAGAAGGACGAATATAAACACATGTATCATCAAAGGTACACCGATGGGGGAAGATAAAAGAGTATGACACAGCAATTTGAAGAATACAAGGCATTGCATCCAACCGCTGGGATAGCTCAGCCATCCGAGATTGTCATTCTGCTGTACACATTTCAATCCAACTGTGCAAGTGAATAAGGCTGCAGAAAAAAAGGTTTTCGGCATACATAGAATGGTATGACAGCAAGTAACCGGTAGACCACCAGTGCCATGTTTGCTTCAGGACTCATCGAGAAACCTTCCAATTCGTCCCAGCCATAAGTCTATTAAGTCGTCGATTGACGTTTGCGCAGCAATTGAATCGAAGGAGACAACAAGACGGATTACTCGTGTTGAATAACAAGTAGGTGTCTAGCGCAAGCCCCTCGGCAACGAAACATCCGAGTCGGAACCCATCTCAGAAACTCGTGAGGAACGTGCTGCCGTCGTGCCAGGGCTCATGCCTCTTCGCGTACATTGGCGCGACGCGGAGAAGTGTACAGACTCCCAGTCCGGTACTCCTCAACGGCAAGAACGACGTACCTGCTCGGATCTCTACTAACACCCATGCTGTAGTGGCAAGAGTGTTATTGAAATTCAATCGTGGCCTTTTTAGTACGCTTAGCAAGTATGGGGGTGGGGCAGAAGGCACCACCCCGAGATGGAGAGCTTCCCCATCCGAGTCTTGAGTCTTGAGCGCGATCCAGAATCCATTAGTATCCCACTCTGACGACGTCGTATCTGGCATTCGCGACGTCAAACCCACGGCAAGAGCAAAAGGCGGAGGATCTTCAAAGATCGCGTCCCATACGAGCCCTCCGAGACGGAATCCATGCATGAAGACGAGCGCGGGTTTAGAGGTGTCGCTTAGAGCGTCGGCAAAGATTGTCGTCCTGTCTGCTAAGCTGAGGAAGGGCATTTCAGAAATAGCGCGTTATCGTTGTGTGGAAGAGGAAGCGTGCTTCCGAAGATTCGCCCTAGGATGTAGCAGGCGATGGAGCAGCGATGCCTGACGATTTCGGGCGGGCTGGCTGGTGATGATGGGAGTTGTTGGTCAAGCTTGACATCAAGGGACGTCACGCTACGGCGATCACTTTGTCTGCTGTCTTCTCTACGCGTCTCTAGAGTTGAATGCGATTTCGCAACCTGGAACACTCTCATTCCACGTCTCCACTCATTCCGCTATTTCACTATCGCTCTCCTCTTCATTCAGGCTCGAATCGAGAACAGTTTCGATTCACTAACCGACTAGATCATACGTGAATTAGTTATTGGCCAAAGTTCGTGGCAGCGTAGCTCACTTGGACTATGCTTAGCTGCTGCATGCTTGTTTGAGGGCGGGTTTTTTTTGTACCTGAATGAATACCGCCTTGTCACAAAGAACAAAGTGTTCAACTCTCCTGGGCTTGTGAATCTTTGATTGGGCTGCTCCGCAGTTCCTGGTAGTGGCATAGAATGTGGTCGAATCCCAGCCAATATCTCAGAGTTACCGACAGTGTTGTGGAATTCCGATGTACATAGTCCTTGTACCACTCTTTATCGCTTTCGGTGTTCTGTCAAGTAACAGGCCTACCGCCAGGCTATCCGTAGTATGCAATTCAATATCAAAGGGTTATTGTTTCATGAAAATTAGTTGTCCTGACATCGAATCACCTGGTTTAAAAGTATTTTGCAGATCAGTTCAAGATTGCGCCACATAATCAAAAACATCATTGGTCTTCCAATTCTCAATGGACACATTGGGAATTGAACCCAACACCTCCCGCACAAATGACTGCCATTGAGCACTATGCTAAGCGGGCGTGATAAACCAACTACACCATGTGCCCTATCAACTCCTAGGGTCCCCCAACTTCCGCTCCTCTTTCGCATCGCTTTCTCTGTTGTGCTGCGTCGAGACAAGTAGACGCATTGCGAGGCGACTTCCCGCCTCCCGCCTCAGACTCACGGTCGCTTCAGCACGTCAGCCAGCACATGAGTATATGGGAAGGAGGTCGGAGGAAGAGGAAAGGGGAGGGCGAAGAGATATACGATGCGGAAGGCTCAGAGAAGACTGACACAGCTAGAGAAGCGAGGAGCTGGGCGCTTGATGCAGGACGAGTACTTCGCTCATAAAGAGAGTCCCATACGCCGCACAGCCTACAGTTAAACCTGTACTAGCTTAGACGGGCACATATTACTGGACGGTCTCCAGAGGATCTGCAAGGCGGGACTGCCTGGTGGTGATGGTAACAAGCAACACCTATACCACCTGTTATGCGCCGGATTCATTCACTTGAGGAACAAGAAATGATGCGAGTAGAATGAGCAAAGCAAATCGCCAGCCCACATTGGGACGGAACACGTCGTTAAGATCTCGAAGGGCCTCTAAGGAGGTCAACTTTGAGCCTCTGGGAGCCAAAAGCCGAACGGTCAGGTTCACTGGAGGGTAAGGATGAAAATAAAAATTTTGGCCAAACTGCGTTCATGCGCTGGGGTCTAACCGTTAGGTTAGACTGACTACTGGATATTGCCCACAGACATGGTCCAAGTTAGGTGGAGAGAAAGTGATTGACACAGAGAAAGCAAGCGCGCGCCGTCGCAGAGATAGGCATCTGAAGTGTCAAGAAAAAGGTATTTTCCCTCCTGATATGTGCTTCAGTTTAACCGTTAGGTCACGCTGGGTGCAGGAGCTTACCCACCAGCTGGAAGTCGCCATCGCGAAGAAAAGAACTGACATTTCACGAGCGCGTTTTGACGTCCGTAGGCTCCTCCACCATACTGGTGTAAGATAGAAGCGAAATTGTTCCCGAGACGAGCGTAACGGAGGCATCACTATGAGAAGACAACCAAAAGCCGTTTGCCACGTTGGCTGCAGGAATTTACCGCAAACAGAACTGAGTTGCCGAGATAACAGTTCATGACCCATTCCTGTAGTAGGAGGAAGAAGAGGATGTTGCCCGTGACCTGGATCATTCACGGAAAGCTAGTAGACCCAAAAAATTCGAAATTAAGGTGTATATACGGCACTGCTGGTATCGACTAGACCACCTGTGCCGCTCCAACTGAGGAGACGAGAAATGCTGTCCTGGGGGAAGGACGACCAGGTCTACATTAATCTATGAGATAGCAGAGATATTGTGCCGGAGATGGTTCATGCTGGGGCGGGTAAGGACGGCGGCAGAGATGACAAAAGAGAACTAGAAGAACGGTCAGGACTTGGATCATGATGGTAAGAATGTTGAAGGCGTTGAAACGTGACTAACACGCGAGCGCGAGAATGATCGGGCGCCCCTTGTTGACACTTTCCTTCCTCCCCCATCAAGCCCTTTCGCCCAGAGCACGTCCCGTTACAAATGGAGCGCTGACTACATCTACCTCCTTGTTCAGATGAGCAGGTGAGCCATACCTGCTCTTACACAGAATGTCGGCTTATAGACCGAAGTTGCGGATATGGCGGTTCTCATCAGTATGGACCCAGCGCCCGCGGACATCTCGAGCGTAACACCAGGATCTTCGCGTATCGCCCCTTTGTCGATCTCGGCCATCCCCTTGCCAGAACTCCCGGTCGTGCTAGTATAATATTCGACCATGAGCGACACTAGGCGTAATGCCATCCTCACTCGCTCGCAGCATGGAATACAAACCCGTGGACGAACATGAGCTTCTCCGCTCCGTTTCTCCTGCCCTGCTGCACAAAGACTCGGAAGATACACTGGTACCTTGGGATCTAGAGTCTGACGTTCTCCTCCCCCGCCGCCGGCCTCGCGCTGCCTCCAGTTTGCGCTCCAACATCATTTTCTGGGGGGGCCCGGACGACCCCGCGAATCCGCAGAACTGGAGTAAAGGACGGAAGTGGCTCGTTTCGATGTGTTGTATTGTACCTTCCTTTAGCTGGTACGTCTTCCCCAGGATAGCACGGTTGATTCTGGTCCTAACGAGAAAATGTCAGTTTATTCTCAGCAGCGGCTCCGACGATGGCTGCTCCGCATATCCAAGCCGCGTTTGAGATAAACGATCTTACGGTTTATGCCATTCTTACTGTTTTTCTTGCGGGGTTGATTTTCGGAGTCCGTCTCTTCCATCCATATAACCGTTCCTTAGTAAGACTTACTGGACTATTCGACAGCCCATACTCTGGGGTCCCGGCTCAGAGCTCTACGGACGACGGCGCATTCTCGTCCCCTGCATGACCATCCTGACGGTATTCCACCTTGGGCAGGTTCTCTCTGAGAACATCACGACATTACTTGTTTGTCGGTTCTTTGCGGGCTTCTTTGGAGCAGCGCCGGTTGCCGTGGGTGGAGGTTGGTGTGCTACATGTCTGTCCTCTAACATCAGGACTCACTTTCTTCTGTGTTTAGGTCTGATTGCCGATGTATGGTCAGCAGAAGGTCGGGGACCGGTGATTGGGCTATACATTGCGAGTGGATTTCTTGGGCCGGTGTTTGGGCCGGTTGTTGCTGGTTTGTACGTGTTCGCTTCGTTCAGGTTCCGGCGGCTGATTCTCTGTGTCAACAGTATTGTAGACAGCGGTGTAAACCAACCGTGGCGCTGGGTTCTCTGGTCTACGCTCGCACTTGCGGGGCTGAGTTCAATGTTCGTCGCTCTTTTCATGAGAGAGACATGTGCGAATGTTCTATTACGGGAAAAAGTTCGTCTATACTTTGCTTCTTCAAATCGACCGCGGATTTATGTATACGTAGCTGCACCAACTAAGGAAGGAAAATCCCTACCAGGCGCGCGGTCTCACGTGCGAGCACGATAACCAAGACTGGTCCTTCCGCGGCGTAGTACACTCTACTCTATACAGGCCCTTCGACATGCTGTTTCACGAACCGATCCTTCTTCTCGTAACCATCTACATCTCCGTCTTGTACGGTATACTTTTCGCATGTACGTCCCTTTACACTTTCGCTCCCCGTTCACATTCCAACTTCCGCCCATCAGTGTTCGAAGCGATCCCAATAATATTCATTGGCGCGCGCAAATTCAGCTTTTCCCAAAGTGGACTCGTATTTCTCGGCATAGGACTAGGTGTTCTCCTCGGCTGCGTAATTTCCATGCTCTCGACGCGACACTACCCAGCACTCGTGGTGCACTGGAAAGGATACCCGCCGCCTGAGCAAAGGCTATTTGGGGCTATGGTTGGAGCGCCGTGTTTGGTGGTGGGGGCACTGGTGATGGGATGGACGGGGCAGTACACCAGTATGCATTGGATTGTGCCGGTTATTGGGACCGTGTTGATTGGGGCGGCAATTTGTTCGATCTTCATTTCGTTTATCGTGAGTCTCACACTGGACGTCGTGCGATATGATTTTGATGCGTTTGATATAGGCTTATGTGGTAGATGTGTACTTGTGAGCGTTTATAGTCTCTCTTTTCTCGACGTTACTGATGGGAGATTGTAGAGCAGCGTCGGCATCCGCTATCGCTGCCAACTCGATCATACGGTGTGCTGTCGCTGCTGTCTTTCCGCTATTCACGACGCAGATGTATCATGCTGTGCGTCGTCTCCCTTCGCTAAATTTACTTAACCTCTGACCCTTCCCCCGCAGCTCGGGATCAACTGGGCATCAACGCTGTTTGCTGCTCTAGGATTGATACTCGCGCCAATGCCATTCCTCTTTTACAAGTTTGGCACGAGGATAAGGAAGAGGAGTAAGTTTGCTGCGTGTATGGTGCGTGTATTCTCGACGCTTCTATTAGTCGTCGCCCGCTCATAGTACATAGGATTTGAAGATTGCAGAAGAGATGCCGAAGAGGATTAACTTGGGTATGTTCTGATTTCGTGGTGTACTTTGGATGTTGACTGATGCGACGCGACTCGTAGATGAGATCCCGCTGGACGGACCGAAGATTACAGTGTGGAATCATTGTCCTGCCCAGGCGTAGAGTGGATGCACACGGACATGTTATTTATTTTTGCGTCAAGTACTACATTGTATTGTTGAACTGGACTGCGGCAACAACTACACGGATGTTCAAAGCCCTGCCAGTCCCTTTTCTGAGTTATTGAAACTTACCTAACTTCTCTCAGCTAGTCAGGTCCATGAGCGATTGATAGCAGAACGTGGCGTCAGAGCTCAAGTTGAACGCCACAGTTCTGGTGAACTGTACTTCAAGGTCCAGTTCTTATCTCTTCGGGCCAAGTCTCCTCTTTTGATCTGTCAACAACCATGGGGAATCGTACATCAATTCGCGAATGAAAAGCAAAAACAATATTGCCGCGTAATAGACACATTGGGAATTGAACCCAACACCCAACCATAATGCTAAGTGGGTGTGATAAACCAACCACACCATGAGCCCTATGAATAGGATTTAACAGCTCCTCTCCTCAGACCCTCATCTTACCTCTTGCTTTGATGCTCCCATGCTTGTTGCCTCATGTTGACAAGGCTTCGGACTGCCTACCACTCCAGTAGGAATCACTCTTTCTGCCCGTGCTTCCCTCTCCTTGTTATGTAGATGGTATGCGAAGGGTTTACATGCCGACACTCCCTGGTGCACCAAAATCTTCCTGGCCCAAAAAAACGACACGCTGAGAGTTTTGTTGCAAAAGAAAAATGAATGCTCTATCTCTTGCGAGCACCCTCGTGGCATTATCGGCTACCCGTGCAGAAATCTGGGAAGGACCAAGCTTCGTTCAGCGGGACGCGTTCTTATATCTTTCCATCCTTGCATTTCAATTACTCCTTATTCTTCGATTAACGGCCTATGTGGTGCATCAGTTGACTGCTTGCCAGTGACACTAAGATTATGATTCAATTTTAGGTTTTGTACGCGAGACTGATTCAAATAATGGGACTTGGCCTGACTGTGCAGCTCTTCCCACCTCCCTGCATGCTTTCCGACGCGGTGTTCAGGATGAAGGCGCCATAAAGGACACTGCTACCTTTTGTTGGACATCAACTCCATGCCAAGCGCCCACAGTGGATTTCTCATGATCAACTCGGCCATTGTCAATCCCATTGGTGACAGAAGTGGTGTAACGGTTACTTACTGCTAGTGTTTCTTGAATTCTTCATGGTCATATTTTTAGGTTTAAGCACATCGTCCGCCACCTTCCGCGGTATGAGGGGCGAGGCTGCGATGAGGAGTTCGGTGAGCGGGTACTGGACGAGACTCATGGTAGGTTACTTAGTCTCCTTGGGCCTTCCTCCTCAAGCGGCGATCGTATATTCCTCAGGTCTTTCACGAGTGTCATAATCCTCCGAGTTGACTCCCTGTGGTTCATACAATATTATCATTTGAGCCAAACTCTGCGCTCGTCGTGCCAGTATCACAACTCAAAAAAAATCTATTCTTACACCCCGTATTCACAACTGATACCGCTAGGCCACGGGCGTGCACTCTGATTTACTGTTCGCTTCTTGGTGGCAGCAACACATTATCTCTCCTTGTAATAACCAAACACCGTTCCCCTGCAGTAAGAAATGTCAAGTTTGTCATGACGCGAGTCATGGAGTGGGGAGTGACGGTCAGCGTGAGAGTGTTCAAGTCGTCCTTCTCTTCTCCTTTTGAGTCAAAAGGTGGCATTGACATGGCGTGATTATATGTTCAGCGCGAAAAACTGCGAACGCGTATGTCTTTGCTTGGTTTCTTAAGTTTCTCTGCACGTAATACAAAGCCTACACGACGTAGAAAAGCTTCATCTGACTATAGGACCGCGATTCTTTTTCCACAGCGGCGCGCGAACAGTCTCATCACCTGACGGGAAACGCCCCCATATGTCACCGATTATCCGATCATCCCGAGGACTTTGAACTCTTACCAACACTTGGATTTGTGACTGCGGTCGAATCTAACGTCTATATAAACCTTCATCAGCGTAAACCTCTGAACACCCGCACCATGTCCGCCGCCTTCACGACGCGCCCCGCACAGCCAGGCGACATCCCTGCCATCCTCTACTTCATTAAAGAGCTCGCCATATACGAGAAAGAGGAGGACAAAGCCCAAGCGACACATGCCCAGCTGCAGGAAGCCCTATTCTCCGAATCCGGCGTTGGACTCGGTGGACACGTCGCGTGGGCCATCATCGCCGAGCTCACTTCCCCCTCATCCTCAGCCGACGCACCAGAAAGCGCCACAGGCAAAACGCCCATCGGGTTCGCGCTGTACTTTTTCAATTTCTCGACGTGGATAGGGAAGAAGGGTGTGTACCTGGAGGACTTGTACGTGACGCCCGCGCAGCGCAATCTCGGCGTGGGGCGCGCGCTGTTCGCGGCGCTGGCACAGGTCGCGCTGGATAATGACTGCGGGAGGGTGGATTGGAGTGTGTTGAAGTGGAACACGCCGTCTATCGGGTTTTATGAGTCGGCGCTGAAAGCGACGCGGATGGAGGAGTGGGTGGGGATGCGGGTGGAGGGTAGGGAGGGGATTGAGGGGTTGCTGTTGAAGAAGGCCTGAGATGCCTTAGGTGGTAGAAGCGAAAGATTGTAGTGGTGAACGTGTAGAATGAGCTATTCATTTCATTGGTGATGAATACAAGATGAACTTGGATCTGGGACAACCTCAATACAAAGCTAGGAACTAGGCACACGGTGTAGTTGGTTCATCATGCGCACACAGGTCGCAAAGTTGCGGGAGGCGTTGGGTTCAATTCCCACTGTGTCTGTGTAGGTAGGGGATAGCAGAATTTTTGTGGCGTCATTGAAATCATCGTCCATATCTTAAACTCTCAAATTGGACCCTAAATAGAATCTGCGTCTATTGAACTCATTTACTTCTATGAGAGCAGAGGAGGTATCGATATATTATCGATTAACAAACAAACAAGCACGCGCCGCGACTACCAACTTCATACATTAAATAAGGACGACAGAGTAATTATAAGTAGCATTCACGGTCATACCATACACCAAAAGCAGAACGAAAACTTCAGACAGATGCAGATGGCCACTGCTCCCAACTCCTCTCCCTCTTCAAATGCAGTTGGCACTCGATATTCGCACCCTCTCCCTCGTACTTGATAACCTCGAGCCCCTGGAACATCACGAACCCATCCATCAAATCCAGGCGAATCTCATCCTCCTCCACACATCCCCGAAGCTGATGCCGCTTAAGCTTCGCCGCGACAACATAATCCCTATCCCTCATACCGAGCGCTGCCTCCTTCTCGCTAACCTCTCCTAGGTCCTCATGCAGCGAGACGTAAATGGCGTACAGGACGTCTTGTATGGTGGCAGTCCCAGGGACGGTTACGGGTGGGAAGAATGGGTGCGTGTGCACGGTGAGCGACGCTGCGCCTGGACAGGCTGTCAGGTCGAGCTGTGTGTTGGGATCGACGCTCCGCGTAGATGGAACGTCGAAGAGGCACCAGAATAGCGGACGCGTTGTGGAGAGATCGAGATGGAGACGATAGTTGGGTGATGGCGATGGCGGGAGGGCAGTGGCGAGACTCTGTAGGTCGAACGAGTCACGGTGGCGATGGGACTTTGTCGGCCTGTGCTTGGGTGAGCGAGCAATTGGTGTCCTGGTCACTGCCTCCGGGAGCGGCTGGAGAACATCGAGTGAATCTCTTTTCCGCCGCCGAGCTGATGAGGGAGGAGGGGAGGACGTCCTAGTCGGTGGATCGATTGCTATTGGGCTTGGGGGGATAACCAAAATGTCTACGTCGGCATCAACGCTGCATCCCACCTGAACCTGCAGGGAGGGCTTCATGGGCGACTTCTGCTCAGCACTTGCAACCTTCACAGCCGGAGTCACTTGGTTTTCGCATCGTCTCTTAGGCGGTTTGGAATCTGCATCCGACCCGCGCCGATGGTGAGTCTCCGACCAAGGCTTCAAGTTGTAGATATTCGCTCGCGGACGGGGATATGCATGGAATCGAGAGTATCCTGTTATCACATGACAATCAGTAACAATGCGACAACATAGCACAGGGACGTACCGTCGCGCATTCGCTTCAAAATCGGTGAAGGAGGATCGCAGGTTCGGTGGCGCGGCAGGAAGAGGGGACTGTGAGCATCGTCTTCATCCGATATGGTGAAAACGACGTTATGTCCGAATTGGACCTTGGCGGATATCGTCTGCGCGTAAATGGGCATGAGTCGTGATCTTCTGGGTGGTAGCGTCGATTGGAGGGACTATGTGGAAAGGGCTTGAGCCAGGCGGATGGTTGGCTATAAGAGTTGTGGGATGGCGACGGTTACAACGAAAAGGTTGACGCATGGGCCGGCCGTATATAGGCATTTAGACAATGAACAAAGACACCAGGGCATTTGTCCACAGCAAGGACCGTAACCATCACGTGGGACTTGTCACAGCGCGCATTGGCCTGTGGAAGTGTCACGCAAAGACTGCGCCGCGCCTCATGGGTACGACGAGGCGGGATCGGGTCTTTGTACGACAGCATTGACCGGTAATTTCTGAAGGTGTAAGAGGTTAGATGAAAGAACATGCAGTTAGAGTCGGGGAATGAAACGCACATATTTCATATCAGGTTTCGGGAGGAAGAAAGCAAGTGGCAAAAGACCAGCGAGAATTTCAATATGCGACAAACAAGAGAAGGAAACGATAGCGTGCACGATGCGGCTCTGCGTGTTCCAGAAAGTGTGTGTAGGTACCGGCCCGAATTATAACGAGGCGTGAAATGGCGTGGATAAGCGCCACGGACTGCGCCACAGAGTGTATCACCCAAAACATCTCATTGATGTATCCTTGCATTCGGAAAGACCAGGTCAATTATCAGCTGTAATAGTGTCACCGGTGATGGAATCACAGAGTGAAGGTCTGACCTGTCGCTCTTGTCCCGTTTGCGGATACCCAGTAGACCGCGTTCACACTCACTATTGAGTTCTGAAGAGCGGGGAGATGGCGCCGCCTATGGGTAAAAGTCTATTCGGAGCGACATTCAAACCGGTACGGCGCTGTTCTTGGGCAAGGAAAGACCGTCATGAGAATCTACACAGTCAGTCAGTCAATCCCACAGGGAAAGATGATTCTGAAACGCGCCTACAACAAAAAGGCACGCGGTAATGTATTGTTGTACAAGAATTGATGATGATGGTCAGAAGACAAGAGCTAAGTAGGCCACGTGCCTCGATCAGGCTTAGCTACCGACCACCATCATCCAATACCGCCTGGCGCGTTCGAGCCACAATGAGCTCTAATTCAAGTAAGTTAGGCAGAAACTCATCTGTATCTCTTAACCTTTCCCTTAGGAAACTGGTTCGTCGATAACTGGTTCCCTCAAGAGATTTGGGAGCACATTATTGACTTCAATTACAACGACGTCGATACACTCAAAGCCTGTGCCCTAGTGTGCTCCTCATTTCTCCCTGTTTCCAGAATACACCTCTTCCGCGACGTGTCTCTCGTAGAGGATCGTAAAACTCGTGCCAGGCGCCATGCACGACCGCGATACGGAAGGCTGTACAGCGCCACGGAATTGCATGAGCTCTTCAAAGAATGCCCCCATCTCATCCGTTACGTGAAGAGAATCACATTGGATGCTAGTCTTCTCACATCGGCGGATCCTATGGAGTTGGGTCTCGTTTTCTGCGAACTCTCTCATATCGAAGAGGCCGCTGTACTCTACCCGCCACAAAGTACTCCCCATAACCACCAGCCCTTCTCTCGCAAGTGCTTCTTGGAACTCTTCTCACTATCGACCATCGTCTCTCTGGATCTCTGCGCGACCCTCTTCACCGATTCGAACGAGTTGAATCACCTCCTGCACCAGTGCCAGAGTCTAGAGAACTTTGCGTGGTTCCAGGATGCTCCATTTGATTGGGGTCGTAATCCTCGTCGTCCGGACCTAATGCCGCCCAGGCTCAAATCGCTTCATATTCATGGACACGAATCTCTTGCCCTCGAACCATTCACTCAGCGACGCGTACCCTTTGACCTATCTTCCCTTGAAGAGCTCACGCTCGGAATCCTGACCGACATGCCTGATATCAATTTAACCTACCTCAAGCGCCTGTTCCACCTCGTCGGTGGTTCTCTTAAACACTTTCGAATTGATGTTCGATCCATGTACTGGCGCGATAGTACGTATCTTGCTATCCACTTTCGTACATAACTAACCTGAGACACTAGACAGCGAAGGGGTCTTTCCTCTCGACTTTATTTTTTTTTTTTTTTTTTTTTGGTGGAGCCTATGTGCAGAGGCGGTCCGGTGACACAGTCACTTCCAACGTGCAGGCTGGGGGGCTCGGATCGGGGGATCCGGGCGGTACCAGGGTAGGAATGCATTTACGCACGAACGGCAATTGCCGAACAGTGTGGGACTCGGCCTTTCTTCAAGGCAATACCCACTAAACCTCCCAGTGCGTGGTTTGAACGGGGTTTGAACATGCGCTTTCACGCTTCCCGGCTTCCGGTTTACCCAGAGCCAAAACCATGGTAAACCACTAAACCACATGGTCTCTCCTCTCGACTTTACAGAAACCCCCAACCTCCGAAGCCTCTACTTCTTCGACACCTCATTCTCCGATACCTGGATACGCGAGATTCCTATCCCCCAAAGTCTACGCTCTCTTACGCTTGAAATTGGGTGTGACCAGATTGAGCACGAAGAACGCCTGGAGTGTACCGTGAACCTTGTCGCGATGGGGGAGCACATTGCTGCCCACGCGGAGCACCTCGACAGTGTCGTGGTTATCGCGCACCGCAAGCATGTCCCACACGGGTTGTGTGCGCCGCCCAATGTTTGTAACGGGTATCCGGCCAAGGACGACGATTTGCTAGATCAGATCTTGATTCGGTTGCCCGACTTGCAGGGCAAATTGAGGGTTATGGAGCGAACAGGTATGCTCCTTACTTTCATGACCTGCAGTGATATTGACGTGTGTCATAGTGTGTCCGCCAAGTGGTGGTATGCGGCGCAAGGACTTTGACAGGTTCCTAATTCAGCACTCTGTTCCAACGCCGGACAGTAGTGATACTAGTTCTCCGTCCTAAATGGTGTATGTGTTTTCTGGGCAGTTCTGCGTACTTACGATTAGAGTTGATGATAATCATGATCTATTTTCTCATTCAAGAAACGAATCGTTTCTGTGCGCAGACAGCTACCACACCAAAGCCAGACCCAAGGACTCTGCCGCTTGCTTTCAGTTTCTCGGACGATAAATTCAGCTCTGGATTCGTTAGAGAAGACGAAGAAAGCGAGATCGTTGTTTATGCGCAGCTCCTTTAAGAGTCAAGCGTGGAGGTTCAAGGAATATTGAGCTCGACTCGTCCGGTACGCAGATGCCCTTGGCCGCGACTAGAGCGGGGAGCTGTGCGATATGGGGTATTCCTATTGATATCGCGGAGAATTACCGAGGAGACAAGAGTTAAAGGATCTTGGAGGTCATATCGCTTTCGACCTGATCGTGTAAGGTTAACAATGAATCGATACATGCACCTGTTGCCTAGCGGTACAGTTGTGACTTTTGAAGGTTGGAGTATAAATTTTTCTGTGTTGCGAACGCAAAAGTTTGTGTCCAACGATAATACTTATTGTACGAACCACAGGGAGTCGATGATGATGACGCCGGTACCGGTGAGAGACCCCGAAGAATATGCGGCCAGCGCTTGGGGACGGAAGGCGCAACGGGAGTAACCTAGTACCCCGCTCGCGGAACTCCTCATCGCCTTCAAGCCGCTCAAGAAGGCAGACAAGGTGAATCTAAAAACATTGAAATCCAGCAACTGAGTTACAACTGAGCAATTAATAGCAGTACATAGCCGTTACGCCACTTCTGCCGCTAATGGTACTGACAGTGGCCGAGTTGAGAAATCTACTGTGAGCGTGAGTTTGAACTTGGGTGCGTCGAACCAAAGGCAGCTGTACCCTTTCTCGTGCGCTTATTCTAAACGCCGCAGGCCCAAAGCGCTTTTCACCGACGCTTCATCCATGCCATAGCAGTGCCCAGATTCCCAGTCCTCTTCCACTCGGTTGTCTCTGAGTTCAGAGCACATTCGTGGTCTAACGGCTGCGGTGGTCCGTATACCGTTCGATTTTGACGTCAACTTTTTCTTCTCACTCACAGTCGTCTCCCAAGTCAGCCTAAGGCACTTTTCCATTAAGGTCAAGTTATGGCCACGAGGCCCCAAGCGCCCAGTTATGACGTGCAAACGACTTATTTCTGCAGGAAAGTGGTCCTTCATAAATGTTACTACTACATCTATCAATGACATTGCGGGCACTACCGACTACATACCGACAACATAGTACTGCCCATGTAGTCAACGCGCCGTTCAGCGCGATAGATTCGATATCCTGAAATACACGTCCTTAATTGACGGTCTTTCTTGAGGCAAATCCCGCCAGCAATCGACGACAATCCGCCAGATTGCAACGGGCATGTTATCAGGACGATTTGGCCGCTTCTTGTGCACGATGATCTTTGCGATGTATTGTCCTTCGTGTACACCGTTTCCGAATGGAATCTGACCAGTGTATGCCTAAAGAACGTCGAAAACTTACAGCTTACGCCTAACTCGGAACTCACCTCAACAGCCAGCATCGCAAAAGAGAAAACATCGCTCTCTGGGGTGGCTTTAGCGCGCGCCTGCTCATATTTCTTTGGGTACAGTCGTTCCGGAGACATCCAGTGAATCGTGCCAGCCTGTGACAGATCGGTGGATAATAGAGTGCTCGCCAGCGAAGAGCTCTGAGTTTCTGGCAGTCCCGCAAATGTAAGGTCTCTTATCAGTGTCGCATAACTCAAAGGCTTTGGGACACACGCTGTATCGCGTGTAGTTGCTCTGGGATCGTAAACAAAGGAGAGACCAAAGTCAGATAGACGTGGTTTGCCATCTGCGTCTACGAGAATGTTAGCCTGGAAAAGGTCGTGATTAACGATACGACTTGAATTGGAAGCAAAAGACACACTCCTTTCAAATCGCCGTGTACAATCGTGTAGCTATGCATGAAGTCGAGGCCATCAGCCACCCCTTCGAGCTATAAAAGCCTCATTCAGTACTCAGCGAAGTGTAGGTGTATATATTGTGCGCACGAGTTCTTTTATGCTTGCTCCAGGGTGGCTCCTGATATACTGGTTCATGTCTCCGTTCGCCTGCCAAACTGACATGATACAGAGACGTTCCGGCTCAAAGATGACGCCGCGAAAGGGCAGAATATTGGGATGAGATAAATGGTGAATGATTAAGGATTCCTTGATGAATTGCTAGCGAAGGTGAGGTTAGCGTCGCCACAATGCGATCGAGGTTACACAAGCACTGAACTTACTCGCTTATTCTTTATCCAAGTTTTCTGAGCGAGACGAATTTCCTTGATGGCTACGGCCTCTCCAGAGGAGTTTATTGCCTTGCGCACCACGGACGATATGCCAATTCTGTTGTTGTTTCCTCCTTGGGGACGTTGATCAAGGCTTTCCGACGGGATTTTCTCGAGACGGCTGGGTAATAACATGAAAGTTTGGCATATTTTGATCAGAAAATCAAGTTGTCTGCGTGGCGTCGGCTTGTTAGACTAGACAATAGATGAGATGCTCGAACGTTAAGACCTTCATGATGTGCCTACCTCAACAAGTTGATGAATAGCATCAATACATATTTGAGCATCCGCAAGATTCTCTGGTTCACGCAAGTCATCTCGATTGTCCCAGGTGTATTTCTTGATGAATCGAAAAACATCTGCAGTCCAGGCAGAATACCTAAAGGGATCAGTCTTTATTGCGAAGCAGCGAGAGAATCTCACTCCTGATCTGTCATCCAGTACCTGGTCCTATGGCGATGGATCGGAGGGACTTCTGTTGGTACATCTCGTGGCGATCCAACCAGTTGCATAAGTCGATAATGTATACGTCGATGGTCTCGAATCCATTCAAGTGGAGGCAAGGCACTCCACGCTTCAAATGTCACGTATGTGAAGTAGCATTTCTGAATATATCTGATGGAATTAGAAACGGTTCAAACGCATCCAGGCAACGGTAAGCTCGGACATACTTTGGAGGCAGTACTTCTCCGGGAGCACCAGCGCAATCGAACAGAAGATCGAAGTCCTTGACAACGCGGGCGAACCAAGTCTATAATCGGTGAGGCGTTATTCTGTGCCTTTGCGGTTCCTCTCACCGAACCAAAATGAAAGCGCTCATACTCGATACGCATGAACTCGATGTACCGTCGTACATCTGAATGGTCAATCTGCGGAAGCGACGTTCGATCCATAAAGTGAGCGCTAGGTCAGTGAGAGCTGCAAGCTGTATCGCCTCGAGGTAAGGAAGTTGTACAATGCCACAGCCGCTCGGATCACAGGAAATAGTACAAGCCACGAGGCGCACTAAATGTGTATAGGGAGTCTTCCGACCCGGAGACCGTTGTTGATTCTGCACATATTTAGAGCAGAAGCAGACCAACATAGCGAAGTAGAGCATCCCTCTCCTGATACAGTGCCAGACATGGAATTCTTGTGATAGATGGAGGAAGGAAGAAGCGGAGTTTCAATATCCTTGAACTGGTTACACATTTGTGCAAATCGGAGAGTACGTCTTCGAATTCCTTCTCCAGTAGACTTTTCGCTCCCCTATTTGAAGTAAAAACGTTAAAATACTTTCAGATTTTAAAAATATGAAAAATTTCCGGACAAAAGACAGGGCCTCACTGGGAATTGAACCCAGGACCTCCTCGATCGACCAACCCAAACGAGGAATCATGCGACTAGACCATAAGGCCATGTGTGACGCTTCGAAGCGCTCACCCGCGTCCTGCGCCACACCGTCAATTAACCAGCTGAAGACATCTAATATACAATCTACAACTGGGTTGTGCTGTCAGCTGAGTACTTCGATGCATCGACAAAGGACCGTGCCCTGCTGGCTACAGCGATGTCGGGAGTCAAGTCAAAAGTCGAGGCGAACACGAAGGCGGTTAAAAGCTCTGTGGACCGCCTGGCGACGGCAGAGGAGCGCTTGAAAAAGATGGAGGATAGGGTGTCCGGCAATAAGGGGCTGGAGGCGAGAATGAACCACGCCATTGAGGCCATCAATAAGGGCGCCAGCAGGACAAGGGAGTTGGAGAAGGGTAGGAAGGACATGGAGGAGGTCGTGGGTGACATCACTACCTCCATGGAGGGTCTGCTGGGAGAAGACGGTGCGCTTGCGCCTCTGCTGGAGCGTATCGCAGTCTTGGAAGGGACCGCAAAGCTGACAGTGGAGGATGATGGTATCAATGAGGAGCTGGAGATGGACGATGACCTGCCGCCGCCGCCTGTTTCGGCTCCCGCACGTCTAGGCGAGCGTGACAGAGCGCCGAAACGCCCGCTCCCAGACGATGTAGAAGAGGATGTCCAGGACGACGCTAGACGTAGTCGCGCGAGGCCTCGTCATGCCGATGACTCCGTAAGCACCTTCGCCTCGCCGCGTGCAAGCTCCCGGCGAGATGATCGAGAGCACCGCGACTACCGCGACGAGCGCGACCGCAGCCGCGATGGACGAGACCAGGGCCAGGATGGACAAGACTGGCATTACCAGGATCGCGAGCGGGACCGTGCTCCCAGTGACCATCATCAGCGCGACTGGCAGGATAGTCGCAACCGCGAGTACCGCGACTTCGAGAACCCGCCTGACACCCGAGCCTACGCTGAGCCGCGCACTGCTACACGCCCGCCCCCAACCTCGGTATTTTCGTTTGCCGGAGGTGGAATGACAAGTCGCCCGCCGCCTTCAGGATCGTCTTTCCCGCTTGTCCAGCCGTCTGCCTTGCAGGCTGCACTTCAGACGAGCCGCCCGGCTGGGTCCTTTGCGCCGCCGTTCATGAGAGCGGTCCCTGTCTCCGCTGTTAGCCATTACACAGATGAGCGGATTGTCGTGTTCGGTCTTTGGCAATGGCCGAACGGGTCGGCACGCGACACTGCGAGACAGATGGTGGCGTCGGTTTTGGGTAACGAAGCAGCGGGAAAGATTGTGAAGGTGTTTCAGAGGCTGGCAGACAATCCCCTCATCGCGTACCTCTGCTTCGAAAGTGATGAGATGGCGCGTTGGTTTGTCGATGAATGGAAGGCAGCCAATCGGCGCAATTTTGCAGCTGTGGATGCTATTTGGAAGGGGTCTTTAAATGCGTAGGGAGCAAGTCAGAGTCGTCGTCACTACCATTAGATACACTGTCGTTACCGCTTGAGAATGAAGATGATATTTTACTAGCTGTACGGTCGTGGAATCTAGATGGAGACTTGGTAGCAGACATGGCTTGCTCCGAATTCAGAGACATGATTGAGGAATACGATGTAAGTTTCTTCCAAGAAACTCATCTGCGCCCCGATCAGTACCCATCTGACAAGGTGGCGGGATATAAAGTGTACTCTAAGGCCCGGCCGCTAAGTCTTGATCTCAGTGACCCGTGGGGGGGTGTCGCCATGTATGTGTCTGACAAAATCGGTGCAAAACTGCGTGACAGCGATTTCGGGGGGCCTGACTTTCAAGTACTTCAAGTTGGACAGGTGTTGTTCTATAATGTCTACTTACTGCCGGAGACGACGCATCTGAGTAGTACAACATTAACAGATGACCCGTGTGAGGCGCTGGCCTCCTCATTGGTTCGAGCAAAGCAAGCTGGGTATAAGGTGGTGATCCTTGGCGACTTGAATGCAAGGACAGCGTCACGAAAGGCTGGAGCTTCTGACCCCGAGAGAAAATCTAAGGACACGGGTCGTGTGTCGGGGCGAGGAAAATGGCTATGCGACCTGCTGGATGAGAATCAATGTCTGCTGCTCAACGGCATCACTGATAAGGGACGAACGGCGGGAAACTATACGTCATTCCAAGGCAGTCGGCGAACAGTGATTGACTATATGATATGCTCAAGAGAGCTGTACCCGCTAGTTAAAGACGTGGCGGTTCACGATTACGCTGATCTTGTCGACTGGTCCGATCATACCTCAATAGCGCTGACTACTCTAGTGCCGGGTGGTAGGCGTGAGCACCCTGAGTCACACCGAAAACGGAAACGGAATCGTGAAAGTGAGCGGGACAAGGATAGTGTGCCCGCGACAACTCTTCCTGCGGAGACTTACTTAGACAAGCTGTTGCTACGAACAATGCAGGCTGGGAAGGATGTCCCGTTAAGGATGATAAAGACATACGGCCCGGTGTTGCTCATAACTGAAGTGGTGAAGGTGTTCGTGAACGGTGCTACCTCTACACACGGCGGTGACGCTCGAGCAGTCGCAAGTGCATACTGGGGTCCCGGGTCACGCCTAAATGGGTCAGTGCGAGTATCAGGGGAGAAAGATCATACTCGAGCCCACTTAACGGCTGTATGGCTGGCGCTTCTGAGGGGGTCGTATGCGAAAAATCTTCAGATCTCATTGACAAACCAGGCTGCTATTCAGGCGATTGTTTATGGAGCAGAGAGGAATAAGTCATGCGGGTGGGCGTGCAAGAATGGGGACCTTCTAAGGCAGATCAACGATGTGATTTGTAAGAGAATTGCGCCGGTGGAGTTTCGGTTAGTGAAAGAGCGGAAGGACATCAAAGCGGGTCACCTGGTCGAGGTCGTCAAGTTGTCAAAGCTAGCAGTAAAGCTGCCGCAACATCGCCTAAGTGAATTAGTGGAAGGATCGGTGCCGTATGAGTGGTCTGATCAACAAGAGGATGCCTGTAGCACACCGCTATCTATGCCTAAGGTGGGTACTGAGGTTCCAAGTGCACGGCAGCAGGCGCTGGCAGCGGATGAGAAGAAGAGAACGTCACAAGCAAAATCGGCGGGTACATCCACAAGTCATGCGCGAAGAGCAAAGCAGACGCAAGCTAAGAAGAAGAATTACGATCGGCTTACAAATGCGAAGGGCATCAAGGAGTGGTGGCGTGTAATTGATGACTTTGTTGGAACTAAGCCGGAACCGAGTCCAGTGGCTGCAGAAGACCTGAAAAGGGTGTTTATAGCTCGGCTGAACCCACCAGAGGTGTTCCCTGTAAACTACGATGAGTCTCAGCACATGCTGAATGATGTCTGCATGTGGGCGGTGCCGGAAGAAACACAAGACAAGTCCAACGGTAAATACTTCACAAATGACATTAGTCACGGGGATGTGGAATGGGTGAAGGGTCACTTGGTGAAGCGCGGGAGCTTGGATAGCGCTACTGGAGCTGATGATACGGACTACGGCGAGGTGATCAACATGCCTAATGATGACCTAGTGTTCCTGCTTAACGAATGTATCACGCGAAAGGACGCACCATCGATATGGCTGAAGTCAATCATCATTGGCATCCTAAAGAAGGGCAAACCAGCAGAGAAACCCGAAAGTTACCGAATCATAAGTCTGGAGAGCTGCCTGTTGAAAGTGCTGACTATGATTGTTCATCGACGCCTGACGGAATGGGCAGAGAGCGAAGGAAAGATTCCGCCCTGGCAGAACGGCTTCCGCGAGGGCTACAGAACAGTTAATAACGCGTTTATTCTGCGATGCGCTGTTGATGCGGCGAAGGCAGGTGGAAAGCCTTTGTATGTCGCGATGGTGGATGCTACGAACGCTTTTCCATCGACTGACCATTCCGCGCTGTGGCTTAAGCTGATGGACATGGGAGCCGGTGGTCCCATATTTGACTGGCTGAGATTTCTGTATGAACGAATGAATTACTGTGTAAGACACGGGGACACGACATCAGAAACGTTTAAATCACTGATGGGGCTCTTGACGGGAGATCCGGCATCTCCAATTCTGTGGAATTTGTTCATGGCGGATATGAAGATGCCTGCTCATGGAGGTGATCTGTCCCTGGGGGGAGCTGTTATGGACATTCTGGCTCAAGCAGATGACATTCTTCTCATGTCGACTTCGCCGGAGGGTTTGCAGATGAAGTTGGATGCACTAGCGCGGTGGTGCTCGACAAATTTTATTACAGTCAATGATTTGAAGACAGTGATACTAGTATTCAACAGGACTAAGAAGACAAAGGTGCCCACATTCACCGTTGGAGATGCGTTTCTCAATGTATCCGAGGCTGAGAAGTATGTCGGTATGAACCTGGCTCCGTCTCTAGCTCGACCGTTCAGCACACATGCAGCAAAGAAGGCTGCGACAGCCCGCTACAGTGCGCACTGTATCCTATCGATCCAGGACAAGACGGGTCGGCTGTCGCCGGAGAATCTAAAAGTGTTGTATAACGCGAGAATAGACTGTCATCTTACACATGCTTGCGAAGTCACGCCTGATGCGGTGGACAGTCACATCAAGGATATTGAGCGCGTCCAGAAGTGGTTCATCCGACGCATGCTGCGACTGGGAAAGAAGTCGATGAAGGCGCCACTCTACACCGAGACAGGAATAATGCCAATCAGAGTGAGGCGGTACATGCTCACCTTGGGGTTCTTGAAGTATGCTATTGGGCTGGGGGACAGCCATCTCGCAAAGGCAGCCCTGGATAGTGCGAGGTGTCTTTACGTGCAGAAAAAGCCGGGGTGGGGTGCAGATCGGGAGGCGGCGGCGAAGAAACTCCCATTTGAGGTGCCCGATCTGAATGTCGCGGAGTGCTCTGAGGGCGACGTGGACGCGCACCTAAAGGCAGTCGAGAAGCGCATGGAGGCGTGGCTGCTAGAGGAGGTGGCGAAGACAGAGAAGCTGTACATAATCCAGGGCAGGGTTGATTGCGCGTCACCGAAAAAGAAGCCAGCAGTTCATGCCCTGATGCTGAGAACCTATCTAAAGGTGCCCGTCCCCGAACATCGAGATGCCGTGGTGTCAGTAGTCTGCGCGACACATGCGTTAGCGGTTGAACGGCTTGGGCATCACGTACAGAATCGTGCGCCTATCCCACGCGAACAAAGGTTATGCCGGGTTTGTGAAGGCAGCGTTGAGACGGTGGAACATGTACTGTTTGAGTGTGTCAATGATCTCTACTTCTTGGCGACTCGCGAGGGGTTCCTGGCTAAGATCGCGGTCCAGCTACCTCATCTAAAGACAATGGCCTCGAACTATCCGGGTGCTAGCCTGCCGTACTTGAGGGCCCTTCTGTTTTCCCCAGATGAGGGAGCTGCATTTCTGACGGCCAAATACATCTCTGAGATGCTAAGATATGTCTATACATTGCCTATGTACTACCCCCCGCGTTAAATAGCTTGCACTGGTTAATGGAAAAGTTACCTTGTGATCATTATACCTGTCCCACTTCTCTCTCTTCTGGGTGCTCCTGCCTGAACTTGAAGTTCTACCGCCATGTTCCGATGGTGAGCTCGGCTTCTTGGGATGGTAGAGAGCGCAAGAGACGTACGGGTGGTGGCTTATGTCATCATCGCGTGCGCACCTCTTGCGGCCCGCCGGTCCTGTGGGCCAATTGGCGGTTTAACAACAACAACAACAACAACTAGTAGCCTGGTCCCGAGGGACCTAGGCTGTAATACTACTGCTACTTATACATCAAGCATCTCTATCCCTCACATAGGATTTATTCCCATGGAGCTTCCTCCGCTCACGCTTACGCTGAGCATTGTCTGTTACTAGAGACGAATTGCGCAGGCGGTGAGCAGCAGGAACAACAACCTTTCGCCTGGACTCGCCTTGCTCCCCCTTCTTTCGCGTTCCTCCTAAAACACCCACAGACGACGAGGATTGCCTCCAACCCGCAAACAGCTGGTTCCCAGAAGATCCTTCGAAGGTGGATTTCATCTGGGATGTCGCTCCTCCAAAAGCGCCCGTCGGCGTGCTACTGCCAGCCACAGGTCTTGGCGTTGGAGGAGTCGCAAAGAAGGATGACGCTCCTGCCCCCGATGGCTTGCTTCCACTCGTAGGCGTACTCGACGGCGGACTAGAAAGTGGAAAGAAGGATTTGACCTGGGAGGCTGCTGACCCAAACGCGCTGCTTGATTGTCCATTCTGCTGAGCGCCAGTCGATAACGTGACATCTCCGCTCAACGCCGCAGCTTGTCCACCAAAGAACCCGGCGAAAGGATTCCCTGCCGACGTGGAAGGGAATGTAGACGGAACCTTGACCTCTCCGTCCCCAACATGCTCCGATGGCGCAGTTTGCTGTCCTCCAGTCGTAGGAATGCGACTAGATGTCAACATAGGCTCCTCGACGGGAAATCCGTTAGCTAAGGTTGTAGCTGGTCCCGGGTTCCTCCTAGCATCCGGCTGCGTTCTCCAGACACCTTGTGTAATGCCCACCACTTCAGCCTCAGGCTGCGCCTCCTCCGTCCTCGTCTCCACTCCGGTTCTTGAGCTCTCCAGGGCAGCTTTCAAAACATCCTCCACCGCCGCCGCCTTCTTCAATGCCTCATCTCTCTCTTTGCGGACCTCCGACATCTCAACGCTAGCCTTCGCCGCAGAAGCTTTCAAAGCTTCATCCGCCGTAGCAGCAGCCTTCAAAGCGTCATCTCTTGCCTTGCAAACCGCGCTCATTTCATCGCGAAATCCGCGATTCTCCTGCATCAACATAGCATTCTGTTGTCGTAGCTGTTGAATTGCCTCTTGCGCTTCACGCCGAAAATTCAGGAAAGGGAGCGGCAGATGTTCTTGGCGCGCGGCAACCAGCTGACTCTCTATCTACGAGAAGGCAAAGTTAGCATGTAGCCGCAGATATAAGGAAATAGTTCACTCACAATGGTCCTTTCTCGTTCTAGTTGATCGATTCTGTGGCGGGCATCTGCCAGCCTGGCTTCAGTGAATTTCACGTCGTTGCGAAGGTCTTCTTCCCGTTTCATAGCAGTAAGATGCGCATCATCAAGCGCCTGCTTCGCATGGTCGACGATAGCCTGTGTACCCGGTGATACACCTCTCGAGTTCGCATCAGATTGACGCGACTCTGTGTCTGGTTGGGGAGTATGCGGCGCCGGAGATCGTAGTCGAGGACGTTTGCTTGCGCTCGTATCACTCTCCGGCGGCTTAGACACGCGTCGTTTGGATGGAGTGACGGTTGGAGACGATCGTGGTGTTTTTGAGGCGCGGACACTCGCCACAAAATTTGGCTGAGCGCAACTTCCAGACGAGGTACTAGGCTTCAATGCCGTCATGGCTGATGAGAAAGAAGGTAACTTGTCAGTTTCCTTTTGTCGTCGAAGGGGATGGGTCCAGCGCTTATCGCTCGTGCCTTCATCGCGTATGCGCTTCCCCCTTCCAAAGCGTAACGGCTCTGCTGCTTTTCGCGGGATAGCGGGTGCTGGCACGCGACAGCGCGTCGGAAAATAAGGAGTCAGCGGAATCTTGTCGAGATCGCACTCCGGTTCTTCAAGAGCCAGCGAAACCCAGGATGGCCTTCCCGGGCCAGATGCGTACTTGTCTTGAGTACGTCCTTTCAGTGTAGATAACGTCTCCTAGACGTGCATTAACATGAGTATGAGGCGTTTAAGGGAGCATCTCACCTGTGGTGTACGATTGTGGCGGATTGCAGTGTCGAACCGGGAGTTAAAGTTTTGTCTCTGCAACACCATTAGCAATAGTTGCGTAGAATAAAACGATGATAGGGCACCAGTCTAAACGCCATGCGGATAGCACTCGGTTCCAGAATGCGCTTCAAGAGACTCTTTCTTGGTGCTGGTGGCGAATGTGCTTCGGAAGCGCGCAGTCGATAGTGGAATTGCGGTGCCGTGCTAGTCGATCCCACCTGGTAGAATGGGAATATTGACATCAGGTATGGAAAGAGGGCGCAGGTATGGAAGACATGATGGGAATGGGGGGTTATATGGATGGACCAGAACAACAAGGTTGTTGTTTATTGTTCTCGCGGCTCTTGTTCTCTTTGGCGACAAATCGACATCAATGAGGGTCCTTGAGAGAGACAAGAACCCTGAAGCATCGCACATTGGGCCATCGAGTAAAGGTCGCTCGAATTTAGGATTGCTATGTCTTCCTCAGAAATAAAGAAGAATCAGATTTCCGAACGGAGCAGAGGAAGGACAAGAAGAACGCACCAGAGATACGCAATACATTATCCGAAAAGTTCAAGTTAAGTTCTTGGATTGGCATCCTCGTGGCTGTAGTTATGTGCGAGCAGGTCTATCATTATGATCGGTTGTCCAAAAAAATATAGAACGGCCTAGAACACAGTGTGACAGGGCACATGGTGTAGTTGGTTTATCACGCCCGCTTAGCATGCGGGAGGTGTTGGGTTCAATTCCCAATGTGTCCATAAGATTTTGCTGGTATTTTTTGGCTAGGGTGGCGCAGTAAACCTCCGGGTATGTTAGTAACGCGTATTTTCATGGTCTGAAGCAAGATTTTCTTCTCAGGCCCCTCAGGAACCTCTCCAGCAAAGATTTGAGTTCCAATGATCTTCTAATGTATATATGTGGTCTACTAGCTCATTACTCATCCTCCTCCAACCGAGCCCACCCTAACGCGGCCCAAAACGCGCCCACATTGCCATACCAGTTGGCATCTTTGCTTGTGTAAATCGAGTGCTGCTCGAAGAAAAAGAGTGGGTCACTTGATAGTTGTGCGAAACCACGTGAGCAGCGACGCGTCTAATTTGTTTGGTCTTTATTTGTACACCCGATCCACTTTGTTCTCCGACCACCACCATCTCCCGATGGCTGAGACCTATTCTGGAGCCAAACTGCGCGAACGGGACAAAACTTTACTCGAGAAACACCGTGCAGAGCTCGCTGCGCGTGACGCGCGCTATGAGCGACTCAAGCAAGCCAACGCGGCGATGATGAAGACTAAACACGCGGAGTCAGCTCAGGCAGAACAGTTCGCGCAGGTACTCGGTTTTAGGGATCTCCAGGAGGCTTTGCTGGTCGTGGACCTTGCGGATCACGAAGTGTCATACAAGGGGACTATCGAGTTGGTGGAAGGGTTGAGGAAAGAGATTGAGAGCATAAGAGGCGAGAACGCCGAGATGAAGGATAGATTGGATGATGCCGAAGCTAACGAACATGCGCAGGCAAAGACGATTCGGGCGTATGTTTATCTTTGTATTCTTTTTTGTTCATCCAGGCCTAACCTTTGTCTAGATTGGAAGCAGAAGTCGCTGAACTACGATCCCGTTATGACGAAATATTGAACAAGAAACAGCGCCTAGGAGAGCGGTACAAGACTGACTATAAAAAATGGAACAACTTCAAACAAGCTCTTTTCGACAAGGAGAAGAAGTTACGCGGCCTTGAAGAATTGACACCTGAACTAATCCGGGAGATCCTTACAGTCGACGGTGGTCCGTTTTTATTCTCATCTCTTGACGATTCACCGTCTAACCTCCGTCTAGCGCTGCTGTCTGAGAGCGAGGATAAGGAAAATGATCCAAAACCCAAGGCTCCTAAGCGCTCGCTTTCTGCCAGTCCAACACGAAGGAAAACATCGCGCCCATTATCTACACCCATCGCATCCACTTCTAAACCTCTGCTTGATTCTCCCCGCGGACGCATATCGTCCTCACCCTTCCGGAACGCTGCTGCCTCAGACGTTCCGGCTACAACATCATCGACGCCGTCTGATAAAGTCAATAGACCATATCGATTACCGCAGGTCCTCGCGCCAGATTCAGACTCTGAAACTGAAGACGATTCTGGAGGTATGTTTTCACTTGCTCTTGTAACCATGATCTCACATGTCGGCAGCCTCCAGTCCAATAAGAACACCGATTGCGCGTAGACGAGCATCCAGTCCAATAAGAAAGACCCCCGGCCGCGTCAAATTCGACTTGTCTCGTTGGTCTTTATTTATGCCGAATGTTTCCGTTTGCTGACTTGCATAGCAGAATCCAGCCCGAAGAAGAATACGGGCGCAAAGTCGAAATGTTGGTTTTTCTTTGTCAAGCGAGTTTGCTCTATTTGACCTGGTTTCAGCACCCCTTGCCTCCGGTCCCATGTCAGGGAAACGATTATGGGATTCACCTAGTAAGTGTCGTTCCTCTATGTCCTGTCATGTTCTTATCGTACCTTGCTAGGCCATCAAAGAACTATACTTCCGCCACCGAAATGTTTGTGGTTTGCCCTTTTCAGCATGTCGTGGTTCTCATATTGTTAATTGCCAGCGCCCTTTGACATGAACATGGACCTTCCCGATAGACCCACGAAGAAACGGCGTGTTAGCGAAGAGTTACCCACACGAGAACCTTTACGCCTCAGCACGGGTTTCTCGACAAGCCCTCGGCGTACGAAGACTCGGCCGTTGACTGTGAAGAATGAGCCTGTCGACGACTTTTCTCTCGCGTCTTCATCCGCGTCGACGTCGAAAGTCAAACTTAAACCCAAGATTCCGGAGGATATCGACTATTCCAAGTACAAAGGCCGTGGACGTTACTCCAACACCGGTGCGACTCCACAACACGATGCGCACAACACCACCCTCAATGCTGCATTCGCCATCGATCCGTCACGAAACGACGGGCTTGATTATGCTTATGAGGAGGTCGTGCGCGGGAGGGAGAAACGCCGAAATCTCCATGGCGGAGACTGCGAGTGTTGTAAAGACTACTACGAGGGCGTGGGTCCGCTACCACCAAGGCAGGGCATGCCCCTGTGGAAGAGCCCTGAACCCAACAAGAAGGTGTCCCCGTTGACAACGCCCAGACGCGAAAGGAAGAAGGGCATATCGCGGCATCGGCATCAGTGGGCGCAGGGAGGGACACCGCCGGATTATTGGAATATTGGGTTTCCGGATACGCAGGAAGTGGAGAGTATTAATGAGCGTGCGAGGGACATGAGGGAGAAGCGGTGGGATGAGGTCAGGAAGGATGGGAGGTATGTGAAGAGATGATTTATGGTGCATTGGTTTGTATTACTATGGGGTGTCTATTGTACTATTTCGGTGCCGTGACATGAAAGGTTACAATATGTCTGTGAACCATAACAGTGTGAATTTCAAGAATTAAACAGATTCACGTCAGTAAGCAGTACGGAGATGTCAGTTCGGTTACCCAGGCGTACCAGTATGTAAGTGCCCATGGGGTAAGTATACTAAACCTAGGCCGCCGCTAACCTCTGACAGTGACCTATGTTTTGACCTAATGTAGCATCAATGTGGGATTTTACCCACAAATGATGCACCACTCATGGAAGATCACATAGACACGGCATCTTCGAAATCCTATGACGACGTACTCTCAGGAAAGGGTAACTACACTGCCTTTCAACTTTTTGTCTATATTCGTCCATGCACAAACGTAACGCGACGTGGAGTGAGCGGTCTACTCGCACGCCTGAACACGATATGGGTCCAGACGCATATCCTCCTTGTTATTCGACTACAATAGCGCTGCAGTCTGGATACTATTGCGCCACGTCCCAAGTCATGGCACTGGGACACATTGTCGATACAGTGGGAGATGTGGCGTTGACTGTGTCTCGACGTAATACACAGCTACAGTACACCTATTCTGATTCTCTTTGTATTGATATCAGCTAAAGATTTCTTTTTTTGAAGGTACATATATCGCGTGGAGTGCCGAACACTCAACTTTCCGCGAACGGTACATAGCCGAAGACCGAGAGAAGCCCATAGGTGTATTTATCGCGGCAAACTCCATAGTTGCCATCTGTGGCGTAACATTCCTCGTCGGAGTAGGGAGTCTGGCCGTATACACACGGTCAGACGTCTGCACGATTTCCCGAGAACTATGGATGCTGGCGGCAGTCAGATCACTAGTCACGCTGCATAGCCAAAGCCTGTAGAACAAAGTGCAGAATGGCTACTACTGTGGCGCACATTGATATCTCCGCATCGGCCGTTCATATGACATCGATCATTGATGCTGTTCCAGCGCTTCTAGATCCCTAAGGCCCTGTACGAATACGCCTCCGAAATCGTCCCTTCATCTATGTTGCGCGGGGTCAGATGAGGATCCACAGTAACCAGTTCTGTGAGTCCACAGCATACTAGTGCGTCACACTCTTTTATTCTCTGTGAAGGCCAAAGAAACACGTCCATATGGTATAGATCTACTAGACGGCCGGGTAACAATTGATGTTCATGTCTTGTCGGAGGTAAATTTCATCACTTCATTCCCAGTAAACCATTTTCTGACAAAATACCGCCACAGTTCGTTATCAGCCGTTAAGGGTTCAATAAATTCACGTAACCGTGATGTGACACGTACCTTCTTCTTTCCCATCACCTTGCACTACTCACACCGTACCCTCATCAGCCATGCCGCGTACTTACCCTGCTCTTCGGATATTTAAACGCGTGCCACAAGAGCTTTCGGACAACAGTCAAGTTTTACTCGACAATGCTTCCTACTCCCTGCGTCTCTCCCTACACCTGGCAACAACCTGACAGTGCTGTCTCGAGTACGGCCACGCTCCCCGTTCCACAAGCAGATCGCGAATCGATTCCCGAACACGATGCTCATCGTCGTGGAAGGAGGAGTCTTCTCGGGTTTGGTTCCCGTGCTAACGAGGAGATCCCTAGAGGTAAGGCTCCCTTTGCGTGAAATGTTTCTATTCACTAATCCAAATCACAGTTGAGCACGGCTGCGACTATGAGAAGAAGTACGAACCTGACGAAGAATACAAGGAGATGGGCCCTAACGCGCGGATCTGGTTGACCTACCTGGACGAGAGCCGTATCTTCGACACCCAAAAGTGCGACGAATGGCAGGATGGACTCGGTGTCCTCATCGTTTTCGTACGTGATGTGGCGTTCTGCTGATCAACCGGTCTGAGTACCTGCCTAGGCTTCTCTGTTCACCATCGTTGTTTCCATCTTCTGCTCGAATAGCATCAAATTCCTCCGTCCAGACAACAACTTGATAACGTCCGCCTTGATCACTGAGATGATCCAAATCCAACGCGCTATCGTTGATGGAACTCCCGTCGCAGACGTTCCTCCCGCCGACACCACTTTCACGCCCATGATGTCGGACGTCTGGGTTATTGGGTTGTGGTACACCAGTCACGCGTTGAGCCTCTCGGTCGCGATTGTCGCGATGCTCGCCAAGCAATGGATCCGGCAGTACATGAATTTACCTTCTGGAGACGCCCGCCAGCGCGCGCGTATCAGACACTTCCGGTACATGGCTCTCCAGAAATGGCGTGTCCCCGAAATTATCGATTTCCTCCCAGTCCTCATGCACGTCGCGTTTAGCCTGTTCTGTGTTGGCTTGATCATCTTCCTCTTCACGCTGCACACAGGAATGGCGATTGTCGTGACGAGTGTCTTCGCTGCTCTGTTCGTCGTGTGCATTGTCATTGTACTCCTCCCCGCGTTTAAACCGGAATGCCCTTATAAGACGCCGCTGACTTTTCACGCTTTCGATGCGTATAATGGTTGGCGCAGATGGCATTCAAACAAAAGTGGCGACTTTTCTTCGGGAAGCAGCCCGTCTGTTCAGTCCTCCTCAACCTGTACCTTCGCGGACGGAGTGCGCGATAAGCTCGAGTCGGCTTGAACTGTGGAGGGGGAAGGGTGGTCATTATCCTTGAACCCTAGGGCTTATGTGGTATCTGAACCAAATGTTTTCTTTTCTCCATAGATGTGTCACCTTCCATGAGCTTTGATATACTTTCTCTTGTTCAAACTGTGTATACAGTATTAACCTAATTACATTCTGTTTCATTCGATTCCTCTTGCATTTTGAAGATGCAGGCTTTTCTCAATGAACTGACCAAGAACTTGGTCAGTCCCGGGAGGCCCGGGCCGGTAACCAATTTTTCCTTTCAAACCACCATCTTGTCCAGCCTGTTTCTGCTTTCTCAGGTCTACGTATCGCAATAATCACGTCAAAATTGGAGGACTTGTTCTGAATCCTCAAAGCCTGTGACGAACACCGCCTCCGCCAAAATGGGACCGCCGAACTTGGCCTCAACTCCTCCCGAATCTGTTACATCCTATTTCTACCTGCGTTGAACTTGAGGCCCGCATATCTAAAGGCGGCGTACGATACGGCGCATCGTCGGCCTTCTCGATCATTCTCTGGCGTCCATCAAGAGGATACGTACTCCCAGAGCCACAATTTGACTTATTGTATTCTCGGGAATGCGACCTGAGGCCCTTGCTTTTGTTCTATCATGCCCGCTAGGTCCCCGTCCCTTGCCCCGTACTGTCACTCTCCGTATTTTTCCTCATCCTCAGCCATCTGTCAAGGTGTAACTACGTCCTTCTGTCACAGACATCACACCCTTGTTGGGCTTTGCTATTGTCTGGAAATTCCTCTATTGTCTTGCGAGCCGCAATTCCATACCGTCGCGTATTTCTAGTATCACAGCACCTATACCTTGCTACAGGGATGCGCTAAGACTGACCGGAGACGCTGTGACACAGTAGAAGCCTTTCCGATATGTGGCGCAATTTGGGATCAAAATGTTTGCGCTTTACTGAGATACGGCCAGGACAGTTACTCCCATCCAAGGCGACAACGTCGTCGTCGCTACTCAATGCCTACGGAGAGGGAATGGAAATTGGGTGGGAGATTCAAGAGCGCTCTTCATGGTACGCATTTGGGTACAACGTCGAGGATAAGCACTGATGTCTACCTTTTTTAGAACAAGTAGCACTTTTGTGCTTTCCTTGCGCCTTGTAGCTGGACTGGTTACGGTCATTCTGTCCTGACAACTGTGTTAAGCCCGCCCATTGCTTGTTCCATACCAGTCCGGCGCGCTTGTACTCTTGGGATCCTCTCTTTCTCTTGTTCAATGCTCTTGTTTCTCGTTCTTTATAACACGATATGGCTACTGTTTTGAACAAACCCTCCGTAATCATAATCGAAACCTCCAGGCGATGGCAACGTCAACAGACGCTGGCACCACAGGTACCGGCGAAGCAGCCCAGGCTGAGAAGTCGATGGCGAAAAATAAAGCTCATACTTGGATATCCAACATGGCCAAAAAAGTGTCTACTCTCCAGAGTGCGCAATTTGACATAGTCAAGGAAGAAGTTGGATCGTACGCTACCTGTCTTCTTTGTCGCTCGGTACACTGACCTCGCCATAGGACTCTAACAAAGAAGGATATCGAGGACTACTTCCGTACGCAACGACTACTCGCAGTTTCTAATAAAACTGCCCAAACTGAAAGCGTTACTTCGACCGGCGATGCCTTCCGTAAATGGGCAGATAAGCACAAGGCCTCTTAGATGTATTCATGCGTGTGCGTGGTTTCTCGTTCGCGGATGGCGCATTCTTCTAAGCAATGGCCTTAGAATTGACCACACTCTACTAATACTTCCTGCGCATAGGCTGGGCCTGATGCGTTACCTTGATCACAGTACAATACTCGCACGTCACTATAATTTTTCACCAGATACAGCGAAGGTTGCTATTTCTGTCATCTGACTCGCTACCCCATAAGGGTTTTTTGTTTTGTTTTACGAGACGGTATGGTCACGGTATGAACAATTGCGGACACTCATATCCTTCCTATTATCTGTCAATCAGAATGCGATGCGGACCGGGCACTATAAGGGTAAACTCGACAGCCGATGTCCACCACCATCTTTCCCCCATGTCTACCCAGCCACCCTCAGATGCCCCACGTAACGACTCGAATAATCCCAGTCTCTCGCATTGCGCATGCTGCCCATGTCGAAGCCATGGAGCACCTTCCAATCAGGTAGATGATGCCGGGGCCTTCCACTCCGACAGCTCGACCATCAACGACACCACGTCCGAATTCGGACACTCAGCCCAACCTATCCTGGAATACCATGGCAGGACCCGTCATTCTCATATGAAATTATTTCGGAATAGGTCACCAAATCGTCCAGTTCCCAGTGGTAACGATTCGTTATACCATTCATGCCGTTTCTGAACATAGTGTGTCTTCAGATCTCTTCGACTATGAGCAGAAATACCCACCAGATGATGAATACAAGGAGATGTCGGAGACAGCCAGGGTGTTTAAAACGTATATGGACGAGTGCACCAAGTTCGACTTTGATATGGTCGAAAATTGGAGAGACGGTCTTGATATGCTCCTCGTATTTGTAAGCACGCTTTTGTTGCGATATCTAGGTCCACACTGATTGCTGATGCACGTCGTCCAGGCTGCTTTGTTCTCAGCTGTGGTAACGACGCTGGTCGTCCAGTCTTCCCAGAGTCTTCGCGTTGACTATGCCGAAGTCACAGCGACATTGATGCTGCGGTTAATTGACATTCAGATGGCTATTTCCCACGGCGCACCTACACCACTCGCCCAGAATTTCAACCCCGCCACCTCGTTCAGGGCGAAGTCAGGCGATTTATGGGTCAATGGCCTCTGGTTCACAAGTCTTGTCCTAAGCCTTACGACGACACTCATCGCAGTTTTGACAAAACAGTGGATCAACGAATACATGATCCTCCCTTCCGGCACTCCGCGCGATCGTGCTCGTATTCGTCATTTCCGATTCATTGGACTTCAGCAGTGGCATGTACCGCTCATTACACTACGGGGATTGGGCCCGGTCTGACTGCCTGAAACGGGTTGAAAATCTGGTCGAAATGCCGTGAATCAGTCAAGCAGAAATGGATCGGAATTATATTGAAAGTACTACCTTTTTGTACCCATTCAGGATACCCGAAAGCTTGCCAAAAGGTTAAAATTTTACTCCGTATTCAACGCGTGAACTTGCTCCGGAAACCCCATGTTTAGCATGGTGTTTCTCATTAAGGAAACTGTGTGAATAGAATGACTTTTGGTTCAATTTTCACAGCAATTCATTTGACTCAAAAGTCAGCGTTTCATGACCATTTCGGTGCAGCCGAAACATGCCGAAAATCTTGTGATTCCGACTGCTTTTCACGCGGCCAACACGCGTCGAAAACGCGGTGTATTGACGGCATGTTGCTTTGACGAAAACCATGCGAAAACTACAAATATTTGTCCCGTTTTGTCCAAGGTGAAACATACCGAAAATCTAACATTTTACATCCCTTTCCGTTAGGTTTCAGCTCAGCAGAAATTTTGATTCATCCGGATGGCCGGACATCCGTATCCGGACATCCAGATTTCGCCCGCGTACTTAGACGAGTAGCTGCATATTTGATGTATGATTCGTGCCCACCGCCGACCCCCGAGCAATTGCGCGGGGGCTAGCGATGTGCACGATACAAATTGCTGAAGCCCCGGCTACTTGACTAACCAAGAACCGGGACTCAACAAAGTGTAGGTGGTGGAGGAAGAAGTGGAGGAAGACAGGAGGGAGGTGCACCGTGTATGCTCAGTCATGACGTCATCCCGAATACGAACGCCAGAACTAAGGGCAGGGGGGGGGGGGGGGGGGGCATTGCGATGGTCGTCCTGAGCATAGTTGTTGTCCTCATGCGCCTCATCGTTGTCGACAAGTGTTACGGCTCCCGTTCGGAGGCTTACGCGTGTAGATTGCGCGGCGTAAGAGCAGCAAAGAGAAAACGTTGCTGAGCGGGGCGCAAAACGGGGTGGAGGGAGCAGAGCCGTAGTCGCAGATGGCGGAAGTCTTCACACAGTGAACCAACACTAGACAAAAAGGATTCAAGTACAACTATGATAAAAGATAGAAGAATACGTACCATCCGGGGCTGGAAGCGTCCGCGACGCCTTCCATCCCAAAAGTCCTGCTCTGTCTTTCTTGCCAAGAAGACGACGGCGCCGGCTAATCCAGCGTGACGGCTGAGCCCGTTGGTTGTCCCGTCGTGCATGTGCCGTCGCCTGGTCGTGGAGACGGTGCCGTCGTGAAGACGAGCACCCCACATTGCTAGCGGCCGACGTGGTGCCGTCATCCAGACGAGGACCGGTACATTCGAAGGCAGGGGGCCAGCGTACAGCCGACGGCACGCCAGAAGACAGTTCGGAATTGTTGCGCCCTCGCTTCTGAGGACGTCGCGGCGCAAGTCGTCGTGGAAGGAATGCCCCCACGAAGACGGGCTCAGCAGATCCAAGCGGATATTAATGGCGAGGCTGGGGTAGCCAGACACTGCAGTCATCAAGCAGCCTCGGCCGGAGGGCTTACGCGTCTCGGATCCGTGTCGAAGTCGTGTCGTCGCAAAGACGAACACCCGGATACACCCCGGAATGTATCCGTGGGCGCAGCGGCCGGCGCAAAGCAGATCCGCAGGAGGAAAGGAAGGAAGCAGAAAGAAGAGAAGAAGAAAAGGTCGCCAGAACAAGTTCTGGGGACCGACGAGCACGACGTCGTCGTCGTCCTGTGGTGGAGAGAAGCAGGGAGTTGCGATCGCAAGCGCGGGATCGTGATCCGGAATTTGCCGGGGGGATCGGCTAGCGCCGCCGGAGAGAAATTCCGTCGTTTCTGGAGGACGTTGGCCTCGTTGGAGGTGAAATAAATTCAGATAAAGTGTTTAAAACATGGGTAGTGACGATAGACACCCAGACGGGAAGTACTTGGAGTCAGAACTCCAGAGTTGCCTAGCGTGGAGTCTCAAGCACCGGCGGAGAAGAGGAAAGGCAAGATGCTGGGATCAGAAACTGAATAGTAACGGACCGCAATGCCGGATGAGTGAACTCAGAGATGCAGGGAAAGTAGAAACAATGCAAGCAAGTAACAACAAGCCAGTGATTGTTCAGTACTTAATCATTGTAGCAAACTAATGTCAAAACAAAGGGGCGTTGACAGTCTGTGGTGTCTGGATACACAGACTGATGTCAAATCAAAAATCCGTTGCCTCGGTCAGTGTTCAGACAAGCAAACTGACTTCAAAACAGTGTTCTCGTGAATGTCTGCAGTGTCCGGATACACAGACGGATGTCAAATCAAAAATCCGTTGACTCGGTCAGTGTTCAGACAAGCAAACTGACTTCAAAACAGGGCTGCGTTCACAGTCTGCGGTGTCTGGATACACAGACGGATGTCAAATCAAAAATCCGTTGACTCGGTCAGTGTTCAGACAAGCAAACTGACTTCAAAACAGTGTTCTCGTGAATGTCTGCGGTGTCTGGATACACAGACGGATGTCAAATCAAAAATCCGTTGACTTGGTCAGTGTTCAGACAAGCAAACTGACTTCAAAACAGGGCTGCGTTCACAGTCTGCGGTTTCCGGATACACAGACGGATGTCAAATCAAAAATCCGTTGACTCGGTCAGTGTTCAGAGAAGCAAACTGACTTCAAAACAGTGTTCTCGTGAATGTCTGCAGTGTCTGGATACACAGACGGATGTCAAATCAAAAATCCGTTGACTCGGTCAGTGTTCAGACAAGCAAACTGACTTCAAAACAGTGTTCTCGTGAATGTCTGCGGTGTCTGGATACACAGACGGATGTCAAATCAAAAATCCGTTGACTTGGTCAGTGTTCAGACAAGCAAACTGACTTCAAAACAGGGCTGCGTTCACAGTCTGCGGTTTCCGGATACACAGACGGATGTCAAATCAAAAATCCGTTGACTCGGTCAGTGTTCAGACAAGCAAACTGACTTCAAAACAGGGCTGCGTTCACAGTCTGCGGTGTCTGGATACACAGACGGATGTCAAATCAAAAATCCGTTGACTCGGTCAGTGTTCAGACAAGCAAACTGACTTCAAAACAGGGCTGCGTTCACAGTCTGCGGTGTCTGGATACACAGATGGATGTTAAATCAAAAATCCGTTGACTCGGTCAGTGTTCAGACAAGCAAACTGACTTCAAAACAGTGTTCTCGTGAATGTCTGCAGTGTCTGGATACACAGACGGATGTCAAATCAAAAATCCGTTGACTCGGTCAGTGTTCAGAGAAGCAAACTGACTTCAAAACAGTGTTCTCGTGAATGTCTGCAGTGTCTGGATACACAGACGGATGTCAAATCAAAAATCCGTTGACTCGGTCAGTGTTCAGACAAGCAAACTGACTTCAAAACAGGGCTGCGTTCACAGTCTGCGGTGTCCGGATACACAGACGGATGTCAAATCAAAAATCCGTTGACTCGGTCAGTGTTCAGACAAGCAAACTGACTTCAAAACAGTGTTCTCGTGAATGTCTGCAGTGTCTGGATACACAGACGGATGTCAAATCAAAAATCCGTTGACTCGGTCAGTGTTCAGAGAAGCAAACTGACTTCAACACAGTGTTCTCGTGAATGTCTGCGGTGTCTGGATACACAGACAGATGTCAAATCAAAAATCCGTTGACTCGGTCAGTGTTCAGACAAGCAAACTGACTTCAAAACAGGGCTGCGTTCACAGTCTGCGGTGTCTGGATACACAGATGGATGTTAAATCAAAAATCCGTTGACTTGGTCAGTGTTCAGACAAGCAAACTGACTTCAAAACAGGGCTGCGTTCACAGTCTGCGGTGTCTGGATACACAGATGGATGTTAAATCAAAAATCCGTTGACTCGGTCAGTGTTCAGAGAAGCAAACTGACTTCAACACAGTGTTCTCGTGAATGTCTGCGGTGTCTGGATACACAGACGGATGTCAAATCAAAAATCCGTTGACTCGGTCAGTGTTCAGAGAAGCAAACTGACTTCAAAACAGTGTTCTCGTGAATGTCTGCAGTGTCTGGATACACAGACGGATGTCAAATCAAAAATCCGTTGACTCGGTCAGTGTTCAGAGAAGCAAACTGACTTCAACACAGTGTTCTCGTGAATGTCTGCGGTGTCTGGATACACAGACAGATGTCAAATCAAAAATCCGTTGACTCGGTCAGTGTTCAGACAAGCAAACTGACTTCAAAACAGGGCTGCGTTCACAGTCTGTGGTGTCTGGATACACAGGCGGATGTCAAATCAAAAATCCGTTGACTTGGTCAGTGTTCAGACAAGCAAACTGACTTCAAAACAGGGCTGCGTTCACAGTCTGCGGTGTCTGGATACACAGACGGATGTCAAATCAAAAATCCGTTGACTTGGTCAGTGTTCAGACAAGCAAACTGACTTCAAAACAGGGCTGCGTTCACAGTCTGCGGTGTCTGGATACACAGACGGATGTCAAATCAAAAATCCGTTGACTCGGTCAGTGTTCAGACAAGCAAACTGACTTCAAAACAGGGCTGCGTTCACAGTCTGCGGTGTCTGGATACACAGACGGATGTCAAATCAAAAATCCGTTGACTCGGTCAGTGTTCAGACAAGCAAACTGACTTCAAAACAGGGCTGCGTTCACAGTCTGTGGTGTCTGGATACACAGGCGGATGTCAAATCAAAAATCCGTTGACTTGGTCAGTGTTCAGACAAGCAAACTGACTTCAAAACAGGGCTGCGTTCACAGTCTGCGGTGTCTGGATACACAGATGGATGTTAAATCAAAAATCCGTTGACTTGGTCAGTGTTCAGACAAGCAAACTGACTTCAAAACAGGGCTGCGTTCACAGTCTGCGGTGTCTGGATACACAGATGGATGTTAAATCAAAAATCCGTTGACTCGGTCAGTGTTCAGAGAAGCAAACTGACTTCAACACAGTGTTCTCGTGAATGTCTGCGGTGTCTGGATACACAGACGGATGTCAAATCAAAAATCCGTTGACTCGGTCAGTGTTCAGAGAAGCAAACTGACTTCAAAACAGTGTTCTCGTGAATGTCTGCAGTGTCTGGATACACAGACGGATGTCAAATCAAAAATCCGTTGACTCGGTCAGTGTTCAGAGAAGCAAACTGACTTCAACACAGTGTTCTCGTGAATGTCTGCGGTGTCTGGATACACAGACAGATGTCAAATCAAAAATCCGTTGACTCGGTCAGTGTTCAGACAAGCAAACTGACTTCAAAACAGGGCTGCGTTCACAGTCTGTGGTGTCTGGATACACAGGCGGATGTCAAATCAAAAATCTGTTGACTTGGTCAGTGTTCAGACAAGCAAACTGACTTCAAAACAGGGCTGCGTTCACAGTCTGCGGTGTCTGGATACACAGATGGATGTTAAATCAAAAATCCGTTGACTCGATCAGTGTTCAGACAAGCAAACTGACTTCAAAACAGTGTTCTCGTGAATGTCTGCAGTGTCTGGATACACAGACGGATGTCAAATCAAAAATCCGTTGACTCGATCAGTGTTCAGACAAGCAAACTGACTTCAAAACAGTGTTCTCGTGAATGTCTGCAGTGTCTGGATACACAGGCGGATGTCAAATCAAAAATCCGTTGACTTGGTCAGTGTTCAGACAAGCAAACTGACTTCAAAACAGGGCTGCGTTCACAGTCTGCGGTGTCTGGATACACAGATGGATGTTAAATCAAAAATCCGTTGACTCGATCAGTGTTCAGACAAGCAAACTGACTTCAAAACAGTGTTCTCGTGAATGTCTGCAGTGTCTGGATACACAGACGGATGTCAAATCAAAAATCCGTTGACTCGATCAGTGTTCAGACAAGCAAACTGACTTCAAAACAGTGTTCTCGTGAATGTCTGCAGTGTCTGGATACACAGGCGGATGTCAAATCAAAAATCCGTTGACTTGGTCAGTGTTCAGACAAGCAAACTGACTTCAAAACAGGGCTGCGTTCACAGTCTGCGGTGTCTGGATACACAGATGGATGTTAAATCAAAAATCCGTTGACTCGATCAGTGTTCAGACAAGCAAACTGACTTCAAAACAGTGTTCTCGTGAATGTCTGCAGTGTCTGGATACACAGACGGATGTCAAATCAAAAATCCGTTGACTCGATCAGTGTTCAGACAAGCAAACTGACTTCAAAACAGTGTTCTCGTGAATGTCTGCAGTGTCTGGATACACAGGCGGATGTCAAATCAAAAATCCGTTGACTTGGTCAGTGTTCAGACAAGCAAACTGACTTCAAAACTGGGCTGCGTTCACAGTCTGCGGTGTCTGGATACACAGATGGATGTTAAATCAAAAATCCGTTGACTCGATCAGTGTTCAGACAAGCAAACTGACTTCAAAACAGTGTTCTCGTGAATGTCTGCAGTGTCTGGATACACAGACGGATGTCAAATCAAAAATCCGTTGACTCGATCAGTGTTCAGACAAGCAAACTGACTTCAAAACAGTGTTCTCGTGAATGTCTGCAGTGTCTGGATACACAGGCGGATGTCAAATCAAAAATCCGTTGACTTGGTCAGTGTTCAGACAAGCAAACTGACTTCAAAACAGGGCTGCGTTCACAGTCTGCGGTGTCTGGATACACAGATGGATGTTAAATCAAAAATCCGTTGACTCGATCAGTGTTCAGACAAGCAAACTGACTTCAAAACAGTGTTCTCGTGAATGTCTGCAGTGTCTGGATACACAGACGGATGTCAAATCAAAAATCCGTTGACTCGGTCAGTGTTCAGACAAGCAAACTGACTTCAAAACAGGGCTGCGTTCACAGTCTGCGGTGTCTGGATACACAGACGGATGTCAAATCAAAAATCCGTTGACTCGGTCAGTGTTCAGACAAGCAAACTGACTTCAAAACAGTGTTCTCGTGAATGTCTGCAGTGTCTGGATACACAGGCGGATGTCAAATCGAAAATCTGTTGACTCGGTCAGTGTTCAGAGAAGCAAACTGACTTCAAAACAGTGTTCTCGTGAATGTCTGCAGTGTCTGGATACACAGACGGATGTCAAATCAAAAATCCGTTGACTCGGTCAGTGTTCAGACAAGCAAACTGACTTCAAAACAGGGCTGCGTTCACAGTCTGCAGTGTCCGGATACACAGACGGATGTCAAATCAAAAATCTGTTGACTCGGTCAGTGTTCAGACAAGCAAACTGACTTCAAAACAGTGTTCTCGTGAATGTCTGCGGTGTCTGGATACACAGACGGATGTCAAATCAAAAATCCGTTGACTTGGTCAGTGTTCAGACAAGCAAACTGACTTCAAAACAGTGTTCTCGTGAATGTCTGCAGTGTCTGGATACACAGACGGATGTCAAATCAAAAATCCGTTGACTCGGTCAGTGTTCAGACAAGTAAACTGACTTCAAAACAGGGCTGCGTTCACAGTCTGCAGTGTCTGGATACACAGACGGATGTCAAATCAAAAATCCGTTGACTCGGTCAGTGTTCAGACGAGCAAACTGACTTCAAAACAGGGCTGCGTTCACAGTCTGCAGTGTCTGGATACACAGACGGATGTCAAATCAAAAATCCGTTGAGACTCGGTCAGTGTTCAGACAAGCAAACTGACTTCAAAACAGTGTTCTCTTGAATGTCTGCAGTGTCTGGATACACAGACGGATGTCAAATCAAAAATCCGTTGACTCGGTCAGTGTTCAGACAAGCAAACTGACTTCAAAACAGGGCTGCGTTCACAGTCTGCGGTGTCTGGATACACAGACGGATGTCAAATCAAAAATCCGTTGACTCGGTCAGTGTTCAGACAAGCAAACTGACTTCAAAACAGTGTTCTCGTGAATGTCTGCAGTGTCTGGATACACAGACGGATGTCAAATCAAAAATCCGTTGACTCGGTCAGTGTTCAGACAAGCAAACTGACTTCAAAACAGGGCTGCGTTCACAGTCTGCGGTGTCTGGATACACAGACGGATGTCAAATCAAAAATCCGTTGACTCGGTCAGTGTTCAGACAAGCAAACTGACTTCAAAACAGGGCTGCGTTCACAGTCTGCAGTGTCTGGATACACAGACGGATGTCAAATCAAAAATCCGTTGACTCGGTCAGTGTTCAGACGAGCAAACTGACTTCAAAACAGGGCTGCGTTCACAGTCTGCAGTGTCTGGATACACAGACGGATGTCAAATCAAAAATCCGTTGACTCGGTCAGTGTTCAGACAAGCAAACTGACTTCAAAACAGGGCTGCGTTCACAGTCTGCAGTGTCTGGATACACAGACGGATGTCAAATCAAAAATCCGTTGACTCGGTCAGTGTTCAGACGAGCAAACTGACTTCAAAACAGGGCTGCGTTCACAGTCTGCAGTGTCTGGATACACATACGGATGTCAAATCAAAAATCCGTTGACTCGGTCAGTGTTCAGACAAGCAAACTGACTTCAAAACAGGGCTGCGTTCACAGTCTGCGGTGTCTGGATACACAGACGGATGTCAAATCAAAAATCCGTTGACTCGGTCAGTGTTCAGACAAGCAAACTGACTTCAAAACAGGGCTGCGTTCACAGTCTGCAGTGTCTGGATACACAGACGGATGTCAAATCAAAAATCCGTTGACTCGGTCAGTGTTCAGACGAGCAAACTGACTTCAAAACAGGGCTGCGTTCACAGTCTGCAGTGTCTGGATACACAGATGGATGTCAAATCAAAAATCCGTTGACTCGGTCAGTGTTCAGACAAGCAAACTGACTTCAAAACAGGGCTGCGTTCACAGTCTGCAGTGTCCAGATACACAGACGGATGTCAAATCAAAAATCTGTTGACTCGGTCAGTGTTCAGACAAGCAAACTGACTTCAAAACAGTGTTCTCGTGAATGTCCGCAGTGTCTGGATACACAGGCGGATGTCAAATCAAAAATCCGTTAACTCGGTCAGTGTTCAGACAAGCAAACTGACTTCAAAACAGGGCTGCGTTCACAGTCCGCAGTGTCTGGATACACAGGCGGATGTCAAATCAAAAATCCGTTGACTCGGTCAGTGTTCAGACGAGCAAACTGACTTCAAAACAGTGTTCTCGTGAATGTCTGCAGTGTCTGGATACACAGACGGATGTCAAATCAAAAATCCGTTGACTCGGTCAGTGTTCAGACAAGCAAACTGACTTCAAAACAGGGCTGCGTTCACAGTCTGCAGTGTCCGGATACACAGACGGATGTCAAATCAAAAATCCGTTGACTCGGTCAGTGTTCAGACGAGCAAACTGACTTCAAAACAGGGCTGCGTTCACAGTCTGCAGTGTCTGGATACACAGACGGATGTCAAATCAAAAATCCGTTGACTCGGTCAGTGTTCAGACAAGCAAACTGACTTCAAAACAGGGCTGCGTTCACAGTCTGCAGTGTCTGGATACACAGACGGATGTCAAATCAAAAATCCGTTGACTCGGTCAGTGTTCAGACGAGCAAACTGACTTCAAAACAGGGCTGCGTTCACAGTCTGCAGTGTCTGGATACACATACGGATGTCAAATCAAAAATCCGTTGACTCGGTCAGTGTTCAGACAAGCAAACTGACTTCAAAACAGGGCTGCGTTCACAGTCTGCGGTGTCTGGATACACAGACGGATGTCAAATCAAAAATCCGTTGACTCGGTCAGTGTTCAGACAAGCAAACTGACTTCAAAACAGGGCTGCGTTCACAGTCTGCAGTGTCTGGATACACAGACGGATGTCAAATCAAAAATCCGTTGACTCGGTCAGTGTTCAGACGAGCAAACTGACTTCAAAACAGGGCTGCGTTCACAGTCTGCAGTGTCTGGATACACAGATGGATGTCAAATCAAAAATCCGTTGACTCGGTCAGTGTTCAGACAAGCAAACTGACTTCAAAACAGGGCTGCGTTCACAGTCTGCAGTGTCCAGATACACAGACGGATGTCAAATCAAAAATCTGTTGACTCGGTCAGTGTTCAGACAAGCAAACTGACTTCAAAACAGTGTTCTCGTGAATGTCCGCAGTGTCTGGATACACAGGCGGATGTCAAATCAAAAATCCGTTAACTCGGTCAGTGTTCAGACAAGCAAACTGACTTCAAAACAGGGCTGCGTTCACAGTCCGCAGTGTCTGGATACACAGGCGGATGTCAAATCAAAAATCCGTTGACTCGGTCAGTGTTCAGACGAGCAAACTGACTTCAAAACAGTGTTCTCGTGAATGTCTGCAGTGTCTGGATACACAGACGGATGTCAAATCAAAAATCCGTTGACTCGGTCAGTGTTCAGACAAGCAAACTGACTTCAAAACAGGGCTGCGTTCACAGTCTGCAGTGTCCGGATACACAGACGGATGTCAAATCAAAAATCTGTTGACTCGGTCAGTGTTCAGACAAGCAAACTGACTTCAAAACAGGGCTGCGTTCACAGTCTGCAGTGTCCGGATACACAGACGGATGTCAAATCAAAAATCTGTTGACTCGGTCAGTGTTCAGACAAGCAAACTGACTTCAAAACAGTGTTCGTGAATGTCCGCAGTGTCCGGATACACAGACGGATGTCAAATCAAAAATCCGTTGACTCGGTCAGTGTTCAGAGGAGCAAACTGACTTCAAAACAGTGTTCTCGTGAATGTCTGCAGTGTCTGGATACACAGACGGATGTCAAATCAAAAATCCGTTGACTCGGTCAGTGTTCAGACGAGCAAACTGACTTCAAAACAGGGCTGCGTTCACAGTCTGCAGTGTCCGGATACACAGACGGATGTCAAATCAAAAATCTGTTGACTCGGTCAGTGTTCAGACGAGCAAACTGACTTCAAAACAGGGCTGCGTTCACAGTCTGCAGTGTCCGGATACACAGACGGATGTCAAATCAAAAATCTGTTGACTCGGTCAGTGTTCAGACAAGCAAACTGACTTCAAAACAGTGTTCTCGTGAATGTCCGCAGTGTCCGGATACACAGACGGATGTCAAATCAAAAATCCGTTGACTCGGTCAGTGTTCAGAGGAGCAAACTGACTTCAAAACAGTGTTCTCGTGAATGTCTGCAGTGTCTGGATACACAGACGGATGTCAAATCAAAAATCTGTTGACTCGGTCAGTGTTCAGACGAGCAAACTGACTTCAAAACAGGGCTGCGTTCACAGTCTGCAGTGTCCGGATACACAGACGGATGTCAAATCAAAAATCTGTTGACTCAGTCAGTGTTCAGACGAGCAAACTGACTTCAAAACAGGGCTGCGTTCACAGTCTGCAGTGTCCGGATACACAGACGGATGTCAAATCAAAAATCTGTTGACTCAGTCAGTGTTCAGACAAGCAAACTGACTTCAAAACAGGGCTGCGTTCACAGTCTGCAGTGTCCGGATACACAGACGGATGTCAAATCAAAAATCTGTTGACTCGGTCAGTGTTCAGACGAGCAAACTGACTTCAAAACAGGGCTGCGTTCACAGTCTGCAGAAACAGGGCTGCGTTCACAGTCTGCAGTGTCCGGATACACAGACGGATGTCAAATCAAAAATCTGTTGACTCGGTCAGTGTTCAGACAAGCAAACTGACTTCAAAACAGTGTTCTCGTGAATGTCCGCAGTGTCCGGATACACAGACGGATGTCAAATCAAAAATCCGTTGACTCGGTCAGTGTTCAGAGGAGCAAACTGACTTCAAAACAGTGTTCTCGTGAATGTCTGCAGTGTCTGGATACACAGACGGATGTCAAATCAAAAATCCGTTGACTCGGTCAGTGTTCAGACGAGCAAACTGACTTCAAAACAGGGCTGCGTTCACAGTCTGCAGTGTCCGGATACACAGACGGATGTCAAATCAAAAATCTGTTGACTCGGTCAGTGTTCAGACGAGCAAACTGACTTCAAAACAGGGCTGCGTTCACAGTCTGCAGTGTCCGGATACACAGACGGATGTCAAATCAAAAATCTGTTGACTCGGTCAGTGTTCAGACAAGCAAACTGACTTCAAAACAGTGTTCTCGTGAATGTCCGCAGTGTCCGGATACACAGACGGATGTCAAATCAAAAATCCGTTGACTCGGTCAGTGTTCAGAGGAGCAAACTGACTTCAAAACAGTGTTCTCGTGAATGTCTGCAGTGTCTGGATACACAGGCGGATGTCAAATCGAAAATCTGTTGACTCGGTCAGTGTTCAGAGAAGCAAACTGACTTCAAAACAGTGTTCTCGTGAATGTCTGCAGTGTCTGGATACACAGACGGATGTCAAATCAAAAATCCGTTGACTCGGTCAGTGTTCAGACAAGCAAACTGACTTCAAAACAGTGTTCTCGTGAATGTCTGCAGTGTCTGGATACACAGGCGGATGTCAAATCGAAAATCTGTTGACTCGGTCAGTGTTCAGAGAAGCAAACTGACTTCAAAACAGTGTTCTCGTGAATGTCTGCAGTGTCTGGATACACAGACGGATGTCAAATCAAAAATCCGTTGACTCGGTCAGTGTTCAGACAAGCAAACTGACTTCAAAACAGGGCTGCGTTCACAGTCTGCGGTGTCTGGATACACAGACGGATGTCAAATCAAAAATCCGTTGACTCGGTCAGTGTTCAGACAAGCAAACTGACTTCAAAACAGGGCTGCGTTCACAGTCTGCAGTGTCTGGATACACAGACGGATGTCAAATCAAAAATCCGTTGACTCGGTCAGTGTTCAGACGAGCAAACTGACTTCAAAACAGGGCTGCGTTCACAGTCTGCAGTGTCTGGATACACAGACGGATGTCAAATCAAAAATCCGTTGACTCGGTCAGTGTTCAGACAAGCAAACTGACTTCAAAACAGGGCTGCGTTCACAGTCTGCAGTGTCTGGATACACAGACGGATGTCAAATCAAAAATCCGTTGACTCGGTCAGTGTTCAGACGAGCAAACTGACTTCAAAACAGGGCTGCGTTCACAGTCTGCAGTGTCTGGATACACAGACGGATGTCAAATCAAAAATCCGTTGACTCGGTCAGTGTTCAGACAAGCAAACTGACTTCAAAACAGGGCTGCGTTCACAGTCTGCAGTGTCTGGATACACAGACGGATGTCAAATCAAAAATCCGTTGACTCGGTCAGTGTTCAGACGAGCAAACTGACTTCAAAACAGGGCTGCGTTCACAGTCTGCAGTGTCTGGATACACAGACGGATGTCAAATCAAAAATCCGTTGACTCGGTCAGTGTTCAGACAAGCAAACTGACTTCAAAACAGGGCTGCGTTCACAGTCTGCGGTGTCTGGATACACAGACGGATGTCAAATCAAAAATCCGTTGACTCGGTCAGTGTTCAGACAAGCAAACTGACTTCAAAACAGGGCTGCGTTCACAGTCTGCAGTGTCTGGATACACAGACGGATGTCAAATCAAAAATCCGTTGACTCGGTCAGTGTTCAGACGAGCAAACTGACTTCAAAACAGGGCTGCGTTCACAGTCTGCAGTGTCCGGATACACAGACGGATGTCAAATCAAAAATCTGTTGACTCGGTCAGTGTTCAGACGAGCAAACTGACTTCAAAACAGGGCTGCGTTCACAGTCTGCAGTGTCCGGATACACAGACGGATGTCAAATCAAAAATCTGTTGACTCGGTCAGTGTTCAGACAAGCAAACTGACTTCAAAACAGTGTTCTCGTGAATGTCCGCAGTGTCCGGATACACAGACGGATGTCAAATCAAAAATCCGTTGACTCGGTCAGTGTTCAGAGGAGCAAACTGACTTCAAAACAGTGTTCTCGTGAATGTCTGCAGTGTCTGGATACACAGGCGGATGTCAAATCGAAAATCTGTTGACTCGGTCAGTGTTCAGAGAAGCAAACTGACTTCAAAACAGGGCTGCGTTCACAGTCTGCAGTGTCCGGATACACAGACGGATGTCAAATCAAAAATCTGTTGACTCAGTCAGTGTTCAGACAAGCAAACTGACTTCAAAACAGGGCTGCGTTCACAGTCTGCAGTGTCCGGATACACAGACGGATGTCAAATCAAAAATCTGTTGACTCGGTCAGTGTTCAGACGAGCAAACTGACTTCAAAACAGGGCTGCGTTCACAGTCTGCAGTGTCCGGATACACAGACGGATGTCAAATCAAAAATCTGTTGACTCGGTCAGTGTTCAGACAAGCAAACTGACTTCAAAACAGTGTTCTCGTGAATGTCCGCAGTGTCCGGATACACAGACGGATGTCAAATCAAAAATCCGTTGACTCGGTCAGTGTTCAGAGGAGCAAACTGACTTCAAAACAGTGTTCTCGTGAATGTCTGCGGTGTCTGGATACACAGACGGATGTCAAATCAAAAATCCGTTGACTCGGTCAGTGTTCAGACAAGCAAACTGACTTCAAAACAGGGCTGCGTTCACAGTCTGCAGTGTCCGGATACACAGACGGATGTCAAATCAAAAATCTGTTGACTCAGTCAGTGTTCAGACAAGCAAACTGACTTCAAAACAGGGCTGCGTTCACAGTCTGCAGTGTCCGGATACACAGACGGATGTCAAATCAAAAATCTGTTGACTCGGTCAGTGTTCAGACGAGCAAACTGACTTCAAAACAGGGCTGCGTTCACAGTCTGCAGAAACAGGGCTGCGTTCACAGTCTGCAGTGTCCGGATACACAGACGGATGTCAAATCAAAAATCTGTTGACTCGGTCAGTGTTCAGACAAGCAAACTGACTTCAAAACAGTGTTCTCGTGAATGTCCGCAGTGTCCGGATACACAGACGGATGTCAAATCAAAAATCCGTTGACTCGGTCAGTGTTCAGAGGAGCAAACTGACTTCAAAACAGTGTTCTCGTGAATGTCTGCAGTGTCTGGATACACAGACGGATGTCAAATCAAAAATCCGTTGACTCGGTCAGTGTTCAGACGAGCAAACTGACTTCAAAACAGGGCTGCGTTCACAGTCTGCAGTGTCCGGATACACAGACGGATGTCAAATCAAAAATCTGTTGACTCGGTCAGTGTTCAGACGAGCAAACTGACTTCAAAACAGGGCTGCGTTCACAGTCTGCAGTGTCCGGATACACAGACGGATGTCAAATCAAAAATCTGTTGACTCGGTCAGTGTTCAGACAAGCAAACTGACTTCAAAACAGTGTTCTCGTGAATGTCCGCAGTGTCCGGATACACAGACGGATGTGTCAAATCAAAAATCCGTTGACTCGGTCAGTGTTCAGAGGAGCAAACTGACTTCAAAACAGTGTTCTCGTGAATGTCTGCAGTGTCTGGATACACAGGCGGATGTCAAATCGAAAATCTGTTGACTCGGTCAGTGTTCAGAGAAGCAAACTGACTTCAAAACAGTGTTCTCGTGAATGTCTGCAGTGTCTGGATACACAGACGGATGTCAAATCAAAAATCCGTTGACTCGGTCAGTGTTCAGACAAGCAAACTGACTTCAAAACAGTGTTCTCGTGAATGTCTGCAGTGTCTGGATACACAGGCGGATGTCAAATCGAAAATCTGTTGACTCGGTCAGTGTTCAGAGAAGCAAACTGACTTCAAAACAGTGTTCTCGTGAATGTCTGCAGTGTCTGGATACACAGACGGATGTCAAATCAAAAATCCGTTGACTCGGTCAGTGTTCAGACAAGCAAACTGACTTCAAAACAGGGCTGCGTTCACAGTCTGCGGTGTCTGGATACACAGACGGATGTCAAATCAAAAATCCGTTGACTCGGTCAGTGTTCAGACAAGCAAACTGACTTCAAAACAGGGCTGCGTTCACAGTCTGCAGTGTCTGGATACACAGACGGATGTCAAATCAAAAATCCGTTGACTCGGTCAGTGTTCAGACGAGCAAACTGACTTCAAAACAGGGCTGCGTTCACAGTCTGCAGTGTCTGGATACACAGACGGATGTCAAATCAAAAATCCGTTGACTCGGTCAGTGTTCAGACAAGCAAACTGACTTCAAAACAGGGCTGCGTTCACAGTCTGCAGTGTCTGGATACACAGACGGATGTCAAATCAAAAATCCGTTGACTCGGTCAGTGTTCAGACGAGCAAACTGACTTCAAAACAGGGCTGCGTTCACAGTCTGCAGTGTCTGGATACACAGACGGATGTCAAATCAAAAATCCGTTGACTCGGTCAGTGTTCAGACAAGCAAACTGACTTCAAAACAGGGCTGCGTTCACAGTCTGCGGTGTCTGGATACACAGACGGATGTCAAATCAAAAATCCGTTGACTCGGTCAGTGTTCAGACAAGCAAACTGACTTCAAAACAGGGCTGCGTTCACAGTCTGCAGTGTCTGGATACACAGACGGATGTCAAATCAAAAATCCGTTGACTCGGTCAGTGTTCAGACGAGCAAACTGACTTCAAAACAGGGCTGCGTTCACAGTCTGCAGTGTCTGGATACACAGACGGATGTCAAATCAAAAATCCGTTGACTCGGTCAGTGTTCAGACAAGCAAACTGACTTCAAAACAGGGCTGCGTTCACAGTCTGCAGTGTCCGGATACACAGACGGATGTCAAATCAAAAATCTGTTGACTCGGTCAGTGTTCAGACAAGCAAACTGACTTCAAAACAGTGTTCTCGTGAATGTCCGCAGTGTCTGGATACACAGGCGGATGTCAAATCAAAAATCCGTTAACTCGGTCAGTGTTCAGACAAGCAAACTGACTTCAAAACAGGGCTGCGTTCACAGTCCGCAGTGTCTGGATACACAGGCGGATGTCAAATCAAAAATCCGTTGACTCGGTCAGTGTTCAGACGAGCAAACTGACTTCAAAACAGTGTTCTCGTGAATGTCTGCAGTGTCTGGATACACAGACGGATGTCAAATCAAAAATCCGTTGACTCGGTCAGTGTTCAGACAAGCAAACTGACTTCAAAACAGGGCTGCGTTCACAGTCTGCAGTGTCCGGATACACAGACGGATGTCAAATCAAAAATCTGTTGACTCGGTCAGTGTTCAGACGAGCAAACTGACTTCAAAACAGGGCTGCGTTCACAGTCTGCAGTGTCCGGATACACAGACGGATGTCAAATCAAAAATCTGTTGACTCGGTCAGTGTTCAGACAAGCAAACTGACTTCAAAACAGTGTTCTCGTGAATGTCCGCAGTGTCCGGATACACAGACGGATGTCAAATCAAAAATCCGTTGACTCGGTCAGTGTTCAGAGGAGCAAACTGACTTCAAAACAGTGTTCTCGTGAATGTCTGCAGTGTCTGGATACACAGACGGATGTCAAATCAAAAATCCGTTGACTCGGTCAGTGTTCAGACGAGCAAACTGACTTCAAAACAGGGCTGCGTTCACAGTCTGCAGTGTCCGGATACACAGACGGATGTCAAATCAAAAATCTGTTGACTCGGTCAGTGTTCAGACGAGCAAACTGACTTCAAAACAGGGCTGCGTTCACAGTCTGCAGTGTCCGGATACACAGACGGATGTCAAATCAAAAATCTGTTGACTCGGTCAGTGTTCAGACAAGCAAACTGACTTCAAAACAGTGTTCTCGTGAATGTCCGCAGTGTCCGGATACACAGACGGATGTCAAATCAAAAATCCGTTGACTCGGTCAGTGTTCAGAGGAGCAAACTGACTTCAAAACAGTGTTCTCGTGAATGTCTGCAGTGTCTGGATACACAGACGGATGTCAAATCAAAAATCCGTTGACTCGGTCAGTGTTCAGACGAGCAAACTGACTTCAAAACAGGGCTGCGTTCACAGTCTGCAGTGTCCGGATACACAGACGGATGTCAAATCAAAAATCTGTTGAAACTTCAAAACAGGGCTGCGTTCACAGTCTGCAGTGTCCGGATACACAGACGGATGTCAAATCAAAAATCTGTTGACTCAGTCAGTGTTCAGACAAGCAAACTGACTTCAAAACAGTGTTCTCGTGAATGTCTGCAGTGTCTGGATACACAGGCGGATGTCAAATCAAAAATCCGTTGACTCGGTCAGTGTTCAGACGAGCAAACTGACTTCAAAACAGTGTTCTCGTGAATGTCTGCAGTGTCTGGATACACAGACGGATGTCAAATCAAAAATCCGTTGACTCGGTCAGTGTTCAGACAAGCAAACTGACTTCAAAACAGTGTTCTCGTTCACAGTCTGCGGTGTCTGGATACACAGACGGATGTCAAATCAAAAATCCGTTGACTCGGTCAGTGTTCAGACAAGCAAACTGACTTCAAAACAGTGTTCTCGTGAATGTCTGCAGTGTCTGGATACACAGGCGGATGTCAAATCGAAAATCTGTTGACTCGGTCAGTGTTCAGAGAAGCAAACTGACTTCAAAACAGTGTTCTCGTGAATGTCTGCAGTGTCTGGATACACAGACGGATGTCAAATCAAAAATCCGTTGACTCGGTCAGTGTTCAGACAAGCAAACTGACTTCAAAACAGGGCTGCGTTCACAGTCTGCAGTGTCCGGATACACAGACGGATGTCATATCAAAAATCTGTTGACTCGGTCAGTGTTCAGACAAGCAAACTGACTTCAAAACAGTGTTCTCGTGAATGTCCGCAGTGTCTGGATACCCAGGCGGATGTCAAATCAAAAATCCGTTGACTCGGTCAGTGTTCAGACAAGCAAACTGACTTCAAAACAGGGCTGCGTTCACAGTCTGCGGTGTCTGGATACACAGACGGATGTCAAATCAAAAATCCGTTGACTTGGTCAGTGTTCAGACAAGCAAACTGACTTCAAAGCAGTGTTCTCGTGAATGTCTGCAGTGTCCGGATACACAGACGGATGTCAAATCAAAAATCTGTTGACTCAGTCAGTGTTCAGACAAGCAAACTGACTTCAAAACAGTGTTCTCGTGAATGTCTGCAGTGTCTGGATACACAGGCGGATGTCAAATCAAAAATCCGTTGACTCGGTCAGTGTTCAGACAAGCAAACTGACTTCAAAACAGGGCTGCGTTCACAGTCTGTGGTGTCTGGATACACAGACGGATGTCAAATCAAAAATCCGTTGACTCGGTCAGTGTTCAGACAAGCAAACTGACTTCAAAACAGGGCTGCGTTCACAGTCTGCGGTGTCTGGATACACAGACGGATGTCAAATCAAAAATCCGTTGACTCGGTCAGTGTTCAGACAAGCAAACTGACTTCAAAACAGGGCTGCGTTCACAGTCTGCGGTGTCTGGATACACAGACGGATGTCAAATCAAAAATCCGTTGACTCGGTCAGTGTTCAGACGAGCAAACTGACTTCAAAACAGGGCTGCGTTCACAGTCTGCAGTGTCCGGATACACAGACGGATGTCAAATCAAAAATCTGTTGACTCGGTCAGTGTTCAGACAAGCAAACTGACTTCAAAACAGTGTTCTCGTGAATGTCTGCAGTGTCTGGATACACAGGCGGATGTCAAATCAAAAATCCGTTGACTCGGTCAGTGTTCAGACAAGCAAACTGACTTCAAAACAGGGCTGCGTTCACAGTCTGCAGTGTCCGGATACACAGACGGATGTCAAATCAAAAATCTGTTGACTCGGTCAGTGTTCAGACAAGCAAACTGACTTCAAAACAGTGTTCTCGTGAATGTCTGCAGTGTCTGGATACACAGGCGGATGTCAAATCAAAAATCTGTTGACTCGGTCAGTGTTCAGACAAGCAAACTGACTTCAAAACAGGGCTGCGTTCACAGTCTGCGGTGTCTGGATACACAGACGGATGTCAAATCAAAAATCCGTTGACTCGGTCAGTGTTCAGACAAGCAAACTGACTTCAAAACAGGGCTGCGTTCACAGTCTGCGGTGTCTGGATACACAGACGGATGTCAAATCAAAAATCCGTTGACTCGGTCAGTGTTCAGACAAGCAAACTGACTTCAAAACAGGGCTGCGTTCACAGTCTGCGGTGTCTGGATACACAGACGGATGTCAAATCAAAAATCCGTTGACTCGGTCAGTGTTCAGACAAGCAAACTGACTTCAAAACAGGGCTGCGTTCACAGTCTGCGGTGTCTGGATACACAGACGGATGTCAAATCAAAAATCCGTTGACTCGGTCAGTGTTCAGACAAGCAAACTGACTTCAAAACAGGGCTGCGTTCACAGTCTGCGGTGTCTGGATACACAGACGGATGTCAAATCAAAAATCCGTTGACTCGGTCAGTGTTCAGACAAGCAAACTGACTTCAAAGCAGTGTTCTCGTGAATGTCTGCAGTGTCCGGATACACAGACGGATGTCAAATCAAAAATCTGTTGACTCGGTCAGTGTTCAGACAAGCAAACTGACTTCAAAACAGTGTTCTCGTGAATGTCTGCAGTGTCTGGATACACAGGCGGATGTCAAATCAAAAATCCGTTGACTCGGTCAGTGTTCAGACAAGCAAACTGACTTCAAAACAGGGCTGCGTTCACAGTCTGTGGTGTCTGGATACACAGACGGATGTCAAATCAAAAATCCGTTGACTCGGTCAGTGTTCAGACAAGCAAACTGACTTCAAAACAGGGCTGCGTTCACAGTCTGCGGTGTCTGGATACACAGACGGATGTCAAATCAAAAATCCGTTGACTCGGTCAGTGTTCAGACGAGCAAACTGACTTCAAAACAGGGCTGCGTTCACAGTCTGCAGTGTCCGGATACACAGACGGATGTCAAATCAAAAATCTGTTGACTCGGTCAGTGTTCAGACAAGCAAACTGACTTCAAAACAGTGTTCTCGTGAATGTCTGCAGTGTCTGGATACACAGGCGGATGTCAAATCAAAAATCCGTTGACTCGGTCAGTGTTCAGACAAGCAAACTGACTTCAAAACAGGGCTGCGTTCACAGTCTGCAGTGTCCGGATACACAGACGGATGTCAAATCAAAAATCTGTTGACTCGGTCAGTGTTCAGACAAGCAAACTGACTTCAAAACAGTGTTCTCGTGAATGTCTGCAGTGTCTGGATACACAGGCGGATGTCAAATCAAAAATCTGTTGACTCGGTCAGTGTTCAGACAAGCAAACTGACTTCAAAACAGGGCTGCGTTCACAGTCTGCGGTGTCTGGATACACAGACGGATGTCAAATCAAAAATCCGTTGACTCGGTCAGTGTTCAGACAAGCAAACTGACTTCAAAACAGGGCTGCGTTCACAGTCTGCGGTGTCTGGATACACAGACGGATGTCAAATCAAAAATCCGTTGACTCGGTCAGTGTTCAGACAAGCAAACTGACTTCAAAACAGGGCTGCGTTCACAGTCTGCGGTGTCTGGATACACAGACGGATGTCAAATCAAAAATCCGTTGACTCGGTCAGTGTTCAGACAAGCAAACTGACTTCAAAACAGGGCTGCGTTCACAGTCTGCGGTGTCTGGATACACAGACGGATGTCAAATCAAAAATCCGTTGACTCGGTCAGTGTTCAGACAAGCAAACTGACTTCAAAACAGGGCTGCGTTCACAGTCTGCGGTGTCTGGATACACAGACGGATGTCAAATCAAAAATCCGTTGACTCGGTCAGTGTTCAGACAAGCAAACTGACTTCAAAGCAGTGTTCTCGTGAATGTCTGCAGTGTCCGGATACACAGACGGATGTCAAATCAAAAATCTGTTGACTCGGTCAGTGTTCAGACAAGCAAACTGACTTCAAAACAGTGTTCTCGTGAATGTCTGCAGTGTCTGGATACACAGGCGGATGTCAAATCAAAAATCCGTTGACTCGGTCAGTGTTCAGACAAGCAAACTGACTTCAAAACAGGGCTGCGTTCACAGTCTGTGGTGTCTGGATACACAGACGGATGTCAAATCAAAAATCCGTTGACTCGGTCAGTGTTCAGACAAGCAAACTGACTTCAAAACAGGGCTGCGTTCACAGTCTGCGGTGTCTGGATACACAGACGGATGTCAAATCAAAAATCCGTTGACTCGGTCAGTGTTCAGACAAGCAAACTGACTTCAAAACAGGGCTGCGTTCACAGTCTGCGGTGTCTGGATACACAGACGGATGTCAAATCAAAAATCCGTTGACTCGGTCAGTGTTCAGACAAGCAAACTGACTTCAAAACAGTGTTCTCGTGAATGTCTGCAGTGTCTGGATACACAGGCGGATGTCAAATCAAAAATCCGTTGACTCGGTCAGTGTTCAGACAAGCAAACTGACTTCAAAACAGGGCTGCGTTCACAGTCTGTGGTGTCTGGATACACAGACGGATGTCAAATCAAAAATCCGTTGACTCGGTCAGTGTTCAGACAAGCAAACTGACTTCAAAACAGGGCTGCGTTCACAGTCTGCGGTGTCTGGATACACAGACGGATGTCAAATCAAAAATCCGTTGACTCGGTCAGTGTTCAGACAAGCAAACTGACTTCAAAACAGGGCTGCGTTCACAGTCTGCGGTGTCTGGATACACAGACGGATGTCAAATCAAAAATCCGTTG